>OX940941.1:14297175-15545126 GCA_954870645.1 Agrotis clavis
CAAGGCGACTTAATTTTCCGATACCTTACGACTTCGGTATCCAAGCGGCTATCGCAATACAAACCCATAGAGGTTCGAACACAAGCACGCGTCGATGAAAACCAAAATCGTAAGGTATCGGAGACTTGCGTCGCCTAGTGTACGAAGGGGCTAACAGTTCCGCCCGCTCTGCCCTGGGTTAGGACTCATTTGATGATTTTACCAAAAAAAAAGCGGCAACTAGTTTCACTAATAAAACATTGCTGCACACACCAGTCCACAGAATCCGTTGTACCCTAACACTTAACTGTTTATACCGAGAGTTAAATCTGCAGTAACAGACACTGATTAATGCGATTTTAATCCGCCTATAAAACCCTAAATCCAACCCTGTATTAATATTCAACCAAACTCAGAAGGTCACAAGTCCTTTAAACCGCGCAGACGAATTTCAACTTTAAAATGTAAAGGGTAGAGTGTGGATTGTAATGGGTGGGGAATAACGAATGTTTGGCTTGAATTTCTAACTTTTAAAGTGGGAGTCCAAATTCAAAAGGCCCGGCTGTGGCCTCGAGAACAGCGATTATTTGAAGTGAGGCTTTGCTCTTAGGTTACGGTAAGATAGAACGATGTGATTAATTTTGTTGTTCCAGTCTAACATGTAAGGCATTTAAGTGAAATCTACTCTAGCGCTATATGAGCTAAGTTGATTTTTGACTGTAATGAAAAGGTTTAATCTCGTTTCGTGACATTTTTGTGTGTCAATCGTTTTCAAAGTGTTCCGTATTGCCACAATAACTTCTAACTAGATTGGTATTTCAGTAGCTTTTATCAAACAATCAATGTAGCTTATGTATTTTTACATGAAGTATGAATAAATAAGTAGGTTTTTTATGATTACATAAAGGGTTTTATATGTTTCTGCAAGGTCTGCAACGCGCAGGCGATACGTCTGGTGTTGCAGGCCTCCATTGGTAACGAGTGCTTTCCATCAGGCGGGCCGTACCGTACACTTGTTTGTCGCATAAAAGCTATGAGAAGTCAATGGTGAGGACTGTCAAATTGATCGCAGCGCGCGATGTGACCTAACTCGGGACTCCAAGGCGCGACGTTTGTCAAGATTAATATACACCTTTAAAGTTTCATTTATAATGAAAGATAAACTGAAAATGTTTGTCAAAATTTCTAGTTGCCTAGAATTGGTGGATCTATAAGATCCACCAATTCTAGGCAACTAGTTTAGATAGAGCCTTTTTTTCTTTTTTTTTCCATCATTTGCTGTCATTGATATTATATAATGCCATTTTGTCTCACCCATGCTCCAAAACAAAATAAATTTCCCGTTAGGAAAACGGTTTCATAAGACAAGAATTTTAAACAACTTTTCTTTTTCAAAACTTAAGCCATCACGTCTTTCACATTATCGCTATATTTCAGGCCCCAACCAAAGAGTCCATGTTCCATTGGCTACATAAAAAACCTTCAAACGAAACTGATCCTACCCCTCATAAAAATACAGTTCAAATCCCCTCGCCATTAAATCGAAATCAATAACCATTAAGTCGCCAGTATGACAGAAGTCGTTTATGAGTGAAATGGTAATATATGACTTTGTGTGAGTGGGAGGGAGACGGATATATTTTTATTAGTTCGTTTCACTTTAGGGTTGGGGTGCACACCTGATCCTCATGATTTTATTTTTAAATTATGATTGTTCTGCGCAAATGTTTAGTGGATTATTGCTGTATTTGTTTTTTATTGCGTATTCAAATATGCGATAAAAATGAATAAGAATGAGTGATATTTTTGGGTTCCTTGAGTTGTGAAGAGAACGATCACCCATTTTATTTACGAGTGCATTTCAAAAAGTGTCTCTGCATAATAAAACAATTCTGAGAGAGTTTCTCTACTCTTCGGAATTTCAGAAACGTATCCTTAATCTTTAATCCTTATCGGACTAAGCAAGTACTGCTAGTTTTTAAAAGCAACAAAAGAAACTTTAAATGTAACAACACATGAACCTTAACTCATCGTGTTCCAATCAGTATTATTAATCGGCAAAAATAACCAACCTCCTGCTAACTGCTTTAAGAAAATACTTTCAAATAAATTGGAGATATCACCGACCGATCGTTTTATTCGCCGAATAATTCAGGCGAAACAACGAAAACAACAATATCGTATTTTTTGCCGTAAAAGTGTTCGAATCGACAAATTTTTGGTCGATAGTGTCACGTTTCATATCCATTGACCCGAAATGCGCCGAGTCATTTTCGATAAGTCATCCAGTCCAAACCATGCAGTGCGAGCATTTCATAGGCATATGCTTAGGCATAATTATCACAATTTATGGCTAATTCAACGAGTGACACATTGTATTATCTGACAACTAGACTTATTAAGGGGTATCCTATTTCCCAGTAACGGGGTTTTGGAAGTCAGATAGGCAGTCGCTCTATACGGGATTCTCGATGAGAAGATATCACCTAGCTTCCCAAACGCTGTCCGTCCGAAAATCAAATACTTTATTGCTATTCTTTGGAACACAACGGCTTAACAGGGTATTTGAATCATTAGAAAATTGACATACTTTTTATGAGCTGACAAAATGCGATTCTCCTATGGAGTTTGTTTTGATTTTGTTTTTTTTTTGAAAATTGTTGCGCGTCACTATGAATTTCTCCTGTTAGTCCAATCAATAGTGACATAAAAGAGGCTTTACTTTGCATTATTTTTATGGGCCCGATCCCTCTTCTCAGAGGAGGTCTGTGTCCCAGTAATGAGAACATTACAAGCCAAAAAATCCACCAAAAAACATAAAACGTATTACCAAAAACTATTCAATCTCAATTAAACCAACAACATGAATTCCTGCCAAATGATCCCATTCGCGAAATTTCCTCAAAGCTCTATACAAATTCGAAAATAAATCAAAAATCACAAACATCTATCCATCCCTTTCACTTTCATAGAAACTATGCGTATTTCTATCTCGTTCACTCTTGACACCGGAAGTGAGATCTCAAAGATGGCTGCGGCCGGATGTGGGAGGGGCGATTTGATTTATAGTGTAGTGTATAGTGGGGGTTTTAGTGTGTGTGTGTAAGTGTGTGTATGTGTGTGAACATTAATTCGTGTTCAGGTTTCAGTCGAGGCTTCAGTAGCTTTGGTTATATGTTCAAGCTTGAATTTGTAGTTAAGTAGGCAGATTAGGAGGCGATGTTTGATTTTACATGATTTATCGGAGAATAAGAATTGCTAGTTCAATCTTTTATGAGCTTTTTATGCTTGATAATAACAAAACCTATTATCAAGCATAAAAAGCTCTTAAAAGATTGAGCTAGGCGCTCCTTCATCGCGAGCATTCACTTGTAATGTAACGTTACAGATTCGAACATTTCATCAGTGACGGAACAATCGAGCATCATAATGCGCACCTTGTAATACTAAATATACGTGAATGCTCGACAGGGAGGTAGTATTGTAAAGTAATGCTCAAAGTCGAATCTATAATGTTATACATTACACGCGAATACTCCCGGTAAGGGAGGGAGCACTTTATGCGTTTTGAAAATAATTATGTACTTTCATACTGCGACAGTTAAGGAGAGGAATTCACTGCCAGTCTGTATTTCTTGATAACTTAAACCTGTAAAAAGTGAATAGGTTACTTCTAGGCAAGCGTGCTTTACCGTCGACCACATCATTATATGTATTACATATAACTTTGCTCCATACTAGGAATTTATCTTGAATCGTGGGTACAAACATATGAAACTCACATACACTAACACCCAGACCTAAAAGAACTATTTGTAGATCAAACCAATGATATTATAAATAAAAAGAGGTAGATATCGCACTAGCACGCACAAATTGTTGAGGACAATGTAAGACAATTGTTGCTCTTTGCTATCTGCTATCTCTTTCTATCTTAATACTTTCCGCATTATCTATCGCTGTCGTAGTTTTAAATTACTATACTAAGAACGCAACGATATCTGAATGCCATTCAGTATAAACATGGCGTATCTTTCTTTAAAATATCATTGGATCAAACTAATATTTGTGCCGCGCGGGAATTATACTCGCCACACAAAGTGACGCAGTCGATCGGTCGACAACAGTGCCAAGCGTATCGTTTCATCATAATCATCATCATCATCATCAGCATATAATATTCTCACTGGTCACACACAGGCCTCCTCTCTGAGAGAAGTAGTCCACCACGCTGATCAAGTGCGAGTATTTCCTATTATATATTCTGTGGTATTTCAGTGAAATAAAACCAACCTTATCAACCCTTTACTAACACGGAACTTGTCGATAAAATCACGTCAAACGCAAGGAAACCCTCGCCTATACACTAGTACTATGTGACACTAGTCTATAGCTCTACCTATACATATATAGAGAAGCTGCGGGGGTAATAAAATCAAACGGGGGCGCTCCAGGAGTGGAAGCCGGTATGTGACATTTTTATTGGAGTTTAGAAAGTTACCTACCAACTTTTATTTATTTGAGTATTAGAGATTACGATGTGGTTTTGGTCTACTAATGGTATTTATGAGGGATTTGAAATAAATCGTACTGGATGTAAAACATTGCAATCATTCGGACTTAGATATTGTGGTGTTTATAAAATAAAATGATGTATGGGTACAGCAGTCTAAGTAACCCTGTTTAAGTCATAATTCGGAGAATTTTAATGAAAATGTCTAATGTCTACATACATTCAATGTCTTGAAAGTTAGAGTAAACAGGCTTTTTCTGGGTAAGCTCACTACATCGTGGACTTTGTCTCTGTGACAGGACTAAAAGTCAAGAGCAAACTCGTCGTCCATAAAAAATCAAATGTATAGGTCCGAATGAAAAAAATGTTTATTCCAACTACGTAAATAGCTCAATATGTATCCTACAGACTCACGGCGAAAAGTTATGGCGAGAAGTCTCCCCGAGACTTCAAATAAAGTAAAAGTTACAGAGAAACCTCTCACATTCTTTTTTCTCGTGGTTTCTCACCGTGAGTTCTGTAGGCATAAGTTTCATTGAGCAACCAAAAATGAAATAGGCACCCTTTTTTTTACGCTGTAAAATCATCAAATGACTCCTACCTGCTCAATCCTCCCACCCCGGGCAGGGCGGGAGGGGCTGTCAGACTCGTACTGACTAAAATCTACGGTGTCCTTCAATAGCCCTTTATGTTCCGGGGTCACGGTAATGAGATAAGTCGGCAGGCTTTGGCCCTCTAGAGGGGGCTCCGTCATTATGCTGACGGTTTTTGAGGCGCGCGTGGAACACAACGCGCCGTCGACCCGGGCATGGTCCATGGTCGGACAGCGAGTTGCCCTTTACTCGCCGCACGCATGCCCAAATAGGCACCCTAAAAATAATTTTAGTTCTAAGATAATAGAAAGATATTTAATACTTCGAATAACCGTTTGTTAAATCAGGTATATTGTGACTTCTCTTTCCTTCTATGTCTGACTCTTTTCAGTGACCCACTGATGATCAAACCGAATCATAAAAGCCTTTGACAATAGAACTCCAAGCAAAAGCTACTTCCAATCACCAAACTTGCGACAAAGTTACCTATTGCTTTCTATAATAAATGTCGCAACAAAATAATTCAATTATACAAGTTACTGTGTTCTCTCTTACAGTACAAGCGTAGAACGGACTAGAGTAGGGTTGTCGAAGTTATGAAAAATATTTCTTTATAGATTGTAAGAAGGTCAACTAAGAATGGATTTTACAAAGGGTTTTGTGGTCATATTTGAATAAATACGAGTAAATAGTTTGAGTCCCGTATTACGTCGACGGCGCGTCGCGTTCCATGAGCGCCTCAAAGTGCTGTCAACAAAATGACGGGGCCCCCTTAGAGGGCCGAAGCCTGCCGGGCTAGCGGGACTAAAGAGTAACTCATCATCATCAGCCTATAATGTTCCCACTGCTGAGTCACAGGCCTCCTCTCTGAGAGAGGGAGTGGGCCATAATCCACCACGCGGGCCCAGTGCGGATTGGTGGATGTCACATGTCTTCGAATTTTTGGTTCTAGGACATGCCGGTTACCTCACGATGTTTTCCTTCACCGTTTTGAGAGTAGTGGTGATGAAATAAATTACACAAAGTAATGCGCCTGGCGGGGTTCGACCTCACGACGGGGTTCGAACTCGTATGTAAGTCGGGACCGATACCACTGCCACCAAAAAGAGAAACTGTGGCCCCGGAACGTAAAGGGCTAATAATGGACACCGTGGATTTTAGTTAGTATAAGTGTAACAGTCCCTCCCGCTCTGCCATAGGTGAAAAGCCTCATTTGAAAAAGTCCCCTATAATAGAATATCATTTACTCGAGCGTTACTTAAAACTAGATTAAAGCTGTTTCACTGGTTGAAACTTGTTCAAAGGTGAGTCTTGAGGGACGTTCTGTAATGCAACCTAAGTCTCGTATTCCAGAACATCACTCAATACTCAAGCATATCTCGAATCTAGTTTTAAGTAAACTATATTCGAGATATTTCATAGGTTGAAACTACATAGTTTTAAGTAATTCTTGAGTCTGAGAGACGTTTTATAATACGGTCCTTAGTCCTGTTTAAAAAAACATCAATATGGATGTAGGCGACTAAATAGTCACTTGTTCTAGCTTTAAAAATAAATCCACCACGTAAAAAATTTGACAACCCTACTCCTGAGGGGCGAGTGCGCGAGACTTTTATTTTGCAGACCGTACGTGTGTCTCTAGTGTAGCTCCTGTAGATCCCACTATCAATCATAACGTGTATATACGTTTGATGGAGTAGGGAAGTAATAGTTACGAGAAAGTATATTTTAATAGCGGCAGATAGCTATCGTCAATATGGGATACCTTATACCTGAGTCTTTCGGCAAACATCGCACGGGAACGCTGAAAAAAATTTCATACACTTGCTGACCCGGCAAACTTCGTACCGCCTTAGAAGATATTATATATTTTTAAAATATTTTTTCACCTTATAAAAGTTCCAAGGAAGGTTTATAACCTTCCTTGGACTTCCAAAAATAATGAAAAACTAAAATTAGCCAAATCGGTCTAGCCGTTCTCAAGTTTTAGCTAGACTAACGAACACTCGTCGTCCACTATATTATGATCGGTACTTAAACTTGAATAGATATATACTTTCATGATATATTTAATACACTTTTTCGTAAAAAACATTAAATACTCTCAAAATCTATTACGTCTACCGTAGCTGCGTAGACGGTCTACGCAGCTACGCCTACGGCGAAACTTCGGCTACGGCGTAGGCGGGGTGGCTACGAAAACTACTACGCGCGTAGCAAGCTTTTTAAATGCAGCTTTGCCGCGTAGCTACGCACCAAAGCTGTATATAGCGTTAGCTATAGGTAGGTACAGAAGGGAATCTAAAATGGCTACTTTAACAACAACAACAATTATCTACTCTATTGCTTGAGCAACAGATAAGAATATTCCATCTTACGAATTTAATAGCCCAAAATTCGTAACATGGTAATTGATAAAGTAGTAATAGCAACATTGTTATAAGCAACGTTGCTATAGTGGTGATTTTAGACACGCAAATACTAGCAATAAGATCGCTGTAGCACGGTTGAAACAAGGCCCGAGCCCTTGCGTCAACCGTGCTGTCAAATAACCGAACTTCATGCAAGCAACGCCGCGAGCATAGTCTAGTGCTAAAAAGTTTTCCCTTCCAATATTACACTCTAATTAATTGATCTCTCTACAGCCGTACAAAACGAGCGTCAGCCCCGGAACACAGCCACCATCCGCCCTGAAGCACTGAGAGATATGGACCAAGAACGAGCACTCAGGGAGGCTGCAGTCGCCGTAGGAGTGTTTGGGTGAGACATCCTTCATTTATAATACTTACTATATACAGGGTGACTTTTTTAGCACCGTCCAAAATTTTTCTAGGCGTTAGGTATCAATCACTAAGCCCATTTTTGAAAAAAAATCGATACTTCAAATTGTCATATCAAATCATTTTCTCATCCGCTCTGCGTGGTCACTAAGCTAAACGTTAATAATAGAACCGTTTTTCCCCCGAAGGGTAAAAAACGGATATTTAGGTTTCAGCCGTAGCTTGAACCACATTTGAGAATAACGTTCCAATATTCGTCAACAACATCTCCTGTCTCGCTCTTCGACTACGTAAATCCGTGATGTCACACTATACCTGTCTTTGTCTAGCACTTGACGGGCAGCGCGCGGCGGCACTTTTGTTCAGTACCTTGCGCCGGCAAGGAGCTTAAGTGTGGTTCAAGCTACGGCTGAAACCTAAATATCCGTTTTTTACCCTTCGGGGGAAAAACGGTTCTATTTAGGTGTTCGAGCCTACGCTTGAACCACATTTGAGACGTGTTTATTATCTGCCGGCGCTGCCTGACTAGTCTTAGATCTGAGATCTCATTATGAGACTAGTGCTAAGCGTACTGTGACTCTTTGTTTTTGGTAAAGAAACAAAGTGGAAAGTTGTAATTGTAATTTTATTGTTTAAGAAAATTACTTACAAATTTTTCACAAAATTAAGAGAAATCTAATAAACTGAGCAGGTAAACAAAAAAAATAAAAATAAATAATAAATCCAAAATAATCTTCTTACAAAATCAACACAATGGAATTTTAATCATGATAATTATTACGATTATTAAGCTACACCATAGGTGCAAAGTTCTTGCTAACAATATTTGGATTGCAAGTAGGATTTGGTTTTATTTCTTTAAAATAATGTTTAAAGAAAGTTTCTTTGGATCGCCAATTTCCTCTTTTTAAAATTTCATCAATATTACACTGATTACCAACCCAACTGTTAGTCGCAACCACTGCTCTAAAGCTACCTGCTGATCCAGATATGCCAGCTTCTTTGAATAATGATTTTATCCAACCTGCAATCACAGTTCGTGAGGCGTTCTTGACTTTTCCTCGTGTAGTAATGAACAAGCTTTCGTTACATGCCGCGTTACGCCGTATTCTTGAAATGGAAACGGTTTTCTTAACCCAAAAGATTAGATCCAATCGAACATCTGAATGTGCTTCACCTTTTTTCAATAACCAGCCTGATTGTCTATATGATGCCGAATCAGTTTTAGAGCCAAACTTTGGCCATAAAATTATTTCGTTTCCATTATCTTCGAAATCACCGTTACCTATTGATAAGAGAGTTAAATCATGGACTCTTCTGCCACTAGCTAATAGGAGGAGCACACAGGTGTGCCTTGATACTGCGAAAAGACTGTTATCGTCAAGTTGATAAGACTGTAAAAAGGTCAGCAAGTCTTCTATTGTCCATGAAATAGGCTTTTTAACAGGCGGGTTTTCTGTGAAGATTGCTTTTAAGACGTGCTTAATTATAGGATGAGAACTGAGCTCGGAAGATCTTACAGGGTTTCCAAAGTTTGCCACAACCGACTTGTGAACAGCTATGGTCCTGGGCGCTAGCTTTATAACTGTATGAAGGTAGCACAGGTACTTAGCTAAATCTTGAGGACTGGGATTATCGATGGGAATGGCCTTTGTTTGGGCCCAACTACACCATCTTAACCAGATAGGTCTGTAAGTCTTTAGAGACGACTGCCTCCACGATGACTCCAATAATTTTACTTCATCCTCGGACCAGTTCGCTACCTGCTTGGACCAGCCCGAACCAACCAAGCCGCCAATTTCAAGTGTCCTACTCCTTGAGGAGGATGATTCGTGCGGAGATCTATTAGATTCTCCCGGAGGTTCGGAATCGAGAGGGGTGGTTTTTCTTTCATTCGGTCTAGTTCTGGTTTCCAGAAGACTCTGTTCCAATCGGGCGCTATTAGAATATACAGACCCTCCGACTTTTGTAAGTGGCGTAGAATTCGTGGAATTAATGCTGGTGGTGGAAATATCCACCCGAGATTGTATTTCCACTTCCTGCTGAAAGCATCGCAAAATTGGCTCTTCGTGTCGGTCGCATCTTCGCTGACATACTTTGGAAGAACTGCTGATTCCTTCGAGGCAAAAAGATCTATCTCTGGTCTTCCGTACTTCTGGAATATCCAAGAGAGGACTTTTCTGTTGAGGTGCCATTCCGGCAAAGCCTTCTCCCTCGACAGCCTGTCCGCTATTCCGTTGTATATTCCTGGAATGTATCGGGCTATCAGGTGACAATTCATCCGATCGCATAGTTCGAGAATTTGTGTCGTGGCAATTAGCAGCCGCATTGATTTGGTGCCTCCCTGTTTGTTTATATAAGTGTAGTCCGATTGTCCGACTGTACCATTAATGCCTTGTTGCAAATTTCGGGCCCCAGTCTTTGAAGGACTTCGTATACAGCCCACAATTCTTTTAGATTGCTGTGCCAATTCCTTTGCGAAGGAGTCCAATTGCCCCATAGGTGACGACTGTTTGCTATGGCACCCCAACCCCTCTCTGCTGCATCGGTGGTAACGAAGATTGATGGATGTGGATAATGGATCGGTGACATCTTGTGTATGTTTTTTAGCCACCATTTCAGTTGTTCTCGAACCGAGTCTGGAATGGGGTATTTCTGATGAGGTCGAGCCTGTGGTAGAAGGCGAGATGATTTCTGGATAGGACGACAATGAAGTCGGCCCAAAGGGACTGTGAATGAGGCAAAGCTCAGTCTCCCCAATATTACTTTGGCATCGTGCCAACTCCATCGGGCCTTCCTCTGGAGCTCTCGCATACATTTCTGTAGCTGTTGGATTTTCATTGTCGATAAACCCTTGGTATTTCGACTTG
Source organism: Agrotis clavis (assembly GCA_954870645.1). NCBI lineage: Eukaryota > Metazoa > Arthropoda > Insecta > Lepidoptera > Noctuidae > Agrotis > Agrotis clavis. The sequence continues at coordinate 14,307,911 of OX940941.1, forward strand.
TGTTCCAGGTAATGCCCAGATATTCTATGGTTGTTGATGCCTTGGTTGATGATTTCGCTTGATTGATTTGCCATCCCAGGCTCTTTAAGTATTCTGTAGCAAATGTCACTTGTTGCTCTAAAACTGCTGGGTTTTCGTGTATGAAAAGAAAATCGTCGAGATACACTACTACCCGAAAGCCTTTCTGACGAAGTTGTTGTGCTACCCAGTTCGTAATTTTTGCAAAAGCTGAAGGGGCGCTTGCTAACCCGAAAGGGAGACACGTCATCTCGTAAATTTTGCCCTGGTACGAAAGAGACAGGTACCGACGATGATTCTGACTGACGGGCACGTGAAAGTATGCCTGTGATAGGTCGATTTTCATCATAAAGTCCCTTTGTCCCAGATGTGATGGGATCTGTTGGTGGTTTAGCAAGCGGAACTTTGGGGGAAGGACGTATTCGTTGAGTCTTTTTAAATTGAAAATCGGACGGTTTTCTCCGTCTGTCTTTTTCCTCAGAAACATTGATGATAGGAATCCTGATTGATGTGTGCTGATTTGTAAAGCTCGAGATCGTAACATTTTTCTTATTTCTGTTGACATTTCTGCAGATGCCCGAGTTCGATATAGTCGGGTGTTTCTTTGGGAAAATTTTGTTATTGGAGGAATGCTCTTGAATGGAATTCTGTAGCCGTTCAATATTTTTAAAAGATTTACTGGTGCTCCTTCCCATCGCTTCACAAAATTGGCTAGGCAACCTGCAGTAAAGATGTCATTTTTTTGACTGGCCTGTTGGTCTAGTGGTTAGTGACCCTGACTGCTATGCCGGAGGTCGTGGGTTCGATTCCCACCCAGGACAAATGTTTGTGTGATGAGCACGATCATTTTGTTCTGTGTCTGGGTGTAATTTATCTATATTATGTATGTATTTAGAAATATATAAGTATGTTTATCAGTTGTCTAGTACCCATAACACAAGCTCTGCTTAGCTTGGGACTAGATGGCGTTGTGTGATAGTTGTGGAATATTATTATTATTATTTATTATTATTATTTTCGCCCCCCTCCGTCTTTTTTTCCCTGCTGCTGTTTGGGAGGGAATGGTTTTTGATGGTACCCTTTTCCATCTCCCCCTCTGTTGTATGGCGGATTTCTTCTTGTGTTATTGCGCGAGTCGCGAAAGCGATGGTTATTAGTTTGAGCGCTTTTAGGTTTCGCCACTTGAGGTATCGTTTTCCTGATTGTGTATGGCTTTCTTTTGTTAGGAAATAGTTTGTGTACCCCTCCCAGCTCTTTTACTACTTCTGTGAGGGATTTATCTTCGAATAGGTGCGTCCCCGATGGCGGAATATCATGAAGAATATCCCGGACAGCTTTATTGGATGGTTTGTAGACATCCCTTCTTTGTTTTATTACTTCTGCACGCCGACCGCACACGTATTGTAATAGGGCATCAGAATTCTTTCTAAATTCGGAATTTGCAGCTATGAAATCTCGGCCCACAATATTTTTAATTTCTGCTGGAAGACTCTCCAAGAGGTTTTGAAATATCATCCTCTGTTGGATGAGCCCATTTGTTATGGCTCCCAAAGTCAAATCGGATTTCTCCAAAACTTCTACTGATTTCCAATTTGGGGTTAATTCTGCCAGAAGATTGTTTGTTTTGAGAGAAGTGAACACCGGCGTTGCCTGAAACTGTTTTTGAATATCAGCGTATCTCACATTACACCAGCTACTCTCACCTAATCTCTGGCAGCTCAAACCATGCTTTACAGCCAGAGGCTCTGCCCGTGCGATCTTAGGTTCTTGTTCTGTGGTAGCTGGTGTAAAATCAAAAGCGTTGATATGTGTATGTTTTTCTTCTAAGCTTGCCAGTTCTCTTTGTGCGTCGGCAATCTTTTTCCGCAGATCAGCTTCCTTGGTTTCCCTGGTGTCGGACCATTGGAGAGAGTGTCCACTTTCTTGAACCTGGTCATCCTTATCGTCCTCAGATTGTGTACTGTCCGGAAGGGAGTCGTACGAATTATTGAGATCTTCTTCACACGACTGGTGTATGTTCGGCACCGCACTCCGCTGCTGGTTTTGTATAACTGTTTTTATGTTTTCATTTTGCTCTGACTGCATGCTAAGCATTTTGTTAAATAGTAACATTTGCTGATTCAGCACAGAAGCGAGTAAATGTTCGCTACTACCTTGTTCTGGTGCGGCTCGGGTTTCTGAACGAACGGGCGAATTTGAGGCATTTGTATAGGATGAACGTTTCGCTTCATTATGCACTTCAGCGGAACATTCAATCGTCCGTTTCGTACCTGCATAAGGCAACCCTGTTATCGAGCTATCGCGCTCCAATTCCCGCGAAGCCTCTCGTCTTTTGGCGAGTTTCGGTTTAAGCTCTCTTACAGTGTTCATAAAGACATCATAAGATGGGGAATGTATCTTCTCCATTATGTTGTGCGGAGCGTAGAGGAGGGCTCTTCCCAGAGGCCACTTTAGGATGGAAGCTCTTATTGCCCTGTATGATCGGTCCGACAAAGACGTTGAAGATGGTTTGAAAGCTCGAGCTAGATCCACTGTGGGGATCGCAAATCTAAGCTTTGCTTCTATTCCTGATGGAACTTGGCTGCTCCCAAACAAATCCTCATAGGTATAATTGTAGACCTTCCAATCCCTCCAATTACTTGGGAAGTTTTCGTCTAAGGATGCAATAATTGCCGACAAACTTTCTTCGTCTTCTCCGCAAGGTATTGAAGCAAGGGCTCCCATCGAGGTTAGCTCCGCCATGGTTCTGGAAGTAAATGTGTCCTTTGATAAGACAATTAAGTTTTGTCATGGGGATAACGCTTGTGGGACAACGGTCGCCACCGTCATAAAATAATTTCGCCTCAGTTTGCACAACACTTGTCGCTTTAGTCAGGCGACGACCTCCCATTAGACGCCACCGTCGTCTCAAATGAGACGACGCGCCGGACGGCTCGTGTTGAGACAACACGTCGCCTTGAAGTGAAACGACCGTCGTCTCGACCGAGGCGACACTCGATCCGGTGCTGAGGACGCTTGCTGTCTCAAATTGAGGCGACATGTCGTACCACCCGCAGCTCGAGTTTAAATCATACTTTTCGAAGTATGTACACTCGTTCATCGCTGGGCCTTGAGGCGCCGAGCGGTATACTTATCGACGTTGGGCTCGGAAGCGCCGAACGGATAAATGCGTTTTAAAATACTTACTTTGAGTGAGACGTGTTGACTTCACGAATATTGAAAGCGTACTGAACAAAAGTGCCGCCGCGCGCTGCCCGTCAAGTGCTAGACAAAGACAGGTATAGTGTGACATCACGGATTTACGTAGTCGAAGAGCGAGACAGGAGATGTTGTTGACGAATATTGGAACGTTATTCTCAAATGTGGTTCAAGCGTAGGCTCGAACACCTAAATATACACTTGCCGACGCATGAAACGGGCAGAGCGCACCCCGCCGACCCCCCGACCCGCCCCGCTACACCTGAGCGACACATCACAGCGCGGTGTCCAGGTTCATCAACTTTTTATAGATAACATTGAGACGTGAAATCTCGATATTTTTGTATTGAGTGATACAAAAAGAAAAAACACGTATTCAATGATTTTTGCCAAAGATTAATATATTAAAATTTGGATGGTGACTAAAAAATCATCCTGTATAATTTATTCTAAAAAAAAGCAAAATTTTAAGTCTTTCTCTACTTTTCCATTATTTTACATTCATCGATAAGTCACGAGGAGCTCGAGGCTAAATAATAACAGCTGCAGGTTGACTAAGTAATAAGGTTAAGCCGCGCTTACCGAGTTTGATCTGTGGATGGGTGACCATATGTCATAGCGAGTTTCCTCCGTGCTTCGGAAAGCACGTAAAGCCGTTGGTCCCGACTGTCATTTGTAGATCTTTGACAGTCGTTACTGTTAATCAGAAGCTCATAAGTCTGACAACCAGTCTTACCATGGGGTATCGTATTACCCAGTTAGTGGGTTGTGGAGGTCCGATAGGCAGTCGCTCCATGTAAACTACTGATATTCAGCTGCATCCCGTTCGAATTATTTAATTATTTTTTTTTAAACAATGCAATTTGGTGGCCTTTTTCTACTTCTCCATTATTCTACAGTCATCCATGTTTAGTCACATGCCATGTAATCGACATTGCGAGTAGAATAAGCATCTTGAAGTGGAAGTGGGTCGGCCACGGCTGTAGATTGACAGATGGTACCTAGTTGGAGCAGATAGTGCTTGAGTGGAGACCACGAATGAGCAAAAGTAGTAGCGGCAAGATGGGTCGATGATTTGAAGAGAGTGGTTGGTAGCGGATAGACTGCCCAGAACGGGGAGGTTTGGCGCTTTTTGGGGAAGGCAGTTCAGTTCAGTAGTGAATGGCAATAGGCTGAATAATAAGTCACATGCGTTCGATACCCATACTGACGGGGCCCCCCTCTCAGAGGGCCAAAGCCTGCCGGGGTCGCGGGATTATTCCCTTACCGTGACCCCGGAACAAAACAGGCTATTGAAGGACACCGTGGATTTTAGTCAGTAGAAGTCTGACAGTCCCTCCCGCCCTGCCCGGGGTGGGAGGAATTATGATGATTTTACCACGCTAAAAAAAAAAAAATGCGTTCGATACCCTCTTCATTTCTCAGTTCGAAACTTAAAGAGAGCCATAGGCTTACGCCTATTACATAAATAATTATACTATCAACATACAGGCGTGTCGTGTCGTTATCTTACCTATTATCATAACCTACTAATCCTATTTCTTATCTTACTATCCTACTTCCTATTCTACTATCCTTTCCTACTAATATTAAGTAAGTAAGTACTGGACGTATGGGTATTTGTTATTCTTTCATGCAAAAACTACTTTTCTTTAGATATTTTACAACCTGGATGAGCACATGTTGTAGTTTTTATCCCGATTTTATCTTCCCGTAAGCTGCTTTTCGAGTTTTAGCGGGTGAAGTACCTATAGTCTCCACAGACGCACAATACGGCTTTAATGAAAAAATCTTCTAAAAGCACAAAGCTTCATACGCCATTCGTGGCTCAACGCCCACAGTTTTCCAAGAGATGTGTCAAAGACTTCACCAGTGCGTTTCAGAACGGTTTGAAAAGTGATGTTCGTTTATTTTCATTTAGAATTCACTAGCTCGCACTCTCGAGTGAAGGAAGAATGTGCTACTTTCAAGTCGGAAAATTTATTAGAGACAAAAGCCATTGAATCGAAAAGAACAGTGCGTTTAGCAATGTGAACGTACAAACTTATTTTTCCAAAGTCGACAGACCACAAACTGTGTGGTATAAAAACATAACTTAAAAAAATATGGGTTCGTTCTGCGTCTCAATCTAGCCTAGACGCATAGATGAAGACTCAGGTCGCTCAGAAGGAACTGAAACTCATGCGCACCGACAGAACACGAAAAACTATTTGGTGTCGTACTCCGACAGGATAGCGTCAACGAGAAACCCAAAGTGGAAGTCGTTCGCATTTAGCCCCTTTCCGCCCAATTGACAGGAGGTTAAATTACTGCGATTCCAGCTTAGTACGAGCACAGCTGAAGTGCGTGAACAAATTTAAGGTGATAGCGTCGATGTAGCTCGCGAAATTCAAATTTTCTTACGTTTTTTCATCAGTGTGCTTAGTGCGAGTTTTTTTACGTTGACGCGATAGTAACGTTTAACCGCGTTTGGCGCTCGTATTGGCCCGCTGCAAGGTCGTGAGAACTCTCAACCAATGAGAGCGCCAAACGTGGTTAAACGTTACTATTGCGTCAACGTAAAAAAACTCACACTAAGCACACAGCTCTCACATAGAAAAGCTGCATCTAAGTTAGATTTCGGAGATTTTAACACAATGCACCTTTTCTATGTGAGAGCTGATGGAGCGAATGTTTTGATAATTTTTATATTTAAAATTATACTTGTTATTACCGCAATTCATATTTTGATAAAGTTACGACATGTCACTGGCCTGCAAATTGCAAAAAACGTAAGAAAATTTGAATTTCGCGGGCTACATCGACGCAATCACCTTAATGTAGCTTTCACTATTTCGCAGGAATCGTAGAATGACACATAATAATATATGCAACTTCTGTAAGGCTCGCTCATTTTGTTTTATTTTTATCAATCTTTATACAAAAATCAATTGCTGTTCGTTAGTAAAACTCGAGAACTGCTGGACCGATTTGGCTAATTTTAGTTTTGTACCTATTATTTTTGGAAGTCCAGGGAAGGTTTAAAAGGTAATTTTGAGGCGGTACGAAGTTTGCCCGGTTAGCTATTTAATAACGGCTTATGTTTAACTTACCACCAGATATAGTAACATATAACAGACAAAAATAGTAAATGATCACGAAAATCAAACCCGCATTTTAATGTAAAATTATAACCAAAGTTTTAACATTTCGCTATCCTATTTAATCAAAATGACTCCAAATAAATCATTGTCAACCCAAAAGTAGTAAATGATCACCAAAATACTGAATGTGCACCAAAATAATTATGTTCATTAAAATATGTCATAACGAGGTGTAATAAAAAAAAATTTACCTAAGCAGGGTCGACGAAGCCCCGCTTCGCGGGGCTTCTATTTCTGTGTACAAGGTTTAAAGGAACCTAACCAAACCGAACTTCGGGGTGTCCCTGAAATCTTGCTAAAGCAAGTTTTAGATTTGGTGATCATTTACTATATTTGGTGTTCGAATACAATTTGAAGTGTAGTAGCTAAGGGCTCAGATCAAAGGAGGAGGCGGGCCGCGCGCGAGAGAGGACAGTGTCCTCCCTCCGCCCCACCCGCGGTGGAGCACGCCCACGGCGACGGACGTCGCAGGACGATCTCCGGCCACCGTAGGCGCGGGCATGCGGGCAGCGAGTAAAGGGCAACTCGCTGCCCGACCATGGACCATGCCCGGGTCGACGGCGCGTTGTGTCCCACGCGCGCCTCAAAGAGCGTCATAATAATGACGGGGCCCCCCTCTCAGAGGGCCAAAGCCTGCCGGGGTCGCGGGATTATTTCCTTACTGTGACCCCGGAACATAACAGGCTACTGAAGGACACCGTGGATTTTAGTCAGTAGAAGTCTGACAGTCCCTCCCGCCCTGCCCGGGGCTGGAGGACTCATTTGATGATTTTGCCACGTAAAAAAAAAAAAAGGGCTCGCTAAGGGTATCAAAGCATTTTATGGTGGTCATTATATTTAATCCCTTTAATAACTATTAATAGAAATTCCAGGACCTCAAGAAATACACCAATAAAAATAATCTCACTAATTTTCCAACGGTCGTGGGATTATTTCCTTACCGTGACCCCGGAACGTAACAGGCTATTGAAGGACACCGTGGATTTTAGTCAGTAGAAGTCTGACAGTCCCTCCCGCCCTGCCCGGGGTTGGAGGACTCATTTGATGATTTTACCACGCTAAAAAAAAAAAAAAAAAAAACTAATTTTCCAAAACACTTTCTCCAATCCCAACCAAACACATACATATTTCAAAACTCTCACCTTCCTTTGTCCTGTCCCCCATATAACCATAAAAAACCCCATGAATTTACCATAACTATGAAAGTAATATTCGCTATTCACTTGTTTTCCCAACATGATAACGCACTATCATGATTGGCTATTTGAATGTCAGATTCTGTTTTTATTGGCTGAATATTAAAGGTGGGTATTCGTAATTTGATGGTGTCGTGAATATTGATTTATGGGATTATATTCTCTGTTTTGAGAGTTGTTTTTTGAAGTACTTTCCTACTTGCTGTTTAAGTAGGTAGATACCAGTGCCTGATTTTAGCTGGGCAGGTGGAGCACGTGCCCTGGGCAGTACCAGCAGAAAAATCTGACATAGTCGGAGAAAGACGCAAAAGTAGGTGCGCTAGAAATAGTTGCTGAAACGGGAATACCTCCTTCCCGATACTCAACTCCTGCCTCGTTCACAATTCAAAAACAACAAAAATCTATAGATCGGCTCAAGTAATAAAAAAAAGAGGTTTTTACAATTAATTTTACTGCAGAAGAGTCTAATTGCTAGAGGGATCTAACTTTCTATACAAACTATAGTACCTAAACTTACTTTCACCCCTAGGTTAACAATGTAGTATTACCCTCGCAGAGGTAATACAAGGTTTGGTATCGATGGTGAGAACACAAACAGAAACGCGTGTATAGTCGCAGGCAGAACAATAAGTCAAAAATAAATCCTCCAAGCTACAAACAACGGGCATGCGGGCAGCGAGCAAAGGGCAACTCGCTGCCCGACCATGGACCATGCCCGGGTCGACGGCGCGTTGTGTCCCACGCGCGCCTCTAAGAGCGTCAGCATAATGACGGGGCCCCCTCTCAGAGGGCCAAAGCCTGCCGAGGTCGCGGGACTTATTCCATCACCGTGACCCCAGAACGTAAAGGGCTATTGAAGGACACCGTGGATTTTAGTCAGTACGAGTCTGACAGTCTCTCCCGCCCTGCCCGGGGTGGGAGGACTCATTTGATGATTTTGCCACGTTAAAAAAAAAAAGCTACAAACAACAGAACTCCAATGACCAATCAACGACCCAGAAATGTTCAACAAAATGGCGGCTCATTCATTGCACGCGGCTTACATCAAGCGGCGGCCGTTGACCAGTCAGGCTGTGAGGTTGAACCTTTGATCAAAGCCGCCGTGATCGGCACGGCTCGGCGGGTTGACGTCAGCGTCACATGCTTATTTATAGGTTAGGTTCTTGATCCTGTAACGGTCGACTTACAGAAACCTTATTTATAACTAGAACCTTTTGAAATAAGAAAATTAATGTGTGCTTATGTTTTTTTAGGAGCTCGTGGCTGTAATAAACAACAATCGCACGGGTTAATCTTGAAGGTTAAGTCGCCATTCCAATACGGTCCATTACATACCAAGTTTCTTACCTCAGAGGCCTTACCACGACCTCTTAACGCGATCAAGTTTAGGCTGTGGGAAAGAGACAGAGCTATACAAGTCGTCTAGCGCCATCTCTTTCCCACAGCCTAAACACTCACGCTTGAGGAGTTCATGGTAGGCCACCTGAAGTCTTATAGACTGGTCACACTTACGGCATTTCCCATTGATTTTCGCATTTCGTATATAAATAAACGTTCATTAACAGCATTCTAGGAGAGCTCGGTGATTTTTTTTTGCGAAAGTGCTTCATGCACTCTTAAACACTTTTCAGCATTTTTGTGTTTAGAGGTAAATAAAAGAAGTATTGACGCAAGTTTTCAGCGTGGCTCAAGCACTTTTACAAAATTTCAGACAGCTCTTAGGATAGCCTAAGACGAGGGCCTAAGCCTGAGACGACAATCAGGCGTGGATCGGACGACGAGTTACACGTTACTCACCCTCCGCAAGCCCGCGCCTACACGGCGGCCGGAAATTGCTGTACCGCTCTGCAAACTGGATCGTATGTAGTGTCACTGTCGGGGATTTTCGCCTTTTCATTAGGAGAAATTGTCCCATTTTGTTTTCCATATTCGTTTAGATGTAGATAATTTCTAGTATTATTAATAATAGATACGTTGTCCCTTATTTATAGCACTTGACGTCAATCCATCACAAGTTATTAATAGTTTGATCCAATAATTTATAAACAGGTTGGTCGGAGAGCACCTACGTAAAGACGCAGGTTCTCAAGATAGGCCACACTTGTGTCGTAGGCGTTCAGAAAGGTTTTTAGGTTTTTGGAACAAAGGACCAATATAAAGCCCAAGTCCTCACTAGCACGGGCACGCCGCCGTTGCTGCGGTAAGACCCCTCTTTGAGGATTGGCTGGATAGGAGTCACGGCGTCCTGACCTACCGCATGACGCAGGTCCTCACCGGACACGGAAGTTTCGGGAGGTACCTGTGTCTGATGCGAAAGGAGGAAACGCCTGGGTGTCACCACTGCGAAGATCGCCCGGAGGACACAGTCGAGCATACGGTGCAAGACTGCCCCGCTTGGGCAGAGCACCGACGTGTCCTCACGGCGGCGATAGGCGGAGACCTCTCGCGCCCAGCATTGGTCGCGGCCATGCTGCGGGGTGAGACGGAGTGGGAAGCGGTCGCCTCCTTCTGCGCAGCAGTAATGCTCGCGAAGGAGGAGGCGGGCCGCGTGAGAGAGAGGACAGTGTCCTCCCTCCGCTCCACCCGCGGTGCGCTGCCCGGGGTGGGAGGACTCATTTGATGATTTTACCACGTTAAAAAAATAAAAAGTCCTCACTAGCAAAATATGGGTTTGCACGGTTTAGTGTTGGATTTTCTTTGTTGTTGCTCACATACACCCAGACATCAGAGGTTATTTTTTTAAATTACTCAGTAATAGGAGCCCCGTCAAGCGGGGCTCCGTCAACCAAGTCCATCGATCGAGCCGCTGAGACAAATGCAACGGAGTGGATGGACCCAAGTCAAATTTATCCAATGCCTCGCAAAGATACTTTTTAAGTAACGAAAAATTCAGCTGAAATTTCAATTTAGAGAACAAGAACAAGGGAATGAGAAATTCAGCTTTGAGAGTAGTGGTTGCGACTTGCGATGTCCTAATTGGTTAAGGCGTCTGGAATACTTATCCAGAAGACGCAGGTTCGAACCCTGCTCGCAGCTGAATTTTTCGTTCCATAAAAATATCTTTGCGAAGATGCGACGCAGGCGTTATTGCGTATAAAAATATAACTTTATCCAATGCCGTCCACCAACCCATCAAATCATGCATCTAGTAATGGAGAGACCACCGTATGGGCAACAAGTATACTGTGTGTCCTTCCATGAAACTCCGTACTGTAAAAAAAAATTAAAATCAGGTTCTGCGGCTGCACTGCCACGATCACATAAACTTCAACTATCTGTATAGTATCTAATACGTCACTCATTGTCCACAGGCCCCCAGTCTCGCTGGCCATGGCACTATCGCCGGCTCGCTATCCACTGCTCTCTCCGCACTACGCGCCTCTCCCTCCACCGCAGCCGACGCAGCAAGCTCAGCCGGACTCCTCGCATGATCATCATGAGGAGGGGCATGTGCATACTGATAGTGATGGTAAGCAGATCCCTTTATTTCATTTGTATAGGTACAATATTCTCTCAATGAAGGCACTCTCACTTCTAATTTTAACTCAACGAGGACAACGGGCATAAGTTGAAAAGCATTAATTACAAGAAATTAACGGGGACAGCGTACGGAGACGACGGGAAGTACCTAATTTCGGAATTTAAAAAATATTTTATTAAATTCCGTTTGTCCTCTTTAACGGGGACATGGTCTACGGGGACAAAGGGAATACACCTTTTTTAGGGTTCCGTAGTCAACAAGGAACCCTTATAGTTTCGCCATGTCCGTCCGTCCGTCCGTCCGTCCGTCCGTCCGTCCGTCCGTCTGTCCGCAGCTTAGCTCAGAGACGCCCAGTACTAGAAAGCTGTAATTTGGTGTAAATATACGGATTTGTTGTGCCGAAAAAGTGGTAAAATAAAATCTCGTAAAATATTTTTTTTTGGGGTACCTCCTGTACACGTAAAGTGGGGATGTTTTTTTTTTTCTCGCGTACCCCTTAGTGTGGGGTATCATTAAATAGGTCTTTAAAAAATATTGATAGTTTTCATTAACAACTTTTTGATAAAAAAATTCGTTTGTGAAATATTAAGCTTTAAAGTGCTAATTTTTGCTCGACTCGAGTGTCCCCCCCCTCTACCAGCTAAACGGTTATGTTTGGGGGTGTGAAAAAATTCACAATAGTAGTATATATAACGAAATTTTAAGGAAAATTATCATGACTAAGTAGGCTTTACAAGTTTACGAGTAATAGTCGACCAACTTATAAAACGTACTTGGACAATATATTTTCCTAAACAAAATGTATCGCAGAACTTGTTCTTCAACTGCAAATGTAAGTTTGTCAACTTTATTTTTACAGCTATAATAGGTGGGTATGTTTTGGGGATAGGTAGGTTTTTATTGTCAACTATTTTTAACTAACTTCGAAAAAAGGAGGAGGTTCTCAATTCGTCCTAATCTTTTTTTTATGTATTTTCCCCGATTTCTCAAAGACGCCTGGACCGATTTTGAAAATTCTTCTTTTTAAAATTAAATTCAGCGAATCAGTTTAATTAGTTCGCGTAAGTATTTTGATAGGCAACTACGGAACCCTACACTGTGCGTGGCCCGACACGCACTTGGCCGGTTTTTTACGTGGTAGAATCAACAAATGAGTCCTCCCGCCCTGGGTGGAGTGAAAGGGACTGTCAAACCTAGAAGCAACTGACTAAAATCTATGGTGTTCCTTCAATTGCCCCTTATGTTCCAGGGTCTCGGTTAGGTACCTGTTTAGATAGTCTCGCGAGTGCCGACACGTTCCGTACTGTACCGTTCCGTGACGTGCTATTCATACGAGATAAGCGAGTGAACGAACATCACTGAACGGCACTGTCACTGATCAGTACCTATGGATAGCGTCGTACATACAAAATGTATGGTACTTACAATATCATATTTCACTGACACTGATCGCTACGGAGTACCGTAGCGATCAGTGTCATTCCGCACACAACAGTGCCGACATGTGCCGATCAGTAAATCGGCACGTGTCGGCACTGTTGTGTGCGGATAGGCCATTAAACTACTTTAGTATGTATGTATGTAATATGTATATATGTAAGTATGCAGTATTAAATGCAGTAAAATACTTAAATTCCAGATGACAGCATTGATGTCACAAATGAAGAAGACTCCACTTCGTACTCACCACCAGCTGCGATGAATTACCAGCAGAATTGCGCTTCTTACAGGTAAGAAATACGTTGGAAAACAGTATCACCAGCATCATATCTCCCTGCCTTTGTCCTATCCTACAAGTATATTTATTTTTTCGGTTGATTTTGGCTTCCATATAGCCCTGAAGCATGAGATTTAAGATGGGGCGAGCTCCCCCAAAAGGAAATGGAACTCCTGCGCAATGTCATATGGAACACATTAAAATGGTGGCTCTGCTAATTAATTATCTATAAGAAATCTCATCGCTAGACTCTACAATATGCTCTTGCACGAAGTGGCTTTGAGGTCGTTGGATCGTGCAGCACTAACGGTGAGCGCTAAGTGTCACTGTCAGTACCTTAGTGAATAGCAAACTTTAGTCCCAACGTGGCGAAAGCGCTGCGGCCGCGCTGTCACAAGGCTTTGTTTATAGAGAATACCTGCTGCACTGCTGGTGAGACCTACCACCGTCTGCCGCTAATGGGATCGCTCAGTCGTCGCCGCAGGTTCGGGGTGGCCTATGGTGCCGTTGAACGTGGTGGACCGTTACTAGATGGATCCTACTCACCCCAAAAGACCTACACAAACGCGCTATCATTTACTCAATTTTCTTTCATTTTTAATTCCCCATGAAATCCATAAATATTTTCCTTGGTCTTCCTCACTCCCATCAATAATTTTATTGCATCAGATTACTTTTGTTATAGACCATTGGGAGTAGAAAGTGCAGCGGAATCCGCCGCGCGATTGCTGTTTATGGCTGTCAAATGGGCGAAGAATCTGCCCTCCTTCGCCAGCCTCGCTTTTAGAGACCAGGTAACGAAGTCACCATTTTAATATTAAACTGCATATTCAGTCTGCTGGTCACAACTGTTAAGCATGCGGTTCGTAGGTATATTTACTTTCAGAACCTTATTCTGAAAGTAAATATAAAATGGCATTTATGAAAGTAAGGGCTGATTAACGGTTTCACATATTTTCCATAGATAAGCTGTCAAACCGCCATTTTTATTATTCCTCAGATAAAAGTTATCTGACTATTAAAAACCGGCCAAGTGCGTGTCGGGCCACGCACAGTGTAGGGTTCCGTAGTTGCTCATCAAAATACTTATGCGAACTAACTAAACTGATTCGCTGAATTTAATTCAAAAATTTTAATTTAATCGCTTTGAGAAATCGGGGAAAATGCATAAAAAAAAGATTACGACGAATTTAGAACCTCCTCCTTTTTTTGAAGTTAGTTAAAAATAGTTGACAATAAAAACCTACCTATCCCCAAAACATACCCACCATACCATACCATATTATAGCTGTAAAAATAAAGTTGACAAACTTACATTTGCAGTTGAAGAACATGTTCTCCGATACATTTTGTTGTAAATATATTATCCAAGTACATTTTATAAGTTGGTCGACTATTACTCGTAAACTTGTAAAGCCTACTTAATCATGATGATTTTCTTTTAAACTTCGTTATATAAACTACTATTGTGAATTTTTTCACACCCCCAAACATAACCGTTTAGCTGGTAGAGGGGGGGGGGGACACTCGAGTCGAGCAAAAATTAGCACTCTAAAGCTTAATATTTCACAAACGAATCTTTTTATCAAAAAGTTGTTAATGAAAACTATCAATATTTTTTAAAGACCTATTTAATGATACCCCACACTTAGGGGTACGCAAGAAAAAAAAAACATCCCCACTTTACGTGTACAGGAGGTACCCTAAAAAAAATATTTTACGAGATTTTATTTTACCACTTTTTCGGTGCAACAAATCCGTACATTTACACCAAATTACAGCTCTCTAGTACTGTGCGTCTCTGAGCTAAACTGCGGACAGACGGACGGACGGACGGACGGACATGGCGAAACTATAAGGGTTCCTTGTTGACTACGGAACCCTAAAAATCAGTCCTAAGTGTGAAGTTTGACGTACTTTCCAAGCCCTTTATAAGAAAGAAAAAGTAAGTATTAAGAGCGCGTATTATTCTGAATGTTGGCAACGTTGCCAACATTTTCAGAAAAACTATTTGTGACGTTGCCGACTTTCAAGATACACGCTCTTAATTGAAAACTAATAAGACTAAGAGTAGGTACTAATTGAGAACCTCCCCCTTTTTAAAGTCGGTTAAAAGTCGTTGTAAGTAGAAATATGAAACGGTTTGAAAGTGGTGGCTCACATGGTGATGCCTAGGTCCGCAAATCATCAAGAACAGTCCATAACTTCTATTCAGAGATAAGTTCGTTATTGAAAAAAAACCTTATAAACGAAATCTTTGCACTAATTTCCAGGTGATTCTTCTCGAAGAAGCGTGGTCGGAATTATTCCTACTCAACGCTATACAATGGTGTTTGCCTCTTGACGCCGCCTGCGCCGCTCTGTTTGGCAGCGATCAAATGGATCAAGGTAAACCCTGCAAGTTTCATTTCATCATTTCACCGATCCTTCATTAGGTCATTGGACTATCATGTGGATGCATCTTTTGACCCCATGGATCTCTTAAACACTGGGATGATATCAATGTACTGATTATAAATTTTGGTAAAGCCAACGAAACCATATAATTTGGGCCGGTTAAATTATCATGTACTCGTAAATCCCGGGGCGGAGCAGAAGGGACTAATAGACCATTAAATAAAGGATAAATAAATTACTAGCTAATAAGTCCACCCTGTCTTTTAATTTGCCCTTTGCTATCCAAAGCCGCGGTGTTCATTTAAGACGGTCCCGTAACCCCGGTAAGAAAACTATGCCTAAAAATATCTCTGCAGTTTGAAATAAACTCTGCAGTTCCACATAATGCCATTACCCTTTAATTTTGTACACAGAAAGAATTCTTCTACGTCTACATTGCATCACTATAAATGGTTTTGCAGAGAACGGCGTAGATTCGGCTACACTTCGTCGTCTGCGTGAAGTGCTTGCTAGATACAGGACTGTCCTCGTCGATCCCGCTGAGTTTGCTTGCATGAAAGCTATCGTGCTGTTTAAATCTGGTAAGTTTTAAATTAAAATCAATCTTGAAGAAAAGTAGATGCCACTGTTTATTGAGAGACAGACAGACAAAAAGGTTTATTTATCCTATGCATACAAAAAGAAAAGAGAAGATAGATATTTATTGGTATACTAAGGGCTTCTCCAGCAATTTTCGAAGGGTTTTGTCCTTTACACAAGACTAGAAATGGAACTTGTTCAATTAAATCATGAGATAAGTGTGTAAAACAAATAACTTCTTCTTCTTCTTCTAAAGCATCTCGAAAATTACTATTCTAAATTATTTAATAATGATTTTTTGAGTAATGCCATGCAACGGCAGCAGGATAACAAGGTGCTCTTTATTCACAAATAATTTAATTATCATGTAGGATTTACTTATACCTTGACTTGACCTGCATCTTCTGGCGTGGGAAGCAATAAATACATAGATAATATTCAAATTTTCAAAGAACTAAACCCATCTTTCAGAAACCCGAGGCCTAAAAGACCCTCTTCAAATTGAAAACCTTCAGGACCAAGCTCAAGTGATGCTCATGACTCATGCTCGAACAGCTCACGGAACAGCTCCAGCCAGGTTTGGCAGACTGCTTCTTCTACTACCACTTTTACGTCTAGTTTCCCCACAGCAACTTGAACGTGAATTTTTCGCGAAGACTATTGGACAGACGCCCATGGAAAAAGTCTTAGCAGATATGTATAAGAATTGAAAAACACTGCAGTTTGAATGATGGAATATATCTGCATTTGTAAACTCTGCAGGATGAAATAAGAGCAGTACTGAGTTTGTAATGTTACATTGTGTTGGGTTTGAGTTTGTTCGAATCGGTATTTTATATATTTAAATAAATAAAGAAATATTATGGTGATAAACATGTAGTAGTGATATAAGTTTTTAAACTGATAAGGTCATTAACACAAACATTAAAATATAAAACAGGATATTTACCAATGTTTATAATTTGTTTTAAGTTACCGATATTTCGGCATTCTTGCAAGCACCATGATCACAGATGAACTGTAGTAACTGCAGGTGGATGTTTATGAGCAGACAAAACGGTCTACCCTCTTTCTTTTCTCTTTTTTTGTTCGATTTTTGCGTTCAACACCACCACCACTGTCCCTTAAGTCACTCACAACACGATTCTGTTACCGACACACAAAACTCACTCTTTCAAACAAGTAATAAAAATGGCAATTTTTCAAACAAGTAATAAAAATGGTAAATATCCTGTTTAAAATTCTAACGTTATGTGGTAGTAACTTTAAATGAATGAATGAATGAATGATACAAGTTGTATATTTTAACCAAAGTGGAAGTTATTTTGACGAAGAATATCTACTAGTACGAAAGGTATTCTTTTTTTTTCATCACAATATAGTTTTATATAAATAGGTACCTTGTAAATGCTTGGAAATTCAGTGTAAATACTAGAAATTATGCTTTTAACTTAAGTGTTTGAATTAAGTCAATATAAATATAAGTAGATGCCAATGTAGAGCCTTTAGATATTAAGGCGTTTTTATTGCATTTATGTTTTATTTTAAAACATTCCCTATTAAGAAGAGTATTAATATATTCCTATATTACCTGTTAACGCAGTTAAACTGTAAATATAATTTTGTTAAAATCTAGTCGGCAAACGTACAACATAACCTATAAGCTCTGCAATTTAAAATAAACTCTGCAAACTCAAATATAAAGTGAGACACCAAGGAATTGCAATACTTTTTTTTAATAACAATATTCTAAAACCAAAATGAAATGAATAAACGAAAATTATAAATATTGCCTCAGGCTGTCGTAGAAATAATCCGCCATTTATATTTGGCAGTTTTTATCCAAATTCTCAAGATATTTATTTTCAATTGATAAATGTTTTGTCCCGCCATTTATATTTGGCAGTTTTTATCCAAATTCTCAAGATATTTATTTTCAATTGATAAATGTTTTGTCCATAGAATGTTGACCATTAATTTACAGTTATTGTTCCCATCGTCCTAATTGATTTGTCCTAGTTAAAGAGGACTTCGCGAGTCGAAAAAATATTATGAAACTTTGAGATAATCGGAGCATTTTTTTCCATTCATTTCCCTTTGTCCCCTTAATAGGGGATTGTGGGAATTCATCGCCAAGATTAGGTATTAGATTTTTTATGACGGTTAAGGCATACTCTTACACATAACATTATTTTGAATAATATATAATTTAATTGTATAAAAATGTAAATAATAGCCTAATTACTAGAATTTTATATAAACGAATAGAAAAGGCCTTGGTTTATAGGAATCTGAGTTAGAAAAGTAAGAACCTACTTATATTTTAAGTAATTGTTATATGGCTTTTACGTACATTTTGAAAGTAATACCTAGTTGTAAAAAAATATTAATTAAGTATGTACCTATATTTATTTTAGAGTTAACCCATATTACCTTTAGTGCTTTGTGTGAGATAAATGGACGCAAAAACTTAAATTGGCCTTTGCTTTCTAGGTTTTTTTGCTTTGCAGTAACTGTGGCCCTATCGGGATCCTTCAGCTAACTTCTGACACCTCCTCGAGGAACGTGTAGCACAATTTCGACGCATTTGACCGTATTTCATGCATAATTTAAGTATATACAGACGCCAGCACATCAACCCACCCCCATCTGTCAAATATTAATAGATTTCAAACTTTATCACGAATGTACAAGGTTATTATTTAAAATATTTTTAATTTAACTTAAAAGTTCATGTTTAATTTGCGTCCCAAATGCGTGAAAACAAACGCTAGGCCTGCAGATCCGTATCGGATGGCGAGCTAATATTGT
Organism: Agrotis clavis; assembly: GCA_954870645.1. Lineage (NCBI taxonomy): Eukaryota > Metazoa > Arthropoda > Insecta > Lepidoptera > Noctuidae > Agrotis > Agrotis clavis. The sequence continues at coordinate 14,326,451 of OX940941.1, forward strand.
TTGACCCTCCAAATACTTTCTATAGCCATTTCATACAAAAAAAAATGTTTAGGTATACATTTTCGTGATAAATAGTATGCTTTATTAATTTACATGCTGAGTAAGTTTTTTGTTTCCTTTATTTTTATTGAAAAACGTTGTATGTGTTTAATAAGCAGACAAAGTCACATACATAAATACCCAGACGGACAGTTTGTGTATCTATGTCCTCATAACATGGATATTATTAAAAATACACTCGAGAGCAATGAATCCGGGTCACTTAAAGAATCCTAAAAATCTCGGAAACTAAAAATGCTAGGTTAATGCAATAAATTGTATTTAATAGACAATGTAATACTCCTTAAATGAAGATATTAAAACTTCTTAGTTATTGTAAAGTTATATCATAAAAAAATCAAATTTGAAAAAGGGCCACTTTCGAAGATGGAACTACGAAATTACAGCATTTGGTTTTGCTTTTGTTTGTAATCTGTCATTTATGTGGGTACATAAACCATATTGATAGTGCTCTATATTCATTATTCAAGCTGAAATTATGTCGCTTACGCCTGAATAATGCACCAGAATACTTACAATGCTGGAAACCGGCCGGAGTCAGCGCGATACAGCCAGGACTGTCGGTGTGTCGCTGTCAACAGTACAAAGAGTTCTCCGACGTTACGAAGAAACTGGTTCTAACCTACGCAGACCAGGAACGGGCAGAACCAGGTGTACCACAGCACGAGAAGACCGATACTTGGTGAACACCATGCTTCGAAATCGCTTTCTCACAGGAACTGAACTCACCAATCAGTTTCGACGCCTCGGAGGAAGTAACCCAAGTGCATGGACAGTAAGACGTCGCTTGCTGAATCTAACTTAAAACCCCTTAGGCCTGCAAACGGCCCTAAACTGGAGCGTGGGCATCGTATTTCAAGACTAAGATATGCCCAGAGCCACGTAAATTGGAGTATTGAAGATTGGTCAAAAGTTATGTTCTCCGACGAATCAAAATTTATGCTCTACAAGCACGATGGAAGACACAGAGTGTATCGAAGACCAGGGGAAAGATTCAAGCAAGCATGCATCGAAGAAAAAGTAGCCTACGGTGGTGGGTCTGTACTTGTGTGGGCCGGAATTTCTTCTGAAAGTCGCACAGAGCTGGTGATCATAGAAAATGGCTCTTTAACTAGCGTAAGATATGTGGAAGAAATCCTCAATGATCACGTTGGTCCATTTATGGTCAATTTAGGTGAGGATGCTATATTTATGCATGACAATGCCCGACCTCATACAGGTAGGATTGTGAATGACTACCTTCAAGAGATGAACATTACTCGTATGGAGTGGCCAGCGCGCAGCCCGGATATCAACCCGATCGAGCATGCTTGGGACGAGCTAGGCAGATGCGTAAAACAACGAAACCCTCCCCCAATCACGATTTTCTTGAATTTTAATACTTCGTATTGCCTCTTCGTGAGCTCAAAATTGCTCTCACAGAGGAATGGGAGAATATTCCCCAAAATCGTATAAGGAACTTGGTGTACAGCATGCCAAACCGCGTAAACGCAGTAATGGAAGCACGAGGAGGCAATACGAAGTATTAAAATTCAAGAAAATCGTAATAAAGTTCAAAAATTTCATGTTTCCTATTTTTGTTTTAAGGAGAGATCAGCAGTTTTTTTCTTTATGTAATTTTGTGTTAATAAAATGTATGGTGACTCATATTTTTTTTACTTTCATTTAAGGAGTATTACATTGTCTATTAAATACAATTTATTGCATTAACCTATCATTTTTAGTTTCCAAGATTTTTAACATTCTTTAAGTGACCCGGATTCATTGCTCTCGAGTGTATAAATAAAACAATTAACTTAAATAAATGTAAAACGAATGACGCGATCGCACCAATTGAAAATATACACGTCATCGGTTTATATAATCACGGAAAATTATATAAATTTCCTTAAAACACATAATTATCCCATTGCATAATACCAGAAAATTACTAAAAGCCAGTACAATAAACACAATTACCAATATTTCCGATAAAAGTTGATAGTCATGACGCGTCAAACATACCATTAAATATTACTGCAAAAAAAATGATGACTAATTAATTAAAAATGACGTAATAACCTAAGTAAACAACATGTTGATTATTATTAACGTATTTACTTATATTTTATGCACGATTATGGAATATTTTAAGATTCTGGAACATTTCTCCGACGTTCGTTTCGCCGTTGAACGGTTCGCCGTTGAACGGTTCGCCGACAGAACTATTCACTTTTCATTTTTTCACCGATAGAACGTTTCAATGACGAACGATTCGCCGACAGAACGATTAAGTCATGAGTTTTGTGTTTCATGATGTATTGTATAAATTAAGCTATTTAGACGAAGCACCGCTGCGCGGGGCTTCTATTTCTGTGTTCAGGGTTTAAAGGAACCTAACTAACCAAACCTCGGGGTGCCCCTGATGTCGGATTTAGTTACGAGTATTATAATATATATACTAGCTGACCCCGCAAACGTTGTTTTGCAATATAAATTAAAAAAAAAATAGATAGTAGCCGATTCTCAGACCTACTGAATACGGTAATTTGGTAAAAATCGGAAGAGCCGTTTCGGAGGAGTACGGTAACTAACATTGTGACACGGAAATTTTATACATAAGACTAGCTGAACCCGCAAACGTTGTTTTGCCATATAAATTAAAAGGTTCGAGAAAAGCTCGGTTCCCAAAATATAGACATTTTAAAAACCGAGCAAAGCTCGGTCAACCAGATATTTCAAAGTAAAATGAGTAGTAACATTTTGTCAAGTGTCACTAATCATTTCACTTCCATTGTTTTGTTATTCATACGTGGTAAAAGTGATACTTACTTCAGGAATTTCAAGAGTACATTTTTCCTAATAACTTTTATTTTGTCATCACCAGTATATGTCATCATTTTGTTAAATGTCAGGTGATATTTGTCACGATCACACCTTTTTATGTAATAATTGCAACGTAAAAGTGGGAAGGATGACACTTACTTTGAGGAACGTTATAACCCTTTCCAGTTATGTGTTTCGTCATCACCTTGTCATCAATTCATCGAGTATCAGGTGATCGACTTTTAATGTCATCATTAAGACGTATATGGTTATGAATAATTGATAGTCTTACGTCAGAAGTATGACACTTACATACTTTAAAGAAGAGTACATTTTCCTATACTTACATTCTTTGTTTCTTCATCATTATGTCATGAATTTGTCAAGTATAAGGCGACCAACTATTCATGTCATCACCAAATACGTAGTTTTTAATGAATAATTGCTATTTTTGCGTCTTTGCAAGCGGCGGTCTAAAGGGGACGCTTGAATGGAGGACCGCTAAACGTTTATTCAATAACTGAAATTCTGCCAAGGTGTCATTTTATACATCATTACACAGTGGAGCTCTCCTGAAAAAATGTTTCACGTATATTGCATATTGTACGACCACGATAAAATGAAAATGTGATTTGCACGCTAAATAATGATATGAATATAATTGTAAACATAATTGAAAATTAATTTATACAGGCTATTTAACTGCTCACCGTCATTTTCCAGCGACCGTTAACAAATGGAGGTCAATAACATTTTTGATGTTATTGTGGTCGCATAAAGCTCATAGGTACTTTAGTTTTTGCAAACTCAACAACTGCTTGCTAAGGGTTTAAAACGGCCACTTAGCAATATTCAAAATATTTCACTATAGCCTAGCCAAGGACGTGCTGGAAATGCACGTGCTGAAAATGCACGTGCTGGAAATGTTTACCTAATTGTAACCTAGTCAAGTAGAATAAGCGCTTGGTTTTGCAAAATAAGGATTATTTTAATTGTAAATAAAAACGCTTGTAGATACCTAACTGTAATAATTGTTATTAATGTTATTATTAAAAAAAAAACTGCCAAATTGTAACCTGTGTAGCCAAAAATGTAAAATATGAAACAATAAATGTGATGTCCATGATGAAATAGATTTTTATTCACTCTTCGGATAACAATCTACTAGACTCTGCACGCGACTTCGTTCGCGAAGTGTTGGCCCGTAAATCCTTGATCAACCGCGTCGGATCCCATCGCCCACCGCGCTGTTATTTTTAAAAAGGCCACTTTAGCAGTATCATTATCACCATAATAAGTATGAATAAGAATAATAAAATGGTTTCAAAATCACAAAAGAATATGTGGATAAGACCGAGTCTTTCATTCCGAGCCATCCGTAAAGGACGACGCCCACTTTAATGGGGCTAATAAAACTTTTTCCCATTTACCCCGGCGGCGGCGGGTAGGGGCAGTGGCATAAATGAAACCAACATAAAGCTCAATTTCCAAAATCTCGAAGATTGTAAAACAAAGCGCCTCCTGTAAGTAAACTTAAAAACTAAAGTTAATTCAAACAAGGGATCAAGTCAACGCAACGCGTAAACCTTTACAACTTGCCAACAGATGACGCTACACGCTGATATAGTAATAAGCAAATCATAGTAAAAATAAATTATTGAGGAGCTCATGTCTAAATAATTACAGCCACATAGACCGATATTCCAGGTTGAGCCGCGGTTGCCTAGATTAGTCTGAGGATGGGTGAGCTATCATAGCGAGTTTCTTGTTTGTCTCGGAAAGCACTTAAAGCCGTGGTTGGCTCCGGCTGTAATTGTGGATCTTTGACAGTCGTTATATAAGCTTGAAAGTCAGACATTCAGTCTCATTATTACCTAGATGAATAATCTAATATCTGGAGTCACACTCGTAGTCTCGTAATAAGTTAGGTCGGGGTGCTAAGACAGGAAACCTCCACGTGCGCCCGTGGACTGGAGTTCCCTCTCGGATACGTCCGGGGGGAAGACCAGTTTTTCGGGCCGGTGCACCCTGGGATGCGGGCAAAAACTCTTCCTTAGGCACTGTGTGTCTAAGGGGTCTCTTTGCCCGTATGCGAATAGCCTGTCGTGTGGACGCTCCAACGCGTGTCCCTCTGATCAGCAGAGGGCACAGCGGCGGAGCGGGCTTGCGGACGGTGAGTGATGGGTAGCTCGCCGTCCGACCAGGGAACAAGCCCGGGTCGGTGGCGCGTCGTGTTTCGCGCCAAATGCCTGCTGGGGTCGCGGGTTTTTTTTTCTTAACCCAGGATACCGTGGCCCTGTAACGTAAAGGGCATCCGAAGGAACACGGGTGGATTTTAGTCAGTAAGAGTCTGACAGTCCCTTCCGCCCCACCCAGGGCGGGAGGACTCATTTGATGATTTTACGACCTTAAAAAAAATAAAAAAAAAAATAAGTCAGGTCAGGAAAAATCAAGGTGATTGGTCGTTCAAAAAATTTTTATGTTCATGGAAAACAGTTAGGTAATTGAATAAAACATACATAACTAAAAGCACAAAGTCATAATACGTATTACGCTTATAACAGTTATAGCCGTCACAAGTTCCGATAAGGCCAACACGCCACAACAAAAAATAAGTAAGTAATACAGCAACAATAAATTATTATTATAAATACAAATAAAATTATCGATCTCGTTGACCAAGTCTCTGACCATTACAAATACAATGACTAACGTAAAATGAATCATAACGTAACACAATAAGGTTTATTATTGCGTAATCGTTTTATTGTTGGGTTTTACCAACCCGCCATCTTCGACGTTTAATGACCTAGGGTTGTCAAACTACATGACGTAATTGTTTGTTGAATAATATTGTATGAGTGTGCAATTTCTAGAATATCTTACTTTGTTCTAGTTCATAAGCACACAGGAAATATGATTTTAATTAATTTATGACTAAGTGTAATTACTTAGGAACGGACGTTTAATAATTAGGTATGATAAACTTGACTCACGCATGCACAAGATCGCGACGGGAGCTAGGTCGAAGGATGACACCTGTTAGACAATAATTTTTCACTATTTACCAAGACCACAGGATCACGCTGGCTGGATTCAAACCGCGTCCAACTGGTCCTATCGGAATTCTATAGGGGAGGCCTATGTTCAGTAGTGGACATCCTACCGCTGATATGATCAAGTCACGCATTTTAGCTAATTTATATGAAATGCAATATATATTATTAGGGTATTTGACAGTATCAATAAATTGCAAATCTAATTAGTTCGCGTCTTTTAGAATTTCGAAAAGAATGGACACGTAGTATTTCTTCTTTTGTAAATTCAATGAATATTTACCAAGATTTATCGCATCCAAAATCGAGAGTCGGTTCGTGAGGTTATTAGCAAGTTAAAAATGTAACCGCATTCAAAAACAACCACAAAAAAGGGTAAAATAACCTACAAAACTTTTCTTTCGGAAGTCGGTGGTTTTTTTTATTAATTTCATTGTTTTTTTGCCACCGACTTCCGAAAGAAAAGTTTTGTAGGTTATTTTACCCTTTTTTGTGGTTGTTTTTGAAGGCGGTTACATTTTTTTTTTAAGTTTTTTTTTAACTCTTTTTAGTATAAATATTCAACCAAAATTCTTGTCAAATACATCATTTTCTTACATATATGTAAGAAATCCGTAGCACCGGTAATAACATCGTTAACATCTCTTTCATTCCTTCCCTATCTCAAAAACTACTGAACCGATTTTGATGAAACTTGCAGTATTCCTTAAGCTGAACAATACCTAATACAACATAAAAAGAATTACTTAAATCGGACTTGTAGTTCCGGAGATATGCGAACACAAACATAATTTACTAAATCAGTCGATGCCGACTCCTTACTAGAGGAGTTGTACCTTCCATCATCAGCTCATCCACCTGAGATGATGATTATCATATGCAAATACTTGAACAGCTTTAGAAAATATATGTAAATGGTACTATGTGCCTATAAAATTTGAAGGTTGCCCTCGATTTCCCTGGGATCCCATCATCAGATCCTGACCTGATGATCATGGGACCAATTGGAAAGTATACCCTTTTAAACAAAAGAAAAATTTTCCAAATCGGTCCAGGCGTCTTCGAGTAATCGGGGACCATACATAAAAAAAAAAAAAAAAAGATTCCGACGAATTGAGAACCTCCTCCTTTTTTTGAAGTCGGTTAAAAACTGCACTTGCTTGGGACGTTTTGACAATTTTAAAAGCATTTCGGTTTAGTCCCAGAGCGTATTTTAAAATTCGCAACGCTAATTTCAATTAATTTTGAACGTGAAGTGAAACAATTACTGCGAAAATATAATTGGCAATTGGTGTCATTTTAAATTTCTAAATTGATTTATTGATCAAATTATAACGTGATACTAGGCGAAAAAGTAGTTTCTTTCATTGATAGGAAGAAAGAAGAAAACTTAGAGAACATCTTCAGGGAATTCATCTTTGGAACTGCCCAGTTCCAAAAATCTTCTGGGCTGGAGATCTGGTCAGGTCAGGTCTCTTTTGTAACCAAACCGTTCAAGTTCCTCCTTCTGATACTTTGAGGCCAAAGAGTGAAAGATGAAGCTTTCTCACAACCTGAGAACTTCAAAATAAAAGAAGAATTTCTTTCTTTTTCCACGAAAATCACACTTTTCTCTCCAATTTTTATCTAATTTAGCCAATTATTCATTACGTGAAAAATTCATAATTATTTCCCTTTCAAGTCACAGTTAGCTATAAATTATCCGTGATTTACTGTTATCGTAAACTTAATTCGATCCACATTAACTGTGACGGAAATACTTAATCAATCACCTGCGTATGACCCATCTTGGCATCGATAAACTCAATAAACTCAAGCTGGGTAATACGGTTTAAGTAGGCCCGTGGTAAGACTGGTTGTCAGACTTTTGGAGCTTCTGTCTAACAATAACGAATGTAAAAGATCTACAAATGACAGCTGTTACTAACGGCTTTACGTACTTTCCGACGCAAGGAGGAAACTCGTTATGATAGATGGTTACCCATCCACAGACCTACCTAGGCAGGCGCGGCTTAACCCGAAAGATCGGCCTGTGCGGCTGTAATTATTGAGCCACGAGCGCACGAGCCCGAAGTGAGAGAGAGCCCATTTTACTGGATCTTGCACAAATCGTGAAACCCTATCAATGAGAGTCGGTTTTGGTTTTCCCGAATTTGGTTTGACGAACGGCCTTCGCCTTCTTCTAAGGAGCTAGGTACTAAATTATGTTTTGTACGTGACCGATTGTTTGCTTATTACGTCTGTGTTAGTCATTGTTATTTAGGAGTGGTTGTTCTCGGACTAATATTGTCTTAAGCATACAAATGTGGTCGTTTACCTAGCTACGTGTGTATAGAGAGGTATCTAAACACTACAGAATTTATAAAAGGTACCTTTGACGTTTATTGGAATCTCAAATTTTTATGTCTTCTCCAAGTAGGATTTCCCACGTGTTGCCGATTCAAAAATAGTAGTTAATCCACAAGTTTTGAAAGCAAATACCTAATTACTTATTATCATAAGGTACTCGTACCTTAGATCTTTCGAACTACGCAACGAATTTTAATGCGGTTCACATCATTATACAGAGTGATTAAAGAGGTAGATTTTTTAGAGAGGATAGCTAGTTAAATATTAAATAAGTACACCTACGTGATGCGGTAGTTTGAACGGTTGGCAGCATTATCTTTCACGCAAAAACTTCAGAACGAATTTGGATGTTTGCTCATAGATAGTTAGGTACTTATCTGGATACTTTTTATACTTACGAAAGATGTAAGATAGTTTTTATCCCGCTACTACAATCCCATGGGACAAATGCTAAATTACAAACTTTTTACAAAAAAAAAAAAACCGTTTTGTTTCACCGTTACCTAAGCAATACCATAAGATAAACAATGATTTATTATACATAGACAAGTCATGAACGAACATCGCGGCGCTTAAAAACGGCGACAATATTAGAACTACTTACACGCGTGAAGAAAGAGACACAAAATATGACACCATACGGCGGGAGGGAGACGCAACTAAGCGCAATGTGGCCAATTGGCTTAATTTTTTGTTGCCATTTTAGAGTCCGGACAACGTATCTAAACATGAAACCTTGAAGTTTTTTAGTTGAGACAACCCTAGCCAAAAGGTTTTCCTGATACCTACCTTATAGGATTGAAAGAAAAAATATTTATAGAAACCAGTTTGTAACACAGGCAGTCACGATTTACGTAGGTTTGCCTATAATTGCAATGATTCAAATGTTACAAGGCAGAAGAGTGTTTGGTTGATCGCGCTAATCTCAGGAACTATTGGTTCGAATTGAAAAAAAACGTCTTTATGTTGGATAATCCATTTCTCAAGGAAGGCTATCAAAAGCAGCTCAACAACCTAACTGGAGTTGCACAGAGGGAGCCACAGTTAGGTTTTTTAAGAGGAAACGGGGATATGCTAGTGGTGATCACCGGGGTTCAGCTTTTGAACAATATTATAGCCTATTTTCCCAGTTTCCACGGCTGGGACACAGGCATCTCAGATTACGTTATAAAGTGGATGCAGAATCTAGAGGATCTTTGGTTACACCTTTTGTCTGCTTTCATAGGATATAGGTGTAGGAGCACCGCGAAGCGGTGCTCCGTCGACGTTTGTATGCCTACCGTAACAGGGATATTAGTTGTAGCTAAATATACCGTAACTTTAAAAAATCATAAATAATGACCGGTACCTAAGCCAGACGCCATTAATATTCTCTCAAGATTTACTAGACGATACTATTTTATCATTCATTATCATTTGCCTATAAATATTCCCACTACTGGGAAACAGGCCTCCTCTCTATGAGAGGGAGTAGGTCATAATCCACCACGCTGGCCCAGTGTGGGTTGGTGGGTAGATGTCAAATGTCTTCGTATTGTTGGTCATTCCGGTTTTCTCACGATCTTTTACTTCCGTTTTGAGAGCAGTGGCTGGGTTCGAACCCACGACCTAAAACTTGTAAGGCGTGGCCGATACCATTAATCCACCACTGATCTACTTTGTTAAATGATTTTAAACTTTATGAACTACGGTATAAAATTGAAAATCAATTATAGCCTTCTGCGCTTATCGTTTGCAACTTGGCTAAGGGGGCTGATGATATAAATGTATTAAAAATTCAAAAGTGTACCAAAAAAAACTTTTAATCAAATCATTTTCTTAAATATACTTAATTTCAGATCTATCACAATCACAATATTTTGTGAAGTCTTTAAACTAGTTAGACTGCCTTCATGGAGATCATTGCCACTTAAAAATAAACTATAATATCAGTTACAAGAAAGTTCAAATCTTTTTGCTCAAAGATTTTGTTCTGTTACTGAAATTTCATGTTTTTATATAGGTACTGAGTTAGTAACACATTTATTTTGCCTGAAACCAATTTTTGACTGCAACACTTTCACTGTTTACATGTTTGAAAGGACTTTTGCCCAGCAGTGGGACAAATTGCGGGCAACAAAAACAAACGAGAGTAACCACACTTTTCGATCAAGGTAGCGGTTTAAGCCGATCGCAAACAACTTTATGTCCGCGCACTAAGGACTGTTTTCGTCTACATAATGGTTATGACTTGTAGAATTAAATGCAACAAGTGATCAGATGAACCGTTTCTAAAGAAAATTATACTATTTTCTACTCTATTGCTTGAACAATAAAATAGAATATTCATTTTAAAGATCTTTATCACAATTATTCACGTTATGATTTCAGTCAAGTATTGCAGCCAAAAAAACTGGTTTAAATTGCAGTACAAAATAAATGTGTTAGATATCAACTCTTTTGAAAGGATTTTTGTGCTAGCATTTTTTATAAATAACATTTTTTCTTTAACTATTTCTCAAAAACTTGAATCCAAGGCATAATTTATGCTGTGAAACTTGTTCAAAAACCAGTTTAACGAGTCAAGAATCCTTTCAAAGCAATGTGGCATTTTAAAATTATTAAAACTATATACAAAATATGTCTTTTTATGATTACAAGCTATTTATAAAATAAAAAAATTGGTCGGCTACGTTAAAAAGTTTAAATAACAAGAAAAATAAATATTTACAAGAATTGTAACCACAATTCAAATGAGGTTTACCATGTTTTACAAGCTGGATAACCCCGAGTTTCTTTAATAAGGACATAAGTTGTATAAAACCCCCATGAGGGCAGCCCAACGACTTTAGTTATAAAAAAACAAATTAATTCTACCAATAAATTGTTGCTGTTTACAAGCCATTGAGGAAAACAATACATTTTTCCCCCTAAAATGCTTCATTAGTCATTACAAGTCGTTTTAAAATGACAAAACAAGTCATTTGAATAAATCAATTAGAGAGCATTCTGCTGTACAATAAAAAACCTTAACACTTTACACATTGAGTAGCTTTTTCAATAGCAAAATTTACTGGACATAAGATATTAGCAAAAATGATTGCAATTTAAGTGAACTTTGTATTTATCATTACAGTTAGTGCAAAGATAGACAATAATACAGGAAAATAGAAATATTTATATCTTAGTCTGTTAGGTACAATATTATATGGCCAAGTAAAATAATAAAATAACAATCTTCATTATTATTCATAAGGTCACAACAATTTGACTCATGACATTCAACATTTCAAAGAACATGTGATTCTAGCTATCTGTTAATTATAACCACAATAATGTTGATTATAATTCATATTTTGCAGTCATTAATATTGAAGTATGCAAACTTCCTTAATCAACTGCGTTTATGGAATTAACCATGACATCTCGCAGTTATTATTTTCTTGTTCAGATTTTAAATATTAAAGTTAAGTTTTTTATTCCTTTTTCAAGTTTGTACAATTCTTTTATTCAATAAAAGAACGAGCAACCGATGAGTTTGTATGTTTAAATGCAGACTTTTTTTTTTAATCCTATGTTCAATACAAGGAAGGAGTTTTGTAAAAACCGCCAAACACAATAGAGTTCGTGACTTTTTCAATAATTAGATACGTGAATGGTCGGTTTGCTTGGAACTGTACAACTCCTATTCTGTTGCTGAACTCTGCAGCGGTCACTGCGGCAGCTTCTGTACCTTCTTCTGTCACTTCAATTTCAGCCTTATGTACAACTTTTGATACAAACATTGGTGTTCTTGACATATGAGGCAATTGAGCCCTTGACTGGTCAAACAGATCATTAATACCAAAACGATTCTGCAATACATTTGTGAGTTCAATATCAGATTTAATCTTAAACCGAGGAATGAAGCAGTCTACTTCATCATCAGAATATTCTTCTTTCGATACTCTTAACTCTTCAAAGAACGTGTCCAGGTTAACGTTCAAGAAGTTGGCGAACATGTCTTCCACGGAAACTCCTGGGTTTGGTAACATAATCAGCATTGACAACCTGTTTTCATTACCGTATGAGAGTTCAATTACTTTTGCTTGTAATCCTTTAATGTTGGAAAATGGATAGGTGTATCTGTTGTACATCATGTTAACTTCTCCAATCTTTTGACCTTTAGAGTCATAGAAAGGCATCTTCTCTGTCTGTGATTTGTTGAACGGAGCTGTCCATTGACCCTTGAAGTACAAAGCACTGGTTAGCACCATCTGTGTGCCCTCAAAATAGCTAGGATCAACTAAAGTAGGAATTTTACCGTGTGTAAAGTTTGACACATACTGGTTTAAAAGACCTGCTGATCGCACACTATCTTTAAAGTCTAAAGTTATCATTTCAGTCTGATAGTAATCTTTAGCGATTTCAGCAAAGTCTTGGTTCGGTAAACGTTCTTTGTCGACGAATATGGAGCTGATTTTAGCTAGTTGAACAGTCTTTGTGTTGACTTGTAACCAACTGGTGATGTTTCGAAAACCTGTTCGTGTCGCATCTTTTTGTTTCACTGAGAGACGTAGCACGTTATTAATCTCGTTTCTCGTTTGCCCCGCCGCACCTTCCGCTATGACTGCTAAAACGCTCCATAATGTGATTGGAGACATTATGAAATTTTCTCCAGGTTGCAGAGTCTTCGATGTATGTAAAAGCGCTTCTATGGAAAAGTTTCCGATTTTCTCTGAGAGTCCATTGTGTAGTTCCGTTGAATTTTGTATAGCATTGGGAGGCACTGGTAATGGAACATTCATTCCATAGCACAACGTCGTCACACAAACCACTAAGTACACTATTTTATGCATTATTGTTGTTTATTTACACTTTTTATGTTTCGTATAATGATTAATGAATAACAGAACTGTTTTGCTTGAATTTTATGAACACTATCACGCGCTGGCCATTTTTGTATCAATAATAAAACACGCGCACAGCCGACGCTAGTTACACGAAACAAGGAAAACTACTGACTGACCAGTAAACATATTAGCGCTTGGTATTTATAATATTTATGCGGTCGTTTAAAAAGCCGGTTTATTCATCATACAACGAATGTTTACATTACAATTATGTCGTAGTTTGAAACAAGACGTGGACTGAGAACTGACTGAGAACCGACTCAAAATACCTACCTACCTACTCAGATTAAGATCTTAATTTGTTGGTTGAATTGAATATTAAAATTATGATTCATTCTTTACAGCTTTCTAAATTCTACACATAGAAAATTAAAAATATCGTGCGACATTTTGGGTATGTTTTGGGTCTTGTTTTTTTTTTTTTCACCTGGGTGTTGCACGCACCAGTAATTCAAATTACCCACCAGCATGCAGCAGTGTGATAATGGGGATGGCAACTCAAAGCTAATCGTAGATGGCGCTGCGATAGTTGGTCCCTACGTCAGATTACTGTCTACCTTGTACAAAAAAACAAACAAAATTTATTGTTACAAAAATTGAGTATAAATATAAAACAAATATGGAAAATTATTCGTCAATGCAAGTGCATATACTAAAAGAAGAATTAAGACGCCGCAGTGCATCTACAAGGGGAAAAAAGTGATTTAATTGAGTGGTAATACATTTGATTTTGCCGTAATAAATCCACAATTACTTGTAGTTGAGGTTTCAATTTTTGAGTTTAGGTATGTTTTACCTGTCCTCTCCTATATCAAGAATATAATGCTGCTTCTGACTTTCTGTTTTGATAAAATATCATAATGTTTAAAGTCAGTAATTTTACCCCTTTTTTCTATTTAGATTCGAGAAATATCACAATATATTAAATTTCTTAACACCACAACTATCACAAAACTCGTTCCAGGTGATAATTCTTCCGCCAGACGAACCGTTTCATGATTTATAGAGCGATGCAATACTGGTACTTAACCTCCAATAGAAAAGTAGATATTATTTTGAAAAGTGTATTCGTTTGTTTAGTTATGGTATAATCATAGAATTTCATTAATAAACTCAAGTAACGGCCTGTCTCGGCTTCGCAAGGCTGGATATTTGTTTATTATATAGCTTTTCCTTAGTGATAACACAATTTTTGTTCTCACAGCAGTCACAGCAGCTTCCCATTATTTCTCGATAGTGTGAATTGTCGGAAATTTGTATGTTCCATCATTTTTACAGCTTATTACACAACATCTAGTCATTTTACATCAAAAAATCGTTTTTTTTCAGAAAATTCCTTTGATTTGACAGTTCTTTTGGGACCAAACTGTCACTTGTCATTTTGACACTTGCCTTCCCCATTATGGTAATGCATGGGTAATTAATTTTAAATTCTGACTTTTCTAAATAGGTGATAGGTCCCTTCTGCTCCCGATTATATTACTTTCCTCTATGCTTCTGCTTTACACTGGGTTGGTAGGACTTTCCTCCTTAATATTATGTGTTTTCTCTTCGCAATAAATAAAAAATCACGCAAGGTGAATGCTCCAACCAGCCCGCGAAATTCAAATTTTCTTACGTTTTTTGTAATTTGCAGGCCAGTGACATGTTGTAACTTTATCAAAATATGATTCACGGCAATAACAAGTATAATTTTAAATACCTACAAGAATGGTCAAAACATTCGCTCCATCAGCTCTCACATAGAAAATGTGCATGTAAGTTACATTTCGGAGATTTTAACAATTTAGACCTTTTCTATGTGAGAGCTGATGGAGTGAATGTTTTGATTATTTTTATATTTTAAATTATACTTGTTATTGCCGCGAATCATATTTTGATAAAGTTACAACATGTCACTGGCCTGCAAATTGCAAAAATCGTAAGAAAATTTGAATTTCGTGGGCTGGTTGGAGCATTTACCTTATAGACGATTGAGTGGACACTTATTATCTGACAATAGCAGACGTTACAAAGAAATGGCTTAACTTAGGTCTCTTCTAAAGTGCAGACATTGAGCAATATAAAAGTAATCGGTTAGCTATCGGACTGATCAGTAAGTATGTATTATTGTTATGAGACTGGTCTTTGAAAAAAGAACCAGACACACAAACCTGCTCAAGGGCCTACCATGACGTCATACAGCGTGACTAGTTAGGCTGTGGGAAAGAGACAGAGCTGTACAAGTCGTCTAGCGCCATCTTGTTCCCTGAGCGGAACCACTCACGCTTGAAGACGTCATGGTACTTGTAGGCCACCAGAAGTTGATACGAATCAGTACGAATGCATTTGCCATCGATCATGGTAAATTCAACGCGGTATTGATAAACGGTTACTTAGGTAGGTAAACCGTAGAGTTCTGAGGTTTAGCAGGTACGGCCAAAACCTACGACAGCAAATAAATAAGTAATCCTGTTTGTATATTAGTGAACAGTTAGGTTACGTATGACGGATAAGATGACACACGTGTAGTTTTTTTCCTGATTCTGTGTAGCCTAGCTACAGTCGAGTAAAAGGCAGCTATCTAATTGCGTACGCCTATAATATCAGAAGCCTATAACAGGGTTAGACAAATGTGGATGATAACCCGGCGCCAAAAACCAGCTACAGCTTGGCAAATTAGAGTAGAAAACCGGAAGTCGCCACTGTGCTCTCGCTACCAGCACTTTGAATGTTTTTTTTTCACTTGTTACGTTTCTTTTATGGCACAATAATAAATCTAACAAACCTGCGTGACGTTCTGGCCAAGCTGTAAATATCTAAATGTAAACATTATTATTTGGATTGTTTTGTTGCTAACCATGAAACCACAATGGTTTTTAGCCGAAATAGACAGTTAATAACTCAAAGTGTGGTCGATGGTATTGGTAACCATATTTCGCCCTTAATTTTAACTCGCATGCCTGCTTGTTCAATCTTAGTCTCATGGAATAAAAAGACAAGCCCATTGCAAGCCTAGGCTTATGTCGCACCAGTGGGACTGAACATTATAGGAGGCTGGATATGCTATGCACGCTATTTCCATCAACCAAGCATCATCATCATCATCATCAGCCGGAAGACGTCCACTGCTGAACATAGGCCTCCCCCTTAGACTGCAACGCCGAACGACAATTCGCCACTTGCATCCATCGGCTGCCCGCGACCCTCACGATGTCGTCGGTCCACCTAGTGAGAGGCCTGCCTACGCTGCGTTTTCCGGTCTGTGGTCGCCACTCGAGAACTTTTCTTCAACCAAGCATGAATCGAATCAAAATAAGAGGAAAAAAACTTGACAACTACCTCTGAAACACACGAATCTTGTAAACCAAAAAGGCGTGTTTTAATTTCTTAGTCTCAACTTACCTCAGCATAAACTAAACATAGTACTTTACATTCATTTATAGTATTTTATTGAGATCTTAAATTGCACCTAGTGACTAACACAATATGTCTCTTCATAATACGTCTAGTCTACGTCACTTTTGCATTATTTAGATTTATCATTTCCTTCGTCTCCCCATTTTACCTACGTCAGAATGACGCCATGACGCGATATTCTAAATAAAGCGTAAAAGCATACCTATACAAAGTTTACCTTAATTGGATTTAATAGATACCTATCGATATTTAATAATTTTATCTAGGTTATTTATTCGCTGCTTGTATAATGGCGCTGTGGTGGGGAAATATCGGATAGGTATTCAAAAATTTACGTGAACTTCCTACCGTTTACAAATTACCTATGACGGGACGTTTGTAGTTTCCGACATTAAATGGATTTCTCGACCACTATGGATCGCACGATAACGCAGGCAGGTATAGGTTTATGGATAATCATGACGAACACTTTAAGCGTAGATTTAGTACATGATTCAGAAGGACTTATCGTAGTGATCGTTACTGGAAGCCGTTCTACCCGCTGGCAGCGTCAGACTGGCCTAGAGTGGCGTTTACTAGCCTGGCCCCACACTGCACTGGTCCCCCAGAGGCTGGCTTGCGGTGCTCGCTGCAAACCAAGCAGCAGGGCTATTGGCTAACATGATAGTTACTGACCAGCGGTTGTCCACAAAGCTTGGATGGCTTGTTATGAAGCTAAGTTGAGGAGTGGAGTGCCTCAAGAGCGTTAGAATACCTAGTAGATTTTTTTATCGTGGTAAAATCATCAAATGAGTCCTCCCACCCCGGGCAGGGCGGGAGGGACTGTCATACTCGTACTGACTAAAATCCACGGTGTCCTTCAATAGCCCTTTATGTTCCGGGGTCACGGTAATGAGATAAATCCCGCGACCAGATAAGTCCCGCGACCAACCTAGTTGATTTTATGGAACATTTATAAGTATTTCTTAGTTTCATTGCAAATGCAAGAGCCAATACGAAATTTACCTTTTAACAGCTATTTGATGATCACCACACAGACACCGAGATACGCAATAGCCCTGCAGGGCCGGACAGGCCCTAAATGTTCACTATAATATAGATCAGATAATTCGTTTATATTAATAAAAGAAATGAAATAGAAAAAAAATTGGAAAAACTTTTAAACCTGAGCTGGTCATCCCTAAAAGTCCTGAAACTAGTTTTAAAATGCAATGCTAGTTTTTAAAGGCATGTTTTTGTAATACCTTACACACAAAAAATGTTTTGTGCTAACCGTAGGTACCATATTTAATTGTAGACAAAATGTGGCTTGTCCTATTGATAATTAAAAGGCATAGTAACTAACGCTAGCTATGTAAGTTTGATACTAATCATCATAATAATTATAATATTTTCCCCATTAACAAAGGGAAATAACACTAGCAATACTGATACCACGTTTCGTTTTACTGTTCCAGAAATAGTTAATTTGCAAACAACAAGATAACATTAATTTTGTTAATTATTATTTGTTGAACATTAACTAAGTATTTTATTAGTCATAACTTCCAAAAATATTTTGGTTCAAAGCATGTCGTATTTTTGTCTTATATTTTGTTTGTATTGAACGTAAATAAAAAAGTACCTCACTATCTTTGTTTGACGTTGATGTCAAATGGGGAAGGCAAGTGTCAAAGTGAAAATGACAGTTTGGTCCCCAAAGAACTGTAAAATCAAAGGAATTTTCAGAAAAAAAAAACATTTATTGATGTAAAATGACTAGATGTTGTGTAATAAGCTGTAAAAATGATGGAATACACTTTTCAAAATAATATCTACTTTTCTTTTGGAGGTTATGTACCAGTATTGCATCGCTCGAAAATCGAAGAATTATCACCTGGAACGAGTTTTGTAATAGTTGTGGTGTTAAGAAATTAAATATATTGTGATATTTCTCGAATCTAAATAGAAAAAAAGGTTAAAATTACTGACTTAAAACATTATGATATTTTATCAAAATAGAAAGTCAAAAGCAGCATTATATTCTTGATAAAGGAGAGGACAGGTAAAACATACCTAAACTCAAAAATAGAAACCTCAACTACAAGTAATTGTGGATTTATTACGGTAAAATCAAATGTATAACCACTCAATTAAATCACTTTTTTTCTCTTGTAGATGCGCCGCGGCGTCTTAATTCTTCTTTTAGTATATAGTACTTGCATGGACGAATAATTTTCCATATTTGTTTTGTATTTATACTCAATTTTTATAACAAATAATCTTGTTTGTTTTTTTGTACAAGGTAGACGTGGGGACCAACTATCGCAGCGCCATCTACGATTAGCTTTGAGTTGCCATCCCCATTGGATAATGGGATTTTTTTTAGAATTACCTATGATGACGTTGATCGGGGGTGCGTTTAAATCTTCCGGCGGTATTTCGCCGGTAAAAAATTAAACTAGCGAGGGTTCGCTGAACGGAGTCATAAGTTTCTGTCAATGTTAGTTGTCAAATTCAATTGACAGCTCAGTTTATTAAACAAATAATCAATTTGCCGGTTTAATATAAATCCATAATCCACAAATAATATTTACTCTCTAAAATAAAAATAATATTCGTTTTTACGGCGCGAATCGAGCAAAACAACAAAACTTAATGTCAGTCTGACAGCAGGATAAAATTTTGCGAGGTAGAAAGGTCGCAAAAATTTATTCCATTTAGTAAAAACTTATACCAGCGGACGACCGTAAACGGGGCAGATTAAATTTTAGTTAGCTTCATTTTTCACCACGCGGTGTACTTAAACGGGGTGTTTGACATTTATTCAGTATAAATTTAAACTGGTTAAAGGATTTAAACGCAGCCCGGGGGGCGCAATTGTGACATTTATGGGGATTTTAATGTATTTTTTTTTCTTCTTACAAAAAACGTTAACTAACATCTAGGAATTTGCGCATGCACAGTGCTTCAAATTGGAGTGTCCCTCCCTGGACAAAGAAATAGGCAGACCAGTTAAATATTGTAAATGCATGCACAGTGCCGTATCTACATCTAGCCTCTTTGCGCCCAGTGCGACCTTGGGACCGTATTATGACGTCTTAAAACCAGTTTTGTTCCAGTGAGTGAACGAGATGGCGCAAGACGACTTGTATGGCTGTCTCTTTCACTCACTGACACTAGCCTGGTTTTAAGACGTCATAATACGGCCGCTGGTCTGGTCAATTGTGGTCTTGTCTGACCATTTCTGCGCCCCTCAATGGTCTGCGTCCTGTGATTGGGCACCCGTCCGCACACACTGCCTATAAAAAGTGCGCCCAGAGTCGAAAAAGTTTCGAAATTAACGGTATGATGTTTCTGGTTTGCCATCGACCATGAGTAAGAATTTGCTATCGAAAATGAGTCAGAATTTTTATTTTGCCAGTGCCAAATAAAAACTTACTCATTTCCAACGTTATCCATCTGGGGGCAAGGTAGTGCCCCCGCCAAGACGAGCCAAGCGAAGCGCAAGGGCACTACCTACCTTTTCTCGAAGTGTTTCGTCGTTTTTTTGAACCCTCATAGAGTTGGTTTCCGATGTACCAGATAGTTCATATTCTCAGAATATGATGCCATCAATAGTCCTATTAAGCATACAAAGTCTCAATAGAATAGCTATAATACTTTAGATTTTATTGATATCTAAAATACACGGATTTCGTCACTGATTCACTGACACACTGATGATCATCAAAATGTTTGGCTACTTCCTGAAGTGCTAGAGAGCTGAAATTCGGTATGTAATCTAAGTTTAGTATACAACCAACAAAAAAATTCACAAACCTATAACTTTCACCCCCCATCCCCTAAAATGGGGGGTTGAAGTTTATATGGGACCTTAAAATGTTAGGGTTCTTCCTGAAGTGCTAGAAAGCCGAAATTTGGTATGTAGTATACAAAAAACATCCCCCATCTCCTAAAATTGGGGGGGGGGGGGGGTGGAACTTGCCATGTATGTATGTTTGTTCGGGTGTAATCTTTGAACTCAATTTTGAAATAGAATTATCTTCAACCGATTGAGTTGAAATTCTGTATACACGTTTAGTTTGGATTACAATGCACGATTAGGTATGTGACGTCATCCTAAATCCAATATGGCGGACTATCTAAGATGGCAGAATAGTTGATTTTAGTGCATTTCTACAATATGGATATCAAATGAAAGGGCTGGTTGAGAGAAACTAGAACAATGATGTGACGTCATTACAAATCCAATATGGCGGACCATGTATGATGGCGGATTAGTTATATTTAATGCACTTCTACAATATGGGCATCAAATGAAAGGGCTCGTTGAGAGCAACTCGATGAATAATGTGACGTCATTCTAAATCCAAGATGGCGGAATAGTTATTTTTAATGCACTTCTACATTAGGGGTATCAAATGAAAGGGCTCTTTGAGAGAAACTTCAAAAATAATGTGACGTCATTATAAATCCAATATGGCGGACCATCTGAGATGGCGGAATAGTTATTTTTAATGCCCTTTTACAATATGGGTATCAAATGAAAAGGCTCGTGGAGAGCAACTCAAAAAATAATGTGACGTAATTACAAATCCAATATGGCGGACCAAAAATTCGAAGACATGTGACATCCACCAATCCGCACTGGGCCCGCGTGGTGGATTATGGCCCACTCCCTCTCACAGAGAGGAGGCCTGTGTCCCAGCAGTGGGAACATTATAGGCTGATGATCATGATCATATGGCGGACCATCTAGGATGGCGGAATAGTTATTTTTAATGCACTTCTATAATATGGGTATCAAATGAAAAGGTTTATTGAGATCAACTAGAAGAATAATGTGATGTCACTATAAATCCAAGATGGCGTAATAATTATTTTTAATGCACTTCTACAATGTGGAATCAAATGAAAGGGCTCGTTGAGAGCAACTCGATGAATAATGTGACGTCATTTTAAATCCAAGATGGCGGAATAGTTATTTTTAATGCACTTCTGCAATATGGGTATCAAATGAAAAGGTTTATTGAGATCAACTAGAAGAATAATGTGATGTCACTATAAATCCAAGATGGCGTAATAATTATTTTTAATGCACTTCTACAATGTGGAATCAAATGAAAGACGTGCTCGTTGAGAGCAACCCGAAAAATAATTTGATGTCATAAATCCAAGATGCTAGCAACTTACAAAAAGAACTGAAATCCCACCAAAAACATTTCATGTAAAGTGTTGCCAAAACGAGCACATAAGGTTTGCCCTACAAAAAAGATATCAGATCTTATGTAGAACCAAGCTTCTGAATCTACACGGCCTAACTCTACCAACTCTAACTTCACAAATTCTACACATTACCAAAAATGTATGTATTGGCTGTTTCGTTACTTACTTCAGAAACTAAATATCATCATCACCTCCACGACGGTAGCGAAACGGTGAAGCCATACATTTTTACTGATGTGTAGAATTTGTGAAGTTAGAGTTGGTAGAGTTAGGCCGTGTAGATTCAGAAGCTTGGTTCTACATAAGATCTGATATCTTTTTTGTAGGGCAAACCTTATGTGCTCGTTTTGGCAACACTTTACATGAAATGTTTTTGGTGGGATTGGGTTTTTCCCAAAGAAAGTCGCAGTCTTGTACTTAAAGTGTTTTTCCGTCGCGTAATTCTTAACAAAAATTTTTATCAATGTTTTGGGAAATCCCAGGGTTAGGAAAATTTTATATTAGGTTATTTTTTTCAGCTCAAGGATATTTATCGATTGCTATTTTTTACTATTAAGATATGTTGCCTTACTCCGACCTGTTTCGTGGGTGCGTTTACAAATTTATATTTGAACTCACTTAGGTATACAAACACCCAGCCAGACCCGGAACAACCTTGTAGATCATACAACTACTTATAATTTTTGTTCTGCGTATGGAATTTCAGTATTGCTTATCTATAGTCATCATCATCATCATCATCAGCCTATAAATGTTCCCACTGCTGGGACACAGGCCTCCTCTCTGAGAGAGGGAGTGGGCCATAATCCACCACGCAGGCCCAGTGCGGATTGGTGGATGTCACGTCTTCGAATTTTTGGTTCTAGGACATGCCGGTTTCCTCACGATGTTTTCCTTTACCGTTTTGAGAGCAGTGGTGATGAAATAAATTACACGAAGTAATGCGCCTGGCTGGGTGCGAACCCACGACCTACAACTCGTAAGTCGGGACCGATACCACTGCAATGGGTCACCACTGCTCTTCAATTATCATCAAATCATTCAATTATCTATAGTGCCCATAAAGAATTCCTTCGAAAGCTATTTTAGGCTTAGGACCATAAATCTACCTCGTATTACCTATTTCCTATCTTGGGGTCAATTTCTAGCCAAAACAGATGCAGTTGAAAACCAGTGTCTATTTAACATGGGCCATTGTCGTAACTAGCGTTAATGGCCTTAGTGGGTTGGAGTGGGATGGAGTGGGTTGGAGTGGGTTGCAGTGGGATGGAGTGGGATGGAGTGGGATGGAGTGGGACTGAGTGGGATGGAGTGGGATGCAGTGGGATGGAGTGGGATGGATTAGGATGGAGTGGGATGTAGTGGGATGGAGTAGGATGAAATGGGCTGGAGTGGGATTGAGTGGGATGGAGTGGGACTGAGTGGGATGGAATGGGATGGAGTCGGATGGAGTGGGATGGAGTGGGATGGAGTGGGATGGAGTGGTATGGAGTAGGATGGAGTGGGATGGAATGAGATAGAATGGTTGCTCTAATCCAGTGGCAATTCTTCTGAATCTGAACGACAGAGGGCGTTTATTATAATCACCTCAAACATTCTTGAAAAATAAAATCTAAATACAGGGATTATATATGAAAACGATAATTATGATTTATAAAAAACGTGGCGAGAATTAAGCGCTTCGCACTAAAAAATATATTGTTAAATTCCGACATCCACGCGAACGAAGTCGCGGGCACAGCTAGTACTTATAATAAATCTGTAGAGAGGTCAATTCTGTACATGAAATATATTTCCAAAATAACTATCAGGGGGTGATTAGGGATCGATGCTGATGCCATAAATGCAATTAATAAAATTATTGTCTGTCTGTCTGTATAACCGTTATAGAAACAAAAACTACTCGACGGATTTTGACGAAACTTGGTACAATTATTTTTCATACTCCTGCGCTGGTTATAGTATACTTTTCATCACGCTACAATCAATAGGAGCAGAGCAGTGAAGGGAAATGTTAGGAAAACGGGAGAAGTTACTCCATACACGCTAATCTTCGGAACTACCTGGACGGATTTGATTGTTTTTTTTTTGTTGTACAGCTATTAAGTATGGGCAACATATAGGCTATAATTTATCTTGGAAACTTGAACACCTGATGCAGAACTGCAATAGATCAGCTAAACTATAAGAGATACAAAACTAGCGCCATAGCAAAAATTGTTCCGCGTGATGAGCATTTTCTGCTGAGAAAATAAATTTGAAGATATGGAACACCTGATGTGGAACTCAAAGAGCCCGGCTACACTATTACATATTTAGTAATGACGTCTTAGCAAGAGTTGTTCAGCCTGATGAGCACTCCCTGTTGTCGTATAAAAACTGAAGATCTGGAACACCCGATGTGGAACTCCAAGAGCCCAGCTACACTATAACATACGAGTATATAGGAATGACGTCTTAGCAAGAGTTGTTCAGCCTAATGAGCACTCTCTGTTGACGTATGAAAATTGAGATCTGGAACAACTGATGTGGAATTCCAAGAGCCCAGCTACACTATAACATATATTATATGAATAACATCTTAGCAAGAGTTCTTTAGTCTGATGGGCATTTCCTGGAATCGTCAATTCGTCATGCGCGTCCCGTTGTTTTCCCGTCCCCAGGCTCTAAGAATTCGACATCAGCCGTATCTTTGATTTTGACGACCCCATTGTCGCTGGCATAAGCAACAGGATCCGCGTACGAAGTCGCTGGCAGAAGCTAGTTTCAAAATATGATTGCTTGCTCCCTGTGGTTGCCCTGAATGTGCATGGTCCTTTAGACAACCCCTCGCGCCTCGTGTAGCCAACGCACCTAGTGGAAGCTGATAAACAGGCAACAGCGCTCAGCGGGACTGTTGCGTATCTCTATTGACAGTTCAAATGATGATCACTTGCAATGGTGACTATCAAATAGGTAGCTGTCAAAAGGTAAATTTCGTATGGCTTTTGTATTTGCAATGAAACTGATAAATGTAATTTATGTTCTCTAAAATCAAATATTCTAACGCTCTTGGGCACTCCTCACCTTAGCCTCGGAACAGTCGATAAAATATAGAGGTGTCAAGCCATCCAAGTTCATTTGACAAGTGACAACTGCTGGTCAGTGACTATCAAGTTAGCCAATAGCCCTCCTGGTCTGGCCAATTGTGGTCCTGGTGTGGCCATTTCTGCGCCTCTTCAGGATCTTCGCCGTATGTCAAAATAACGTTGGACATCCGAATTTTCGGCACTGCATGAAGTGACTCCCTTTCTGGCCTTCACAGCCCAGTTACTGGGTAACACGGTATCCTTAGGCAAGCCTGAGTATCAGTACCTAATGTGGGTGGGTATGACTTGCAATCTTTGCTAAGGCCCTAAGTAACCTACTTAGGTACATGACGTCAATTTATTAGAATATAGGTACCCATTTGAGCAGAAATCCGCAAATTAATTGATATTTCTTAGTAATATAAAGGATTTTAAATATAATAATACCTAAGTACCGAGGTTGCGGTTTTTAGTAGGTAAATAATTTTCAACCGCTTGTTTTGTTAGTTTGAAACAACTAAACTGATGAGATTCATTCATTAAAATTAACGTAATTTCCATGATAGGCACTCAATTGCACAATGATGTTAAAGTACCTATTAATTTTATTATTTTGCTAAGTGTTTGTGGAAATTCAAAGTATTTCCTATAGGAAGGTATATCTAAACTTCCCGGACAAGATCAGGGATCGTGGCACCCCGATTCTACCCATGTTTTTTACACCACCCAGCAATAGCCAGGCCACACTAAGGCTGCGTTTCCACGGAGGCGGAGCGGAGAGCGATTTACCAATCACAATGGCTTGAAATCCACATCTCTTCTTCACTCAAGCCGTGTGATTGGTGAATCGCTCTCCGCTCTGCTCCGCTCCGCCTCAGTGGAAACGCAGCCTAACGGCTAAGAGTATGTTTGTTTGGTTGAAGGCGCTTATCTCAGGAACTACAAGTTTTGTGTTGGATAGTCCATTTTTCTTTTAGATGATGATGATGATGATGAAGTAAGCAATTTAATTAAGGGACTTTACTAATGGCGCGATGCGATATCAAATTGCATCGATTGACGATATCGGTCATAGGGTAAATACGCTAAATGTCGGCCCCCTTACGGTTTTTCTGTTTTGGGATCGGTCTGGAACCATCAATTTGCAACGAAAGGATAGCTTCCAGTGTGGTTTTGGATAGTTTGATAAACCTATTTTATGTTTATGGGCATAAAGTTGACATTTCTACTACAAGGAAAAAGTACTAAGGTTTAGATGCGTCGAGAACGAAAAAACCCTAAAGTCGGCCATTCACGGCCCATGGTCGGTCGCATTTTTCCCAAATGTCGGCCGGGTAGAGGGTGTTTTAAATTAAGACAGACAATATTATTAATATCTATGATTTATTTTGGCAGGAGTCTCACTAAGTATACATTATTAATCGAATTTTGTTTAATAGTACGTAAAGTATTTTTTTTAAATGCACTTAAATAATGTTAGGTAAAGTTGCGATCGTAACTACATAGGTAATTTTCTGTTTCCGTAAAGGCCCTTGATCTCCCTGCTCTGTCATTGTAGTACCTTAAATTAAAATCATTAATTCTAAATGCAGCTTTTTGTGACATGCAGGTTAATTAATGAATGAAAGATTCACGACCAACCATTTATATTTTTTAAGCTAATTAACATGGCTTTATTAGGTAGCAAGTTCCAAAGAGCAATTTTTATCTTATATTCCCAAACCGTAATAAGCTATCATAAATGTTTCCAATTTTATCCTCCCATTTAAACGTAACTCTTAATATTATTAATAAATTAAATTGTACAATGAACATTTAATTTTGAGAAAATAATAAAAAGCAATCAGCCTGTATAGTTGGGCTCGAATTCGAGGCTGGTCGACATTACGATCTTTAATATTTCTAAAGCCGGCCCCTATTTCATGTACACTATTTCTTGAGATTCAACTTCTATCACCCCGGCCGGTATTTGGCGATTTAACGTAAAATATATTTTTTTGCCTATATGAGTTGCAAATTCTCATAGTAATCCAATGGAATTAGTACAATTGGAATTTACAAAACAGACTGCATTTACTTTAAGTCGACCATGGCCGAGAATCCGGTTTTAACTCAAAATTGGTAGTCTATTGGCGGCCTCCTATTTTTCTTTTAAAACAATACGTTAAACATTGAAAAAACTGTCTCAAAATATAGTAAAAATTACTAATTACTGATAATAAAGCTTAAAACAATAAAAAAGGAATGTTTTACCGTTCTAATATCAGTCCCCGAAGTGTGGGTATTCACAGCAAGTAAGGTACTTTCAATATGAACTTGACGCTTCGACGACGCAATCGCTGCTGAAGCTCAGTGTGCGAAGAGTGAGTGTTGTAATCGAAAAGTAACGGTTTGTACATATAGATTATGAACTAAGGTGGTAATTCGAGTGGCAAATTTGTCACTTCATTACGTTTTAAATGAACGCAAGCTGAAAATGTGCAGAGGGCCGAAGTTTGGGGGGGGGCCGACGTATGGCGTATTTACTAGTGTCCGACCGAAACTGATTTTTCAGCCGAAACCGAAACCGAACTTTCGGCCTTACTCTCAGTTTCGGCCGAAACCGAAACCGAAACCGAAACTTTTTAAGACATTTAAAATTTTGATTTTTTTCTGAAATTTTACTTTTACTGTTTTTTTTTAACATTTATTACACATAAAAAAAAGAGTCAAATATACAGGATGAATTTCAACTGGGCGTCTCGAGACCGATTTTGACGAAAACTAAAACTGCATCATTGGATTTTAGAAAAATCAATAATCCTGGCCAGGAGTCGAAACCGCTGATTTTGGAAAAAAATCACACCATGTATTATTATAACCATTCGACAGTGTTGCTTATAAGGATCAAGTTGAGTCAGGCCAGACAGGCCTGTTGGTCTAGTGGTTAGTGACCCTGACTGCTATGCCGGAGGTTGTGGGTTCGATTCCCACCCAGGACAAATGTTTGTGTGATGAGCACGATCATTGTTCTGTGTCTGGGTGTAATTTATCTATAATATTTATGTATTTAAAAAAAATATATAAGTATGTTTATCAGTTGTCTAGTACCCATAACACAATTATTATTATTATTATTATTAGTTGAGGGAAGTAATGATATACGGCAAACTCATGGAAATAGCTGATTTTAAAAAAATACCTATTTTTTTTTTAAATAAACATAGAATAGAATAGAATAGAATATTTCTTTATTTGCACAGAAAGTAGGTACAAGTTTCAGATGTTAAGTTTAAGATTATCCATATACTAACTACCTTAATTAAGGCATGCAAACAGTTTTCAAACTACAGTAGAAAAAAAAGACTGGCTCAATAATTATATTACTAACACATTAAATCCAATCAATACAAGTTTACCATGTCAAGATGAAATTCACTAAATAATTTGAAGTAAGCAATATAATGCATAATGTCAAATTTAATAAAATTGGTTTATATATTTGTCAAATTCGAGGTCAATACAGTTAAATTATAATATAAATGATTTGATACCAGTCAGGAATACAGAGACGTCATATTATCTTCAGATTATATTATCAGTCAAAAATTCGCCAATTGAGTAATAACATTTTTCAATCAATAAATCTGTCATTTTTTTTTTGAAAACTGGAAGTGTCTCATTTTTTATTACATCGGGTATTTTGTTAAATATGATCGGACCCATACATATAATGCTTTTCTTTAACAACGCTGTATCGGAACCGCTGACAATCAGTAAATTTTTATACTGTCTCCTCATTGGCCGGTTTCTGTTTTCAGACAGTTTATTAAAAAGATGCATATTTGTTTTGACAAAAACAGCCACCTCGAAAATATAGAGTGATGGGAATGTTAGTAGTTTCAGGGACTTAAATACAGGTACGCAGCTATCGGTTACAATTAAATTGCTCATAGCTCTTATGCAGCGTTTTTGGGCCTTGAACACCTGTTCCCTCAGGCTACAATTTCCCCAAAATATTATGCCGAATCTCAAAATCGACATTGCCCCATACTAGGAATTTCTCCTGTGTCGTGGGTGCGTTTACAAACATAAACTCACATACACAAACGCCCAGACCCGAAGCAAGTACTTGTAGATCATACAAATATTTGCTCCGTGCGGGAATCGAACCCACGACACGCAGCGTAGCAGTCCAATATCTCAGCCACTGCGCTAACCGTGCCGTCGTGCCGTATTTTGCTATGATATTTAACTTCTACTGAGCTATAATCTATTCGAAGTTATAAAAATTCATTGTTTTCAATGTTTCACTGGATTTGAAGTCTCAGCAATCGTACTAAATTCAGCAACACAAAATTATAGAGTAAAAAAAAAATTGCATTACATATTTAAAAAAAAACCGAATACGGTCACTACGTTGACGATTAATACGTTTTTTAATCATTAACGTACGTAACATATTTTATTATGAAATGTATATACAAGACTTACTCTTGGCAGTACCTAAACTCAAAAACAAAACCTCAACTCACGATTAAATGGACGGTGCAGATGGCGAACTGAGTTTGGGCTGCCGCGCGCCGCCGGGCCGCGCGGCGAGCAAGCACGTGTTAGCTACGAATTTTACCGAACGACGCACGAAAATGCACGAACACTTGAGTTTCGGCGGGGCCGAAAGTTTCGGCTATATTTTGGCCGAAACCGAAACTAAGGCCGAAACTAGATTTTTTGGCCGAAACCGGCCGAAACCGAAACCGAAACCGAAATTTCGGTCGGTCACTAGTATTTACCCTATATCACAGAAGCGTCCCGCCGAAGAAAATGTATGGACGATCGCTAGTGTTTGCTAATGGACTAACGGATTGACGATATCGCTCACAGATCTCCTCGATATCGAATTGCATGTACGTCACATGACAATGCACATGATTCTGTGTTCGAAATTCGATTGCGCAACTACTCGTCTTGTGCGACATCTTTTGTCTTTGGTTTGCAGCGTCTTAGGTCGTAGTAGTAAGGTGGATTTTTGAAGTGCAAGGTCTAATTGCATTGCATCACTCCACTAGTAAATACGTGCGACTTAAATCGGCAATCGACTCGATATCGCACGAATCGCGTCGCGTCGCATCGCGCCGTGAGTAAAGTTCCTAAGTTAGCCACTGAAATTGAAAAAAGCAAAATCTATTGTTTGGTATAAGTACATAAAATTACGAAAAAAAAATACGTGTGGCACTCGGGGACTGCCGCGGTAAAGCTA
This sequence comes from Agrotis clavis, assembly GCA_954870645.1. Taxonomy (NCBI): domain Eukaryota; kingdom Metazoa; phylum Arthropoda; class Insecta; order Lepidoptera; family Noctuidae; genus Agrotis; species Agrotis clavis. The sequence goes on from OX940941.1 coordinate 14,356,506, forward strand.
TTGCATAGCATTTTGTATCAACTTATGCAATTATAATTTTATTTATTTATTTTATTCATGCAGTATTGCTTTTTCTTTGATATTAATTCAAGTTACATTTTTAAATATTTCTTAAAAAAAAAAACAAATTATTATCTTTTATTATTATTATTATGGTTTTATTATTTTATTATTATTCATTTTCTATCATATTTTATACATTTTCAAATATTATTACAAAAAATAAAAACATTTAAATATATAAAAAATAGGTGCCCACCAGCATCGGGAACAGGGTCCAAGCTGCCGGTGGTTAGGGCTCCAGAGAGAGGAACCTCCTCACTATGCGCGCCGTGTCCAAGAGAACTATTATTATTATTATTATATTAATAAATTAATAATTAATTAATTTAATAAATTAATAATTTAATTAAATTAATACTTTAATTAAATTAAATGAGCGTGAGGTTTTTTCGTTACGGAATTTCTGGATTCGCTCCCCGCGCTCAAGGCCCGCGATAGAAGCTATGCAATAGCTTAAAAATAGATATATTTCAATATGATCTGAATTATAAAGTGAAATTAATTAATTTCTCTTGCGCCGGGGTTGGGTCACAGCACAGATGACCCTTTTCCTTTGGCACGAATATTATTAAAAAGTCGGGTCAACACATAGTGAACCTTTATTTCTTCAACGCATTCAAGCAGACGATTTAATTAACGAATTATGATGTTAAGATATAACTAAAAAAAACCAGTCTGGTATTTATAAAAACCGGATTGGAATACCTGGTAATAACGGTTTGATTACAGTAATAATAATACCTACATAACTCGGTTCTTTTGAGATAGGTGTGTAACTACGAGGGACTTTATAAAAACTTGATTGGTTTTGATAAAAAAAAAAAAAAAACTAGTTTCAAGTTTATCAGCGAAGTAACGTTTAGGAATGTCTTGTAATCCAGTGTATCAAGTTTTTTTAATTAATAAAAAAGTGACAATGTCTTTGTGTGGCTCTTGTGATAAAAAATAAATGATAATAGGTAAGGCTGTAAGGCGTTTAAGGTTTTGCCAAACAGCCAGATCGGCGTGGCACGGCTCTAGCGTGGCGTACTTACTAATGATCAGTTAGTTACACTAGAGACTTGAGAACCGGTTCTTGTTGAAGGACCGGGATTTTCGGGACAGGCCTCCAAGGAACCGGGCAAACACGGGACTTTCGGGACGAAAATATGTTTTTTCCATAACATAGATAAACAGTGATGACGTCGGCAGACGATCTCCGGCCACCGTAGGCGCGGGCGTGCGGGCGGCGAGTAATGGGCGACTCGCTGTCCGACCATGGACCATGCCCGGGTCAACGGCGCGTTGTGTTCCACGCGCGCCTCAAAGAGTGTCAGCGTAATGACGGCCTCCCTTAAGAGGGCCAAAGCCTGCCGGGGTTGCGGGACTCACGTATTACCTTGACCCTGGAACGTAAAGGGCTATCGAAGGACACCGTGAATTTTAGTTAGTACGAGTCTGACAGTCCCTCCCGCCCTGCCCGGGGAGGGAGGACTCATTTGATGATTTTACCACGTTAAAAAAAAAAAGAGAGCCAAAGCCTGCCGGGGTCGCGGGACTCACGAATAAGATAACTTTAAGGCATTTTTTTTATCGCGTTAAAAACATCAAATGAGTCTTCCCACCGCCGCTGAACGGTAGGGACTATCAGACTTGCACTGACTAAAATCTATGGTGATCCTTCAATATCCCGTTACGTTCTAGGGTCACGGTTATCTGATGAGGCAGTCCCGGGGTCGAGTAAACGGCCATACGCTTGGTTTATAAGGAAAGCATTTCCAATAAAAAAAACCGGCCAAGTGCGAGTCGGACTCCATAAAGGGTTCCGTAGCAGCAAGTAACATAATATAAAAGTTCATGTAGGTTGTTTGTAACTTTGAAAACTAAATTGCGGTTTACGATTAATGACGTATTAAAAAAACCAATTTTCAATTGCAGTTTGCATGGTAATGTACATCATATAATTGTTGTTTTTAGTTTCATCATTCTCTTATTTAAGAAGTTACAGGGGGGCGGACCAACATTTTACCACTTTGGAAGTGTCTCTCGCGGAAAAGTGTTCAGTTCAGAAAAAAATGATACCTATTAGTAACCTCAACATCATTTTTAAAGACCTATCTATAGATACCCCAAACCCACACGTATGGGTTCGGTGAAAAAATTTTGTGAAAATCTTAATGCGGTTCACATAATACATCTACTAACCAAGTTTCAACAGCTCTTATACTTTCGAAGAAAAGTGGCTGTGACATACGGACGGACAGACAGACAGACAGACATGACGAATCTATGAGGCGTCCGTTTTTTGCCATTTGGCTACGGAACCCTAATAAAAAAATGGGTGTTAATGAAAAATTGAAAACACAGTCATATCTATTACTCTTTTATTCATCTCATATCTTCAATATCTTCGATTCTAGACTTCCCCTCCACATATTCCCTATGGCCTTCTACTAATATTCTTCCAATAGCCTTGATGAGTCTGACTTTGAACCTTAATACCTTCTCATTAAGGTCGAAGTCTAATTTTGTCACATCTCTCTCGATGTAGTATTCAAAAGTCTTCCAAAGCATTTCTCGTGCTTTTAATATGCTATCGGCTTGACTGAAACAAAGAAGAAATAAGTTGTTAGAAAATTATCATTTTGCATTGCTATGCTATTCTATAATTTACATAAGACCATCGCAACGCTGGACTATCAACTAAGCGTGTATTCACACGTACCACAACCACACCACGTCGCAGCGACAAAATGTGGTCAAGCTGTGGTTACGTGTGAATAGTGTCGCAGCGGCTTTTTGCAGTTGCGTTGTCGCTGTTGTTGCGATGTGGTAACCACGTGGTCATGTGCAACTCAGTACAACGCAGAATGAAAGGGGGGAGCGCAGGCGCCAGCTAGGCGCGCGCTGTTGATGACGTCATGTCGTGGCGATGTGGCTGCGGTGCCGCCGCCGGTGGTTGCGTTGCCGTCGCGATGTGGTTGCGATGTGGTCGTATTACACAGGTGGTCGATAACAACGGCAAAATGTGGTACAGTCAGCATCATCAACAGTCATCAACAGTCATCATCACACCGTAATAATTCGTAATAATACGGAGTACAGCGATTTTGAAAATCTGAATGTGGTCAGCAACTTTTGATGCTGACTGTACGTGTAAATTGTAATATTCATTTTCAAAACAAAATATACGCCCGACCACATGGCGTCGTTGTGGTGTGGTTGTGGCTGTGGTGTGGTTGTGGTACGTGTGTATTGACCCTAAGTAGACAGCCTTGAGATCAACCGATCGCGGCTGTTTTTTAATGAAAAACTAAAATGAATGAAGAACTGTCAACTTGTCGTCTACTGTGTAGTTCACGAGGATCGCCCGGAGGACACGGTGGAGCATCGGTACAGGACTGCCCCGCTTCGGCAGAGCACCGCCGTATGTGAGGGCAAGAGAGGCAATAGACGGCGACTATCCGAATAATTAATCCCTCTAAATGATAAATGATAAATAAATTAAAATCTACGGTGATCCTTCAATAGCCCTCTACGTTCCAGGGCCACGGTTACCTGGTGAGACAGTCCCGGGACCAAACAATTTATATCATCATCATCATCAGCGTATAATGTTTCCACTGCTGGGACACATGCAGGAGGCATGTGTCCCAGCAGTGGAAACATTATGTTGGCATGTCTCTGTGAGAGGGAGTGGGCCATAATCCACCACGCGGGCCCAGTGCGGGTTGGCAGATGTCACATGTCTTCGAATTTTTGGTTCTAGGACATGCCGGTTTCCTCACGATGTTTTCCTTCACCGTTTTGAGAGCAGTGGTGATGAAACAAAAGACACAAAGTAATGCGCCTGGCGGGGTTCGAACCCACGACCTACAACTCGTAAGTCGGGACCGTTACCACTGGGCCACCACTGCTCAACAATTTATATGCCTTGGAGAAACTCTAATACGTAGTAAACTAGCATTTTGGGTGTAGATTCAATCCCATCCCATCCCATTTCCTTAATTTTAAAAATCGACGTTTAAAAGTGCCTCTTTGATGGCCTAATTGAAATAAATGATTTGACTTTTGACTTTTGACTTTTGACTTTTTTCTCAAGAAATCTCTTGAAAATCGGATTACTTTTACACTCTTCGTAGTTGTATAGTATAGAAATTCGTCACATTTACGGCTGGTAAAAACCCAGTTTTTAATTTCCAAATAAAACACCTAAAGGAGCGAAACAGCTGATAATCCGTCTCATTTTTCCTCAAAGATCGTCAGTCAAAAACCGGTCTTATTTACATGTTAATTAGGGATAATTTAATACTGGTATTTCCCAGTCGGTTCTCTTAGGTCAGCTGTTCGTCATGAACTTTGCGATAACGAATTGATTATGGCGCATGTGCATTGGTAGGTAGGTATATGAGTGCGTAGGTATTTTTAACAAGGTAACACTTGTATTTTTTCACGCTAATGACGACCGAGCGCCACCTAGAAATCACATTATTGGCTATAAGATCTGCCAATTCTTTCTTTCTTCTTCATCAAGAAAATAGTCATTAAAAACTGTCTTTTATTTAAAAAACAAGCTTTTACCGTTAAAAATATACTGACGATAGACAAAATACTCATCAAGACGAATCAAACGAGTCTAAACTCGATGTTTGCGGCGTTTCATTACAGAGTTCCTATGGCCACCTTCCAGCTCCATCATCAGATCAGCTCCATGTCATCATAATATTGCATTGTCTTTCGATAAACATATACATGCAAAATTTCATCTCAATCAGACACCGGAAAGTGGATCAAATTTAACTTGCAAGATTTGATTACAGACGACGAACAAATTTTTTTTAACACATTTGCTCGAAAAATGCATTTACGAAGCCTGTATACATTGTTCGAAAGTTAAAAATTACGCACCATACAACGGAGCGTGCGGTAAAATAGGTACTCTCATCTAAGTACCTATTTTACGGCACGCCCCGTTGTATAGCACCGTGCGTTTTCTTTACGGTTTTTTTTTTTAATTTCCATTAAAAAAAAATAAGAATTCCACCAAAGAGTTTCACATTATGAGAATAAACAACCTGACTGATCGAACCTCCTTGATTCCTTCGAATACTAAAGAGTGAATGAGACGAAAGATGTAGTTCAATTTTTCACCACGTGCATGTGGCGCCATTTGCAAATTCGCGCCATTTTCATATTAGAAACTTCAAAAATTGTTGCGACTTTCCCACTGCTAAATAAACAAAATAATAATAATATATGAGTTCAAGCGAGGAATCTGATATTATTAAGTATGCAATCTAGTTCACCTGATATTTTGAATGAGGCGCAAATTGCAGAAAACAGTTATTTTCATTTGCTGTTAAAAATAGTCAAATGAAAAAGTTTGTTTATTTACATATATTGTACTGTTTTCTCGCAAATGTGTTGAAAAACATTGTATGACACACGTGCAGAAATTGGTATTTACAAACTCGTGACTATGGTAAGCCCTCGGCTTCGCTCGGGCTTACATTCGTCTACTCGTTTGTAAAAACCAACTTACCGCACTAGTATCATAAATAACTATTTCGATCCGATCATTTATGAAAAGTAGGCTTGACGAAAAACGTTTTGTTTTGAATACGGAATGTAGACATTTTATAATCTAAACTTTAACCGTGGTTCCACAAAAACTTTTAAACGTCTGTTGAACACTTGTCTAAAAAAACTATCAACGACATAATGATATTAATTTAACGTTGATATAAGGGTCGTTTTGAAGTTACACTTTTTTTAGACAAGCCTTCAACAGATGTTTATCTTTATGTGGTAAGGCGGTAAGAATTCCGGCGACTAGTGAACAAGGTAAATTGGCGTAAACAAACGTATGACGTGAATTGCGTCATTATTTAAACCAGATAAACAAGATACAGGTTTCATCGCAGCATTCCAAAGTTCAAGCAAGAAATATTGATGCGTTTAAATTTTTTTGTTGCGAAGAAAATAATACCCCTTACGTGCACGTACGACGAGCAATGGAAAGAGCTATGCTCGGTGTTTCTTCGGGATAAAATCCGGAACAAGGTCATTCGGCGAAGAACCAGAGTCACTGACATACCTCGTAAACTTTCATTTAAGTTGAAGTGGCTATGGGCAGGTCACATCGCTTATAGAACTGATAACCGATGGGGAAGAAAAGTTCTCGAGTGGCGACCGCGGGCGGAAGACGTCGCGTAGGTAGGCCTCCCACTAGGTGGACCGACGACATCGGAGTCGCGGGCAACCGATGGATGCAAGTGGCGAATTATCGTTCGGCGTGGCGGTCTAAGGGGGAGGCCATATGTTCAGCAGTGGACGTCTTCCGGCTGATGGCGATGACGTGCACGTAAAAGGGGAACACCCAAATACTCCGAAATATTTTATTCCGAATTTCGATATTCTGATTTTCAAAACTTAAAACCTAAAAATTACAATATCTATTATTAAGAATCTCGAAATTTATTTGACCGAAAGTCGTATGTCCGATTTCTTAGTTTTCCGATTTTCACATATTCGAAAAATGTAATGCTCGATGATTTCTCATTCCGAAAAACGAACTTCCGATTTTCAATGTTTCGAATAAACTGATTCTTTCGGAATATTGAAAATCGGAATTTCGTTTCTCATTCTACAAAGTCAGTGACAGAAACGAATTGGTCCAAAACCGGCTCCACGTAGTTTTGTCTACCTTACTCCCAGAGTGTTATTTAAGCCCGTGTAGGCACGGAGTGGTGAGGTTGCTCTTAACTTTCACTGTTTGCCTTCAGGATTTTTATTGTTATTAGGAGAACTTAGGATCCAAGAGCGAGCGAAGCCAGCTCGGGACTTTGGGCACCCCGAATCGGACAGGTTAGGTTCGAAGGGGATGGCGGGGTCTAAAAGACCCCGCCATCCCCTTCGTGTTAGGTTTCTTGAAACCTTGCTCACAGAAATAGGAGCCCCGCAAGCGGGGCTCCGTCGACCTACCTTGGTAGGTGGTAGTCAACAAATTGACCAAGGATGCAAGAGCGAGCGAAGCGAGCTTGGGACTGCGGACACCTCGACTCGGACAGGTTAGGTTCGAAGGGGATGGCGGCGTATGGTTACTTTAAACCTTGCTCACAGAAATAGGAGCCTCGCGAAGCGGGGCTCCGTCAACCTACCTTAAATTGGTAGGTGGTTGACAACAAATTGACCAAGTATGTAAGAGCGAGCGAAGCGAGCTCGGGACGTGGGTCACCTCGACTCGGACAGGTTAGGGAATGGCCTCTTCGTGTTAGGTTACTTTAAACCTTGCTTACAGCAATAGGAGCCCCGCGAAGCGGGGCTCCGTTGAACCACCTTAGTGGTGCTATAACTGAGACAGAGTACAAAATAGCAGAAAGAATTAGTAAGCTGAAGTGGCAGTGGGCTGACCACAACTCTCACAGGACAGATAACCGCTGGGGTAGACGTGTCCTTGAAAGGAAACCGCGACTCGGCAAACGGTGTGGGACGCCCGCCGGCCAGTTGAAGTGACAGCCTACGAAAGGCGACCGGCAGAGACTGGATGAGGAAAGCTCAAAACAGGGCTCAGTGGCGCACATTGGGAGAGGTCTATGTCCGGCAGTGGACGAATACAGGCTGATGATGAGAATAAAAATGATAAAATAATTAAAAAAACGGTGGTAGCGTTTTCATTTTGGACGTTTTTAATTTTGCCGAACTGAACAAAAAACAGAGCCGAGTAAAGATCCAGAACTCAAGTTTATCATGTGGCCTACCATGTCGTCTTAAAGCGAGAGTAATTCTAGTGTGGGAAAGGGACAGAGCTATGCAAGTCGTCTAGCGCCATCGCCACCGCGTTCTTACAGTGGAATTACTCTCGCTTGGCAGATCACCAGTACTTTTAAGTTATTAGCATAGGTCTGAATTAGGTACAGTTATTTTGGTACTTGGATCGAAATGTTGATATTAATATGGATCTTCCCGGGATTTCTAACATATAATTTCGTGTGGAAAACAGTATTATCTACAAATAAATAATAATAAAAACATAAGAGATGGATTAGACAAATAAATTGTTTGAAGCTTAATAACTTTTTATATAATAAATCACGGGATTTTTCTGCTCTTTAAAAGGTATTGCGGGATTTCGGGCATATCCACTTTAATCTTTCGCAGCGTAAGTACTTGAATAACTCTACCTAATTCCGAGCTATGGCTTATTAGTTCTAAATTCGTGGAAATAACAAGTGTCTGTCTCTATAAATAACTGTTATATCAACAGAAAGCGTACGTGCTGAAATGCAAGTATCATAATATTATGAAATATGCATATGTGCGAAATAATTTATTAGGGGATATCCAACGCGCGGAAACATAATTATGTTTCGGACATATTACTACATGCAGTATAGAAGGAAATATTATGCAGGAATTTGAATGTGTTTGTTGTAATTATAATGCAAATCAGGGACTGAATAACCCAAAAATAAAGGTACCTTTAAATTTCGGTATGACGTCATACCGTTAAATAACGATAACCGATATATAACGGTATCGTTATTTTTTAAAGTAGCCGAATTTTAAGGTACAATATTTATACCGGTATATTTCGGTAGAAGTACCATAACCTTTATAATAATATCAGTACCGTAACCTTAACCTTTTTAAATAAGGGTTTTCTTTGACATACCGCCTCACCACTCTATCTGTCTCTGTCGTTCGCGATTGTTGAATCACTCAATGTACTTACGCGGGCTATCTGCCTAACGGCGCGGGGCGCGGGCGGCGGCGCGACGGCGGCGGCAGGCGCGTACTTTGTAGGTAAATACATACGCATTTACTTAGGATCGATCTAACGTATGTCCTTTGCTATAGTTTTTTATAATTATTGTTTTACGGTTACTATCATTTCTTAATTCGAAAATTGTTTAAACTTGCTCGTTTCGTGTTTTGTATTTATTGGTAGGTACGTAATTACTTCTATGCGTCTGAAATAAGAATGGAAAAGTCAATGAGCTGCATTTGTTCTGTTTTGTACAATCCCAGTTGAGTAATATTTTTATCGTCTATCTTTCTAAGGCCCACTTGCACGAACCCGAGTTATCTTTTAAACTCAGAGTTAGTTGCTAACACGAGGTTAAATTGACAATATTGTATGACAAACTGACAATTTAACCTTGTGTTAGCAACTAACTCTGAGTTAAAAGATAACTCGGGTTCGTGCAAGCGGGCCTAAGTGCTCAAACACGTTGACTCCCGGGCTCGCGAGCGCAATGATGGGCGCGGTCACGAATTAATAAACATAATTATGGCGTAATATCCAAGTGTTCACGTACGAAACGCACGGTAACGGGCAAGCTAACGTCTGACGTGCACGGCGCGCTAGCGGCAGTATCAAAGGCGTGAGGTGTTTGTGTGTGTCTCTTTAGCCGCCAGGCGTTTGTGCGAGCGACAAGTTCATACAGATTAAACTTTCCTACCTGACGTCGAGAGTAAATCGCGCACTTCCCGCTTTTTTGACTTGAACACACACAGATATCTCACGTGTTTGATAGTGTCGCGCGCGTCAGCGGGGTCTAAGTAGCTTGCCCGCTGCTTAGACCGCACGTGCGTTTTGCAAGTGACCACTCAAGGTGCGTACAGACTATATAACATAACATGTTGCGCTGCGGCCAGTCTGGTCACAAGGCCGGCTCGTGCTCTGCCCCGCCTCACTGCTTCGCATGTGAGGCGGCTGGCAAGCTGGCCGATCACCGGGCTATGGGCGGTCCTGCGCCTCACCCACCAAGGCCAGGGGCAGAGGTAGGCCCTCTGCCGCCGCCGTCACAGCCACTCCCGCCGCCGCCGCCGCCGCCGTGGCCGTACCCCCGCGAGGGGCCCTGGAGGAGGCTGCAATGGATTCCAATTAATGGCCCCATTGCGCTTCCTCCAGGCGAACATCAACCACTGCGCCGCTGCTCAGGATCTCTTGCTCCAGAGCATGGCGCAGTGGTTGATCAACGTCGCCGTGGTCGCCGAGCCGTACTTTGTCGTGCCCAGAAATGACTGGGTGACGGACTTGGACGGCTCGGTGACCCTCATCTCGTCGGTCGCCGCCGGTACCCCGCCCCTCGATTGCGTCAAGAGAGGGCGCGGGATCGTCGCAGCACGGATCAGGGAGATCGCCGTGATAGGCGTATATTTCTCCCCGAGCCAAACTCTCGCCGAGTTCCAGGACTCCCTATTGGAGCTGGGAGACGTCGTCGTCGCCTTCGGTTCTCTCCCCGCGCTCGTCCTGGGGGACTTCAACGCCAAGAGTGTAGCTTGGGGTTCCCGGTTTACGGTCGTTGTGCGGGGCAGAAGGCTGGAGCACTGGGCCCTGGCGCAGGGCCTAGTCATCGAGAACCGGGATTCTGTCCCCATGTGCGTGCGGTGGGCGGGCGAGTCGGTGGTGGACGTTACGTTCGGCACCTCAGACCTGTCGCCGCGCGTCACCGGATGGCGCGTTGTGGTAGAGGTGGAGACCTATTCACATCACCGCTATATCCGGTTTGACGTCTCCGCCCAGACCTCAGACGCGCCGGTCCCAAGTGGACGGAACCCAAGTGGTCCGCGATGGGCGCTGAAGCAGTTGTACCGAAAGCTATTCCTGGAAGCCTCGATCTAGCAGGCCTGGGTGTCACCACCGGACAGGCCTGCCGACGTTAACGACGAGGCGGAGTGGTTCCAGGAGGCCATGTCGGAAATCTGCGACGTGGCCATGCCCCGGGTCCAGCAAGGACGCGCCCGATGTCAGCTGTACTGGTGGTCGAGCGAGCTGGCAGCGCTGCGCGAGGCGTGCGTTGCCGCGCGACGCCGGTACACCAGGTTCCGCAGGCGCCGCACCCGACCTCCGGATGCGGCGACTGTAGAGGCGGAGCTGCGTGAGGGCTACAGGGCAGCGAAGACCGTCCTCCGCGACGAGATCTGGCGGGCCAAGGAATTGACCCGCAAGGAGATGCTGGAGTCTCTGGACGGGGACCCATGGGGACGACCCTACAAGTGGGCGAAAGCGAAGCTCCGCCCCTGGGCTCCCCCGTTGATGCAGAGTCTCCAAAAATACCGCCAAAGGCCAAAGGCCAAAAATACCGCCCCAGGACCCGACGGCCTGCCAGGAAAAGCATGGGTCCTGGCCTCCGGGACTCTCGGGCCTCGACTGGGGGGGCTCTTCAGGGCGTGCGAGAGGGGCCAGTTTCCGCTTCGCTGGAAGACGGGCAAGCTAGTCCTGATCCAGAAGCCCGGGCGCCCTGCGGACTCTCCGTCCGCATTCCGGCCCATCGTGCTGCTCGACGAGGTGGGCAAGCTCTTTGAGAGAGTCATTGCAGACCGCCTCGTCGGGCACCTGAATCGGGTGGGTCCGGACCTTGCGGAGAGCCAGTTTGGCTTCCGCAGGGGGCGCTCGACGGTGGATGCCATCATGCGCTTGAGAGCTCTCACGACGGGGGATGCAGTGGCCCGGGGCAGGGTCGTCTTGACGGTGTCTTTGGACATCACCAACGCCTTTAACACCCTGCCCTGGAGTTGCATCAGGGAGGCACTCCGGTATCACCGGGTGCCGACCTACCTCCGTCGCATAGTCGAGGACTACCTGACGGACAGAGCCGTCATCTACCCCGGTCTCCGGGGAGAATGGAACCGGCGAGAGATGTCAGTAATGACAGAGTAATGCTCGTGAAGGAGGAAACGGCCGCGAGAGGGAGAGGACAGCGTCCTCCCTCCGCTCCAACCGCAGTGTTAGACGCCCGCGGCGTCGGACGTCGGCAGACGATCTCCGGCCACCGTAGGCGCGGGCATGCGGGCAGCGAGTAAAGGGCAACTCGCTGCCCGACCATGGACCATGCCCGGGTCGACGGCGCGTTGTGTCCCACGCGCGCCTCAAAGAGCGTCAGCAATTCAGCATAATGACGGGGCCCCCTCTCAGAGGGCCAAAGCCTGCCGGGGTCCCGGGGTTTTATTTCCTCACCGTGACCCCGGAACATAAAGGTCTATTGAAGGACACCGTGGATTTTGGTCAGTACAAGTCTGACAGTCCCTCCCGCCCTGCCCGGGGTGGGAGGACCCATTTGATGATTTTACCACGCTAAAAAAAAAAAAAAAGTAGATGAACTAGAAACAATAAAAACATATCCACTGCTAAAATAAAACACATATACGTATGTTTTCAGCAAATATCACGTAATGTTCCTATTGTCACAAAATCTGTGTTTGTTGGAAATTTGTGACTGGCGAAAGTTAGGAATGTGTATATTTTTAAACGTAGCATTTTCATTTTATCATAATTCATCATAATAACATATTATATTATATCTCCCATAAGGAAATGTACCATGTGTACCCTAGCTATGTCGAGGTTTTAAAAAAACATTGTAAAAAAATCGACCATTATTAACACTTTTCTATGAAACAGACGCTTAAATACCTATAATTATAATGACTAGTCTAAAATTGATAATTATCCAAAATAAGTTTACTAACAAACTATTTAATCCAAATAAAAACTTACGAAAAATATTTTCTTACAACACGAAACATAAAATCATCCGCCATCTGCTCAACTACCTTTGACACGGGTACCAATTTTAGAAAGTTAGGACGTACGTACCATAGGCTACAAATGTGGCCTCTCTAAATTTAAATGTAGGTATTCACAGAAGCTCTGTAAATCCAGTGTATCTAGTCTCCCGTAAGGATCAAGTGTCCTCAGTTTCCCCTATATAACATTGTTACATGGTCTGTACGCACCTTAAAGAATCTATGTGCAGTTGCCTGTAGTACAGCTTGGCCAGAACGGATTGAAACGGAACTAAATTTTTTATTTCTGACAGCGTTTTAAAATCTTTGATATTTGATGTAAACAAAGACCGCAGGTTTGTTAGATTTATTATTGTGCCATAAAACTAACGTAATAAGTGAAAAAAAAAAAAATCATTCAAAGTGCTGGTAGCGCGAAGACAGTGGCGACTTCCGGTTTCCTACATTTTTATGTCAAGCTGTATACTCCATTTTCTACATAGCCTACATAAATGTTTAACCATAGTCCATAATAATTTGACAATAGGTAGGTAAACCAAGAAAGCCGGTATGTAGGTACCTACCTACTTACTTTTATAACAGCTGAACATCCAACCACTAGGCAAGTAGAGGCATTATTTTCCTTCGAAAATGAAAAAAATGCGTAAACTGCGTTTCTACGCTTTCTTCCCATTTTGTTTATTTATAAATAAGTACTTATTACGTTGACGAACTATCAACACGTACCCGGCACACAGTCGGTAGCAAAACAAATACAGGGAAAGAGAAAAAAGAATTTGTATAGTGTTTAAACACATTACTAATGCGTTACACACCACCGTCGTGCGAAGTCCTGCCCCGCGCTATCTCGCTCGCACGCATGTATTAAAATAAGAATTGTACAGCAAGCAAACACAAGGTCAAGTTTCAACGCGTTAGATACCCCCGCCCTTGTACCCGCGCCGTGCCTCGCATGTTTTTCGGTACCGAAATCGTATAAAGGTTAAATAACAATTTATCCCAACCTTTATTTATATGGGTACCGGTATAGCTCAACCTCTATTTTGAATCGGTACCGTTATATTTTTGAGGTATCTTAACCTTTAACCGTAACCGCTTTCAGTCCCTGATGCAAATTTTATGTACCTAAGACTTTTTGTAATAAACTGTTATGATGACTCTTTGTAGTGTGTAACTGTGTGTAGTCACACTAAATAATATCATAATTATTTATTTAAACCTTTTCCGTCTTACTCCAAAAAAGGTAAGCATCATTTAAACGTTTGTCTAAAAAAAGTATGAACTACAAAATGGCATTTGACGTTGATATAAGGGTCGTTTTGCATTTACACTTTTTTTAGACAAATGTTCAACAAATGTTTATCTGTTTGTGATTAGGCGGTTTATATGAAGATGACTGCTCATGTTCAACGAATAAGTTGTTGACAACCGTTGAGTTCCAAAAAGTTCAACGATAATTTAAACTAAAAACCGTTTATCTGGAACAGTTTGAGGATAACACGTGGCTTATTCTAACCGCAAAATACAGATTAAATTATCAACAGGTATAGGGAAAAAATACTTTTATTCGTACGAAAAATCGCTGACACGGCAACATGCACGTATGCTACAATCAATTCAGAGGCGTACGAGTGTGTGACGTTAATATAAAATAAATGAATACGATAATTTTACAAGTTTTTATTTAGCTTCACTTGTCCTCTGCCTGTGATCAAATCTTACAAGTTTCTGAAACACTGCCCGGTTTCCGACTGAGCTGAAATTTTATCTATATTATTGTATAACGCAAAAAAATGGTTATACACTATCACCGTCGTACCACAAAAAGTTAAATATCTGTTAAACACTTATCTAAAAAAAGTGTAATTGTAAAACTGCCCTTATATCAACATCAAATACCTACCATAATTATTGCAGTTGCAATTCTTTTAGACAAAGTGTTCATCAGATGATTAACCACTTTGTAGTAAGAGGATTTTTGTTTAAAAAAATCAGCCTAATCCGTTCGGTTGTTTTGGCGCGAATCAGTAACAAATATCCTTCCACACCGCAGTATCAAGAAGAAGCAACACAAGACATCAATCGAAAGCATGGAAAATGTACCTTTTGACAATTTTGTGTCAAAAAACTCACAACGAATGATTCCGATTAAAGCCGGAAACACATTATTAACACCCGACGCCACCCGATGAAACGTGATGCGTGTTGGGTCAAATCAAATGTATTGTTTTCTATGACCAGAATCACACTATGAACACCCGACGCGACGACACGCGCTCACTGCACATCGGGTGTCGACACGTTGCGTCGCGTGGCGTGTTAAATAATGTGTTTCCGGCTTAAAACCGAACACAGACGAAAAACGTGAGAATTATCACGAAACACACGCCATTTATTATGCAAGTAAATGTTTACATGAAACAAACGCAAGCATATATATTATGTGAATATTTGGTTTAGGGGAGATCCGCGTGTACTCCTACTAGGAAAGGAACATAATAAGATTTGTTTACGCAATGTCTAGCGTCGATTTCGTCTTACAGGGGACTTTTTGTGTTTCGAAATACAATTTGAATAGGGGAATTTTGGAATAAGGTCGATTATCGCTTGTCACTTATGGACATTGATGGCGAGGTATGAGGAAATATCGTCACAGTCGTAGAACAAAGACGGTTCTGTAAATCAGTAACTTTACAGTACGGCTCTTTAAAGTTTTCTAATGGAGCTTAAGGGTATATTTTAGAAACCGCTTATCCGCTAAGCTTGAAATTTGGACATGTTGTTTTATTTCTGAACTTTTATAATCTGACCAACAAGATGAATTCCTAAAACGGCTAAATATTATAAAATATCATTGTTTTATGAAAACTTGTGTGTCGTACGTTATCATACGTCGTTGTTTTGCGGATTTTTCTCGTAATTACATGACGCAAAGTGGTTTCCGTCGTTGTTCTAGGAAAATCTGCACAAAGAAATTAATATTATGGGACATGCAATATAGCCTAAGAGTTAAATGAAAATAAGCTAACGTAATAATTAGTGCAAAGCGAAGGCCACGCGCAACCTTACTCAGAACATGGGCGGAACTAACAATCCGACAGGCGCTCACGGGCGTAAGCGGGGCGCGGGGGGTAGAGGGCAGCGTAGTACATGGGCGAATAGAATATTACGTCATTTTACTGCGTTATGAAATCAAATCCGTCAGTATTCCTAGTCAGTATCTGAGTTATTTTAAATAATATTTAAGAAAAAGAGTTATTGGCTAATAAAGCACGGCATATAAGCTCATTTTACGTAAAAAAGCAAAAATTGAAAATAATCAAAACCGTCGTTGTTCTACGACTACGACGATATAATGAGGAATTATTTGATGTATGAAAGTGGTTCATTTTTAGCCTCAATCTGGCCTAAAAGCCAAGATGAGCCATTTGTTTCGTGGTAAGTTCATTGAATGAGTCTTACCTGCCAAGGCGGGACGGGAGGAACTATCAGACCTGTACTGACTAAAATCCATGGTGTTTCCTTCAACAGCACGTTCCAGGGTCCCGTTTACCTGATAAGACAGTCCCGAGAGCCCGATAGGCTTTGGCCCTGTCAGTTTTTTTGTGGCGCGTGTGAACACAACGCCCCGTTACGCTATGACCGGACGGCAAGACACCCATTACTCGCAGTCCGCATGGCTCAGCCTATGGTAGCGTTGCCATGGGCGGTCTCCCGCGAAAAGATGAGGTATCAAACGGAGACAGCAAACCCCGTGGAACTAAAACTTCTGCGCAATGGCGGAACACAGTAAAAACTGTTTGGCTCCGGACTTCGACAAGATGGTGGTCGCGAGCCGGGCGGCCCTGAGGCCTACCACCGCCATTGGGATCCTTCAGTCGTCACCACAGATTACAGCTAGCTGTCTGTGTCGTAATAGGCAACCGTGTATCGTAAAGGGCTATTGAAGGAACACCGTGGATTTTAGTCAGTACAAGTCTGACAGTGCTTTTCGCTCCACCATGGCGGCAGGACTCTTTTGATGATTTTACCACGCAAAAATAAAAGGTAGTCTGTAGTGCCTTTGTCACTGGTGGAACGCTGGGAGGTAGATACCACCAACCCCAAAATATCTTTGTTGAATGACGAAAATTTTTATTGGTTTTCAATTCGTTTTGATTATCTGTTTAGTTACGCCGAAATGATAAGTGTTTTTCCTTTACCCAAAAATACGAGTAGTTTTGTTATGAGGAAATCCGTTGAGTTACAAACGTAGTAACTATTCTAGGTATTGCTGTAAGGCACAATCATTATTTTCCTGCCTAATTATCAATTTATATTGACGGCACGATTGGCACAACGCTGTATCGTGGGCATGATTTCTTTTTCTTTGTTGTGACTTTAACCGCCTTTCCACAAAAAGATAAACATCTGTTGAACGCTTGTCTAAAAAAAGTGTAACTGCAAAACGACTCTTATATCAATGTGAAATGTTGTTTTGACATTGGCAGTTCTTTTAGACAAGTGTTCTACAGATGTTTATCTTTTTTTTGGTAAAACGGTAAATGTTTGTAAACGTACTCATTTTAAACATTTTTGCTTCTGTAGGGCAAAGGTAAAAAATAGAAAAACTACTAGCTCCTCTTGTCTTAAACCCATTTAGCTAATAATTAAATAACAGGAAATTTTCTTGACGTCATAAAACGCCTTTTTCTCATTAAATGTAAATTACATTTTTTATTTTTCCCATTCAATTTATGAATGAATGCGTTGGAATGAATTGGGATTTTTTGAAATAAAAAACCATAAATTATTAATTCTATTCGGGAGATTATTTTGATATTTTCCTTGTGACGTTGTTTTTGCCTGTAGGTTTTTTTCATTTGGTTATGACGGAATTTGGGTGCTAAGAAATTAAAGACTGATAATGGCCGGGAAATAGGGAAGCCCCTTTTTATCTCTAAACGTAAGACAGTTGAAATTTTCACAGATGATGTATTTATGTCGCCGCTAATACTAAAAAACAGATTTAATAAATATTAAAGCGGCTTCCATACAATAGGGCTGATTTTTATGATGGTTTTATAGTAAGGAACCTTTCGGCACTTGGCTTGTCAGTTTGCTAACAGCTTTTTGAGGCCGTGAACTCGGCCTGGTCATTGATCAGACGGCGAGCTACCCATTACTCGCCGTCCGTAAGTCCACGCCTTCACGGTGGGCGAAAATAGACGTGATTTTTTGGATTTCCAAGGCATTCTGGCAAAAATAATAAAAACAGTTACCTACCTTGTGGGTACGATGATTTGTAGACGATGCTTTGGCAGGGTGAATATTGTGTCGTCGCCATCTTCCTCCTGCAACAAAAAAAAAAACGAATTAAATAAGGTTGATGGTTTTCACGACATTTTTTCTTTTTGGGGTGTATACAACATTATTTTTTGTTTATGCGAAACCCGATACACCTGTCCAATATTTTTGTGTAAAGATTTTATGTACAAAATTTTAAGACCGTATCATAAAAAATAACAAAGTTAAAAGCTTGTATATTCCCTGGTTGTCCGTTCAAAAACATGCTCATTTTGCGGTACACCCGCGTAAACCGCGTCTCTTGTGTTATACACTCATGATAATACACTTCTCATCAAAAAAATCGAAACACCTCGCAGTTTATGATTTGATAAGGATTATCAGAAAAATGTGTATATTTAGGAATAAATGTAAAATGTCATTTAATAGTGAGTAGGGTATCGAACCGGGAAATCCCGGTCCCGAAAATCCCGGGATTTCCCGGTTCTTGATGTATATTTTAAAACCCGGGACAAGCGACTGAGAACCGGGAAATTCGGGATTTTCGGGACTCAGAAAAACAGTACAAATAATTTGTTTAAACTTGTTAATTCTTTTATAGAACAAAAGGTATTTATTCACTTCGTCGTTATATACGGAATAACATGTTCAGATACAGGTGAGAAAAGTTGATAATGTAGTACTGGTTATATCTCGAAAGCCTTTGACAGGGTCTCGAGACAAAAAGCTTCCTTGCTTTATGTATCCCAGTTGATTTTGACAGTTTTGTAGCTGGATATCAGACTTTCTTAGTGAACGATCAATCAGAGTTGTGACTGATCCTTTGAGCTTTTGGTTATTGACTCTGGAGTTCAACAGTTATCTGTTTTCTTTGCAACTCTTATTTTGCTGCACATTTCTTACCCACTTCAGTCTGGTATTATTGGATAGGTAGATAACAGTACTGTTTCAGTGACATACTTGCCCACTGCAAAATCCAGTGGGGATGAAGTTCATTGCTTCAGAGAGACCATGGTAGAGCGAACAGATTTGATACTTAGTATCCCAGTGAGCGAACAAGAAACTTCTCTCTTTTAACGCCACCAACATACAGGCGTATATTTCCTTAGTGAAGTAGGAGTAAATCGAAACTACATCTTTTATAGAGTAATTTGGACCAAATCCTATTTTTCCTGTTTCTGTAACTGATGACCTTGAGCTTCTGGGCATGGAGCTGACATCCAGTGTCAACTTTGACGTGGGCATCCTAAATAGAGTGAAGCGATACCTCACACCTGGATAGTCTATGTGCAAGCCCATTTCTGCATAAGGTGATTGCGTCGTAGTAGCCCAATTCAAAGTTTCTTATGTTTTTTCTTACGGAGTATTGCAGCAACCTTACTCAACTTAATCATTGGGATGGCTCAGATAAATACAACTTACTGCACTAGACCCAGTGAACGCAGAGCTCCTTAGACTAATTGGCAACGTGAAACTGGTGGATGGTTACTCTACAGCTTAGCTCATCTCATCGACGCAAGCTTACCCTCTTTTCGTTTTTTTTATTGGGTTCGCTCGTGGCTAAGATGAGACCTAAAATAGGTCGAATTCATGAATTCTACAACCTCTTTCCACCGGCCTACTTGCATTACATCTAATGTCCAGTATTGGACATCTAGGTTAACTGCAAGTTTCCATCCATTTAAATTATTATAGTTAGTACAGTAACAAGCGATTTGCCCTTACCAACAAAGAAAAGAGTCATGGACACCTGCTTATTACCGTCGTTAACGTACGCTTGCCAGACGTGGAAATTTACCCGACGAGTTAAAAATAAAATAAGATCGTGTCAAAGGAGTATGGAAAGGAGTATCATGAAAATAAGGAAAATTCAAAAGATACCGCACACGATAATAAGACGTAAAACTAATCTTATAGATGCTCTTAGTTATTCACAAAAATTAAAATGGCGATGGGCTGGACACATAGCAAGACTCAAAGACGACCGGTGGACTACAAAAGTGACGTCCTGGACAGGCCCATCAGGCCACAGGAAAAGAGGAAGACCGGTGGCACGCTGGTCAGACGACATAGTACAAGTCGCCGGTCCTAGCTGGATGAAGAAAGCCGAAGAAAGAGACGCCTGGTCATCTCTGGAGGAGGCCTTCACCTTCTACTAAGAGGGGTTCTTGCTATTTGGATTTTACATGCATTTATTATAATTACAGTTGTATATTTTAATTTTTCAATTGTTACTAATTATTGATTTTAATGTTTATGATTTATTAATTTTACGATTATTATAGTAATTATGTATGTAAATGATTTATTTGAATGATAATGTATGAATTCAATCGATTAATTAGATTAGTTAGTTTTTAATAATTCATTAGAATGCATGTTATTCACAGTTTTAAATTATTTTGTTAATTTTCTATGCAAGAAATAAAAGGCTTTTTATTATTATTATTTATTTATAGTTAGTACAGTTAGAGTGAATAGATTTGCCACCTCTGAATAGAAAAGAGGCTATAGCTAGGGTTGGCATGATTAAAACAAGTTGTTTTAAAACACCTGTTTAAAACAGTGTTTAAAAAGGTTTGAAATTAAACGGTGTTTTTTATTACCCGTTTCAACTACTTTTCAAGGCAGATGGATGCATACACACCTATAAAATGAAAATAAATTAATATTCAGGAGTCTAAATAGTTTGACATAAAACCTTTTGAGTCTAATGCCATTGTTATGTCATATTTTTAACTTTTATTGGCATTGTAATGAAACGATGCATAAAATTATTAGAAAAAAAACATGACACGTTTTTTTTTTCCATTGATCATTTTTCGTAAAAATTTCATTACAAAGGGCGAATTTGAAAAGATGTAGTCTAGAAATTAAACATAATTGATTTATACGTTTAGACATCAACAAACAAGGTGGAATTAATTTGAAAAAAAAACAGAAACAAAAAAAACAAAAAAAAACACTTGTTTAAAACATTTTGAACTGTTTGTTTTATAAATTTGAAAAAAAAACTGTTTTTTTTTCAACCCTGGCTATAGCAAACCCATGTCCATGAGGCCGACGAATAAGTTGGTTGTATGATTTTAATCAGAATAAATACTATACCCTAAAGTTATCTTATTATTTTCATTGTTTTCTAATGCCATGGAAAAAAATGCATTTTTGTCCCGAAAGTCCCGAAAATCCCGGGATTTCCCGGTTCCTTGGACGCCTGTCCCGAAAATCCCGGGACTTCCAAAAAGTACCGGTTCTCGATTCCCTAGTGAGTAGTATGAGGTTTTTAAATCCTAATGTTAATGTTCTAAATTCAAATTAAGTCTTCATAGGTTTCGTATTTTGCATAATGAGTAATTTTTACCCTGTATGGAATATGAAGGAAATGGGTAAAACAACACGCGTAAATGAAAAAAAAATGTAAGAAACGTTTATTTAATAACTTGTATTCCCTCCGCGAGCTCTTATTACTGCTTCCATACGGTTCTTCATCGATCGGATGAGAGTCACGATCACATGTTGTGGTATATTATCCCATTCCTCTTGGATTGCATTTTGCAGCTGGCTAAGTGTTTCTGGGGCTGGATCTCTTGCTCGAATTCGTCTCTTTAATTCATCCCATAGATGTTCAATGGGATTCATGTCCGGGCTTCTTGCTGGCCATACCATAATGGAGATACCGACTTCGGTAAGATAATCTCGTACGACGCCCGCGGTGTGAGCTCTAGCATTGTCGTGCATGAATATGAAGTCGTTGCCAATAAAATGTGCATAGGGCATCACATGAGGTTCAAGACACTGTTCGATGTACCGATGAGAGTTTAGTGCAGGCAGCCGTGGCCCAGACACAAAGGCAAGTTCTGTCTTACCGTCGGCGCTGATTCCTCCCCAAACCTCCACGAACCGCCACCATAGCTGACCTTTTCTTCAATGCAGCATTGTGCAAAGCGTTCTCCATCTCTTCTGTAGACCTTGTTCCTTCCGTCGTTACCATACAGCATAATTTTACACTCATCAGAAAACAGTACTTTGCTCCACTGAAGGTATGACCAAGTTAGGTGCTCGCGTGCAAAGTTAAGGCGCGCTCTTCGATGGTCTGCAGTTAATTTCGGCCCATTCGCTGGCTTATGCGGTGCCAATCCGCGTTCCTTCAACCTTCTTCTTATTGTAGAGTCACTTACAGCTACTCTTCGTACAACGCGAAGCTGCTGCTGCAGTTGAAAAGCGTTAAGGCGTCGATTTCGTAAAGAAGTTGTTACAATAAATCGATCATCTCGCTCAGAAGTGACCCGATTCCTGCCAGATCCTGAACGGCGCGTGAACGAACCAGTCTCCCGATAGCGTTTGTAGACTCTATGAACAGATGATAAGCTTAGATGCAATCTTGCAGCCACAACACGCTGACTAAGTCCAGAATCCAGCAATGCCACCACTTGGGCGGCTTCTGCGGGCGAAGTATCCATATGTTTTAGAAAAAAAAGTTTTTTCAGACGTCCCAAAGTCACAGTAAATGAAATAAGAAACAGAAAGTTTAAAGACAAGCGCTAATTTTTAGTTTTTAAACGAGAAACGTACTCCAACCCTAAATACACATTTGTCTCAAAACAGTGATTAATTTCATTTATAGGATAAACAAATGAAATTATTTCGAATTTTGATTTTTTTTCTTCTTACTGTAATGACCAAACTGCCAGCTACACAGCAATGTTTTTTTTTCATGGAATTAATTCTCTTTTGTAAAAAATTAGGACAAAAACAATAAAAACGAAAGTGTTTCGATTTTTTTGATGAGAAGTGTAGTTTGGCAATAGGTACCTAACCGTACGGTGATTGTATTGTAATTAACTGGTAATAAAATTTAATTAAAATATTTTTGAAAAAAAATATGACATGTTGTAAAAATTATTGGAATTGAATCAGTTACTGATTCGGAACTATATTCAGGTTTCGCATAATATACTAAAAATAATGTTGTATAATTAGCCTATTGCCGCCCACTGCTAAATATAAGCTTCCCCTAAATAGTGGCAACCTTCCCAGTCCTGGGCAGTCCACATCCATCTGCTGCCAGACACATTCTTCAAATCATCGATCCATCTTGCCACAGGGCGTCCTACACTATGTTACTACATAGTATAAAACAAAGTCACTTCCCGCTGTCTGTCCATAGGTATGCTTAAATCTTTAAAACTTCGCAAACGATTTTGAAGCGGTTTTTTTATTAGATTGCATATACCATGTATAATATAGTAAAGATTGCACCCGTGCGGAGCCAGGGCGGGTGGCTAGTTTAAAATAAAGTAAACAATATTATTGCAAACTAGCTTCTGCCCGCGACTTCGTACGCGGATCCTGTTGCTTATGCCGGCGACGACGGGGTCGTCAAAATCGAAGATCTGAAACGTCGAATTCTAAGAGCCAGGCTGAACAACTCTTGCCAAGACGTCATTCCTATATATGTTATAGTGTAGCTGGGGTCTTGGAGTTCCACATCAGGTGTTCCAGATCTCAATTTTCATACGTCAACAGAGAGTGCTCATAAGGCTGGACAACTCTTGCTAAGACGTCATTTCTATAAATCTAATATATAAAATTCTCGTGTCACAGTTTTCGTTGCCATACTCCTCCGAAACGGCTTGACCGATTTTTACCAAATTTTATATGCGTATTCAGTAGGTCTGAGAATCGGCTACTATCCATTTTTTATTTATTTATATGGCAAAACAACGTTTGCGGGGTCAGCTAGTATGTTATAAAGTAGCTGGGCTGTTGGAAGTTCCACATCAGATGTACCAGATCTCCAATTTTTATGCGACAACAGAGGTTGCTCATCAGGCTCAACAACTCTTGCTAAGACGTCTTTACTGTATATGTTATAGAGTATCTAGGCTCTTGGAGTTCCACACCAGGTGTTCCAGATCTCAATTTTCATACGTCAACAGAGAGTGCTCATTAGGCTGGACAACTCTTGCTAAGACATCATTCCTATATAAATGTTATAAAGTAGCTGGGCTGTTGGAGTTCCACATCAGGTGTACCAGATCTTCAAATTTTATACGACAACAGAGGTTGCTCATCAGGCTCAACAACTCTTGCTAAGACGTCTTTACTGTATATGTTATAGTGTAGCTAGGCACTTGGAGTTCCACATCAGGTGTTCCAGTTCTTTAATTTTTATACGTCAACAGAGAGTGCTCATCAGGCTGAACAACTCTTGCTAAGACGTCTTTACTGTATATGTTACAGTGTAGCTGGGCTCTTGAAGTTCCACATCAGGTGTTCCAGATCTTCAATTTTTATACGCTGACAGAGAGTGCTCATCAGGTTCAATAAAACTTGCTAAGACGTCATTCACTTATATGTTATAGTGTAGCTGGGCTCTTGGAGTTCCACATCAGGTGTTCTAGATCTTCAAATTTTTATACAGCAACAGAGAGTGCTTATCAGGCTGAACAACTCTTGCTAAGACGTCGTTCCTATATATGTTATAGTGTAGCTGGGCTCTTGGTGTTCCACATCAGCTGTCCAGGATCTTCAAATTTATGCTCTCAGCAGAAAATGCTCATCACGTGGAACAATTTTTGTTATGGCACCATTTCTGTATCTCTTATAGTTAAGCAGGTCTGTTGCGGTTCTGCATCAGGTGTTCAAGTTTCCAAGATAAATTATATCCTATATGTTAACGGGACTTAATACCTATACAACGAAAAAAAAAATTATTCAAATCCGTCCAGTAGTTCCGAAGATTAGCGTGCACAAACACACAGACAAACAGACAAAAAAAAATTTAACTACATTTTCGGGTTCGGCATCGATATAATAACAATCCCTGATACTTTTTTTTATATATTTCCATTGTACAGACACCACTTTTCTACAAATTTATTATATGTATATAGAATAGATAGATGAAATAAATAAAACAAAAAAACCTAATAATAACCAAGACTTGACTTTTATTAATTGAGAGCTAATTCTGACTTAAATAAAGGTTTAGCAGGTAGTTTTCTTTTGAAAGTGAAATTGGTTTCAGCTTTTTTTAAGCTAAAGGGGTAGCACGTTCTAGAGCGCATCCCTTCCTAACGACTTATGGTTTTTGACACATTTTTATCCGAATTTAAAAAATGAGGAAGTTCTCACTTCTCAGTATTTTTTATGACGTCTAAACTCTGAACTCGACCCCATAAATCTAATCAAAATTATTTTACCTAAAGCGTCTGATAACTGACGTCGACAATAAAATGAATGGGGAAAACCGATGCTCCTTTTATTTGGAACCGGTTAGTTGAACTATCCGGTTTCTGCCGTCATCAAAGGTGAACACTACAGGTGGGAATACGAAAAACAAACCGGCCAAGTTCAGGCCGTGCTCGCGTACTAAGGGATGCGTAGCATTATCTATACATCTATACATATGAATAAAATTGGAGTGTCTGTTTGTAATATTTAAATAACCGTTTTTAACTACATGCATACGAATATAATAGCCCAGGAGCCACCAATCCTGAAAGCTCCGTGATCACGGATTCTAATATTTTTAATAAAAAATATAAGTTAACGTTTAGACGAACAAGATTTGCTTGGTCGGCGTGGATTTGATTGGCCGGAAATATTTTAATTAAATTTTTTTATTATTAAATTTCCATAATTTTTTTCCGTCATCACGGATTTTGATTAATCTTATATAGAATTGTGTAAAATATTCTGTTCAACAAGAAAAAATCCGGCCGACCAATGATTTTTAGCCGGAAAGGTCACGCATACCTATTTGAATGGTGTGATAAGGGGTAAAATTTATCCATTATCACGGAATCCTTTTTTTTTTTTTTTAATTCACGCGTTTTAATGTCACGTTTATGGTTATCTTGGTATGCGTGCTTACAAACTGCCGAAAGTATCGCGCATACCAAATTTTAACTCTCCGCTTTTTAACGGTTTCTATATTTCTGTAAAGAGTGAGTGAGACAGATTTTTGGTTCAAGTTGAAACCTTGCATGAGTTCGTCTCTTTCTATTCCCTACGAATTTAACATTCCTGCCTCAAAGATACACAATACCGTAAAGTGAGGTTGTTTTATGACAGGGCTGCATAGTGTTAACTCTCTTACTCCGATTTCTTTGAAGTCCATAAGACGGCTCCAAGAGTAAGTGAGATAAGAGTAAGATCGGATTTATGTTGAAGTTCCATAGGTCTTTCTCTCTTACTCCGAAAAGGTCACAGCATACCTACGATGTCCTACAGCATTTTGGGGGTTCAGATCATTCCGACATTTTAGTCTGCTGTTTTCCTAGCTGTCAAAAGTATCGTTATTTTGTATAGCTTACTACGCATCAGCATTCTAAATATATTTATTAATTTAACAAAATTCACTGTTGAATATTTAAAAAAAAAACATTTTATTTGGATTTAAAATTGTCAAACCGTCTAATATTTGTACATCTTTTGATATTTTAAACAGATATTGATTTTTTGGTGATATTGATATATTATATTTTATTATATATCCAGTAAACTCGAACCATTGTGGTACATTGGCCCATCAGCACCGTTAAAGGTTGAGGAAATATTAAGTTGCCAACAGAATGAGGAAGAAAACGAAGAATCAGAAGAAGAGAGAAATGATAATTTTGATGATAATGATGTAGATGATTATTAATTAATAAACTTGAATTGAACATATTTTTTGTATCAACCTTCATTTCTTATATAATCAACCCAAATAAAAATTTTCCTGTATTTCCTCTTTTCCATATTAATTAGTATAATAAATAGTTAAAAACTTGAAGAAGAGACCAGAGGTAGAAGAAAGACTAAAAGAAATGTCATCAAGTAAGTGAAATCTATAATAGTATGATCCTCACTCACACAATAAAATTTGGTATGCGCGATACTTTCGGCAGTTTGTAAGCACGCATACCAAGATAATCATAAATGTGACATTAAAACGCGTGAATTAAAAAAAAAAAAAAAAGGATTCCGTGATAATGGATAAATTTTACCCCTTATCACACCATTCAAATAGGTATGCGTGACCTTTCCGGCTAAAAATCATTGGTCGGCCGGATTTTTTCTTGTTGAACAGAATATTTCACACAATTCTATATAAGATTAATCAAAATCCGTGATGACGGAAAAAAATTATGGAAATTTAATAATAAAAAAATTTAATTAAAATATTTCCGGCCAATCAAATCCACGCCGACCAAGCAAATCTTGTTCGTCTAAACGTTAACTTATATTTTTTATTAAAAATATTAGAATCCGTGATCACGGAGCTTTCAGGATTGGTGGCTCCTCGCCTATAAAGGGTCACTGGTAATTAGTGTACGATACTTAAACACGTGATTGTGCTCATGATAACAAACAATTTTCATTAAGGGAGCAAAGCCAAAATCGTGAAAAAAATTTCAGCTGTTCAGTACATTAGACAAACATAAATGTACTGAACAGCTGATTTTTTTTCGCGATTTCAGTTTTGTTCCCATCGTAAAAGTTGTTGGTTATCATGAGCACAATCACGTGTTTAAGTATCGTATACTAATTACCAGTCACCCTATACATATACGATACAGTCACGAGCAATAACATGTATACATTTAACAAAATTCAAACGCAAATTACTCGTGAAATACTGGTTTCCACTTTAAAATGAGCCCTATTTTGTAACAGTATGGCTTCCAAAATAGAAGTCTAATGAAAAGGCAAAAGTTTAATCAATATGGTAGCAGAAAATCGCTTTTGAATACTGCTTAGTGTATATACTATTGCTCGTGACTGTACATACACCAAAATATTCTTTTTTATCATTTTTGTCTGTTTGTAATGGCTTTTATTTTAGAAAAATTACTTTATTTTAAGAAAAATACATTGTTGTGTTCCGACAACTACGCGAACGAAGTCGCGGTATTTTTGTGGTTGTTTTTGAAGGCGGTTAATTTTTTTTTGAAAAAAGTTTTTTATTTTACTCTTTTTAGTTTAAATATTCAACCCAAATTCGTGTCAAATACATCATTTTCTTACATGTGCACTAGAATTTTGTAATCCGTAGCATCGGTTTTAACATCGCTCATGTACACAATAAGCTAATAAAATTCCCTATCTCAAAAACTTCTGAACAGATTTTGATGAAACTTGCAGTATTCCCTAAGGTGAACGATCCCTAGTACAAAAAAAAAAATAAGAATTTTGAAAATCGGTCCACAATTGGCGGAGTAATCGCGTAAGAAACACGCAAAAAGTAAAGATGATCATTTCATCCAAGAAGCCGAAATTAATAAAAATGCTCACAAAATAAAAAGTACTGAACCAAATTGGATGAAATTTTTATGGGACCAAACTGCAAGTATACTACATCGAACAAAAAAAGAATCACACTAATCGGACTAGAAACCTCGGAGTAATCCATAATGTACATACATAAAAAAAAAACAACCGAATTTCGAACCTCCTCCTTTTTTGAAGTCGGTTAAAAAGTGAAAAACTTTTGTAAACAGCATAACTAAAAACCGGCCAAGTGCGTGTCGGGCCACGCACAGTGTAGGGTTCCGTAGTTGCCCATCAAAATACATATATGCGAACTAACTAAACTGATTCGCTGAATTTAATTTTAAAAAGAAGAATTTTCAAAATCGGTCCAGGCGACTTTGAGAAATCGGGGAAAATACATTAAAAAAAAAGATTCCGACGAATTGAGAACCTCCTCCTTTTTTTGAATTTAGTTTAAAATAGTTGACAATAAAAACCTACCTATCCCCAAAACATAACCACCTACTAAACCTGTAAAAATAAAATTGACAAACTTACATTTGCAGTTGAAGAACATGTTCTCCGATACATTTTGTTTAGGAAAATATGTTATCCAAGTACGTTTTATAAGTCGGTCGACTTTTACTCGTAAACTTGTAAAGCCTACTTAGTCATGATAATTTTCTTTTAAACTTCGTTATATATACTACTATTGTGAATTTTTTCACACCCTCAAAAATAACCGTTTAGCTGGTAGAGGGGGGGACACTGGAGTCGAGCAAAAATTAGCACTTTAAAGCTTAATATTTCACAAACGAATCTTTTTATCAAAAAATTGTTAATGGAAACTATCAATATTTTTTAAAGACCTTTTTAATGATACCCCACACTATGGGGTACGCGAGAAAAAAAAAACCATCCCCACTTTACGTGTACAGGAGGTACCCTAAAAATATTTTACGAGATTTTATTTTACCACTTTTTTGGCACAACAAATTCGTATATTTACACCAAATTACAGCTTTCTAGTACGGGGCGTCTCTGAGCTAAGCTGCGGACAGACGGACGGACGGACGGACGGACGGACGGACATGGCGAAACTACAAGGGTTCCTTGTTGACTACGGAACCCTAAAAACGTTAAAAATACGGGATTGTTGTGTGGGAGACCCGTAAAAAAAATGTTATTCTGTTTTTTGGCCAACCATAATACTGATATTCAGCTGCATCTGGTCCGAGTGGAAGCCGACCCCAATATAGTTGGGAAAAGGCTCGGCAGATGATGATTGAGACTCCTAAATCACACATTCTTGACGAAGACAGCGGTATAATGGCTTAACAATCATACATTTGCTTCGTTAGCTTAATGAAGATACGGATGATTCTCATTATACAACAGATGATCACCCATCTGCAAGTCAACCTCGATAAGCAGTGACCTAATTGACATTCATCACGACAGCATCAGAAAGTTTTATTGAGGAGCGCGTGGCTATATAACTACAGCCGCACAGGCCGATCTTCCGGGTTAAGCCGTGCTTGCCGAGGTTGGTCTGTGGATGGGTGACCATCTGTCATAGCGAGTTTCCTCCTTGCCTCGGAAAGCACGTAAAGCCGTTGGTCCCGGCTGTCATTTGTAGATCTTTGACAGTCGTTACTGTTAGTCAGAAGCTCATAAGTCTGACAAGTGACAACCAGTCCTACCATGGGGTATCGTATTTCCCAGTTACTGGGTTGTGGAGGTCTGATAGGCAGTCGCTCCATGTAAAATACTGATATTCAGCTGAATCTGGTTCGACTGGAAGCCGACCCCAATATAGTTGGGAAAAGGCTAGGCAGATAATGAGCATCAGAAAGTTTTATAAAATTATCATCGACCATCAAAACGGTGAAGGAAAACATCGTGAGGAAACCGGCATGTCCTAGAACCAAAAATTCGAAGACAAGTGACATCCACCAATCCGCACTGGGCCCGCGTGGTGGATTATGGCCCACTCCCTCTCACAGAGAGGAGGCCTGTGTCCCAGCAGTGGGAACAATATAGGCTGATGATGATCATCGACCATCATTCTACACAATAATGTCCACTGATTCCGCTAACTTCTGCATGTTAATTTTAAGACTTAGTTTTGTGTATTTCTTTTTTTTTTTCTCTTAATGATTATTAATACGATTATGTCATATAAAATCTATAAATTTGTGAATGTTACTTTTTTTTTGTTTTTGATTTACTTATTTAATTAATTTTGTATTTATTTTTGTTTTATTTTTTATTATTATTTAATTATGACATCAATTTGGTTAATAATGTCGAATCCCATTATTAGTTATTATTACTTGATCTCAATTTTTTATCATGAAAAAATATGAAATATTATTTTATGTTTATGCTAATTGTCATTCTATTCTTAATGTAAAATTTGAATTACAACTTTATATTAATTAGTGCATATGGTGTTAGCCTGTAAGGAATTGTTGCACTTATTAATGTTAAATCACTGGTATCAATTTAATGTATGTTTTGTGTAAGCAATTGTTGGCTAACCTAAATAAATAAATAATAAAACCTTTTAAAAAAAAAAAACAAACCGACGAAACATCGAACTGAAAAGCAAAAAATAAATTTTGAGGCGGCGCCAAACAAACAAACATATAAATTAACTATTTTAAGAGCAGAATAGCTCGTTGTATAACTTGTCGTGGTTGAATAGCTCGTCGTAGCTATTCGTTGATTGTTTCTTTGGCGCCGCCTCAAAATTTATTTTTTGCTTTTCAGTTCGATGTTTCGTCGGTTTGTTTTTTTTTTAAAAAAGGTTTTATTTTTCACTTTTGAGTTTCCTATCTCGTGTCAATTTCTGTAACTAGAAAAAATATAAGTTTTTTTTTTTAATAACTATATTTTTTTTGTTAACTATTGACGACCTCCTACACCTGCTTTCTGTCTTCATTCTCAAACTCTCAACGACTGTCATACCCCAGCTACGTCTAAAGTTCTCATCAATATGAGTGAAATGAGCCCAAATACGATATAGTTGCTGTTAACTGTTAAGGATCTCTTGCTATTGCCCTCTGTCACCATCCTCAGACCCTCGATGACAATTATACCCCAGCTAGATATAAAGTTTTCATCAAGACTAGTGAAATGAGCCCAAACACGATAAAGGTGCTGTTAACTGTTGAGGACCTCTTGCCCCTGCTATCCGTCACCATCCTCAGACCCTGGATGGCAATGATACCTCAACTAGGTCTAAAGTTCTCATCAAGCTGAGTGAAATGAGCCCAAAGACGATATAGCTGTTGTTAACTGTTAAGGAACTCTTGGCACTGACTTCACAAAATAACAGAGATCTGGAGTTGATCTGATGATGGTGACGCCATCATGTTATGTTCTTCACATCTCTGCTATATAATAATGTCCTCAGAACTACAATTGTTAACTTTATTTCAACAGAATCGGTTCATAATTGAAAATTCTGTAGGAAGATTGACAATTAATTCCTTTTTTTCTACTCTTAGAGGCCGATTTTAGTTTTGAAATTTAAATGGGACCAACTTTGAGATATACTCTTTCCAACAAAAAAAGATTTTTTGAAATCGGACCACGTTAGGAAAAGTTATGCGTGGTCATACATAAAAAAAAAAACATAAAAAAAAAATATACATGTCGAATTGAGAACCTCCTCCTTTTTTTTTCGTCGGTTAAAAATAAGCGCAGCTTAACCTCGAACATTGACCCTTGTATGGACATGATAAGGTAGCTTTAATAACAAAGAAAAAGGTACAGTCAGAAAAAGAAAAAACAAAAAAACTATATGTTCCACAATTACTAAGTCAACCAAAAAAGAAATTTATCAGAAAATATACAAACAAATAGGCCAAGCCAAGGCGTAGTCGACGGAGCCCCGCTGCAGGGCTTCTATTTCTGTCTACAGGGTTGAAAGGAACCTAACCAAACCGAACAAGCGGTGCCCCATAAATTGAAATTATTGCCGAGGTGTACTATTCGTTGCTGAGTTAGTAGTAGTTATAAATATCCCCACTGCTGGGAAACAGGCCTCTTCTCTGTGAGAGGGAGTGGGCCATAATTTACCACGCGGGCCCAGTGCGGGTTGGAGGCTTGGTTGACGTCTGAGTGAGTAATTTTGCTATTTTTTTACTGTCTTACCACAAAAAAAAAAGATAAACATCTTTTGGACAACATTTCGCATTGATATAAGGGTCGTTTTGTAGTTACACTTTTGTAGGCGGTTAATGTCTACGTATCTACAATATTTTACTGTATGCAGCATAAAACTTAAAATCACATACTTAAAGCATACAGGAAAACCTGTTTATTTATAATTTGCTGTCTATACACATTTTTATTTTGTAGACTGTACATTATATTCTAGACGGATATTCTTAACAATTCATTAGGTACAATATAAATGGACGGCTAACCACAACGTTGTAAAATGAATTGTTTTTCAAACAAACACAGTACAATATGCGTTTAATAAATTACGTAATGTAACCGCAAGATCATGCCATATTGTTTCTAAATCCTATTTTCAATTATTGCAGTATCATCATAAACAAATTACTGCAGGCCTATTGGTCTAGTGGTTAGTGAGCCTGACTGCTATGCCGGGGGTCGTGAGTTCGATTCCCACCCAGAACAAATGTTTGTGTGATGAGCACGATCATTTGTTCTGTGTCTGGGTGTAATTTATCTATAATATGTATGTATTTAGAAATATATAAGTATGTTTATCAGTTGTCTAGTACCCATAACACAAGCTCTGCTTAGCTTGGGACTAGATGGCATTGTGTGATAGTTGTGGAATATTATACATATATTATATTACTTAGTTTTTTTTTGTTTTTATCCTCCCGCCCAGGACGGGACGGGAAGGACTGTCAGTGTCGGACTGACTAAAATCCACGGTGATCCTTCAATAGCCCTTTACGTTCCAGGGTCACGGTTACTGATGAGACAGTCCCGCGACCCCGGCAGGCTTTGGCCCTCTAAGGGGGGCCGCGTCAGACTGCTGATAGCTCTCTGAGGCGCGCATAGAACACGACGCGCCGTCGACCCGGGCATGGTCCACGACAGACGGCGAGTCACCCAACAAATCTATACTAATGTTTTGAAGCTAAATATGTAGACTACAGACGGAGATTGTAAAAGAAACCAAAATTACAGCTTGGCCAGAACGGGTTGAGACGGAACTAAAAATTTTATTTCTGACAGCGTTTTAAAATCTTTGATATTTGATGTAAACAAAGACCGCAGGTTTGTTAGATTTATTATTGTGCCATAAAACTAATGTAAAAAGTGAAAAAAAATAAAATAAAATCATTCAAAGTGCTGGTAGCGCGAAGACAGTGGCGACTTCCGGTTTTCTACATTTTTATGTCGAGCTGTAAATTATATATTATTACTAGCTGACCCCGCAAACGTTATTTTGCCATATAAATTAAAAAAAAAAAATAGATAGTAGCCGATTCTCAGACCTACTGAATACGCATATAAAATTTGGTAAAAATCGGTAGAGCCGTTTCGGAGGAGTACGGTAACTAACATTGTGACACGGAAATTTTATATTAAGAAGATATTATTAGGGCGGCCAGACGGACACACGAGTAATCTTCTAAGATTCCCGTTTTTCATTCGGACGTACGGAATTCACAGACCCGGAAAAACTACCAGTAGTCCAAATAAAAATAATTGTATCGTACGAGCTTGCAACACTCAGTGAATCGCTCAGCCACAACAACGCCGATTGAACCGCAAGTTTACTACCAACCTCGATAGATGGCGTTGTTGTCGAGTTAGAAGTCGCAAGCGTTTGCCTCACTCCTAAAATATAAGACTCGTGGGTTTCATTTTTTCAGTCGAACTTTTACCCATACCGGATGATCAAGTTCTTGTAGCTTGTTCTGAAGGTAAAGTTCTGAACGTAAAGGGAATTTTTAATATATTGATCTAGTTAAAACTAGGCTCAATATTATAAAGCACTAGCGTAATGTAATGACAGCGGCTGTGACCGCCACAACTCTAATATTATCCCATGGATTCATTAAGATCGGGATAAAAATTATTAGCTGGAGAGCTACTGAACCCTGCGACTAACGGTCTTCCTGTAAGGTTAGAAATTTGTACACGTAATATTTATAGCATGCTAAGAGCAATAGCGACGACCTGGCAGGCGTCAGCCGTGCACATCATTAGACAATTTACTTTTCAAAGTGTAAAAAAAAATGAAAAAAAAAACTTGTTCCTGTAAGCTTAAAAATTTAACAGGATGTAGTTTATTTATTGTAAATCTTGGAAAAAAAATGACAGGCGATTACAAGGTGCACAAGTATGTGACAGGCGAATTGAAAAGTGCAAAGTTGATGAGGAAAAATAAACTTTCTCCAGTAAGATCAAAATTATCTCGCGTTTGGCTGAACTGATTTTGATGCCGTTTTCAGAAAAGTGTGCGTTACATTACGAGAAAGGTTTTAATATACAGGGTGAATTTTTCAACTGGGCGTGGATGGCTATCTCCGAATCAATGAGGAATATCGAAAAATGTTGAAAGGAATCTCGAGGCCGGTTTTGACGAAAATAAAACTGCATCGTTGGATTTTAGAAAAATCAATAATCCTGGCCAGGAATCGAACCCGCTGATTTTGGAAAAAAAACACAGCCTGTATTATTACACCATTCGATAGTGTTGCTAATAAGGATCAAATTCTGGGAAGTGATCATATAAGGCAAACTTAAGGAAATAGCAGATTTTCATGAAATTGCTATATTTCTATGTTACTATGTTCTACTGAGCCATAATTTATTTATAATTGTTTTCAATAATGCAGTGGATTTGATGTCTCAACAACCCCAGTGTATTCAGCAATGCGAAATTATTGAGTTGAACAAAAATAAGCGTTATTTCAAAGAAGAAACGGTTAACTTATGTTCCGAATACAGTTATCGTCTTGAACATTCATCAGTTTCTTTTTTCAATTATACGTTTTCCTAAAGTTTGCCGTATATGATTACTTCCCAGAATTTGATCCTTATTAGCAACACTATCGAATGGTGTAATAACACAGGCTGTGATTTTTTTTTCCAAAATCAGCGGGTTCGATTCCTGGCCAGGATTATTGATTTTTCTAAAATCCAACGATGCAGTTTTATTTTCGTCAAAATTGGCCTCGAGATTCCTTTCAACGTTTTTCGATATTCCTCATTTTTTCGGAGATAGCCATCCACGCCCAGTTGAAAAATTCACCCTGTATATTAAAACCTTTCTCGGAATGTAACGCACACTTTTCTGAAAACGTCATCAAAATCAGTTCAGCCAAACGCGAGATAATTTTGATCTTACTGGAGAAAGTTTATTTTTCCTCATCAACTTTGCACTTTTCAATTCGCCTGTCACATACTTGTGCACCTTGTAATCGCCTGTCAATTTTTTCCCAAGATTTACAATAAATAAACTACATCCTGTTAAATTTTTAAGCTTACAGGAACAAGTTTTTTTTTTCATTTTTTTTTACACTTTGAAAAGTAAATTGTCTAATGATGTGCACGGCTGACGCCTGCCAGGTCGTCGCTATTGCTCTTAGCATGCTATAAATATTACGTGTACAAATTTCTAACCTTACAGGAAGACCGTTAGTCGCAGGGTTCAGTAGCTCTTGGACTATATCCTGTGTTATTTAAGCAGGGTAAAAATAAAAACTATCTGTGTACAAACTTTCATCAAAATCCGTTCAATAGTTTTTGCGTGAAAGTGTAACAAACATCCATCCTATCAAAATTTCACATTTATAATACGAGCTGTTGACGGCGGCGTCGTCCGCTACAGGTCTAGAATATTATTCCATGAGAAGATTAAATCTATCTTGAGTGTTAATCCAGGGTATAAACTATCTGTGTAAGTGTGTAGCGATTTTCATCGAAAACCTTTCAGTAGTTTTTGCGTGAAAGAGTGACAAACAAAACATCCATCCATCTTCACAAAATTTCGCACTTATAATATTAGTTACACTAGCGACCCGCTCGGTACCAATTTAACACAATAAAGTATTGCTTACTGTACAATTACATAATAACGTGGGTGTCTTCATGTCGCGATAAAACTTCTTTTTATAGAAATGTCGGCCAAAGCAACGGTTTTCGTGCCTTAGGGTCAATTTATACTAGCGCAGAGTCGAAGCGTCAAGTTCTTTACAACTAAAGCAAAGCCGCACGATTCATGACCAGCGTTGATCACGCGCAGACGCGTGAATTTTGAAGAATGCGCGCGACTTTTTAAAATCTCAGAAGTAATGTGTGCGTTACGCTGTGGAGTTACGATTGAAATTGTTATGTTCAGTTTTGGAAAGACGCTTCGATGCGCTTCGACTCTGCGCTAGTATAAATTGACCCTAAGTAGCAATTAACGCAAAGAGCAACCGATGGTACAAGGTAGATTGTTAGTTAGAAAGAGTCTTAGGTACGATTCAGACCAACCGGCGGGGCCGGGCGGCATTTTACAATGCGGTAAAGAACATTGAAATCTACCAACAGTAAATACAGTTCATATTTGCTTACAAAGTTATCTCCGTCGGCATCCCGCGACACCTAGCGACGTGTCCCGTAAGTTGCATGCAAATATGAACTGTATTTACTGTTGATAGATTTCAATGTTCTTTACCGCATTGTAAAATTCCGCCGTGCCCGGCCGGTTGGTCTGAATCGTACCTTATTGCACTAAAGTAGCATTTGGCCCTATGGAGGCCTCGGTAGTTTCCTTGGGGATCGCGTGAAACACGATCCTTATTTTCCTTGCAACAGTTTTTCATTGCTGCTCCGCTCCTATTGGCCTTAGCTTCATGTTATATAGCCTATAGCCTTCCTTGATAAATGGACTATACAACACAATAAAAAACTTTTTTTAAAAAAAGGGAACCGACTTCAAAACTAAACACAAAAAAACTATAAAATAACTTTTCTTTCGGAAGTCGGTGGCTTTGTTTTATTTTTATTTCATTGACATATGGCCACCGACTTCCGAAAGAAAAGTTATTTTATAGTTTTTTTTGTGTTTAGTTTTGAAGTCGGTTCCTTTTTTTTTAAAAGTTTTTTATTTTTCCCTTTTTAGTTGAGGCTAGGTGAACTGGACTACGATCAAACAGAAAAGCTTGTCAACACAAACGAATATAAATTTTAAAATTTCTTAGCTAACTAAAACTTAAAAGGCTTCATACCATCAACAAAAATCTTCATAAAATCGGCGTCTTTGAAAATCTACAATCCTATTAAGCAAAACGGATCTATGTAAGCAACTTCACGAGATATCCATTATTGTTATATACTAAAACCTTCCCCAGAATGTAACAAATACTATTCTGAAAACTGTATCAAAATCGGTTCAGCCAAACGCGAGATAATCGCGGACAAACATGCAATCGTCCATTAAAATCAACGATTCAAGTAAGCAAATCGGATCCACGCGGGCAACGTCACGATCAATGTCAGATAGATTTTGATGCAGTCTTCAAGATATTTATATTCTATCACTATGCAATCGCTTTAAAGAAAAAAGCTTTTCTAAATTCTAGTGGTTGCCACTATTAATTCTGGCGCACAAAAGTTGCAGTGGTTTGGGAATAATGTAGTGGAATTGTCCAACAAAAAAACCACAGGGCGGGAAGCAACGACGATATAATACTAGACTACTCATTGCACGATCTAACGAACAAAAGTATTCTGCCAACTCGCTGAGGTACTACGTAAGCGAGGGGGGCGGGGTACTGCGTTGTGATTGGCTAACTCAAGGTCTGTTCTGTCTCAACGTATGTTTACGGCTCACAGGATTGGTCGAAATGAGACGGTTATAAGACTTTTTTGCCTAATGTGTTGGCAGACATCGGTCGCCTGTTATTACGAGTCTAGTATTATATCGTCGTTGGCGGGAAGACCTATTTGGAAAAATTTCCAATCAAATAGTATACTTATTAA
Source organism: Agrotis clavis (assembly GCA_954870645.1). NCBI lineage: Eukaryota > Metazoa > Arthropoda > Insecta > Lepidoptera > Noctuidae > Agrotis > Agrotis clavis. Next base: position 14,394,588 of record OX940941.1, read on the forward strand.
TTAATATAAATATGTTTACCACATTGTCTATAAGGAAAGTGGTTAAGAGGGATAACCCCAATTCTTAATATTGTAATATTGAGAATTATTTCATCATTATTATTTATGTTTTATGCACTTAATGTATAAATATTATGTTTTGTGTTTCTAATAGGTAGTCTATATGTGGTTAGGATTGGTAAATAATTTAAATTAATAAAATAGGAGGAAAATTTTATCTTAATAAATGTACTTCGCCCGCTCCACAGCATTGGTCATAGTGTGATGTTATATTATTATAGCCTATAGTTTTATTCGATAAATGGAGTCACCAACATTAAAACACAATTACACCCTTATAGTTTCGCCATGTCCGTCCGTCCGTCCGTCTGTCCGCAGCTTAGCTCAGAGACGCCCAGTACTAGAAAGCTGTAATTTGGTGTAAATATACGGATTTGTTGTGCCAAAAAAGTGGTAAAATTATTAATCACTTGATCCTTAAGTTTCCATTTATTGCTATGGTCGTCGTCATATTATGTATCCATTTAATTTATGTATTTTATTCATGTAGGTTTATAAGTATACTTTATTTATCAAATATTATTTATTGGTATTATGTATATAATTTTAGGTATATATTTTCATATGTATTAGTATATTATTTTTAAATAGCTATAATTACTTTAGATGTAGTCGTTTTAATTGTTTCAGTAGAGTTGTTGTACCTACTCCAATTGCTTCTCCTTTTGACCCAAAGGTTGACTGGTAGATAATGCCTTGCGGCATTAAGTCCGCCTTATGTACCACAATTGTACATGAAAGTGTAAATAAATAAATAAATAAATAAAATAAAATCTCGTAAAATAATTTTTTTTAGGGTACCTCCTGTACACGTAAAGTGGGGATGTTTTTTTTTTTCTCGCGTACCCCTTAGTGTGGGGTATCATAAAATAGGTCTTTAAAAAATATTGATAGTTTCCATTAACAATTTTTTGATAAAAAGATTCGTTTGTGAAATATTAAGCTTTAAAGTGCTAATTTTTGCTCGACTCGAGTGTCCCCCCCCTCTGCCAGCTAAACGGTTATGTTTGAGGGTGTGAAAAAATTCACAATAGTAGTATATATAACGAAATTTAAAAGAAAATTATCACGACTAAGTAGGCTTTACAAGTTTACGAGTAATAGTCGACCAACTTATAAAACGTACTTGGATAACATATTTTCCTAAACAAAATGTATCGGAGAACATGATCTTCAACTGCAAATGTAAGTTTGTCAACTTTATTTTTACAGCTATAAAGTGGGTATGTTTTGGGGTTATGTAGGTTTTTATTGTCAACTATTTTTAACTAAATTCAAAAAAAGGAGGAGGTTCTCAATTCGTCGTATTCTTTGTTTTTTATGTATTTTCCCCGAATTCTCAAAGACGCCTGGAACGATTTGAAAATTCTTCTTTTTAAAATTAAATTCACCGAATCAGTTTAGTTAGTTCGCATAAGTATTTTGATGGGCAACTACGGAACCCTACACTGTGCGTGGCCCGACACGCACTTGGCCGGTTTTTATTGGAACTAGTAGTTAGTTAAGTAACAAGGAACCTATGCGAATTCAAATACAAACCTTATTTTAAGGGAAACAGAGACTATTGTAGCGTGTGCATGTTTTAGGTTTATTCTATAGAGAAGTAACAGTGGGGAAATGTGGTACAATCAAAAAGCAGCCTTAACATTACCTCATTAAGGCCTCCTATAGAGAAACACTGGTGTTTGCGGCGGTACTACACACGTCTTGTACAAGAAAGTAGAAATACATACCTTATTACAAGGGAAACTGAGATTATTGTAGCGTGTGACGTTAGTGAGAAGTAAGGGTTGGACCTCATCTAGCAGCATAGAATCGCATTTGTTCTGTGCTACCACGTGCTGCAGTATGCTGCCGCATGCGAACGCGCGCTGTCGCATTCCACAGACGAAAAAGGCGATCGCACGCGCAAGTGATCGGCGGTGAAAGGATGCGTTAGCGCTTCAGCGTTCCGGAGTCCCTGCCGACCATTGCATTTTGTCCGTGATGCCGATCGCCTCGAGGATTCCGCCGCGTGCTATAGCATTATGCTTTCTGTCTCGGTCTAGCAAATGGCAGTTCTAAGCGACAGAAAGAGAAAGGGCGACGGAAAAAGGCGATTCCGTGCTGCCAGATGAGGTCCAACGCTTAGTAGGGAAAAGAAACAGAGACTATTATTGCGTGTGCATACGTTAGGTTACTTCTATATAGAATGTAGTATAATTTAAAAGCAATCTTAACATTACCTTGCTAAGATCTCCTATAGAGAAACACAGTGGTGTATGCCGCATCAGTACACACTTCTGAACCGTCGAAGTAACTAACAAAGCCTATGCGAATTGAAATACAAACCTTATTACTAGAGAAAAAGAGACTATTGTAGTGTATCCATACGTTAGTTAGAAGTGAGGAAATGTGGTACAATCTAAAAGTAACCTTAATATTTCTCCTATAGAAAAGCAAAGCGGTGTTTGCGGCGGTACTACACACTTCTGAACGGTCGAAGTAACAAAAAACCTACGCGAATTCAAATAATTATATACCTTAGTACATGAGAAAAAGAGACTTGTAGCGTATCCATACGTTAGTTTAGTTCTATAGAGATTGGGTAATGGGGCAATGTGGTACAATCAAAAAGCAACCTTAGGATTACTTTATTAGTGGGTCGCGAGACTTATCAAATTACCGTGACCCCGGAATGTAAAGTGCTATTGAAAGACACTGCGGATTTTTAGTCAGTAGAAGTCTGACAGTCCCTCCCGCCCTGCCTGGGGTGGAAGGACTCATTTAATGATTTTACCACGCAAAAAAAAAACATTACCTTATTAAGATCTCCTATAGAAAAGCACAGTGGTGTCTGCGGCGGTACTACACATGTCTTGTACACTACTAAGGCGCGGCGTTCTGTTGACTGATGTCCTCCGAAGTAACACAGTAGTGTCGGCTTCGTGTGATGTTTTGTGATGTCTTTGTTGACGCTCTCTGTGCCGATGTGGGCGCGGTCGCCGGTACTGTGGATGAAAAATCAAAATCAAAGCATTTATTTCATGGCCAATTACAGGCACTTTTGAATTGTCAAAAGACAAAAAAAAACAGTTCAAATATAGTTATGGTGCTACAGTCCCAGTCATAAGATAATAATGATATTAATAATTGATGCCCATTCCAATGCGTAGATCTCTATGGAGAAGTATGGGCAAGAAACTCTATGGAAACTCCTTTTCAATCGCTAAAAATATTACAGAAATACTTGAAATTAGTTCAACATGCGTAAAATAGACACTAAGCTCGTGGCTAAATAATTACAGCCGCACAGGCCAATCTTTCTTTTTTTCTTCTCTCCTGTGGCCACACCATGAGTAAGTTTAATACAGTTTGGTTGTCGTAGTTGGCGTGCAGTTCACGCGCAGCTTACGCGCAGTTCAAAGATTACAAGAATACCGTTTATCACTCGAACTTGAACTTAACTGCAACGGTACTACTTCATCGGCGCGTCATGAAATTACGTGAATTAGCCTTCTGATCGGATGGCGAGCTACCCGTTACTCTCCGCCCGCAGGAAAGTCCCAGTAGAGTTTTTTTATTTTAATCATCAATGCTTAAGCCTTACCTAGTAACAACATCAACGACAGTCTTCAACTTCCCCTTAGTCTTGACCTGTTTCCTGGTGACCAGTAGAGCATCAGCCCCTGACACCAGTACTCCACACACTAACTCCTCGATGTCGGAGAAACGGTTCAGTTCCTCAGCTTCAGTGGTGCGAGCTATCATGGTGGACGCGAGGAGTTGTTCCAGATGGAGGGTTGATAGAGCTGGAAAGGTGGAAGTAACAAAACAGCTATTTTTTTTTGTATCGTGCCCGACTTACGAGTTTGAGACCGTGGTTTAGAACCCAGGCGATGCTTTACTTTGTGTAATTTATCTTATCACCACTGCTCTCAAAATAGTGAAAGAAAACTGGCTTGTGTCTCAGTAATGGGGACATTTATAGGCTGATTATGATGAGTACTAGCTAATGTATGTCGGGACTAAACAGCTCCGGAATGTAAAAGGCTATTGAAGGACACCGTGAAATTTAGTCAGTACAAGTCCCACAGTCCCACCTGTCCTGCCCTGGGTGGGAGGACATATTTGATGATCATATGAAAACAATCTATCTTCAATAGGTTTTCAATTTAATGCGCTAGGATACAAAGTTGAAAATGTATTAGACTGCTGAGCAATAAAAATAAATTTACAGACGCCAGCACATCAACCTACCTCAATCTGACAAACTTTAATACATTTTAACCTTATCACAATAGTGAAAGGACCTCAGCCCCCCTAGCCAAGTCACAATAAGTCGCAAACGATAATCGTAAACGCTCGGTACTCCCCACTAGATTTTCAACTTTATAGCCTAGAGTATAAAGTTCAAAATCTAGTCAAGATTTCTGAGCGTTAGCGACAGGAAAGATCGAAAATGATAAGCAATCTTCACTAGATCTTCAACGTTATACCCAAGCACATAAAGTTGAAAATCTATTAAAGCCTACTCAGCGTTTGCGTTTATCGTTTGCTACATGGCTACACGGCCTGGCGTCTGTACATTCAACAAATAGATATAATTATATCCAAAAAGTTTTCTGTTGTGTTATAAATTTCAATGTGTCTGCGTATCAACCTCTTATATTACAATATGACTGTTTTGCATTCCAACAAAACAGGTATTATGTGTTGAATAGGACACACAGCGTCGATAGAAGAAAGCTGTTGTAAATTCGCCTTTAATTGATTATATGTGGTTAAAAACTTACCCAAATGTCCATGGTTCTATACCTGTCTCTTTCTTTCACCAGCGTGCATCCTTTTCTTACCGTGACAGATGCCATGACTGCTTAGCTGTCAACTTCATAGAGTCTTCGAGGTACCAGCAAGAGACTTGCTGCGACGCTGTGTGTCCTATTCAACACATAATACCTGTTTTGTTGGAATGCAAAACAGTCATATTATGTGGTTTCCTAGGACACACAGCGTCGATAGAAGACCTGTTTGGTATCTGCTGGTGATAAATACAAACGCTATGATGAAATAATTATAATACTGTTCTACAGCATAAATAGATCTAAAAATAGTTTTTGAAGACCTCTCATAAAAACCTTACTGTAACAAGATTTGTAATGTTCCTTTCTAATTTGTAACTTCTTCAGAAATCAAAATAGTAGTTGGTACAAGGAGATAATTCTAAATTAAATCTTTATCCAGGATAAATTTATGTCTTCTAAAGGTATAACCAATGAAGACAATTATTTATTTAATGAATATTGCATAAATCTAACTGCAATAAATAAGCATTGGAGTTGGTGTCATCAATCTTGTTTACTGGTTGACAGTAAAACTTCTGATACCTACATTTTATAACTCTGTCAGTTTTCCCTGTCAAGTACTGCTTGAACAAGTAGCTTCTTGAGGCTATAATAGCTAACTTGTTATAACTGCCCAATGGGGCACTATTAATAGCAACTTTGAAAGTAATGCTATGTTCCCAACTTGTGTAGAAGCTGGCTTTAATTTTCCAGATAGAGGAATAAATTTGTGACTGTGTTGTCTGTGTTTTTTCTATTTTCAGACAGTTCTAACAGGGTAGACAGACATGGTCCCGATGTTTCCGCAACAACGAACCTTACTGACTGTGTGATTTTGATTCTGTTTTCATCTTTCATAGTAATAGGATTTTCTGGGCTATTTTCTAATTATCTCGATCTGATGTGAGATCATGAATTCTATGACCTGAGGGTAGCAATAATATTAGAGCTATTCGCCTAGCTATCTTAAACGAAGAACCTGGATATGCAGAGTTCTTTAGTCAATTAAAAAACAAAGTAATATTGTAGTGTACCCTATTGGCAGTTTTTGTACTGCAAGCTTTAGCAAGTGAAAAGGCTTCTAGAACTTTCTGAATGAAAGACTGTCTTGAGATATCTACCTCAGATGTTGATCAGTAAGTTGAGATAGTAAACGTATGCAGGCAAAATATAATCGATCAAATAGAATCTATAATCTCGTTTGTTTTCTCAAAACAATTTAGCCTGAAATTTTTACTTTATCAGCTTGTACACCTACAGGTGATTCAGGGTTAATTTGATTGGTGTAACACCAGGATCACCATCTTTTAAATAGGGCTTTATATTGTTGTAAAAGTAGATGTCCGCCAGTTACTTTTTTAATAAGTCTTGTTCCACTAGAGTTTAGGGAGAGACTTGGTCAGCCCACCCCTAATTTTCCAAGCTAGGGGTATAACTTGTCCACCTGTGCCAAGCACTTGCCTGTAGTCCAATATGTTAAGACTTCCCACAGGATCTTTATCGGAATTTTGACCGCCTGTGCAAGGCACTTGCATGTAGTCCGATCTAAGACCTTCTGCAGGTTCTTTATCGGAATTTTGTCCACCTGTGCAGGGCACTTGCCTGTAGTCCGATCTAAGACCTTCCGCAGGTTCTTTATCGAAAGTGGCTCCCGCTCTCGCTTGCAGATCAAGTAGTGAGAAGCATTTGGCGCACTGTGGCGTTAGTAGAATGTACTATCAACAAATTTGAATTATGATCCTTTTTGACAATTCGTCGTTTGAATCTGTCAAAATAACAAAGATCAAGGTCGTTAATATGGATATTTAATTTATGTTTATGACTGTGGACCTAATCATATTTGAATGTCTGTAAGAAAATAATGCTTCTGGTAGGTCATAATTCTTTGTCGATTGTAAGATTGTGCCTTGTTCAAATAAGTAGTTCATACTTCTGGTATTACGCTGGGTGGGGGAATGCCCAGCCCAGCCGATAGTCCCATTGTCGGCTGTAAACATCGCATATAACTGCATAAGGTTTTGGAACCTAGTTTTTTGCGTACTTTGCAGTTTTGGTACGAAAACCGTTTCTCATAACGTGAATAAATCTACGTCTGGGACGCCCCACATCTTTAACATGGCCTCCGCGGCTTGGGGTAAAAGATGCCACTCTGGTACATTGCGGCCCCTTGAGAGGCGATCCGCAATTTTGTTTGCCTCCGCGGCTTGGTGTAAAAGATGCCACTATGGTACTTTGCGGTCCCTTGAGAGGCGATCCGCAATTTTGTTTGCCTCCGCGGCTTGGGGTAAAAGATACCACTCTGGTACATTGCGGCCCCTTGAGAGGCGATCCGCAATTTTGTTTGCCAGCTTTAATATTGCAAGGGAGTGTCTTCCCCCCCCCTTTGTTTCTGAGATATGCAAATAAGAGTCCTGTTGTCGGACTTAATATTTATGTGTGCAAATACGACATCCGCTTCAGAAACAAAATTTGAGCGCCAGGGCATCTGGCATGGAGCCCACCTTACAGACGAGTAAGTGATGTTTAATTGGGCTCCCTACCCCTAGTTGGGTGTATCCGTGGTCAAGAAGTGAGTTGCACCTTTCTTAACTCTACGGTATTGAGTTGTACTCTATGGCTTTAACCACCCTTGTTGAACAGGCAGAGGAAAACTTACTTTTCTCTAGTAACCTGTTTTGATAGAACAATTTTAGAAACAGTTACCTTCTGCAACAATATATTTCTTTTGATACTGCGTAATTATCATAATTCAGTAAAACCAATAAAGTCTGAGCTTCTTGTGGACAACTGATTAAATTGCTCTATCTTGTTAAAGATTACTTTAATCTTTATCTATTTTATTGGAGGAACGTTATACCCAGTTTTGCTGGGTGTCCCATACTAGGCCAATATATTCTGCTTAAAGAGAGCACTCAAGCAGACTTCTGATGATTTATGTGATGCCCCAAGATTTCCAATATTCTCAGCGTTTTCGCAACCTGAGAAACAAGTACTTGTACGATCCTGATTAACCAGGAACAACAGTCCAGGCACTTAAAAATTATACAGAAACGTTGTTCACACAACAACATAATTGAAGCCATAGATAGGCCAAATACAAAGGCTGTTAACAGCAGCACTTCGTTGTTATAGATCACATAGAGGAGACTCCTGTGTGTCTCTGCAATTGGTAATTGAAAATACTCCTAAGCATAGTAATTTATGAATGAATGTATATCTTCACAAATGCTTCACTGGCATTATGAATTGAGACCTCCGCGGTCTAATATGGGAAATAACCCACTTTTATAATTGTTTTTTTTTTTTTTTTTTACTAAATCTCTTGACATAGTAAACTCGAATTAGGTACCTATATGGCCCTTTGTAATTGGGGTTGCAAATTTTTCTAAAAACGTCTTTGACTAGATACCAAGGGGAGGTTCCCTTATGAATGGAACATGGTAAGCTGTTATTAATTTCAAAATATGATTGCTTACTCCCTGTGGTTGCCCTGAATGTGCATGGTCCTTTAGACAATCCCTCTAAATGTTCTGAATAGTCAAATATTCAAATAGTTTTTTGTTTATACTTGTTTAATTAACTGGACCTTAAGTCCACCTAAAGAACCTTTGATAGGGTGCAAGGCCTAAAACTGAATAGATAATTATGAGTCCGACGTTGGTGGACCAAAAATAATCAAAATCTTTTCAAAGTATGTGTTAAAATGAAAATAATTAAGGTATCCGATACCCACTTAAGCAAGCCCTGTAATGTTAATCATAATAGTTCTCTCAATTTCAAAATATTGTTGGATAGTAACAACTCCGTTGAAACTTATTACTCTTTGGTCTTGATAAAATGATACAATTAATCATTAACTTTAAGACCTTTAACCGATTTACAATGACACACATCCGTGCCTAACGCCACACGCAAAAGAAGGTGATGGCTTTGAAACATGCTTCCGCAACAAATCGGTTAAAACAAGGAGTAGCGATACAAGATTGTACGGGGGTTTTGTAAAAATATATCAGACAAATCTGATTAAATTTTGGATTTGCTTGTAATCCTTCATTGAAAGTGGAATAAATTGTCTTTCATCCAGTTCCGTACTAAAACTTCGAAATACACAAATATTTTTTTTTTTTTCAAAATATTTATTTTGATGTCGGATAGCCTTCTCGTTGTCAGAGGAGGTAATACAAGTAGTTAAATAACTAGAAATAAAGTCCTCGTCTTGAATTTGTGTCTCTACACGAGGCGCTAGGGTCCGGACAAGTTTGAACTTGTTTGTACTTACGTGACTTTGCGTCTTCTGTTGGGTGGATGTGAAGCTATGCTCTCGTCGTTCAAGGATGAAGATGATGATGATGATGACCAGTCATCATGTCTCACCGTATTGAATGCTGATCTATCGCCTGAGCGTCAACATTCAAACCTCGTAACCTCACACCACACTTACCCACTCAATTTAGTTCGTAATCCTTCTAAAACACTAATTCACAAAGGAAAACGTGTCACGGACTCTAAATAAACGCTGTGTGCTAATTAAATACAATTAATTATTGTATTTGAACACTTTTTTAACTTTGGAAAATTTTCCGATGTCTAACCGGCAAAATTTACAAACGCTATGAAGTTGACAGCTAAGCAGTCATGGCATCTGTCACGGTAAGAAAAGGATGCACGCTGGTGAAAGAAAGAGACAGGTATAGAACCATGGACATTTGGGTAAGTTTTTAACCACATATAATCAATTAAAGGCGAATTTACAACAGCTTTCTTCTATCGACGCTGTGTGTCCTAAGAAACCACATAATAGCATACAGGAAAACCGTTAAAAACTTGCTGCCTAGATACTTTTCTCTTTTGTTGACCGTACATACTTACATCGAATCAATCCAAGTCGGTCTCCCCTCAGGCCGTATTTCTCACAGTACTTGTCGGAAGCAGTCCTCCCTCCGTCTTGTGCCAGTCTATCAAACTCGTCCTGTATCCAGTAGAGAGCTCCGTAGTCCGATGTGGGACTGTACTTGCGTTTGATTTCACGGATTTCTGGAATTATTCAAGCATAGAGTGTGTTGGGAGGTTTTACGTAAATGACATTTTTGAGGTTCCGTACGTCGAAGAAAAACCCTTATAGGATCAGCATTCAAAATTGGAGTCTGTCCGTTTTTCTGTCGGCCTGTTACGAACCTTTGTTTTAGGAATGCCTGGAGGTATAAGGTGAAATTAATATCAAATACTCAATTTAAAGTTTAGTGTTTTTAATATTAGCCGTAACTTTATTTTCAATTTATCTTGTGTGTGTTGTCAAACCATTATTGTATTGTCCTCCTTGCCTGTTAAGATTTGCAGCGTCACCACAAAAGGATAAACATTATTGAACGCTTGTCTAAAAAAAGTGTAACTGCATATCGATCCTTATATCAACGTCAAATATCGTTTTGATTTGACAGTTTTTTTAAACAAGTGTTTAACAGTTGTTTATCTCTTTGAGGTAAGACGGAGTGTTTTTAAATAAAATAATAATAATATGGTACGGCCGTTTGTGCTCTGTTCTTCCTGATATTTTGACGCTCGCGATGTAATCAAAACCTATAGTGTGCTTCCCGTTGACCTAGAGTCATAAAATTTGGCCAGTAACAAGAACATAAAAGTACAAATAAAGGAATAAGTCTGAAATTGGTAATTTATAACAACATTACAGACTAGTTTTTCCCAGCGGCTTTTTTGAGCCTTTTCATAACAAACAAAGTTTTCCTCTTTATAATATTACTAGCTGACCCCGCAAACGTTGTTTTGCCATATAAATTAAAAAAAAATAGATAGTAGCCGATTCTCAGACCTACTGAATACGCATATAAAATTTGGTAAAAATCGGTAGAGCCGTTTCGGAGGAGTACGGTAACTAACATTGTGACACGGAAATTTTATATATATAAGAAGATAGTATAGAAAAATACCATTACAAAGTTATATTTGTAGTTCATTTTATCCATCATCTACGGATTCGGATGAGAACACTTACCGCCTTACCACAAAAAGAAAAACATCTGATAAAACGCTTGTCCAAAAAAGTGTAACTGCAAAACGACTCTTATATCAATGTGAAATGTCGTTTTGACGTTGACAGTTGTTTAGACAAGTGTTCAACAGATGTTTATCTTTCTTTTGGTAAGACGGAGACAGTTTACAACCTGGATTAGCACATAGGACAGTTTTTATCCCGATTTTATGTTCCCGCAGAATATTTTTTCGGGAAAAGTGGTTGGTAACAACTGGCTTTACACAAGATTTGACCCACAACTACTACCCATATATTTTTAAATGCTTACCATCTCGTCTCTCAGCGGCATTAACAAACAGCTCAGTGTTAGAAGTACAATGCGCCGCCATGTTGGTGACCGCGACCACGTTACCGACGACCGCAGACCGCAGCACGCTGCACGCGACCCGCGGGTGGAGGGTTAGTGATGATATTAAGGTGCCTAGACGGGTTAACTCTTCTTGGGGGGTTAGGGCACCTAGGAAAAAAAGAAATGTGAGTAATTAAAACTGGAATCTTCAAAATCGAATCATTTTCGCTTACAAAAAGGCTAGATAATGGTTAAAGATGAGACTATTGCAAAATAAAATAAAAAAACTAGCAAAAAGGCAGTTTTGAATAGTAAAAAAAACAGACTTCTAAAACAATTTTGAAAAAAGTGCAAAATATTTTTTTTCTTTTAGAAGTTTATGACATTTTTTTGTATTTCATTGAAATCTACCACTGCTTTCCAAAACAGGGTACAGGGAACTATTTTTAATAATTTTATTCCAGTTTCGATGTCCCCATTATTTTCACTCCTTCTAGATAAAGGAGTGAAAAAGTATTTATTGGCTATGTCACTAAATGTTTGTTGATCACATTTAGGTGTCTATTAGTTGAAAAAAAACATACCGACCGAATTGAGAACCTCCTCCTTTTTTTGAAGTCGGTTAATGAACATAAGTCATCGTCATCTGCCTAGCTTTTCCCAACTATATTGGGGTCGGCTTCCAGTCGAAGGATGCAGCTGAATATCAGTATTTTACATGGAGCGATTGACTATCGGACCTCCACAACCCAGTAACTGGGTAATACGATAGCCCATGGTAAGACTGGTTGTCAGACTTTAGAGTTTCTGACTAACAGTAACGACTGTCAAAGATCTACAAATGACAGTGGAAATGAGCAAAAGTATTACTTACCTAATTCTATAAGATCATTGATAGCAAAGTTGATTGATTTTTCACTGGGTGGTTCAGGAAGTTGTGATAGGAAGCTCGCTATCTTCTCATTTGGAGCGTACGACTTGCATTCTAATACTGTTTGAACGAGAGGTATCCTGAAAAAATCAATACATTAATGTTACAAAATGTGTCATCACCATCAATGTTAATAATGCAAATGTTAGTCTATTGTTAAGCTTTCACGTCTAAACACTTGCGTCGATTTTGATGTTTTGGTACGGATATAGATGGCACCCTGGAGCCCATGTTCAGCAGTGAATGCCTATGTTCAGCAGTGGACGTCCTATGGCTGAGATGATGACTCATTTCGATGATTTTAACCACGCTAAAAAAAACTATTGTAATAAGTTTTGACGACGTTTGTTAAACCATGTAATGTTGACCATTTGGGATTGGTTCAAAAAACCGGTTATAAACGCCCAAATGGTCGGTTCAACATTGCGCGGCATCAAACTAGATTATTTTAATAAGTATTTTTTGGGTCACCTAGTGGAATATAAAATTTATTACTTTTTCGGCGACTTTTTATTTGATAAAGGTTCTAAACTAAGTATTGTTCCCAAAAAAAAAAAGACTAGAAAAAACATACCGTAAAAATGTATCGTATTATCTAAGCTTTTTTGTATTTTACATAATCGTTTCAATGTTTTGTTTTTACCTCAATATTTCAGGCGTCGTATGAGGGACGAATTCAGCTTCTTTTTCTCTGGTATACATTCTATAGCAGTGTCCTGAAAATTATCAGTAAATTATATTTACAGCCTTATTTTGATAACTTTTTTTTTAACAATAACATTACGGACCGTCTTTTTTACTTATGTGGTAAAAACGTCAAATAAGTCCCCGCCCTAATTGACTGAAAATTTATCCACCACAACGTTCCAGGGTTACGGAGAGAGATATTATGTGTATTTCATTCCGGCGCTACACTTAGCACCTACTACCTACCATATTGTTCGCCAGTGTAACGGTGCGTACAGACTATGTAACATAACATGTTGTATAACATTGTTATATAAAATTTTTCATCGTGTGGTCATGTTATATAACATTGTTATATAACATTTTACATACATTAATTGTAGTGTTATATAACAATGTTATATAACATTGTTACATGGTCTGTACGCACCTTTACACACGGGCGTAAAGGTGCGTACAGGTAAAGGTAGGAAACTGATTCTTTTTTACAATTTTTTGCGCTTGGCGAGGTGAAAAACCAACAAAATTATCTGGCTCATTATTTTTGTCTCTCTTTAAATATTCAATTAAAGGGATCATCATCATCATCATCATCATCATCAGCCGGAAGACGTCCACTGCTGAACATAGGCCTCCCCCTTAGACCGCCACGCCGAACGACAATTCGCCACTTGCATCCATCGGTTGCCCGCGACTCTCACGATGTCGTCGGTCCACCTAGTGGGAGGCCTGCCTACGCTGCGCCTTCCGGTCCGTGGTCGCCACTCGAGAACTTTTCTTCCCCATCGGTTGTCAGTTCTACGAGCGATGTGGCCTGCCCATTGCCACTTCAACTTGCAAATTTTATGAGCTATGTCGGTGACTCTGGTTCTTCGCCGAATATCCATGTTCCGGATTTTATCCCGCAAAGAAACTCCGAGCATAGCTCTTTCAATTAAAGGGATACAAGTTTGGAAATGCATAAAACATTAATTGGAACCAAATAAATCGCATCTTTAAATACGTCTAGGTTCATTCAAAACAACTTTTAAAGAAGTCTTGCAAGTTTCCAGCGTGTTTCAAGCACTTTTCCAAAATTTCAAACAGCTCTAGGCTAATATACCTGGTTGCACTCTCCCCGCTCGACCCGTCCTCTGTTTAGCACTGGCTTGAGACACCCACACTGTATCTAAACTTGCTGTGCCTATAATTATGATTTAAAAAAAAATGGATAATCACATTTTAGCAACGATACGAAGATTTTTCTTGAATTCTTAAAATCCCATCAAAAACATAAAAGTGAAATGAGAGCCAAGTTCAATATTATGATAAATGCCTTGGTTGTTGACTACAACGACAAAAGAAGTGAAAGTTTTAAATAGGTGCCAAGTTCAATGGTCAGTCCTGGCATCAGCTCGTTTTTACATAATACAGTTCCCCAAAACGCCCTCCCCTTGGCCCTTCGCCACTTCCTAGAGTTTTGGCTGGGCAGAGGAAGTGAGTTTTAGGGATTATACATACCAGTGCCATCTTTGATTCTATTCTCCTTGTGTGCTCCACTATCTATAACATATACTACATCTGGTATAGTGATAGATGTTTCCGCTACATTCGTTGCTAGAACTATCTTGCGGATACCTCGGGCGGGAGTCGAGAACATCTTGGCTTGATCTGACGTTGATAATCTGAAAATTATAAGACAGATTTCTTTTATAAGCGCGATAAATCAAAGTAGACCAAGGCGCCGTAGCCTTGGTCTGGTCCTTCATCGGACGGCGAGCTGCCTCTTACTCGCCGTCCTAAAACGCCTCCTCGTCCTAAGTTTCCTCCTTGCCTAGCATTACTGCTTCGCTGAAGGAGTCTGCTTCATCTAACGTTTGAGGTTATTGCGTACCTTTGCGCCACAATTCTCCGAAGTTAAGGCTCACAATGTTTCCTCACGGAGGCGATAGGCGGAGACCTCTCGCGCCCGGCATTGGTCGAGGCCATGCTGCGGGGCGAGACGGAGTGAGAAGCGGTCGCCTCCTTCTACTAAATCATGCTAGCGAAGGAGAAGGCGGGACGTATCAGAGAGAGAGGACAGTCTCCACCTCACAACCAAGTCGCCCACGGCTTTGGACGTCGTGAGGTGATTTCGTCAGTCCCTTACACCCAGGAAGGGAGGACTTTTTTGACGATTTTACAACAAACAAATAATAATTGCTCTACAAACTCAGTTTAAATTAAAAGGCTTTTTTATGACTTCAATCATATACATACCTCGAATGTACAGGCAATATCATATGCATAGGTGATAGTCCGTAGTGTTCGTCCAGTAGTTGCTTCGTTAGCTTGATGTCGGACCAACCCGGGAGGAATACTAGTATGGCGCCTTCTCCTTCGGTTTTGTCTATTGCTTTAATTAGATCTACAACCTGAAACATATATAGACATAGATGTAGGATTTTAATTTGGAAGGCATCGCCATGAAAGAAAAATGAATGCTGCGTTCATCGCGGCGATAAGTGAATGAGAGTGTGTTCAGTGAGAAGGGACGAGCGATCTAATAATACTTGTTTTAAGTATGCTACAATATCGCATTGGGTCTAGCCTGTAAGGATATTTGTATGTAAGTGATAAATAAATAAATAAATACTATGAAGACGGCTCCAATGTAATGAAGTGTTGTAAATAGTTATTGAAAGAAAGTTTTAATGACGTGATTTTTTAAGATTACTTATTTCGGTCGTCCACACTACAAGTCTACATAGATTGTGTTGAAAACAAGTAAGACAATGTTTCATTATTCCTACTACCTGTGTCAAAAAATTATTACTTTTTCACATGATGAGTGACAAATACTCAGTCTTCTTGTGGTAAAGTTTCTAGTAAAAATCCTAATCTTATTTGTTTATATTCGCGTTTGATCACTATCTCATCATCTATCTATATCTATCTATCTATACTTATGATAAATCTGTAGAGAGGTCAATTCTGTACATTAAATATATTTCCAAAATAACTATCAGGGGGTGATTAGGGATCGATACTGATGCCAAAAATGCAATTAATAAAATTATTGTCTGTCTGTCTGTCTGTATAACCGTTATAGGAACAAAAACTACTAGACGGATTTTGACGAAACTTGGTACAATTATTTTTCATACTCTTGCGCTGGTTATAGTATACTTTTCATCACGCTACAATCAATAGGAGCAGAGCAGTGAAGGGAAATGTTAGGAAAACGGGAGAAGTTACTCAATACACGCTAATCTTCGGAACTACTGGACGGATTTCATTGTTTTTTTTTTGTTGTATAGCTATTAAGTCTGGGCAACATAATATAGGCTATAATTTATCTTGGATACTTGAACACCTGATGCAGAACTGCAATAGATCAGCTAAACTATAAGAGATACAAAAATAGTGCCATAACAAAAATTGTTCCGCGTGATGAGCATTTTCTGCAGAGAAAATAAAGTTGAAGATATGGAACACCTGATGTGGGACTCCAAGAGCCCAACTACACTATTACGTATACAGTAATGACTTCTTAGCAAGAGTTGTTCAGCCTGATGAGCACTCCCTGTTGTCGTATAAAAACTGAAGATCTGGAACACCTGATGTGGAACTCCAAGAGCCCAGCTACACTATAACATATATAGGAATGACGTCTTAGCAAGAAGTTGTTCAGCCTAATGAGCACTCTCTGTTGACGTATGAAAATTGATATCTGGAACAACTAATGTGGAATTCCAAGAGCCCAGCTACACTATAACATATATATTATGAATAACATCTTAGCAAGAGTTGTTTAGTCTGATGGGCATTTCCTGTTGACTTACAAAAATGAAAGATCTGGAACGTCTGGAATCGTCATGCGCGTCCCGTTGTTTTCCCGTCCCCAGGCTCTAAGAATTCGATATCAGACGTTTCAGATCTTCGATTTTGACGACCCCATTGTCGCTGGCATAAGCAACAGGATCCGCGTACGAAGTCGCTGGCAGAAGCTAGTCGGTAATAAATGTGAAAGTTTGTAAGAATGGACAGATTAATAATAATAATAATATTCCAACAACTATCACGCAACGCCATCTAGTCCCAAGCTAAGCAGAGCTTGTGTTATGGGTACTAGACAACTGATAAACATACTTATATATTTCTAAATACATACATAATTATTATAGATAAATTACACCCAGACACAGAACAAATGATCGTGCTCATCACACAATCATTTGTCCTGATATATATAGATTGATTGATTGTTACTCTTTCACACAAAAATTACTGAACGGATTTGGATAAAATCTGGTACACAGATAGTTTACAACCTGTATTAACAAATAGAATACTTTTTATTGTGGTATGATATTCACGAAGGTATAACCGCAGACAAAAACTAGTTTCTTCAAAATGCTTACCTCCTGACATTTGACTTGAGGCCGTCCATCAATTTTGTTACAAACTTCTGCAGTGTAAGCCATTTTTAATTTAAATTTCTTCTGTATATCATCTAAGTATGATATTTCCACTGGAAATGTTCTGCCAGGCACTTCTATGATTGGACATTGGTCGAAATAACTGTTGAAGAAAGAATTCTTGTCAAAAAATACAGCAAGCGTAGCATGGTCCGGGACTAACGAATTACCGTGCCCCGTAACGTAAATGGCTATTGAAAGACACCGTGGTAGCGCGACCCCGGCAGGCTTTGGCCCTCTAAGGGAGGCCCATCATTGTGCTGACACACTTTGAGGCGCGCGTGGAACACAACGCTCCGTCGACCCGGGCATGGTCCATGGTAGGACAGCGAGTCGCCCATTACAAGCCGTCTGCATCCCGCGCCTACGGAGATCGTCCTGCGACATCCGTTGCCGTGGGCGACTACCACTGCGGCTGGGTCATGAAGTGGACGCTGTCCTCTCCCTCACGCGTCCCACATCCTCCTTTACATTTTCTTTTAACTTACCTAGTAAAAACTCCAGTGTCCAGCGTAGCGCTCATTACTACAACTTTAAGTTCAGGATTGATATCTAGCGCCCTCTTTAGTAACAACAGTGTGACGTCCGTGTTGACGTCCCGTTCGTGAGCCTCGTCAATTAGAACGTGGGAACAACCTTCTAGACCTGCAAAGTAATTTCAACTTTATGGGTATAAGAACAAAGTTCTTTTTAAAATGATAACTTCTGTTACGGGCGTCGGACATCGCAGGGTGATTTCAGGCCACCGTAGGTGCGGTATCGGACGGCGAGTAATGGTTAGCTCACCGTCCGAGTTATCGGCTCGTCTCAAAGAGCTGTCACCTAGCTAACGGAGCCTCCACACGGCCAAACGCCTACCGGGGTCGCGGTACTGTCTGAGCAGAATACGGTGACCCTAGAACGCAAAGGGTAGCCGAAAGAATGGAGTAGACTTTTAGCCAGTAGGACTTTAACATTCCATTTGCTGATGATTTTAAAAGCAAAAAAAAAAAAATGAAACTTAAGGTTGGAGCAGACCAAATGCGTATGCGTAGACGTAAGCGTAAACGCGCGTACCACTGAGTTGTAATGTATGGAACTGTATAAGATAGGACACACGCCGCTTGCGTAACGTAGACGTGCACGTCTACGTTACGCATACGCATTTGGTCTACTCCAGCCTTTATTCGTTTGGATATTGTGTTCATATTCGTATGAAAGGTTAATACTTAGAATAAAAGAAGTTTATGTTTGCTCTCGCTCTCACCTGAGCTTGGAAAGAAACATGTTAAGATGCAATTTTAAACTTTATAATAATGTCAGCAAGGTTTAACTTAAAACGATAAATCAACAGAGATTGCTGCAAAGACATGGTGAACATGTCAGTTGACTTGCTATCAAAACTGATCTTTATACTCTTACTTTAAGGTTTATAATTAAATTACCTGGGTTGGTCTGCAGCCTTCTCAATAAAACTCCTGATGTACAGTAAAGTATGGATCCTCCTGGCGGCTTCGGAAGTTTAGAATGTAACCGTACTTGATAGCCTATTGATTCTCCTACCTGGAAATTAAAGACAAAGCATTAACGACCTACATTACTGTATGAGATAAGGTCGAATTTCAGACGAAGTATCGTGGTCTACGCCATAGATTTTGCCTTAATAATAATCTATGAGACTTAGAGGAGATCTATGTCTTCTCCCAGAATCTGTCATTTAACCCTATGCCGACCATATGAAAAAAAAACTTTACCGTTTGTGTAACTGGTGCAACTGATTTTCAACCTTAAAACGGTAAAATAATAAGGTAGTTGTCAATTTCCCCTGACAATATTTTGAGACATACCTCTACCCCCAATTCAATGGCCACACGTTGCGGCTCTGACACTATAATTTCTATTCAACCTTAGAGAATTTTAGAAATAGAAGTCTTTTTCCCTTGCAAGACTTCTTTAATAATTCTTGAGACATACCTCTTCCCCCAACTCAGTGGAGACTCTGTCAGCTAGCCCCATCGCGGCCATACGTAGTGGTTTAGACACTATCATTTAATTGATTTGCATGTACAAGAAAATTGAACTTTAAGGTTACACAGCAATAGAAGTCTTTTTCCCTTGCAAGACTTCTTTAATAATTCTTGAGACATACCTCTTCCCCCAACTCAGTGGAGACTCTGTCAGCTAGCCCCATCGCGGCCACACGTAGTGGTTCAGACACTATCATTTAATTGATTTGCATGTATAAGAAAGTTTGAACTTTAAGGTTACACAGCAATAGAAGTCTTTTTCCCTTGCAAGACTTCTTTAATAATTCTTGAGACATACCTCTTCCCCCAACTCAGTGGAGACTGTCAGCTAGCCCCATCGCGGCCACACGTAGTGGTTCAGACACTATCATTTGATTGATTTGCATGTACAAGAAAGTTTGAACTTTAAGGTTACACAGCAATAGAAGTGTTATTCCCTTGTAAGGTTCTTTAATAATTCTTGAGACATACCTCTTCCCCCAACTCAGTTGCGACTCTCTCAGCTAGCCCCATGGTAGCCACGCCAGTTGATTTACACGTAGAAGAAGACAGATTGAATTTTATGTATACGGCAATAGAGGTCTCTTTCCTTATTTAGACCTACCTCTTCCCCCAACTCAGTGGCGACTCTGTCAGCTAGCCCCATGGCGGCCACACGTCGCGGTTCAGACACTATCGCTGCGGTGTCAGCGCCGCACTCACGCAGTATTGCCGCAGGTGTGCGCGTTGATTTGCCGCAACCTGCCGCGCCTACAATGACTGTCACTCTGTTTTGTTGGATTGTTGATGTTATTTGGTCTCTGAAATAAGGATAATGTAGAATTTAGGGTATACGGATTACTCCGAGGTTAATAGTAACACAAATTGGACCAATTCTGGTCTTTTTTTGTTCGATGCAGTTTACATGCCATTTCATTTCATTGAGTTTGGTTTAGTAGTGTTTATTTTATGAACATTTATATCATTTTATAATTGGCCTTGACCAACGAGACGAGACCAACTCGTGGTCGCAGGCGCGACTGCTGTGCATGGGGTCTTGGTTTTAATTCCCGGGTTGGGCAAAAAGTACTACCTATTTTAAAGGGTTTATCTTAGAAAATATTCGCAGTGGCTGCCCGGAGTTTGGAAGTTGGCGGTATAATACCCACGTTACTCGCAAAGCACGTTAAGCCGTTGGTCCTGATCTCTCTCCGGTCGAGTCGGATTGCCATCCCAACTAGTGATGGGTTTTTATCCGGATAAATACTCAAAAAGGATAAATACTCAATAAATTTCCATTTTTACTCGAGTTTTTATCCAAAACAGTGGATAAATACTACTTACAGTGTAAGTTACATTGTTCATCGTAAATTTTGTTATTTTACAAGAAAAAACCGGCCAAGTGCGTGTCGTCGGGCCACGCACAGTGTAGGGTTCCGTAGTTGCCCATCAAAATACTTATGCGAACTAACTAAACTGATTCGCTGAATTTAATTTTAAAAAGAAGAATTTTCAAAATCGGTGCAGGAGTCTTTGAGAAATCGGGGAAAACACATAAAAAAAAAGATTACGATGAATTTAGTTAAAAATAGTTGACGATAAAAGCCTACCTATCCTCAAAAAACATACCGTAAAAACATACCTATTAAAGCTGTAAAAATAAAGTTGACAAACTGACATTTGCAGTTGAAGAACATGTTCTCCGATACATTTTGTTTAAGAAAATATGTTATCCAAGTACATTTTATAAGTTGGTCGACTATTACTCGTAAAGTTGTAAAGCCTACTTAGTCATGATAATTTTCTTTTAAACTTCGTTATATATACTACTATTGTGAATTTTTTCACACCCCCAAACATAGCCGTTTAGCTGGTAGAGGGGGGGGACACTCGAGTCGAGCAAAATTTAGCACTTTAAAGCTTAATATTTCACAAACGAATTTTTTTATCAAAAAATTGTTAATGGAAACTATCAATATTTTTTAAAGACCTATTTAATGATACCCCACACTAAGGGGTACGCGCGAAAAAAATAAAACATCCCCACTTTACGTGTACAGGAGGTACCCTAAAAAAAAATATTTTACAAGATTTTATTTTACCACTTTTTCGGCACAACAAATTCGTATATTTACACCAAATTACAGCTCTCTAGTACTGTGCGTCTCTGAGCTAAACTGCGGACAGACGGACGGACGGACGGACGGACGGACGGACGGACATGGCGAAACTATAAGGGTTCCTTGTTGACTACGGAACCCTAAAAAAATGATTGAAATACATGAAAATCTGTAAATATAGATTTGTAACGTAGTTTTTTAATCACTTTAATAATTACAATTACTATAGGCGTTGAAAAAAGGAGGAAATATTCACGTTTTTTCATAATTCGTTGTTTTCTTTTTTTCAAATTTTAAATCAACTTTAAATAAAACATAATTTTCAGTTTCTAATTAATTATAAAGTAGGACTGACGCGGACACGCGACCGCACATTTGTCTGATCAAATCTAACCGAGTCTAACTGAGTGTAACCGTCAGACTGACTCCGATTCTGATGGAGTCTGACTCCGAGTCTGAGTCTGACCGAACCTAATACTGAGTATAGTATGACTGAGTCTGACTGAGTCTTACCGAGTCTTACGGAGTCTTAACGAGCATGACTCCGAGTTCGAACAAGTTTGACCGAGTCTTATAAAGTCTTACCGAGTCTTACGAGTATGATTTCGAGTCTGACCCTGTGTGACTGAGTCCGACTGATTCTTACTGAGTCTTAGCGAGTATGATTTCTAGTCTGAACGAGTCGAGATGACTGACTCTAACAGAATTCTTACTGAGTCTGACCGAGTCTTACGGAGTCTTAACGAGCGTGACTCCGAGTTCGAACAAGTCTGACTGAGTCTTATAGAGTCTTACCGAGTCTTACGGAGTCGTAGCGAGTATCATTTCGAGTCTGAACGAGTCTGACTGACTCTGACCGATTCTTACTGAGTCTGACCGAGTCTTAACGAGTATGATTCCGAGTCTGACCGAGTTTTACCAAGTCTGACACCGATCCTGACTAAGTCCGACTGACTAAGTCCGATTCTTACTGAGTCTTACCGAGTCTGACCGAGTCTTACCAAGTCCGACCGTGTCTTATCGAGTCTTACGGAGTCTTAGTGAGTATGATTCCGAGTCTGACTGAGTCCTACCAAGGCTGACCGAATCTGATTCCGAATCTGACTGAGTCTAACCGAGTCTTACCGAATCTTAGAATCTTACCGAGTCTTACTAAGTCCCGACCGAGTCTTACCGAGTCTGCCCGAGTATGACTGAGTCTAACCAAGTCTTACTGAATCTAACCGTATTCGACACCGAGTCTTACTCCGAGATTTGATCTATTGTTACATATTAAACGGTTTATCTAATAAAAAACATGTCAACAAAACTTGTTTTCAACCCTACCTAACATAGGGCTTTGGCCTTGTTGACGTCATCTCAAGGCCTAATTGCCGTATCTGTGGCAGGACCTATTCAACCTCTGCCCTGCAGTTATCAGTAGTGACTAGTCACGGTACGTCCTTCCCACGTCGTTAGAAAGAAAGAAAATATATTTATTTTGCAGTCAAACATGTCATCGGCGTAGCAGACAACGCCGATACCATGGAGGATTGTACCACGTAGCGCTCGGTCAAGCAGAAACAGTGTGCCAGGTTCCAAATGCGACGGTGCACCGTAGATGGTTAGAATTCTAAACTTCATAATAGTGGAGCGCTTCCTTAATTCAACTCTAGGGCAAAGTCTGGAAGACGTTCGTCATGACGAGAGACACTGCCAAGATGTCCTCACCCCGAGCGATTGCTTCCTGGCCGAGGAAGCCCTTTTTTTTAACGAGGATAAACTGTCAAATGAGTCATCCAGACTTGTACTGACTAAAATTCACGGTGTTTCTTCAATAGCCATTTACGTTTCAAGGTCACTGTTACCTGTTTAGACAGTCTCGAAACCCCGCCAGGCGTTTGGCCCACCATGGGGGCCTCGTCAGTCAGTCAAATCACTCACATGCACGTTTGGCAGAAGCCAAACAGGATATCTACAGTTCCAAGATACGCAAATAAGATAAACTGCATATAAAATGAGGCCGAGTTAGGCTGCAGTGAGAAACACATTGCTTCTCCTTGACTGGAGAGACTTCTGAGACCTAATAATACAATAATATCATTTTTGGAAAGTCAAGTAACAATACTTGTCATTGAATTTGTAAAAATAACCATTCTATTCGCAAAAAATATAAATATCCATCATTTTGAGTAAATATCCGATAAAAACGGGAAAAAACGAGTATTTATCCGTTTCGGATAAATACTCGAGTATTTATCTTCTGAGTATTTATCCTCCGCCCATCACTAATCCCAACTAATCTCGGTTGAGATTGGCCGCCGTGGCCGAAATCGGTCAGGAGGACTACTACTACTATTCTGAAGTCGAAACATAGTCTAAGTAGAGCGAACTTAGTTTTAGCTTAACCTGAGCTCAGTCGCGCTTCAACCGAAAATGCACTTTACTAGACTACAATTAATGTAAGTAAGTAATTATTTGTACGATAAGTTTGGTCACAGTTGTCTGTAGCAATATGCAACTCTATTTTAAGTAAATAATGTTTATTTTTGGATGACATGTGACTCAGCTAAGCCATACCCGTATACTGTATTTTTTGAAATCATCTTACTTCTCAGTTCTCACTGATCTTACTTCTTACTAGAATTAAAAACGTGAAAGTTTGTTTAGATGGATGGATGGATAGATGGATGTTTGTTACTCTTTCACGCAAAAACTCCTGAACGGATTTGGATAAAATTTGGTACACAGATAAAATAATTTATAGCTTTAATTAACACAAAAACAATCCGATGTGGATTGTTTTATCCTGTGGGATTACCAGTTTCATAATAAATCCAATTACCTAGATTTCCGAATAGAAGAGTCATCTATCCGTTCAAACTCTACCCTAACGAAAGTGTAAGTATAACGAAAAGCAAAAGTGAAAACCCACTTTCGGCAGCCAAAAAATCTCTCTACAACACTTTTACTACCAATACGTCACTATGACGTTTGAATCGAAAGTTTGAAAGCTAACGAAATCGAGAGTAGAGTCCGCGCCACCACCCTTGACCTGCGGAATATTCGAGGTACTACATTTTTTTAATGCAATTTGATGGAATGACATAGACACTAGCGCCGCGTCAAAATGTCATGAGTGGTGGCTAATCGAGAGTAAATGATGATGACGCGTTTTACGTCCTGCATGACATTATGACGTTTTTGTGACGTAAACGGGAACGTTGACGTTAATTTGTTTCGAACTAGAGTCGCTTTTTAATTTTCCATACAATAAATGCCGTAAACACTTGAAGTATGCTGCTTTACTTAAAATGAGGAAATCTTGTGCTAACGCCTCTGTTTTTTACAAGCGGCAAAATTCAGTTATCTTGACAAGCAGCGTTGTCGTTAACTTACTGTAAACTAACTGTCAAAGAAGATTATTCGAAAGTGTATGACGCGATCTACATAGTCGAAAGCCTATGACGCGTTCTACGTAAGACTGACGTATACTACGTCAAATCGACGTAGCCATACCTACGTCACGTAGACAACAGCTGACAATCGAGAGTGAAACTTTCGATTTCGTTTTCGCTTTCAATTTCATTCGCGTGACGCGTTTGACGTCGACCACTGTTGCATTAGTCGTCGATGTGACGTCGTTACTGCGTAGTTTGGTGTTCTACTTTGTGTGTTGAGTATGAGGTATTTTAGTAATGAAAGTGAATCTATACTAGTACCTATAAAATCATAAAGAGGTAGCGTTTGTATTTAGGAGCCTATCTTCGGATCTACTGACCTAGTTCTGCAAAAAATTAAGCCAATGCAAGATAAGCTATTACAATCTCATAAGTGAAATTACGGGCAAATCTCATTTAGTAATTAAATAGCATGTATTAGTTGCGTTCACTGGTCATTTTTTTAGCTCGGTAATATCAAATGACTCCTCCCAGGGCAGAGCGGAAGGGACTGTCAGACTTGCAATGTACTGACTAAAATCCATGGTGTCCTTCAATAGCCCTTTACGTTCTGGGTCACGGTAATTCGTCCTTCCCCTTACGTAAGTAAAATGGAATAATTATGGGCAGGAAGACGATAATGACGTAGAAATCACTAAACGTCACCTACTACGATCTTTACATACTCATTTCGCCTCATCTACGTTCATTTCATACATCTGTTCATAGAAGCACGCTCTATGCAAACACGATAAAAAAATCCTTGACCAGAATTATGACGAAAGACCTAAGAAACATCTAAAACAATGTAACACTTACACGTGCTCAAAAAATACACTAAATAAGGTCCAAAATGATCTCAAAATCTCATAAATGCACATAAAAGGACCCAGATTCAATTGCACCGTCACACTTTCGCGAAAACGCATTTGATCTCTATTCGAAAGTGGTATAGAAACTCTTTGGATGCTCCAGTTATTGTCAAAGGAGGTCGCGATTTCTTCCTAATCTTGTATTGAGGTTATATCACCGCTCACTTCGGCCGTAACTTCGGTTTTCAACAACCTTGAAGAGGGGAAAGTTGGCTGTCGTTTTAATAGGGGGTGATATGAGTATACGTCACGATTTAGTCGTGGCATTTAGAGTTGGTGAGAGCCGTGGTGTATAGCCATATTATTATGGCTTTTTGGACGAGATACTTCGACGGATTTTGTCACGATGTGAATGCTAGTCTAGCTGATAATGATTTTACTATTGTCTATGGATACAATTGATCACGCTTTTTTTTTTCTACAATTATGTCTGTCTTTTGATAAAACTTACCGTTTTCGAGAAAAATTCAAAAAACTGAAAATTTTGACATAAGTATTATGAATAGCTTTTTTAGCTCGCATGGGAATGATGGGGATTTTTCGTAATACGTCATTTTTCTACTGGTGCACCCAAGACACTACCATAATCCAGCTGTGTCGGAGTTTTTGTTCATTAAAATGTCTATGTTGATCGGACTTATACTGTAAATTAAATGAGTCAAATGTCTCATTCTACGATTCGTAGCTGGCCCAGTTTTTAAAGACGTCTATACATTAAAATATCTACTTAATTGAAGGAAAATCCAAAAACGAAATAACTATTACTGTAGGTGTAGAGTAAGTACCTATCTATTGATAACATAGTTCACGCTAGGTAGTCGGATTTGGATGAAATAAAATATAAGTAACTTTTTCCTCAAAAAAATCATACTTCGCATACATCAATTTTGCATACCTAACAAAATATCATTGTACCTAACACACTTCCTTCTCAACCTAACCCATTATCAACTTGTAACCTAAATAAAACCAATCTGTACCAATTCTCCTTTTAAAGGTCACCTAACAGAATGCCAAGGTCATTTCCCGGGTTTTGGGGGCACGGTATGAGGTCGCGACCGCGAATCGAGGCCTCAAGGTCATATATTTGTAGGTTACGGGACAATGAGGGCACTTTGTATAGGAACTGGTACAAGGTTTTTGAAATTGGAACGTTTTCAGGATAGATTTTTGTCAATGTGTGTGTGTGTGTGTAATTCTGACGTCATTTAGTATGAAGGTCGGCTAAGTAAAGGATAAAAATTGTTTTTTTTTTTTGCGGAGGCGGAAGTCTTTGTTGGCTAAAAATAGTATTTGGGTTTTTTGTCATTTAGGTACTATTTCTTTGAAAAAAGGTGTGATGTTTAATTTTTGTCTGGCTTCGGTAGTACCCAAGAGAAGTGTCATAGAAACGTGAAATACCTACACCCCAGCAGTACGACCTAGTTTAATCTGTACAATTAATTTATTTAATCGATTTTCAACCTTATCACAAATGCAGAATGATTATATTTGATTGGGAAGATTTTAATGTTTGGGGTAGGTTTTTAGTGCTGGCGTCGATAATTTACTTGAAAAAAAAAATTTGCTAACTTCATGAGAAAATCCACAAAAAAAGTATAAAAAAATTACATTATCGTTAGTACTTTTAACGCCATCTATGTATAATGAAATGAACTAGAATATCCGTCTTAATGGTACCCAGACGCGTCGATAGATGTCGCTATAATAAGTTATCACCATCCGTTGAAATCCCTGCCGGGATGAAAAACCAGCTATTTGCGAGTCGTACTCGCACACGAATCCACCACGCGGGCCCAGTGCGTGTTGGTATGTCACATGTATTCGAGTTTTAGGTTCTAGGACATGCCAGTTTCCTCACGATGTTTTCCTTCACCGTTTTGAGAGCAGTGGTGATGAAATAAATTACACAAAGTAATGCGCCTGGCTGGGTGAACCCACGTTCTACAACTTGTAAGTTGGGGCCGATACCATTGGGCTACCACTGCTCACCTTTAGGTATGGAACTCTAAAAATACTCTAATTAAATAGGTACTTACCGATATTCATCAATGGGCAAAGGTGTCAATTCTTCATCATACTGTTGAAACTTCTGTTTTAAAGCGCGATTTCTTCTCTGGAGAGCATTGGCCGTTGGTGGTGACACTTTTCTACCATATACTGGGTGGGCATGGTACTTTAATTCTGTATGGACAGTAAAAAACATTAATTATAGTCTTAGTAAAGGAGGGCCTATTAGACCGAATTAGACGCCCTTGGCGACAGACGTCGTAAGACGATCTCTGGCCACAGTAGGCGCGGACATGCGGGTGGCGAGTTATGGGCGACTCGCTGTCCGACCATGGACCATACCCGGGTCGCCAACACGTTGTTTCACGGGCGCCTCAAGGAGTGTCAGCACAATGACGAGGCCCCCTTATAGGGCTAAAGCCTGCCGTGGTCGCGGGACTAACGAGCTACCGTGACCCCGGAACGTAAAGGGCTATTCAAAGGCACCGTGGATTTTAGTCAGTAGAAGTCTGGCAGTCCCTCCCGCTCTGCCCTGGGTGGGAGGACTCATTCGATGATTTTACCACGCTTGAAGTTTTCACAATTGCACGGAGAACTCCGGGCCTACCATGACGTCTCTTAGCCATTATAGCTCAGTCATAGCTTATGCCATTGTAGGTAAGAGATAGAGCTATACAAGTCGACTAGCGCCATCTCATTCCCACATGTAGAACTTCTCTCGTTTTAAGATGTCATTGGTAGGCCAACTGATGAGCGATGGGGCTGGAAGGTTCTGGAATGGAGACCACGCACCGGCAAGCGCAGCGTGAGACGTCCTCCTACAAGGTGGACAGACGATCTTATGAAGACGACAAGATCGCGTCGGATTCAAGCCACTACCAACCGGTCCTATTGGAAATCTATGGGGAAGACCTATGTTCAGCAGTGGATGTCCTACGGCTGGAATGATGATGAGTGAAGGAGGAGGCGGGATAAGTGAGAGAGAGAGGCAATTCTCCATCTCACGCCTTAGCTGAGGGAGACGCCAAGGGCGGCGTCGGCTTACGGGCAGCGAGTAATGGGTAGCTTGCCGTCAGATCAAGGACTATGTCTGGGTCGACGGTGGGACGTTTTGTATGCGCACCCAATGAGTTGTCAGCAAATTGACGAGGACCCAATAGGGCCAAACGTCTACCGGGGTCACGGACCTAGGAACAGGGTCTATAAAATTCTAATACATTTACTACTTTTCACACGGGGCATTCCTTTCGAATTTCAAAAGCATTTCAATAGTATTAAAATTACCAGTAAGTTAGTACTTGCCTGAACTTTCACCAAAACTTGATACATCCTCATCTTCTTCTGAAAAATCATCTGTAAATAAGAGAATTATCGGTTTTTATGACAGGTACACACGGCTACACAGTTTATTGTGATCTTACTTTGTATGATCATTCCGTACATTCAACGGTCAGTTTATCCTAGTTTTGTATAGCTTGATGATGTGAAATAGGATAATATTAAAAAAAAAATGTCCGATATTTTAATAGATTTTCAAAAAATATTGTAGCCGAATATTTTTTTTTGTTACGTAAACTAAAATTGATGAATATACAACGATTCTAAAAACCACAAAACGTCACTCGGTCGTTATAATTTTACATGAGTTATGACGTTAATTTTACATGAGTTATGACGTCACAAGCCTTGACCCTCGAATTTCGAAGTGTTTTATAAAGATAACGCACTTTTTTTTAGATCGATGAATATTGACAAAGGTCAATATTCATCGATCTAAAAAAAAGTGTTAATTATTTTTCAATACTTTGACTCATGGATTTTCAATTTATTTAAGGAGTAAACTACCCCTATTGTGTAGCCATGTGTACTACGCGTTTCAACTGGAAATAGAACGAACTTGACGCCATTTCTTTATGTTATTATGATTACTTACCATCATCAATAGTAGAATCTTTGGTCAGAACTGCGGGTGTCTGTAATATTTTTTGTCTAGCTTCTTTGAATGTGGCTTCATAGATGTCCTCTGAAAACAATTAAATAAACATTATAATTATGTTTGAAAAAAACAGTAGGACATCTTTTTTCAATAAACAATGCACACTCTACTACCTGTGCTACTACTGTGCTTATAATCTGGTTTAGGTTACATGATCTGTACATCAATTTAATTTTGCTTAATGACATTAGGTGCACAAAATTGTTCTCTAGAGAACTTATTTTTAGTATGACTTCTAATGTAAATTGATCCTTCATCATCAGCCTATATTGTTGCCACTGGGACACAGGCTTCCTCTCTGTTAGAGGAAATTGATCTTTAACTATATCTAAATAAGATAGTTGACAGAAAATACAATCTGTACCCTTTTTTATTTATAGTGGTAAAATCATCAAATGATTCCTCCCACCCAGGGCAGGCGGGAGGGACTCTCAGACTCGTACTGACTAAAATCCACGGTGTCCTTCAATAGCCCTTTACTAATTAAGTAATTCATAAGTCCCGCGACCCCGGCAGGCTTTGGCCCTCTAAAGGGGGCCCGTCATCATGCTGACACTCATCGAGGCGCGCGTAGAACACAACGCGCCGTCGACCCGGGTCCATGGTCCATGGTCGGACACCGAGTCGCCCATTACTCGCCGCGGGCGAGTACCAATCCAATCTGTAACATACATAATTTCTAAAAACTAAAGACAAACCTACTTATCCCATTTTCGTAATCATTCCAAATTCTCTCGACTCGTTCCATAGACTTCTCACTGATAGAGGCATGTATAGACTCATTTAATGTTTTCTTAATATCTTGTAGAACTTTCTGCTCATATAGAGGGTTGCCTTTCGTGTCAATTCTGTTTTTTATGAAGAGCCAATGGATAGCTTGGGTTGCCGCCTTTTCTGCCGCTTTCCGTTTTGATATTGCTGTGCTGTGGATTTAAGAAATTTTATTGTTTTTTGTTTAGTGCTTGCTAAGTGTTCTAGTGACCATGAGACTTTAGATTCCTCAACATTTGTCTACACCGGGCGCATGGGCTCGCGCGGCAGCCTAAAATATGTGGCTCTCGAGGCAACCTCAATAGTTACCAGGAAAGTTAGAGGCTCGCGAGGCAAGCCAAGTCATCAAGGCCCAACATCCAAAATGGACAACACAATTCTAAAATAGCCTCGCGAGTTGAAACTACAGTTTGTACAAACAGTAGTACAAACTAAACAGCGCACACTGAGGCATTTTCGAGCGCATTCCATTTACAAACACCTGGTGAACTGGCCTTGAGTATGCTCAGCCCACACAGCAACATGTGCCCCAACGGCCACAATGTATGACCACACACACCAAGCATTTAATATTCAAGGAATTGCTGGTGGAATTTTAGTTAGGTAGTAAGAGTCTAGTCTTTAGTTAGGTAGTAAGGTTCTACGCCAGAAGCATGGCACAGGAGTGTGGTTGTTCTTTTCTTCAAAAAGGGTGAAAACACCTTGTTGAAGAACTACAGGCCAATCTCACTTCTGAGCCATGTATATAAGCTGTTTTCAAGAGTCACTACGAACCGTCTCGAACGCAGGTTTGATGACTTCCAGCCTCCCGAACAAGCCGGTTTCCGAAAAGGTTTTAGTACTATAGACCACATACACACGCTCCGCCAGATTATACAGAAGACAGAGGAGTATAATCGGCCATTGTGTTTAGCGTTTGTGGACTATGAAAAAGCCTTCGATTCAATCGAAACCTGGGCAGTATTGCAGTCCCTCCAACGATGTCATATCGACTGAAGGTATACCGAAGTGTTGAAGTGTTTGTATAGAAACGCCACCATGTCCATCCGACTTCAGGAAGAGAGCACGAAACCAATCCAATTGCAGAAAGGCGTGAGACAGGGAGACGTTATTTCTCCGAAACTGTTCACGAACGCGTTGGAGGACGTTTTCAAGCTCTTGGAATGGAACGGACTCGGCATCAATATCAATGGCGAATACATCACTCACCTTCGTTTTGCCGATGATATAGTCATCATGGCAGAATCGTTGGAGCACCTCAATGCTATGCTCAGCGACCTTAGTATCGTTTCCCAACGGGTCGGCCTTAAAATGAACATGGACAAGACGAAAGTCATGTCGAATGTCCATGTGGCACCCGTACCGGTTGTTGTTGGGAATGATACTCTCGAAGTTGTAGACCATTATACTTACCTTGGACAGATTGTTCAGTTAGGTAGGTCCAACTTCGAGAAAGAGGTCGCCCGAAGAATCCAACTCGGATGGGCAGCGTTCGGGAAGTTACGTGATATCTTCTCATCGAGAATCCCACAGTGTCTCAAGACAAGGGTGTTTAACCAGTGTGTGTTGCCAGTGATGACATATGGCTCTGAAACGTGGTCTTTGACTGCTGGCCTTTTAGAGAGACTAAGAGTCACTCAACGAGCAATGGAAAGAGCTATGCTTGGAGTTTCTTTGCGGGATAAAATACGGAACATGGATATTCGGCGAAGAACCAGAGTCACCGACATAGCTCATAAAATTTGCAAGTTGAAGTGGCAATGGGCGGGCCACATCGCTCGTAGAACTGACAACCGATGGGGAAGAAAAGTTCTCGAGTGGCGACCACGGACCGGAAAACGCAGCGTAGGAAGGCCTCCCACTAGGTGGACCGACGACATCGTGAGGGTCGCGGGCAGCCGATGGATGCAAGTGGCGAATTGTCGTTCGGCGTGGCGGTCTAAGGGGGAGGCCTATGTTCAGCAGTGGACATCTTCCGGCTGATGATGATGATGATGATGAGTAAGAGTCTGACTGTACCTTCCTACACCTAAGGCCATAATACTCATTTGATGATTTTACTACCACTAATAAAAGGTATGTTCATTTCACATACAAAAGTGAGGCCGAGATTAATTATTGCTAAGATCTGATGAAAGTATTATTTTTGGCTTAGCTAAGCCAAGTACCTTACCTTTCAAACTTTGCTTTCTCCGGCCAAACAAACACATAAGTACAGGTCCAATCATTACTTGGTGTAGATTTCTTCCTCCCTTTAGGTGCAACAGTGTGTTGTTTGTAGTGTATCTCAAATATCTTTTCTGGTGTTTTGGTAATCAACTCGTTTAGGGTCACTCTTGGCTGAGGGAATATGTCTGTTATGTTCTTTTGTACTGGAATATAGAAAGTAGGTGTTTGAGAAAAAAAAATAAGTTTAGTATAAGGTTCCTTACTCATTATACAATGCAATCAACTGGAAGTGGTAGTTATCACTGCCATTTACATGTCAAAATGTTGGCATTGTGCTACCAATTACTTGAAAGCATCAGAAAGTAGTCATAGTGTGAAGTAGGCATAATGCGATGAAACCGTTACTGTAAACTTTTGAACTTGTAGGATTGGTTCGCTGGCGGTAGAAACTGGAGGCTTCAAGTAGGTTCGGCGCTAATGAGACTTCGGAGTACTTTTCTTATTTCTTGTTTATTATAATACTGCTGGTTTCGGAATGAATCCCATAGAAAACTGCTCCTCTTTTATAGAAAGCTCTGACCAATCAGAATCCTTAAAATTTGCACACGTTCCTAATATTTTTCCCTTCAGCCAATCAGAGCAATCCATTTTTGCACACGGCACTAATGCGACTTTGTATGGGGAACTTTAATTTGGCAGTTTTCTATAGTAAACCTTCCCTTTTTGTTTTACAATTTATCTTATAGCCTAAGGGTTAACTTAGTCTATCTAATTACATAAAAACCTTAGCAAAACCTTAATTTTTAGACCTAAAAAATGGTGAAAAACTAAATTTACATCAACCTACAGGCAGAGACACCAAGTGCCAGAAATAGGAATTACAACAATTTATCACTGTGTTTGAGGGTATTTCTAAAATGTACACTTTTTATGACTACCTGACACTTCGCTTACATTTTCGGGACAAGTGGTGCTCCAAGCGGCAAAAATAGTGATCAATACAGTTTCTCAATTTATTTGACGGTATATGTAAAATGCGCATTTATATGTCTACCCAACTGTGGGTTTATTTTGTGGCATCAGCAGAGACACCAGGAGGGACAAATAAAAAACAGAACAACTTATCAATTTATTAGAAGGTACTTACTAAATGCACATTTCTACATTTACCCGACCCTTATTATTCATTATAACAATAGTTTTATTGTTTAAAACTATCCTTATCTCTAAGTACTACATATTTACAAGATTTGCTTAGTGCGATTATTATTCGTCGCTAACATTCTCCCCCACGGTGCGCAGCACATCATCTTCTTGAAGCGACGAAGCCGCGGGGACTAGCACGATGACCCGTCGTGTAGGTCGCCGAAGAACTCCGCCTGATGTCCTCACGTCCAGCACTCTGGTTCTTCCATCTGGCCCAGGGTACGCTTTGATAACTTCCCCTCGAGGCCATGAGTTTCTGGGTAGCGATGCGTCGACTATTAACACGATGTCTCCTTCCCTCGGGTCGGTTGTCTCCCTCCCTTTGATTTGCCTTGGCATCAAGAGTGGTAGGTACTCATTGATCCATCTCTTCCAGAAGTGGTCAGCAAGCCTTTGGGTAGTTTTCCAGCTTGGCCTCCCGATCAACTCTGTGTCGTCAAATTCTCCCGGCACCATTGCTCCACACGATCTTCCCAGTAGAAAGTGGTTTGGTGTCAGACTTTCTTCATCTTCTGGCTCCATACTGATTGGGGTTAGAGGTCTGGAGTTTACTATGTGTTCAACCTCAGTCATAAGAGTATGAAGCACTTCTTCAGGGGGGTTTCTTTCGTTGAGCACTGCCGCTAGTGCCGTCTTGACTGTTCGCACGAGTCTTTCCCAGGCGCCCCCCATGTTTGGACTTCCCGGGGGAATAAATTTCCACTTGATGCCCCTTTCTTGCGCAGCCTCTTCCAGCTCCTTGCTTGCCCCAACGAAATTGGTTCCGTTGTCGCTGAATATGGTTTTTGGGGTACCTCTTCTTGCTGCCATTCGTCGAAGTGCCATTATCATTGAGCTGGTACTGAGAGAGGGTACCAACTCCAGGTGAATGGCTCTGGTTGTAAGACAAGTGAATAGCGCCCCCCAGCGCTTCTCGACTCTTCTCCCGATAGTGACCTGCATCGGCCCAAAGTAATCTACCGCAGTGCAAGCGAACGGAAACTGATGATGTTGCAGTCTCTCGCTTGGTAGATCTCCTGTCGGGGGCACCTCTGGCAAACTCTTCTTTGTCTTGCATCGCTGACAGCTGTGGGCAACCGCCTTTAAGGTCGCTCTTAAGCCCAGAATCCAATATTTCTGGCGTAGCTCGTTCATTACTGTGGCAGTGTTCCCGTGGAGAAACTTCTTGTGATAGTGTTGTATGATGAGACGCGTGATTTTCTGTTTCCCATCTAGGACGATAGGATTCATTTTTCTTCTTTCTTCGCCTTGAAACTTCATTGTTCTACTTCTTAATTTGATGATATCGGCGTCATTTAGGTAGACGTCGATTTTCTTAAGCCGACTTGCGTTTTCCAAGGGTTTCTTTGCCTTTAAATTCCTTATATCTGACTTGAAACTGTCATTCTGACTTATTTTCATTAATAATTCTTCTGCTTTTCTTAAGTGTTCGTCTTCCAGCGGCAGGTACAACCTCTTCTTCTCTTTGCTGACTGGTCGTTTGGCGATTTGTGTCTTCTTCTTCTGGGATCTTCTATGGGGTCTCCAGGGCTCTTCCTTCTGACGGACGGCGGCGTTGGTTGCTTTACGGGTCTTCTTCAATAAGAGGCATGCGAAAGCAACCACTCTGGCCGTCACGCGCAGCAGTCGCTCCCAGCTCGAGAACCTCTCCAGGTTGAGTAAGACCTCCTCAGCCTTTATCGCCGTCACTCTTTGCTTGTTCTTTTCTTCCAACATAGTACCCTCTGGTTTGAAGTCTTTATATGGCCACTCTTCTTCTGGTTGACGGAGAAATGACGGACCTTGGAACCACCTTGCGTTGTGATCGAATTCAGTCGGAGTTCCCCTCGTGGCGTCATCTGCTGGGTTTTCTTTAGTAGGTACCCATCTCCAGTCTTCGGGCTTGGTCTGCTCCTCGATCTCTGCCAGTCGGTTGGCCACAAAGGTTTTGAACCTTCTTGGTTCTGCCTTGATCCACTGAAGCACTGTGCTGGAGTCCGTCCAGTAGGTGCGGACTGTTGCCTCAAGTTCCATCTCTTTCTCTATTGTGGTTGCCAGCCTGGTGCCAAGCAAGGCTGCTTGTAATTCAAGCCTTGGAATTGACACTGGTTTTGTTGGTGTCACTCTTGCTTTGCCGGCGATCATGGAGATGTGAATCTTATCACCAGGTTCAACCGTCCTCCAGTAAACTACCGCTGCGTATGCTTCTTCACTTGCGTCGGTGAATGTGTGCAGTTGCCCTTTTCTACTGCGGGGTGAAAAGCATCTTGGTATCCGAAGTCTCGTCAGCGCCGACACCTCTTCTAGGTACTTCAACCAGGCCTCTTTCTGGTTTTCGTTGATTACTTCATCCCAGCCAATTTTTGTTCGCCAAATGTCTTGAATTAATTTCTTTCCTTGTATTAAGACTGGCGTCGCGAAGCCCATAGGATCAAAGGTTGACATTACGGCGCTTGTAACTTCTCTCTTCGTCGGAGTTTTTCTTCCTTCAAGAAGGTCTTGTGATGTATTGCGCAGACCAACATTGAACGCAAGCGCGTCTTCCTTCACCAGCCATCTTAGCCCCAGTGTCTTCTCCTCTTTCGTCAGTTGTAGGGAGTCTTCTTTATTAGTATCTTCTACTTCTGACAGAACCTTCGCGTCGTTGCTGGCCCAGCCTTTCAAATGGAAGCTTGCTACTGCATGAATTTCCTTTACTTCTTTTGATATCTTCTTTGCTTCAGCTGTAGTTGGAAAGCTCTGGAGATAGTCATCCATGTAATGATTCCTTTCTATTGCTTTCACCGCTTCAGGATGAGTCTTCTTAAAGTCTGCTGCGTTCTTATTCATCACATATATTGCTGTTGCCGGTGATGATGCTGCCCCGAAGATGATTGAGGACATTCGAAACTCTTCAGGCTTGCCCGTTCTTTGACTTCCACGCCACAGGAATCGGAGGCTATCTCGGTCACTTTCTCTTACTTTGATTCGAAGAAACATTTCTTGGATATCAGCCATGACAGCCACTGGACCTTCTCTGAAGCGCAGCAATACGCCGAACAATGATTGTAGTAAGTCTGGCCCCGATAACAAGGCGTCATTGAGGCTCTTCCCTTCATACTTGGCAGCTGCGTCGAAGACTATTCTTGGCTTCTTCTTGACTGGGTGCACGACGGCAAAGTGTGGTAAGTAAAATAATCTTCTTTTATTCGCAGACTCTGGAACCTTCTCTGCGTATCCATTTTCAATCAAGCTTCGGATCTGCTTCTCATAGGACTCTTTGATTTCTTCATCTTGATCCAACTTCTTTTCAATATTGACTAGGCGACGGAGTGCTTGTCTGTAGTTGTTGGGTAGGGACTCGTCTTCTTTCTTCCACAAGAGCCCTGTCTCGAATCGACCGCTGGCTAATCTCTTCGTAGTCTTCTCGAGGGTTTCTAGTGCTCTTCTATCGCTGTCATTAGTTGGTAAGCGATTCTGGACCCCAAGCGATTCTAACTGGAAGTGTTCTCTTATTAACTCTTCTAGATTCTGCTCTTCGACTGTAGACTTGCCATGGTGAATGAAGTTTACAATGGCATTCGTCCCTGATTCACATCCATGCAGCACCCACCCGAGGCTAGTGAGAGAAGCCACGGGATCGGCTGGCTTGCCTTTCTTCAGTCTTCTTGTAACTATGAGTCCCCAGTTGTCTTGACCTATCAACAGCTTGGGCCTTTCTGTGACGTAGAGAAGTTGCTCTTCAATTGTCTTCAGATGCTGACAGTTCTTCACAGTGTTCTTGTTAATGCTTTGCTCTGAAAGCTTCAGGTCATCGATGGTTCTTGCTATGATTCGCCTCTTGTCTCTTCTATGAGCCCCTTTTATCTTCAACTGGATCTTCTGAGAACTATCTTTCTTTATTACTTTCCCGCCGACTGTTTCGATTGCGAGAGTTTCTTTAGTTCCCTCGGCTCCGATCTTCTTGGCTATTGATGCGTCCAAGAGTGTGACTGTTGAGCCTTCATCTAGCAGCGCCAGCACGCGAGCGTGACCTTTCGGTCCGTAGAGATCCACTGGAATTATCTTCAAATAAATTTTCTCTTCCCCTTTGCTGTTGTGGATCGAGGCGACTGTCTCTTCTGATGCACTTTCCTTGTCTTCTTTCTTTTCTGCTGACTCTGGTGGTTTTTCAGAGTGCAGAATAGTATGATGCCATCTTCTACACTTCTTGCAGACTGGAGCTTTGCAGTTGATTCTTGAGTGCCTGAACCGAAGACACTTGAAGCATATTCTAGCCTTCTTGATAATGCTCCATTTTTCATCTATGTTGGCTTCTT
Source organism: Agrotis clavis (assembly GCA_954870645.1). Lineage (NCBI taxonomy): Eukaryota > Metazoa > Arthropoda > Insecta > Lepidoptera > Noctuidae > Agrotis > Agrotis clavis. The sequence goes on from OX940941.1 coordinate 14,432,691, forward strand.
TAAACTTCTTGCATTCTATCACAAAATGCTCTTCTTCACAGATTGGACACGACTTCTTATATTTCTCTTGAGACACTTCTTGCACTGTGTGTATAGGTTTTCTTGACCCCTTCTTTTGCTCCGAAAACACTTCAGGTGGAGCAAAGTCCCCGCACATGTCGCTTTCTATTTCTAGAAACGCTTCGATGAGTAGCAACTCTTGAATTTCTTCCTCCCTTCTGGTTCTATGGTAGGCGAACCATCGGAATTTCATTGACGGTGGCATCTTGTCTACTATGGCCTTCAGAGTTTCAGGAGAACTGAGGTATTGCGACCTCTTCAATGCCTTGATAGTTTGGACGGCGTTCTTCACTCTGCTTGCGAAGACACATATGTCGCTTGGGTTCTCGCCCACCTTTGACAGGTTCTTCATCTTCTCTAGTTCTGCCAGTGCCAATGCCCCAGGTCTTCCGAATCTGGCTTCTAGTCCCTTGACAACTTCGCGTGGATCTTCAGCTGTAAACAGCAGGCTCTGGACGGCTTCTCTGGCTGCACCTTGAATTGCTCTTCTGAGGCGCGCTAAGTTCTGTGCGTCGCTGAAGGAGGCAGCCCCGTCTTCATACGATCTCTTGAACGGCAACCATTCTTCACAGGACCCGCTGAAGTGAGGGAGCTCGAAGTGCTTCGGTGTTGCAACATCACGTGACTTCTCGGACAGCTTGACTATAACTTGGGCTAACTCGTGGATGTCACTCTTCTTTTCTTCTGTTTCAGTCGGCCTGCTATCATTGCTAGGCTTGACCCCAGCTTGGATGAACCACCTCTCGACTTCTTGAGTTTGCTCGTACATCTCTTCTCCGGCACCATCTTCTTCTTCTGACTCTGCTGTTGCTAGTTCTAGTTCAGCCTGAGCCACTCTTGATCGCGCTTCTGCCAATTCCAATTCCCTTAGTGCCACTGTTAACTTTGCTTGCGCTTCTGCTCTCTTCCTATGCGACGAGCGGACGGACTGCGTGTCTATTTCGCGGGTCGGCTTCTTAGGGCGAGGCTGCTGCAGACTCCCTTCTATTGACGTCGGTACACTTCCTTCATCTCGACGTAACTTCACGGCAACACTTCTGTCTGGGTTCTGCAGCGTAGTGTTGTGGCTTTCTTCTCGGCGTGCGGGATCAGACGCTTCAACTTCCTCTTCCACGGTGCTGGCTAGGGGCGCGGTGCGAGTCGCTCCCCCCAATGCTGATTCCCTCCCGGCAGTATTTTGCTGACGAATAGACGACTGGTGGGCTCGTACGCTAGGCGGCGGCGATCTTCTAGTGAGCGTTGACCGACTTGTAATTGACGCGCTCGTAGTCGCTTCGCTTGTGGTTTCACTTGGCGTGCTTGCACTCCCGTCGACTGACGAAGTACTATCTCCCGTAGCCTTGGACTGCACTGATCCTGATCTTGTAGAAGGCATCTTCAGTTTTCTTGAACCCGATCCGGCTTCACGAAGGACCACTTGTAAACTGTTGAACTTGTAGGATTGGTTCGCTGGCGGTAGAAACTGGAGGCTTCAAGTAGGTTCGGCGCTAATGAGACTTCGGAGTACTTTTCTTATTTCTTGTTTATTATAATACTGCTGGTTTCGGAATGAATCCCATAGAAAACTGCTCCTCTTTTATAGAAAGCTCTGACCAATCAGAATCCTTAAAATTTGCACACGTTCCTAATATTTTTCCCTTCAGCCAATCAGAGCAATCCATTTTTGCACACGGCACTAATGCGACTTTGTATGGGGAACTTTAATTTGGCAGTTTTCTATAGTAAACCTTCCCTTTTTGTTTTACAATTTATCTTATAGCCTAAGGGTTAACTTAGTCTATCTAATTACATAAAAACCTTAGCAAAACCTTAATTTTTAGACCTAAAAAATGGTGAAAAACTAAATTTACATCAACCTACAGGCAGAGACACCAAGTGCCAGAAATAGGAATTACAACAATTTATCACTGTGTTTGAGGGTATTTCTAAAATGTACACTTTTTATGACTACCTGACACTTCGCTTACATTTTCGGGACAAGTGGTGCTCCAAGCGGCAAAAATAGTGATCAATACAGTTTCTCAATTTATTTGACGGTATATGTAAAATGCGCATTTATATGTCTACCCAACTGTGGGTTTATTTTGTGGCATCAGCAGAGACACCAGGAGGGACAAATAAAAAACAGAACAACTTATCAATTTATTAGAAGGTACTTACTAAATGCACATTTCTACATTTACCCGACCCTTATTATTCATTATAACAATAGTTTTATTGTTTAAAACTATCCTTATCTCTAAGTACTACATATTTACAAGATTTGCTTAGTGCGATTATTATTCGTCGCTAACAGTTACGTTACTGCTACAATATAAATACACTGCAAATATATAAATAATTAGTGAACATACTGTTGTCTATAGGTAGGTTGTAAGTTTACTATCATAGCGACTTTTGTCTGTGCTTCAGAAAGCACATAATGCCTTTCGTTCATCCCAGACATGTCATTTGTTGATTTTTTACTGTAATTACTGTTGAAAGTCTGACAACCAGTTTCACTAAGAGGTATCATATTACAGTAGTCATGGAGGTGAGACAGGAAGGGGCTTTAATTTATGTAAAATACTAGCTGTTGCCAGCGGCTTCACCCGCTACAACTCGAAAATTATCCCACGGGAATATAAAATCGGGATAAAAACTATCCTTTGTGTTAACCCAGGTTATAAACTATCTGTATACCAAATTTTATTCAAATCCGTTCAGTGGTTTTTGCGTGAAAGAGTAACAAACATACCTACACATACATATACATCCTCACAAACTTTCGCATTTATAATATTAGTAGGACTAATTTTCAGCTGCATTCAGTTCGATTGGGAGCCGACCTCTACATGTTGGCAAAGGCTAGCATTTTCAGGCTGATGATGATGATTTGTGATACATATTTATGAAAATTAAAAAAAAAATGCAACTAAGTTACCTCTTTCATGCTGAACAGTCAAATTGCTGGCATCCCCATCTAATAAGCCTTTGGAACACCATTTTCTGTGTATAGTATTATAGACATTCCAGCTATTTTTGCTGCTTTTGTCATTGGAGAGATACTTTTTATATACACAGACTGTTAATCCTGAAAAGAAAAGGTAGAACAATCAAGTAATGACTATGTTGTTACATTTATTTTTAGTGTGAGAATTATAGTTTTTAGTAAATTCTGAACTAGAAGCCAACTCTGTCGAAGTTTTTATTTAGACATCCTCAAAGTATTAAGAGGCATTAAAATTTGCTTAAAGTTGCATCATGCTCCTAAACATTGCCCCAAGAGAAAATTGTTCATAATTATTATATCAACTTACCGCTATATTCTGCATGTGACGAGACTATATTTGATGCACCATTATTCACTAATAATCTTCTCCACACATTTGTCTTGGCAAGGAGGTTTTTACACAAAAACATTTTGAAAAAGAAAATGTAAACATTGACTTCATTGAGGTTATGTTTTGAACTTTTATTTTAGCAATATCTTTTCACATGATAGTTTTCCAACAAAGTGTTAGTCTGCTATGTAATGTTGAAGGCTTGAAGAATAGACTACGGAATAAAGTAAGTCAACTTCATTTGAAATGTTATAAATACACTCGAAAATACTTTGCGGTACTTTCCCGACCACAAAAATCTGACAGAATTTTTAGGTTACTGAAACGTCAAAGTCAATATCACTGTCAGTCAAATGTCATTTTACAGTGCGTTCCGATTCAAGTAATAATTTAAATGTGGAAATCGGGGAAACTGTTTAAGGGGGATGCTCCAACCAGCCCGCGAAATTCATTTTTTTTTACGTTTTTTGCAATTTGCAGGCCAGTGACATGTTGTAGCTTTATAAATATATGAGTTGCGGTAATAACAAGTATAATTTTAAATATAAAAATTATCAAAAAATTCGCTCCATCAGCTCTCACATAGAAAAGGTGCATCGTAGTTAGATTTCGGAGATTTTAACATGATGCACCTTTTCTATGTGAGAGCTGATGGAGCGAGTTTTTTGATAATTTTTATATTTAAAATTATACTTGTTATTACCGCAACTCATATATTAAAAAAAAAATGAATTTCGCGGGCTACATCGAAGCAATCACCTTAATGATTTTTGAATACAATAGGATTTGAAAACAGCGTGATTGATGTTGCTCCAACGATTTTGTATACGTTCAATAACTCTTTGATTGATAAGCCAAGCGAGAGGTCAAGGTCACCACTAGGTACATCAATTTAAACAAATATTATGTCTGTAGTTGGAAATACGAGTTTATACAATAATAAAGACTGGTGACCTACAGGGTATCAATAGTTAGCTCAACGAAAGTCAGGTTTCACTAGAAGACCAATATAGAAGTAGGTACTTATATCAAATTCGGTATATCAGCAGATCCTGACTTTCGAATAACCTTTGGATTCAGAATACTCAGTGGCGTAGCAAGACCGAATCTAGGGGGCAAAACGCATCTGTGAGACCCTTTTATTTCGGAACGAAAAATATAAGGAACTTGCCTCCACAGCTCGCGCGAGACCCCCTTGAAAAAGACCAATGAATTGGTGGGAACCAAGTCATCTATACCTCACCTGCTTTACTAAAGGTTGCAAACTTGTGATCGCCGTTGTCAAGAATTTTTCTTTTATGTCTCTGAGCTGACTGAGCGCGAGGCCCCTCCAGAAGCGAGGCCGGGGGAAGGGTCCTTCGCCTACGCCTAGCTACGCCACTGAGAATACTGTAGTCAGCTCTAGCCAGAAGATCATCATAGTCTCCGTTCCCAGGTCAGATGAATTGACTTTCGTTGCATTGGTGATCGAAAGTGCAACCGGTGAGGGTCTTTTTTTTTCATCGCGGTAAAATACAACTCGTAAGTCGGGACCGATACCACTAGGCCACCACTGATCTCAAAACTGCGGCTTCCGACGGCATCTATATGCTTATAATTATGATACATTTTTTTTATCGTGGAAAAATCTTCAAATGAGTCATCCCGTCCAGGGCGGGACGGTAGGTACTGTCAGACTCGTACTGACTAAAATCCACGGTGTCCTTCAGCCCTTTAAGTACCTACAGGGTCAGGTTACCTGGCCCTATAGCCAAACGGCAAGCGACAATCGATAACGTTCAGAAGTCGCTAGTACATTTTCAACTTTATATATACCCCATTGCATAAAGTTAAAAATCTATCAAAGATTACAGATCGTTTTCGTTTGTTTCGTTCGCTATCGCTCAGCAGTCTTTACTAGATTTTCAACTTTATGCGATGGAGTATAAAGTTGAAAAATATGTATTAGTAACTGCTGAACGTCGATTGTCGCTTGCCGTTTGGCTACAGGCTCTGATCAGACAGTCCTGAAACCCCAGCAGGCGTTCATTCTCTGAGGGGGCGTCACGGTTACCTGACGAGGCAGTCCTACGACTTCGGCAAGATGCTAATATATAATTATTACCTTACCTATACCTAAATGTGATAATCTGATAACCGATGGGGAAGAAAATTTCTCGAGTGGCGACCACGGACCGGAAGACTCAGCGTAGGCAGGCCTCCCACTAGGTGGACCGACGACATCGTGAGAGTCGCGGGCAACCGATGGATGCAAGTGGCGAATTGTCGTTCGGCGTGGCGGTCTAAGGGGGAGGCCTATGTTCAGCAGTGGACGTCTTCCGGCTGATGATGATGATACCTAAATGTGAGGATGGATGGATGGGAGTTTATTACTCTTTCACGCAAAAACTTCTGAACAGATTTTGATGTAAATGTAGATAGTTCTGGTTCAGCGCATGGGATAGTTTTAATCCCAATTTCATCTTCCCGTAGGATAATTTTTGACTTTTAGCAGGCAAAGCCGGTGGTAACACCTTATTCTGTATACAGGGTGCAACTGAATTCATGGGCATTATTTTAAACCAAGACACTACTCATGATACTAATTGCGTTACGCAAATCAAAAATGTTATAAATGCAAGTTAGTATTATTTGATGTTTGTTTACTTTTCGTAACGCGCTGTACTGCGCTCGAGATTTTGATACTTAAAAAATTATTGGGGTTTTTGATGTATTTTTTTTTATTTTATTACTTATAGTGTTTAGGTATTTGCAAAATTTTGCTATGTACCTACCTATGTAATATGACTTACTACATTTTTAGAGTTTTCCATACTTTGATTTGCTTTAATATTTAGGACTAATGCAATTAGTATCATGAGTAGTGCCTTAGTTTGAAATAATGCCCACGACTTCAATTGCACCCTGTAAAATATAAAGGTAAATGTGTATTTCTCATAATGCGAAGCCTACAACAAAACAGCTAAATCTTAGTTCTCATGCAGGATGTTTATTATTCTGCTACTAAAATAGAATTAACACTCGTGATCCAATCAATTTAGTGTAATAATAACTTAAGGCCAGGTTCCAGTACAGTCCGCAGCTATGAGCGCACTACCTCAGCCCCCGCAAAGGGGCGGGGCAAGTCGACAGCGGTGCGGGCGGGAGGGACCGTGTGTGTATATGCCACAGCGTAGCGTAATGCAGTAAGTCAATTACGTACGAGTGTGTCTGGATTAGATTTTCGTAAAATAATATTCGAGATAGTTTTGATTTTACAAAGTGCATACAATGGAGTACTTTCTTAGGCAGCAGTATATTTAATATGTGCCGAGTTTGGGCTCGTTTTGTTATGATGACATCTTACCTGCGGCCTTTTGGAGTGACCTGAAGGTCTACATCGGTGACTGCCACTGGAACTCGGCGACGGATCGAACTAGATGTGCCGAGTTTGGGCTCATTTTGTTAGTTATGATGAGATCTTACCTCCGGACTTGATGGAGTGACCTGAAGGTCTACATCGGTGACTGCCACTGGAACTCGGCGACGGATTGAACTAGATGTGCCGAGTTTGGGCTCGTTTTGTTAGTTATGATGAGATCTTACCTCCGGACTTGATGGAGTGACCTGAAGGTCTACATCGGTGACTGCCACTGGAACTCGGCGACGGATCGAACTCGATGTGCCGAGTTTGGGCTCGTTTTGTTAGTTATGATAAGATCTTACCTCCGGACTTGATGGAGTGACCTGAAGGTCTACATCGGTGACTGCCACTGGAACTCGGCGACGGATCGAACTAGATGTGCCGAGTTTGGGCTCGTTTTGTTAGTTATGATGAGATCTTACCTCCGGACTTGATGCAGTGACCTGAAGGTCTACATCGGTGACTGCCACTGGCACTCGGCAACTAGGGAATCGAGAACCGGTCCTTGTTGGAAGTCCCGGGATTTTCGGGACAGGCGTCCAAGGAACCGGGAAAACCCGGGATTTTCGGGACAAAAATGCATTTTTTCCATGGCATTACAGCTTGGCCAGAACGGGTTGAAACGGAACTAAAATTTTTATTTCTGACAGCGTTTTAAAATATTTGATATTTGATGTAAACAAAGACCGCAGGTTTGTTAGATTTATTATTGTGCCATAAAACTAACGTAATAAGTGAAAAAAAATGAAATAAAATCATTCAAAGTGCTGGTAGCGCGAAGACAGTGGCGACTTCCGGTTTTCTACATTTTTATGTCGAGCTGTAGAAAACAATGAAAATAATAAGATAACTTTATGGTACAGTATTTATTCTGATTAAAATCATACAACCAACTTATTCGACGGCCTCATGGACATGGGTTTGCTCTAGCCTCTTTTCTATTCAGAGGTGGCAAATCTATTCACTCTAACTGTACTAACTATGGAAACTTGCAGTTCATCTAGATGTCCAATACTGGACATTAGATGTACCTAATGCAAGTAGGCCGGTGGAAAGAGGTTGTAGAATTCATGAGTTCGACCTATTTAAGGTCTCATCTTAGCACGAGCGAACCCAATAAAAAAAACGTTAAGAGGGAGGGCTTCACACACAGCAGCTATAATGTATATTAATGTACATTACATCCCGGGATGTATAGCTTTAAATTATCTTGATGTATCACACACACAACAGGTAATGTAATGTATATTTCCCTACATTTCATAACATCCTTTTCGAAGAGAGATATACGGAAATGTATTGAGATGTATAGGTGTATCGAAATATAAATGTATATTTTCGTATATTTTCGTGTTCAGTACCTTAGATTCGAAGATGTAAAAATATACATTATTGCTGCAGTGTGTGGTCTCCTGACGATTTCTATGGAAAGATGTAATGAGATGTATCGTGCTATAATGTACATCTTTACATTATTATTATTCCATAAGCTTGCGTCGATAAGATGAGCTAAGCTGTAGAGTAACCATCCACCAGTTTCACGTTGCCAATTAGTCTAAGGAGCTCTGCATTCCACTGGGTCTAGTGCAGTAAGTTGTATTTATCTGAGCCATCCCAATGATTAAGTTGAGTAAGGTTGCTGCAATGACGATATAATACTAGACTACGCATTGCACGATCTAACGAACAAAACTATTCTGCCAACTCGCTGAGGTACTACGTAAGCGAGGGAGGCGGGGTACTCCGTTGTGATTGGCTAACTCAAGGTCGGTTCTGTCTCAACGTATGTTTACGGCTCACAGGATTGGTCGAAATGAGACGGATATAAGACTTTTTTGCCTAATGTGTTGGCAGACATCGGTCGCCTGTTATTACGAGTCTAGTATTATATCGTCGTTGGGTTGCTGCAATACTCCGTTAGAAAAAACATAAGAAACTTTGAATTTCGCAGGCTACTACGACGCAATCAATGCAGAAATGGGCTTGCACATATCCAGGTGTAAGGTATCGCTTCACTCTATTTAGGATGCCCACGTCAAAGTTGACACTGGATGTCAATTCCATGCCCAAAAGCTCAAGGTCATCAGTTACAGAAACAGTAAAAATAGGAATTGGTCCAAATTACTCTATAAAAGATGTAGTTTTGATTTACTCCTACTTCACTAAGGAAATATACGCCTGTATGTTGGTGGCGATAAAAGAGAAGTTTCTTGTGTGAGCGAACAAGAAACTTCTCACTTTTATGGGATACTAAATATCAAATCTGTTTGCTCTACCATGGTCTCTCTGAAGCAATGAACTTCATCCCCACTGGATTTTGCAGTGGGCAAGTATGTCACTGAAACAGTACTGTTATCTACCTATCCAACAATACCAGGCTGAAGTGGGTAAGAAATGTGCAGCAAAATAAGAGTTGCAAAGAAAACAGATAACTGTTGAACTCCAGAGTCAATAACCAAAAGCTCAAAGGATCAGTCATCAACGACAACTCTGATTGATCGTTCACTAAGAAAGTCTGATATCCAGCTACAAAAATTGAGACACCAAAAGCAAGGAAGCTTTTTGTCTCGAGACCCTGTCAAAGGCTTTCGAGATGTAACCAGTACTACATTATCAACTTTTCTTCTCTGTCAACAACACTTGTATCTGAACATGTTATTCCGTATTTAACGGCGAAGTGAATAAATACCTTACATCCAATTTGATTCTTTTGTTCTATAAAAGAATTAACAAGTTTAAGCAAATTATTTATACTGTTTTTCTGAGTCCCGAAAATCCCGAATTTCCCGGTTCTCAGTCGCATGTCCCGGGTTTTAAAATATACTTCAAGAACCGGGAAATCCCGGGATTTTCGGGACCGGGATTTCCCGGTTCGATACCCTATCGGCAACGGATCGAACTAGATGTGCCGAGTTTCCGACTCCCCTATGTAGACCTTCAGGTCACTCCATCAAGTCTGGAGGTAAGATCTCATCATAACTAACAAAACGAGCCCAAACTCGACACATCTAGTTCGATCCGTCGCCGAGTTCCAGTGGCAGTAACCGATGTAGACCTTCAGGGTGTCGAGTCTGCTAATTATTAGTCAGAATGGCGCCACAATGGCGTTTCAATTGTAGTGCTTATTCGAACCATTTTTTACTGCTGAGTAAAAAATGGTTCGAAAATTGAAACGCCATTGTGGCGCCATTCTGACTAATAATTAGCAGACTCGACACCCTGGTCACTCCATAAAGTCCGGAGGTAAGATCTCATCGTAACTAACAAAACGAGCCCAAACTCGGCACATCTAGTTCGATCCGTCGCCGAGTTCCAGTGGCAGTCACCGATGTAGACCTTCAGGTCACTCCATCAAGTCCGGTGGTAAGATCTCATCATAACTTACAAAACGAGCCCAAACTCGGCACATCTAGTTCGATCCGTCGCCGAGTTCCAGTGGCAGTCACCTATGTAGACCTTCAGGTCACTCCATCAAGTCTGGTGGTAAGATCTCATCATAACTAACAAAACGAGCCCAAACTCGGCACATATATTTCGATCCGTCGCCGAGTTCCAGTGGCAGTCACCGATGTTGACCTTCAGGTCACTCCATCAAGTCCGGAGGTAAGGTCTCATCATAACTTACAAAACGAGCCCAAACTCGGCACATCTAGTTCGATCCGTCGCCGAGTTCCAGTGGCAGTCACCGATGTAGACCTTCAGGTCACTCCATCAAGTCTGGTGGTAAGATCTCATCATAACTTACAAAACGAGCCCAAACTCGGCACATCTAGTTCGATCCGTCGCCGAGTTCCAGTGGCAGTCACCTATGTAGACCTTCAGGTCACTCCATCAAGTCTGGTGGTAAGATCTCATCATAACTAACAAAACGAGCCCAAACTCGGCACATATATTTCGATCCGTCGCCGAGTTCCAGTGGCAGTCACCGATGTAGACCTTCAGGTCACTCCATCAAGTTCGCATCCTAGCTAAAAAATAAGTGGTCCATAAAAAAAAATTACATCGTTTCAAAATTTGATCACTTGACTATTTTATTCTATTCCCGCAACTAACACGTAATCGCTTGTGTGTGTGACTTTGTTTCCATGTAGTAGTTCAGTTCTATGCCTGCTTACGTAACCGCGCGGGGGAATTTTTGCGCAGCAACGACGTACGTCCATCCTCTATCACGCCTCGGCGGGTACTGGCGAGCGCCCGGTGTGCGAAATAATGCCAATATTTTGGGTATTTTATTTCTTGGAGAAAAATTATAACGAAATTTTAAAATTTGCTTTTACCATGCACTTCTAAATAATGAGCTGTTTTTATTTTTATAAGTTTCATATAAATTCATTGTGAAATCTCTAAGCAGTGGATGTTTGAAAATTGTGATTTAGTGTCATGTTTGAGATTTTTTTCTATCGAGCCAATTATTCCAATTCGTGTTTCTATCTTTACCATTCACTCGAGGATATGTTCAACTTTAATATTATGATTTTTTTTTATTAAAAATATCATTGTTAATGAGACTTTCAGACGTTTGAAAATCTTAAAAATTACTGAAAGCCCGCCTTAAAAGTTATCGCTTACGTTTGCACTTTATTGATAAATTATTGTGATCTTTGACTTACACTTACTGTTTCTTCTTTTTTAATAAAAAACTGACACTGCGTGCACAGTTCGCATTTTAGTTTCCAAAAATGTAAATAGATAAATGTTTTTGGGAAATACGGTTTTTGACATTATTTTTTTTCTTAGGGTTAGGGACTAACCAATACCCGCGACGTTGTCTGCGTGAAGTTTTATAAAATTATATAAATTATCTTTGGCGTAGCAACATTAACCTACGCTTTAAACTGCATGTCTACCTCATCCAAATACGGTCTGTATTTTTTTGTAAAAGTGTGAAAAATATCTATACAAACTTTCACTTACTACATAGCACTAGTTTATGCCAGTGGCTTCGCCCACTTGGAGTTAGGTAATCATAAAAAAAAAAATGTTTTATTTTACATGGGCCTCAGTGGGCACTTATAAAACGTCGAAAAATTGGCACGGTTCGGGTTGGTCGTTTCCATAGAGAAGAACCGGCAAGAAACTCCATGGTTACTCTTTCATCCCACAGCATTATACTGCTTGGATAAAGAAAGAATGAAAAGGGATTTATTGACACTCACACAGGTCAAAAGAACAGGATAAAAATGTCCTATTTATTATCTAGACTATAAACTATCGACTATAATAATTATCGTCAGTGCCTCAACAAAATTTGTTGAGCCGTTCTAATGAGGTTGAGTAACAAACATCCAAAAATCGAAACTTTTGCATTAATTATTAAATACGAGTTAATAATTAACTAAGAATATTACTAAGGATATAAAGGACTAGTAAGAAGTAAGTTTGTTTGACTTTGACCAACTAGGTGGTTCCAAAAAGGACGATTTGTTTAATTAATAGTTACGCTAACAATTTGTTAAAATCCTTCACATTTTCTAATCATTTGTTAATTAAACAACAATACGTTTCCGATTATAACAAATAGTTTGCTTAACTACTAAGGTGATTGCTTCGATGTAGCCCGCGAAATTCAAATTTTCTAAGTTAGATTTCGGAGATTTTAACAAGATGCAGCTTTTCTATGTGAGAGCTGGTGGAGCGAATGTTTTGATAATTTTTATATTTAAAATTATACTTGTTATTACCGCAATTCATATTTTGATAAAGTTACAACATGTCACTGGCCTGCAAATTGCAAAAAACGTTAGAAAATTTGAATTTCGCGGGCTGGTTGGAGCATCCCCCTTAATAACTAGTAGTTAAACTTACGGCTAACATAATCAATGTTGTCAGTGAAGTTCAAGGACTGTGGGCAATATCAGTGTCGCTTTATGACAGCTATTGATTAATTAATACAAACGTGCTTGTATTACAAATGCGTAACGTAAACTTCAAGTAAATACTCGGTTTTGAAATTGAAAATACTCCTTTCTCTTATAATGTTTCCATTTAATTGAAATTTTTAAGGGACACTAATTGTGCATTTTGAGAAAAGCCAAGACAAACCGACACAAGGATATTTTTGAAAAAAAAAAGTTTAATTATTTAGGTAGGTACCTACTTTATGTTTAGATTCGGCTCTGGCACTCGTACAGTACCCCAGCGTGGCCTTTAAACAAATAAAATCGTCTTTTGAAATCAACTCATATTACACTCCAATAGAGTTGATATTATGTTTGTGGAAAATAACATTTAGAAAACAAGCATTTGAATACACTTTACAGTACCTAAACATTAAAAATAAATGGCGATTTATAAAAACTCTCGAACGAGTTATGAACTCAACTTGATAGGTAGATAGGTATTTATATTCTGTGGCCATAAAATGACTAATAATTAAGCCAAATTGATAAGTAATTATTTTGTAATTATTAACTGACGCACAATGGCTGTCTGTCATTGTCATTTAATAGAAATGATTTTCGAATTACATATTTATTTGCAAATAACGGAAGGAAAATATACGAAAAACCATATGGACAATTTAACACTTATAATTTTTAAACGATTCATACAATATTAAGGCTAAACACAATGATTTATGTTTACTAAGTACGTTTCAAGTCCATTGCTCGTTTTGTTTTAAACACATCTATCAAAATTAGCACTAAACAGTCAATGCAGATCAAAATCGGACTAATAATTACCACTATTTAACCTTCTGACGATAATAAATGCTATTCTTTATTCAAATGTTCATGTTATATGGAACTCTTTGCTTAAAACTAAACACTATGATATGGCCAGTATTCTACAAAGATGTTTAAACGGATTCGATTTGAATAATCATGTTTTTAATCGATTCAGAGATCAAACATCGTTGCAGATTACGTGCAAAAAGTCTTTAATTCCTTTTCCTTATTAATAAACTGTGGGCTTAGAATAAATACCACTAAATATCACAGTCGTTGTAGTTTTCTCCATAATAAAGTAGATGAATGGTCGATTAGCGTGGAAATATGGCGCTGATATTCTATCAGAGAAAGTAGCCGTCGTCACAGCGGATGCCACAGTTCCTGATTCCGTAACTTCTATATCAGCTTTATGAACGATAGCGGAAACAAAGATACTGTCCTTCGTTACTCTCTGGAAGCTAGCCAAGTCAGGTTGGAAAATATCGTAAACACCCATGTCATTCAACGGCTTGTTTAAAACTAGATTTGTGCTTATATGGAACCGGGGCAGTTTCACATCAACATCTTCCATTCCAAACGAATCTACATCGTCTTGCAATCTCTTGAAGATATCCATCAAACTGACTTTAGCGAAGTTCTTGTACATTTCCGAGATCTTCACTGAAGGATAGGGCAGGATCACAATCATAGAGTATTTTCCATTCGTTCCGTAAGGCAGTTCCACAACGAAAGATTTTAAAGACTGCATATTTGAGAAAGCAAATTGTCCTTTTTGGAACATCATATTCACATTACCGGCCACATTCTTATCTTCATCGTAGAACGGTTCCAACGTTGTGTCAGATTTGTTGAAAGGAGATGCCCAAAGTCCTTTAAATGAAATCACGTTCGTTAAAATCATTCTTGATTCACGGAAATCATCTGACCGTAAAACATTGGAAACTCGTCCCCCTGACTTCTCGATGTAAGTGTTGGCGATGCGGGCGGAATTGGGGTCATCGAAGTCGAGGACTTTCAATGAGGCTCCAAAATCGTTCTGTAATGTCGATCTGAAGGCGGGGTACACTGAGAAATCGTTGTCCAGAAACACGAAGTTCTTGCTCGCAAGGCTGACTCCATTGTCTCCTTGGGCGAGGACTGATCTTGTCAAGTCTGTGTATCCGTTGATTAAAGTACTCGGGTTCTTCGGCAAGATGAATGCTCTCGCGAGTTGGTTGTAGCTATTACCGGTCGCCCCAAGGGCAATGCCAGTCATCAAAGTCCATATTCCAAATGGTGATATCACAACATGTCCGTTAGTTTCCGCTTGTGTGTAATACAATAGCTCGATACTAAAGTTCCGGGGTCGTTCATTAAAATCGATCTCACAATAACATACACCGACAAATAACAACACTAGCGCGACCGACTGCATCGTGTGGTCTCGACAGAGTCTCGCGGAACACTGAACAATTATTATGCGAAACGGGAATGTGGCTAATTTATAGACATTTAATATATTAAAGCGTACACAAGCAAAATACAACTGTATCTTTGTATAATAAAGTTCAAATTTCCTGTTCATGTGATTACTATTGCGAAGAAGTTCAAAACCGGTATTCGTGTCCATTTTTGTTGAAAAATGTTTTGAATATCAAGTCTAGTTGTAGTCCTTACTTATGAGGCGAATCATAAATACTACTCAGTGGCTTCGTTGGCCTATTTGGTCTTTAAATGAATTAATTACATAATATTCTTGAAGAGGCTTAATAAGTGAACACGTTTTTCTTTATCTGTGAGGTTGAATTACTGGTAATACTTTTATAAAGCCAGTTTTGTCATTAGTCTTCAAAAATTCTCTATCTTCTTTGGTACGCGGGCATGCGGGTAGTGAGTAAAGGGCAACTCGCAGCCCGACCATGGACCATGCCCGGGTCGACGGCGCGTTGTGTCCCACGCGCGCCTCAAAGAGCATCAGCATAATGACGGGGCCCCCTCTCAGAGGGCCAAAGCCTGCCGGGGTCGCGGGATTATTTCCTTACCGTGACCCCGGAACATAACAGGCTACTGAAGGACACCGTGGATTTTAGTCAGTAGAAGTCTGACAGTCCCTCCCGCCCTGCCCGGGGTGGGAGGACTCATTTGATGATTTTACCACGCAAAAAAAAAAAAAAAAATCTTCTTTGGTAGTATTTTGTTTAACTACTTTTTTTCTATCGTGGACAGAGGCACGCCAAATTCAACACAATAGGTTGTGTCACTGTCTGTGGCTGTTTAGACTTTGTGTCTCCAGTTCTTTGACCTTTCTTTACACACCTTTATATCTGTAAAAAAAAACTTGAATTAAATATTTCGAAAAATAAAATGAGAACAAAATGTCGAGCCAAAATTTAGTGTGGGATTAATATTTACTAAGATATAGGCCTCGGTTTCGTTCACTTGAATCTGTAGATAATCTAAAGACAGAGCTATACTATTTATTAGTTTATAGCTTGCCTGATGTAAAAGTATTAGTTATACAAACAAATAATAAACAAAATTTTGCATCCACTGTATTATTATAAACCAGTTGGCTTATGAAATTATTCATAAGTAAAATGGTCAACGTTCTTTAAATAAAAATGAACGCAATCCTGGGAAAAAGAAGCCGATTTCATACATTTGTACCCCGTGTCGGGAATTCGGGATACACGGTAGGCAAAATGTTTCTTCTATTATCACATGATAATAGGATGCGTTTTGCCTACCTACTTTAAGCAGAATATATCCGAATATGCGATCCCTACATGCCTACCTACGACAAACACATTGTAATCTTCCTCAATAAAGCTCGAAAATGTAACAGACATACAGATTTTACTGTTGCATTTCTATATGGAATTATGGATGCAACTTATCAGCCTCTCAAAGTAATCCTACTGGTTGACATCGGGTTTTCCCATCTGGTTGTCAGCTGGATCAACTGCTCTCTTAAGTATGGCGTATAATTGGCCATTGCCTTGTAAAACTTCAGTATCAGGATAAAGGAGTATGCATATATTACAAACAATTTAGTTCTTCAAAGTTACAGTGGACAGGCTATAACTCTATGAAAGCGCTCCATTGTAGACTTTTTCTTCGTCACCTCTATCCAAGACCAAAGTCAAGAGCACAACACCCTTTTTGAAGTGTCCCATGTTGTGTGGGAAGCAGTCGCCTCTTTCTTCGAAGCAGTTATGCTCGCGAAGGAGGAGGCGGGCCGTGAGAGAGAGAGGACAGCGTCCTCCCTCCGCCTCCGCCTTAGCCGCAGTGATAGACGCCCACGGCGTCGGACGTCGCAAGACGATATCCGGCCACCACCGTAGGAGCGGGCATGCAGGCGGCGACATAAGGGGCAACTCGCCGCCCGACCATGGACCATGCCCGGGTCGACGGCGCGTTGTGTTCCACGCGCGCCTCAAAGAGCGTCAGCAAGATGACGGGGCCCTCCTCTAGAGGGCCACAGCCTGCCGGGGTCGCGGGACTTATTCCATTATCGTGACCCTGGAACGTTAAGGGCTAATGAAGGACACCGTCGATTTTAGTCAGTACAAGTCTGACAGTCTCTCCCGCCCTGCCCTGGATGGGAGGACTCATTTTGATGATTTTACCACGATTAAAAAAAAAGTGTCCCATGTTGTAGTTCATATTTTTTCTTCAGAACAGAGTTCATTCCACAGCTCTCTCATTAATCGTTCACGGGGAAAAACACCTCTAAAAACATTGAGATATGCATTATGTAATTTTTGTTCATGGCGCCCCCCTTAGGCCCACTTGCACGAACCCGAGTTAACTTTTAAACTCAGAGTTAGTTGCTAACACGAGCTAAAGCCTGTCGGGGTCGTGGGACTTTCGGGTAACCGTGGCCCAGGAACGTAAAGAGCTATTGAAGGACACCGTGGATTTTAGTCAGTGCAAGTCTGACAGTACCTCCCGTCCTGCCCTGGGTGGGAAGACTCATTAATTTGATGATTTTAAGTTTAGTTTAAAGTTGTAGGTCGTGGGTTCTAACCCAGCCAGGCGCATTACTTTGTGTAATTTATTTAATCACCACTGCTCTCAAAACGGTGAACCAAAAATTCGAAGACATGTGACATCCACCAATCCGCACTGGGCCCGCGTGGTGGATTATGGCTCACTCCCTCTCACAGAGAGGAGGCCTGTGTCCCAGCAGTAGAAACATTTATAGGCTGATGATGATGATGATGATGACTACATAAAAAAAAAAGAAATTTTTGTTAAACGTAATTGACGCGGGTTAAATTGTTGTTAGTTTGCCCCAAAGTTAATTCGCCACGAAAAAATGTATGTTTAAATTTGCCACGATTCTATTTTGTTTAGAATATTTTCAGCCACGTTAAGAAACAATGGCCGAACAATTTTTATTTGAAACGCTTATTAATTTATCGATACAATGAAAAATAGTATGAGTTATTTAAGATTAAGGTTAATTAGTTAACCAATCAATTAACTCCGCGTGATTAACTGTGATTGTTCATTAAATTAGACATGTTTCGATTAACTTTAAGCGTGGCCTATGTATTTAATGACTTTAATGAAGCAACGACTGATTTACTAATGACAAAGGAGCGATTAACCAAAACAAAAAACACTGTGTGGCACTTGGGGACTGCCGCGGTAAAGCTATTGCATAGCATTTTTTATCAACTTTTGCAAATTTTTTTTAGGCTTTGGTCAGCCACGTCAATCAAGTAAACGTCAAGAAAAACAAACACCGTGCCGAAGTCTGCCGAACTGAAGAGACGTTAGACGATGCGGGGTGTTAAGTTTATTTTCGTCACGGAACTTCTTGATTCGGTCATAGAACGTGATAAAAGCTATGCTATCCTGAAAGCCAGAATCAACAGTGGCAACCACCAGAAAAGCGCCGAGACAATGAACTCGACGTGTCCCGGAGAATGAATTTACCTGTCTTGGATCCTGCAACGAAATCAATCTGAAAACAATAGTGGAAAATATGTTCCCACTTCCACAAAAAAATTGCTTAAAAATTACAATGATCAGGCAGTTATTCTTTAACGGCCGTAACGCTCACGCAGCGCTGAAACTAAAGTTTATTATTCACTGCATCCGCTGATGGTGGCGCGTGTGTCGGATCATTTAGTTCCCTTGAAAATGGTTGAGCTGAATGAAGGGTGCTGATACGTGTGTCATGTTTGTGAACGGACGCTGTCAGTTGGGACTGGTCATCTTTTATCTGCCATGGTTTATTTTAATTATTGGTAATTTGATTCAATTGTCTTTTTATATTTCCTGTGCACACTTTTCTGCTTGCTACATCGTTCTCACATAATGTACCATCTCATCATGAATGATGTAACAAAGAAAAAGAGTGTCCATGGAGTTTCTTGCTCGTTCTTCTAAATAGAGATTCACGCATTGGAATACCATCTACAGTACTTTCACAGTTTTTAGGGTTCCGTAGTCAACAAGGAACCTTTATAGTTTCGCCATGTCCGTCCGTCCGTCCGTCCGTCCGTCTGTCCGCAGTTTAGCTCAGAGACGCCCAGTACTAGAAAGCTGTAATTTGGTGTAAATATACGGATTTGTTGTGCCGAAAAAGTGGTAAAATAAAATCTCGTAAAATATTTTTTTTTAGGGTACCTCCTGTACACGTAAAGTGGGGATGTTTTTTTTATTTCTCGCGTACCCCTTAGTGTGGGGTATCATTAAATAGGTCTTAAAAAAATATTGATAGTTTCCATTAACAATTTTTTGATAAGAAGATTCGTTTGTGAAATATTAAGCTTTAAAGTGCTACTTTTTGCTCGACTCGAGTGTCCCCCCCCTCTACCAGCTAAACGGTTATGTTTGGGGGTGTGAAAAAATTCACAATAGTAGTATATATAACGAAGTTTGAAGGAAAATTATCATGACTAAGTAGGCTTTACAAGTTTACGAGTAATAGTCGACCAACTTATAAAACGTACTTGGATAGCATATTTTCCTAAACAAAATGTATCGCAAAACATGTTCTTCAACTGCAAATGTAAGTTTGTAAACTTTATTTTTACAGCTATAATAGGTGGGTATGTTTTGGGGATAGGTAGGTTTTTATTGTCAACTATTTATAACTAACTTCAAAAAAAGGAGGAGGTTCTCAATTATTCGTCGTAATCTTTTCTTTTAATGTATTTTCCCCGATTTCTCAAAGACGCCTGGACCGATTTTGAAAATTCTTCTTTTTAAAATTAAGTTCAGCGAATCAGTTTAATTAGTTCGCATAAGTATTTTGATGGGCAACTACGGAACCCTACACTGTGCGTGGCCCGACACGCACTTGGCCGGTTTTTTTTATGTCTTGTGACTGGGACTGTAGGACCATTATAATTTTAAATTATAGTTTTATTTTTATTAGGCTTACTTGAAATAAATGCTTTGATTTTGATTTTGACATTGACGTCTAAACAAAACTTTGGTGCCACATGCCATCTGGTATCCGAATCATCCCTATTTTTTTCCGCGAATTTTTATAGCCGAGTTATGTATTATTTTTATAATGATTGTATTTCTTTTTAATTCTCAACCATTTTTATAATACAAAACCTTATACTAGAACTAGACTTTTATAAAGTGAATCCCTTTTAAGTCAGTGTAGAACCTCCATAAGTCCTCATCTGGTTTTAAAATCTTGGGTTTTTCTAGACAATCTTGTTAAAGTCATCGACCTGACTAGCTAAGGTAAAAGTGATGCGATTTCTAGATTCTAGTAAGACTAAGTTTTGCCTACGGCTTCACGTATATAATCATCATAATCATAAGCAGCTGAAAGACATTCACTATAAAATCACCGGGACGGGAGGGACTGTTAGCCCCTTCGTACACTAGGCGATGCAAGTCTCCGATACCTTACGATTTTGGTATTCATTGAAGCGTGCTTGTGTTCGAACCTCAATGGGTTTGTATTGCGATAGCCGCTTGGATACCGAAGTCTTAATCGTAAGGTATCGGAAACTTGAGTCGCCTTGTGTACGAAGGGCCTTACACTTGTACTGACCAAAATCCACGGTGATCCTTCAATAGCCTTTTACGTTCCAGGGTCACGGTTACTTGATGAGACAGTCCCGCGACCCAGACACTTCCCTGACCCTTTGTTACCTCATAACTTTCGACTGGGTGAACCGATTTGAAGTCGGTTAGTCGGTGAAAGTTTTGGGGTTCTCTTAGTCATGAAATGAGTCCCCCCGCCCTGGGTGTAGTGAAAGGGACTTTTAGTCTTTTATTTGACTAAAAACCATTCTGTTCTTTCATATATTCTTTACGACTGACACAATCTGAGGGTCCCTTCCGCGTCCCTGGTGCGTCGTAGAGAGAACAGAGGGGCAATTAGTGAGACCCAAGGGTCGACCATTCTCCGGTTTGATATTGCGTGCAACCAATATTTCTATACAGTATGTATGAAATATTCACCAGAAAGAAGAGAATAGTCTCATTGATCTCTTTTGCAGCAACAAACACAGATTCTAGTGCTCTGATTTCGTGGGTTCGGAACCAGGTATTATTGTTTTATTATTCACCAGTACCCTTAGCACGAATTTTCAGTATTTGAGCCGTAAAGTAAACTGGAACTTTCACAATTTCAAATTGACAATTTTCAAGGAAAAAAATAGTTCCTTCTTCGCACACCAGAGGCGCTGTTCCATTTTTTCATACAAGAAACGCTGTAAATACTGGAAAGACGCTGTAAAGTAAGAGTGAAAACTCATGCTAAGGTTACTGGTATCAACTAGCTAGGGCGCCGAGAAAAACTTCTATGTGCACCGCGAGCTGATAAAGTTTGGGAACCCCTGCATTCGCCTACAAATTGTACAAAACTTGACACATGAAAAATGATAGATATAGTCTGCCCTCATTTTACAAAAATAACTGTATGAAAACCCAAATGCACACACAATCAGCAAATCTATTGTACCTACACGTGATTTGCATACAATAAGCATTGTAAACATATTTGCATACATTTGAGCGCACCGGTATTACCCATGTATGTGAGATTGCAAAAAATTGTGATACTTTACCAGAATAGCTTTTGTGAATATCACAATAGGATTTTTGTTAGTGAGCAGTTCCGGTAGCAGATACCTAATTGGTAAATACGGTACGCGCCTCAAATAGCCTCAATGAGGTGCGCATGGTACATGAGCGACGCGCGCCGTCGCCGTCGACCCGGGTATGGTCCACGATCGGACGGTGAGTTACCCATTACTCGCCGCCCGCATAAAGAATGAGAATTTTTATACAAATGAAATAAAATGTTGCAAAACAAACATATTGTTTCAAGAATTTTCGAAATTCCAACCCCAAAGTGAACTATAATGTATGTACAGACACCAGCAATCTACGGTCAACCCACCCGAATATGTCAAATTTTACCAACGACGATATAATACTAGACTCCGCATGCACGATCTAAGGAACAAAAACTATTCTGTCAACTCGCTGAGGTACTACGTAAGCGAGGGGGACAGGGTACTGCGTTGTGATTGGTTAACTCAAGGTCTGTTCTGTCTCAACGTATGTTTACGGCTCACAGGAGTGGTTGAAATGAGACGGATATAAGACTTTTTTGCCTAATGTGTTGACAGACATCGGTCGCCTGTTATTACGAGTCTAGTACTAGTATTATATCGTCGTTGGTTGTTGTAGTGGCTAAGCGATTGGACTAGGTACTGCGTTGCGTGTCGCGGGTTTGATTTCCGCACAGAGTAAATATTTGTATGATCTTCGAGTACTTTTTCCGGATCTTGGCGTTTGTGAATGTGAGTTTGTATGTTTGTTGCACCCACGACACAGGAGAAATACCTATTGTTGGGCAATGTTTTTTTTAAACTAGCGTTCAACTCAATGGTAAAAACCTGTAAAAACACTTTTAGACGTTAAAATTTCCAACTAATTTGTTACTTAACAAATAATTATCCTCTTTGTAAAGGTTACCATCCAATACGTCACGATTATCGAATAAACAAAATACAACAACATGAATGCAATTCGGCATCCGTTATCGAAAACCCGGGAAATACCAATATTATGTAATGAAACCAGTTCTTAGATTAGAAACAAAATCGATTAAGACATTACTTATAGCCCAGTCAACGAATGCTCAAAACAAGGGAGGGAAAGTCTTGGAACACAATTTTTGACTACGTAACTTTGTTTGAGCAGTAGTGGCCCAGTGGTATCGGTCCCGACTTACGAGTTGTAGGTCGTGGGTTCGAACCCCGCCAGGCGCATTACTTTGTGTAATTTATTTCATCACCACTGCTCTCAAAACGGTGAAGGAAAACATCGTGAGGAAACCGGCATGTCCTAGAACCTAAAATTCGAAGACATGTGACATCTGCCAACTGTGGATTATGGCCCACTCCCTCTCACAAGAGAGGAGGCTTGTGTCCCAGCAGTGGGAACATTATAGGCTAATGATGATGAACTTTGTTTGGACTCGTTATGAGGTGAACATATCAAAAGTCCCCGCCCCTAGCACTTTTTGTTTTTTTTTCCAAAAGTACAGACTTTCAAGAGCAGATAGGTACCTCGAAAACTATACATGATATCGAAATGGTTACTGAATATAACTTATGGGAAATTTATTCTACTTTTATTTTGTTAGAACATGCCATGCCGTTAAGACGCATGGTTTCCGAGATATAAGCAAAAAACCAAAAAATGGTACCTTCAACCCCCCCACAGCTGGGGCTGGGACTTTTGATAATAATTATGTTCACTTCCTAACTAGTCCAAACAAAAATTGTGTTCCAAGAATTGCCCTTAAACATTCCACGGTTACCTCATGAGACAGTCCCGCGACCCCAAAAGGAGTATAAATTATTCAAATCACAAGTAAGGATCGAACTCGAAGCTCGTGGCGTACAAGTCAGGCGTTCTTCCGTTGGGCTACGTACTCCGCTAAATGACGTAGATCTATACGACAAAAAAGTTTTGTAGGTTATTTTACCCTTTTTTTTGGTTGTTTTTGAAGACGGTTACATTTTTTTTGAAAAAGTTTTTATTTTAATCTTTTTAGTTTAAATTTATTCAACCACAATTCTTGTCAAATACATCATTTTCTTACATGTGCACTAGAATTCTGTAATCCGTAACCCCGGTAATAACATCGTTAACATCTCTATCATTCATTCCCTATCTCAAAAACTACTGAACCGTATTTGATGAAACAATATTCCCTAAGTTGAACGATACCAAGAAAAAGAATTACTTAAATCGGACTTGTAGTTCCGGAGATATGCGAACACAAACACAATTTACTCAATCAGTCGATGCCGAGTCCTTACAAGAGGAGTTGTAACTTCCATCATCAGCTCAGCTACATGAGATGATGATTACCATACGCAAATACTTAAATTACTTCATAAAACTTGCGAAAAACGATATGTGGGCTCATAGAGGGTTGCCCTCGATTTCTCCAGGATCCAATCATCAGATCCTGACCTGATGATCATGGGACCACTTGGGTAGTATACCCTTTCAAACAAAAGAAAAAAATTCCAAATCGGTCCAGACGTCTTCGAGAAATCGGGGAACATACATAAAAAAAAGATTCCGACGAATTGAGAACCTCCTCCTTTTTTTGAAGTCGGTTAAAAAGATGCGAACTCATTTCCTGATACTTCGTTGGATATAGTAAATCACAATTGGAAAACCGCATAAGAATGCATAATACTGAGAATGCTCATAAATTATGCTATGATATCATTAGTTATGATTTAATGGATCATCACTGACCACAACTTTACGATCTTTGATAGGGAATAAAGTGCATTTAATATGTGGATTTAATTATTAAGAGTAATTTGAAATTCCTGTGGTTATCAGGGCTAGGGCTGTAGAATCTTTGAAGAAAAACAAACATACTTATACTCACGCCTTCCTTCCATACCCCCATATACTAATACTAGCTTCTGCCCGCGGGTTCACCCGCGTCATTTTAGGCGTTTGGCCCTGTGGTCGCGTCCCCACCAGTTCCCTTGAAGAGCGCGTGGAACACGATGCGCCGTGACTCGGCCCTTGTCCTTGGTCGGATGGTGAGCTACCCATTACTCCACCGTCCGCGAGCGGTTGGAATATGTCCCACGATTTCCGACGCCCTGGGTGTCTTCAGCGGTGGCTGAGGCGAGGGGTAGAGGATCCCCTATCCCTCACGCGTTCCAATTGCTCCCCATGCCCCTAGCTTGTTGCCGAATTTCTGAGGTACCTCCCGAAACAACCGTGTCCGGGAGGACTTGCGTCAGATAGAAAGTAAGGACGCCGTAGCGCCTCTGCAACCACTCTTCAAAGAGGGATCTTTCCGGTGCAATTATGACATGCCCAGGCAGTCATTATTTTGACTAATTCCGAGAGAGAGACTGTTTGCTGGCTAGCTTATACTAGAGTGCAAGCCCTAGTATAAGCTAGCCAGCAAACAGTAATCCTATTCATTTAATGCATTGGGTTTGCCCACAATACGAGTAGTTAGCATTAAAATCGTGATCTTACTCAACTAACACGTCATGTGCCTGTTTTTCGAATGAATCGGAGACCTAAATATAATAATACGTATGTGAGTAATAAAATGATAATATTAGCTCCGGTTTTTACGCTTGTTATATGACTTGAAGACCTAAGTATTAAAATACACAAGAGAAACTTGATTCAAAAGAAGGCTTTTTGTGGTTTTGTCTTGTCGCAGAAAGATATACCCAAAGACTTAAATGGACTGCGCAATAGCTGCCTAAATAAAATTGACTGGTTGTATTCCACGTGCGCCTCAAAAAGCTGTCAGCAAGGATCCTTAGAGGGCCAAAGCCTGCATCGCAAATAACATTCCAATCAATCTGGTCTTTCCTGGCCAGTCTCTCTCAGCCCCTTCGTACACTAGGCGACGTAAGTCTCCGATACCTTACGATTTTGGTATTCATTGACGCGTGTTTGTGTTCGAACCTCTATGGGTTTGTATTGCGATAGCCGCTTGGATATCGAAGTCGTAAGGTATCGGAAACTTGAGTCCTTGGATACCGAAGTCGTAAGGTATCGGAAACTTGAGTCGCCTTGTGTACGAAGGGCCTCAGTCCAACTCGTCACGCCAACTGGGCTGCGATTCGTTGGACTGTCTCATCAAGTAACCGTGACCCCGAAACGTATTGAAGGACACCGCGGATTTTAGTCAGTACAAGTTTGACAGCTTCCGTCCTGCCCTGGGTGGGAGGACTCATTTGATTATTTTATCAAGAAAAAAAAAGAGGTTACAGTTAGCCAGTGGTGTCTTTGTCCAGGTTTGATGGAGGGAGTCGGACTTGTGACGTAATCTGAGTAAGAATTGAAACCTAAAAGCAAGTCATGTCTTACAGATAAGCTGACTTACGCGCTTTAACAGTATTCGTGACTAAATGATGACCAATTTGTAATGTGGTCACGATGCTAAAGTCTTTTGTTTTTGGTTTTTATATCAGTGAGTCAGAGAACATTATGGTATGGCGCTTGTCTCTGCATTTAAGCGCCCTTACTCATAATACGCGACTGATTTTGGTACCCGTCCAACTCTAAAAATAGTCCTTAATACTACGACCGGTGCGATTTGCATCTGTGACGTCTCACAAGGCTCCAGTTGAAAACCAAGCGTCAGGCACCCTGTGGCCTGACTATTTTTGCTGAACTGAGCCTATTTGGCACAGCCGTGAGGTACACGGTAATAAGACATTAAACTTTATACGAGCAATAGACGGGACATCACGAAGAAAGTGATCCAAAACTTTTTACCAATAGGTAAAAAGTCCCTCAGTCTAGTACTCACGTTGCTATGCAACGCTTAGATAGCGCTACTGACGCACGGCATCAACAATTTTGTATGACAATTTTCCCAATGCCCGCTCTATACCTAGTTTCTTTTAAATCTCTTTGCACGGTAACTACTTTTGTGTTCTTTCTTTTCCATTGTACTCTTATTCTCGTGATAAAATTGTGTGGCTAAGGCTTGCCGAATAGACTTAGATACAAAGAGATATAGAGCGGGCATTGGGAAAATTGTCATACAAAATTGTTGATGCCGTGCTTCAGTGCCGCTATCTAAGCGTTGCATAGCAACGCGACTACTAGACTGAGGGATTTTTTATTACCTATTGGTAAAAAGTTTTGGATCACAAATTTCTTCGTGATGTCCCGTCTATTGCTCGTATATAGTTTAATGTCTTTGCTTAGGTAGGTATGTTCTTTCTTTATTTATCGAAGTTTATATCGTCGTTGACGTCTCATAGCCAGCCTGTATTATTTACTATCTACCCATAGACAACCGCACGTTTTAAACTGGCAGCAACCTTATGACGTAGTGGTAAGGATGTTTTTCCCTTCTTGCTTGACGACAGAAGCGCGCTAAGTAGTAATTAATATGTATTTCACAATGCAGATAAATAAGTCTAACTGTAACTTTTAATGGATACTTCAAAAAGTTAAAATAACTTCATTTTAGGAAGTCGGTGGCAAAAAACGAGAATTTAACATACCTACACGTCAGTTTGTTTTCGATAAAAAAAATTAATTTGAAACGTGCTTGAAATACAAAAAGTACCAAAAAAATAATAAAAAAACGTAACTAACGCCGATGTTTTAAAAAGAACACAACACACCGCTACGCCATGTGCCATTTAGATCAAATCGGGAGCAAAAAATGAGTTATTCCAACTCCAAAATAATGCCCTTGACCTTCGCACAGAGCATAATGCAAATATCTCAAGGTCAAACACGATTGTTTTGGACAATGTAACATCCTAGGTAATTTATCTAAATGAACTATTGATAGACTAGACTGGTTTATGTGTGTGTTCGTTATTAGATATTTACATAAGTGACTGTAGCTAGGTAACTGGAATGGTATACTAATAGGTCCTCTATTAGTCGAAGGGAAGAAATTGATGACGGGGCCCCCCTTAGCGGACCAAAGCCTGCTGCTGAACGTAAAGGGCTATTGAAGGACGCTGTGGATTTTAGTCAGTACTACTCTGACAGTCCCTCCCCCCGTCCTGCTCTGGGTGGGAGGACTCATTTGATGATTTTACCACGTAAAAAAAAGGGAAAATTGGGACAACAATAAAATTAAGAACCATTCCTTATTTTATTATGCACAAATGCAGTAAAGTAACTATGGAATGGATGCACAGAAATGAGTATTGAATTTTGATAAAAGTATCTCAAAAGGGGACAAATTACATCCTGGGCGCTTTTTTACAAAGGCTATACTATTTCAGTCACGAGCCAGACTCTAATAGATGAGCTTTTGATTGTGCATATTACTCAACAATACCTAATCTATCTCAGTAAAAAACTTGACTCAAATGGATTAGCCTTTTGTTTTGATATTTTCAAAGAAAATGCACGGACAAAATCTAGTTCCATATAATTCATATCCATAAATTCATAATAATATAACTTTGTCGAGTAAAGGCTCACTAGCCTTATGAGTACCTACCTCGGAATTAACTTTTATTAAATTTTATAGTACTTGAATGTCGTAAAAATGACTGTGGGCATCCCGACTCGGACAGGTTAGGTTAGAAGGGGATGGCGAGGTCTGGAAGACCCCGCCATCCCCTTCGTGGTTATTTTTTTTTAAACCACCCAGAAGTAGGAGCCGTCGACTTTGTATTATTATTTTGCCATAATTATCACTAGATACTTTTAGTGAGAAGACGTATTAAACAAGAATATTCCACATTTTCCGGGATTTCGAGATATCCCTAGGGATTTCGTGGAATCCCTGATTTTCTCATTTCACTGCGACATGCATAAACAAAACCTCATCTTATGAGTATATAATATGACTCGTGCGTGACTAAAATGGTACTAGATTTTGTCCGTGCATTTTCTTTGAAAATACGAGTATCAATACAAAAAGCTATTCCATTTGAGTAAATTTTATTACTGAGATAGATTAGGTATTGTAGAGTAATATACATTAACAAAAGCTCATCAAGTAGAGTCTGACTCGTAACTAAAATAGTATAGCCTTTGTAAAGACGCATCCTGGGCTCTTTATTCGCAGTGATCTCGAAACTACAGAATTTCGATATTTCCAGTTTTCCACAGATATGGCTACGTCTTGTACCGAAATACCGAAGTGCAAAATTCTTTCAAGATTGAGAAATAATGTCTGGACCAGAATCCATCACATATTTGTTACATACATTCGAAACCACCCTGCCTGCAGAAACAAACATAATCAAAGATGCAGGGTTTTACAAAAAAAGATGAGCAGATCCACGGTCAAAACTAATGTTCAATCCACAAGGTCCGAATACAATGCCGCCTTGTTTCTTACGTATATCATTAACATTATTACAAAATTATCATCATTGTGTTGTAAAGTTGTAATGAATACAACTGTTGTTAAACTCTTAGTTCTTTTATCGGAGGTCGTTGATTCTTTGTATATTTCATGTTACAGATAAATTTACGGTGAGTGGGATTTTGTTATATCACCAAATGAGTCCTTTCACCCAAAGGAGGACGGGAAAGACTGTCTGACTTATACTGACTAAAATCCACGGTGTCCTTCAATGGCCCTTTACGTTCTGGGGCCAAGGTTACCGAAGACAGTCCCACGACCCTGACAGGCTTTAGGCCTCTAGTCCCATCATATTGCTGACAGCTCTTGAGGCGCGCGTGGAATACGACGTGCCGTCGACCCAGGTATGGTCAGGTATGGAATGCGGAGAATTGAGACACTCACTGGTGCGAAATTTAGTCCAGGATACTCCAATCTTTATACTCCAGCACCACATTTCTAGAGCGTCTATTTAGTCTTTTCAATTTCTCTCAGCGTTTGGCTCTCGGCTGCGTTCAGGAAATTGGGGAACATCAGTGCCCGTATTTGGCTTTGGTTCAGAGGAACCAAATTTGGTTACTGGATAGATTGGGTAAAGTATAGAGATACTTTACCCAATCTATCCAGTAAGCTCTGCGAAGCCGAAACTAGCTTATTCTAATATCTTGCCATTAGCATATACTGTTCCCACTGGTGGGAGGGATTGACCTGTAATCCACCATTATACATACCCAATACGGGTTAGTAGATGTCATATGTCTTCAAGTTTTTGGTTCTAGGACATGCCGGTTTCCACACGATATTTTCCTACGCCGCCGCCGCGCCGCCGTCATTTTGAGAGCATTGGTGACTTACAATTATTCGTGTGTCGGGGCCGTCAACACTCAGCCACTATTGCTCTTGCTCTGAATTCAGATACAGGTGGATAAGTATGTAATAATTCGCTAGTACTCCTAGTACTTAAGGATCCATCATAGTATCATCTTTGACCTAATATCAAACTGTCCGTTTCGGGTTTTGCCCAACTAAACACGGGCGCCAGGGTTACCACGCAAAAGAAAAAATAAATAAACTAAATTTTAACATACCTGCGGACTTCAAAAAACCCACTATTCCAGTTGATTTACTATGCGATATTACGCATGAGGACCGTTTCCATGAATGTTTTTCACGCTGCGAATTTTCTAGTTATGAAGAATCATAATTCTTTGTTCTATAAACATTAGTCTGGCGATTTTGTGTAACAATCCTTTACCCGTGGCTTCGCTCGCGTTTATTTAGAATTAGACAGCCAATTCGGATCGTAGATGTGGCGCCAACTTTCATTATGAGTTTTATTGGTGTTTTTCTCAGGAACAGTTCCTATTTTCGGCGTGAAAGGTACCTTAATTTGCCATCTCCGTACACCTGGCAACTTAATTATTGTATACTTTACGGATGATCGGTGCAGTGTTTTGGGCGTGCAAAGGTAACAATAGTAATGAATTCGTTATGCAAGGCTGCAAACTTGTTTTTATTTTTGCGTGAGTACTTGAATTGAAAACTGAGCAAGCGAAGAATTGTAGGATTGAACCGTGAGCGAAGCGAGCGGTCGTCCCAGGTTGAATAGCGATTCTACCGGGTCACGGGATGCTCACTGGGGTTGCGGGACTTTTATCCGGGTCGCGGAACTTCTGCAGGGGTCGCGAGACTGTCTCAACAGGCTACCGTGATTTTGGAACACAAACTATGGACACGTTTAACTTGTTATATCGTTCTCATATACCTAATGTACCATCTGAAGATAAATGATATACTCGTAACAAAGGTTCTGTAATAATTTTGGCGATTGAAAAAAAGTGTCCATTGAGTTTCTTGCCGATTCTTCTCCATACAGTTCTACGCATTGGAATTGGCACCTACGGTACTTTCACAGTTATTTTGTCTTGTGACTGGGACTGTAGCACCGTAACTTTTTTTGTACTAGTTTTATTTTGTCTTTTGTCAATTAAAACGTGCCTGTAATTTGTTCTAGTTGAAATAAATGATTTGGGCAATGAAACAAGGTGAATTTTCGTCAGTACGAGTCTGACAGTTCAAGTCAAGACATGCAGTTCAGACAAAGAATGGTTTGAATGCATGACACCCCTCTAAAAAAGGCACAGCATATTTTGAGATAATTATGCTAAACTTACCGGCACAGCCCTAATATCTGATGTGAAAAGGTTACTCCTAAATTCTTGAGAAAAAAATCACTATGAGTCAGATGCTATTGTAAACTCTTGAATAGGATATAAATCAGTATTGATCTATTCCGTGAGTCCGTGACGTAGGTGTTAGATTCTTAGTTGTATATTTCCTTAGACGGGTTTTGGTATTTTATGGGTACCTACCAGTTTTATAAACTAGTAGGTATTTGAATTCTTTTGCGAATTGGGCTACGGAATTTTCATTTAACATTTTTTTAACGATTAGGATCGCTTTTTTAATGTAGTCGACGGTGAAGCACGCTTGCCTCAAATAATAGGTAGAATCGGAGCTCCCAAATTCTTCGAAAATCTTAAAGGCCAAAATAACTAAGAACCATTTAAAAATAATAATAGAAGGGATAAACAAGTAGAAGCGCAATGTGAAGAACGAAATGGCTACTCGTAGAAAGGAGATGTCTGCTAAGATGCAGATAAATAGAGAAGGATAGAAAAATAAGACAACATTTTGCGCCGCCCTCAATGAATTGGGATTTCAATAGTAAACTCAGCCTAACCTTCCACCCTAGTTCGTGGACTAGACGACGCAAGTCTCCGATGGGTACCTTACGACTTTCGTATCCAAATGACTTTCACAATACAAATCCACAGAGGTAAGTACGTACACATGTACGCGTCAATGGATACCGAAGTCGTATAAGGTTTCGGAGACTTGCGTCGCCTAGTATACCAAGGGGCTAACGCATTCCACTGTTGGACATAGGCCTCTCCCAGGCTGTGCCACATCACCCTGTCCTGTGCCTTCCGCTTCTGACCAAGCCACCTTTTTAAGGTCGTCGGTCCTTCCAGCTGGGATGCTTCCCCCACACTACGCTTGCCGCTACGTGGTCTCCACTCCAAGACTCGTCTGCTCCACCTGCCATAGGACCTACAAAAGAGCCCAGCCCACTGTCACTTCAGTTTACTAACTCTGCAGGGTTGACATGGAGGGAAGTGGAAATATATTTCTTTCCTATTCCTTCACTATTATTTTTGATTAATTTCGTTGCAGGATCCAAGACAGGTTAATTCATTTTCTGGGATACGTCGAGCTTCATTGTCTCTGCGCTTTTCTGGTGGTTGCCACTGTTGAGTCTGTCTTTCAAGAGTTACAGTAGTTGGGGAATAGTGTGGTAGGTTTGTCCCAAAAAAAACTATGCAGGATATATTGGTTACTCCAGTTATTTTTAAATTATGATGAGGACAACAGAATGATGAAGAATAATTACATGGAAAACCTGCATGTGACTTTCAGGTGGCTTATTATGACATCTTAAAGCGACGGTAATTCCAGTGTGGGAAAGAGACATAGCTATACAAGTCATCTAGCGCCATGTCGTTCCTACAGTGAAATTACTCTCGTGGTATGCCACTAGTTTTTTCTGGGTGAGCTCACTGCATCTTCGATCTATTTCCTCTGTGTTTCTGGGCTAGATGGAAGCAAAGAGCAAACCCATCGTTAATAAAAATCCTTCACGAGCTTGAGCCTTTTGAATTTTAGGCCTCCAAGTGTGGATAAGCAAAATAATTTGATGTTATCTTTAAATGATCTTTGATTTTTTTTCCTTACTAATGTTTATAAACGGGTTTTGTAAACCAGATTTGATAATTCACGCATACTTTTTTTTTGATTTACTTACTTGAAGTTTTGCACATTCTTTCGAATTGATATACCAATTCAACATTATTAATTTGACGGACGGTGTATCAATGAATGTAAGGAGGTGTGGGGGTATCAAATTTGCGTTTTGCGGACGACAATACGTTGTTCGTTCGCAACGAATGGTTACCATAATGTGTTCCGTCGATGCGCATGATTTCCGGTTGCTTCTATGTGAGTTCGCTCTTGTCTTCTATATCTGGGCTAGTTTGGGGCCAAAAACAAAACGAAAGCCGCTAATTATAATAATTACAGCCTAAAACATTTTTTAAACTCAATTCTCGTCGCGGGACTGTTGCATCACATTATTAGCACGAGTTTTCAGTATTTGAGACGTAAAGTAAACTGGAACTTTGACAATTTCAAATTGACAATTTTCAATGAAAAAATTAGTTCCTTCTTCGCACACCAGAGGCGCTGTTCCATTTTTTCATTCAAGAAACGCTGTAAATACTGGAAAGACGCTGTAAAGTAAAAGAGTGAAAACTCTTTACCACGCTAAATAAAAAAGGGTACTGTACCCTTAGCACGAATTTTCAGTATTTGAGACGTAAAGTAAACTGGAACTTTGACAATTTCAAACTGACAATTTTCAATGAAAAATGTAGTTCCTTCTCCGCACACCAGAGGCGCTGTTCCGTTTTTTCATACAAAAACGCTGTAAATACTGGAAAGATGCTGTAAAGTAAAAGAGTGAAAATTCGTGCTAAGGGTACAGGTAACCGTAACGACACTGAAACGTAAAGAGCTATTGAAGGACACCGTGGATTTTACTCGGTACGAGTCTGACAGTCGCTCCCGTCCCGCCCTGGTTTCAGGAAGCATTTGATGATTTTACTAAGATTAAAAAATGCTGTCCTCATTATATGTGTAGGTACTCCACTTTACTCTAAACCCCGTTATTCTCGTAAATCATTAGTATTGGGGCCATAGGGGCTGGTTTACATGTAGTATTGTCACGCTTGTCAACTCGGGTTTTACCGTCATGTCAGGCCAACTGAGTGATTTGCTACGATATTTGTCATGCACAATTTTCCCATTAGTAATTTCATTGTTTCGCTTTTATTTTTGGTACCTACATTTATTATGGGTTGTGTTATTCCTGGTTTACGTTTGACAACTTTTTCTTATAGAGTGAGCAAATTAGTCACAAGTATCGCGGACAGTCATGCGAATAGCAGCCAGTTGGCGTGTGAGTTAGACTCTGAGAGAGATTGGCTGAAAAAGATCAGGTTGATTGGAAGGATGTGGGGGAGGCCATTGGCCAGCAATGGGGCAGAACAGGCTATCACCTAGCTCTTTCCTGTTCGACATGGTTCTTTGGTAGGTATACAAGTTGGTAACAAAAACACATCATCTTTAAAAATGATTATAGCTATCACGGTTCATATGAGCCTGGGTGACGGACGGACAGACAGACAGACACAAGAGTTTTAGTAATAGGGTGATATTACCCTTTGGGTCGTCGTTTCAGCCTATTGCAGTCCACTACTGGACATAGGCTGCCCCCAGGGAGCGCCACAGCGCACGATCTTCTGCTTTTTTCATCCAGCCACTGCCAGCCTTCTTCAGGTCATCGGTCCATCTTGCCATTCGAGAACCTTCCTACTCCACCACTATCGTCGGTTCTGCAGCAGACATGACCAGCCTACTGGCACTTCCCTTTGGGTACGGAACCCTAAAAATAGAATCACAACACGAGACTATTTCATTGTCTCCTCAAAACATCGGCACCGTTTAGTTAAGTATTCGAAAACAACGCTAATGTAAAGATTAAAATAAATTGATGGCCCACTAAAAGTCACGTGTTTCACACGTTTTGTTTATTTGGGTCGGTTATTACCGAGTGCATTGCACTGCAATGCAGCTTTCTCAATGAAAAGGTTAGATACACTCAAAGCCAAAGCTCAAGAAAAAAGAAAGTACCTAATCAAAACGGGTTGTTCACATTTTCTTTACTTCTTTATTTCTTCATTATTTCTTTCTTTTTTTTTCTTTCTTGCATTTTTAATCACAAAAATAACACTAAAATCGGTTGAGCAGTTTCGGAGGAGTGTGTCCAAAAAAAAAAAATTTTTTTTATTAAGTAAGTACCAGTTATTATATTATTATTGCTATTACACATCATACATAAAATAGAATAATTTCTAATAATAAAAATAAATGTAAATAATAATGTTACATAAAGTAAATTATTTATGTATAGACGGCTAATGTTCAAAACACATAATATATTTTAATTGTTAGGTAGGTACTTATTTCCTTATTTAATAATATTGGAAAAACCTGCGACTCGCTGATAGTTGTTTAAATTGAATATTATGTAACCGATAATTGCTGGGAAATACCCAAAAAACAGAGAAGAAAAAAATCGTGACAAATATTATGGTTCCTTATTTACGAACATAAAATCATGAATGTGAAAATCATCCTTAATACACCGACTTAATGATGCAATTCGACTGATTTGCATCATCTCCTAAGTAAGACCGTTACAATCTACTACAGACAGCGGAGCGCCAAGAAAACATTTTATTTTGTCAGCGCCTTTATTTTCATAGAAATAAGGATGATTTTTAACCGACTTCAAAAAAAAAAGTAGGTTCTCAGTTCGACCTGTATGTATGTATGTATGTATGTTTGTCCGCGATTATCTCGCGTTTGGCTGAACGGATTTTGATGCAGTTTTCAGGAAAGTGTTCATTACATTCTGGAGAAGGTTTTAGTATATAACACTAATAGATACCCCGTGACGTTGCCCGCGTGGATCTGTTTTGCTTACTTGGATCGTAGATTTTCAGGGACGATTGCATGTTTGTCCGCGATTATCTCGCGTTTGGCTGAACGGATTTTGATGCAGTGTTCAGGAAAATGTTTATTACATTCTAGAGAAGGTTTTAGTATATCACACTAATAGATATCCCGTGACGTTGCCCGCGTGGATCCGTTTTGCTTACTTGGATCGTAGATTTTCAGGGACGATTGCATGTTTGTCCGCGATTATCTCGCGTTTGGCTGAACGGATTTTGATGCAGTGTTCAGGAAAGTGTTTATTACATTCTGGAGAAGGTTTTAGTATATCACACTAATAGATATCCCGTGACGTTGCCCGCGTGGATCCTTTTTGCTTACTTGTATCGTAGATTTTCAGGGACGATTGCATGTTTGTCCGCAATTATCTCGCGTTTGGCTGAACCGATTTTGATGCAGTTTTCAGAAAAGTGTTTGTTACATTCTGGGGAAGGTTTTAGTATATAACAATAATGGATATCTCGTGAAGTTGGTTACATAGATCCGTTTTGCTTATTAGGATTGTAGATTTTCAAAGACGCGGATTTTATGAAGATTTTTATTGTTGATTATCTCAACTAAAAAGGGAAAATAAAAAACTTTTTGAAAAAAAGGGAACCGACTTCAAAACTAAACACAAAAAATCTATAAAAATAACTTTTCTTTCGGAAGTCGGTGGCCATATTATGTCAATGAAATAAAAAAAGCAAAGCCACCGACTTCCGAAAGAAAAGTTATTTTATAGTTTTTTGTGTTTGGTTTTGAAGTCGGTTCTCTTTTTTTCAAAAAGTTTTTTATTTTTCCCTTTTTCTATATGAAATTTGTCTCTCGGGAGAAAACGTTTTTCACATACTAAATCACGACCAATCTTTTAGATTCTGGCGTCAATCGTTTCAGCATATTATATTCTAGGTTTGAACGTTTTGCTTTTTTTATAGATTTTTTGTGTTTAGTTTTGAAGTCGGTTCCCTTTTTTTCAAAAAGTTTTTATTTCTTTGACATAATGGCCACCGACTTCCGAAAGAAAAGCTATTTTATAGTTTTTTTGTGTTTGGTTTTGAAGTCGGTTCTCTTTTTTTTCAAAAAGTTTTTATCACATCTACACTCACGAGCAAAAGTATGGAATCACTTAATCGGTTTTGATCCGAGATAGCTCCTTAAGTAATGGCGTGATTTGAAAGAATTTGGTATCAATTTAAAGTTAACAGTTGGATCTTAAAAAGGGTATCATTTTTGTTATTTTTATCTAGTTATTAAGACTATCGTCTACCGAGCGCTCGTCCATACTAAAAGAGAAAACGTTTTCCTGCCCCTAAATGTTATCCTATCTCAATGATTTTTTAGAATGCTTCTGACACAGTAAAAAACCTAGGTTTATAGGTTTTCATTTTTTCAAAATTTATAAGTGTTTGAAAGTTACAGGCGCCTAAAAGTTACTATTTTTATGACAAAATTTTCATTGAAGTAAAACCTTTGTATTTTAAAAACAAAGAAGTTTTAGAAAAAAAGCAAAACGTTCAAACCTAGAATATAATATATGCTGAAACGATTGACGCTAGAATCTAAGAGATTGGTCGTGATTTAGTATGTGAAAAACGTTTTCTCCCGAGAGACAAATTTCATATAGAAAATACTTACAGTCAGTCGCGAGCTGCAACGCTCTCTATCGCACGATCGGGGGTTTTTCAACGCGCGAGAGGGACAGCACGAGTTTTTCTAAATACCTATTTTTTTAAATGGCAGCCGCTTTACTATCCTCTTAAGTACTCAAGATCGCACGGAACCCGAGTAAGTAATTCTAGACTTTTGCTCGTGAGTGTAGTTGGTCGGCAACGCAAATTGCATTACGTCATCTTAGGTTTGGAGCCTAATTTTGGACATTCATCGTGTTTTAGGTAACCAGTTGGCGCTACTATTGAGTAGGGTCCGGAAATATAGCTGTAAAAGTTTATTGCTATTGGCTTAAAAACCAAATTTAATGACCACCTCAACATCTTTTTGTAAAAATATCGAACGTGACTTCCTAATACTGTCTAGAATGTAAGTTATAGGCTGCCCCTTTTAATGTTTATAAACCCGTTTCATAAAATAAAGGTTTTCAAAATATTCACAACATTAATGTTTTGGACAGCTCAAGCTACACTAGCGCCTCTAGCGGCGAATTCATACACGATGGCTCTCATAAAGCGCCTTTTATATAGGAGCGTCATCTACCGTGATCTACAAGTATTGAGAAAAGCTTCGCCTGTTGTATGCAAGTCTACAGAACAAATAGTTTGCATAATACAAGACAGATGGCGTTTTCACAGTTTTTATTTTCCATTATTTTTTTGTTTCAAGTGTTCATCTTTTTCGATATTCGTCACATTGTAAACTGACTTTGATAAAAGAGGAGGTTCTCAATTGCACGGTTGGTGCAGTGGCTGAGCGATTGGATTGCTGTGCTACGTGTCGGGTTCGATTCTCGCACGGAGCAATTATTATGATCTACAAGTAGTTGTTCCGGTTCTGGGCGTTTGTGTATGTGATTTTATATGTGTTTGTAAACGCACCAACGACACAGGAGGAATTCCTAGTGTAGGGCAAGGTTTTTTTTAAAAAAAAAAGTTTGTCGGACCTTTTTATTTACTGAGACCTTTATTCAAACATCATTGAGAATAGCCCGAGCACTAACTGTCTGCTGACTGTCTCATATGTCTAGTGGTCACCAGAGTCACAAGTGCGACTGCTGGACATGTGGTACCGGGTTCGATTTTCAGTTGGGGCAAAGTATTATTAGATTTTCTGTAAGAAGTTTCTCAGTAGTAGGCACGAAGTCTAAGCGCCCAGTGGATCACAAAAGGAAAACACTAAGGGCATTTCCCGTTTATTTTCACGATAATTAGTCCTTAAATGTTCATTTATTAATGTCCATTTACGCAAAAATTTAGTTAGCGTGCCTTTTTTTTACGTCGTTAAATCAAATCATTTATTTCAAGTAGACCAGTTACAGGCCCTTTTGGTATGTCAAAAAAATATATAAACAAATACTACAAAATTCTGGTGATAAAGTCCCAGTCACAAGACATAATAACTGTGAAAGTACCGTAGATGCCCATTCCAAGTAGTAGATCTCTATGGAGAAGAATCAATCACCAATAATCAATCAACCATCTAATTGAGTTACATTTGCATGCCGAATGGACTTGGCGGAATATGAAGAGCTATTAATTGTTTACGTTTCTTAATATCTGTAAAATACCATATTTCAGGCAAATAAATGATTCTGATTCTGATTCCTTCCGCCCGACTGTCTGACTCGTACTGACTTAAATCCACCGTATTAAAGAAATACCATAAATACCCTATGTACTTACCATAGGATGTATGAAGTGTGTTACGAAACTTTTTACAATTGTGTTAACTTTTTCGTCCAGCAGTGTACAAGTAAGGAACAATTTCACAAACGCCTACACTGTAAGTACACGCATTTATCGTGATTTAACAAATTGGAGCCGTTCCCTTTTCGATGGCCTTAGTGGTAGCTGGTAGTTTGTTGGAGAGCTAGTGTGACGAAAAAATACGTGGTCTTTATATAAAAGCAATAACGTGTAATAATTAGTATTGATAAATTTTGAGTACCTTCTTTTAAGGTGTTTTAAAAACGGAACCCTTATAGATTCGTCATGTCTGTCTGTCTGTCTGTCCGTCCGTATGTCACAGCCAGTTTTTGACGAAAGTATAAGAGCTATCCTGTTGAAACTTGGCAAGTAGATGTATTATGTAAACTGCATCAGGTTTTTTTTTACATAAAATAAAACTAAAAAATAAAAATAAAATTTGGGGGTACCCCCAGTACTTAGAATTGAAACTCAAAATTATTTTTTTCGCCTGATCCATACGTGTGGGGTAGATATGAGCGCCGATGGCCAATTCCACGGCGGCGGCGTGGCCTGTATATTTTCACGGCGGCGGCGGCGTCGCGGCGTCGCGTCGCGTCTGGCCGTGCGCCTTAGTTTTTTTTTTATTAGGGAGAGATTTCTTAAGAAGAAAAATGAAGAAAATCATGTTGTTGTTAGGTACCAAAAAAAGTTTTATAAAGAAACGTATTTGCTAATTACAATTTTAGTCTTCTATAATTACAGATTACGTTTACTAAAAACAATCATTGTTTCAGTATTTTAAGACGCGAGACAGAGTTTTTAATCAAAGCACTATCTATTTTTTTTGTGAAACGGGTTTGCTCTTGACCCTAGTTTTTTTCATCGTGGTAAAATCATCAAATGAGTCCTCCTACCCAGGGCAGGGCGGGAGGGACTGTCAGACTTGTACTGACTAAAGTCCACGGTGTCCTTCAGTAGCCCTTTGTGTACCGGAGTCGCGGTATAAGTGTGTCCCACGACCCCGGCAGGCTTTGGCCCTCTAAATGGGACGCCCCGTCATTGCGCTGACGTTCTTTAAGGCGCGCGTGGAACACAACGCGCCGTCGATCCGGGAATGGTCCATGGTCGGACAGCGAGTCTCCCATTACTCGCCACCCGCATGCCCTCGCCTACGGTGGCCGGAGGTCGTCCCGCGATGTCCGACGCCGTGAGCGTCTACCACTGCGCCGTGGGCGAGGGTTCTCCCTCGCGCGTCCCGCCTCCTCCTTCGCGAGCATGACCATCCTCATCTCTCATCTCCATCTCACCCCGCAGCATGGCGGCGACCAATGTCGAGGTCGTCGCCTATCACCTGCGTCAGGACACGGCGGTGCTCTGCCCAAGCGGGGCAGTTCTGCATCGTATGCTCCACCGTGTCCTCCAGGCGGTCCTCGCAGTGGTGACACCCAGACGTTTCCTCTCTCCTTATCCGACATAGGTACCTCCCGAAGCATCCGTGTCCACTGTCCGGTGAGGACCTGCGTCAAGCGGTAAGTGAGGACGCCGTGGGACCTATCCAGCCACTCCTCAAAGAGGGATCTTACCGCCGCGATTGCGGCGAGCCCGTTGACCCTAGTCTAGGTCACGAATGACTAAGACAAGGTTGACGATACCCAGAAGTAGGAGCCCCGCTAAGCGGGGCTCCGTCGATTTCTCTTGTGAAGGAAGAACTAGTTTTGCCTAGGCCAGACTAGTCTATCCTGAAATCGAGTTTGGCCGGTAATTTATACACTTGACTGTGTAGAACCGACTATACACGTACCAGTATACTTGTACAAATCGAGACTTGCACAAACATGGGACAGTGACCATGTTCGGGACTTTAACCATGGCGTGATGTGACGCGATTTGATCGATTCCAAC
The DNA here is from genome assembly GCA_954870645.1 of Agrotis clavis. Classification (NCBI taxonomy): domain Eukaryota; kingdom Metazoa; phylum Arthropoda; class Insecta; order Lepidoptera; family Noctuidae; genus Agrotis; species Agrotis clavis. The sequence goes on from OX940941.1 coordinate 14,473,412, forward strand.
CACAAGTGAAAATGAACCTTGCCACTAAGAAATAATGATGCAATTCGATTGACTTGACGTCGTTGTGTCGTCCCTTAGAAATTTGTGCAAGTATCTTCCCACACACGTTTCAGTATACTTGCGCAAGTCTGGATTACCGCAAGTATACTGTAAGTGCCTTTTAACACGTTCCGGTTGCCGGGTAGTCGGTGCCGGTATGGCAAATTACGCCGGTACGTGTGAAAGCTATAGTACATGCCATACACTCCGCCGCCGGCTACCCGGCACCGGCTACCCGGCAACCGGAACGTGTGAAAAGGCACTAACGTGTCTGGCATAAGCTACGTAGTGAGTGTAGCAAAGAGGCTAGAGCGAACAAACGCCGAATGCCATCAGGACGCGCGTGCGAGCGAGAAAGCAAGTTGCGACTCGTCGTGGCGGCGCGCCGCGCGTTTCTTTCGGCGGCGGCGCGCCGACCAAATTCACGGCGACGGCGGCGCGCCGGCGCGGCGCTCATATCTAGTGTGGGGTATCTATGAATAGGTCTTAAAAATGATATTGAGGTTACTAACATCATTTTTTCCTAAACAGAACGGTTTGCGCAAGAAACACTTTCAAATTGTTAAAATGTGTGTCCCCCCCCCTGTAACTTCTAAAATAAGAGAATAATAAAACTAAAAAAAATATATATGATGTACATTACCATGCAAACTTCAATTGAAAATTGCGTTGAACGAGATCAAGTAATTCGTTTTTTTTTAATACGTCATAAATCGTAAACCGCAATTTACCTTGAAAAGTTACAACCAACTACAAGAACTTTTATATTATGTCACTTGCTGTTACGGAACCCTTTAAGGGCGAGGCCGACTCGCACTTGGCCGCTTTTTTTTTAATTAGGTAAGGATTTAAATTTTGTCTAAATAACTACGACAATATATTACTCCTACAATATCGTACTACTACGAGTACCTATAATAATATATATACGAAACATTGTGGGTTTTTTTATCTTGCTAAAATCATCTAATGAGTTCTGGGTTAGAACCCAGGGCGTGATAGGGTGTAGGAGGGACTATGAAACTCGTACTGATATAAATCCACGCTGTCCTTCAATAGGTAGCTCTATACGTTCCTGGGTCACGGTTACCTGAAAAGACCAAGATTGTGGGTATGGATCGATGTTTGTTACTGTTTGTCTCACAAATTGGGATTAGAATAAAATTTGGTACGCATATAGTTTATTGCCTGAATTTACACATAGGATACTTTTTATCCCAGTATGATGTAATCGTATGGATAATTTTCGACTTCTGCGCTGCTGAAGCTGTGGGCGAAATCTACATAAATATTCTGAAATGAGCAGTGGTAATTCAGTCCCCTGAATGGAGGCGTTAGATTCATTTAAGGCATCCACAGAAAAGACCGATTAAGGAGGTCATAACCTCCTGCAGGTTGACCTGCGAGTTGCATACTCAAAAAGTGGTAACAATTCTAAATTAATGTCCAACTTGTTTTCCAACACAGGCAAACTCTAGGTATATTGTGTCATTTTGTTTCTATATTGCTTTCAAAAAGCGGCCAGAAAGTGTCATAACCGAAAGTTCTTAGCCATTTGCGATCTATCAAACCATATTTGGCCCGCGCTCATATCCTTGTTGTTATGCAAAGCCAAAAGAGAATGATTTAAATATTGTTAAAATCTTTTTATCGTATAATCTTAACATTCTGCTTATAAATATTTCATTACCTTTACATAATTATGTCCATCTTTAAAGACTAACTAGTGGCCCGGTATGTGCTTCGCTACTGTGACAGCAAAATCCCCATTAACAAAATGATCCGCCATTTATTGAATTTACTTGTTACAAGAAATGTGTTATATGAAAAACCGCCCGACCGTTTTTGTGCAAACTTCACACAAACCATCTACTAAATAGTCTGTACAAAACCTAAACAGTTGGTTTGGATAGGTGAGCCCGTTCTTGAGTTATAAAATTACGTACAACGAAAAGTGGCATTGATTTTTATATATTAGAAGATACTGAAGAGGTTTCTGTTTGTATGAATTGAATAATCTTCGGAACCAATGATTCAATTCTATTTTTTGTTTTTCTATCAGGAACATTAACATTATTCCTGAGTGTTAAAATATTATGCATATTAGTCGAACTTTCACAATTTTTGTTCAGCAAGTCAGGAAAGTGACAACGTGAGGTCCACGCCTACCCGATAAGTCTTGTGTAAGGAAGTTTCTTACTATTTCACCCAAAAACTACGGAACGGATTTGGATGAAAGGAACGCAAATTAAATTGGGATAAAAACTATCCTATTAACACATGGGATAGGTTCTATCCCAATTTTATTTTCCATGTGATACCTAACTTTCTAGTTTTAGCGGGCAAAGTACTGGCAACAGTTGCTAAGTAATTATAAGCACTTAATACTTAGCACACTTACATACACTTAGCACTTAAGCACGTAATGAATGAATACCTATCTTTAACAATTATAATCTGCCATTTTTTGACGTGTAAAATACCTAACGATAACACATATTTTTTGGACGCGAGCTCCTCAACCATAACGGCAAGCAATTGTAAGATAATGCCCTCGTAAAATCCCATGGCTTTTGTTCAAAAAGATATACGTGTGTAGAAGATAGCTTTGTTTTCAATGTACTTGCTAATACATTAATTACGGGTGTAAAACGGCTACTTTAAGCAATTTTGCTAAAAGTGAAAATCTATTAAAGAAATTTGAGAGATTGTGGTAGCTTGATGTGCTGGCGTCTGTCCGACATAGATAATTATAATGTAATGTAAAGAAAGAATTAATATAAACAATTTTATTTGACTACGTTTGGTTTAGTTTATGCTATCATTTTATGTATTTTGTGGACCATTTTACGATTCGCTTTACAAAACTGTCAAAAAGATGAATTGCGTATCAAAAATTGCAATATGAATAATCAATTTAGGTTAGTGAGGTAATAATTATTATGATAATACTAAGGTGGCCTTTTTAGACCCGCTGGACTCAATTGTACAATAAGTACTTAACAGTGTAGTGAGGGAGGAAGGCATTGATAAAATTATGGGTTTGATTTATTAGTGGCATCCGTTTTATTGTTTTATGGTTTCAATGATATCTACAGATTATTTTATTATAACACATCTACTCGATTGTTTGATTTGATACGGTAAACCTCTTGGCTACTGCACGTGCAAACAAAATGGCGCGCATGACTGGCGATGTTCAAAATGTAGAAAATAATGATTCTATTCTTAATTTGTTCAGTAGTATGGAAAGGATTGTTTTCTATTAGAAATAGAATAGGTCAAGTTACACGTGCTGCAAAATAAAGCTGCGTTGTTAGTGGAATTAAAAAAGATAAAATATTAAATAAACAGCTGCTGGCTGGCTGGAAATTATATCTAAGAAAATGGATCTACTGGATGTAATACGTTACTTAGCTTGGCCTTAAATATATCGGTTTCAAAATATAAAATAAAACACTAAAATACTTCCAAATTCACATATTTCAGCAGTCAATCGTCATTGACTGCTGAAAAATGTGAATGCCATTTAATGCCATGCCATTTACTCGGATATCTAAGCAGGGATCGCTGATTCCATTATTTTAAATGTATGTTTGTTATTTTACCCAAGACATTGAAATCAAATTCCATTATGATAGTAATTGTCGATTTAATAGTTTCTATAAATATTATTCTTGCATTTTGAGGTCATTACTGGCATGATTAAGTGGCTAGCTACTGTATAATTATAGTAATTGTATTTACTACTTCAACAGTTACTATGTTACATACAGTCGTATTATTTTGTTTTGTGTTGTTCTTAATTAATATTACTTATTTTTTTATTTAATTATTTATTACGTTCGATATTTTGAAAGCCTTGTAGATTTAATCATTGGGCGGACGGTTAGAAGGATTGTTATAAATTATTGTGGACATTTTTCTCCGGTACGTACAAAGCGATTTGCCAAGACTTTTATTATGCGCTCAGCCAAGGAGTGGAACTCTCTACAGGAGCCTGTATCGTGACAGCTACCTATAACCTTTCTTTTTAGCCTGGTAAAATCATCAAATGAGTCCTCCCACCTTACTGTCAGACTCGTACTGACTAAAATCCACGGTGTCCTTCAGTAGCCCTTTATGTTCACGGTAATTCGTGAATCCCGCGACCCCGGCAATCTACCTATAACCTTGGGGTCTTCAAGTCAAGAGTGAACAGGTTACTTCTAGGCAAGCGTGCTTCACCGTCGACCACATCTTCGCTTACCATCAGGCGAGATAGTGGTCAAATGTGAACGTACGTTATTTAAAAAAAAAGTATCTCTTTTTTATTACATACTAGCTGTTGCCAGCGGCTTCACCCGCTACAACTCGAAAATTATCCCACGGGAACATAAAATCGGGATTAAAACTATCCTATGTGTCAATCCAGGTTATAAACTATCTGTGTACCAAATTTTAGCCAAATCCGTTCAGTGGTTTTTGCGTGAAAGAGTAACAAACATACCTACATACACATACACATACCTACATACATCCTCACAAACTTTTGCATTAATTGTAATATTAGTAGGACATAGAAGTAAAATCGGGTCCATATTGGCTCACCTAAAGTTGTTTACCCGAAATTGTTCTTCCTAACGGTTTGTAATCCGAATGATCACTCTTCCTAAAATTTTTCATCCTAAAGTTTTCATTCATACTTTTTGTAGTGCTACCGGCGATGTTCATAACACTCATGTTTCCGAAAATTTTTATCAATAATATCGTTATTGTAAATATATTTAAACTCCTACTGTTTTTTATCATAACGTTTTTATCCCTAAACATTATTACGATACTATTTTTAGTTAGTCAGAAAAGTCGACGGAGCACCGCTTCGCGGTGCTCCTACTTCTGGGTGGTTTAAAAAAAAATAACCACGAAGGGGATGGCGGGGTCTTTCAGACCCCGCCATCCCCTTCTAACCTAACCTGTCCGAGTCGGGGTGCCCCCAGTCGTTTAGTCAGAGTGTCGTCTTGGGAGCACTATGAAAAAATGCCAACAAAATGAAACAAAATAAAAAGAAATCTAAACAAAAAGATATGACATTGAATAATAGTGTAAAAGAAGGTTATGTTGAGAAAAAATAGGAAAACAAATAATAGTATAATAGATGTTTATTGCTACTGACATTATGAAGTCGAATGATTCGGAATTATGAAAAATAGTGACAGAGCAATTAGGAGTTGTGATTATTAGGGTTAAAAATGTTAGGAATACAATTTTCGGGCTTCCAATGATCGGAGTTTAAATTTTAGGTGAACTTTGGCGCGCCCAGTAAAATCACTCCATATGTTTTAGTAAATGTAAAAGTTTGTAAAGATATTTGTTACTTTTTCAAAGAAAAACTACAGATTAATTTGGATTTCACTCAGATAGTTTATAATATGGATTAACACCATATACTCTAAGTATATATTTTTATCCCGGAGTAATGTTCCCCTTGAAAACGCTAGTTATCCTAGTCTATATTTGAAAACTGACTTGATGTTGAAGCTCAAGAACCAGCTTTAATCAATTCACTTTCAAGGCTTAAAACAAGTAAGTAATAAGTTGTTTTTCGTACTGACTGGTACACTGGTAAACCTGGACTGATATTTTTTTGTTTAAAAAAAAATCATAAAAGTCAATGACCGTAACACCATAACAAATTCATTTTATTTTAACTTCCTTCCTTTTAGCATTTAAGTAGCCTTTAGTGTTCCCACTGCTAGCCTCCTATAGGTGCAAGGGAGTGGAGAGTCACATTTATGTACCTATTCGAATTTTTGGTTCTAGGACATACCAGTTTCTTCACGATTTAAAAATATACAGTCAGATAGATAAAAAGTGACTCTGAAAAGGTTCCATACAAAAGCAAGGAAAAAACATCGTCAAAATTATTTATTTATGCGATTAAACAATGATAATGTTATCAAATTACAGTGACTATAAACGTAAAGGAAGTAATTATAACATGCATTAAAATATTGAAAATAAACAAAGTAGGTAAAGAAAATAAAAGTATAATGTCATGTCTTCGCACTCGTATGTCTTAGTAACCGTTAATTAACACAACAAATTCACACAACTAAAACAAGCAAATCAATCGGAAACAACATAATTATGTACATCACATACAGGAAGTGTACAAACCAGTTGTTGTGGTGTGATAAATGTGATAATCAATGATGACTCATCAGCATTTTGTTACAATGTGATGATGTATCACTATTGATGTGAATGATGGATCACATCAAATTATTTCAAACGTCTGGCTGAACAAAATGTGTAGATTAGGATGACTTATGCAGAATGTGAAGGACGAATTGCTAATCATGTGGTTTGGTTGCATGGCATGTTCATATTTCTTTCCAACTTTACCTGCATGTGCACGAGGGCGAGAGTGTGACTGCAACCTGCATGAGCATATGCATGAGGGCGGGTGAGTGTGACTGCACCCTGGATGAGCATATGCATGAGGGCGGGAGGGTGTGACTGCACCCTGCATGAGCATATGCATGAGGGCGGGAGGGCATGACTGCACCCCGCGTGAGCATATGCATGAAGGCGGGAGAGTCTGAATGCTGAACATTTAATTCTGCATGAACATTTAAAATGTATGAGGGGGGAGGGTGTGATTGAATCCTGCATGAGCATATGTGTGATGGCGGATAGGTGTGATTGCATCCTGTATGAGCATATGCATAGGGGCGGGAGGGTGCAAATGCATCCTGCATCCAAGCCTGGATCATTGTCTCGCGGAATTAAAATTAAACATTTTGCACCTGTTTTCCTTTCTAAATTCTTAAGTCAATCCGGTCATATTTAGTACTCATGTTTAACAACGGCTTGCCTGACTTACAGCAAACCCTCTAAGGTGGCCCACCTTCGGGGGCTTGCTGTAAGCCAGGTAAATCTACTAGGGGGCCCGGTTGATAATCGCCACCTCAATTTTACGCTATGTGCGAACTCCTTGGTGGCGCCAAAACATCGCGATCGATCACACGTTGTGGATTAAGGCCTAAGGGGCGCACCCACGGAGTGAAGTACGTGTCAAGTTTAAAATGCACACAACGTTTCCAAGAAATTTTATAGGTTTTATTAATTTATTTTTAATGAAGAACAAGGTCAAAATTTATATCAAAACGTGTAAGTGAGAAGAATTGGCAGATATTATGGTCCTACCCGTAATGTGGTTACAATGAGGCGTTGTCAGCAGTTTCTTCGATTTATTCCCGTTGGATCCCACTTTTAAATCCCACTTGATTTTTTTTCTGTTGAATCCCACAAACAATTATTATGTAGGTATTCCCGTTAGATCCCAAATTATAAAATAACAAGAGAACAAGATTTCAATGGGGTCCAAAAGTGGGATCCAAAAGTGGGATTCAACGGGAATAAATCGTTTCTTCCGTAGGTGAATTTAGATTAGAACGTCAGGATTCCTAAATGTTGTAGTCATACATACTTAAAATCATTGCCAAAGGTCATTGTTATAAAGTAATAATGTTGCACTTACATAACACCTTAAATCCGGAATCCAAGGTGCGCTGAAATTCGTTAAAAACTTAAAACATGCGGATTTGTTTTTATGTAATGATGTCAGAGTATAATTGGCGTGCGAAGTAAAAAAAAACTAGACAATCATTTATAGGTATTTGCGTGGATTTATTTTTTTTATATAATCAGATTTTTGTAAAAACATTCCAGGCATTAAGTTGTACTGACAAGTAACTACTCGTAAGTTTTGAAATGAAAAGAATTACAAAAAATATGAAAAAAAGAACGTCGGGTTGCACTCCGGGAGTACCGGTAGAAGTGAAAACTTGAATAATATTATCGTTGTGCATTTATTTCCATAATTAAATAAACAATTTAAATACACGAATTTTACGACTACACAGCAGTTTGGCCACTACACAGATGGTCGAGCCATCAGCTGTCACCATCCATGGATGCGCGTGCCACGCTGTACATATATAATTGCCTACTGTCTTAGGGTTGTCACTTTTATCTAAATTTTAATTCAGTACCTTTAAATTGGCAAGTGTACAGACAACTCGGGCACGCCGCAATTGCGGCGGTAAGACCCCTCTTTGAGGAGTGGCTGGAGAGAAGTCATGGCGTCCTGACCTACCGCTTGACGCAGGTCCTCACCGGACACGGAAGTTTCGGGAGGTACCTGTGTCTGATGCGAAAGGAGGAGACGCCTGGGTGTCACCACTGCAAAGATCGCCCGGAGGACACGGTGGAGCATACGGTGCAAGACTGTCCAGCTTGGGCGGAGCACCGACGTGTCCTCACGGCTGCGATAGGCGGAGACCTCTCGCGCCCGGCATTGGTTGCGGCCATGCTGCGGGGCGAGACGGAGTGGGAAGCGGTCAGCTCCTTCTGCGAGGCAGTAATGCTCGTGAAGGAGGAGGCAGGCCGCGAGCGAGAGAGGACAGCGTCCTCCCTCCGCCCCAGCCGCAGTGGTAGGCGCCCACGGTGACGGACGTCGCTTGATGATCTCCGGCCACCGTAGGCGCGGGCATGCGGGCAGCGAGTAAAGGGCAACTCGCTGCCCGACCAAGGACCATGCCCGGGTCGACGGCGCGTTGTGTCCCACGCGCGCCTCAAAGAGCGTCAGCATAATGACGGGGCCCCCCTCTCAGAGGGCCAAAGCCTGCAGGGGTCGCGGGATTATTCCCTCACCGTAACCCCGGAACATAACAGGCTATGAAGGACACCGTGGATTTTAGTCAGTAGAAGTCTGACAGTCCCTCCCGCCCTGCCCGGGGTTGGAGGACTCATTTGATGATTTTACCACGCTAAAAAAAAAAAAAAAAAAAAGTGTACAGACAACTGTACAGGTTTAATTTTATTTTATATATATACATAATTAGCGCCGCGGCGCGCGTCAGCACTTTTGTATCGTATTTATACTGTTACTTTAGCATTATGTATCACTGCACCTTATAATTTCTATCAATAAGTATCAATTAAATACTTATCGCAGAAGGTTGTGTCGTTTATCATTTATTACGCGATCTTTCTGCCTATATCAATATCAGCAGTCATCTATCATTTATCATCCAAGTGTAGGAGTGATCAAAAACCCCTACATTTAATGGTCCTTCGTGCCGGATTGGATCTGATCCAGTGACCTGCGGATCCAGTCATCAGTGTATCATTATCAAGATAGTGTTTTGAAGATTTCCGGTACGATAGCGAATCGGTCCGCTGGCCTCCCACAAGCGGGTCTCACCAGTAGGATTGAGAAGGCGCACATATCGTGCTGGAGGTCCCGACTCTTCATTTCGCCGCTAGACGGCACAGGCGGTAACATAGACTAGAGCCTGTCTTTAAATTATTAACCTGTAATAAGTCAATTACTAACTTATTTTTCGTTACGATTTTATACTTAACTATAACTAGTTAGGTACTCAGTTAATATACCTACAATACTGAGAAATCGGCAAAACTAAACAAAAAAGTACCTAAAACATTCTAGTGGGGAATTAAACATACCTACCCACCTACTTCCTCTGTGTGATAGAAAACTAATAAGTACAACAAAAAAGAAGTAAGTAGGTATCTCATCATCAAAAAAATAATGCTAGAATAAGTGAGAAGCGAATTGATGAATTATTAATACACCCAAACACACGGCAATACTTTTTCTTGCGAATATCAGACATTTTTGATTCATTTAGCGGTGCCGAAAAGCCGTGACGCGCGAACCTCGTGCAGTGTTAGCCCCGACTGGCACTACTCGAAACCGCTCGAGATTTTGTTAAGTGTGCGTGCGGCGACGCATAGATACGATGGCGCACACATACAAGCCGCGCGCGGTGCGTTTGTATGAAGATAACCTACTTCCCGTGTTTATACTTTGGCTGTACCGTCTAAACGAAACAGCAGGCCGTACAAAAAGTGTACAACGCTGCTAAAGAAGTTTTCACTTCAAAAACTTTGCATGAATCACTTTGGAACAAAATAGAATGAAAATCATCTAAGGATTCCTCTCACCCAGGGCATGACGGGAGCGACTGTCAGACTTGTACTGACTAAAATCCACGGTGTCCTTCAATAGCCCTTTACATTCCGGAGCCGAGATTACTTGATAGTCCCGCGACCTTAGCAGGCTTTGGCCCTCTAAGGGAGCCCCGTCCGTCATGTTGCTGGCAGAGGCCTTACCACGAGCTCTTAACGTGATCCCGTTTAGGCTGTGGGAAAGAGATGGCGCTAGACGACCTGTATATCTCTGTCTCTTTTCCACAGCCTAAACTGGATCGCGTTAAGAGCTCGTGGTAAGGCCTCAGTTCTTTGAGGCGCGCGTGGAACACGACGCGCCGTCGACACGGGCATGTTCCATGATCGGACAGCGAGTCGCCTATTACTCGGCTGACGGTGGTTGGGGTGGTAATGGTGAACGTAACAGTAATAATTTTTTTTCTCAAACCGTAAACATTACGTTTCATCCTACGAACATTAAAAATAATGTCACCATGTACTTGTTAACAAAGCAAGATGTTAACGATAATAATATTAAATTATTTGCATTTTACCTTCACAATAGCAGTATGTGTATGTGCAAAAGCCTCTGATCTTGATCTTTTTCAATTCTGTTTATTTTTTTTTATAAACTTGTTAGTGAAGTACTTACGACATTTTGTTGAATGCTAACCACTTGATAAAGTTGTCATCGAGTTATGTTTAAAGAAACTTTATTCTCAATAAAAACATAACAATGTCACTTACTTGAGAACAATACTTAAAATTAAATAATTACAAAAAGTTCGTCGTCACCAGTTACAGGCTATATAAACAAACAATGACTCATCCAATGCATTCATCTCCCACAAGTGACCGATCAGCCATGACATACTCACTAAGTTGGGTTTTGAATTCATTGAAAGAGTGTGTATTTCTAATACATGATGGTATATAATCTTATTGTAAAGTTGTGCTCCTTCAAAAGTAAGCATTTTTTTGCCATAGTTTGTTCTAGTTTTGGGTAAGACTAGCAAGCTAGCTCGTCGTGTGCTACGTTGACTAATTTCTTTATGTTTGGTGAGTATTATATTTGTGTGGGTACTTTTGTTAAGAATTTTTTTTATGAAAATACATGTGTTGTAAGTATATAATTGTTTGATGTTCATTAATTTGGTGTCTTTATAAATTTTAAGGGTTGATGTTAAATAAGGATACTTGAACAAAATTTTTATGAGTTTATTTTGGATTACTTGAAGTTCTGATAATCTGGTTTTTCCTGCACTACCCCAGATTTCAATCAAATATAGTAGGTGCGGCTTAACTAAGGAATTATAGATGGTATACCGCAGCTTTAATGGAATACAACGAGCTATATTACGCAATGAAGCGGCAAGTGCTGAGAGTTTACTTTTTATGTATTCGATGTGAGCATTCCATGTGAGTGAGCTGTCCATTCTCAGACCGAGGTATTTTTCACAGGGTTTGAGTTCTAGCTGCACATCGTTAATTGTTAGTGGGTTATAAGATGGAATTACTTTATTTTTGGCCTTACTTACCTACGAGTTAAACTATTAAACCACACCTAGTTTATACTTTTTTTACCCTACTGTGTCACAAGAAGAGTTTTGTTTTTTAACCGACGAAAAAAAAAGGAGGAGGTTCTCAATTCGACATGTATATTTTTTTTTTTTTATGTATGACCACGCATAACTTTTCCTAACGTGGTCCGATTTCAAAAATTCTTTTTTTGTTGGAAAGAGTATATCTCAAAGTTGGTCCCATTTAAATTTCAAAACTAAAATCGGCCTCTAAGGGTAGAAAAAAAGGAATTAATTGTCAATCTTCCTACAGAATTTTCAATTATCAACCGATTCTGTTGAAATAAAGTTAACAATTGTAGTTCTGAGGACATTATTATATAGCAGAGATGTGGAGAACATAACATGAAGGCGTCACCATCATCAGATCAACTCCAGATCCCTGTTATTTTGTGAAGTCAGTCCCAAGAGTTCCTTAACAATTAACAACAGCTATATCGTGTTTGGGCTCATTTCACTCAGCTTGATGAGAACTTTAGACCTAGCTGAGGTATCATTGCCATCGAGGGTCTGAGGATGGTGACGGATAGCAGGGGCAAGAGGTCCTCAACAGTTAACAGCACCTTTATCGTGTTTGGGCTCATTTCACTAGTCTTGATGAAAACTTTATACCTAGCTGGGGTATAATTGTCATCGAGGGTCTGAGGATGGTGACAGAGGGCAGTAGCAAGAGATCCTTAACAGTTAGCAGCAACTATAACATCGTATTTGGGCTCATTTCACTCATATTGATGAGAACTTTAGACGTAGCTGGGGTATGACAGTCGTTGAGAGTTTTTAGTTACAGAAATTGACACGAGATAGGAAACTCAAAAGTAAAAAATAATTCCTTTAAAAAAAAAAAACAAACCGACGAAACATCGAACTGAAAATAAAAAATAAATTTTGAGGCGGCGCCAAAGAAACAATCAACGAATAGCTACGACGAGCTATTCAACCACGACAAGCTATACAACGAGCTATTCTGCTCTTCAAATAGTTAATTTATATGTTTGTTTGTTTGGCGCCGCATCAAAATTTATTTTTTGCTTTTCAGTTCGATGTTTCGTCGGTTTGATTTTTTTTTTAAAAGGACTTATCGAGTTTGTGTATGTTTTGCAAATTAATGTCAGTTACAATTTAGGGCTCGACTTGTCAAAGTCAATCTATTTGGTACTTTCCTAATTTTGCAGTCATTCGCATGTAAAACATACGCGTAGACGACCGTGGAAAGGACGTGCAGTCTAAAGCTGGGTACAGTGCCGGTTTTAGCACTACCAACGCCCTTGGGCGAGATTTTCTACGGCGCCCCCTAACTGCAAGGGCGGATCCAGCTTTTACATCAGGGGGGGGGGGTTGGGTCACCATGTCGCAGGCAGCTTGTCTCCGTAGTCTAGTTCGGATCGATATAATTATATTAGCTGTACTTTTTTTATCGTGGTAAAATCATTTTACCCACTCAAGGCAGGGCGGGAGAGACTGTCCTTCAATAGCCCTTTACGTTCCGGGGTCACGGTAATTCGTGAGTCCCGCGAACCCGGTAGGCTGTGGCCCCGTCATTATGCTGACACACTGGCATGGTCCATGGTCGGACAGCGAGTCAACAACGCCCACATGCCCGCGCCTAGAGTGGCCAGAGACCGTCTGCCGGCGTCCATCGTCGTGGGCGTCTACCACTGTGGTACTATGAGGTGTTCTATGCTGGGGTGGAGAGAGGACGCTGTCCTCTTCCTTACGCGGCCCATCTCCTCCTTCGCGAGCATGACTGCATGGTAGAAGCAGGCACCGCTTCCCATTCCGTCTCGCAGCATGGCCTCGACCAATGCCGGGCACGAGAGGTCTCCACCTATTGCCGTCGTGACGACACGGCGCGCCGTGGCGACAAGAGCAGAGCACCACCGCGGCGGTGCTCTGCCCAACGTGCTCGTTTAACGGCAGATCCTGGCTGAAGTAAAATTAGTAAAAAAATATCCTTCCTTTTCCATAGCTTATTTATCCATTTACATCACTCATAATTCACGTAATTTCGATAAGAAAGAAAACTGAAGACTTTTACTTGCGTTCGATCAAACATAATGAAAAAGTTCAACTAACGTGGCTCTCTGTCAATTTTGCACAAACGTTCCTTGAATTGTGTAAGTTTTGTGTTTTCTTTAGACGGGTTTTGGGCTTATCCCCTAAAAATGGGATGAAAGAAATTGGGAAATTAACGAGAAAGTAGGCCTGCGGCGCCCCTTCATACTCGGCGCCCTGGGCGGTCGCCTAACCGCGCCTTACCCTAACGCCGGTACTGGCTGGGTATCCATTACGTTCGCGAACCTCGTGCGCTCCGCGCTCCCGTAACCGCTCTGATGGAGACGGTACGCGCATCTCCATCGCATTTCCTTCTCGCGCGTCCACGAACAGACTGAGCTCCCCTTTGTGTTCGCCCAATTTACCGCCACCGCGCGGAGCGCTGAGCGCGGAGCGCGCACCGTTCGCGCTCCAAGTTCGCAAACGTATCCACTATGCGGAGCTGTTGCAAGAGCGCGGAGCTGAAAGCTGGGTATCCATTACGTTCGCGAACCTCTTGCGCTCCGCGCTCCCGTAACCGCTCTGATGGAGACGGTACGCGCATCTCCCTCTAGCGCGTCCACGAACAGACTGAGCTCCCCTTTGTGTTCGCCTAATTTACCGCCACCGCACGGAGCGCTGAGCGAGGAGCGCGCACCGTTCGCGCTCCAAGTTCGCAAACGTATCCACTATGCGGAGCTGTTGCAAGAGCGCGGAGCCCAAGAGGTTCGCGAACATAGTGGATACCCAGCTTAAGAGGTTCGCGAACATAGTGGATACCCAGCTTCATAGACCAAGGAGTGCTCCCTCGAGTCGGATCTATATTCATACTGGTATAGACTTTATAAAATGACTAAACTAGACTTTATGGAAGATTGTAGATTGATTAGACTATCACAAGACACTCCGCTTGGCTTGCATCTATGAGCTGAGTGAGTGGCGTGGATGGAACGTGCAGTCGCACGGACCAAGAAGTGGTCCTTCGAGCCGGATCAATGCTACTCGTATAGGACTTAAAAGGACTAGTCTAGGCTTTATGAAAGATAGTAGATTGATTAGACTACCAATAGACCGCCTGGCTTGCATCTATGAGCTGAGTGAGTGGAAGGAAAGATTGTAGTCTGGTCTTTCGGTACATAACAGTTCACGACTTTGGTTTAAGCGATGAGCGAAGCGACCGGCCGAGCGAATAAGACATTAGTTACTTATCAGTATGCGAATTCGCTACTATCTGCGCCTCGTGGAGTGTTACAAACATTTCTGTACATTTGATCTTACCGCTCGCGCCCCGCTCTAAAGGAAGGTCATGAACGGCCCGTTAGTCTTAACAAGACTTTTTTTGACGTGATAACGTCTTAGCCCCTTCGTACACTAGGCGACGCAAGTCTCCGATACCTTACGATTTTGGTATTCATTGACGCGTGCTTGTGTTCGAACCTCTATGGGTTTGTATTGCGATAGCCGCTTGGATACCGAAGTCGTAAGGTATCGGAAACTTGAGTCGCCTTGTGTACGAAGGGCCTTATAATTAGATGGCCGGCTGTGCACGCACGAAAAAAGATGACGTCATGCGGCGTTACCTCGCTCTGTAGCGTTCCATAGCAACGGCGTGTCAATTGTTTGCTTATAGCAACGTAAGTGCCTACTTTACCGACTTTACAGAGAACGGTTTTTTTTGAAGTGAAAACTTCTTTAGCGGCGTTGTACACTTTTTCTGTAATGGGTAAAAAATTTAAAACTCGCGTCAGGGTCACGTGACCGTCAGGGTCACGTGACCGTCAGGGTCACGTGACCCTGATCGAAAATGAGTAAGACGTCATTCAAATTAAAAATAAAACATAGTAACAAAAAAGTTTTCACTTCTACCGGCACTCCTGGAGTGCAACCTTTTTTTTTTTATCACGATGCAGTCTTACGTTATGCCACAAAAAGATCGTGATGATACAAAACTAAGCAGTGGTTTCTCGTTTACCTTTATCCTCTTATAAATAACTCAGTAACGATTTAGTCTGAGTTGTTAGACATTATGTCTGTCGTTTTAGTATCTAAGTCACGATCTTGAAGCAGTAATGAGACAGTTATAAAGAGGATACGTCTAGGTAATTGTTTTGGCATTGAATCTATGAACGTGAAGTTTAGTCGATCAGTTTGTTAAATAATTTTGAACTATCCGTCGCCTGAGGCTTTGCCGCGTTAATTTAGAATTTGAAAAACAATTCGGACCGTTCGATCGATGTTGTTGTCGCCATGATTCAATTTGCACACCTGTACCCTTATCACGAGTTTTCACTATTTTACTTTACTTTACAGCGTCTTTCCAGTATTTACAGGGTTTCTTGTATGCAAAAAAAAATGGAACAGCGCCTCTGGTGTGCGAAGAAGAAACTAATTTTTTCCTTCCGCCAAAGTTCCAGTTTACTTTACGTCAGAATAACTGAAAACTCATGATATAATAAGGCCTCTGCAGGGAGAAAAATTATAAAAAGTCTCGTCTTTCTCCAAGGATCAGTTTTCCATCTGACACCTCCCTTAAAGGTGTAAAGCCTGTCGGGGTCCGACTGTCTCATCAGGAAACCGTGACAAGTAATAGGTTACTGAAGGATCACCGTCAAATACATTAAACTATATACGAGCAAATAGACGGGACATCACGAAGAAAGTTGTGATCCAAAACTTTTTACCACTAAGTAAAAAGTCGCTCAGTCTAGTAGTGGCGTTGCTATGCAACGCTAGATAGTGCTACTGACGCACGGCATCAACAATTTTGTATGACAATTTTCCCAATGCCCGCTCTATAGGTTCTTTTAAATCTCTTTGATCACCGTGGATTTTAGTCAGTACAAGTCTGACAGTCCATCCTGCCCCACTCTGGGTAGGAGGACTCATTTGATGATTTTACCATGATGAAACAAAGAGTCAGTTTTCTACTTATTTTTCTGCGAATAATTCTGAAATTTGACGCTTTAGGCCATTATTTACAGTTTATTTGTTGTTTCTATAGGTGTCCTCTACCTTAATAAAAAAAAAACAAAAATGGCGGGCGTAGGGCCACCACCATCCATACAAAAATCTTCAAACCCTTTTCATCCAAATTCGTTTAGAAGTTTTTGTGCAAAAGAGTAAAAAACATCCATCTATTCATCCACAAAAATATTTGCATTTGTAATAGTCCCGTGATTCCTGATAAAAGATTTTAAATGCACAAGATTTGAACTTGCGACCTCTTGATCTATCGTCTAATAATTTATTTTTTTATTTTGCATACATTTTCAATTCTTAGCATCTGATCACAACAACTTCATTATGTTGTAATAAATGATGTCAGCTAGTATTCAATTTTGTAATACAGGAATTAATTTTAAATGTTTAGCCATAAATAATTTCTAGGACAGATCGATTAAAATTATATAAAAAAAACCGGCCAAGTGCGTGTCGGGCCACGCACAGTGTAGGGTTCCGTAGTTGCCCATCAAAATACTTATGCGAATTAACTAAACTGCTTCGCTGAATTTAATTTTAAAAAGAAGAATTTTCAAAATCGGTCCAGGAGTCCTTGAGAAATCGGAGAAAATACATAAAAAAAAGATTACGACGAATTTAGAACCTCCCCCTTTTTTTGAAGTAAGTTAAAAATAGTTGACGATAAAAACCTACCTATCCCCAAAAAACATACCTATTAAAGCTGTAACAATAAAGTTGACAAACTTACATTTGCAGTTGAAGAGCATGTTCTCCGATACATTTTGTTTAGGAAAATATGTTATCCAAGTACATTTTATAAGTTGGTCGACTATTACTCGTAAAGTTGTAAAGCCTACTTAGTCATGATAATTTTCTTTTAAACTTCGTTATTTATATACTACTATTGTGAATTTTTTCACACCCCCAAACATAACCGTTTAGCTGGTAGAGGGGGGGGACACACGAGTCGAGCAAAATTTAGCACTTTAAAGCTTAATATTTCACAAACGAATTGTTTTATCAAAAAATTGTTAATGGAAACTATCAATATTTTTAAAGACCTATTTAATGATACCCCACACTAAGGGGTACGCGAGAAAAAAAAAAAACATCCCCTCTTTACGTGTACAGGAGGTACCCTAAAAAAAATATTTTACGAGATTTTATTTCACCACTTTTTCGGCACAACAAATCCGTATATTTACACCAAATTACAGCTCTCTAGTACTGTGCGTCTCTGAGCTAAACTGCGGACAGACGGACGGACGGACGGACGGACATAGCGAAACTATAAGGGTTCCTTGTTGACTACGGAACCCTAAAAATTGAAGTGTTCGGAAATAAATCATTTATTTAATTTATTTTTATTGAATTATAATTAATGCTGCCGTGGTTTTTATTAGAGGTCTCTGCAACTGGTACAATGGTGACCTAGTGTTAGAAACTCCATATGATTTTATCGGGTCAAAAATTTTCAAATGCAGCCAGTGTTTTGAGAAAGAGATCGAAGAGTGTGGGTTTCTTAATTAATTAACCTAATTAAGTTTATCTAAAGCTGTCTTTTTAATATTATTCAGAGGACTTGGAATTGGTACCTATTTTTAACCGACGAAAAAAAAAGGAGGAGGTTCTCAATTCGACATGTATATTTTTTTTTTTTTTTTTTTTTTTTTTTTATGTATGACCACGCATAACTTTTCCTAACGTGGTCCGATTTCAAAAATTCTTTTTTTGTTAGAAAGAGTATACCTCAAAGTTGGTCCCATTTAAATTTCAAAACTAAAATCGGCCTCTAAGGGCAGAAAAAAAGGAATTAATTGTCAATCTTCCTACAGAATTTTCAATTATGAACCGATTCTGTTGAAATAAAGTTAACAATTGTAGTTCTGAGGACAATATTATATAGCAGAGATGTGGAGAACATAACATGATGGCGTCACCATCATCAGATCAACTCCAGATCCCTGTTATTTTGTGAAGTCAGTCCCAAGAGTTCCTTAACAGTTAACAACAGCTATATCGTGTTTGGGCTCATTTCACTCAGCTTGATGAGAACTTTAGACCTAGCTGAGGTATCATTGCCATCGAGGGTCTGAGGATGGTGACGGATAGCAGGGGCAAGAGGTCCTCAACAGTTAACAGCACCTTTATCGTGTTTGGGCTCATTTCACTAGTCTTCATGAAAACTTTATACCTAGCTGGGGTATAATTATCATCGAGGGTCTGAGGATGGTGACAGAGGGCAGTAGCAAGAGATCCTTAACAGTTAACAGCAATTATACGTATTTGGGCTCATTTCACTCATAATGATGAGAACTTTAGACGTAGCTGGGGTATGACAGTCGTTGAGAGTTTTTAGTTACAGAAATTGACACGAGATAGGAAACTCAAAAGTAAAAAATAAGTCCTTTTTAAAAAAAAATTCAAACCGACGAAACATCGAACTGAAAAGCAAAAAATAAATTTTGAGGCGGCGCCAAAGAAACAATCAACGAATAGCTACGACGAGCTATTCAACCACGACAAGCTATACAACGAGCTATTCTGCTCTTCAAATAGTTAATTTATATGTTTGTTTGTTTGGCGCCGCCTCAAAATTTATTTTTTGCTTTTCAGTTCGATGTTTCGTCGGTTTGAATTTTTTTTTAAAAAGGACTTATAATAGAGGTGGTCAGTAAGTTTCTTTTTTCCACTCTGAACGGGAGGTCTCATTTGATAATGTTACCCCTATCTCGTCTTATGAAAGGTGATAGAGTAGTTGAAATTTTCACAGATGGTTTATTTCTGTTGTTGGTATAACAACAAATACTAAAAATATGCAAAAAGGTTGCACTCCAGGAGTGCCGGTAGAAGTGAAAACTTTTTTGTTACTATGTTTTATTTTTAATTTGAATGACGTCTTACTCATTTTCGATCAGGGTCACGTGACCCTGACGGTCACGTGACCCTGACGGTCACGTGACCCTGACGCGAGTTTTAAATTTTTTACCCATTACAGAAAAAGTGTACAACGCCGCTAAAGAAGTTTTCACTTCAAAAAAAAGTGAAATCACGTGATTTTCTTGATAAATGTTGCCTTTCGTGAGCTATTCCGACTCGCATTTGGTTTTTATTCCTGATAATCGAACTTAAAACTGTTTATTTGGTAGCTATGATGGAAATTTACCTCTTTTTCTATATTATATAAGTTTTTTAATGAACAGTAACAAGATACGTAACAAAAACCGTTTAGTCCACTCTCGTACCCTCGACCCCCAAGAATTAAAGTGTCCACTCGACCCCTAACTACAGTTTTTTCTCTACCCCTGGGGGTCGAAAGTGGAGTTCATTTTGAAGCAAAGTTTTGGTTTCCACTCGACCCTCAAGTACAGTTACGATGAAAAATCATCAGTCTACCCTAAGTTACATACTATTTAACTAAAATACCGTCATTATATTTTGTTTTAAACCTTATTCGTAAGAATCGACATTTGTGTAGTTACCAAGTGATCGGTGCACAAGTACTTCAACAAAGCTGTACCTTATAATTACACCTAAAATCTAACGTAAACCTGCCTAATATTGCCATCAGCCAAGAATAAATCCAGACTCCGTAGTTGCTAGTGAGAAATTCCTAATAGAAAACCTAAAAACACTGCCTGACCCAGGAATCAGTGCTTCAGCAGTTGCGCTTGCGACTACTAGACCGACGAGGCAGTCTTTTTAAATACCAATTTCTGAATTTTGCCTTTAGTACGTCACTGTACCAAAATATTAATTATCATACTAGGGGACGAGAGTGGACTCAAAGTGCGGGTCCTTTGTATGAAAATTCATTCTCACACCCTAGGGGTCGAGAGTGAACTATGTTTAGGGGTTGAGAGGAAACCAATGAGCAAATCTCTTTTTAGGGGTCGAGAGTGGACTAAACGACAAAAACATAGCTTTTTGCTACTTATTTAAGATGAGGTCTAAGAATAAATTTTACTAATGACTTTATAAATGCCCTTGTAGAGGTCAACAAAATTATATTATGCATCTTCTGTTATTTTATTCAATGTCGTGAAGAATAAAATGTGTGTATACAATATGTAAAAGAATGGATGGAATGTTGATGGATGGAGAGGAAAAGGAAGGCCAAAGAAAAGATGGATGAATTGTACATACGAAATGATATGAATGAAAAAGGAGTAAATGATACTATGACGTCTGATAGGGGAGAATTGAAGAAAAAAACGTGTTATGCCGACCACAAGTAAAATGGATAAGGGTAGGAAGATGATGATGAAGACAATATGTAAAAGAAAAAACTGACAGCAAAATTTCCTCAAATGACACCAAGTGTGATTTTACGAAATTCATCCCCTAAGGGGTTCAAAATGGGGTAAAAAATTGTATCAAAATGAATTTAAATTTCATCAGATTTACTTGGAACCTTTTAGTGTGTGTTTCAAGATTTTAGCAAATTCCAACCCCAAAGGGGGTAACTGAAAATTATTATAATTATGGACAAATACCAAATATGCGAAACCGCAGACGAAGTCGCGGGCGGTGTGCTAGTCTAAAAATTAAACTGTTATAAAGAATGTTGTAATTATTTGCAAATGTCGCCTCGTAAGTGCAAAATGTTTTGGAGGACGATTGTAACATAGTTCGAAACGATTCACTATGCAAACTTCTCGAGACATTTTTTATTTACCGATAGGCTTGATGAAAGAAAAAAATCGACTGCATGCAATCGAAGTTTTCCTTCCACAAAAAATTTTAGTCAATAATAAGTCTCAGATGTAGTATTAATTTTGCTGCCGAGGTTATGGGAATACGTATCATAAGAGGTTACTGCGGTCCTGAAAAGTAAAGAGCAGGTAAAGGATCAGGGTAGTTTTTCGTCACGAGTCTGACGGTCCATTCTGCTTTACTGGAAGAACCAATTTGATGATTTTCTAAACAAATAAAAAATACCTGTTTCTTATTTAATTATTGTTAGAATAATGAAGATAATCATCATTATATACAATTAACCAAAGTTCGTCTCAAATTATATCCTAATAAAATTATACTACAAAAAAAAACAAATGAAAAATAATAAAACATTTAATAACTTAATGATATACAATTATAATTAACTAAAATATTATTCACAGTAAATTAAGCCTATCGTAAATAACTATACAGCATGGCGATTTGTAATTTATGGTATCTATTCTGTAAGTCATGGCTGCAATTAACATAGAATTGCGAAATAGATCGTTATCTTTTCTCGAGATTCACCTAATTAGACGATTCATCTTTTTTAGGGTTCCGTTGAAGAAAATGGCTGTAAAATAATAACCCATATCATTTCGGAGTTTCTTGCCCATTCTTCTCCATAGAGATATAAGTCTTGGAATCGGTAACTACAGTAAGTTTACAATTCACTATGCCTTATGACTGGGATACTGGCTTTATTACGTTTATTTTGACAATTCAAAATAATATTTATTGGTCAAATATAAATAAATACTTTGAATTTGAGTAATGTCCGTCGGGCATCCGTTATGACTGTAGAAAATAATTTTATTTAGAGATTTTTGGCAATATAGCGATAAAAATTGAGGAAAATGTTCTGATACACTTTTTTGATCTGACATGTTCACTATCACAGCTAATAGAGCTTAGGAAGTAAATTAATTTGCAAATGAATCCCATTCCATTCTTATGATAGTAAAAATACATGACAAATATAAGGAAATACATTTTTTTTTGCAATTTACAAAATGAATCCTGTGCACGCGTAACTAAATGACGAACACACTTATCTTTGCAGTTTAAAATAATAAATATAACCGGACTACGGGACCCTTCACTTTTCGTGGCTTGACACTGATCTGAATGGTTTTTAATATTATTTACAAACATCGGTAGCATTGAAACTATAATTATGTTACAAAATGACTTTGACATTAAACGTCTTTAATAATCGATTTTGCGTCTTATTCATATTGTAGCTATTTTCAAATGCAATGAAATAATTATTTAGATTTATTGTATTATTGAAAAATAATTATTTATCAAAGACATTAAACTATATAGGAGCAATAGACGGGATATCACGAAGAAAGTTTTGATCCAAAACTTTTTACCAATAGGTAAAAAGTCGCTCAGTCTAGTAGTCGCGTTGCTATGCAACGCTAGATAGTGCTACTGACGCACGGCATCAACAATTTTGTATGACAATTTTCCCAATGCCCGCTCTATAGGTTCTTTTAAATCTCTTTGTTATTCATATACGAAATGAAGTGACTTAATTAGGTCGACAGCACACTGCGATTTTGATCGCGAATTTTTTTTCCTACGGCGTATTTTTTATTTTCAAAGTTGAACTAATTTTAACTTGATCTTTGATTCGCAGTGTGTGCGCGCCAATGTTGAAAAATTGCAGTGTGTTTTCGGCTTTAATGTAATGGTAAAGGCTGTGGTAAAGGCATTGACTTATGCACAGGCTGTGAGTTTGATTCTAACTTCGCGAACAATTAAAAAAACAAACACATTGCACAACACTAGGATTTTTTCATAGGTTATGGTTTCATTTATAAAAGTTTACTAAAAGCCAGCCCGAAATCGATAGGCCATACAAATATTTTATTAAATGTGAGAATCGAACTTGCGACACATAACGAAACGGCCGATCTCTTAGCCACTGCGTCAACTGTGCTACCTACGCTCACCCTTGGGTCACCCGGTGAAGAAAAACATCGAGAGATAAGTGGCCAACCAAAAATTTACCAAAATCCTAGTAGGGGAAATGTTATAGAGTGCAATTTTGCATGACTCAATGTTATACAGATTCTGTCAACATGATTGCACAATGTCACTAATATGGAAACATTTTGTTCATCTGATTGCTGAAATATATTATTTAGTAATACAACGGCCGATTCATTTTGAACTTTCACTTGAATAAAAAATTGGAAGAGCCTTAACAAAAGTACCATTCGTATCGAAATACCTATAGCCACTGGAAAGGCAAAAATTACTTAACCGCCAAATTGGCCATATTGACTTTTACTTGTATAAAAATAATACCGAAATCACTACCGTATTTAAAAAATACCGCCTTCAACAGGTTCCTGAAGCGAAAAAGTGATTCAATTGCAATGCTACCTAAATAGATCGATGCAGAAAAAAAATACTGATTCTGAATTTGGCGCATGATAATGTTGCCTATTACAGTGACGAAAATTATTATGTTTTAACGTACATACTTATTTCTATTTTTTGTTTACACAGCTGATTTAATTTTGACAGTCTATGCTATTTGTTGAGCTCCTTGTGTTTTGAGTTGAGCTACACGGTAACTGACACATGCTTGCACTGACTGGACAGGTTCACTCAAATCTGTGTGGTTCTTTCTTCAAAAGACCACCTCAGACACCTGCATGGTTCTCATACATTTGATCAATAAAAATTGTCTGGACTTTAAAAGAGACTGCGACCTCTGAGTTTGTTTCGGATGTTTCTTCTCAGAGTAGTCAGGTACGAAACACCGGCCTCATCTAGTGAAAAAATTTTGACGTGTAAAAGAGTTTGCCAAAACCAATTTACTGAATAAAGATCATTTATCATTTATGTACCGATAATTTTCAAGACTTTGATATTATTACAAAGTCTTGAAAATTATTGGTAGGTACTTTATATGTATAGGTATTAGGTACATACAGTTTCTTTTTGGGTGGCAAAAATATTAAGAGATAAATTGCGATTACTCCTTCTCTCTCGCTTGCAGAGAGGAGGCCTATGTCCCATGATTGGAAACTTTATAATTGATTTAAAATTCGAACCTACAATATTGATATCCGAAATAGCCATCATCTGCCTGCCTTTTCCCAACTACATAATTATTGGGGTCGGCTTCCAGTCGAATCAGATGCAGCTGAACATTAGTATTTTACATAGAACGACTGCTTTCTGACCTCCACAACCTAGACATTGCGGTTTTTTTTTCGGTGGTAAAATCATTAAATGAGTCTTCCCACCCAGGGCAGGGCACGAGAGACTGTCAAACTTGTACTGACTAAAATCCACGGTGTCCTTCAATAGCCCTTTACCTTACCCTTTCCGGGGTCACGGTATCGTTAGTTCCGCGACCTGGCCAGGCTTTGGAGTTATTGGGTAATACGGTACCCCATAATATATCTTTAATTTTTCTACCACCTTTACACGAGCAGTTTGAAACACAAAACAAATGACGATATTTAGGTATCACTATTACGTCTTGATGCTGAATCGTGAAGGTCGCACTTCTCCCATTGTTCATATATTTTACATACAATTACCTACACTGCATTGTTTGGCGAATTCCGCATTTCTGGTTTTAAAGACTTTATTTCTTACAATTATTTTCGTCTCTTATTTTATTTTTTATAACCACTTTAGGAATGACATATACGTATTATTTCAACATCTCTGTAATTTTTTTCATCACTACTTTTGAAAATGTCAGTTTATTTTAACACTCATTTCTTTTGCATATCACAATTTTAAAATATCACACTACAGACGGTTCTCCGTACACTCCAGCAAAAAGGATCACATTGCATTTCCTCTGCACTATTAAAAATATGAACTCCTTGTTAGCTTCGAACCTTTGTCCTAGTATCCTGTCTTCTAAACCAACCACTGTTGCTGCAGCAGCTACTGTACCTTCTTCATTTACTTATATCCACGTTTTGAATTGATGACGTCACATATAAAGGATTGTCCGCAATACCGGGCAATTTCGCTTTTGTCCTGTCGAAAATAGACGTTATTCCCGAATACATTAAAGGTGGTATTAAATCTAACCTCGATGATAGTCTGAATCTTGGTATGTAAGTGTCTATGGCTGGTGAACTGCCTTCTATTCTAAACTCTGTCATCCAATTTTGTGATTTAGTAGCTAAGTTTTTAAGCACAGTCTTCGTTGAGACGCCGTCGTAAGGTAGAAGTATCATCATTGAGAAATCTTCGTTCTTCCCGTACGTCATTTCTAGGACTTGAGCATTGATTTCGTCGGAGTCTCCGACGAAGTGAGGAGCTTTGTGGTACATCATGTTCACTGATCCAATTGACTTGCCTTGTGAGTTGTAAAACGTTTCAATCTTGGTTTGAGTCGCGTCGAAAGGGTGAGTCCAATTCGCTTTGAAATATAATGCATCGATTAACACCATTTGTAAGTTTTCCAAGTCTTGTGGTTTTACTGCGTTTAAGATTCTTCCATCAGTAGCGTAACAAATGAATAGATTGATATCATGAGCCAGCTCAGTCGTATTTTGAGTTTCAGAAGAATAAATTGACATATCATACCTTAAAGCAGCCTCACAGAATTCATCATGCACTTTAGTCGCACACTCAGTAAACATAGCCGACTGTCCCTTCACTATGACGTCCTGGTATTGCGACTTTATCACATCATTGGCTGCTGAATGCAAACACTGAGTTTTCCTCAAATCCTTTGGCAATCTTAAAGCACTCACTAATTCAGAAAAGGTTTCTTCAGTCGATCCTTCAGCTAGTAACGAGAATATACTCCAAACAGATAGAGGTGATAACGCAATATTTTTTGTACCGAAATTTTCTTGGAATGCGTAAGTGTTTTCTAATAGTTGTAAGGTAAATTCGTTTACTGGTGTGAAGTCGATTGGAGACGCGGACCGCGAGGCTGCGGCGCCTATAAAGGCTAAGATCGTGAACGCGACGATCATCGTTCCGCGATCTTTAGTTCGCTCGCTCTCACGTGCGGAGTGCACAATGAATAAAATTTAACTGGTTAGGTAACGCTTGTTTGTACCTTTATGTATAGGTCACTTGGTAGAGGGATGGTTCGGTAGACAAGTGACGTTTGCAGTGTTACGCGGTCTCTCAGTTTGTGATGGACCTTGAATTCATTTATGGTCAATAAATGGTTTAAGTTAATTGGTCCTAAAGTGTCAATGATTTATTTCTTTCAATTTTGATGTGGTTAGATAATTTATGTTTTAATGTAATTTTAGTGACCTTGATTCCCTTTTTGTCTGAATGAATTTGAACTTTGAAAGCCAGTTAGTGACTGGCTGTCAAAGTTCTGGGCCACTGACCACCAGTAACGACTGTCAAATATCTACAAATGACAACCGAAACCAGCAGTTTCACGTGATATTTTATAAATATTATCGCATTAACGCATGCGTAGCGAATTTTTCAAAGAATTTCTTTGGAAAGAAAGTCTCGGTAGGTAGCTCGGTTGGAAATGAGCGTCGGATGTTCTGAATTAGAAGGTCGCAGGTTCGAATCCTGCACGCGGTTTGAATTTTTCTATCCAAAGAAAATCTTTGAGTTTCACGTGATGTCAAAAATTCTTTAAATAGAAAGAAAAAAAAGTAGACATACCTAATACATTTACAAACATTCTAAAAGAGGGAAAACAAGCTTAGTTGTAAACAATAGCCAAAAAAACAGAACAACGAAAAACTCGAGGCAGCGCCAAAAATATGTACCTAGTGCCTATGCCTAAGACCCGAACCGACCTGACACAAATTGATGGTCACCCAACTTAAAACGACTTAGGGAAGCACTACACATTTTTTTTTCTTTATTCATTACACCGTTAGTTTGCATCTATTCAGATATTTAAATTGAACCAAACTGATTTTTAATGTGATCAAAATCTTAAACTATTGTATGAGTGATGGTGAGAAGTACATAGAATACCTTACAACCTCTTCTCATACCTAACAAATTAAAAAAAAAAAAACATTGCACTTGGTAAAGCCGTTTCGGAGGAGTGCCAGTACAAATACAGTGACACGAGATTTTTATATATTTAGAAGATTGAGAGCACGACGAAGTAGGTCAATAAGGTCAATATTAGCTCATTGATTTTGATTGCATTATAATTTTGATTTAATTATTATTGAGAGCTATAATATTCATAAATATTTGTACGTCCTTTGGGGTTATTTTATATAGGCTTTTAATGATTTGTTTATACAAGGAGCTTCTAATGTGAGAATCGACAATTTTGTCGTGAAATGCGATGATTTTGTTTTAATAAATGAAAAAAAAAAAAACTAAAAGGTATAAAACCGACACAAAACTTCTAAAACAACGCAAAAATTTTGAAAATAACTTTTGACCGTTTTTTCAGTGACTTGTTTTTTCCTTCATTGACTTTTGAAGTCGGTTAGAAATACACTACTGCTTCCTTGATTTTAGGCAAACACCAATTAAGTATATATTTAGTAGTTTAGAAAAGAATAGAATCTAAGAGAGCATCCAGCGCATCAGTTTGCGGACCTGAACCCATTATACCCATCCCCTTCAACCAGATACGTAGATGGCTGCAGGAGCGCACCCTCACACAAGCAGAGAGATTGTGGACCTCGACACCAGGCTGCAGGCAATCCAGGGAAGCTCTGCCATCCTTAGATGGCAGGCTAACCAGGCGTATTTTACACCTGGACAGGACCGGCATGCGTCTGCTGACAGGAACCATAACGGGACACTGCTCCCTAAACAAACATTTCCACACAATAGGCATAACGGACAGACCCCTGTGCAGGGCTTGCATGGAGACTGAGGAAACCGTTGCACATGTGCTCTTCGAGTGCACAGGTGTCACCCAGATCAGGACAGAGACCCTCGGGACACCCAGGACTTACACAGATGTTCTCCACAGACCAAAGAACCTAATCAACTTCTGGAGGGAGGTGGGCTGGTTGAAATAAGCCACCAAAGGCCACTATGGCCCACGCACAATGGTCCACATGAAGGACTAAGTGCGGAAACCATAACCCCTAACATAGAACATAGAAAGAATAGAATCTTAATGGATCCCAAAAAATATATCGATACCGGGATTGCGGTCGAAATAATTAACTGTCAAAAGAAAGAAGATGACCGTTGGTGGTTGGTTGGTTGAACCTTACAAACAAACGTTTGTAATCTGTGTGTTCGGCAGAAATAAAAAGTTGCATCTGATTTTATCACCTATTTAATTTAATATACTTACGCAATATTTACTTTAGAAAGATAAAATTAATAGATTTAAAAAAATCTAAAAACCCACGTTTTTAAATATCCTAAAAATAAGAAAATAACCCTACGGGGTTGAGAGAGGGGCCACTCAAAACGTGGGGGCGTATATTAGTTAAGGGATTAATAATAATATAATAATAATATTCCACAACTATCACACAACGCCATCTAGTCCCAAGCTAAGCAGAGCTTGTGTTATGGGTACTAGACAACTGATAAACATACTTATATATTTCTAAATACATACATATTATAGATAAATTACACCCAGACACAGAACAAATGATCGTGCTCATCACACAAATATTTGTCCTGGGTGGGAATCGAACCCACGACCTCCGGCATAGCAGTCAGGGTTATTATTTATGGGATATATATAACTTGCAAAGATACGCCCCGACGTTTTGAGTGGCCCCTCTCTCAACCCCGTAGGGTTATTTTCTTATTTTTAGGATATTTAAAAACGTGGGTTTTTAGATTTTTTTAAATCTATTAATTATTTTATTATTTTTATCTTTGTTCATCGGGTTTGAAGCTACCCTGAAAATTTCAGCCTGCTAGCTTATCGGGAAGTGCCTCAAAGCCTGTCCGCCATATTGTATTTAAGTCTCATGACTATTTCTTTCGTATTCCTGACAGCAGACCCTTTCATTTGATACCCATATCGTGGGGGTGGGTTTCAAACAGTCAGTCCGCCATCTTGGGGAGGCCGCCATATTGGATTTGTTATGACGTTTGTTAGCTAGTTATGTATTGTCATCAGAATTCAGAGCGTGTGCAAAATTTCAGCCTTCTAGCTTATCGGGAAGTGCCTCAAAATTGAGTTGCAAAATTCCAACCGGAACAACAAACAAACAAACAAATAAACAAACAAGAAAAGTGAGTTTATAAAAACGTGGGAAAAACATACACCATTGTTAGTGCAAATCTTTGGGCACTTGTAACTTCTTTTCCGATGGCATGTCACCGCTAAGATTTCCCGACATTTGATTTGTGACGGTCTGGAAAACTCCTCATATGGACACCCAAAATGTGTACATCCCAACATCTAGCGAGAGGTCGAGTTACACTGGTCAGTAGAGGTGTTTATTTATTTAAAAATGGTATGTAAATACTGATTAGTGCTATGATGAACAAACTAGGTCTAAATTATGTTGACTTAATTTTTTTGCCAAACAAACTGTGTAGTTATTGATAAGGCTGGTATGTCCTCGTACTGCTAGTATTTGTGACGTAAACTGGAACTCTGACGTTACTTTGAAGGAAAAAATTAGTTCCTTGCTCATACACTAGAGCAGCTGTTTCATTTTTAACCGACTTCAAAAAAAAAGTAGGTTCTCAGTTCGACCTGTATGTATGTATGTATGTTTGTCCGCGATTATCTCGCGTTTGTCTGAACAGATTTTGATGCAGTTTTCAGGAAAGTGTTCATTACATTCTGGAAAAGGTTTTAGTATATAACACTAATAGATATCCCGTGACGTTGCCCGCGTGGATCCGTTTTGCTTACTTGGATCGTAGATTTTCAGGGACGATTGCATGTTTGTCCGCAATTATCTCGCGTTTGGCAGAACCGATTTTGATGCAGTTTTCAGAAAAGTATTTGTTACATTCTGGGGAAGGTTCTAGTATATAACAATAATGGATATCTCGTGAAGTTGCTCACATAGATCCGTTTTGCTTAATAGGGATTGTAGATTTTCAAAGACGCCGATTTTATGAAGATTTTTGTTGATTATCTCAACTAAAAAGGGAAAAATAAAAATCTTTTTGAATAAAAGGGAACCGACTTCAAAACCAAACACAAAAAAAACTATAAAATAACTTTTCTCTCGGAAGTCGGTGGCCATAATGTCAATGAAATTAAAAAAAACAAAGCAGTTTTTCAAAAAGATTTTTTCCATACAATAAATACTTCAAGTACGCTGTAAATAAAATACAGAAATCCTGTGATAAGGCTTCTGATCGCTAATACAAAGTGTAATACAACCAAACCCAGGGATTTGTCGGGGTCTGAAAATAACACTTTAGTTCAGCCGTCAGAAATATATAATGGTAAATCATTTAATAAATAAGAAACTAAAAAGGGCCAAGAAACGAACCCTGGGGTACTCCCATTTTGGCCCTTTTTTAACAAAAGCACACTCTAAATGCCTGAAGTTTGCCGACTGTTGGTTTAGCTGAATCAGTTTACGTAGGATTGCGATAAAATTATTTTCTAGAATATAATATTACATTATTTTATTACAATTTTTTTTTTTCGTTTCATTACAAACATAAATCACTTTATAACACTTAATAACGTCAACACGGATCCTATTATTACTAACAATTGCTTAATCAAAGGTTTTTTTGTTACAAAAAAGATAAAAATATTTTGCAAAGTATCGATGATCGGTTTTTTATGATCTAAATTATATTCTTATAGCAAAATATATGGGTGAATCGTGCGCCTATGATGTGAAGCTAATTGGCAGAAAAAATATGGCGTATCCATTTACAGTCGCAGAGTGTTCCGTATAATTTGGGGCAACTCGTCCCATTTGTTTGCGGGACTTATCAAATTACCGTGACCGTATTACGTAAATGGCTATTGAAGGACACCGTGGATTTTAGTCAGTACGAGTCTGACAGTATGGGTTGGAGGACTCATTTGATGATTTTATCACGTAAAAAAAAAACTTGTCCCACTTCGAAACTGAGACTTGGAGGTCTATCTCTCTGAGGCTGCCTGTCCATTGATGCTTAGCATACTATAACTCATCAAGTCATCACTTAACAAAGTAGCCTTACAGGACAACCGTTTCTAAGAGGGTTAATTCGGGTTATTGTAAGTGCGCCACAAAAATAATTCGCCACGAAAAAAAGTATGTATAAATTAGCCAAAGATTTTTTTTTGTTTTTAATTTTGATTATTGTACATTCGACCCATTTTTTTCTTCACGGGGATGGCAGAACAATTAAATTTTAAAATCCAGCACAAAACTACCGAAAACGAGGACACAAAGAACAGAAAGTACTAGGTCTAGAAGAACAGGATCAATTTTTTTTTCTAGTGGAATACTATTTGTTGCGAACTTAAAACAACCAGTTAATTGGTACATGATCTACGGTACCCAAATTATTACGGAACTGAGTAAAACGTTTTTGCCATAAAGATGCCAATTTAATGAATCACCTCTAAATGCGTTAAATCACACTACAAAACAATCATGTGTGTTTGTTTTTACATAACAAAAACTTATGTATCGTTTTATGTACAAAAACTTCACCTTTGTAGTTAGGTTTATTATTAAACTGACATAATACGTCTCGAGTCAATTAATCGTGCCTAAGTGGTATCGACTCCGACTTACAATATTTTGTACAATCGACAAAGTTGAATTATGTTATATGTATATTAGCTTATTTTTCGACAAACATTCAAATACAATTTAGGCCCGCATTCGCGTAAACATGTAACATATTTATGTTTTTTTTTTTTAGCGTGGTAAAATCATCAAATGAGTCGTCCGGCTCCCACCCCGGGCAGGGCGGGAGGGACTGTCAGACTTGTACTGACTAAAATCCACGGTGTCCTTCAATAGCCCTTTATGTTCCAGGGTCACGGTGAGGAAATAAAATCCCGCGACTCCGGCAGGCTTTGGCCCTCTGAGAGGGGGCCCCGTCATTATACATATCTATGGTAGCGACTTTGATCTTTGTCAATTTGACGGATTCAATTCGATTCGTCGATTGTACTTATATGTACCTATAGGGTCAGATGGGGTTAATTATGGGCAACAAAATAATAAATCATTTAATTTTTGATGGAATTAAATAATATTAAGAGCTCTTAGAATTAAGATATAACATAATAATCGTTTTATAATAATCGTTTATTTGTACACAAAAACCAAATAGTACTTACTAGGCAAGGACTTAAGATTAAGTTGTACAACAGTGTCATAGTTAAAGTCGAAACATCTGACTCCTAAACTAGGCAAGAAGCCTGTATCTTAGAAGCCGAAGTTCCCCAAGATTTCATTGACATACAACAGTTTAAATATGATCGTCGTACAAGTACTTATACATAAAAATAGTATTAATTAAAACAAGAAACAAGTGAATATTCGCAAACAGCATTTTTCTTTTATACCTACTTCAAGACATTACTTTGAGTAAATTTTCAGTTTCATCATATGATAGCTCTTGCAACCACTTGGTTACTACATTTTTCACCTCATATTTTGTGCGGATATAATTATATAAACAACACTTTATTAATTCTATTATAAAGACGAGTGCTTAGGGCAAGAAACTGACGACTAGCAAATACGGAACGGCACCTTACAGGATCACAGACAGGAGTACCTTTGCGTCTCAAAAGGTTTTTTGGATTCAAAGGTAGCATAGAGTGTCTTCGCAGAACAGCGCGGAGTATAAACAACTGTCTGACTGTCAGGACATGGGCCATGGAATAGAGTTCATTTGTGGGAAAGTCTCTAGGCTTGAAGTGCATTACTTTTAGAATTGCCCTTTGAGCTCGTTCTGCAAAAATTAAGGAGGTTTTATAGGTTCCACCCCACGCTGGAATGCAATAAGTAATGATGGATTCGCAGAGACTTTGGTAAACCATTAGCGCAGTCTCTGGATCAGCAGAGTGCCGAAGCTCTTTAAAGATATAAATAAGTTTCCTGATGCGGGTGCATAGGGCTTCAATATGAGATTGCCAGCTGAGCTTACAGTCAATATGGACTCCAAGATATTTTAGATCTGAAACCAGAGACAGGAGTGGGCAATTGCACTTATTATTGTTACCAAGGCAAGTATGGGCTTTAACTAGTCCTGAATCTTGAGGCGGAGAGGTGGTGTTAGGTAAGGAGAAACGAATAATTTTTGTTTTAGCTACATTAAGTGTCAGAAGATTTTTTGAGAGCCAATTCATAACTAAGCGTAGCGCGTATTCTGCTCTTAATTTAGCTTTAGACCAGTCAGTATCATAGACCAACAGCACGGTATCATCAGCGTATGTAAATATGTCACAGTTTGGTACACGGGCCCGGCACAGACCATTTATATACAGAAGGAAAAGCGTGGGCCCGAGAATGCTTCCTTGAGGGACGCCGAAATTGATAGTCTTGTAATCACTAATCATAGAGTCAATTTTTACACACTGCTTACGATTAGATAGATAATCTCTGAAGATATCAAGTGCCAGGCCACGCGCTCCTACGTGTTCGAGTTTCGCTACAAGAGTGGGAATAGACACGGTGTCGAATGCTTTCGATAGATCGAGGAAGATGCCGTAGCATTTCATATTTTGGTCTAATTTATTAGCTATTGTATTAACGACATCCACGACAGCATCCTCCGTCGATACACCAGATCTGAACCCGTACTGGTTTTGCGCAATTATCTTATGTTTAGTGAGGTAATTAACAAGACAGTTATTTAGAATTCTTTCAAGGATTTTTGATAACGCACTCAACACGGAAATCGGCCGATAGTGACACTCGTCTTATTTCTGTGTACTTAGCATGTTAGGGTGGCAACACCCAGGATTTGAATCGAAATAAATTATCTATGGATCAACATACATGGTGACATGGCGGTTATTCTTTCATAAAATTCTAAAAACTACGAATTTACAATCATGGAGGAACTCCGAAGCCAATTAGACGCTCAAATGACACTGATTCAACAACTGCAATCTCAGTTACTGCAGAGCCAGCAATCAGTCCCGAGTTTGATAGAAGGCGCCAGCTTCCTGCCCGGCATGACCACGCCGCCGCCACAGCAATTTACTTTCAAAGCTGCTGATTGGCAAAACTGGATAACAAGATTCGAACAATATAGGGAGAGCACAAGACTTAAACTACTACCAAGTGAGACTCAAGTCAATTCATTTCTCTATACTATGGGAGGCCAAGCGAACAACATACTAACCTCAATGAAAATTAGCCCCGCAGACATGAAGTCGTATGACATTGTTAAAGCTAAATTTGACGCATACTATACAGCGAGAAAAACGAAAATGTATTCGAGAGCGCGTTTTAATCAACGGATTCAGAACGGCGACGAAAGCGTAGATGATTTTATCACAGACTTGCACAACCTTGCAAAAAAGTGTGAATTCGGTCCGTTGGAAGATGAACTCATCAGGGACAGAATCATCGCAGGCATGAAAAACATAGAATTGTCCAAGGCACTTCAAAACCTGGAAGAAGAACCGAAGTTGGAGACAGTAATTAACAGATTCAGACATGCTGAGATAGTGGAGGCGAATATTTCTACTCTAAACCCTACCCAAACATCCTCAGAAATCCACATAGTGAAAAAACACAACAAAAAAGATATAATCAAACAAGGAACTACATCACAAGGAACTTGTCGAAAATGTGGCCGCTCACCGAGACACAAATTCTCAGAGTGTGAGGCAACCAAATCAATTTGTAAAGGCTGTGGATTAAAAGGTCACTGGTTGGCAGTATGCAAGAAAAAGAAAGAGGAAAAAAAGGAATCTAAGATAGTGAACGAAGTTGCAGAAGATTTCTTCCTAGGAAGTATTGAAAAAGAAAAAATCGTTGATTCTGTAACAACACCGAAGATACCTCGCTCTAAAGCAAAGTGTACAACAATAACAGTGAACGGACAGAAAATAAGATTCAAAATAGACACAGGTGCATCTGAAACCGTAATAAGTCCAGAACTAAGAATCAAACTGAAATTACCCAAACCAATTCAAGTCAAAGAAAAACTATTAGGACCCTGTGGCATAATACTACCTGGAAGAGGAGTATGTAAAAATGTTAAAATGACTTGGCAAGGTAACACCAAAATCACTGATATTTATGTCTTAGAGAACCAGCACACACCACTACTAGGACTACCAGAATGTGATGCCTTTGGAATAGTGCAGTGGCATGAGGAAACACAAATCATGCAAATACAAACCTCAGACAAAATTCATCCAGAAAAGGAATATCAAGAAATGTTCAAAGGACTAGGTGTAATGCAAGGCAAATACCACATTAAACTAAAAGAAAATGCCGTACCCCATGCAGTGACTGCCCCTCGACACATTTCAATCCCGATAAGACCTAAGGTAGAGACAGCCCTGAAAAATCTACAAAATATGGGTGTTATAGAACCAGTAACACATCCAACAGATTGGTGTGCCCCAATGGTGCCAGTACCAGACAAAAATAATTCGGACACCGTACGAATCACTGTGGACTACACTGAGTTGAACAAAAATGTCATGAGAGAGTACCATCCTCTACCCACAGTTGAAGAATGCCTAGCACAGCTCGCTGGATCAAAAGTATTCTCCAAAATTGATGCAGTAAAAAGCTATTTTCAAGTAGAATTATCAGAAGACTGTAAAGACCTCACAACCTTCATCACCCCATTTGGAAGGTACCGTTTCAATCGAATGCCTATGGGTATGAACTCGTCCAGTGAAGTTTTTCAAAGGAAAATGGCTACCCTACTGTCAGGCATCAAAGGCTGCATAAATCATGTCGATGATACCCTGGTCCATGGGAAAACAATAGAAGAACATGATGCCAATCTAAGAGAGGTACTTAAAGCTCTACATAAAGGAGGTGTAACCCTAAATCAGAAGAAATGTATCTTCAGGACAAATGAGTGCATATTTCTTGGATACAAAATAACTGGCAATGGAGTACAACCCCTTCAAGACAAAATAAAGGCTATAAATTGCCTACCTATACCCAAAGATCTAACAGCACTGAGAAGCTTTATGGGAGCAGTAAACCAACATCTCAGATTTCTGCCCAATACAGCAGATATTACAAAACCTCTACGCGACCTACTAAGAAAAGATTCTGCAAGAGAGTGGAATGAAGAACACACCAAAGCATTCCAAGAAATCAAGAAGTTGTGGTATGTTATGTGGTATTAACGTACCAACTCCACACAGGAATTTAACCCGTATGGTGAAGCTATTATGGGTTATAATAGCGGGCACAGGTTGCGAAGTAAGCAGGATAAATGAAGGCGAAAGCGACGAAAATGAATGATATTATTACAGCGAAATGAAATGATGTATTGAATAAAAATTATTAAAATTAAACTAAACTATTACAAGATAAAAAGCAAAGCAAGATCTATACAATAATAAGCAAAGCGCGGCGCGAGTAGATAGGCCGGTAGCCAACGGTGGACTGCTGCTCGGTGCTCGGCTCCCTCACGCGTAGCCTGCGTGCACGCCGTCGCCCGGCCGCTCAAGGCCGTTGTCGTCTTCCCTGGTACAATTATCACGCGCCCGGCGGCTGCGCGCGGCGCGTGTAAGGGACGGTGCACTCGCACTCGGAGACAAACAAAAATCGTATGATTTGTGAGTGTGGTGCAAGGTTCATAAGCGGAGCGGTTTTGCTCTGGAATCAAAGGCGGTGGTCCAAGTTGATGTTGAACGCGCCACAGTTCCCCCCTGCCAGACCGTTGCTACGGTCGGTAGTAGTCTGGGAACTTCACGCGCCGCCCGCTTCTTGTTCTCTTTTCTTCACTCGCTGTTTCAGAGGTGGTGATGGCAGTAGGTGTTGGTGCTACCTCTGGTTTCGTCTCTTCTTCCTTCAACATAAAGGCTGGTTTGAGTCTGTCAACAGAAACATTATTGCTCTTCCCTTTTACCTCTATTGTGAAGTACTTTGACTTCCTTTCTAGGACTTTGTATGGTCCAGAATAAGGTGGCTCCAGCGATCCTCGGACGTGGTCACGGCGAAGGAAGACGTGTGAAGTGCTATGGAGGTCTCGAGGAATGTAGAAAGGAGAGGTCGTGTGCCAAGATGTTGGCCTCGGAGTGAGCTTGGCCATGTGTGCTCGGAGACGAGTGGCATACTGCGTGACGTCACCTGTGGTGAACTGCTCTGTGGGAGATAGAAATTGACCTGGTAGTCTTAAGGGTTCTCCATATACCAGATCCGCAGGCGTAGCTTGAATGTCTTGCTTCCATGAACTCCGCATGCCGAGTAGAACTAGTGGTAGTGCTTCTGTCCACTGTGACGTAGAATGGCACATAATGGCTGCTTTGAGCTGCCGATGAAGTCGCTCAACGATGCCATTTGCTGCTGGGTGGTAGGCAGTGGTGCGAAGATGGCGCGCACCAACCAGGGTAGTGAGGGCCTTGAAAAGGTGGCTCTCGAACTGGCGACCCTGGTCCGTAGTCACGCGTGCGGGACAGCCAAATCTAGCTATCCAGCCAGATACCAAGGCAGCAGCGCAGGCCTCAGCGGTGATCTCCTTTAATGGGTATGCCTCAGGCCACCGAGTAAATCGGTCGATGACAGTGAGGCAGTACCTGAAATCATAAGAAGGGGTTAGGGGCCCTACTATGTCGAGGTGAATATGGGTGAATCTGGAAGATGTGGTTGGGAATGTGGATAGAGGCGAAGCGGTATGACGGGTAATTTTGCTAGATTGGCATTGCAGACATTGTCTAGCCCACTCTCTACAGTTTTTGCGAATCCCAGGCCAAACAAAGTTTTGAGTTACCAGTCGCACTGTAGCGGAACATCCTGGGTGGTGTAAGTTGTGTAGAGAGTTGAAAGCTTGCTTCCGTAGTTGTGGTGTCACGTATGGGCGAGGATTTGTCGTGGAGGTGTCACAATATATGTGCTTGTTACCCAGCGTAGTAACCTTCTCCAGCTTGAGGGATGAGCCGTTTTTGATGAGGCCTTGCAGTTCTGAATCGTTATTCTGAAATCTTGCAAGGTCTTCGTAGTTGATGGCTGGTGACACTTCTTCCACTCGTGACAAGGCGTCAGCGACCACATTCTCTCTTCCTGGCAAATACCTGATGTCGGTTGTAAATTGTCCGATGTAATCGAGGTACCGGAACTGTCTTGGTGGCAAGTTCTCCCTGTTCGCCTTGAATGCGTACACCAATGGTTTGTGGTCCGTAAATATGGAAAAGACTCTGGCTTCTACCATATGGCGAAAGTATTTTACAGCCTCATACGCCGCTAATAACTCGCGTTCGTACGGACTGTACTTCTTCTGTGCGGGGCTGAGCTTGTGGGAATAAAATGCTAAGGGTTGGTAGTCGTTACCGTTTCGTTGCTGTAACACGGCACCTATGGCGGTGTCTGATGCGTCGGTGATAATTGCCAACTCAGCTGATGGATCTGGATGAGCCAGTAGAGCTGTGTTGCAAAGTGAAGCTTTGGTTTCATCAAAAGCCTTCTGTAGCTCTGGAGTCATGACCACTGGATGGCTTCCTTTTATTTTGGGGCCAGCAAGGACGGCATTCAACGGTGCTTGAGTTTTAGCTGCATGAGGAATGAATCGATGATAAAAATTTACCATTCCTAGAAATCGTCGTAGCTCCTTGATTGTCTTGGGTACCGGATAATCTTGTATGGCCTGTACTTTTGATTGAAGAGGCTTCGTACCTGCTGCTGACACACAATATCCAAGAAAGGTTACCTCTGTGCGTCCAATATTGCACTTTGTTGTGTTCACCACGATACCATAGTCTCTGAGCCGCTCGAACAGTATTCGTAAATGTTGTTTGTGCTGCTCGGGAGTTCTTGAGTATACTAAAATATCGTCAATGTATCCATAGCAAAAATCAAGCCCGAGCAACACTTCGTCGATAAAACGCTGAAAAGTCTGAGCTGCGTTTCGCAATCCAAAGGTCATGTACCTGAATTCATATAGGCCGAATGGTGTTGTTATGGCAGTCTTTGGAATGTCATCAGGATTGATAGCAATCTGATTGTACGCCTTAACCAGATCTATCGTAGAAAAGACTGCGCACCCTGCCAGCTGGTGAGAAAAATCATGTATGTGACGGATGGGGTACCTGTCTGGTATTGTTCTTGCGTTTAATGCCCTGTAGTCACCACATGGTCTCCATCCGTCGTCCTTTTTCCTCACTAAATGAAGAGGGGCTGACCATGCACTCTCCGACCGTCTGGCTACTCCGCTCGCCAGCATATCTTCAAACTCTTTCTTGGCCACCAAGGTGCGAGTGGGATCCAGACGTCGGGGTTTGGATGATACAGGTGGTCCAGGCGTCGTCCTAATGAAATGCATAGTGCTATGCTTACCGGGCAGGTGAGTTCCTGGAGGCCTTGTTATCTCGGGGTACTCACGTAGGATTTTGTGGTACTCCGTGTCTCCCACTACAGCCTTCACTGATGCTATGTCGTCAGATGACCTGCAATGTACTCCAGACACTGATAGTGACGTTACATTGTCAATTAAGCGCTGGTTACGACAGTCGACTAGTAGGTTGTAAAAACTAAGGAAGTCTACCCCTATGATCGCTCGCGACACGTCCGCTATGGTAAATTTCCAGGTGTAGTTCCTTCGTAGACCCAAGTTTAGTTGTAGCTGTATAGGTCCAAAAGTGTGAATGACAGTGTTGTTGGCAGCCACTAAGTCAAATCTAGATTGGATTACTGGAGTCTTGACTGCCGACCGTGGAAAAACACACAAGTCCGAGCCTGTGTCGACCAAGAACTGAACTTTTGTTGTCCGGTCGGTTATAAATAGACGGCCTGTTGGAGAGGGGCAGTCGTTAGCCGCTACTTGCGACCGCCCTTGGCGTTTTCCGTCGTAAACGTGCAGGGCTGCTTGCATTTATTCGCCTTATCACCGTACTTGTAGTGGTAAAAGCAGTGCGGATGATTTGATGGCGGTTGTTGTGATCTAGAGCTATTAGAGCGGTCATACCTTCTGTATCGAGCCTGTGAGCGTGAGCGTGGTCGTGAGTATCGTCCTCCTCGGTACATCTTCGTAGTAAGCATGGCTACTTGCTTCGTGAGCTCGCTTACTTGCTTGACCAACTCGGTGTTATCAGCACTGGTAGACGCTACTTGAGGAGTTGTCGGGGCTATCTCGTGCACTCTGTCTGCGATCTCGGCTAGTTTTTCCACCTGCAAATCGGTAATCTGTGAAGCAATGACAGTTTGAATGTTATGCGGTAAACGGTTGGTCCATACGCTCTTCACGAACTCTGATGCTCCGGAAGGTCCAGCTAAGTTTTGTAAATGCCTGAGAAACTGTGATGGTCTCCTATCACCGAGCTCCTCATGGACTAACAGCTGCTGTATCCGCTTTTCCTGAGATGCAGACAGGCGACTGATCAGTTCTGTTTTAAGTTTAATATATTTGTTGGTTTCAGGTGGGTTGGTTATAATGTCCTTAACCTGAAGCGCGTATTTAGTCTCCAGCTGAGTGGTGACATAATAATACTTGGTTGTATCACTGGTTACTTTTGAGAGGACGAATTGACCTTCCAACTGGGCGAACC
Source organism: Agrotis clavis (assembly GCA_954870645.1). NCBI lineage: Eukaryota > Metazoa > Arthropoda > Insecta > Lepidoptera > Noctuidae > Agrotis > Agrotis clavis. The sequence continues at coordinate 14,514,302 of OX940941.1, forward strand.
ATAATGCCGGTTCTTCTGGGCAAAATGGTGGGCAGCGTACACCCACTCTAGCTACCTCTGCAGGTGGTACCGCTACTGCACCTTTAGTGTCAGCGTCAGAAAATTCTTCGCCATCCGACATCTTCACTTATTAAAAAAAAATTAAATCGCTCACCGCTTATGCTCGGACCACAACAAACCTCCGATGTAACAAACTGCCTGCGGGTTTGATTCCTGTTGAATCACTGTTCTTCTTTCTCTTCACCGGTAATTCTTGTGAACAGCTGCACCTGTGTCTTCCGTATGCGCGCGTCGGGGTCACCAATGTGGTATGTTATGTGGTATTAACGTACCAACTCCACACAGGAATTTAACCCGTATGGTGAAGCTATTATGGGTTATAATAGCGGGCACAGGTTGCGAAGTAAGCAGGATAAATGAAGGCGAAAGCGACGAAAATGAATGATATTATTACAGCGAAATGAAATGATGTATTGAATAAAAATTATTAAAATTAAACTAAACTATTACAAGATAAAAAGCAAAGCAAGATCTATACAATAATAAGCAAAGCGCGGCGCGAGTAGATAGGCCGGTAGCCAACGGTGGACTGCTGCTCGGTGCTCGGCTCCCTCACGCGTAGCCTGCGTGCACGCCGTCGCCCGGCCGCTCAAGGCCGTTGTCGTCTTCCCTGGTACAATTATCACGCGCCCGGCGGCTGCGCGCGGCGCGTGTAAGGGACGGTGCACTCGCACTCGGAGACAAACAAAAATCGTATGATTTGTGAGTGTGGTGCAAGGTTCATAAGCGGAGCGGTTTTGCTCTGGAATCAAAGGCGGTGGTCCAAGTTGATGTTGAACGCGCCACAAAGTTACTGACGTCAGCCCCTCAATTGGCACACTATGATCCAAATCTGGAGACTAGAGTCTCAGCAGATGCATCTCAATATGGTATGGGCGCTGTCCTAGAACAAAAGCATGGAGACGAATGGAAGCCTGTTCACTTCTGGTCATCCGCATTCACCCCTACACAGCAAAGGTATGCGATGATAGAAAAAGAGGCATGTGCAACAACTATGGCATGCGAGAGATTTAAACTTTATCTCCAAGGCTTACCAATCTTCACAATCCGTACTGACCATAAACCGCTTCTAAAGATTCTAGACACAAAGCCAATAGTAGACCTGACAACAAGACTTCAGAGATTTAGAATGAGAATGACACCATTCAATTATAAAATAGAGCATGTTCCCGGAAAGTACATGTATACAGCAGACATGTTATCTAGAGCCCCACTTCCAACTGAAGAAGAAGACAGAGATATTCTAGAAAAAGGTGACAAGCTAGATGAATCAACATTTCTCAGCATACTCAAGGAAATGCCTGTATCAGACGAACGCCTCAGAAAAATAAAGGAAGCCCAACAAGAAGATAACATATGCAGAAAGTTACACAACTACATAATGAATGGATGGCCCTGTTATAAGAATATTGAGGAAGAAATAAAACCCTTCTGGAAATACAAAGAAGACCTCACCTTAACCAGTGATATTATAACATGTGGACAAAAATTATACATCCCATCATTATTAAGACAAGAGTTGATTGCAAAACTCCATACTGGACACGTCACAAGCACCAAGAGCCAGCTGCGAGCTAAAAATGCAGTATGGTGGCCTACATGGGAAGACGACATTACTCAATGGTCCAACAAATGTGAATTCTGCGCTAAACTAGCTAAACAGAGACCTGAACCACTCATATGTGGAGACATTCCAAAATATCCCTTCGAGATAATTGCTGCTGACTTATGCACATACAGAGGAAAGGAATACCTTGTGGTCAGAGATGTACTATCCAACTACCCAGAAGTAATATCATTAACTTCCACTACCTCTACAGCAATCATCAACCATTTGAAATGCATCATGGCCCGACATGGGATTCCAAAGATCCTCAGAACTGACAATGGGCCACAATTCTCTTCTAAGGAATTTGCAGAATTCGCCAAAAAATGGGATTTTGCACATATCACATCAAGTCCCCACTTTCCACAAAGCAATGGTGCTGCTGAAATAGGTGTGAAGATAATCAAAAACATTTTCGAAAGGAATCCAGGAGACCCCCTCTTAGGACTACTCCACTACAGAACAACACCCTCACAGCTAGGTCCTGCACCAGCACAGATTGCAATGTCGAGATTACTGAACACAACTATACCAACAACATCTACCAATCTTATTCCCAAAACTCACGATTTGGAAGCATACCGGACAAAATTAATGAAGAGAAGAGAAAAAGCAAAAGAGATATATGATAAGAGACATAAAGTTAAAGACTTACCAGAACTAAACACAGGAAAAAGAGTATTCTTACCTGATGAACAAGTATATGGAATTATTACTGGGAAAAGAGAAGAGCCCCGGAGCTATACTATCTTGACAGAAAAAGGAAGAGAAATAAGAAAGAATAGAAGAGCAGTCATTGAATTGCCTGATCAAACAGATCAACCAGAAACTGAGAGATCATCTATCACCCCTTCTACATCACCACCTGCTCCATACCCTCAATCCTCACCAAGCCCAGAACCAGTAATACCTATTGTTTCAGATATACCAAACCTACAACCACACATGAGTGTATTAACACCATCTCTGCCAAATTCTGATCAAACACAACAGCAATCAGAACCTGCTGAATCACAACCCAATGAAACCAAAGATTCAACTCTACTTGCGCTACCAGAGATGACACCGAGTACACCTGCAGAGGAGATCACTGTGAGCACCCCGATGTACAATCAAAACACTGATGAGAGTTCACCCCTGTCGACTCCCTATGTTACTCCTGAGTCATCTACATCTACCAGTCTCGAATCATCACCAAAGAAGGAGAAAGAAGCAATTACTACCAGATCTGGAAGACAAGTGAAACCTAAAAAGTGTCTGTGTAAAAACCACTAAGACTTTACCTTAAAAACAAAAACATTGCAGTGATAGTGATATGTTCCTACTGTAAATGTGTAATAATTAAGTATCATAAGTGTTATGTGTGATAAAAGGACAACTTAAATTAGAAAGTAAGTAACACACAGTAAAAGCTTTGAAAAGTTTTATTGTTATCAACATAAGATATTTATAGCATTATGAACACTGCACAATAATTTGCAAACACACAGATAAATAGTAGAACTGTTCCATTGTTTATAATCGTTCCCAATATAACTTTGTAAACTTCAACTTTAAATTAATGTTCGTAGACAACGCGTATCTATTCATGTATAATTGGTAATTATTGTTTTAATAGCTGTAGACTAATAAAACCAACCTTGCTTGCGAAATTGTAAAAACTAGCATTTCTTATTAATAATTACCTATTGATAATGTTTACTTGATTGACAGTGACATCTGATTAGATTATATAAATGTCAACGTCAATATAGCTAGTGATGTACCACTAAAATAGTAATTGATGTGAAAACTATTTGTAAAAAAGGAAGATGTGTACTTAGCATGTTAGGGTGGCAACACCCAGGATTTGAATCGAAATAAATTATCTATGGATCAACATACAATTTCCACTCTTGAAGATGGGATGCACAACAGCTTTTTTGAAGGCGTCAGGAAAGATGCCAGATTCAATCGCTCGGTTACAAATGTGCGCAATAGGAGGAGCAAGAATGGAGCTCGATTGCTTAATTACCTTAGCTGGTATATTGTCGTGGCCTGTGGCACAGTCGCTACGTAGGGTGTCGATGATTCTTGCCACTTCAGCTTCGTCTACGGGCAGTATTACAAGGGAGTGACTACAGGGTGGAGGCATTGTAATTTCTTCGCAGATAGGAGATCTACTAAGAGAAGAGACGTTGGAGGCCAACGTTTGCCCTATATTGACGAAGAAACTGTTTACTTCGTTTATTGATGCTTCCGGATCAGCGGCAATTTGAAGCAATTGTTTAGGGGATTGCGGTTGAGAACCTGTGTTTGTAATTAATTTTATTGCCTTCCAAGTGGCTTTTACGTTATTTTTTGCCTTAATTAACAAGATTATTATTACACTTTGCATAGGTATCTTTTACATGATACCATTAAATTATAGTTGTGGCTAAAAACACAATTTTCGATCAGGGTCACGTGTCCTGACGCGAGTTTTACATTTTTTACCCATTACAAATAAAGTGAACAACGCCGCTAAAGAAGTTTTCACTTCAAAAAAAAGTCACCGACTTCCGAACGTATATTTATAATCCTCGAATTATTAGTTCCCTCGATTTGCTCGAGAACCAAACCTTGTCTCGGGACAAAATAAGTTACTTTCATCCCTAGGTTTTTTGGGTAGGTTCCTTTAAACGCTGCAAAGAGTAATAAAAGCCCCGCCCAGCAGGGCTTCGTCGACCCTGCCAATCTGAGTATCGGAGATAAGTTACTACGAGAGATGAGAGTCCCGTCGTAGTAAAGTCTTGTCTGTGTTCAGTTTGTCAGCGTATAGTCGTACAGACGTCACACACAACACAACAACTTCTTTGATAAATTTTCAACCTCATCACAATAGTGGAAGGTTTATGTTCGATTGGTAAAATTTTACAAATTGGGGTAGGTTGACATGTTCGCGTCTGTATGTTTGCCTTGGTGAGGCCTACGACCGCCAGGCCATTACAGTACTAAAATTCCACTTCCGAAATTAAAAATAACTCTGGTAAGGAAGTTTTGTTTACCTGTATAATGTAGTCCGTGACATACAAACTGTATTTGATGACATTAGGATTCCCTTTCTATTTCACCTTGAACATGCATTCACCGTTCACGATGAATGCATGTTCAAGGTTACACATACACACCGCTCATCTTGTCTAATACAAGCTGTTGCTAGTGGCTTCGTCTGTGTGTGGAACACGCATACTTTTTTAAAGTCAGTTAAAAAAACTATACGAAATAGTTTTTATAAAAAAAGGAGGAGGCTCTCAAATGGAATTTTTTAATGCATGTACACCGATTATTCCGAAGCTTCTGGTCCTATTTATGCGTTTCTTTTTTTGTTCAATGCAGTTTTTATATAAATGTGTATGTTTCAGTTTTGCGTCAGCAACGCCTTCCCAACGTGAGTCTCGACTGAGTATACAGTTTTCTCTTACAGCAGTTTCTCGATCACAGGAGAGTTTGGAGGAACGCGAAACGAAGTTGACGGTTGACGAAGAGCATCACGCCCTCTCACGTGAGTCTGAGACTTTCACCGAAAGGGAATCACGCTTAAGTTTGCCAAGGATTATGACTACGACTTTGCGCTCCCAAGAAAGCAACGAGAACCGCGAAGCGCATTTATCGGCTGACCGAGAGCGTCATTCCTCTCACGTGAGTCTGAGACAGGATTCGTGTTACTAAAAAATACATTGCAAAATTCCGACATCCACGCGAACGAAGTCGCGGGCACAGCTAGAAGTAACATATTTCCCGTCATTGCCATCAGCAAGGTTTTTTACTGCACTCGTAATTTTCCTCGTATGTCATTTTCCTGCCTGATAACTTATTCCAAACTTGTCACTAAGTTGTATGTAACTGACAGTGTGATTTATCACTTTTAAAACAAGATACTTCCGTCTGTTGCTCATCATCCGCCTAGCCTCAGACATCTGTTGTTCATCACCTACCTAGCCGTAGAATATTTAAATACATGCCATCTTGAACTTATGCTAACCTAGTACTGCTGATTTTTATCGCACCTCTGGAAGGTACCGTAGGTGCTCTAACGATCTGTTTAGGTCACTGGACTGTCTGGTCAGGTAACCCCTTAACGTAAAAAGCAATTAAAGGACACCATGGATTTTAGTCAGTACAAGAAGACGGCACCATATTGGATTTGGTGACACGTCACCTACCCTTAACCAGCGGACAACTGAGACGCTTCTAACGACACTTCATTTGTCATGTAATGATAAGTAGTTTACAACTTTACAAGTGATGAGGGAATAAACAAACATACATACATACATACCGGTCAAAATCATAACCCTCCTTTTGGCTTTGCCGTAGTCGGGTAAAAAATAGATAAGTAATCAGTAAAATGAGTACTTCTCGCCTTCGGTAGAGCAGAAGGAGTTTTCAGACGAAAACCCACCCTTTTCCTTCTTGAAAAAAATTGAAACTTTTCTATTGATAATGTCAACTCCACAGCCGTTGCAGTCATACGGAATTTCCTTAGTATTTGAGAAATAAATGACGCAGTATAAAAAGCCCACTTTCTGAACCCAGGGTCGCATGTACGGCATCCGCTATTGAAGGTTTAAAATGTACTACAAACATTTTATATAGGGTGACTGGTAATTAGTGTACGATACTTAAACACGTGATTGTGCTCATGATAACCAACAACTTTTACTATGGGAACAAACCTGAAAACGCGAAAAAAAAATCAGCTGTTCAGTACATTTATGTTTGCTTAATGTACTGAACAGCTGATATTTTTTTCACGATTTCAGGTTTGTTCCCATAGTAAAAGTTGTTGGTTATCATGAGCACAATCACGTGTTTAAGTATCGTACACTAATTACCAATCACCATATATAATTATAGTTATCCTATTATGGGTTTTACGCCGGTCTGTAAAAATGTATGATCTAAGAATTGCCAGTTCGGGATTTTTTAACTCATTATTGTAATAAGAATTAAATAAGTATTCTTTCTTTTGTTAAATAAATGCATTCTTACAAAGATATACTTAGTTATTATTAAGAGCGCGTATTCTGAAAGTTCATCATCATCATCAGCCGGAAGACGTCCACTGCTGAACATAGGCCTCCCCCTTATAACGCCACGCCGAACGACAATTCGCCACTTGCATCGATCCGTTGCCCGCGACTCTCACGATGTCGTCGGTCCACCTAGTGGGAGGCTTGCCTACGCTGCGCCTTCCGGTCCGTGGTCGCCACTCGAGAACTTTTCTTCCCCATCGGTTGTCAGTTCTACGAGCGATGTGGCCTGCCCATTGCCACTTCAACTTGCAAATTTTATGAGAGTTGGCAACGTCGCAAATAGCTGTCAAAAATTTACAAGTATTAAATGAATTTGGCTTTACTGTATGAAAAAAAAATATGGCTCTGTAGTGCAGTACAAAATTTGATAAAGGAATGCAATTAAAACAATGAATATGATGTTGTAACCATTTGGAAAGTTCCCAAATGATTTTTTACATCTAAGACTATACAGGGTGTTTCTTTAATTTATTTATATGGACAATAATGGGACAAAAGGGAGAAATCCGAATCCATAAGAGATACGGGAAAACTATCTTAGAAACCTTTAGCCTTTAGCTCTTTTTTGATATTGACAATTTTGGCGTTTTTATTTTTTTGGTCAAGTGTGAGTTGTCCACAGAAATGAGTGAAATTGGCCAATATTTTTTTTAGGGCCGTTCGGCTCTGTTTCATATAAGGATCATTTCATTGTACCACAAGAAAAACATCGGGACGGCGGAAGTTGGTCAAATTTTGCAAAATATTTTTTCATACAAATTGTTTGAATGAAAAAATTATCACTTTTTTATGATGTTATTTGATTTAGTGTCTATTAAGGATCATTTCATTGAAAAATGTCTGGGCAACAGAAGTGGGTCAAAAGAACAGTAAAATTTCTTCTAACAGCATAAAAATCAGTAAGTAGTAGTCACTATTTCATTACATTTGACCCACTACACAGCCATATTCCTTATTTCCATACAGTAACATTGTCAAATTAATTAAAACTTGTTAAAATTTGACAACTAATTGAGACGTTGCCAACTTTCAAAATACGTCGTGCTCTTAATTGTAACGCATCAAAATTCGAGATTGGGTTCTCATGACGTCAGTAGCAAGTAAAAGCTGTGCTTGCTTGAGACGTATTGGCAATTTTAAAATTGTCGTATCTTCGTCAATTTTGTTTTACTTAACAAAAGAAAAAATACGGGTCAAATATTTTTCTGATAATCTATCTGTTGGAATAATTAGAATTTTATTCAAATACCCTATTATGCTTTAATGCTACCCTATTATGATACCCTATTATGCTACCCTATTATGATACCCTATTATGCTACCCTATTATGATACCCTATTTATGCTACCCAATTATGATACCCTATTATGCTACCCTATTATGCTACCTTATTATACTACCCTATTATGCTACCCTATTAAGCTAACCTATAATGCTACCCTATTATGCTACCCTATTATGCTACCCTATTATGCTACCCTATTATGCTACCCTATTATGCTACCCTATTATGCTACCCTATTATGCTAATGTGACTAAGAGAGTGATGAGTATGAATGTTGATGGATGGAGAATTGGAGAGGAAGAGGAAGGCCAAAGAAAAGATGGATGGATTGTTTTAGGAATGAAATGAAAGAAAAAGGAGTAAATGATACTGTGACGTGTGATAGGGGAGAATGGAAGAAAAAAACGAGTTGCGTCGACACCAAGTAAAATGGGATAAATGTAGGAAGATGATATTATGCTTTTTGTTTTTATTTTTTTAGCGTGGTAAAATCATCAAATGAGTCCTCCCACCCCGGGCAGGGCGGGAGGGACTGTCAGACTTCTACTGACTAAAATCCACGTTGTCCTTCAATAGCCCTTTCTGTTCCGGGGTCACGGTAAGGATGTAAGTCATGCTTAAACTTCGTTTGAAACACAATGACCTACGATCCGTAAGTCAAAGCACGATACCAAGCCAACTCTTTGAATCAATGACTAAGAATATTGATATGTCACAATGTGCCTAGCGGCGCCAATGTCGAAACGGTTAGTAAGTGCAGTACATTCAGTCAGTCACAGATAGATCAGAAGCCTGTCAGAAGCCTTGTCACATGAATCATGATTTCTGTATTTTGCCTTACAGCGCAATTGCAGTTTTGCAAAAATTCTGCAACGTGTTTTATCATTTTGAAATGAAAAGAAACAAATAACATATTTATTTGGCGCAAAGGCACCACGATAGACACACACATTCAAAATAAAAATAAACACAGAAAAAAAAACCTAGGTATATTTAACGCATGAAAAAATAAAAGAATAATTTTTGTGTGTGTCACGGCTGCGCCAAAAAGGTCAAAGGTCAGCAAAATGTCCAGCAACCAGTGCTCGACGCTGGTTTTCAACTGGACCTGTAATGTTGATGTTACGGATGTAAAACAGCTTTAAATATGATATAAGGTGTCGTTTGTTAATACTATTTTGGTTGAAGTATATTTCGAGGGAACAAGTAAATCGGATGACAATTTATTTTCGTAAAACCATTCATCCCCTTTTTAACCCTTTAGGGAATGAATTTTTAAAAACCTGTAATTAGCACACTTACATCATTTAAGGCTTGTTCTTGCAAAATTTAAAGCTAAGCCCAGCGGTTCAAGCTATGCGTTGATAGGTCAAGCAGTTTCGCCTTTTATTTTATTTATTACTAGCTGACCGGGCAAAATTCGTACCGCCTCAAAATCACCATTTGAACCTTCCTGGGACTTCCAAAAATAATTCAAAATAAAAATTAGCCAAATTGGTCCAGTCGTTCTTGAGTTTCAGAGAGACTAATAACGAACAGCAATTGATTTTTATAATAAAGTTAAAGATAGAAGTTTTCGATGTTTTACTGCAACAGTTTATTAGTAACTTTGACCTGTATTCAAAGACCAAGGACCTCTTAAATCCCACTCGCTACAAGTTGTTTTGTTTGTGCTTACTACGATGGATATTAATATCCCTGACACATATTTATAATGACGTGCATAACGCATAGTAAAATGAATCAGCGATAGAAATATTTCTACATAAGTATTTTGCACTCATTAATTAATTTAAATATCGGTGTTAGATAATAAAATAAGGCTGTTTACAGATCTGGGGTCGCGAGACTATTCCGGGGTCAGGTACCCGTAACCCTGGAGCGTAAAGGGTTATTGAAGGACCCCCCTGGATTTTAGTCAGTATCTACAAGTCTGACAGTGCTTACTGTCTTGCCCTGGGTGGTAGGACTCATTTAATGATTTAATCACTATAAAAAAAACGCTGTTTACGGATGCAAATAAAACATGTTTAAGGAACTAATCCGATGCCTTATAAAAAATATGCTATTCTTATTTTGTAGTGTTAATGTTGTGTGATTGCGTAAACAATGCAGCTAAATGCGATAGCGATTGATTTGTTGTAATTTATTGAAGAGTTTCCTTGATTTTTCCAAGATCCCGATTACCATTATCAGTCCCTTACAAATTTCCAAATTGGTCCAGGCGTCATCGAGAAATCGAAGAACATGCAAACAATTTAAAAAGATTCTTACAAATTGAGATTCTCTTCTTTTTTTCAAAGTCAGTAAAACAATAGAAATAAATAATTATTATGGATTGGAATCACGAAATTCTACTTATGTTAGTACGAAGTCATCTCGATGTGTCATTATGCACTCATACAAGCATCTATTCAATACTTGACCGTCTCAACATTGCTTAAGGCTATGCCAAACAGCGAACTCAGCGGGCGTTGCGTGACCGTAGCGTGGCGTGTCCTTGGCGTACTTACTCACTAATAGGAAAATATTATATGTTTGTGTATGATTTCTCACATACCAACAAACCCATCACACTGTTCCTAACCCACTTCGTCTCCTGAAAGCCAACCACCAGAAAAGCACTGAGACAATGAAGCTTGACGTGTCCCGGAGAATGAATTTACCTGTCTTGGATCCTGCAACGACATGAATCAGAAAAGAAAAGTGGGAGAGTAAGAAAAACACGTAGTTTGCACACGTTCCTCCTAGAGGAGGTTTTAACCTGCGAAATCAATCAATCCTTTGGATGTCTTAGGTGAATCTAAGACCTCCAGCCAGGGTCAAAATAAATGTAGGTACTAAGCGATCCAACTTTTATGGAAACCGACAATTTATCTCAATCTGTCAATTTTCACTAGGAAATAAAGTTAAGCAATAAAATACTCTGAGCAAGTTAATTTTTAATAGTGTATGTTATCTTTGTTACCTTGTCAGAGTTATTACATGTAATAATTATTTTTAAAAGCGTGAAAATGTTAAAAAACGTGCATGGCACAATATGGCGTCAGCAAACCTTCCTTCCTACTTTAGCGACATAGTAAGTCGTTATTATCGTTTGGCTTGACCAATATAATGTTTATACTTTAAAAGAGACAGTGACCTGTGAGTTTGTTTCGTCTGTTTCTTCTCAGAGTAGCCAGGTACGAAACACCAGCCTCTCCTAGTTTATTAAAAGACGACGTGTACAAGTATTGACATTAACCTACTCGTATTTGCAAAAATAAATATTATTTCATTTTCACACAAAATACGCCACGCTACCGTCGCGTCATTGCCACGCCGAGCTTGTTGTTTGTCAAAGCCTTTATTAACGTTGATTAGGTAATGACAGTTTAGCAATAATCCCCTTTAGTATATCATGTCAATAGTTTGTTTGACCTTTGCCTTTTTTGCCCAAAGGTATGAATAGCGGTCATTTGTATTTATCGCATCTCTCTTAAAGATTTAACTTAAGTTGCGCAACATGTTGTTGTGTTGTCCAAACATGAAGGCAAAATCGTTTGGAAACCGACGTGTTCTAGAACCAACCAAAAATTAGAACCAACCCGCACTGAGTCCGCGTGGTAGATTACGGCCCATCAGTCCTTCTAACAGACTCGAGAGGAGGCATGTGCCCCAGAAGTTGGAACATTATAGGCTGATGATAAATTGATGACGATGAATCTGTGTTAAGGTGATTGCGTCGATGTAGCCCGCAAAATTCAAATTTTCTTACGTTTTTTGCAATTTGCAGGCCAGTGACATGTTGTAACTTTATCAAAATATGAATTGCGGTAATAACAAGTATAATTTTAAATTTATGAAAATTTGAATTTCGCGGGCTGGTTGGAGCATTCACCTTAAGGTGATTGCTTCGATGTAGCCCGCGAAATTCAATTTTTTTAACGTTTTTTGCAATTTGCAGGCCAGTGACATGTTGTAACTTTATAAATATATGTGTTGCGGTAATAACAAGTATAATTTTAAATATAAAAATTATCAAAAAATTCGCTCCATCAGCTCTCACATAGAAAAGGTGCATCGTAGTTAGATTTCGGAGATTTTAACATGATGCACCTTTTCTATGTGAGAGCTGATGGAGCGAGTACCGCAACTCATATATTTATAAAGCTACAACATGTCACTGGCCTGCAAATTGCAAAAAACGTAAAAAAAATTGAATTTCGCGGGCTGGTTGGAGCATCCCCCTTAATAACATGTTTTAGAAACACAACGTGCGTTTGATATGTTGGCGCAACTTGTAAGCTTCTGTCTGTTTTTTGACGGCACAGTTGGCGTAGTGGCCGAGTTGTCATCTGAGCTGTGTATTGTGGGTTCGATTCCCGCTCGGAATAAATATTTGTTTGATCTAGAAGTGTATTTATATAAGTTAAAGTGCTTGTAAATGCACCCACGACATAGGAAAAATCTAGCCTAGGCCAAAGTTTTTTTTTTATTCTTTAAAGAAATCCTAAATCTTGGGAAATTTTCCAGGCAACCTTTAGATAGATTGCACGATGATTAACTTGAACATCTTTTTCATCGTATTACCTATCAACAGTCGATTCGTTAGCAAATAGCCTAAAAATCACCATAGATATGCAAGTCCTAAATACCTTCCAATCACAAACAACGGACAGAAAAAAAATAGATTTCCGATAATTATTAGCATAATTGTTTCTATTTTATACGGGTACGGCTTAAAAATGCAATCATTTACATAGCTTTTTGACATTTGAGTTTTTTAAGCATTATGTCAGAATGTACTGTGCATTCCTTAGTAGTTTTGTAATGTGTAAATACACACATCAAAAGTGTCTAGGGATCAACATATATTTTTGCAATAACTTTTCTCCTGATTGATATTAATTAAAATGTTCTTTAAGGATTCATCAAATAAAGTGTTATCGTTTGTCACAGTAACGATAAACCAAGTCACCTTTGCATTCGTAAAGAAATTTGCCATTTTCCTAATAAAGGGATTTTTGACATTTGAACCACTAACATTAAAGTTCGAAAAAAAGACTGAAATAACAGTTTTCTTTAAAATTTTATTGGGTAACTTAAACAACTAATAATCCGTGTTTCTACCGCGAACACTAACAACACAAGAACATCGGTTTGGCATACTCAAAATGAGTTCATCCAAATCACGCTGTGGAATGGCCGCCCATGTTCGTTGCAACAACAAAAAAAGGTCTTCTTGCGACTGGATACCCTCCATATTCGGCAGAGCTCTTCTCTGTAGCATATCCCATGCATGCTCAATCGGGTTCAAGTCTGGCGACTGAGCAGGCCAGGGCAGGACATTGATGTTAGCTGCGGCGAGAGTCTGTCTTACAACTCTTGCGGTGTGCGGTCGAGCATTAACTGAAATAAGGGACCGATTTGCACTTGTAGAGGAACGATGACGTCTGATACAATCGTCTCAGCATAAATTTGAGCGTTGAGGTTGCCTCTGATCCAAATCAACTCAGTTCTTCCGCCGATCCAAATACCCGCCCATACCATGATGGTTCCACCACTATAAGGATGGACTTCCTGGCAGGATTTTAATCGCTGTTGGCGTCCAGGGGTTCTCCAGTGTCGTATACGTCTTGTATCCGGTCTCATACCAAAACGAGACTCATCAGAAAAGCACACGAAACGCCATTGTTCTTCTGCCCAATTTCTGTGTTCAAGAGCCCATTGATATCGAATCCTACGATTGTGCATTGCTATAGGTGGTACCCGTAGCGGTCTTCGGGAATGAAGGTTCACTTCATGCAAGCGGTTTCTGACTGTTTGGTCGCTAATTAAGTTCCCTGAAGAGTGATGAAGCCTCACGGCTAACATCATGGCGGTTATTGTTGGAGCTCTTCGAGTTAAGATTTGAATGTATCGGTCTTGTCTCCGTGTGGTGCAGCGATACCGTCCTCCATGGCGCTCAGCCACGGTACCAGTGCTTCGGTAACGTGTCCAAAGTCGACTGATAACACTCTGACTTGTATTCAGAGCTAAAGCCACAGTACGTTGCCGGAAACCAGCTTCTATCATTCCCACGGCTCTGAGCATTTCTTCCCTGCTTAAATGACGTCGCCGCTCCATAATAACGTTGGTTTTAATCAGTAGTAGGGAAACAGTAGCACTAATAATGTCTTCAATGCGTTGTATGTTTTTATAGGGAAAATATTGACAGCTGATTTTCATCTTTTACTCGAATTTGATTTACAGTTCCTGATTCAAATTATGAAATGCACCAAAAAGGATCCATATAAATTTATAAAATCATAAATTTATTACAAAGCCACATCTCAATCTCAAGAAATCCGCATAAAAATGCTTGATCCCTAGACACTTTTGATGTGTGTATGATAGTGATTCAATGTAAAATGTATGTTTATTTAATTTGCAGGTGCCTCCGGTTGTATTGTTACTAGGTAGGTACACACAATAAATTGATCTCGCCATCATATACAGGCTGACTTTTTTACCACCGTCCAAATTTTTTTTATGCATTAGGTATCAATCACTAAACCCATTTTTGAAAAAAAATCGATACGTCAAATTGTCATATTAAATCATTTTCTCATCCGCTCTGTGTGGTCACTAAGCTAAACGTTAATAATATACACTTGCCGACGCATGAAACGGGCAGAGCGCACACCGCTGACCCCCCGCCCCGCCCCGCTACACCTGAGCGACACATCACAGCGCGGTGTCCAGATTCATCAACTTTTTATAGATAACATTGAGACGTGATATCTCGATATTTTTGTATTGATTGATACAAAAAGAAAAAACACGTATTCAATGATTTTCGCCAAAGATTAATATATTAAAATTTGGATGGTGACTAAAAAGTCACCCTGTATATATATTTTTTTTTTATTAAGTTAGGTACTAAAAGAATAGGTAAGAGTGGAAATCGAATCCAAAGGTCGTTTTCTTATCTTGGTAAAATTATTAAATGAAGAAGTGTCTTTCAATAGCCCTTTATGTTCCGGGGTCATGGTAATTCGTAAGTCCCGCGACCTAAACCCTAGTAGTTCCATCCTCTAGTTCTATTATGGAATTACTAGGTTTTTTTTCTCTCACTAGTTTCATGGAACTAGAGTACTTTTTCGCAATGAAACTAGATTCAAGATAATGAGCGCCACCTATGTATCACATTAAAAGTTAAATTGTAAGTTGAAAGGCTGTTCATTCGTTAGTAACACCATCATAAAAATACAACCAGTTCTGCATAGATGGCGCTGTTCATAATTTAAAGAACGGAATTGAAAAAGTTGTTTTTAAAAAGGGAGGTGTTAGGTTACCTTTTTCTGCCAATTGGCAGTTTTGATGGTATCAAAACAAAATAATAACCAACTTAGATAAATGAAATAAATTCAATCCTATACTAAAGACGGTTTCCATTCCCATTCAATTTGATTCATCGATATCGAAACAATCCTAGTGTGAAATCCAACCCGGGCAACGGCACTACAGTACAGGCTTGTGGTAACTCGCGGTCCGATCATGAACCGTGGCTGGGTCGACGGCGCGACGTGTTCCACGTGCGCCTCAAAGAGCTATCAGCAGTCTGACGGGGCCCCCCTTATAGGGCCAAAGCCTGCCGGGGTCGCGGGACTGGCTCATTAGGAAACCAAGACGCTGGAACGTAAAGGGCTATTGAAGGATCACCGTTGATTTTAGTCAGCACAAGTCTGATAGTACATCAGTACTATAAATGACGAACTAAACCGATTTTCAATTAATTTATGAAGTCTACCCTATTTCTTCGTTCTTCACCATAGCATTCTTAAAGACAGAAATAGTCTAGCATCAAATTATGCACGGGCACACACGTTCCTTGTTATCAATGTTTCATACAATAACATGGTCGGTTAATTAAACCTAGTACATGGTTACGACAGCTAGTTACGTGGGATCATACGGGGGGGTATTTGGGGGAGCTTGTTGGAGGCTGGTATGGAAGGAAAGAAAGAAAGAAAGAAAGAAAGAAAGAAAGAAAGAAAGAAAGAAAGAAAGATAGAAAGAAATAAAGAAAGAAAGAAAGATAGAAAGAAAGAAAGAAAGATAGAAATAAGGAAAGAAAGAAAGGAAGAAAGAAAGAAAGAAAGAAAGAAAGAAGGAAAGAAAGAAAGAAAGAAGAAAGAAAAAACCTTATTTTATCTTGTCTTGATTTGTATTATCTTTATTGGCATGATTGTATCACCTGTCTAGCCTTTTTCAACTATGTCCGCATAAGCTGAAAATGGATGCAGCTAAATACTGGTAATATCGCAGTACTTAACATGTAGCGACTGCTTATCTACTGATGATGATAATACCTGACCACTATTATTGTACATATACCAAATACTAGTTTGAAAAGTAAAGATTTTGTAATAAAGATAATAATTATGATCAATGATAAGCTTCCTCTCTCCCAAACTCACTTATTTGCTGTGCCCGACAACGTCCATGTTATGATCTAATTATAAGTTTTACCACCTAAGAACACCATGTGGAATGCAATAAAAGTATTGAGTATTGAGTATTATCTGATCTCCAAAACTCAATGACAGTGTACTATGATACCTCTTGATAAGTCTGGTTGTTAGACTTTAACCGTGGTACCACAAAAACTTTTAAACGTCTGTTGAACACTTGTCTAAAAAATGTCAGATTATGACTTTGAAATAAGGTCCGTTTTGCAGTCACACTTTTTTAGACAAGTGTTCAACAGATGTTTAAATTTATTTAGTAAGGCTGTAAAGCTTTTGGCTAACAGCAACGACTGACAGAGATCTGCTGGGACCAACGGCTTTACGTGCCCGAGGCGTGGAGAAAACTCGCTATAAACCACAGACCAGCTTAGCTCCTTCTTACATAATCCGAAGAAAGGCTCCGATACCTTACGACTTTGGTATCCATTGAAGCGTGCCTGTGTACGAACCTCTATGGATTTGTATTGCGATAGTCACTTGGATACCAAAGTCGTAAGGCAGCGGAGACTTGCGTCGCGTTGTTTACGAAGAGGCGTTTAAAGCATACAGTGGAGATCTGCCCCGCTATCTAGCAGAACTCCACCGTGTCCTCATAGAGGCTATAGGCGGTGGAAACCTCTCGCGCCCGGCATTAGCTGAGGCCATGCTGGAGGGCGAGGGGAATGGACAGCAGTCACCTCCTTCTGGGAAGCAGTTATGCTAGCGAAGGAGGAGGCGAAATGCGTAAGGGAGGGGACAGTCTACACCTCAAGGCAGGAGGATGCATTTGATTATGTAATCACCTAAAAAAAGGGCGTATTGCTATAGTATACTATTATCCAAATGAGTGGTTTATGTGACTAGTCGGCACATCTCTACTTTTCAGTGAGAATACCGATCCGTATGTTCTCTTCTTGATACATAACATATGTACATGTATCGACCGCCCGCAGACCGCATATAGTCGTTAATTAAACCATAACAACGCTTGCAGCACATACAAAATGGACGGAACGTCAATAATCTTACTAACATTATAATAAATGAGAAAGTTTCCGTGAGAATGGATGGATTATTGTTACTCTTTCACCCAAAACTGCAGATCGGTTTTAGATGTTTAGTATACAGATAGCTTAGACCCTTTACGTTCTCTGGTCACGCTTACCTGATAACGACAGTCCCGTGAAGGCGGTTGGCCCTCTATGGGAGCCCCACCAGGACAGTTTACAGTTACATACAGTTTTTAGTTGGATGGTCACCATCACCATCTAAGGAAAGTCTTCGGCAGGCATCGCTTCCCAGAAGATAGACTAGTGTCTGTAATTATTTAGCCACAATTCCCCCAAAGACCGTACTACAAAACAGACGCTGCGTTACGTTAACGTTTCCGTCCCGAACAATTTATTATGCCGACGCCTTAATAACTTGCGACTCATTAAAACTGAAACGCAAACCCCGTAACACTGACACTTTAAAATTGTGAGCAATTTATTTATTTTATGAGCGATGGTTTGTTATGAAGATGTTGGAACAATCTATTTTATGTGAGTTTAGATAAAGGTGTTCCCTCACCACGAGATATAGGGATATCTCGATATCGCCGTGAGTATAAAGCTAAAGAAGCTTAGAAAGCCGAAGAGTTTGTTTGTTTGGTTGAACGCGTTATTCTTAGGTAACTGGTTCGAATTAAAAAAAAAATTGTGTTGGATAGTGATTTATCAAGGAAAGCTATGTAAAATTACGCTTGTTTTATTCGTAATGGGTTTGCTCTTGACCTTAGTCGAGGTCAGAGTGACTAAGACAAGGTCGACGATAGAGCGAGCTTACCCAGAAGAAGCCTGTTCACTCGAACTTTTAAGAGATTGGGGTTGTATGTGTTCGGAAACACAGACGTAGGCAGAGAGTTCCACTCCTTCGCAGTCCTCATATAAAAGACGTTTGGAAACGCTTAGTGTGAATTGGTGGTATAGCAATGAGGTAAAGATGGTAATTTGTCTTGCGTCTAGATGTGCGATGATAGAAGGGGGCTGGTGGAATGAGGTCGTGGAGTTCTTGGGCACACTCACCGAAGTACAATCCGTAGAGGACCGACAGGCAGGCAACCTCGCGGCGATGAGTCAAGCTATGGAGCTTGGCATTCACCAATTTCACGTCACCAACGACTAATAGGAGGTGATAGGGGGTGACAATGCGGAGAACATCATCTGCCTCGCCTTTTCCCACCTATATTGGGGTCGGCTTCCAGTCGAACCAGATGCAGCTGAATAGCAGTATTTTACACGCAGCGACTGCCTTTCGAACCTTCACAACTCAGTAACTGGGCAAAACGATGCCCCATAGTAAGACTGGTTGTTAGACTTATGAGCTTCTGACTAACAGTAAAGACTGTCAAAGATCTTCAAATAACAGCCGGGACCAAACGGCTTTATGTAATTTCCGAGATACGGAGGAAACTCGCTATGACAGATGGTCAACTATCCTCAGACCAACTTTGGCATGCGCGGCTTAACCCGGAAGATTGGCATGTGTCAGGCTGTAATTATTTAACCATCTGCTCTAAAAACAATAAGGAAAGAGGAAGAAAAATATTTAAGGTTTTATATATCCTCTATTTTATCAAAACAGTTTCTAACTCCTGTGCAGGCAACCGTCACAGTGGCCGTGGGAAAACGAACATCTGGCTCATTCTTCTTTATCTTTTCATCCCTTTAGATTTATAATAGACTGGGAATAAACAAAATGTTTATATTCATGGTAAGTAGGTACGAGTATCGTTTTTATAATATAACAGCTAGAAATAAATAAGCAAATATGTCACTTTTTTTTACTTTTGCTCGAACTTTGGTCGAAATTCGGCCATAGTTCTTGGGGACCGCATCCTTCATGTGCATACCCGTAAAGATAGAAGCTTGGGACCGCATCGTATCTGTGCATAATCATAAAAGTGGGAAGGTTTGACCGTATCCTACATGTTCATATGCATGAGGGAGGGAGTGTGGGACCGTATCATGCATGTGCATATGCAAGAGGGAAGGAGCGCGGGACCGCGTCTTATATGTGCATATTCATGATATCGCATCCTGCATGTGCATATCCATGAAGACATGAGGGTGGGACTGCATACGGCATCAAAGCCTTATGTCTCAGATAATTTTATTAAAAATAAATGTTTTTCATAACATTTAGAGTAATAACTCTCTTTTTGTCGCAGAAGGATAAAAATAATCAAACTACGATATTTTTTCCCGAATTATTATGCTCTGTTGCTTATCTAGTTGGTAACCGAACCTACCAGCTTACAACCAAGACTATCCAAGGGAAATGACGTGAAGATACTTACGCTTTCAAAGTGAACCGAAGCATGGGAGGTCCAGGAAACGATTTGTGTTCGCTACATTGATTCCGTAGATCAATATGTACTGACGACGGCTCTACAACCTACCACTGTCTTACTTTAATAGATTCTCAACTTTATCTCTAAAAGGAGAAGGTTTGTGTTTGATTGAGAACATTTGACAGATTGTGGAAGGTTGATATGCTGGTTTCAGTACTTAGTACAGTCGTAGGTTTGGCTAAAGGAATACTTGTATTAGCTTGACCAAATTGTTTTGGCATGCGGACGGCAAGTAATGGGTTGCTTGCCGTCCGGTCAGGGACCATGCCTGGATCGACGATGCATCGTGTTCCTCGCGCGTCTCGTGACGGTAAACTGACTGGACTTACTTATGACCAAACGCCTGAAGCCTGCCGTATACAACATTTAACGTAATTAACGCACACCCTCAGACACCCCAATTAGAATATTATGTTATAATCATAATACATTTATTGAATTTTTAATTTAACATGTAAATACATTGTTATTAACAAAATTAGTTATTTTGCAGTAAGGTTTATTTTGTATTGAATGACGGAATTTGTATTAATACAAATAAAATTGCACTTTTAAGTCTTGTTGCCTTGATTTACGGTCTATCTTAGATTGTTTTGACTGTACAGGGGTAACGTGACTATAATTTCCGTAGTTTTAATTATATTTGATAAAAAATTACCTTTAATAAAAATGATAGAAATCGATTCAGTAAACGATTCTGAACAAACTAATTTCAGGATGTGCGTTAATTATGTTACATCTTGTATAATGCCATATTTTTTAAAGTATTTCTTTTTTTTATTAATAAAAAAATAATGAAAAAAAAATCATTATTAGGAAGTTATAAATAATCACTTTTGATGTTGATTGTACGCACCAAACAAGCTTGAATGATGATATTGTATGGATTCCGGATCGAAGTTAATCGTTGAGAACGAATGGAGTAAATATATGAATTTCAGTTTAATTTTCAGGATATTATTATATTCAGGCTATTTTCAGGAGCAGCTTGTAGCTAAATAATAAAGGTTTTACACATAAGTGGGTTGGCACTTATCGACCCTGTCGGACGGTAAAACCATATACAGGGTATTTTTTATGTATTAGTGCGGATATTTCAGTATGCATATTTAAAGAAAATTAATTAACATGTTATGTTTTATACTGTGCCAATGAATAATAAGGTTTTAATTTATTAAAGACGTTTGTTTTTTTTATTAAACTTTACCCCTCACTATGAATTTCTCCTGTATCGTGGGTGCGTTTACAAACATAGAAACTCACATCCACGAACACAATGAGGGTTTTCCCGTATGAAGAATCCACTAGATGGCAATACGTAGGCTTGTGGTCTATCTGCTCCGTGATTGGTTAATTTTGACATTTCTGACAATGTCATGTCAAAATTAACCAATCACGGAGCAGATAGACCACAAGCCTACGTATTGCCATCTAGTGGATTCTTCATACGGGAAAACCCTCATTGAAACAGTTTTGATTGGTCACGCGCTTGTGACACGTGATACTTATTAAATGAACTTAATTACTTACGTAAATGTGCATAAGACGTAAGTACTGATTTCTGGACGAAAGCCGAGATTTCTGGATTGCCTTAACCCATTAGAGGTCATTGTACTTGATTGAGTACAGCCATATCCCTAAGCGCAAATTATAAATCTCGTAAAGTTAATGAAGGTATTTGTGTTATTTTACTTCGTCATAACACTGTTCAAGTATATTGATAAATAATACGCGGGTAGTGTAATTTTTTTTGATAAAAAGTGTCAGTTGAAGTTTTGTTACCGAAACACTGTGGAGGTAAGTGAATGATTTTTGATTTTATAAAATAATGATTGCTTAGAAGTTGTTCTTTTCATTTTGCTTGCATAAAATACATGTCAGAGTAAGTTATAAAGAACAATAGAATTGATTATTTATTAGTAAAATAAAACTAAGGTAATTTAAATGTTACTGTACTCGGTTGAGTACAATGACAACATACGTAAGTAAAACCAAATATTTTTTTCTTTCAGATTCATTGCAATAAAGAAGTAGCGCGCGTGAAACACAATGCACCGTCGACCCGGGCGTGATTCATGATCGGACAGCGAGTCGCCCACTACTCGCCGCCCGCATGCCCGCGCCTACGGTGGCCGTAGATCGTCATGCAACGTCGGTTTCTGTGGGTGGTTACCATGGCGGCTGGGTCGTGACGTGGATGCTGTACTCTTCCTCACGCGTCCCGCCTCCTCCGGTGGTGCTCTGCCCAAGCGGGGCATTCCTGCACCGTATGCTCGGTGAGGACCTGCGTCAGGCGGTAGGTCAAGACGCCGTGACTCCTATCCAGCCGCTCCTCACCTTCATCTTGTAGACAAGCGACCCCGACAGGCTTTGGCCCTCTAAGGAAGCCTCGTCATTTTCTGACAGCTCTTTGAAGCGCGCGTGGTACACGATGAGCCGTCGACCCTGGTTTGGTCCATGATCGGACAGCGAGTCGCCCATTACTCGCCGTCCATATTTTCACACCTACGGTGGCCGGAAATCGTCCTGCGACGTCCGTTGCCGTGGGCGTCTCCCACGGCAACGGCTGTGATGTGCCCTTTGTCATTCAAGAGTGCGCTGGCAATGTAAAAAAATGCCTAAAAACATGTTTTATCCGAAAAAGCTTGTTTGGAAATTTTTATACTTAAGCGGTCAGTGTACTCAATTAAGTACACCCCTGTAACTTCATGAAAACTGTAATTTTGTTTATTTTTATTGTTTTGTGTGTTATTTTATTGTTATTTCAATACGAAAATAAAGAACATTTAAAAAACGTTTTGGTATTTTTTGTTTGACCTCTAATGGGTTAAAAAAACAGCGGCCGTGGAATGCAAAATACACGATTGCCTAAAAACAGTTGTTTTTTGAGCAAATTATGCGCGATTGTGCCGTTGAGCGTTGGACATGTGTAATAATTATTATTTCCACTAGTTTTTAAGAATATAATTATAATTACTTTTCAATAGAACTTTTTGTTCAACTTGGGAATTGAATCCAGCAACCCACGGTCAGAAGCCGTACTTTGCACTACTAGACCAAAAGGGAAAGCTTAGCAGTAAAGCACAAAGGCGGTCGTAGATGCGATACAGTGAATTTTATTCGCTACATTAGTCTCCTTGCAGTATATTAAGAGGCGATACTACTTGAGTTACTAGGGATGTTCAGCGATAGGCCGAAGCCGAAAACCAACCGAATCAGTACCGAATTTTATGCAACAACTAGCTTTTATCCGTGCGATGACGCCAGATTATTAGAAGAAAAAAAAAAATGAAAAAATTAGAAAAGCACGCCTTATAAGTCAAAAACATGAAATTTTAGTACTTGTTTTTTACCCATAGCTGCTTTTGATTCACGTTTAAGATATTTATGGGGATTGCTTTAAGGCCAGCAACCCATAGTGGCCTACGACTGTTTGAAATTTTGAAAAAGTGCTTGAGACACGCTGAATACTTGCTCAATACTTTTCAATTACCTCTTAACACAGAAATACTGACCTGGCTGAGAGAAACTGGTTTTGAACGGAGAACGACGTTTTTAAGGAGCGAGTTTTTTGCTAAAAAGTGTATTAGACATTTCGAAACCTCTATATACCTTTAAAATTTAATAATTAAAGAGATAAATCATTAATAAGCCAGGTAATTTATTTGCTTTTTACACCTCGCCAGGTGCAACAGAGCGCATTTAGATTGACTAAATGCATATTTCGGTTTCGGCCTTAACTCGTCTTGATTATGACGGATTACAAAATAGAGGCACATCACTAGCTACCACCGCTCGCCGCCTTTTGTCCGTGAATGCATCCAAGCGGTACCATCGACTAGGTAATGTGTTTCAATGTATGCTAAAATAGTTTATACTGCCTATTTAATAGTTCAACTGTATTTTATAGGTATAAGCAGAGCCCTTATCATGAGTTTTCAGTTATTCTGACGTAAAGTTAACTGGAATTTTGACATTTACAAATTGACAAATTTCAAGGAAAAAATTAGTTGCTTCTTCGCATACCAGAGGCGCTGTTCCATTTTCCCTTATAAGAAACGCTGTAAATACTGGAAAGACGCTGTAAAGTAAAATAATGAAAACTCGCGATAAAGGGTACAGTTAATTTTTTTTTTATATTCTGTAAATTTCTCAGGTATTGTGTGTGCGTTTACTTACAAACATATTGAACCACTACATAAATAATAATTAACCAGAGGCCTTATCACAAGATATTATCTCTAGCGTGCTTGAAGAATTTAAGTCGTTTATTGTGTGGAAAATGAAAAAGCGCCTCTAGTGTAGATACTGTGACTGTCTGTCATGAACCCTTGTTTTTAATTCAGAATAGGATATTTATTTTAAATCACCAAGTGCATCTGGGCCGCTTGGAAACACATTAAATCTTTACTTTATTACCCGACAGCCAATAAATAACAGAAAGCTCATACTTATTTTGGAGAAGTAGAACAAAAAACTATTCAATTGCTTTGCAAAGCATAAATCCTTTATTCTTAAAAACTATTGACAGACGTTAACTGATATTTTAGAAGAATTCTAAAGGACGATCTTACATCTTAGCTTATCTGCACACGTGTTTGTAATTTAAGTTTCACGAAATGGCCAAAACGATCCTTTTAGAGCAATTGAGACGGGCACAGCGCAAAAACAAAAGAGATATTCGGGCTAACAGCCCTCATAAACATGCCACGGTGTCGTGGGAATTCCTAAGGGCTTGGCGAGTCCCTTAGCAGGTAGCTGGACTCAGGGGACGCTGATGATTACTCAGGGCAGTTGGACTGGGAACGTCTTGAGGGACACACGGGTGGACCCAGGAGAAAGTTCAGGAGATTCGGTTGCCGTTGGCCGAGTGACCGGGCGCGATATTACTTTGTTGTTTATTTGAATTATGTTTGATTAAGTCAAATATTAGTCTGTAAAGTAAATTCAGTGCTTGTGGTCGGAGGAACGCGAGGAGGTGAACCCAGAGGGCGGTCTGATGATGGAGATCATACGGGTGGTATTTGAGCAATGTCTGTAAGTTAATTATAGACTAATTCTCTCCTATAAACACTTGGTAAGTGTTAATTATAGAACTTTATAGTAGCAGTTTGCTGAAGGCGCTGGATGGCTGTTAATAATCATTTATTTCAGTACAGCGGGGCGACATCTGAGCAGTACCTTATTTTATATTATTATCTTACGTCTTATTTGTTATGACTCCTTATCCCGTAACCCAGCAGTGATGTATCATTGGTGTTTGGTTATAGTGACACGGGGAAAGCCTTTGGCTACACTCTACATGCATCACGCGCATTTCGTCTCGTACTCTGTACAACGACTCATCTGACTCCTGACGAATATAGACTTTTACGTGACGTTTCACATAAATCAAAGGCAGAACCATGTCCATAGTTCGATTATACCAAGTTATATTATCACCAGCCGAAGCGGTGATAATGTAACTGCCGGTGATAAGTACAAGAGATAATAACAAACATTGCTATTAATTGGCAAACTAACCAAATGCTGTTGATGATTACTGTTTCCTGCAGTCTTGCTCAGAGACTTTGCGTGTTGGTTGATGGATGCGCATTTCAAGTTGGGGTAGGCACCACCAAGTATGTACCTGTATCTCCTATGATTTGCTAGCTCCGTTCCAAGAGAACGCTAGGGACTGACAAACGTGTCCCGCTAAAACAACTATGGCTAATATGCCCAACATTGTCGAATCGACACTATTTTATTGGCACGACACGTTACGACTGGGGGGGCGCTTAAATACGAAATGTGAAGTGACGATATTACCCACTTCGGCGTCCAGCAATACAAACGTAAAATGTTCTGCTATAGACTGATTCTACGAAGCGCTTGCGCAAGTTGTTTGTTGTGATTGCCAATGGGGTAGAGCCGTAAGGGTATTACGATAGTACGCGTGTGTAGGAGATTAAATGGAAACGTGTCTTCCTCAATGACAGATGAACTTCTCAGATCTTTGTCTTAGGTGTTGGGTAGGACATGTAGAATAGAGTATAGGGAGCGTGATCTGTTAGGATTCGTAGCAGTGTCCTTAGTGGAGCTATGCGCTTAGGCCTAGCGGTCGCGTACTGGGGCAGTTATTGTAACCGGATTTACATGCCATAGAAATGGGCTAGCTTTAATCAAGTGTAACTTGTTAACGTAACTTAATTAAGCGCAAGCGTGACGTTTCCCTATCACATTTCTATATTATATCTTTGCTGTCCTCTTGTCTTACTAGCTTCATAATTATTATTTGATTTGTTAACATGATTTGATATTATTCATGTATGTATTACTGTGAACTCTCAGCACTAATCTACTTTGGTCCCCTCCCCTTTGCTGAGAGTTCAGTCCTCTCTGTCCCGGCGGAGGTCGCAGTTGTCAATGGTACGTGCACCACGGAGGTTGGGCGGAGGCGGGGCCCTACCTCGGCCCCCCCAGGGGGGGGGCCCCATCTTTCATATTTTCCAGTATATTAATGTAATTTAGGAAAAACGAAAATTTTATCAGCCTAGGGTATTTTATGAACAGTCACATGTGGTGCCGTGACCAGGATTCTCGTCATTAAATGTACTGATTCACTTCAGTGCAACGAGAAAGAACAATTTATGGGTTACTACAATAATAACACAACGTAATTATATAATTCTCGAGCTTGCGAGAGACGGCTTTAATTTACAGCGACAACAATAAGTTTAAACATTCTGATAACCAGTACTGAATGTTCTAACACTGACGACGGGTTCAACTCCCGCGTAATTTATCAATTAATGTGTTATTTTTCGACACAAGTTTTAAATTTAGAAATAAACTCTGAGATGCTTTGAGTTAATCATTAACTTATGGTTGATGACCATATTTAAGTGTTGTAACCATTCCGGTAGCGGGTTCAATTCCCGTGCAATTTTAAAGTGAGTGAGTAACTTTGCCATGGAAACAATGCAACATAATATTAGAAAGTGTGAGAAACAATGATGGAGTACATTTTAGGAGCTGTAATAAATTATGGTTAATTAGATAAATAATGGTCTGTCGATGGATTCTTCAACCATTGACAGCAGGTTCAATTCCTGCTTGATTTATTTGGTTTTGATGAGCTTGCGCTACTGTGTCAATGATTTAGTTAGACACAATAGCTACTGAGTGTTAAAGTTCCTGTGTCACGGCTTGTGTTCTAGTAGGTTCTCACCGAAATTGGTGGTTGGAAAGGGTTGAGTAATAAAGCTACTGAATAGTGATTATTATAACCGTATGCCAGGAGGCAATTTTGAACTACGTGAATTGAGTGTTTGTCAGAGTTACTGTGCTACTTTTTACAAGGGTTCAACTCCCTGTTGACGTAAGTTTGATGTTCGACAATACACTAATTGATTGTGAAATGTGCTTGCAACTACACGTTTGTTTGTCACGATATAATTCTGATGCGCCCTTAATCTCGGGGTATATTTCATATTGTTACAGTTTATACAATAAAAAGCATGCGGCTTTAGGATTACCATTGACTTACTTGTCATTAAGTGTTACCGTAAGAGACTAACCTTTCAGACTCTTCGGAATAAACCATAGATGAATAGATACTCGTGTGGCCTAATTTCAAATTTCAGGTTGCTTGAGACTTCGCTGGGCTGTCACTTCCCTTTGTCTTAGCGTTTGGGTTACGCGTAAGCACGAGTCAAATGCAGCCGACGTCTGCAGACTTCCAGGGCAGCTGTGTCGACGTCAGCGTGACTCCTTTTACGAAGCTAAGTTTCACTTTTATTATACTTTACAGTTACACGATGACACGTGGCTTGAACTCGTCATTGCAGTAAAGGTACGCGTAGTATTGTTTTGAATTTTAAGACAATACACCCGGCACACAAAGGACCCTACAAGGGAAAGTTGATGTGAACCAAATGTGAACATTTTGTCGAAACGATTGGCGCAGTGGCCGAGTAGTCGACTGTTGCGCGGCGTGTCGCGGGTTCGATCCCCACACTGAACGAATGTTTGTGTGATCTGCGTGTTTGTGTGTGTGGGTCACTGTGTTTGAGAACGCACCCACGATAAAGGAGAAATTCGTGCCGTGGAGCAAAGACAATGGTTAATTAAAAGAAACAACCGATTTTCAGTAATCGGATTTATTTTGTTACATCATAGAGAGCCAGTAATTGTTTGACCAATCTAGGATGCCTATATTTTAGTTTAAAGAAAAACCTAATTCTTTAATTATTGAACACGAAGTGATCTTCGAGTGAAAGAGCGGAAAGTAAGATTTAGTTATGTTAATGGCATGGCCACTTTGGCTGACCGGTCGTTTGCTTTGCTGAAAGTAACGGGTTCGACTCCCGAATGAAAAAAAAAAATTGTAATTAACTGCAGGCAGTAGTTCTACACGTGGCTGTTTGGGTATATGGATTTGGATGTGTGTGGATGCACCCACGAAGGAGAAGTTATCCGTAGTGTGGAGCGACGTATTGTTGCGAGAAAAGCGTGCACATGTTAAATACCTAGTATACGTTACAGAACATGTTCATTTTCTGATATAATTTCCTCACATTAGTAAAATCGCAGGAACGATCATCCCTCTCATAATCGCAGGGGGGGAGACTAATCGGGATTAAAAATACTTATAATATCATATAGGTGATAAGTAAGATTACATAACATTAGTTTTCTAATATGACTTCTCAATTCTAGTTGGAATCCTGGAAATGCTCACTCCTCTTAGAATCGGAGGGGGGCGACTAATTGGGATTGGATCTAATATGTCTATGTGCGGACTATTTCAGCTACCGGATACAACAGCGAGCAGCAGGTTGAGCTCGCTCAGCGTTGAGGAAAGGCCTCTGTCCAGCAGCAGATGCGATAGGCTGAATTAAGAACGAGGGAACGCCGTAGAGGTAGCGTCACTCACAAATACTCTTGAAAGAGACTCTGGTATGTAAATCAACATTATAAGCATGCACAGGTCTTTTGAAATAAATTGGATCGCGGTTTAATATACCTAAAATTTAAATACAACAGAGTATTTTACTGGAGGACCAGTTCGAATATAATTATTAATTAATGTTTTTATTGAAGATGCTATGCAGAATTCCACAAATTTATGGCAAACAATGCATCCTATTAGACTCGTTTATAGCAATATAGGAGTGGGTGTGTCCGAATACGGTATTATAACGTCATGGAAATGCATAGGTTTACCCTAATGTGAAAGCTCATCCGCTGAACTGCGTCACGCGTCTGATTTTCAGAGGGGGGAATGTGACTGTCTGTCATGAACCCTTGTTTTTAATTCAGAATAGGATATTTATTTTAAATCACCAAGTGCATCTGGGCCGCTTGGAAACACATTAAATCTTTACTTTATTACCCGACAGCCAATAAATAACAGAAAGCTCATACTTATTTTGGAGAAGTAGAACAAAAAACTATTCAATTGCTTTGCAAAGCATAAATCCTTTATTCTTAAAAACTATTGACAGACGTTAACTGATATTTTAGAAGAATTCTAAAGGACGATCTTACATCTTAGCTTATCTGCACACGTGTTTGTAATTTAAGTTTCACGAAATGGCCAAAACGATCCTTTTAGAGCAATTGAGACGGGCACAGCGCAAAAACAAAAGAGATATTCGGGCTAACAGCCCTCATAAACATGCCACGGTGTCGTGGGAATTCCTAAGGGCTTGGCGAGTCCCTTAGCAGGTAGCTGGACTCAGGGGACGCTGATGATTACTCAGGGCAGTTGGACTGGGAACGTCTTGAGGGACACACGGGTGGACCCAGGAGAAAGTTCAGGAGATTCGGTTGCCGTTGGCCGAGTGACCGGGCGCGATATTACTTTGTTGTTTATTTGAATTATGTTTGATTAAGTCAAATATTAGTCTGTAAAGTAAATTCAGTGCTTGTGGTCGGAGGAACGCGAGGAGGTGAACCCAGAGGGCGGTCTGATGATGGAGATCATACGGGTGGTATTTGAGCAATGTCTGTAAGTTAATTATAGACTAATTCTCTCCTATAAACACTTGGTAAGTGTTAATTATAGAACTTTATAGTAGCAGTTTGCTGAAGGCGCTGGATGGCTGTTAATAATCATTTATTTCAGTACAGCGGGGCGACATCTGAGCAGTACCTTATTTTATATTATTATCTTACGTCTTATTTGTTATGACTCCTTATCCCGTAACCCAGCAGTGATGTATCATTGGTGTTTGGTTATAGTGACACGGGGAAAGCCTTTGGCTACACTCTACATGCATCACGCGCATTTCGTCTCGTACTCTGTACAACGACTCATCTGACTCCTGACGAATATAGACTTTTACGTGACGTTTCACATAAATCAAAGGCAGAACCATGTCCATAGTTCGATTATACCAAGTTATATTATCACCAGCCGAAGCGGTGATAATGTAACTGCCGGTGATAAGTACAAGAGATAATAACAAACATTGCTATTAATTGGCAAACTAACCAAATGCTGTTGATGATTACTGTTTCCTGCAGTCTTGCTCAGAGACTTTGCGTGTTGGTTGATGGATGCGCATTTCAAGTTGGGGTAGGCACCACCAAGTATGTACCTGTATCTCCTATGATTTGCTAGCTCCGTTCCAAGAGAACGCTAGGGACTGACAAACGTGTCCCGCTAAAACAACTATGGCTAATATGCCCAACATTGTCGAATCGACACTATTTTATTGGCACGACACGTTACGACTGGGGGGGCGCTTAAATACGAAATGTGAAGTGACGATATTACCCACTTCGGCGTCCAGCAATACAAACGTAAAATGTTCTGCTATAGACTGATTCTACGAAGCGCTTGCGCAAGTTGTTTGTTGTGATTGCCAATGGGGTAGAGCCGTAAGGGTATTACGATAGTACGCGTGTGTAGGAGATTAAATGGAAACGTGTCTTCCTCAATGACAGATGAACTTCTCAGATCTTTGTCTTAGGTGTTGGGTAGGACATGTAGAATAGAGTATAGGGAGCGTGATCTGTTAGGATTCGTAGCAGTGTCCTTAGTGGAGCTATGCGCTTAGGCCTAGCGGTCGCGTACTGGGGCAGTTATTGTAACCGGATTTACATGCCATAGAAATGGGCTAGCTTTAATCAAGTGTAACTTGTTAACGTAACTTAATTAAGCGCAAGCGTGACGTTTCCCTATCACATTTCTATATTATATCTTTGCTGTCCTCTTGTCTTACTAGCTTCATAATTATTATTTGATTTGTTAACATGATTTGATATTATTCATGTATGTATTACTGTGAACTCTCAGCACTAATCTACTTTGGTCCCCTCCCCTTTGCTGAGAGTTCAGTCCTCTCTGTCCCGGCGGAGGTCGCAGTTGTCAATGGTACGTGCACCACGGAGGTTGGGCGGAGGCGGGGCCCTACCTCGGCCCCCCCAGGGGGGGGGCCCCATCTTTCATATTTTCCAGTATATTAATGTAATTTAGGAAAAACGAAAATTTTATCAGCCTAGGGTATTTTATGAACAGTCACAATACGAATGAAGAACAATTTTTTTCCATCAAAACGACAGTTTCTGTTAAGGCGCTCCCTAAATGCGAGCATTGCATTCACCTGTAATCCTACTTCCTACTAATATTATAAATGCGAAAGTTTGTGAGGATGTATGTATGTGTATGTAGGTAATTTTGTTACTCTTTCACGCAAAAAGCACTGAACGGATTTGGCTAAAATTTGGTACACAGATAGTTTTTAAACTGGATTAACACATAGGATAGTTTTTATCCCGATTTTATTTTTCCGTGGGATAATTTTCGAGTTGTAGCGGGTGAAGCCACTGGCAACAGCTAGTGTAACATAAAAGTGCGCAATTTGATGTTCTATTGTCTTCGAATGTCCGAATCTGTAACGTTACATTACGGTGAATGCTCGCGGTGAGGGAGCGCCCTTAGTTAGAGTAAACTAGTCCTTTTTTGACCACCATACGACGGCAAAGCTAGTTGCTAAATAAATAACAAATACAAATAGTGTGGCTGTTTGGTAAGCTGCACACAGTAACCGTTGCTCTTAATATTTCGTCATGTAAAATACGGGAGAATTTGTTCAGATAAGCACGCCTCTTCCTGTGTGCCCTCACTGCCGGCGGCTGCACAGAGCAGCGTTTCAAAACAGAGACTCAAATACCAATAGCTAGAAGTAAACATGTACGGCAAATGTTTACTTACTATACTACAAAAAGTTTAGCTGCTGTTAAACTCTTGTCTAAAAAAAAGTTTAACTGCAAAATGACCCTTAATCAACGTGAAATCCCATTTTGCAGTAGACAGTTTTTTGACAAGTATTCAATCGATGATGTCTAACTTTTTTATGATAGGATGGTTAGAAAGAAAGAAGAAAGAAAGCGTCTAGTCTATAATACATCAATTTGCATTTAAAAAACGCAGTACCACGAATTTTCCGCTGAACGTTATAAGTGCACGCGAACTCTTTATGCCGATGAACTTGATGACTTGTGATGAGCATTCAAGGGCGTTTTAGCGAGCATTGTAATGAACGTTCTAGCGAGCTTTTTGCTGAGCCGACTGTCAAGCCTGACGTAAAAAATTTTGAAGACCGTCAACTATACCATTCGCTAGAAATGTGTTGAAAATGTTCGTAGCTATGTTTGGCTCTGTGTTGGTCGGTCAGTTTGGCACAATAAAAAACGGCGATTACCCTATCTTCTGTCACAAGTAAATGCTCAAGTCTGTCAGCACTTTAGGTAGAGACCAGAATATTGTTCAGGTGGACTAACGAGCTACCGTGACCCCGGAACGTAAAGGACTATTGAAAGATCACCGTGGATTGTAGTCAGTAGGTACCTACAAGTCTGACAGTCCCTCGTGCTCTGCCTTGGGTAGGAGGACTCATTTGATGATTTTACCACGTTAAAAAAAGACCTATAATGTTCCATTTGCCAAATCTACAAAATATAACAGATCTCTGTCTTAGCCTACTCTGTGTATATACGTACGAATGTGTATCCCGCGTGATATATGTCGCATAAAATGCTGCGCGCTGATTATAACGCTATTCGCTTTAAGAACATGTTGTGACATGACACTTTTGCTTTACTTCTGAAAGATAATGTATGTCAACTTTGATCCGTATAATTTATGCGAAAGTAAGACTCTCTTTATCTAATTTTGTTATCAAGAAAACATAGAGGGAAGGAGAATATTGTATAACCTACTTTGGAAATTGTTTTGTTTTGTATCTACTTAAGAGTATACAACGAAAGAAATTCCATACAGTACGTAGCCCTTGAGCCAGAACGAGGCCTTATGTCTATAAGGCCTCGTTCTGGCTCAAGGGCTACTTACGTGCACTTTTTGGAAAAATGTATGAGGTTACAGCTTGGCAAATTAGAGTAGAAAACCGGAAGTCGCCACTGTGCTCTTGCTACCAGCACTAATGATTTTTTTTTTTTTAATTTTATGGCACAATAATAAATCTAACAAACCTGCGTTCTTTGTTTACATCAAATATCAAAGATACTAAAATGTTGTCAGCAAACAAAAAGATTAGTTCCATTTCAAGACGTTCTGGCCAAGCTGTACGCTGAAAACTGGTTAAATATTTCTTCGATCATCCCGAAACACAAAAATGCAAACTTGACTCAGAAGTAGCTGAATTGAACCAAGCCTCTTATAATAGTACCATAATCCTCACGAGTAAAACGCATACAGGCCGCTATAAAAACAAACCTTTTTCCACAGCGAAAAAACTTATGAATGCCAACGCAACTTTTAGTGTTGCAAGGTAAAAAAATTCAAACCTCTATACAAAGTTGCCGCGTTTTTTCATAGAGCAACACCGCTTAGCGAGTAAGCGAGGCGTGTGCTTGCTTATTAGAGCATTCATCCACACTGTAGCCTAGTCTCACGGGCTTTTGGTACCCTTTTAAAACTCATTTGAATATGATTTTAAACGTTCGTTTTTTGTAGTTGTAAGTTCTTTGTAAATTATTTTGGACTGGCTATCCGTTAGCATAGAATATTGATTTCTCTGAACAGGTTAATATAACTTGGCTTTCGTTATTTTTTGGTGTTAGTATTATTTTATAGCCTGCGGGTGCTAGACATAGGTACCATTTTAGCAACATCGTAATCTGAATCATACAAAAAATTGTGAAATATTTACTAAATTGACAATTCATACCACAATTCTTAACACATTTCATTTGTTTGACAGTTTTGTATGGGGCATCGTAAAATTGCCACAAAATACTTGGACTTATTAAAATAGACTGAACCTTTCGAAGCTAAAATGTCATTATTTTTTAAAATGTCCAATCCTTGTAAAAGCTATAATATTATTCCTGAGTGTTATAGGCTTTATAGTAAATAAATATCATGCATATTAACCAAGTTGCTCCAATTTTTGTCTAGCAAATCTGAAAAAGTTGTAGAAATTAAAAGCAACTACAACGTTGAGCAGAAGTTAAAACTACCAAAAAAAAAAACAAACAAAATAAATGAACTAACAAAACCGAGTAACTAGAGCAAAGCTTACGATACATAAAAGCCAAAATCCACGGTCGTTTCACAACGAAACAATCAGGGTCACAATTAGTGAGGGCGATCATTCGACCCGCAAACGTCAATCTTGGGAGAATTACACGCCAGTATCAGACTGTTCGTTACTAGTTACATTATAGTACCCCAGGGATACTAACTATTTGGGTAGACCCATGTGGTTTAACTAAGGGTAAGATCGACCGTCTAGTGCTACTTGAAGTATAGTTTGACTATCATCTACATGCAACCGCTTTCGCCTGTTTTCTTTCTGGATATTTACCATAAAGCAATGATTTTTTTACAAAACAGTAAATATCTTCTATGCTCAGGTGTCAGCATTTCAGCAACCATCACCCTGGAATGTAAAGGGTTATTGAAGGAATATCGTGGATTTTAGTGAGTACGAGTCTGACAGTCCCTCCTGCTCTGCCCTGGGTTCGAGGACTCATTTAATGATTTTAAAACGTATTCCATTTTGATGATACCTACGTTTTTTTCGTAAGTATTTAGAACCTTCAAAGCCAGCAAAAATAAAATTGCCTTTAAAATCCAAAACCAGCAAACATACTCGAAGTCCTTCTCATTCAGTTTAGAAAATAAATTTCATTGGTCTAATAGTGAAGAAGGAAATAGGGGAGATACAATCCTCAAAATAAAACACGACTTATTAATGAGGCTATTCAGGCAGATCTTTTTTTGTCAATATCACCGTTTAATAATATGCCATCGAGCACTCGTAGAGCGACAGCGAAAGTTTCTTCAATCACCTAATTTCCTAAGTTTCTCCACCCGCATTTCCTCTTCACATTAAAAAAAATTAGAAAGAAAAAGTATTACAAGAGAAACCTGCACTAAGAAGTCTAATGAAACAGTGTTGAAGCAATTCTGACCTAGGTATGGCAATCATAAGATTTTGGCGCCCAACTGGGCCAATAGTAAGGCCCAGCTTGGGCGCCAAAAACATAATTGATAAATACATAAGTTCAAGGATAACGTCAAAACTGCACTAAATCTAAACTTCTATGCTAAATATTCTAACGCTGAAGAGATTGTTTGTTTGTATGCATTAATGCGCTAATCTCAGAAATCTGAAATCTCTCGAAATCTGGTTCGAATTTTGAAATATTTTAAGACTATAGGCTATATAACATCACGCTATACTATAGGAGCCAAGCAGCGGAGGTAAATCACGGGGATCAGCTAGAGGAAAGTAAACGTAACTTAGTTACATTCGAAAATGATGTGTAATTATCAATTCAATATTAAAATACATGTTAACATGTTGTCCCGATTCACCCCTGCGTCCCTATTCACCCCATTTTACCGATACAGCTGAATATCAGGACTTAATGTGGCACGACTGCTTCAGAGAGGAAACTTAATTAATAGTCACTTATGTAATGGCAGAGGCGTGGCACACACCTTTTTTTTTAAGGTGGTAAAATCATCAAATGGGTCCTCCCACCGCGGACAGGGCGGGAGGGACTGTCAGACTCGTACTGACTAAAATCCACGGTGTCTTTCAATAGCCCTTTATGTTCCGGGGTCACGGTAATGAGATAAGTCCCGCGACCGTGGCACACACCTTTTGTAAGTCAACGTCATTTAATTTTGTTTAATCTTCACATCCTTTTTTCAGCGCTCATCTAGGTTTTATTTTTGCAGTATTTCATATTTTGTTTTAAACTTCGTTAAAGAACTGCTCAGAAACCCTTTTATATTTTATGCCTAACTATTGTTTCAAACTACCTTCCTACCAAATATCATACTTGGTAGATACTTAAAAGTTTTGTAAACTGTTCCAACTTCAAGACTAGTATCTATCTCGTTACCACCAAGCTTTGTTGTCAAGATATTATTACTGAAATCTGAACTAAGTTTAATAGCTTAGTTCAGGGGCCTTATCACAAGATTTCTATATTTTATTTACGTAATTGAAGAGTGTGTATAATTGGAAAAGCGGTTCTAGTGTACAAACGAGGAACAATTTTTTTCCATCAAATTAACGTCAAAGTTCCAGTTTACTTAACGTCATAAAAACTTCAAAAGTCATGTTTCTGTACCAGTAACTTGTATCTCATACAAGAAAAAACACATTGGCGCCCAAACTGGGTCTATAATGTGTAATCCTGGCCCAAGTTGGGCGCCAAAACTTTTCATCGACTAGTGCGTCTGCCATTTTGTCTTCAGAAATAAGAATTACACTATTACTACCTACATTCGTTTCTATGATTCGTTTGGGATTCAGTGTCTTGACTCCGGCACAATGGTAGTCGCAAACCAGGCGGCCCCGGTTAGGCCTACCACCGCCGCTCAGATAGCCGTCACCGCAGGTTACAGGTAGCTTAGTCGCGAGAATAACGAGCAACCGTGGCCCCGGAAAGTAAAAGGCAAAGAAATTGAAGGACACCGTGGATTTTAGTCAAGACAAGTTTGGCAGTCGCTCCTACCCTGCCCTGGGCGGGACGACTCACAGGTGGCCTTTGGTGCCGTTGTCCGGAGCGGACCACTGGTAGGTGGATCCGACCCCAACTATTCTATTAGACTAGAAGGTGCGGGCAAAAACTGGTATACTGATATCCATAAAGCTTTAAGTTGACGTCATATAATCGTGAGCCAGGGGAATCAAGTATCAATTTCCTCCACAATGGATTCGATGCTAAAACCGCTACAAAAATCAAACAACTTTTGCCCAGAACGGGCAAAGTTAAACACGCCATCTAACCGTCACGTTCCCGTCACGTAGCCAAAACACAAACACTTTAAAAATACTATCGTTGTATCGCAAACTAGGAAATTGAATATCGAGTCGCGTAGTCACGTTCGAGATATTTAGGGGGACTATGAGGTAAAATTAAGCAGGATTTTTGAGGACACTTTTCTTTTTTTGCGTTATTTTTAATCGACTTCGAAAAAAGTAGGAGGTCCTCAATAGATAGGAACCTTTACTATAATTATTTTGTCTCATTTGTGTTAGTTTTAATTTTAAGTATTTCGTTGGCGTAGGCGTAATATTATGTTGTGTGATAGAGTCAAACATGGCACTAATATGCGATTGCAGCAATTGCGGTTGATTTGATGTCATTTATTGATGACTTTCTTGGATTTCTCCAAGATTCCGTCATCAGATTCTGACTTAATACTTCTATGAGACCATCTGTGAAGTAAACCTTTTTTTAATTTTCCAAATCGATACAGGCGTAATCGAGAAATCGGAGAACACACACAAAGAAAATTTTATATGAATTAATTTCATCATCAACATAGGTAATTATTGGTAGCTCTGTTCTACCCACTTCTGGCCGAATTTATTCTAACAAATGTACTTTACTTAAACTAACTTATTATAAACTCGTTTGTTACCTTTTCACTCCAAACAACCATGAAATCAATGTGTAATTGGAGAGACCTATGTCCAGCTGTGGACTGCTTTAGGCTGATGATGATGTTGAAATACGAGTAAATAACTGAATAAATTAAAAAAGAAAGTCCACAATTAAAACTACTTCACATACACCCTACAGAATCCTGAAAATTGGTTGTTCTGCGCAACATAACTGCTTGTGTGGTTTTAAAGTAAAACTTGATACTGAAGCCGTATTAAGATTCGATCACGTGTTCGTGTCCATGAATACAGAAAAATATAATGAAATTTAGCATTTTTAACCGACTTCAAAAAAAGGAGGAGGTTATCAATTCGAATGTATTTTTTTTTTATGTTTGTTACCTCATAGCTTGCGACTGGGTGAACCGATTTTCATGATTCTTTTTTTTATTGGAAAGCTGGTGCTTTCCGTGTGGTCCCATTGTCACCATTTCAGGATCTGATGATTGGATCTTGGAGAAATCGAGGGCAACCCTCAAATTTTATTCGCTCACACATAGTTTTTCGCAAATCGTAAGAAGTGATTTAAGTACTTGCGTATGGAAATCATCATCTTATGTAGCTGAGCTGATGATGGAAGGGACAACTCGTCGACTGATTTCGTAAATTATGTTTGTGTTCGCATATCTCCGGAACTACAAGTCCGTTTGTTGTACTAGGTATCGTTCAACTTAGGGAATACTGCAAATTTCATCAAAATCGGTTCAGTAGTTTTTGAGATAGAGAATGAAAGAGATGTTAACAATGTTATTACCGGTGCTACGGATTACAAAATTCTAGTGCACATGTAAGAAAATGATGTATTTGACAAGAATTGTGGTTGAATATTTAAACTAAAAGGAGTAAAATAAAAACTTTTTCTATAAAAATGTGACCGCCTTCAAAAACAACCACAAAAAAGGGTAAATACAAACCTGTTCTTTCGGAAGTCGGTGGCAAAAGAGACAATGAAATTAATAAAAAAAGTCACCGACTTCCGAAAGAAAAGTTTTGTAGGCGGTCACATTTTTTTAGAAAAAAGTTTTTTTATACAATACATCTTCTTTTCGTGTGAGGATGTGGCCACTCTTTGGTGTCAGAGTTAATAATTAAGCCGCCTCTGGGAACATCACGGGCCTCTCTGACATGA
This sequence comes from Agrotis clavis, assembly GCA_954870645.1. Classification (NCBI taxonomy): domain Eukaryota; kingdom Metazoa; phylum Arthropoda; class Insecta; order Lepidoptera; family Noctuidae; genus Agrotis; species Agrotis clavis. The sequence continues at coordinate 14,553,232 of OX940941.1, forward strand.
CTTTGGACGTAATTGTATTTAACCCTCTCCCCTTTATTGCTTGTCACTTTAGGACCAAAGCAGCTTTCAACCGGTGAAAGAATTTATGAAATCGCTTGTTTTAGTAGTTTCGGAGCCTATTCAACACAAACAAACAATCAAATATTTCCTCTTTATATTATTAGTGTAGATTTATAAGTCCAGTACCCTTAGCACGAATTTTGAGTATTTGATACGTAAAGCCGGATTTACATTACGAAACTAGTTGCATGAAAGTACTTTCATGACACTACTTTCACCATTAATTTCACGTGTAAACGTTCAGTTTTACAATGCATGCATTACTTTCGTGACACTGAATTACTTTCTTGCTATGCGCATATTTTTGGTGAAACTAGTTTCATGCAACTACTTTCATCATGTAAATACGACGCGAAAGTAGTGTCGCGACAGCACCTGCGTTGAGTGGACGTGTGGTATTTGAAATTAAAATGATTTTTACCCATACGAAAGTAATTTGCATAGCTTTTAGGATCATCTGCTAATTCAGAGATTAACTGTGTTGCACCCAGATGCTTTTTTTCAAGTTTTTGCCTCGAGTAATTCCATGGGACTAGACAATGGAACTAAAGCCGTTGGTGGATTTATCAACGTCTTTTTTCCGAGATAAATTTTATATTTTATCTTTTCTACAATGACGCTTTGCATCATAAATGAAATACAGCTTTGATCTTGACAGGGCCAGTATCTCCGCGATACTGGTAATTTCACGACATTAAAATTTTAACGAAAGTACTTTCACTTGTGCTGAAACTAGTTTCACGAAAGTAATAATAATAATAATAATAATAATAAAAGGTTTGTAAGATGATAACTAGAGCCAGAAGACGCGCACGCCTAACACCCCCGGAGTCGTCGCTCAGTTCCGCCTCGCCGCCGCCGGACACCGGATCACCTGCGTCACCGGCAGCGGCAGTTGCGTCGAGCTCGAGCGACGAATATTTCTCCCCGCCGACGTCGCCAACACCTGTACGTCGGCAGGGGAGACGCCGGCCACCGAAGAGCCTGGGACTTAGGGGCCAACCGGCCCCGAGCCGGGTCCCCGCTGCCGGTGGTTGTGTGCAGCGCATGCGATGGACTCAGTCCATAAATGAAAACGTCATGCGCGCATACTACGGGTCTACAGAGGGGGGAACTAACCTCACTGCGTACCGTGTCAGGATGCTGTCTCTATTTCAGGATCTTGAGCCAACTATTAACGTCTCGGCCCAACGACTTTCGGATCAGGTGCGGGTCATACAACGTAATCATATGTTGGATGATGCCGCACTTGATAGGCTGCGCTCAGAGGTACTGAGCAACCGTATCATCTCAACCCCGTCACCAACCGTGGTGGCTGTGTCAACTGTTGACACAGTCCCCCCGCGATCTAACCATTTTCCTGCAATGGTGGAGGATGATACGGTTGCCACGGTAAGTAGCCAGTGCAACGTCCGATTGAGGTGCGCATTGGAGGATGCGCTTCGGGAGTTTCGATCTACTCCTACCGAACTTAGGCCCCGTCTGCCACGTTTACCCATGCACAAGAAAAATAGGGCGCTGGTGTGTGCCTTAAACTCGCAACTCAAGAATTTATTCGAGAGTAGCGAGAACCTCATTGATACACATTCGATCCTGTACTGTGGGGCTGTTGCGGCATGTCGTTTGACTAACGTCAAGTTTTCAATTTGTGACGAAGCTAAGCGACCTAAACCAGCCGTACCAGCCTGGCAGAGCAGGATCGAGCGTCGTATTGATGAGGCCAGGGTACTCATCGGCAAACTATACTGCTTCAGGGAGGGCAATACACGACCACGTGTAATGCGCTTTGTGAGGCGGGCATTCTCGGGGACTGATATCAGCCCTCAAGAATATATGTCCCGCGTCACGGAGCGCATCGACTTCCTGAAGCAGAAAGTTTATGCATGGGCGAGCCGTATTCGGCGGTATAAGCGGCGGGTGGATCGATACTCGCAGAATCGCATGTTCCAATGTGATGAAAGGTGGGTATATAGAGCATGGGAGCGACCTGAACAAAACACGGCTGACGTGTGCCGCCCGGATGATAGCGCCACGAGTTCATTCTGGCGCAGCATCTGGTCGGTACCCGTCTGTCATGCTGAGGCTGACTGGATGCGAGATGTTGAACGAGTGTGTGAAAATATTCCAGAAATGGAGAAAATATCAATAACGCCTTTAGATATAGCCAGAGCAGTCCGTCCGTTACCAAACTGGAAATCCCCGGGACCGGACGGACTGCACAACTTTTGGCTTAAGTGGCTAAGTACTTCACACGCTTGTTTGGCATCTCAATTCCAATCGGCCTTAGAGTCTGGGTCGCTTCCACAGTTTCTCACAGTTGGTATTACCCACCTACTTCATAAGGCTGGTAGTACCGCGGAACCCAAGAATTATAGACCGATTACATGTTTATCGACAATCTATAAACTTCTTACATCCATTTTGAGAGCAAAAATTACAACACACATTGACCAAAACAACATTATGTCCAGCTCTCAGAATGGATGTCGGAAAGGGTCCCGTGGTACTAAGGAGCTTCTCCTCATAGACATGGCCATTAGCCAACAGGTTCGTCGATCTCGCAGGGATCTGTCCACGTGCTGGATAGATTATAAGAAGGCCTACGACTCGGTGCCACATACATGGCTCATGAGGGTACTGGAGTTGTACAAAATAGACGCAACTCTACGCGCCTTTCTTGAGTCATGTATGGGGCAATGGAGAACGGTCCTTCGCTATCCGGGATGTCGACAGATTCAGGCGAATGATGAACCTGTATGGATTAAACGGGGAATTTTCCAGGGCGACAGTCTGAGTCCACTTTGGTTTTGCTTAGCTCTGAATCCTCTAAGCACGTTGCTGGAGGATTCAGGTCTGGGCTATCGGTTGAGGAGAGGAGGTCAGGTCATATCTCATCTCCTTTACATGGATGACCTTAAACTCTTTGCCCCCAACAATTTGCAACTGATGAAGCTACTGAAGGTAACAGAAACCTTCAGTGGCGCCATCAGGATGGAATTTGGTGTGGACAAATGTGCAATCATGCATGTGAAGCGAGGGGAGATTATGGGATCTGAAGGGATTCAACTTTCAGATTCCATACACCTTAGATCCCTCTCCTCATCCGAAACCTATAAGTATTTGGGTATGTCGGAAGCGCTTGGCATTAATGTACCGGACATGAAACAATCGTTGCGGGAGCGCTTCTTCGGACGCCTCAAGAAGGTTTTAAATAGCCTTCTTTCAGGCGGAAACAAGGTGCGCGCCTACAACGGTTGGGTCATGCCGGTTCTGATGTACTCTTTCGGCATACTCAAATGGACTCAGACTGAACTCGACGCCTTAGATAGACGAGTTCGCACATTGCTGACCGCAAATCGGATGCATCACCCACGATCATCAGTAATGAGACTGTACATCCCGAGGAAATGTGGGGGTCGAGGCTTTTTAAATGCCAAGACCCTCCACAACCGCGAGGTGTGCAGTCTTAGAGAATATTTCTTGAACATGGACGTGGGTATGCACCGAGATGTGGTCGCGGTGGACAAGGGACTCACCCCGTTGTCCATGGCTAAAGAGGACTGGCGCAAACCTGTAGTACTCACCACGGAAGATCGCAGGAAGGTATGGCAAAGCAAGGAGCTTCACGGACGCTTTTACCGGGCTCTTCATGGGCCCGATGTAGATTTCCCAGCGTCCGTATCCTGGCTGCGTTTCAGTGACCTCTTTGGGGAAACTGAAGGTTTTGTCTGTGCAATTATGGATGAAGTTATGCTGACGAACAACTACCGGAGACATATTATGAAAGACGGGACGGTCGACGTGTGTCGGGCATGCCACCGTCCAGGTGAGTCGATCAGACATATTATCTCCGGTTGTTCTCGTCTTGCTAACGGCGAGTACTTGCACAGGCATAACCTAGTGGCTAGGATTATCCACCAGCAACTTGCTTTGAAATACAATCTTGTTGATTCTGAAGTACCGTATTACAAGTATGTGCCCGACCCAGTTCTCGAGAAAGGCCATGTCACGTTGTACTGGGATCTGCCTATCATTACTGACAGGACTATTGTCGCCAATAAGCCTGACATAGTAGTGATAGACAGATCAGCGCGCCGCGCAATGATAATCGATGTTACCATCCCGCATGACGAGAACCTCGTGAAGGCAGAGAAAGATAAACAAATTAAATATCTCGATCTGGCACGCGAGGTTGTCGACATGTGGAATGTGAGCTCGGCTATCATTGTGCCGATCGTCGTGACTGCCAATGGCCTGATGGCCAAGAGCCTCGACGAACATCTCTCGAGGCTCTCGTTGGGTAGTTGGATCAAGGGCCAGATTCAGAAGGCAGTACTCCTTGATACGGCTCGTATTGTGAGGAGGTTCCTGTCTCTGGAACCCTAACCACCGGTAGCTTGGACCCTGCTCCCACACCGGCGGACTACTATTTTTATATTTTTAAATGTTTTTTTTTTACGTTTTTGTTTTTTAAAATATTTAAAAATGTAATCATATGAGTATGTTAAATGAATAAACGAAATAATAATAATAATATTCCACGACTATCACACAACGCCATCTAGTCCCAAGCTAAGCAGAGCTTGTGTTATGGGTACTAGACAACTGATATACATACTTATATATTTCTAAATACATACATATTATAGATAAATTACACCCAGACACAGAACAAATGATCGTGCTCATCACACAAACATTTGTCCTGGGTGGGAATCGAACCCACGACCTCCGGCATAGCGGTCAGGGTCACTAACCACTAGACCAACAGGCCAGGCAGGTTTTATCATGCATGACACTACTTTCGTAATGTAAATCCGGCTTTAAGTAAACTGGAACTTTGACAATTTCAAATTGACAATTTTCAAGGAAAAAATTAGTTCCTTCTTCGCACACCAGAGGCGCTGTTCCATTTTTTCATACAAGAAACGCTGTAAATACTGGAAAGACGCTGTAAAGTAAAAGAGTGAAAACTCGTGCTAAGGGTACTGGTTTCCTCTCGATGTTTTATTTTACCAATGTCAAGATAAACTTGTAAAGTAAATTATGAATTGAATAAGACACATTGGTACTTACCTGGGTTTGAACTCGCAACCGCATGCATGAGAAGCGAGCCGCTCAATCTCATGGCTATCACGACAGTTTTAGTAAAATAATATGAAATGTATTGAAGTACTACTTTAATACTACAGTATTAAAGTAAAATATGAATTTTTCAGCGACACAATAGTTTAGAATTTTGAAAAAAAAAAACAATAAAGTAAGATCTGAAGTAGTAGCAGTTTATTATATGGAAAATTGAAAAATTCGACTTTGTCGAGCATGACTGAGGTGGCCTAGCGGTAAGGCATGGCGAGGTCTCAGGTACAAGTCCAACTCGCAATCGAATTTTTCTTTCCTTAAAACATTATGAGGACTCCTCCTCACTAAAAGTTAGTGAGGTTTCGATACGACAGTACGTTGCACGGCAGATACGTAGAATTCGTGCTAGGGCCTCTGTTGAAAACGTTGTATCTTTGAAAGTGTAGGTATTAAATTCTTTGCAAATTGGGTATTAAAAAGATTATGTGATGCGCTCGTGCTCTGGAATATAAACTTACCTAATGAACTGCCGACCTCGACTTCAGAATAACATTCTGGATGCTTTCGAGTGAAACTTAGTTTAATACGGAATAGGTAATAAGACGGAAAAAAAAGTGTTTAAGATGATGAATTTCTTTATAATTTTCTATAGGTAATAAAATCTATAAGCAAAGGACTACTTATTATCTGTAATTTTTCAGATTTGTAGACTCAGTAGTTTCGGAGGTAAGGTAATTTTTCGTCTATTTTCCTGATTAACTCTGAAACTGAATATTTTAAAATAACAGTAAATAGACGATTGCCTTTGGGCCATAGGAATTGATACGTTTACCAAATTTCAACTTATAATCAATCAAGTAGGTTCGGAGGAAATTGACTGTGAAGAGCGGGCGGAAGGACGGACACTGTCCGCGTTTCACAGTCTATTTCTTCTAAAAAGCGCCTCTGTTGTAGCAAAGAGGAACGAAGTTTTTCCATGAAATTATAATGTCAGGGTCCCCGTTTCTTTGGGTTGTTGTAAGTTTGCCACAAAGTTAATTCGCCACGAAAAAAAGTATGTGTAAATTGGCCACGATTCTATTTTGTTTAGAATATTTTCAAAATAATAATTTATCTTATTGTAAATTCGCCACGACGCTTTTTTACGTACGGATAGCATAAAAATCAAACTATAAGTGGTTTATTGCCCGTGTTCCACCTGCTTGGTTCACCTAGGTGTACCACGGGAAATTATTTTTGCCCGTGGTTGACCTGAATGTCTATTATGTTTTTATCGTAGTATTACAATAGAAAAATAGTGATATTAAATTGTAAAGTCAGTATGAAAATGTTGCAATCTTTTTTTTTTAAGGTAGGCACTAGTACCAGAATAATAATGGAGGACCATTACAATAAGACATACCTACATAAATATTAAAAGTACTAGGCTAGCATGAGATCAAGGTGGTATTTTTTATATGGTAATTGTTTTAATCATTTTGAATAGTTAACCAAATGTACAAGACCGGTCAGGTGAAGTTGCTATAAAACATACCACCTTGAACTTATGTAAGCCTAGTACTTTTTCTGGTTAGTAGCATTCTTTCAGTTTCTAAACTTGTAGCTAGAATTTTGTGCGGACGGCGATCTACCCATTACTCCCATGGCCCAGTTGCCCCCTAATAAAACATAAGGTGCAAGTGGTTCCTATGAAAATACGGAATAATTATGACATGGAAAATGTGAAAATTACTGACAATAAACGAATAAGTGGAATAACAACGTTATTCATTTCTCATAATAATAAAATAATAAATAAATAAAAGTATTTTCTAATAAAAGCAATGTAGCCCACACGACCGTTAAGTCTCACATCTTCGTAAAGCAAGTTTTTTGAAAAATAATTGACTAGAACGTTCGCTAGAAAATATCATGAAAATGCTCGTAGCGATGTTTGGCTTGATTTTCGATTTTTTTTCAAATGATGCATGCTTGCTTTTCTATTAAAAGTGAATACTTAGGTCTCCTTTTATGCAATATGTTCAGGAGTGAAGATATTTAAATTCGAGCTCTAAAACCAATAACTTTGCTTGCTATCGTTACTTTTAGCAGAAATCATGTCAAATGTCGATTTGTGGCAAATTTACAATAACCATGAACTACCTATGACGAATTTACATATGATTTTTATGCATGTGGCATATTTACTTTCAATGTATGGACTTTACAAAACCGTGGCAAATTAACTTTGTGGCCAACTTACAACAACCCGTTTCTTTTACGTCACGGGTCTCCGTCATCTGCCAAAGACGTATGATATCAAGAAACGCGAGAACTTTGAAGTGGTAATTGTCGTCACTATAAGTAAATTTTGATATCCAGTTAGTAGTTTTGAAGAGCAAAGACCTTCACAGTACTTTCTTAAAGGACTGTATTTGTCTACAGCAATCAACATAATAATGTACACTACTATACTCATCAATGTTGAACAACCCACCATTGTACTGCTGACCCGTTTTCAGGTAATCTGTGCCATACACTGAAGCCAACAGACGGATCTCCCTCGAGAAATTATATGTGACCTACTCGACGAGTGTAATGTACTGTATCTTCGTATATACAATGTGTGTACTATGTAGTTCACAATATACAGAGTGGGCTCGAGTTGCGTAAGAAATATTAAAATGACCAAAGCTATTTTGAGAATTAAATAATTTACTTTTATGAAAAAAAAAATACATTTATTTGTGCTATAAATTCAAAATTATTATATTTAAGATTTTTATTTATCATATTAGGCTGTATATTGTCTTCATACCTTTGCTTCGTTTTCAACTACGTTTGTTAGTGCTGATCTGAATAAAAAATATTAAAAGTTACTATGTTTCATATAAGATTGAATAGCGGCTTCATACCTTTGTGTCTCCTTCAACCTGGCGAAAGTCGAAAAAAAAAAGAATAAAAAATCCATACTTTGCTAAAACTGATGACAAAAATATTAAACTTCGATAGAGAATTGAAAAACGTCGTCGTTCCAAGCACGTGAGCATTTTTTATTGCCGCTCTCGACCTTATCATCCTCGTCTAGGGCTCGGCTGACAATATTTCGAATGCAATACCAAGCTTATCCCCCCATAGAACGAAATGTACTATTCCAGCGTTAGTTTATTACGGGCATGCGGACGGCGAGAGCAGTGGTGGCCCAGTGGTATCGGTCCCGACTTACGAATTGTAGGTCATGGGTTCGAACCCCGCCAGGCGCATTCCTATGTGTAATTTATTTCATCACCACTGCTCTCAAAACGGTGAAGGAAAACATCGTGAGGAAACCGGCATGTCATTCGAAGACATGTGACATCTACCAACCCGCATTGGGCCCGCGTGGTGGATTATGGCCCACTCCCTCTCACGGAGAGGAGGCCTGTGTCCCAGCAGTGAGAACATTATAGGCTGATGATGTGATGTGCACGGCGTGTAGTGGGGACTCGCTGTCGGATCATGGACCATGCTCGAGTCGACGCCGCGTCGAGTTCCACGCGCACCTCAAAGATCTGTTAGCAATATGACGGGGCCCCCCTTAGAGCCCCAAAGCCTGCCGGGGTCGCAAGACTATCGGGTTGCCGTGGCCCCGGAACGTGAAGGGCTATTGAAGAATACCGTAGATTTTAGTCAGTATAAGTCTAACAGTCACTCCCGTCCTGCCTTGGAGGACTGATTTGATGATTTTACCACGCTAAAAAAAAAGTGGTACTAGTCTACTGTCAATGAAACCTCAGTTTCGTTTATTTGAAAACCCACCCTGTATTTTTGTATTGTGAGTAGTTCTAAGGACTTAGTCTGATTCGTTTTTAGTTTTTACGATGTCCTGGGGGAATAGAGCAAGATCTTCGTTGGATAGGCATGAAATTGAAGTCAAATGTGGAAAACATGGACATTATGGACTTAGGATGGAACAAACTGAAGATCTGCATGTTATAAATTAGTGAGGCACAAAAAAAAGACAACTAAACAGCTCATACTCACTATGATGTCATATTATGTAAAAGAAAGATTCACAATAAATAATAAAAAATATTGTCTCTACTAACAGTACTCTAAGTTATCCTTTACTAACAAAATGGATTTATTGTCAGATACATATATCTATCTCTTCTATCTATATCCTATAATATAAAAAAATGGATCGCAAAATGTGTTGCTAAGCTCATAACTCGAAAACGGCTGGACCGATTCGGCTACTTCTTTTTTTGTTGTGTTTGTAATCATCAGCGCCAGGTTTTAGAGGACGAAAATCATCATGTCCATGTAAGAAGCCGGTCGCTAGTAATCAAATAAAATTATTATTATTATTAATCATACTTCGATTGGCGAGGCTTAGCTCGAATGCACGCTGGCGTCGACAAACTGTTATACAGTACTTTTTGTGACGTAACATAAAGGGAATTTTAAAGTTAATTTGATAGAACAAAATAGTTCTTTATTCGTTCTTATGAAGCGCTTTTTCAATTTCCGCTGCAGATAAAATATGGAAATCTTTTGCTATGAGACCTCTGGGACCGTGTGGTGGATTCACTGGTCCCCTCTCTCAGAGAGAAGGCCTGTGTTCCAGTAGTGGGAACATAATACGCTGGTATACTATACAGCATTTCTTCGGGGACAGAGCTGTGAGCAATCTGACGGTCCCCTTAGAAGGCCAAAGCTTGCCGGGGTCGCGGGACTGTCTCATCAGGTAACCGTGACCCTGGAACGTTAAGGGCTAGTGAAGAATCACTGTGAATTTTAGTTAGTACGAGCCTGATAGTCCCTCCCGTCCCGCCCTGGGCCGGACTTATTTGAAGATTTAATAATGATAAAAAAATAATCTTCCCTGAGGAAAAAAAGATGCGTGACACCAACCCATATCTTCCTTTTATGGAAATCAGTCTCTTACCAAAATCACAATACATAACAAATTAGATTTATAGCTCAACCCCAAAGCAATGGTAAATAAACCTGGGGTCGCCAGTTCGATTCCCGTGCGGTGCACGTGTAAGGCGTGATCAGAATATTGTTGACGCTTCATGATTATTGTGACATTGTAGTGTGACGTAATAGAGGCATAGAAGACGTGTAAACAAATGGAAGATTTTTAATGTATGTAGAAATTGCGAACAAAATATCATGAAAAGTTAGAAGCATAGGCCGGAATTAGGTAGAGTTATTTATGTACTTAAACTGATTTCATAAAGTGAAAGAATAAAGTAGATACGTCCCAATTCCGGGAATTATTTTTAAAGAGCAGTGATTTTTTAAGTAAAAAGTTATTTTATTTTACACAATTTATTTGACTAATCTATCTCCGATGTTTTAATTATTCTTATCTGTTGGTCACACGGGATTGTCTATTAGAAATCCCGGGAAGATCCATATTAATATCAACATTTCGATGCAAGTAACAAAATAACTCTACCTAATTCCGACCTATGGTTATAAGGCAGTGGGGCGAGAAAACGCCCTAGGAAGACCTACACTGACTTTATTGGTGAAGTGCTTCAGGAAGGCCGGGTGCGTAGTAATCGTCGTGCGTGTATGACCAGATGTATGGATGTGGATGAGGCGAAAAGAGTATGTAAGGATTGTAGCAGGTGGCACTTTGTAGTTTCTGCCTACCCCCATGGGAAGAAGGCGTGTGTTTTTTTTATTTTTAGCGTGGTAAAATCATCAAATTAGTCCTCCGACCCCGGCCAGGGCGGGAGGGACTGTCAGACTCGTACTGACTAAAATCCACGGTGTCCTTCAATAGCCCTTTATGTTCTGGGGTCACGGTAATGAGATAAGTCCCGCGACCAGAAGGCGTGTGTTTATGTATGTATGGCGTATGTATTTCGTGAAAATATTTGCAATGGAAATGTGGTTTGTGGTTCTCTGTTTTTCAAAGTCAGTTAAAAAAACTTTGTCGATTTGTATAAATCTTCTTGGTAGAATAGAGATTTAAGATTTTTATTGTTTTTGTGTGGTTTAGACCCGCTGACAGTGGTCACATCGATACAAGAAATAGAAAGAAAGATCGCGTGTACACAAATGTAGGTATACTAAGTAAAGACTAAGTTTAATTCTCTGTGTTTAGGGCTAAATCGTATAACTTCTGAATTATGACTCAAGTTTCATAATGTACTTGAACAGCGGTACATGCGGGCTATTGTTTAAACTTGAGCTGTATACGAGTATAAGGCGCTGCGTAAACGTAGAGCTGAATTAGAAATTTTGGAAAGGTGCTTGCGGCTCGCTGAAAACTTGCTCGATACTTCTTCAATTATCTCTAAACACAGAAATGCTGACCTGGCTGAACAAGCTGGATGATGATGCGATTTTTTTGATCCAAAATAAGTGTTCGAGGCACTTAGTTAGTTCCGTGGTCAGACGAAAATTTTCGGATATGTAAATATACCGAATTTGACGCAGTTTAGTCAAACTTTCATTACATCGTCTCAAACTTTTTCGTCTGTGTGTTGCATGTCGCGTGACGGTCATCCGCAGACAAACGAGTAGGGGTAAAGTGAAAGGCGCTCGTCAGAGCAGCCGAGGCCAATATTGGTGGCGCCTATAGTTCGCATCAGCTGTAAAAAAGTTTCACTTTTACCGTGGCTTCATAAAACCACACAATCCTTTTTTGGTGTTTCAAAGTTGATGTATACCTGTTCGATGAAATTAGACCTTAAAAACACGAATGAAAAATGTTTAAACAAAATCATTATAACATTGATTCATCCCAAGTTCAAGGCGTCGCGCCGTTAAAATTAATGAGATTCAAAAAGTCTGCCCGTTCTTCCCCAACTTGGTAATTTATTGAGAAACAGTGGAAACTTAATAATATCCTGGAATAAGCTTGTTCGTACTTGTTAGGATACAATTTGTAGCTTCTTATTACTACGAGGGGTGCTAGGGATGTGGCTAAGACGAAAAATATATAAAGTCTAATTTTTGTCAGTACGAGTTTGACAGTCCCTCCTGCACTGACCTGGGTAGGAAAACTCATTCGATGATTTTGCCAAGCTGCAAAAAAAAACCTAAAGATCTTCACACCAGTCGATTGCAGTCATGCGGACGGCGAGTAATGGGCGATTCGCTGTCCGACCATGGACCATGCCCGGGTCGGTAAGAGTGCCAGTACAATAAAATTAGAGACCCAAAGCCTGCCGAAGTCGCGGGACTTACGAGCTACCGTGACACCATAACGTTAAGGACACCGTGGATTTTAGTCGATACAAGACGTCTGACAGTCCCTCCTGCCGAATTATTCCCAATAGTTCCCTCTAGCCCTGTCCCCCGGGGTGACAGATGGGAATTGTCTTTCCAGTTTTCACCGGGGTGACAATTTATGCCGATTGTTCCCTTTGAAAACTGACTAGAGGGGACAAATGGGAAGTCTGCTTCGTGTCACCGGGGCGGGGGGTGACATTTGCTACGATTCCTTCCTCCCCAGAAAAAATTACCGTTAGCAGGTTTTTTATTTCTTATGCTACATAGAATCAAACATAAAAATTAACACAATGTCAACACGCTTACAACATTAGAAAAATATTAAGCAAATAAAAATGTCAAAAAACTTATATAGAATGAAATAAATAAAAAGTTTATATTTTTCTAATGTTGTAAGCGGGAGTGTGGGAAGACAATTAATATTTTATTCTTATCTGTCATCCCGGGGGACAGGACTAGGGGTCTATTGGGAATAATTCCTCCTGCTCTGCCTTGGGTTGGAGGACTGATCATATGATTTTTCCACGCTAAAGAAAAGGTTGCGCCACAACGGCCTGTGCTCCGCCTTCCGTAGAGTCCTCCCACCCTGGGTGGAGACGTAGGGACTGTCAGACTCGTACTGACTAAAATCCACAGTGTTCCTTCAATAGCCCATAACGTTCCAGGTTCACGGTTACTTGTTTAGATGGTCCTGCGACCTCGGCAGGCAACATAACCAAAGACGTTTTTCACGACCATTAAATACTAAACTATTTTACCCCAAACAACTTTCTAGGAAGTTAATTAAAACCATCAGAAATCTCACAATTAGCGAGCGCAAAATGTTTTAAAACACAAGTTTTTTCATTCATTCGTTTCATAAACTTTTTCCAGTATTTTAATTTAAAGTTAGCGGAGTATACCTCAGAAATACGAGAATTTAATTCTAAAGATTTGGCATTTTTGTACGAATAGTTTTTTTTTTAACTAAATAAGCGAGTTGTTTGGTAGTTCAATGCAAAGCCAAGCCGTGTGAAGCAGGGACCGAAAACCTTTATAAATTACGGTACAGGTATTGAAGAATTTCGGTTATTTTTCAGACTTAGGTTACCGCTATCTGGGTAACCAGACCGAAGAAAAATGTAACCTCTATTCAGGTTACCGTTTTAATACCGGTTTCCTAAAGATGACCTTGATTACGAGAAAAAACCTTTAATGAGGTTACCGTTTTAATACCGGTTACCTAAAAATCGCTCCTCCCACCGAATAATATCGTAATGTGATATAACGATATTTTGCGTTTTATTGCATATTCATCATGTAGAACTCTCTTACACTTTGTCAATTTTTTTCGCATTTTTCCTATGAGTACATTACAATTTTGTATTTTTATAATAACCATAGCCCTAATATTCCGTTACAGATTTATTGTACTTATTTACGTGAATAATATCGCTTCAAGTGATTACGGATAGCACTGATAATAAGAATTTCAATATGTTACGATAACGATATTATTCGAGTAAGAACAGCAAAATCGTTTTAATTATAGTAAAGTTTTTCCCACGTTTTTATAAACTCACTTTTCTTGTTTGTTTATTTGTTTGTTTGTCGTTCCAGTTGGTTGTCAATTTTTTAGCAATACTACTCCTGTAGAGATTTTATTTCAAAAAACACATTAATATGGCAATGCTGGTTACTATTTATTAATGTATTAAAAAAAAATGGCAATTACTTTTGCAATAGTTAACCTAGGTGATCTACACTCAATCTACGATTGCTGTATTATCTATTAACGCGAGAATAAAGAAAGGGATATAATAATATCGAGTATGTGGCATAGAATGTGGCGCGCCGCCGTCGCCGTGAATTCGGTCGGCGCGCCGCCGCCGAAAGAAACGCGCGGCGCGCCGGCGCCGCCGCGACGAGTCGCAACTTGCTTTCTCGCTCGCACGCGCGCCCTGATGGCATTCGGCGTTTGTTCGCTCTAGAGCTACACTCACCACGTAGCTTATGCCACACACGTTAGTGCCTTTTTACACGTTCCGGTTGCCGGGTAGCCGACGGCGCAGTGTATGGCACGTGTGAACAGGGACTTACAGTATACTTGCGGTAATCCAGACTTGCGCAAGTATACTGAAACGTGTCGTCAAGTCAATCGAATTGCATCATTATTTCTTAGTGGCAAGGTTGATTTTCACTTGTGGTTGGAATCGATCAAATCGCGTCACATCACGCCATGGTTTAAGTCCCTAACATGGTCACTGACCTATGTTTGTGCAAGTCTCGATTTGTACAAGTATACTGGTACGTGTATAGTCGGCTCTACACATTCAAGTGTATAAATTACCGGCCAAACCCGATTTCAGGATAAACTAGTCTGACCTAGGCAAAACTAGTTCTTCCTTCACAAGAGAAATCGACGGAGCCCCGCTTAGCGGGGCTCCTACTTCTGGGCATCGTCAACTTTGTCTTAGTCATTCATGACCCTAGACTAGGGTCAACGGGCTCGCCGTAAGATCCCTCTTTGAGGAGTGGCTGGATAAGTCCCACGGCGTCCTCACCTACCGCTTGACGCAGGTCCTCACCGGACAGTGGACACGGATGCTTCGGGAGGTACCTGTGTCGGATAAGGAGGGATGAAACGTCTGGGTGTCACCACTGCGAGGGCCGCCCGGAGGACACGGTGGAGCATATAACGCAGGACTGCCCCGCTTGGGCAGAGCACCGCCGTGTCCTGACGCAGGCGATAGGCAACGACCTCGACATTGATCGCCGCCATTCTGCGGGGTGAGACAGAGTGGGAAGCAGTCGCCTCATTCTGCGAAGCAGTCATGCTCGCGAAGGAGGAAGCGAGATTCGCGAGGGAGAACCCTCGCGCACGGCGCCGTGATAGACGCCCACGGCATCGGACGTCGCAGGACGACCTCCGGCTACCGTAGGCGCGGACATGCGGGTGGCGAGTAATGGGAGACTCGCTGTCCTACCATGGACCATGTCCGGGTCGACGGCTCGTTGTGCTCCACGCGCGCCTCAAAGAGCGTCAGCACAATGACGGGGCCTCCCATTTAGAGGGCCAAAGCCAGCCGGGGTCGTGGGACACACTTATACCGCGAATCCGGTACACAAAGGGCTTCTGAAGGACACCGTGGATTTTAGTCAGTACATAGTCTGACAGTCCCTCCCGCCCTGCCCTGGATAGGAGGACTCATTTGAGATTTTACCACGATAAAAAAAAACTAGGGTCAAGAGCAAACCCATTTCACATAAAAAAATAGATAGTGCTTTGATTAAAAACTCTGTCTCGCATCTTAAAATACTGAAACAATTATTTAGCCCAAGAGCCCGTGAACCCCAGACCTACGTTATTTTATAAAGGCTGATAGTTTGTCAGCGGATGCTCCCAACACTGGTAAGTCGATGGACCATTTATGGAGTTTGGGTTATGGTGGCTTTGGCAGGTAAACGGTACTAAAGATGCGTAAAATATAAGTTTACTTACGTCATAGTATAAAAGCTGATTTTTATATATAATACTCGGGTAATAAGTAGATGATGTTTCCTCATCAGCCAGACACTTATCATGGTGGCAACCCCTTGCCAGACACCCTTAATGTTCACGAAATTATAAGTTTGACTTACGTTATAGTATAAAAGCTGATTTGTTTAAATAATACTTGGGTAATAATATGTAGATGATGTTTCCTCATTAGCCAGACACTTTTGATAGTTCCAACCCCTTGCCAGACAAACATTGTAAATAGCCCAGTCAACGGATGTTCAAAACAAGGTATAGAGGGAAAGTCTTGGAACACAATTTTTGACTACGCTTAACTTTGTTTCGACTAGTTAGGAGGAGAACATATTATCGAAAATCCCCATCCCTAGCCCTTGAGCTAAGGGGGAGGGAAGGGTTCGTAGGTACCACTTTTTGGTTTTTCGCTTATATCTCGGAAAGTCGGAAACCATGGGTCCTAGCGACATAATACATGTGAACAAAATAAAAGCTGAATAAATTCTCTATAAGTTTAATCCAGTAAACATTTCCAGGTCTTATTTAGTTTTCGAGATATCTGCTCTTGAAAGTTTGTAATATTGGTTAAAATCATGTTTACCTCTTTGCATGTGGAAAGTTATATTTGATGTCGCCAAAGATCCAGAAAACAGCATCAGTGTTTCAGACCCTCCAAGTTGCGCAGAATGTCATTTTCATTTATATTAGGTACATTAAAACTTAAGTCGTATTTCGTTAGATTCGAGTGGTTTTATAAGATTTGACTCAATTCTGTTGCCCAGATATTATCCTTCTTATGAAATTATCCTAACATGACACTTAACCAAATAGCATCATAAAAAAATAAATTATTTTTTTATTCATTCTCATTTTACACATATTTAGGAGTACTTTGGATCCAAGAGCGAGCGAAGCGAGCTCGGGACTTGGGGCACCCCGACTCGGACAGGTTAGGTTCGAAGGGGATGGCGGGGTCTACATACTAATTTTTATGGACACCTCGCACTTGATCAAAAATTAAATATGCTAAAATTGTTTACATTATAAAAAGCTAAAGGTTCCTAAGATCGTTTTTCTGTAGCTTGTATGGAAGCGGATTTCTCCTTATTGGTCAACTTAGAATCAAAACCCTGTACATGTACCTACCTAATATGTAATTGTAATCTAGAATGAGTTTCTGAGCTATTTTTACTGCTCCCTCGGTGGAAGGAAGACAAAAAATATCAAGCTTGATGGTGGCTACCGTGAATTCAAGAATTTGTTATAACTTTGTGAGCACTGTAAGAGACCCTTTTAGCTGGAGGCTCATATCGCCTCAAGATGCAGGTTTCACTTGGCTTAGTTCATTGTAGGTGATAAAGGGAGGGTCTGAAAAGACTGCTCATGCTTTCTGGACCTTTAAATTGGCGATATGAAATACAAATTTCCAAATGCAAAAAGATAAAAATGATTTTTCACAATATTACAGACTTACTTAAACAAAACCTGGAAACATTTATTGAATAAAACTTATGGGGAATTTATTCAGCTTTTATTTTTTTCCGACTTTCCGAGATATAAGCGAAAAACCAAAAAGTGGTACCTACGAACCCCTCCCTCCCCCTTAGCTCAAGGGCTAGGGATGGGGACTTTCGATATGTTTTCCTCCTAACTAGTCGAAACAAAGTTACGTAGTCAAAAATTGTGTTCCAAGACTTTCCCTCTATACTTTGTATTGAACATCAGTTGACTGGGCTATTTACAATGTTTGTCTGGCAAGGGGTTGGAACTATCAAAAGTGTCTGGCTAATGAGGAAACATCATCTACATATTATTACCCAAGTATTGTTTAAACAAATCAGCTTTTATACTATAACGTAAGTAATCTTATAATTTCGTGAACATTAAGGGTGTCTGGCAAGGGGTTGCCACCATGATAAGTGTCTGGCTGATGAGGAAACATCATCTACTTATTACCCGAGTATTATATATAAAAATCTGCTTTTATACTATGACGTAAGTAAACTTATATTTTACGCATCTTTAGTACCGTTTACCTGCCAAAGCCACCATAACCCAAACTCCATAAATGGTCATCGTTCTTACCAGTGTTGGGAGCATCCGCTGACAAACTTTCAGCCTTTATAAAATAACGTAGGTCTGGGGTTCACGGGCTCTTGCTCTAATTGTTTTTAGTAAACGTAATCGCTAATTATAGAAGACTAAAATTGTAATTATCAAATACGTTTCTTTATAAAACTTTTTTGGTACCTAACAACAACATGATTTTCTTCATTTTTCTTCTTAAGATATCTTTCCCTAATAAAAAAAACTAAGACACACGGCCGGACGCGACGCGCCGCCGCCGTGAAAATATACAGGCCACGCCGCCGCCGTGGAATTGGCCATCGGCGCTCATATCTAGTATGTGTGGCATACCACCCCCAATGGACATTGGCCCTGGTAACACACAACATTCGCACACTGAGGACCGATGAGAAGATTATCGCGCTGGAGGAAGAATTGAGCAAAATGCAATGAAATCCGAAGAGAGGGTCAGGATACGATAGTTCTAGATTCCGGCAACATGCTCTTCTACCGGGAAGGAGACCTAAATCCCAGGGTGGTGTTTGATTTCCCGTCCGCGGGTCTCTCATCAACAACGTTAGTCAACGAAAGTCGACAGTGTGTCGAGTAGGGTAGCATAACTTATACTCAGAATTATCAACTGGTATTCGTTAAAGGTCATACAGGTCAT
Source organism: Agrotis clavis (assembly GCA_954870645.1). Lineage (NCBI taxonomy): Eukaryota > Metazoa > Arthropoda > Insecta > Lepidoptera > Noctuidae > Agrotis > Agrotis clavis. The sequence continues at coordinate 14,571,822 of OX940941.1, forward strand.
AGGCACCGACCTCGATGATGAAGTAGAGGCATTGGATGAGGAGATATCCGAGGCCATACATACCTCTGAAACATACTTCACCGTTGTTTTGGGGGACTTCAACGCGAAGGGCGCACGGAATGGCGATAAGTTGAGAGTGGGGCCATTTGGGTATGGGCAGCGAGGGGCCAGCGACTGGTCGACTTCATGGAAAAGGAAGAACTTCATTTAATGAACTCCTACTTCCAGAAGCGGCCATCCAGGAGGTAGACGTGGATGAGCCCCGATGGTACTATCAGAAATGAGATCGACTTCATCATGACGACCAAGAAGCGAATATTCAGTGATGTCTCTGTGATCCCCAAGGTAAAAACCGGTAGCGATCACCGAATCGTCAGAGGCACATTGAATATTAATGTGAAGCTTGAAAGGTCTCGTCTCGTATAGTCTACGCTCCGACATAGTCCTGCCCACATCCAGAACCCCGAAGACTTTCAACTGGAACTGCACAATCGCTTCCAGTGCCTAACCGAATGCGAAACTGTGGATGAGATTAACAGTGGGTTGGTGGAAACTGTTCAAGCTGTGGGATTCAAATTCTTTAAGACCCCTCACCGCAATAAGTCTCAAAAGCTCTCGAACGGAACCATCAAGTTGATGCAAGACCGGACCGAGATGAGGCTGCAATCTTCAGCTGAAATGTTGGAATATGGCAAACTCAATAGACGAATCTCTTAATCAATGCGGCGTGATCTGCGTGCCTATAGGGTGGCATGGATCAAAGAGGTGATCGAGCGGAACCAGGGCTCAAAAGTCTTATCTCTATTAGGCAAAGTCAAATGACGAAGCTGAAGATTAATGACGGCAGCATCATTTCGACGAAACCTGAGATCCTAAGAGAGCTTGAGAGGTTTTACGGACAGTTATACACATCAACACCCAGTGTCGGTACAGCTCGAGACGCAAGAGCTAAATTGACTCGACACTGCACTGAGGATATCCCGGACATCAGCCATTATAATGCATGCAGCATTAGAATGGCTCTTAAACAGCTCTAGAATAACAAGGCGCCGGGTGAGGACCGAATCACAACTGAACTTCTGAGAGCGGGTGGAAAACCGGTACTTTTAGTTCTCCAGAAGTTATTTAATTCCGTCGTATTCGAAGGTACTACACCAGAAGTATGCCACGGGAGTGTGGTTGTGTTCAATAAAAAACTTTTAAAAAAAAAAATTTAACCGCCTTCAAAAACAACCACAACAAGGGTAAAATAACCTACAGAATAACTTTTCTTTCGGAAGTCGGTGGCTTTGTTTTTTGATTTCATTGTTTTTTTGCCACCGACTTCCGAAAGAAAAGTTATTCTGTAGGTTATTTTACCCTTTTTTGTGGTTATTTTTGAAGGCGGTTAATTTTTTTTTTAAGTTTTTTTTTACTCTTTTTAGTTTGAATATCCAACCCAAATTCTTGTCAAATACATCATTTTCTTACATGTGCACTAGAATTTTGTAACCCGTGGCACCGGTATGAACATCGCTCATGTACACATGCTAATAAAATTCCCTATCTCAAAAACTGCTGAACAGAACTTGCAGTATTCCCTAAGATGAACAATCCCTAGTACAACAAAAAAAGAATTTTGAAAATGGGTCCACAATTGGCGGAGTAATCGCGTAACAAACACGCAAAAAGTAATGTCATCCAAGTAGCCGATCTCAATAAAAATGCTCACAAAATAAAAAGTACTGAACCAAATTGGATGAAATTTTTATGGGACCACACTGCAAGTATACTGCATCGAACAAAAAAAGAATCACACAAATCGGACTAGAGACCTCGGAGTAATCGATATACATAAATAAAAAAAAAAAAAACATACCGGCCGAATTGAGAACCTCCTCCTTTTTTTGAAGTCGGTTAAAAAGGGTGACAACACCTTGTTGAAGAACTACAGGCCAATCTCATTTCTGAGCCATGTATACAAGCTGATCTCAAGAGTCATTACGAACCGTCTCGAAAGCAGGTTTGATGACTTCCAGCCTCCCGACAAAGACGGGTTTCGAAAAGGTTTTAGTACCATGGACCACATACACCGTCAGATTATACAGAAGACAGAGGAGTATAATCGGCCATTATATTTAGCGTTTGTGAACTATGGAAAAGCCTTCGATTTAATCGAAACCTGGGCAGTATTGCACGTTCTCCAACGATGTCATATCGACTATAGGTGTATCGAAGTGTTTGTATAGAAACGCCACCATGTTTTTCCGACTTCAGGAAGAGAGCAATTGCAGAAAGGCGTGAGACAGGGAGACGTTATTTCACCGAAACTGTTCAAGACCGCGTTGAACGGACTCGGCATCAACAGCAATGGCGAATACATCAGTCACCTTCGTTTTATCGATGATTATACCTAGTCATCATGGCAGAATCATGTCGAACGTCCATGTGGCACCCGTACCGGTTGTTGTTGGGAATGATATACTCTCGAAGTTGTAGACCATTATACTTACCTTGGACAGATTCTTCAGTTAGGTAGGTCCAACTTCGTTCTCGAAGTTGAACCTACCTAACTGACCTCTTTCTAGAGGTCGAAGAAGAATCCAACTCGGATGGGCAGCGTTTGGGAAGCTACGTGATATCTTCTCATCGAGAATGCCACAGTGTCTCAAGACAAGGATGTTTAACCAGTGTGTGTTGCCAGTGATTACGTAGGGGTCTGAAACGTGGTCTTGCACTGCTGGCCTTTTAGAGGCTCGGAGTTTCTTTGCGGGATAAAAATCCGGAACATGGATATTCGGCGAAGAACCAGAGTCACCCACGTAGCTCATACAATTTACAAGTTGATGTGGCAATGGGCAGGCCACATCGCTCATTGAACTGACGATCGATGGAGAACAAAAGTTCTCGAGTGGCGACCACGGACCGGAAGACGCAGCGTAGGCAGGCCTCCCACTAGGTAGGCCGACGACATCGTGAGGGTCGCGGGCAACCGATGGATGCAAGTAGCGAATTGTCGTTTGGCGTGGCGGTCTAAGGGGGAGCCCTATGTTCAACAGTGGACGTCTTTCGGCTGATGATGATGATGATGAGTGTTCTTTTATCAGAAAGCCATAGTTGTATTGAAAGTTATATTTCTAATAAATCATGTAATGTGGACCATTTGGAATTGGTTCAAAATACCGGTTTTAAACGCCCAAATGGTCGGTTCAACATTGCGCGGGATAATGGATATTACTTAACAGGCAATTGAAGAATAAAATAGTACACAAACAATAATTTAAATTATAATATATATTATATAGGCGAAAATCCCAGTTACAATCTATTACCGTTTATGTTTGGATGTCATTGTTTAACGAATAACGTTGTAATATAGGTACTATTATTGTGCACGCTGTCTTTTTGTTTTTACGCGAATAATATCGTTATGTTTTGTTGCGAAATAATGTTTTTCTAACGTATCCAGTAAAATATATTTTCTTTAATAACTTGGTCCTAATAAAATAAAAATGTAAAACTTTTATTTAGAATGATTCTATAAAAAAATAACTTTCATTTGAGGATATATAAATCATTCTCTTAGGTTGGATAATTTTTACAATAAAAACAAAAAAACACTGTTTTATTTTTCCTGTAAAATTTGAATTTATCGATTACGATATTATTCGGTGGGGGGTGCAAAATTACCTTGATTACGAGAAAGAAACAGAATATCGCAATGCCAATTTGGCATTAGGAAATAGTAAACATTACCAAGAAAGTCTGTACCAGTGCTGTACGCCATACTACCTCAAATGGCTTAGCAGAATCCTGTGATACGTCGAAAATACTGCAGCATTAATTTTGCAATAAATATATGGTAAAGTTGAGGATTAATGTTAGGTCTTATGTTTGGCGACCTCACCTTTTATAAAAAAAAAATAAACTAAATTGAAATCGCTTCATTCGTTCGGGCTCTATGGTGCCACAGACAGACAGACGTACAGACAGACACGTCAAACTTATAACACCCCTCTTTTTCCGTCGGGGATTAAAAACAACATGTTGGCCACAATGACGATGACGACGGCATAATTATAGAGTAATACTGAGTTATACATACATATTAGCAAACTGAATGAAAGACGCGTTGCGCGTGCCGCGTGCTGTGCCAGCCAGGGCCGTGATTGGTCGGCGTTCGCCTAAGTTCGTGTGTCGGCCCGACTCTGTCATGACTATTGCCGACGGCACGTGTAAGATAGGGGTAATTTTTATTTCGGTAACCGGTATTAATACTGGTTAAGTATTCACTTTAATAATAAAGGTAACCTTTAAAATTACCTGTAAAAGAAAAAAAGGTTGTTACCGAAAAAATACCCGTATTGTTGATACCGGTTTCGGTCCCTGGTGTGAAGTCTTAAAGAGCGTCAGCATAATGATGGGGCCCCCCCTCTAGAGGGCCAAAGCCTGCCGGGGTCACGGGACTTATCTCATTACCGTGACCCCGGAACATAAAGGGCTATTGAAGGACACCGTGGATTTTAGTCAGTACGAGTCTGACATTCCCTCCCGCCCTGAAACTTTACCACGCTATAAAAAAAAAGGTAAGTGAAGTCAATCATATTTTGCCGTTTTGGAAATCAAATTCGAGATCTCAAACTCAGCAGTCGGGGAGCAGCTTGCAACTCACCAACAAAGCACTCGAGATAGCTCACCATTGGTTGAAAAGTTCTTCGCACTTTCTCATTATGCCTTCTTTACAAAAAACCCGATACTATCGAAAAGGGTTGAAGCCGCTGCTGGAGTCAAGGGTTGTAGTGGGGTTAAAAGGGGTGAAGTCAGGTGGGGGTAGATATCATTAGTGACACCGATACAGCTCTCCAATTAACATGACTGTCATCAATGGAAGGATTCCGGAGTTCCGTGTTGAAAAGTTGAGATTAGTTTGATTCGTCTTGACGAGTAGGTACTGTGTCTATCGTAAGTATTTTTTAAACACTAAAATGTTGTTCTTAAAAAAAAAAAACATATTTTTTTAAATAACTGACTTGTTTACCCGTTGCAGTACTGATAGTAGGCCAAGGGGGGGTATTATAGTTCCAGTGAGTGAACGAGATGGCGATGGCGCTAGACGACTTGTATAGCTCTGTCACTTTCACTCGCCGGAACAAGGTTTTAAGACGTTGTAATACCCCCCAGCAAAGGTTTTGAATAAATGACATTTGGTTTTAGTTTTTTAAATGACTAACTTGTTAATCATAAAAGATGTTACATGATTAAGTAGATTACATTACTTTTACCAATAATTATAGTAAGTTAAATTGATTTGAATCCGGTTAAGTAAAAATTGACATACATAAAATTACATAACTTGCAAAATGTATTCCAGCAAAAAGAAAAACCATTTTGAACGGAACCCAATCATTGCTTAAGTTCAACTCGCCCATTGCCAGTTCTTTTTTTTTCAAAGACTGTTCTATGATTCTGTTCAGTCCTCCGATGTTCGAAGTGTATGACTTCGAATTGATAATGATTGATTTTGAATTAATTGAAGAGACAATTAAGAAAATAATTAAAGCTGCGATGATTAATCTTGAAACGAAATTAATTGAAGTGGTGTTTAAGAATGAAGAAGATGCAAACTTCTAAATTTTTAACTAACTAGCTTCTGTGAGCGACTTTACTCGCTTTGATTGCTGAATTTGAGTGTATTAAATAAACAGTTTCAGTAAAATACCAATCAGCTTTATTTATTTTTAAATTGTTATACGCCTTAACGCATGCGTTTTTTTTGGGAAGAAAATTTCGAACCGCGAGCGGGGTTTGGCATGGACTGAAAATTTCAAAACCAATTGAATCCGAAGCATAGATGATCGGAGGTTCAAATCCCGTGTATCAGTGAAAATAATTATCATGCTAATTCAAATCTAAAAAAAAAGAAGAAAGAAAGTAAAATATTACTTTTTATCCCGCTTAGATTGTGTGAAGTTTTGTTAAAATCGGTTCAGTCGATGGAATAATAAGGACTTAAAATTTTATATTGAAATGTACGGCGTACTCGCTCTTAAGCCCGGTTTCCACTGCAAGCGGAGCGGACACATTAATGACCCAGCGGGTGAAAAGAGTAAAAATGAGCTCGCTCTGGGAACGCAAAAACGATTTGTTGGTGGAAATACAATTAATGTGTCCGTTCCGCTCGCGGTGGAAACCGGGCTTTAAGCCCGGTTTCCACCGCGAGCGGAACGGACACATTAATGACTCCTTTAAACTCGCAAGCGCAAACTGCATACTTGTATTTCCACCAACAAATCGTTTTTGCGTTCCCAGAGCGAGCTCATTTTTACTCTTTTCACCCGCTGGGTCATTAATGTGTCCGCTCCGCTTGCAGTGGAAACCGGGCTTAAGAGCGAGTACGCCGTACATTTCAATATAAAATTTTAAGTCCTTATTATTCCATCGACTGAACCGATTTTAACAAAACTTCACACAATCTAAGCGGGATAAAAAGTAATATTTTACTTTCTTTCTTCTTTTTTTTTAGATTTGAATTAGCATGATAATTATTTTCACTGATACACGGGATTTGAACCTCCGATCATCTATGCTTCGGATTCAATTGGTTTTGAAATTTTCAGTCCATGCCAAACCCCGCTCGCGGTTCGAAATTTTCTTCCCAAAAAAAACGCATGCGTTAAGGCGTATAACAATTTAAAAATAAATAAAGCTGATTGGTATTTTACTGAAACTGTTTATTTAATACACTCAAATTCAGCAATCAAAGCGAGTAAAGTCGCTCACAGAAGCTAGTTAGTTAAAAATTTAGAAGTTTGCATCTTCTTCATTCTTAAACACCACTTCAATTAATTTCGTTTCAAGATTAATCATCGCAGCTTTAATTATTTTCTTAATTGTCTCTTCAATTAATTCAAAATCAATCATTATCAATTCGAAGTCATACACTTCGAACATCGGAGGACTGAACAGAATCATAGAACAGTCTTTGAAAAAAAAAGAACTGGCAATGGGCGAGTTGAACTTAAGCAATGATTGGGTTCCGTTCAAAATGGTTTTTCTTTTTGCTGGAATACATTTTGCAAGTTATGTAATTTTATGTATGTCAATTTTTACTTAACCGGATTCAAATCAATTTAACTTACTATAATTATTGGTAAAAGTAATGTAATCTACTTAATCATGTAACATCTTTTATGATTAACAAGTTAGTCATTTAAAAAACTAAAACCAAATGTCATTTATTCAAAACCTTTGCTGGGGGGTATTACAACGTCTTAAAACCTTGTTCCGGCGAGTGAAAGTGACAGAGCTATACAAGTCGTCTAGCGCCATCGCCATCTCGTTCACTCACTGGAACTATAATACCCCCCCTTGGCCTACTATCAGTACTGCAACGGGTAAACAAGTCAGTTATTTAAAAAAATATGTTTTTTTTTTTTAAGAACAACATTTTAGTGTTTAAAAAATACTTACGATAGACACAGTACCTACTCGTCAAGACGAATCAAACTAATCTCAACTTTTCAACACGGAACTCCGGAATCCTTCCATTGATGACAGTCATGTTAATTGGAGAGCTGTATCGGTGTCACTAATGATATCTACCCCCACCTGACTTCACCCCTTTTAACCCCACTACAACCCTTGACTCCAGCAGCGGCTTCAACCCTTTTCGATAGTATCGGGTTTTTTGTAAAGAAGGCATAATGAGAAAGTGCGAAGAACTTTTCAACCAATGGTGAGCTATCTCGAGTGCTTTGTTGGTGAGTTGCAAGCTGCTCCCCGACTGCTGAGTTTGAGATCTCGAATTTGATTTCCAAAACGGCAAAATATGATTGACTTCACTTACCTTTTTTTTTATAGCGTGGTAAAGTTTCAGGGCGGGAGGGAATGTCAGACTCGTACTGACTAAAATCCACGGTGTCCTTCAATAGCCCTTTATGTTCCGGGGTCACGGTAATGAGATAAGTCCCGTGACCCCGGCAGGCTTTGGCCCTCTAGAGGGGGGGCCCCATCATTATGCTGACGCTCTTTAAGACTTCACACCAGGGACCGAAACCGGTATCAACAATACGGGTATTTTTTCGGTAACAACCTTTTTTTCTTTTACAGGTAATTTTAAAGGTTACCTTTATTATTAAAGTGAATACTTAACCAGTATTAATACCGGTTACCGAAATAAAAATTACCCCTATCTTACACGTGCCGTCGGCAATAGTCATGACAGAGTCGGGCCGACACACGAACTTAGGCGAACGCCGACCAATCACGGCCCTGGCTGGCACAGCACGCGGCACGCGCAACGCGTCTTTCATTCAGTTTGCTAATATGTATGTATAACTCAGTATTACTCTATAATTATGCCGTCGTCATCGTCATTGTGGCCAACATGTTGTTTTTAATCCCCGACGGAAAAAGAGGGGTGTTATAAGTTTGACGTGTCTGTCTGTACGTCTGTCTGTCTGTGGCACCATAGAGCCCGAACGAATGAAGCGATTTCAATTTAGTTTATTTTTTTTTTATAAAAGGTGAGGTCGCCAAACATAAGACCTAACATTAATCCTCAACTTTACCATATATTTATTGCAAAATTAATGCTGCAGTATTTTCGACGTATCACAGGATTCTGCTAAGCCATTTGAGGTAGTATGGCGTACAGCACTGGTACAGACTTTCTTGGTAATGTTTACTATTTCCTAATGCCAAATTGGCATTGCGATATTCTGTTTCTTTCTCGTAATCAAGGTAATTTTGCACCCCCCACCGAATAATATCGTAATCGATAAATTCAAATTTTACAGGAAAAATAAAACAGTGTTTTTTTGTTTTTATTGTAAAAATTATCCAACCTAAGAGAATGATTTATATATCCTCAAATGAAAGTTATTTTTTTATAGAATCATTCTAAATAAAAGTTTTACATTTTTATTTTATTAGGACCAAGTTATTAAAGAAAATATATTTTACTGGATACGTTAGAAAAACATTATTTCGCAACAAAACATAACGATATTATTCGCGTAAAAACAAAAAGACAGCGTGCACAATAATAGTACCTATATTACAACGTTATTCGTTAAACAATGACATCCAAACATAAACGGTAATAGATTGTAACTGGGATTTTCGCCTATATAATATATATTATAATTTAAATTATTGTTTGTGTACTATTTTATTCTTCAATTGCCTGTTAAGTAATATCCATTATCCCGCGCAATGTTGAACCGACCATTTGGGCGTTTAAAACCGGTATTTTGAACCAATTCCAAATGGTCCACATTACATGATTTATTAGAAATATAACTTTCAATACAACTATGGCTTTCTGATAAAAGAACACTCATCATCATCATCATCAGCCGAAAGACGTCCACTGTTGAACATAGGCCTCCCCCTTAGACCGCCACGCCAAACGACAATTCGCTACTTGCATCCATCGGTTGCCCGCGACCCTCACGATGTCGTCGGCCTACCTAGTGGGAGGCCTGCCTACGCTGCGTCTTCCGGTCCGTGGTCGCCACTCGAGAACTTTTGTTCTCCATCGATCGTCAGTTCAATGAGCGATGTGGCCTGCCCATTGCAACCGCGTGCAACCCTCATCATCATCATCATCAGCCGAAAGACGTCCACTGTTGAACATAGGGCTCCCCCTTAGACCGCCACGCCAAACGACAATTCGCTACTTGCATCCATCGGTTGCCCGCGACCCTCACGATGTCGTCGGCCTACCTAGTGGGAGGCCTGCCTACGCTGCGTCTTCCGGTCCGTGGTCGCCACTCGAGAACTTTTGTTCTCCATCGATCGTCAGTTCAATGAGCGATGTGGCCTGCCCATTGCAACCGCGTGCAACCACAAACCGGGCTTTTACGCTTGAATTCGTAGACGCCCGCCGCTCGGTCGCGTACTGTCGACTGCGTTCTTTCCGTCGCGTACTGTCAGTTGTGTATTTTAGTGAGAAAAAGTGACGTAGTACGCGTCACAGACGTTATCGTCTCAGTGTGGTGCTTATAGAACACAATGTATATTCGTACGCGTGACCAACGTCAGCGTACCAAGAATTCAAACCACAACCAAGCGCCCATTTTGAAAATCACTTTATAGAACACGGGCCTCAAATAGTTTCCGTAAAGGGAACCTGACCATTACAAAAGGGGTTTAATCACCAGCGGCTCGCGTTTGACATGTTCACACTTTCAACCGCACTGAATTTGCTTGCACTAACCGCCAGTGTCGTTGCGCCTTAATAGAGTACCAGTATGGACGGTAACATTTTATGTTTGTTCATGTGCTAAGTTGCTTTAAGCGAGCACTAGGCTCTTGCATGAAAACTTGTGGTAAGAGGCTTGTTTTCATCGTGTTAAAATCATCAACAGAGTCCTCCCACTCAGGGCGGGATGGCAGGGACTTTCAGACTTGTACTGTCTAAAATCCCGGTGATCCTTCAATAGCCCTTTACGTGCCAGGGTCACTGTTACCTGATAAGACAGTCCCACGACCCCGGCAGTCTTTGGCCCTGTATGGGGGAGGCCCGACGTTGTGCTGGGCATTGTCCATGATCGGATAGCGAGTCGCCCATTACTCGCCGTCCGCATGGCCGCGCCTACGGTGGTCGGAAATCGTCTTGTGACGTCCGTCGCCGTGAGCGTCTACCACTGCGGCTGGGTTGTGAGTTGGACGCTGTCCTCTACCTCACGCGTCTCTCCTCCTCCTTCGCTAGCATGACTGCTTCGCAGAAGGAGGCGACCGCTTACCATTCCGTCTCGCCCCGCAGCATGACATTGACAAATGCCGGGCGCGAGAATTCGCCGCCTGTACCGTAAAGGACTAGAGTGATGGTTTGGAAAATATCGAAAATTAAACACTATTTTTGAAATAAAAAAATAAATTTCAATTAATGTGAATTGAAAATAAAAGCTTGATGACGTCACAATATGGTGCCATTACAGTTTCGTTCTTAACGTCCGTACTCTTAAACAATGTGTCGAAAATTGAAACAAAAGAACGTTGCACACCAATACAAAGTATAGACACATTGTCTGTCATTCGCACAGAGGATCCTCATGACCTATTTCCCGACATAATTGTCATCTACAGCCCGGACGTATCGCGCTGTGGCCAGAAATAATTATGTGTGGAATTCAACCAGACACAATATGTACTACACATAGGGGTTAATGGATGCGGCATTTCAGTAGGCATTTCATGGTATTCTGCTGTACTATAATAATAAATAAATAAAAAGTTATTTTTTTTCTCAAATCGCACGTCTAGCACAGTTCTCTGACACTGGCATGCTCTTGAATAATACACATTAACCATACGAAAATATCATCATCTGCCTAACCATTTCTGCTTCCAGTCGAACCAGGTGCACCTGAATATCAGTATTTTACATGGAGCGACTGCCTATCGGACCTCCACAACTCAGTAACTGGGTAATACAATTCCCCATTTTTTTAACGTGGTAATATCTTCAAATGAGTCCTCCCACCCAGGGCAGAGCGGGAGGGACTCTCAGACTCGTACTTCTAAAATCCACGGTGTCCTTCAATAGCTTTACGCTACTTTACGTTCCGGGGACACCGTAATTCGTTAGTCCCGCGACCCATCATGCTAATTCAAATCTAAAAAAAAAGAAGAAAGAAAGTAAAATATTACTTTTTATCCCGCTTAGATTGTGTGAAGTTTTGTTAAAATCGGTTCAGTCGATGGAATAATAAGGACTTAAAATTTTATATTGAAATGTACGGCGTACTCGCTCTTAAGCCCGGTTTCCACTGCAAGCGGAGCGGACACATTAATGACCCAGCGGGTGAAAAGAGTAAAAATGAGCTCGCTCTGGGAACGCAAAAACGATTTGTTGGTGGAAATACAAGTATGCAGTTTGCGCTTGCGAGTTTAAAGGAGTCATTAATGTGTCCGTTCCGCTCGCGGTGGAAACCGGGCTTAAAGCCCGGTTTCCACCGCGAGCGGAACGGACACATTAATTGTATTTCCACCAACAAATCGTTTTTGCGTTCCCAGAGCGAGCTCATTTTTACTCTTTTCACCCGCTGGGTCATTAATGTGTCCGCTCCGCTTGCAGTGGAAACCGGGCTTAAGAGCGAGTACGCCGTACATTTCAATATAAAATTTTAAGTCCTTATTATTCCATCGACTGAACCGATTTTAACAAAACTTCACACAATCTAAGCGGGATAAAAAGTAATATTTTACTTTCTTTCTTCTTTTTTTTTAGATTTGAATTAGCATGATAATTATTTTCACTGATACACGGGATTTGAACCTCCGATCATCTATGCTTCGGATTCAATTGGTTTTGAAATTTTCAGTCCATGCCAAACCCCGCTCGCGGTTCGAAATTTTCTTCCCAAAAAAAACGCATGCGTTAAGGCGTATAACAATTTAAAAATAAATAAAGCTGATTGGTATTTTACTGAAACTGTTTATTTAATACACTCAAATTCAGCAATCAAAGCGAGTAAAGTCGCTCACAGAAGCTAGTTAGTTAAAAATTTAGAAGTTTGCATCTTCTTCATTCTTAAACACCACTTCAATTAATTTCGTTTCAAGATTAATCATCGCAGCTTTAATTATTTTCTTAATTGTCTCTTCAATTAATTCAAAATCAATCATTATCAATTCGAAGTCATACACTTCGAACATCGGAGGACTGAACAGAATCATAGAACAGTCTTTGAAAAAAAAAGAACTGGCAATGGGCGAGTTGAACTTAAGCAATGATTGGGTTCCGTTCAAAATGGTTTTTCTTTTTGCTGGAATACATTTTGCAAGTTATGTAATTTTATGTATGTCAATTTTTACTTAACCGGATTCAAATCAATTTAACTTACTATAATTATTGGTAAAAGTAATGTAATCTACTTAATCATGTAACATCTTTTATGATTAACAAGTTAGTCATTTAAAAAACTAAAACCAAATGTCATTTATTCAAAACCTTTGCTGGGGGGTATTACAACGTCTTAAAACCTTGTTCCGGCGAGTGAAAGTGACAGAGCTATACAAGTCGTCTAGCGCCATCGCCATCTCGTTCACTCACTGGAACTATAATACCCCCCCTTGGCCTACTATCAGTACTGCAACGGGTAAACAAGTCAGTTATTTAAAAAAATATGTTTTTTTTTTTTAAGAACAACATTTTAGTGTTTAAAAAATACTTACGATAGACACAGTACCTACTCGTCAAGACGAATCAAACTAATCTCAACTTTTCAACACGGAACTCCGGAATCCTTCCATTGATGACAGTCATGTTAATTGGAGAGCTGTATCGGTGTCACTAATGATATCTACCCCCACCTGACTTCACCCCTTTTAACCCCACTACAACCCTTGACTCCAGCAGCGGCTTCAACCCTTTTCGATAGTATCGGGTTTTTTGTAAAGAAGGCATAATGAGAAAGTGCGAAGAACTTTTCAACCAATGGTGAGCTATCTCGAGTGCTTTGTTGGTGAGTTGCAAGCTGCTCCCCGACTGCTGAGTTTGAGATCTCGAATTTGATTTCCAAAACGGCAAAATATGATTGACTTCACTTACCTTTTTTTTTATAGCGTGGTAAAGTTTCAGGGCGGGAGGGAATGTCAGACTCGTACTGACTAAAATCCACGGTGTCCTTCAATAGCCCTTTATGTTCCGGGGTCACGGTAATGAGATAAGTCCCGTGACCCCGGCAGGCTTTGGCCCTCTAGAGGGGGGGCCCCATCATTATGCTGACGCTCTTTAAGACTTCACACCAGGGACCGAAACCGGTATCAACAATACGGGTATTTTTTCGGTAACAACCTTTTTTTCTTTTACAGGTAATTTTAAAGGTTACCTTTATTATTAAAGTGAATACTTAACCAGTATTAATACCGGTTACCGAAATAAAAATTACCCCTATCTTACACGTGCCGTCGGCAATAGTCATGACAGAGTCGGGCCGACACACGAACTTAGGCGAACGCCGACCAATCACGGCCCTGGCTGGCACAGCACGCGGCACGCGCAACGCGTCTTTCATTCAGTTTGCTAATATGTATGTATAACTCAGTATTACTCTATAATTATGCCGTCGTCATCGTCATTGTGGCCAACATGTTGTTTTTAATCCCCGACGGAAAAAGAGGGGTGTTATAAGTTTGACGTGTCTGTCTGTACGTCTGTCTGTCTGTGGCACCATAGAGCCCGAACGAATGAAGCGATTTCAATTTAGTTTATTTTTTTTTTATAAAAGGTGAGGTCGCCAAACATAAGACCTAACATTAATCCTCAACTTTACCATATATTTATTGCAAAATTAATGCTGCAGTATTTTCGACGTATCACAGGATTCTGCTAAGCCATTTGAGGTAGTATGGCGTACAGCACTGGTACAGACTTTCTTGGTAATGTTTACTATTTCCTAATGCCAAATTGGCATTGCGATATTCTGTTTCTTTCTCGTAATCAAGGTAATTTTGCACCCCCCCCACGTTGTGCTGGGCATTGTCCATGATCGGATAGCGAGTCGCCCATTACTCGCCGTCCGCATGGCCGCGCCTACGGTGGTCGGAAATCGTCTTGTGACGTCCGTCGCCGTGAGCGTCTACCACTGCGGCTGGGTTGTGAGTTGGACGCTGTCCTCTACCTCACGCGTCTCTCCTCCTCCTTCGCTAGCATGACTGCTTCGCAGAAGGAGGCGACCGCTTACCATTCCGTCTCGCCCCGCAGCATGACATTGACAAATGCCGGGCGCGAGAATTCGCCGCCTGTACCGTAAAGGACTAGAGTGATGGTTTGGAAAATATCGAAAATTAAACACTATTTTTGAAATAAAAAAATAAATTTCAATTAATGTGAATTGAAAATAAAAGCTTGATGACGTCACAATATGGTGCCATTACAGTTTCGTTCTTAACGTCCGTACTCTTAAACAATGTGTCGAAAATTGAAACAAAAGAACGTTGCACACCAATACAAAGTATAGACACATTGTCTGTCATTCGCACAGAGGATCCTCATGACCTATTTCCCGACATAATTGTCATCTACAGCCCGGACGTATCGCGCTGTGGCCAGAAATAATTATGTGTGGAATTCAACCAGACACAATATGTACTACACATAGGGGTTAATGGATGCGGCATTTCAGTAGGCATTTCATGGTATTCTGCTGTACTATAATAATAAATAAATAAAAAGTTATTTTTTTTCTCAAATCGCACGTCTAGCACAGTTCTCTGACACTGGCATGCTCTTGAATAATACACATTAACCATACGAAAATATCATCATCTGCCTAACCATTTCTGCTTCCAGTCGAACCAGGTGCACCTGAATATCAGTATTTTACATGGAGCGACTGCCTATCGGACCTCCACAACTCAGTAACTGGGTAATACAATTCCCCATTTTTTTAACGTGGTAATATCTTCAAATGAGTCCTCCCACCCAGGGCAGAGCGGGAGGGACTCTCAGACTCGTACTTCTAAAATCCACGGTGTCCTTCAATAGCTTTACGCTACTTTACGTTCCGGGGACACCGTAATTCGTTAGTCCCGCGACCCCAGCAGGCTCTGGCCCTCTATAGAGGGGCCCCGTCATAATGCTGAACTCTTTGAGGCGCGCGTGGAACACAACGCGCCGTCGACCCGGGCATGATCCATAGTCGGACAGCGAGTAGCCCATTACTCATCGCCCACCCCACATACCTGCGCCTACAGTGGCTGGAGATCGTCTGGCGACGTCCGTCGCCGTGGGCGTCTACCAACGGCACGGAGGATACTCGCTTTGACGGATGTTCACCAATCAAAAGACCACCCTCGGCAAGCGCTGCCGAAAGATCGGCCTGTGAGGTTGTAATTATTTAGCCACGAACTCCTCATACGATAATATCATAAACAAGGTAATGAAGATATTTTTGTTTGCGTGGCCGATTGGTTTAAGATGGCCTGCTGAACTTGTTTAAAAAAACCCCTTGTCCAATTTCGGCTGCTACAGTGGCATGCTGATAAGCGTGGGTCCAAACCAAAAGGTTTCTTCTAATGTAAAGAATTCTTTTTTTAAAATTAATATTACATCTTTTTGCACTGAAGCAGAACTCGCTTGATCCTGCTGGAATAGATACAAATAAGATTATGCCCGTCTCACAAAAAAATTAACACCCGTTGAACACGTCTTGTCTACAAAAATTGACAACGTCAAAACACACAGTTACACAGTTACACTTTTTAGACAAGCGTTCAACGGGTGTTGAACGCTTGTCTTTTTGTGGTAAAGCGGTAAATATTTTAAAATAAATAGGTATTATGTTGCCGCGTCCACACACACCACCTCCATGTGACGAAAATGTCTGCATGTGACATCACAAATTGTCCCCTATTCAGTTTGGAGATTACAGGCGACGACGCACACCGAACTAATTTTCAGCAAAATTTTCAGCCGTACGTTGACTGGCATGTGAAGTTATTTGATAGAAAATTTTGTGTTGTGAGATACCAATATTGGTTTCTCGTATCGGCTAGAATTATGCCGATATAAATTATTTCGTAGAATTAGGGGTCGAGATGAAATAAGCTAGGATTTTGGAATGTATTTGTGAATACCTGAATTATCGGTTCAGCGGTTAAGGCTTTAAAGGGTAATAGATAGATATCCTTTTGCCGCTTTACTACAAAAAAGGTAATCATCATTCTGTTGAACAGTTGTCTAAAAAAAGTGTCGGCATTTGACGTTGAAATAAGGTCCATTTTGCAGTTAAACTAGACAAGTGCTCAACAGATGTTTAACTTTTTGTAGTAAGACGTTGGTATTTTATCCAAATACCAACGTCTTACTACAAAAGTTAATGAACGGATCTGGATGGAATCTGGTACAGAGTAGCAATAGCAGGAAGTAGAAAAGTAGGATGTGAATTATGTAGGCTATTTCCATCATCGTACTACAAGACGTACGGCAATGTGCCATCGTTACATGGTGGACATCACTCCGGTAAGTACAAAGGGTTTGAGTGGTTTTCCCTGTCGTGGTCTGTGTTTCCTGATATCTATAACATTGGTTCTTCAAGTCAAGAGTAAACAGGTAACTTCTAGGTAAGCAAGCGTGCTTGACCGTCGACTGCATTTTCCCTTAGGGCTCCCACACGCGGGCCACTGGCCACAACTACAAAACGCCACCACCGGCATATTTCTTGTAGTTTTTATACATTTTATATGGACTCGCCGCACACGCAGACGCCGGTGGCTGCCACACGCTACAATCGCCGCCACTCGCTTCTTGTGGCCCGTACCGGCTTAGTGGCCGCCACAAAAAGCCGGCACACGCCGCCACTCGCGCGTTCCGCACCCCTCTCTCTCTCTTACCTCAGTGATGCATTGGTTAAAAAAAATAGCAGCCACCGACCACAAGTGGCTGGCTGCCGGTAGCGACCACCGGCGGCCACAAGTGGCTGTCGCGCTCTGTGGCCGCTTCTAGCTTCGCGGCGGCGTTTTGCGATTGTGGCCAGTGGCCCGTGTGCGGCGACACTTACATTCAGGCGAAATAGTGGTCAAACGTGAGCCCATTATTAAATAAAAGAGGTATTTGGTATTCACTAAGCTACTGGCAGTGGCACTAACGATCGGTCGATCTTAAGGCTATTTCGTTGATGAGCTCGTTGAAGAGCAGCTGTTTACAGTCACCTAGTTGCTAGTCCAACTCGTACCAGTCGAGTTCCTAAATATGTGTAGGTACACTTTTGAACATGACTTAGATTACGATTCAAAAGTATATAGCAATAAGTATATAATTATATACATAGATATTTTTGAACTCAACTGTACCTTTTGGTACAGACGCCAGCAGGTCAATATACCCCAATCTGTCAAATACTAATCGAACAGTAATCTTCCACTAATAAAATAAGGTTGAAAATCTGGATGGATTTAGGAAGGTTGGTTAACTGGCGTCTGTATATCTCTCTGTCGTTCAGGGATTACAAGACGTGATATTATTTTATAACGAAAAATCCATCTATCTATAACACAAACACCAAAAACTACCCGTAATAGTCAAACAAACATCTAGTACAGTTTAGCTCAAGTTTTACACTGAAATGTCACAGCAAAATAGTGTTCCCCTCTTATCTCGCATCCGACGTTCCGGTATGACGTATTGTGTTTTATAACAGAATACAAAATGGTTGCCACGGTAAAATGGCCGCTCCGTTTTGTACGAAAGTTTTTTGAAAATGTTCCCGTCCGAATTGTATCGTTATTACATTATATTCTGTTTGTATGTAGGTACCTACCTAGTTTGTTTTTGATAATATTTCAAGTGTTATTAGATTATATCTACTTCTAGTAAAAATGGCTAAAACGAAATGGCCGCTGTGTTCTGGAGGGAAGTTTTTTGAAAAAGTGTCTGTAGGAGTTATTATTTTATATTCTGTTTGTAAGTACTTGTTGGTTGATGTTTTCGTTTGAAACGGGTTCTAGTGGGCTTAGGTTAGACATAAAATTAGCCAAAAAAGTGTCCATAGGAACTTTACTGTATCGTTGAATAAATAAAATTAAAATACTGCGATATTACGTACTAGTTTGTTGATATTTTCTTTGATACTAGTTCTAATGTCTATTGTAATAATTCAAATAAAATTACAATTACGAAATGGGCGTACTTTGTTGTGAACCAAAATTGTTCATCAAAACTATGTAAAATTAAGCTCAACTTTATTCTATTCGAAATACAAAACTATTCAAAATGGATGCCGCAGCGTGACAGCTAAAGCAAAAACTGGCCAGTCGTTATCTAATATCGGGACACGGAGTTTGACGTATTGAGTTTTATAGCCGTTTACTTGAAAACGGTTCGTGGCGTGAAGTTACAATAATACGAGTATTTCAGATAAAATGATCTATAATTCCCGCCACGAAAAGCTATAAATTTTATAAATACACATTTAGAGGTTCATAACTATTGGATAACTTGAATGAATAGAAAAATTTATGAATGCGAAATCCGAATGAAAGTAGCCACAACAACCTTCAGCGAGAATTGACTGCAAAATGGTGGCCCAAATTTTTACACTCCATGAGTCATATGAGATGATACCACAAAACTTAAAACGACAAAAAAAATCTAAACACCACTTTCGAAATTCGAATGGTGTCTTGTTCAGAATCCGATATGTCATCAGAATCTGGATGTCTATTCTCAGTCCGTCAACAAAAACACGGAAACGGACACAAATGTACGAACTTAACTAACCAATGTCAAAATTAAATTGCGGACGGATGATTTCGCCACGAATGAAGTCATTTTGATGCAGCGCTAGTGTCTAATGTCATTACATCAAATTGTATTAAAAATGGAGTACTACTTTCCGCAGGTCATGAGTGGTGGCGCGCTCTCTAAGGAGCTATCTGTCAAATCGTATATCATTCATTTTTAGTTCGGACTCGTTGTCAAAACGTCTGTCACTAAGACCGAAACTACGGGTTTCGTGCTTAGAGATTACACCCCCTGAATCTGAAAATGACTTCGATTGAGAGAGTTCGATCTTAAGTTACAGAATCGCACTACTCATTTATTATTTATCACTGACCTTTTCCAATTTCGGGAACTAACATCGCCCCCATAATTCCCAAATAATCAATACACAATTGGATAAAACGTCAATTTCTCAACGAATGATTGCAAATAAATTGGCAGAACCAAACCCGCCGTCAACAAATCAAATCAATTGATAATTTGAACAAAAATCTTTTACAATTTAACTGAAGACGTTCGAATCTTCATCCATTATGAGGATTAGGGATGTCTGTGTGGCTCCGGCTGTGGGTGCATTGATGGTAGGAGCGTTAAAGTATTAAGGGATTTGGGGGTGTAAAGACGGAATTGTGAATATGGGATATTCAGAGGGGGTGTTTGTGGGGTTTTAATGGTAGAGTTGGAGAAGTGTTTAGGAGGACGTTTTTATGGATTTTGATAGCTAGAACATTCGCTTCGATATTAAAGAAACTTAATGTGTTTCAAGCACAAATGTATGTTTTTATTTACGTGGTAAAATCATCGAATGAGTCCTCCCATCAGTCAGACTTATACTGACTAAAATCTACGGTGTCAATAGCCCGCGACCCCGGCAGGCTTCGCAGGCTCCAAGGTCCGTCATTTTGCTGATAGCATAAATGTTGGAACACGGGCCCTCATCGTTATAAGTAAATGATTTTAGGCCTTCGTTCCATTTGGCTACAATTTAAATGCTCATCAATTATTATTCTTGTATACCAAAATGGATAAATGGTCACCAAATCTAAAAATCGCTTTAGCAAGAAATCAGGGACACCCCGAAGTTCGGTTTTGTTAGGTTCCTTTCAACCCTGAAAACAGATATAGAAGCCTCGCGAAGCGAGGCTTCCTCGAACCCACTTAGGTCGATTTTTTTATTATTACAGAAAATAGGTTATTTTAGGAAACGTTATTTGGTGACCATTTATCCATTTTGGTAACCGTTTAGAATTTTTTTGGTAGTAAAATAGGTACTTTTTTGGGTGGTGTTTAAACACAAGCCGTTCCATTTTAAGTTTTACTTAGTGTCTTTAGTTACGAACTGGTCTAATAGCGTAGAGAGGGGTTTGTCGCTGGTTTATCTAAGTGACGTTTGTCGCTGGTTGTGGTTTCTTAGTGCTCAGTGTGAAAGAGATAACACTCTACGAAATCGAAACTATCCTTAAGCCTAAAGGGCTCCCGGGGTTGCGGGATTAACGAGCTACCGTGAATCCGGAACGAAAAGGGCTATTGAAGGTCGCCGTGGATTTCAGTCAGTACAAGTCTGACAGTCCATCCTGCCCTGTGTGGGAGGATTCGTTTGACGATTTTACAACGCTAAAAAAAAGCCCAAAATAATGTCGACGCATTTTTCGGTCGGCTTATACAGAAGTATCGCCATTTTTACCCGCTCCGCTCATCACACAGTCCACCTTCCATCTCCAACGTCGGCATTATGTAGATTAGACGTCTGCTTGTCTTGTCGGATCGAACGAACGAATGAACGATTCCCATCCTAGTCGGTGAACGATTCGGTTTGATACTCCACAGACTATATTTGCGGAGTATATTTGAATGATATGAGATAACATTCGGGGTTTTTTGGAACGAGTGAAGTCTATTACTATGCGATTCAATTAAGATAGTTAATGACGCTATTTTATGAAAAGTGTGTTATAAATATTTGACAGATTTTTTGTTTCGTTGACAATTGACGAAGATCCGACTCTTTTAAAATTGTCACAAACGTCACAAGCAAGTATATTTTTTACTCGACCCGCGAATTTTGATGCGTTAAGTATATCTTTTTAAAATATGCATTAGT
This sequence comes from Agrotis clavis, assembly GCA_954870645.1. NCBI lineage: Eukaryota > Metazoa > Arthropoda > Insecta > Lepidoptera > Noctuidae > Agrotis > Agrotis clavis. Next base: position 14,593,136 of record OX940941.1, read on the forward strand.
ATTACGTAAGAAGGTACGGAACGTTCATCATCATCGCCTTTTCCCAACTATATTGGAGTCGGCTTCCAGTCGAACCAGATGCAGCTGAATATCAGTATTTTACATGGAGCCACTGCCTATCGGACCTACACGAAGAAGGAACGTAACGTTAATTAAGGAAATTGTTCGTTACATTGTTTCAGTCGGTGGGATAATTGCCTCTTAGCGGTCAACCTCACGCCAAGGGCATCACAGAGTACCTGTAAGTAACCTACGGTGACGGCTGAGAAATCAAACTAGCGGTGGTGGTATGAAATTGCGTTGCAAGATTTGACACATACCAATAACAAGGCATGGAGGGTTCAGCGTGAAGAGAGCAGTGTTGACCCAGTGGTAACGGCCCTTTTAACGTGGTATAATCATCAAATGAGTCCTTCCTCCCGGGGTGGAGCGGTCATTCTCGTACTGACCAAGTTAGGCCCATTGTCCACGTAACCGCACGTCATACGCACGCTTTCGTCAATTGACGATTGCAAGACGAATGTTTGCATCTTGCTTAATAACAATGAAATCTGTGTCCACGAAGCGGCAACGTCGCGTCAGCCGCGCGTGTTGCGTTCGTCATGCATTTTTACAACAAAAGACGTCCTTTCTCGATGCTAGTTGAAAGAAAACTGAGACCTTTTGTAGCGTGACTGACTATTGCATGAAGCAGCGTGGACATAACAATTATGCAAAATACGCCTATCTTCATTTGTAGGTTACATGCATCCTACGAAAGACGACTGTGTGGACGGTGCTCCCTCAATAGCCCATTACATTTTAGAGTTACAGTAATCAGTTTATTCGATAGTCCCGCGACCACGGCAGGCGTTAGGCCCTCTATAACGGCCCCGTGAGATGGCTGAAGCTGAGATCTGCAGAAGTTGTAACGACTCTGACTTATGATTAGCAGGTCGTTGGTTAGAACTCAGCCAGGTTCATTCATTTTTGTAGTTTATTTCATCATCACTGTTACACAATACGGTGAACGAAAACATTGTGAACTGACATGTTTTGAACCTAAAATTCGAAGGATTGCAGCCCACTCCCTCTCCCAGCAGTGTAAACATTATACGCTGATTATGTCCGTCAGAGAAGTGGAAACATATTATTCCTACTCCTTCACTATTTCTTTTCTGATTAATTTCATTGCAGGATCCAAGACAGGAAAATCATTCTCCGGGACACGTCGAGCTTCATTGTCTCGGCGCTTATCTGGTAGTTGCCACTGTTGATTCTGGCTTTCAGGAGTTGCAGTGGTTTGGGAATAGTGTGGTGGGTTTGTCTCAAAAAGAAAAAGCTTCAACCAATGTAAAATGTTTACACGTGTAAAATGTAACCGATGAAATAATGCAATAGAAAAAATACACAAACATTCAAGCAACTGCACAGGATTTCATAATATTCTCAACCCAGCGTATAAATCTAATAAGAATTTAAAATCCGATGTCATAGCGACCATTTTGGTATTCACAATGTTGCGATCGCGAAAGTGGGACACGAATATCGATGAGTTCGGAGTTTTTGTCGTAATATTTCAGATGGTATACCAACTCCTTGATTTGAACCTGTGTTCGCTTCGAAATGCGATCGTCCTTTTTCATTTTCTTCTTTCTTGTTTGAGTTGAATAGTTATCAAAAATCAAAAGTGATTTATTTAAAACGTTTGTTGTGGTACCTACTACCAGTAGTGTAACGGGTAAACAAGTTAGTCACTTAAAAAACTAAGTTCTTTTTATTTTTGTTAAAAAAATACTTACGACAGACAAAGTACTCGTTAGGACGCATGAAATGAGTCTTAACACGATGCGTTTGCGGCGTTTTATTACAGAGTTCCTATGGCCACCTTCCAGCTCCATCATCAGATCAGCTCCATGTCATCATAATTTTACATTGTCACACATTCGTGAAAAATTACAGCTCAACAGAGAACCGGAAAGTGGATCATTTAACTTGCAAGATTTAATGGGGATTGTCTTAATTTTTCAAACATTCGATTTTATTTTATTTTCTGCAAATTTAGAGCATTTTGAGAAACTAATTTGAATATTTTTATGATTGGCTCAATAGTTTTTTTATTTTTAATATTTTAATTTTTGAGGTAGCTGACGTCACCATTGACCAAAAAGTTGTGCCGTTGCCTCACCAGTGAATAATTTAAAAAACTGCCTGACAACACAACGTCACTTTCTCCTGATAGTAGACGTCAGTTAACATCCTTAGTCGGGGAGCCCAGGGAGGGAATTTTAATGTGACTCCAGCGCATCAGATTATCATAAAGGAGAAATCTTGCACCCTTTAATGTACCTGTACCAAGTATCAACCCTTCATATGGTCCCCACCATTGGTTGTGTGGGAGAACCCGCCAGATTAGTAAAAAAAAATCGATCCACAGAAATACTTGAGCGAGTCAGATTACGAAAAGGTAGATTAATTACGTTCAAAAAATTGTATATGATTATGTACATTGAAGATGGCGGACATTAAATCACGACCGATACTTGCGAACTAACAGGTAGTTCACCTTTTCTCCGCGAGTCTACCGACTTCGCCCCATGGAAAACGTCAGATTATTAGTGAGTATGATTTTTACAGTGTTAGTTTCAATTAAAAAAAAATGGAACGCGCTCGAGTATTTCAAGATTACGTTTTTTTACCAATAGAAATATGAATTATTACTTTGTGCCACATCCAAATCGTCAGACATTTTAATACGACACTTTTTAAGGTCTACTTTACATACACTTTGAATATCTGACGCGCTTGATTAACTTTTTTTTGGATTTTCAACCGCTTGCCACGGACAGCCCCCTCGAGTTAATCGTCCGATTAATATGTATTGGTTATCAGAAATAGAAAAGCGCGTTTACACTGTAAATAGCTGACGCGCTCGAGTACTTCTGTACAACTGTTTTTTTTACAGTTTTAAAACTGTTTACACGCCCTCCCCCCCACTAAAATAGAAAACTTGTCAGAAACATTTTTCTTTTTAGAACATATTCTTTCAAATCCAATAGGTCGCCATGATGCTCGAGTAACTGCAAATTAGAATCCTCGCCTCCCCTACTATAAAAATACAATAAATTTTTGAAATCGGTTTTTATTTTTGTTTTTTAAAACGGAAAGTCGTCGACGAGGTGACATTATTGTTCGTTTTCCTGAGCAATACTTTAGCATTAACTTAATGAATATACAAAGGTATCTAAAGCTTTGATATCTTACTTACATCAAAATGATCTTCGCAACAGTAGGTACATTTTATAAACCTTGCAATATTACACGCCTACATCACGGCATCACTTTTCTCGCAAATCTTATAAAGAGATTATGAGGCATGTTGCAGAAATAATCATAAAATATATAAAAAACTAAACATTATTATTTGTTTACATTTTTGACATTTTTAATTTGACACTTGACAGATTGTTGAAAATACTTGCCACTTACTTTTTATTGTCTGAGGCAACGATACAAAACGGTACAGCCAATAATAACGTCACTTGAAGGGCAAGGAAGGTCAAGCGTATTTTATCAAAAATATCAATCAAATATGAACATTTTTCATTTTTGATTGGTTACTAATGATTAGTAACGCTATTCCTAGAAATGGTTTTTCAATTACAACATATTGAAAAAAATGAACAATGCCCATTATAGACAACGGGACAGGTCAAACTAAAAAAGGCCTAAGTGTAGTATTATTTATTAAATTGCAGGCAGGTAACAAAATTCCACGATTTCGAACGTCAAACAATTTCGAGAGTAAAACACCTGTGACAGATTGACAGACAACTGATTGCAGTACGCTTCCAATTTCGCTTGTAGTAAATACGAAATCAAAATTCTTGTTTTAGGGATATTACACACTTGTTGTTTCTTGTTTGGTTTGAATAAGATTTGGCAATATTATTGTTAAATAAAAAATCTACATACATTGGAAAAGTAATAAAGTATTAGTGAAAATACATTCAACTTATCAATAATACACAATCAATTTTCGCTACACAGCTACATCGCCCAAAAAATTGACCCTTGAGTAAAATGCCCAATCACGGGACCAGTGCAAGTGCAATTATTCAGTATTTACACAAAAGAACACGCGTATCTAGGTTGGTTTGGCAAGTTGCCACCTCTCTCCGTAGTCGGTCCCTCATGTCTGAGGATCTTGGTCAGATTCGGAGCTGCTCTTGAGCGGATGATCCGCCTCCACCGGTTTCTGTCCAGCGCATCCCTTACCACCGTATAGAATTTAGAGGATGATGATTCCTTCACCTGAGCAGTCCATCGAGTTAGTGAACGACCGCGCGATCGTTTGCTATCGGTGTTCTCAACCACAATAAAATTTTCCAAGCTTTCATCGCCTCTACGTACTATGTTGCCGAAATACGAGATGATACGTTGTTGGCATATTGTCAACAAGCAAGTTGACTTGAGATCGATGCATCTCAACATTCACCTCAAACACCACATCTCAAATGTTTCAATCCTCGTCTTATTGGGCTAACATTTTACACAGAGCGAGCAGCTGCCTCGAGAGGCTGCTTGCTATGTGTGGGCGCCACTATTGTTTTTCGACCGAGGCAAGAAACAATATACGCGAGCAAAACAAAAAGCGACACTGGATGGCTCAGGCGCTCGGTTGCTCGCCGGCGGCAGCGCGCGCGCTTCCCTCGGCCGAGTCACGTATCACTAACCGAGCTGCTTCGCGCGGCAAATGCCTCGCGAGGCTATGCTCGCTCTGTGTGGACGCACCTATTATATTGCCGAATCATAAATAATGTGTAACATCCTTAATGATTTTCATTTAGCCGATATTGCTCTAGTTTAATTTCAATATTTAGTTACGTAATTAACAAGTTAGTAATTATTATTGTTAATTAGCGCACGAAAACTGTTTATTTGTGGTTTCGCGAATTTAGGTGTATTTAATGGTTTCACTTGCAGATTGTGGAGTTATGGTTTCGTAATTTTGACTTTTGAAAATTAATGATCATGGTAAATTGCTTTTCATAAAAAAATACATACCTAATCATAATGCTATCGCTGGAAATTATGCAATGACCCGTATTTTCAACAGAAATACATCATCTTAGAAAATTTCAACGGTCCAACTATCACGGTTCATGAGTTACAGTTTATGGTGACAGACGGACGGATTGACAGACAGACAAACGGACAGCGAAGTAGCATCGTTTCACACTTTTATTTTTACGTGGTAATACAAGTAATTATCTGATGATATTACCATGTAAATGACAGCTCCCACCCAGGGCAGGGCGGGAGGGACTGTCAGACTCGTACTGACTAAAATCCACGGTGTCCTTCAATAGCCCTTTATATTCCGGGGTCACGGTAAAGAGATAAGTCCCGCGACCCCGGCAGGCTTTGACACTCTTTGAGGCGCGCGTGTTACACAACACGCCGTCGAGCCGGGCATGGTCCATGGTCGGATAGCGAGTCGCCCAATCGTTTCACCCTTTGGATACGAAACACTAAAAACTGTAATATCTTTATAATCTGTCACATCACATTAGAAACAACAATTTGCATGACTGTATCTTTCAAGGTTACATTACACAGAAGTGTGGATAAACCGCAATATAGTGAGAGCATTCCGTTATTACTTGTAAGTGAGCACGTAACGCCCGCCGGTAGGGCGGCCACACTTTGTAAAGATTTTTTTTTGGAGTGGTTAAACCATTGAAGGGGTCCTTCCTTCCGTAGTAAGTGGAGTGTAAGGGACTGTTAGACTCTTACTGACTAAAATTCAATAGGCTATTTTACTAATAACTAAAACTAAAATTCGAATATTAATCTTACTAATATTATAAATGCGAAAGTTTGTGAGGATGTTTGTATGTGTATGTAGGTATGTTTGTTACTCTTTCACGCAAAAATCACTGAACGGATTTGGCAAAAATTTGGTATACAGATAGGTTATAACCTGGATTAACACATAGGATAGTTTTTATCACGATTTTATGTTCCCGTGGGATAATTTTCGAGTTGTAGCGGGTGAAGCCGCTGGCAATAGCTATAGTAATAAATAATGAAAATTATTCGACCCTTATTTCTTCTTTTGTTACCTAAAACAAAATTGATGAAGATATGACGTTTCTAAAAATCACATAACGTCACTCGGTCGGTATAGTTTTACAGGCGTTATGACGTCATATTAAGCCCCCACTTCCAAATTTCGAAGCGTTTCCTCTTAATCAATATTCAATATTCATATGTCATAACACCGAGCGAATAGTCGAGTCAAATGTCGATCGGAAATTTAATCAGCTATTCGACACTGACAGGTACTGACGTTGACAGATTTGGCTAATCGGTGTGGGGTAGGCCACATGGGCGGTGACAGTCGAGTGAAGTGAAGACTTTGAATCGGTCCGGCAAGCTCGGTAGACATCTTGGTTGCTCCGCCATGCTAAACTTCCCGCGTTCCAAAGTTTTTAATCGAGCCATATCTCGGGCATCCTTGATTATTTTGTATTCAGTGTGCGTTAGCAAGTAATTAAAAGTGTTAACAAAGATTTTATGAGGATTATTTCCGATATCCCAACCCCTCTGATAACGATTCTCCGTTACATATATATATATTTAGAAAAATATTATATTTGTTCATTATTTTTCAATACCTACCCTTACTGATGGACAAAACAGATTTTCAATTTATTTATGCAATAAACTATCTTATTACTGCTTCGTGCATTTTTAAGGATCTTTTTAGAAAATGCCTTAGGAGCGTCTCTTACTCAAAGCCAAACGATAGATCAAAATAAAGAATATTCGAATTTAATTCAATAACATCTGTCTTCAGATTCATGTCGCCACATGTCGACAGAAATTGGTCTTTAAAGTTTGTTTGTGCATATTATTGGCCATTTAGACTTTGCATAAATCGTATGAACCTTAAAATGAAAAATACAAACTCTAAATCACGGAATATAACGAAAAAGCAGTTTTTGTTCTAAGCCTATACTGACCAAGCAGGATACAGTGAACCAGGAACGTAAAGGGCAGAAACAGGGTGGATTTCAGCCAGTAAGAGTATGCAGTCCTGTGATGAGTCCTTCCGCCCAAGATATAGCGAAATGACTCGATTGAGAATTTTACAACCTAAAAAAAACACTAAAAGTATAATTTCGTATAATATGACGAAAGGCAAAATATACTTAAGTAATTTTATATTTCAATAACCAACAAAAAAAAAACAACAACAAACCATAATTCCAATCAGTAAACCACATAGTGCAAAGTACAGCACACTAATGAGATTGCTTTGTACGAGCTTCAGAAAGTCTCTCTAAACAAGTTTTGATGGAGTCTCTACACCTTTGAAGGCGCTGCACTACACCACATGAAACGAATGACCCAGAAACTGCACTCTCGATATAAAACCACGTATTAGAACCAGCATAACTTGACACATCATAGTGGCGCTGCTGAGCTATGGGGTTGTTTTAAAGGGTTATCGCAGTTCAAAGGGAATGCAAAGGGCGATTGAAGGATCATGGTAGTTTTTTAATCTGTTTACGTCATACCACAAAAAGTTAAACATCTGTTGAAGGCTTGTCTAATAAAAGTGTAACTGCATAACGACCCTTATATCAACGTCAAATCAAACTTATGCAGTTGACACTTTTTTTGGACAAGTGTTCAACAGATGTTCAACGGTTGCGACGCGACCTTGAGCGCTCGCCTTGTGTGATAGGAAGCTCTCATAGCACGTCGTAGAGTCCAGCAATGGGATTTCTTTTAGAGAAAAGTATAGCTGGCCCGAATCAGCGCTGTCAGTAAGCCGATGAGGTCATCTTCTATAAAGCCTTATACGTGGATCACGGAGCTGACTTAAAAGAATACTGTGTACCTGTGGTCGTGAAATAGAAAAACAAAAAAATGAACATTTGGAACGTACTGCCAGTTTCCACCGCGTCTTTAGATATTTTGGTCGAGTTCTATGTGTTGGGAATATATCTTACTTTTAAACTAATGTTGACTCGACCGCTAAGGAATGATATCAATTTTGTAAGTGTTCGAGTATTTTATTTTCGGGAAAGAATTTTCGATGTTGAGCTGTTTTATTTGATACTTTTTGATTTGGAACGATTTTGCGGGTTGTAACATTTATGAAATTCGATTTTGTGGTAAATATTTTAAGGAATTTAATTTTAGAAGAGTAACGTTTCATCAAAGTAGCTGATGTAGGAGTAAAAACAGACAAGCTGAAGTGGGAGTGGGCGGGCCACGTTGAGCGTATGCGTCCGGAGAGGTGGGCAAGGATCGTCACTCACTGGACGCCTGAGGGAGGACTTCGCCGTGGTGTGACGATCTGATCATGTTCGCGGGGCAGACATGGCCAGAAATTGCCCAAAATAGAGAGGTTTGGAAGGAGAAAGGGGAGGCCTTTGCCCAGCACTGGGACACAAAACTATGCTATAAAAAAAAAAACGTTTCATCTGCGGATGAAATATTTTGTGGGTGAGTAGACAACTAATTCGACAAGGGTGACGCAGTGATTGTTACACTACGTGTCGCGGTGTCGATATACGCACTGAATAGAAAACTTGTGTTCTACAAGTTCTTATTCCGGGTCCTAGTATGTGAGTTTAAAATGTTTGTAAATCAACAACAACGATACTGTAATTATTCTTAGTGCGGGACAACGTTTATAAAAACAAAATATTTAAACATAATTATCTGTAGTTGGATTTATTTTTGTACCGACTTACCTATAACAAAATTTTTTTTTTTTTTTTTTTTTTTTTTTTTCCTAGCCTGCTCTGTCCCACTCCTGGGCAAAGGCCTCCCTCCACTCCTTCCATCCTTCACGACTCTGTGCCTCCTCTTTCCAATTCGGGCAGAATCTGTCCAGTTCGTCCCGCCATCTCCTGCGTGGTCTGCCGCGACCTCGCTTCACTATCTCAGGGTACCAGTATTGTGTTATTTTGGCCCACAGTTCGTCTGGCATGCGGCAGACATGTCCTGCCCAGTCCCACTTCAGTTGGGCAGCCTTCTGAGCCACGTCAGCTATATTTGTTTTGGAGCGCAATATTGTGTTTCGTACTCGGTCCGTTAATTTAACACCTAGAATACTGCGCTCCATTGCTCGTTGGCAAACCTTGAGTTTGGACTTCTGGATGTCAGTCAAAGACCAAGTTTGTGCACCGTAGGTTAAGATGGGGAGAATACACATGTCCATGAGTTTACGTTTCAGTGCTATTGGCAACTCACCCTTGAACAGTTCCTTCATGGACCAGTAGCTCTTCCAGGCGTTTTCCGTCCGTCTCGCGACTTCTTTGTCTTGTCTCGCCTGGAAAGAGACTACTTGGCCCAAGTAAAGGTATTCCTGGACATGTTGTATTGTATCCCCATCTACTTTTATTATTTTTGGTGTTTCATTACACATAACTTTGGTCTTCGACATATTCATCTTCAGTCCAACCTCAAGGCTTGCATCGCTGAGATCTTGTAGCATCCGCTGGAGTTCTGTGGCTGAGGATGCAAACAGGACAATGTCGTCTGCAAAACGGAGATTTGTCAGTCTCTTCTCGCCGAGAAGAATGCCCCTTTCTCTCCAATCGGCTGCCAACTTCTTAAATACTTCTTCGAGGGTACTGGTGAATAATTTAGGAGACAGTGGGTCACCCTGTTTGACCCCTTTTTCAATTTTAAATTTTGGACCTGTGGTTTGTAATTTAATTGCAGCTGTACTATTTCTGTAAATGTGGCGTAGAAGAAGTATGTAGGTGGGATCAATGTTCTGTTTGTATAATGCATCAAAAATGGCCGTATGTGAAATGCTGTCAAAGGCTTTGGAGTAATCAACAAAAGCTAGGTGTAGTGGACGTTTAAATTCCTGATGTTTTTCTATGAGCTGATTGATTGCATGTAGATGGTCTGTTGTAGATAGGCCAGGACGGAACCCTGCTTGTTCAGGAGGTTGGTGTTTGTCTAATTCTCCAGATATACGAGTTTCTAATATTTTAATGAACAGTTTATAAATATGTGATACGAGACTAATGGGCCTGTAATTATTAATATCGGACTTATCGCCTTTTTTATGGAGCAGAATAATGTTTGAGTGGCAAAAGTCTTTAGGGAAGTTTCCGGACTGTAAAATGCTGTTGAAGAGTTTGGTTAAATAAGAGAGGAGGATGGGTTCGCCTATTTTCAGAGATTCTGTGCTGATGCCATCTTCACCAGATGTTCTATTGTTTTTCAGTTTTTTGAGAGCTACATGGACTTCATACGCAGTTATGGGTGGTATACTATCGGGACAGTGGTATTCCGGTAGTGGGGATGCTTGAGTGTCGTCGGTAAAGTAAAGTGATTTATAAAATTTTGTACATATATCCAATATTTTTGATCTATTTATTTGCTTATTACCACTATCATCTTTTAAATATGTAATCCAGGACTTGTGATGAGAAATACCTTGTTTGGCTATTTTCAGAGAGCAGTTATTTTCTAGCGCATCATGAACTAGTCTATTGTTATAATTTCTAATGTCTTTTCTTATGCTGCGTTTAACCTGTCTGTCTTTAAGTCTGTATTGTAAATCTCTATTCGCACACAAATTCTGCCTCTCTTCTATTAGTTGTATAGTTTCGTCTGACAATTTTTTGCTCACTAACACTAACAAAATTAACTATCGAAATATTAGAAAAAAAAAGAACTAAAATGTAATATTGTTAACTCAAAGAAAATTATTCTAAATATTCAAAACCAATCAGTGACCAATTTTTCCTAATCAATTGATATACAGTTATGTAAACAGATTACGAGTAAACACATCAACTTTATATTGATAACAGCGATTGATAACATAGCTTAGCAACGCTATTTAGTATCATTTATGTAGGTGATAGTGATAGACGCAAAATGGGAAAGAAAGTGAAAAAGAAAGATTTGGAAAAGAAAGTTGAAGAAAAGAAAGTTGTGGAAAAAAAAGATGGCGGAAAGAAAAAAGTAGAAGAACGTAGTAATTTGAATGTAAGTTTGATACATTGTTATTATTATTTGGGGTATCATTTGATTGAAAGAATTGATAATCAAAATCGTTGCATACAAAATGTCAAACATTCGAACATTTTAACCAGCCGTTTGCCAATTGCTTCGCTGTTTATGTCGTTAATTTAACGTCGGGTACGTTCCAAATTCGCGGGCATGCATGCGGACGGTGAATAATGGGTGACTCGCCGTCCGACCATGGACCATGGGGTCGACGAGGTGTCGTGTTCAGTGTTCAAGCGCGCCTCAAAGTGCAATCAGCAATCTCACCCAGTGAGATGCTATACCTCCGGGCCTAATCATCATCAGCCAATAAATGTTCTCACAGCTGGGACACAGGCCTCCTCTCTGTGAGAAGGAGTGAGCCATAATGCCGTACGAATTCTGGCTTACGCAGCCCTATCCATAGATTGTTGGAATCCTATAATTCAAGCTTCATTGATATTGACATATTTGCATGCTCTAAAAATAAATTTAAATCTAATCTTATAGAAATATTAACTTAGAGGTATCCTTAAAATAATTATTATTTACTTTTTATGTCATTTAAATTAATGAAATTTCTGCAGTATTGGATTTGGTCTTGTAGCTATTTGTTATTTGTCCCAAACTATTTTTATTTATTTTTTACTAATATTTCTAATTTTTGTGATGTTCTCTAGTGGCAACCACTGATAATAATATTCAAACATGTTTTATCTGCGGATAATGTTGTGGACTGCAGCATTACTTCATAATTATGTTTTGTTTACCCTTTATAATATAAATTTGTTGTAGTTGTTTATTATCCCTAAATAAATAAAATAAAAAAAAAAAAAAAAACTAACACGCGGGTCCAGTGCAGATTGGTAGATGTCACATGTCTTTGAATTTTTAGTTTTAGGACATGCCGTGTTTTTCTTCACCATTTTGAGAGTAGTGGTGATGAAATCATTTACACAAAATAGTGTTTAATAGGCTGACACGACTGAAAATATTAAACCATGCAAACTTTGCATTAAGCCTTCAATATTTTATTGCAGATATCATCACTAATATCAATTCTAGCATTAACAGGCATAACGATATTAGCTTACAATGTTTACAAAGACTTCACAACAATACCAGAAATGCCTGAACTTGACTTGAACAAATGGTGGGGCCCAAATACTACGGAACCAGTAGATACTTCTATTAGACCATATCGGATTGTTTTTTCAGAATCGGTGAGTAAATCTTTTTGAGGAGCTCTTGGTTAATAACACCCGCACAGGCCGATCTTCCGGTTTAAGCCGCGCCGACCAAGGTTGGTCTGTGGATAGATGAAGAGGTCAAAGATGGATTTGATGATTTGTGCACATCGTAAAACCCAGCGATGAGAATGTCAGAGTTTCAGGGTTCATTTCCCAGGTTGGTCAAATTATTACTGAAGTTTTCTCTCCAGAAATTACTCCTAAATAGTAAGTGTTCAGAAGTTGGTTGGGCACCCCATACGTCCTTAGGAAGGACTCCTATAAGCGGGAATCCTAATGGATAAAAGTACAGTATTAATTAACCGCGGTAAAGTTAGGTTACTTGTTTATTTAGATCCATAACTATGAACGGAGTACAAATTGAAAAGATTCATGTTAGTAGGAAAGGTTCTTCTTAAAAAACACTCTTTTCATAGGTATAAAGATTTTATCTATTGGACATTGGGGCAGATTCCCATTGATGACCATTCTTCTTTGCGCAGTCCAATATTTCCTCCATCAATTTTACTCTCAGCTGAGACTAGCCACCATTTATGATCCCTTTGTCATTCTAATTTCAGATGAACACAGAAATCCGATGGCTCTTCGAGATGTACAGACGAGCACCCAACAAGAAGCAAAGTTTCGAAGACACGGCATGGACTTACGGAATACATTCAGACGCCTTCGACAAAATATTCAACTATTGGATCTTCAAGTACAATTTCCAAGAAAGAGAACGGTTCTTAAACCAGTTTGAGCAGTACAGGACTAATATTCAAGGATTGGATATACACTATATTCATGTGAAGCCTAAAGTGGATGTCAATATCAAGGTATGTTGTTCACGGTGGAGCATACGGTGCAGGAGCACGGAGGCGATAAGCGGCGACCTCTTGCGCTCGGTACCTATTGGTCGGGGCCATGCTGAGGGGCGAGACGGCATGGGAAACATTCACTTCCTTTTGTGAAGCAGTCATGCTAGTCGTTACGCGTGAGAGAGAGTACAGCCTCCCACTCACGGCCCAACCGCCGCGGGAGTCGCTACGGCAACGGATGTCGCGAGGCGATTTTCGGCCCCCGTAGCGAGGGAATGCGGACGGCTAGTAATGGGTAGCTTGTCGTCTGATCAAGGCTGATGCCCGGGTCAACGTCGCGTCGTGTTCGACGCACGCCTCAAATTTTCGTTACTATAAACAAACCATTGACACCCCGTTGCTATGGAACGCTACAGAGCGAGGTAACGCCGCATGGCGTCGTGTTTTTTCGTGCGTGCAGCCGGCCATCGAATCATAAGATTTTATTACGTCAAAACAAAAATATTTTTAAATCAAAGTCCAATAAAAAAAATCATCACGTTTCCCACATATTTACTTTTAGAAAATTCCAATTCAATTTTAAACCTAGGATTACATTTTGATCCGGTTTCTCGTTCAGAATTTTTAAAGATAAAGTTTCCACGTTCAATGAGAGCTAGCAGATAGCTAACGATTTTAGTCGGTGCAATTGCACGCTCTATACCTAGAGATGTAACGATACGAATAAATACAAAATACTTACTCGATACTTTCCTAGCGAAACCAAGTACTTTTGTATCGATGCGTTTTTGAAACGGAGTACCAAGTAAGTTACGTATCAATCAATAGAGCTTGTTTAATTTGGTCAGTACCACAGCTTTGATTACCTATTTAAGAAGTTTTTAATCGCATCTTTTCTACTCTTTTTACGCAGTTGTATAGCTTTTTTTGTGTATTAATAATACCGCGTAATCATTAAAATGTTTTATTTCATCAATTTTAAAATACTTTATTTTTCTGCGGCATTCCATGGAATTAATCCAGCATTTGTTTATTATACTCCTTTATTTACTTTTTATTCCTATTTACTCGTATTTAAGCCCAGTCTAGTAACGATATTGAGTGCTGTTTTTATTCACATAAGTATTCTAAGTGCAGTGGTGGCCCAGTGGTATCGGTCCCGACTTACAAGTTGTAGGTCGTGGGTTCGAACCCCGCCAGGCGCATTACTTTGTGTAATTTGTTTCATCACCACTGCTCTCAAAACGGTGAAGGAAAACATCGTGAGGAAACCGGCATGTCCTAGAACCAAAAATTCGAAGACATGTGACATCTGCCAACCCGCACTGGGCCCGCGTGGTGGATTATGGCCCACTCCCTCTCACAGAGAGGAGGCCTGTGTCCCAGCAGTGGGAACATTATAGGCTGATGATGATGATGATGATGAAGTATTCTAAATGAAATCAAAACTGTCTGAAGGAATCGATACTTTTCGACCAATTCTCCAAATTATCGATATCGAGTAAAAGTGTAGATATCTGTGTGGTATCTAGTACTCTTCAATCAAAACATAATTACGAATCGATACTGTTCGACCAATTCCGTATCGAGTAGAAGTAGGTATCGATACCTCAGTGGTATCGTCTTCCCCTATCAATACGGGAATCCAGTTGGATTGGAACCAGGTAAAACTGATTACATGTGTCGCTCAGTAACTGAAAAATATTGGGATTTTTGGAATTGCTAACATAGTACACAGGTGCACAGATTACAACAAATATTTTGCACTGGGATTGAAGGAAAAAAGTTGGAGGAGCTCGTGGCTAAATAATTACAGCCGCACAGACTGATCTTCCGAGTTAAGCCGCGCTGGCCGAGGTTGGTTTGTGGATGGGTGACTGTCATAGCGAGTTTGCCATACCTATTATTGGAATCAAATATAGCAGCTCACAATTTAGGACTCATTAATATTGGTAGTCATTTTTACCCGTGGTGCTAGGCAACTGGGCTTCTCCCAGTTGTAATGTCCCTTTGTGCCTGTTGGCCTTGTTTTGTTCTGACTCCTGCTTGCATGGAGGGAAGTGGAAACAATTTTTTTTCCTACTCCTCCACTATTCTTTTCTGATTAATTTCGTTGCAGGATCCAAGACAGGTAAATTCATTCTCCGGGACACGTCGAGCTTCATTGTCTCAGCGCTTTTCTGGTGGTTGCCACTGTTGATTCTGGCTTTCAGGAGTTGCAGTGGTTTGGGAATAGTGTGGTGGGTTTATCCCAAAAAAAAAAAAATGGCATAGCGAGTTTCCTCCGTGCTTCGGAAAGCACGTAAAGCCTTTGGTCCCGGCTGTCATTTATAGATCTTTGACAGTCGTTACTACTAAGGAAGAAGCTCTAAAAGTCTGACAACCAGTCTTCACATGGGGTATCGTATTACCTAGTTACTGGGTTGTGGAGGTCCTTTTGGCAGACGCTCCATGTAAACTACTGATATTTAGCTGCATTTAGGTCGACTTGCGGTCGGCTAGGCAGATGATGGTAGAAAGAACAAAGGTTGAATGGAGGAAAAAAGTGGTGACTTTAAGTAACTTAGGGTAACGGTAGAAAGATGATGATTTTTACATAAAAGAAAAATAGATATACAGGTTTACCTATCCATGTCGCGTGTCCACGAGCGTTTTATCTGTTTCTACGGTTCAATGAATTCCGGTAAATGTAGACGAATATAATACTAGTATCGTAGACTTTTTGGAATCCCACCAAATCGATATTTTTTTCTTTCTTTTTTTACATTAAAGTAGTAGTGGTAGATCTAGATATATTTTATCAAAAATACTAAGACTTTATCAATAGATTCAAATACTCGTACAAGTGCTGTTTTTTTAGGGTTCCGTAGTCAACAAGGAACCCTTATAGTTTCGCCATGTCCGTCCGTCCGTCCGTCCGTCCGTCTGTCCGCAGTTTAGCTCAGAGACGCACAGTACTAGAGAGCTGTAATTTGGTGTAAACATAAGGATTTGTTGTGCCGAAAAAGTGGTAAAATAAAATCTCTTAAAATATTTTTTTTTTAGGGTACCTCCTGTACACGTAAAGTGGGGATGTTTTTTTTTTTTTCTCGCGTACCCCTTAGTGTGGGGTATCATTAAATAGGTCTTTAAAAAAATATTGATAGTTTCCAGTAACACTTTTTTGATAAAAAAATTCGTTTGTTAAATATTAAGCTTTAAAGTGCTAAATTTTGCTCGACTCGAGTGTGTGTCCCCTCTACCAGCCAAACGGTTATGTTTGGGGGTGTAAAAAAATTCACAATAGTAGTATAATATATAACGAAATTTAAAAGAAAATTATCATGACTAAGTAGGCTTTACAACTTTACGAGTAATAGTCGACCAACTTACAAAATGTACTTAGATAACATATTTTCTTAAACAAAATGTATCGGAGAACATGTTCGTCAACTGCAAATGTAAGTTTGTCAACTTTATTTTTACAGCTTTAATAGGTATGTTTTTTGGGGATAGGTAGGTTTTTATCGTCAACTATTTTTAACTAACTTCAAAAAAAGGAGGAGGTTCTAAATTCGTCGTAATCTTTTTTTTTATGTATTTTCCCCGATTTCTCAAAGACTCCTGGACCGATTTTGAAAATTCTTCTTTTTACAATTAAATTCAGCGAATCAGTTTAGTTAGTTCGTATAAGTATTTTGATGGGCAACTACGGAACCCTACACTGTGCGTGGCCCGACACGCACTTGGCCGGTTTTTTAATGTTGGACCAGCTCTAGAAAACGTTATACATACATATAAAGCCGTACCGAGTATATCATAAAAACGCGGGAATCGTAACCGGGACATGCTGGTAGTCGCTAGCTACACGTCTGTTTAACCATCCAAGAATTGCATCGTTAGCAGCCTTATCAAAACTAAATAAAGTCACGATCGGCTCAGTTAATAAAAGGAAGAAGGTTTAACAATTTTTTTCTTCTTTTTCACAGGTTCTGCCTCTGATTCTTCTTCACGGATGGCCAGGATCTGTCAGAGAGTTTTACGAAGTTATACCGTTACTAACTACTGAAAGAAAGGGATACGATTTTGTCTTTGAAGTTATTGTACCAAGTTTACCTGGTTTTGGATTCTCTGATGTAAGTACTTTTGTCAAATCTTGATTTAATCCCAAATTTATTTGAGACAAGAAAGGCCAATTTCTCTGATTAAAAAAATGCCCCATACTGGATCATTTCTCCTGTATCGAGGGTGTGTTTACAAACATTATTTGAAATCATTTACAATCGACAAAGTTGAATCATGACCCACCATAAGCTTATTTTCTTGCAGACTTTCAAATACAATTTGGTCCACATTCGCGTAAACCTACATAATCCATGGTAATGACTTTGATCTTTGTAAATTTGACGGATCCAAACGATTTAGTGCCAAAATGGGTCATGGTTCAACTTAGTCGATTGTACATAAACACCCAGACTGTTTGTTCCGTGCGTCGAATCCACGGGACGTAGGTACAGCAGTCAATTGTTCAGCTACTGTGCAACGAAAGTAAACTTTGTGTCACATAATCTTTCGCACATCTCTCGCGGTGTCTTTGAAAACAGCTTCCATTGTGTTTTACAAGAACTTGTATCAAAAACAATAGGTCATCGAAGAATCAAAGATTTTGAGTCTAGCTAAAGGCGCGTTTCCATTATGCAAGTGACTTGCATACATCTTGCAAGTTGCATGCAAATTGTATAGTGGAAACAACAACTTGCAAACAAGCTGCAACTTGTGTGCAATTAGGTTTAAACTTGTACAATGTACGCACAACAATCAAGTCGGCACATTTGCACGCAAGTTGCAAGCGCAAGCGGTCGTGCATAGAGGATTACTTTGTTTATGACTTTATTACTTTGTAAAAATGACTGCTAAATGGGATACGGAGAAAACAATAATGTTTATTGAGGAATATCATAGACATGATTGTCTTTGGGAACCAAAAAACAATCTTTCTCAACTAGAACTAACTTGTATAGGTACCATTAAAATAGTATGCAAGCTGCAAGTTGAACAAAATCGTGTTTCCAATTCAAATCACTTACACACATGTCTGACGTCATACATTTATGCAAGCACTTGCATATAATGGAAACGCGCCTTTATTCAATGTACAGTGTGTTTGGTTTCCGATTACCGATACTGTAGGGGGTATTATTTACACTATTTTTTTTATCATTACTGCTCATAAAAAAATCTTACCCCAAAATCACGCGAATGGCGGCCATTTTTATCTATATATATAAAAGCAAAAGGTCACTCACTCATAGGACACGAAATCTCAGAAACTATTAGTGCTAGGGGTTTAAAATTTTGCATAGGGGTTTATTTAGGATGTAGGTACTCGCTAAGAACGGATTTTGCGATATTACGCCCCTAAGGGGTTGTTTTTGGGGTTGACAGTTTGTATGAAACTTTGTTACTACAAGTACTAGGAGTTTTAAATTTTGCATGCGGGTTCTTTTTAGGAAGTAGGTGCTACTTACGAAACGGGTTTTTCGAAATTCGACCCCTAAGGGGTTGTTTTTGGTGTTGATAGTTTGTATGAAACTTTCGTTACTACAAGTGCTAGGAGTCTCAAATTATGCATGCGGGTTCTTTTTAGGAAGTAGGTGCTACTTACGAAACGGGTTTTTCGAATTTCGACCCCTAAGGGGTTGTTTTTGGTGTTGATAGTTTGTATGAAACTTTCGTTACTACAAGTGCTAGGAGTCTCAAATTATGCATGGGGGTTGTTTTTAGGACGTACACACTACCTAAGACGGGGTGTTTCGAAATTTAACCCCTAAGGGGTTGTTTTAGGTGTTGATAGATAGAGGTCTAAAATTTTGCATGGTGATTCTTTTAAGGACGTACGCGCTACCGAAGACGTAGTTTTACAAAATTTGACCCCTAAGGGGTTGTTTTTGGGGTTAATAGTTTGTATGAAAGTTCGTTACTACGAGTGCTAGGAGTCTCAAATTTTGCGTGGGGGTTTGTTTTTAGGACTTAGATGCTCACTATGAAGGGGTGATTCGAAATTCGAACCCCAAGGGGTTGTTTTTGATGTTGATAGATACAGGTTTCAAATTGTGCATGGGGATTCTTTTAATGACGTAGGTGCTCAATAAGACGGGACTTTGTTAAATTTCACTTCTAAAGGGTTGTTTTTGGGGTTGATAGTTTGTATGAAACTTTGTTACTACAAGTACTAGGAGTTTTAAATTTTGCATGCGGGTTCTTTTTAGGAAGTAGGTGCTACTTACGAAACGGGTTTTTCGAAATTCGACCCCTAAGGGGTTGTTTTTGGTGTTGATAGTTTGTATGAAACTTTCGTTACTACAAGTGCTAGGAGTCTCAAATTATGCATGCGGGTTCTTTTTAGGAAGTAGGTGCTACTTACGAAACGGGTTTTTCGAAATTCGACCCCTATTACAAGTGCTAGGAGTTTAAAATGTTGCATTAGGGTTCTTATTATGATGTAGTGCTACTTAAGACGAGAATTTGCGAATTCGACTCTTAAGGGGTTGTTTTAGGAGTGGGTAGTTTGTATGAAACTTTGTTACTACAAGAACTAGGAGTATCAAATTTAGCTTGGGGGTACTTTTTAAGACGTACATACTACTTAAGATGGTATTTTGCCTAATTCGAGCCCTAAGGGGTTGTTTTAGTGTTGGAAGTTAGTGTCACAAATTTTGAATGAGTATTGGTATCTTTTTAGGAAGTAATTACGCACTACGGCGAGATTTAATCCCTAAGGGGTTGTTTTTGGTGTTGATAGTTTGGATGAAACTTTTGTTACTATAAGTGCTAGGGGTTTTAAATTTTACACGGGATTTTTTTTAAGACGTTGGTGCTCACTTAGATGAGATTGTGCGAAATTCGAAACCTAAGGGGTTGTTTTTGGTGTTGATAGTTTGTATGAAACTTTCGTTACTACAAGTGCCAGGAGTCTCAAATTATGCATGGGGGTTGTTTTTAGGACGTACACACTACCTAAGACGGGGTGTTTCGAAATTCAACCCCTAAGGGGTTGTTTTAGGTGTTGATAGATAGAGGTCTAAAATTTTGCATGGTGATTCTTTTAAGGACGTACGCGCTACCGAAGACGTAGTTTTGCAAAATTCGACCCCTAAGGGGTTGTTTTTGGGGTTAATAGTTTGTATGAAAGTTCGTTACTACGAGTGCTAGGAGTCTCAAATTTTGCGTGGGGGTTTGTTTTTAGGACTTAGATGCTCACTATGAAGGGGTGATTCGAAATTCGAACCCCAAGGGGTTGTTTTTGATGTTGATAGATACAGGTTTCAAATTGTGCATGGGGATTCTTTTAATGACGTAGGTACTCAATAAGACGGGACTTTGTTAAATTTCACTTCTAAAGGGTTGTTTTTGGGGTTGATAGTTTGTATGAAACTTTGTTATTACAAGTGCTAGGAGTTTAAAATGTTGCATTAGGGTTCTTATTATGATGTAGTGCTACTTAAGACGAGAATTTGCGAATTCGACCCTTAAGGGGTTGTTTTAGGAGTGGGTAATTTGTATGAAACTTTGTTACTACAAGAACTAGGAGTATCAAATTTAGCTTGGGGGTACTTTTTAAGACGTACATACTACTTAAGATGGTATTTTGCCTAATTCGAGCCCTAAGGGGTTGTTTTAGTGTTGGAAGTTAGTGTCACAAATTTTGAATGAGTATTGGTATCTTTTTAGGAAGTAATTACGCACTACGGCGAGATTTAATCCCTAAGGGGTTGTTTTTGGTGTTGATAGTTTGGATGAAACTTTCGTTACTATAAGTGCTAGGGGTTTTAAATTTTACACGGGATTTTTTTTAGGACGTTGGTGCTCACTTAGATGAGATTGTGCGAAATTCGAAACCTAAGGGGTTGTTTTTGGGGTTTGTAGATAAGAGTCTTAAATTTTACATGGGGATTTTTTTTGAGATGTAGGTACTTGCTATGACGGGATTTTCTGAAATTCTATCCCTAAGGGGATGTTTTTGGGGTTGTTAGTTTGCATGAAACTTCGTTATTGCAAGTGTTGGGAGTGTGAAATTAAGCATAGAGGTTTTAGGGATGCTCACTAAGACGGGACTTTGTTCTTGATAGTTAGAAGTTAAAAATTTTGCTTAGGTATGTGTTTTTAGGACGTTGGTTCCTCCTCAGACGAGTTTTGGATAAACCAACCCCTAAAGGGTAGTTTTGGTGTTGGTAATTTGGTATGAAACTTCGTTACGACAAATTCTGGGAGTCTCTAATTTTACGCGGCAGCTATTTTTAGGATGTAGATGCTCATTAAGACGGGGTTTTGAAGTTGGTGAAGTTGGACCCCAAAGGGGATGTTTCTGGGGTTAATAGTTTGTATGAACCTTATTACTACAAGTACTAGGAGTTTTAAATGTTTCACAGGACGGTTCTCTTAGGACGTAGGTGCTACTTAAGACGGGATTATGACGGGAAATTCCCCCCCTAAGAAGGGTAGTTTTTAACTTCAGAGTTTGTATGAGACTTCGTTACTACAAGTGCTACGAGTCTCAAATTTTCCCTGGGGTATATCTTTAGGACGTAGATGCTTATTAAGATGGGATGTTGCGAAAACCGACTGCTAAAGGGTTGTTTTGTGATCGATAGAATTTTAGTTGCATATTGATTTTCTAAAAGTATTCCATATAGAGGGTGGCGGGGGAAGAAATTCACAGAAGCAAAGTTCGGAATAAGCGCGGACGAAGTCGCGGGGCGAAGTGCTAGTTTTTGAATATAATAATATCCCCCTAAAGTTTCGGTAGTCGGATACCAGACACACTGTTTATGCGATGACCAATGTTCTTTAAATTGCTTACCAAGTTACTAATCGTCGCTGCGCTTTCAATAATCGCTATGTGTTTTTGACAAACTTTTCAGGAGACACAAAAAACTGATTTTCTCAGAAAATTCCCGGGGTATTCAAATTATTTATTTTTACTATATTACTTTTAACAAAATTACGTAGTTGCATATTACTTTTCAATAGGTAAGAGTTTATTTAACTCCAAAATTAAACATAATAGGCAAATTTCACACATAGCGTTTTTAGGGTTCCGTAGTCAACAAGGAACCCTTATAGTTTCGCCATGTCCGTCCGTCCGTCCGTCTGTCCGCAGCTTAGCTCAGAGACGCCCAGTACTAGAAAGCTGTAATTTGGTGTAAATATACGGATTTGTTGCGCCGAAAAAGTGGTAAAATAAAATCTCTTAAAATATTTTTTTTTAGGGTACCTCCTGTACACGTAAAGTGGGGATGTTTTTTTATTTCTCGCGTAACCCTTAGTGTGGGGTATCATTAAATAGGTCTTTTAAAAATATTGATAGTTTCCATTAGCAATTTTTTGATAAAAAGATTCGTTTGTGAAATATTAAGCTTTAAAGTGCTAATTTTTGTTCGACTCGAATGTCCCCCCCCTCTACCAGGTAAACGGTTATGTTTGGGGGTGTGAAAAAATTCACAATAGTAGTATATATAACGAAGTTTTAAGGAAAATTGTCATGACTAAGTAGGCTGTACAAGTTTACGAGTAATCGTCGACCAACTTATAAAACGTACTTGGACAACATATTTTCCTAAACAAAATGTATCGCAGAACTTGTTCTTCAACTGCAAATGTAAGTTTGTCACTTTTATTTTTACAGCTATAACAGGTGGATATGTTTTGGGGATAGGTAGGTTTTTATTGTCAACTATTTTTAACTAACTTCGAAAAAAGGAGGAGGTTCTCAATTCGTCGTAATCTTTTGTTTTATGTATTTTCCCCGATTTCTCAAAGACGCCTGGACCGATTTTGAAAATTCTTCTTTTTAAAATTAAATTCAGCGAAATTAGTTCGCATAAGTATTTTGATAGGCAACTACGGAACCCTACACTGTGCGTGGCCCGACACGCACTTGGCCGGTTTTTTTTTATTTGAGTCGTAAATACAAACTAAGAGACAACCTTTTTCATTTTGTCGCTGATAGAATTGTAATGAGCAATTACTTCGACTAAACTATCTATGTGACGTTCAACCTGTGCGTTTCGTGATTGAGCGAGTCTGAAGTTAACCAAAATACTAGCTATGTGCAGTGAAGCACATATCGGGCGCAATTTTTTCTTCCGCCTATAGAAAATTATTTTTTCGCTATGTGAATTCTAACACATAACGTGTTTATAGGGAACTTTTAATATATAAATGTCACATAGCGACATTCCGTAAGTAGCGATAACTCTTTAAATATTGCATCTATCACATAGCTGTTTTTACAGTATGTGCGCATTGAAATAACGTTTAAAATTGTATTAAAAAACGAAAACCGCAAAAAAACACATAGCGACTATTGCACGCGCAGCGACGTAATGCCGTTCGTAAATAATATGTTTTGATTAGTAGTTAAACTATTTGATAAATCTATACATTTTTAACCATGTATAAAAAAAATTGTTGTTTACAATAGTTAGTACCAATCTTTTCCCTGTATTTCTTTCAACAACCCTTCAAAGATTTCCATTTCTTGTCTTCTACAATACAGTTACAAAACTAAACAAAAAACAGTCCTACATCCGGGCCAAAGAACTAACAAGGACCTTTATTTTCAGGCCTCAGTTCGTCCAGGATTGTCTCCGCACCAAATAGCAATTATAATGAGGAACCTAATGCAAAAACTTGGCCACAATAAATACTACGTCCAAGGCGGCAACATTGGCCATATCATTGGCTCACACTTGGCCACCATCTTTCCCAATGAAGTTCTTGGCTTCCATACCAACTTTCCTGTTAATTTGTCCAAGTATTCGCAGTTAGTTTGGCTATTTGGCTCTGTTTGGCCAAGCTTTGTGGCCAATGGGTATGAAGATCGGATGTATCCGATGGCGGAGAAAGTTAAATTTTATTTGGAAGAGTCTGGGTTTCTGCATTTGCAAGGAACTAAGCCGGATTCTATAGGTAAGATCATCATCATCATCATCATCATCTCAGCCATAGGACGTCCACTGCTGAACATAGGCCTCCCCTTTTGATCTCCACACATACCGGTTGGAAGCGACCTGCATCCAGCGTCTTCCGGCGACCTTTATAAGGTCGTCTGTCCACCTTGCTGGTGGACGTCCTACGCTGCGCTTGCTAGTCCGTGGTCTCCACTCTAGTACTTTTCGACCCCATCGCCCATCTGCTCTGCGAGCAATATGGCCTGCCCATTGTCACTTCAGCTTGCTAATCCGGTGGGCTATATCGGTGACTTTAGTTCATCTACGGATCTCCTCATTTCGGATTCGATCACGTAGAGAAACACCTAGCATAGCCCTCTCCATAGCTCGTTGAGCGACTTTGAGCTTTGAGATGAGGCCGATAGGTAAGATATCACTTAATTATAAATAATATTTTTTTCCTTTTGGTCTTACAACAATCTTCTATGCCTTAGGGAGCTTACTGATGACCGGATGCGATACAATTCAACCGATTCCAACTAATACAAGTGAAAATCATCCTTAACACTACGACATTTATGATGTAAAACAGGTACATGAAAAACAAAACACGCTCGCCACGACGACGCGACGTAAGTCAATCGAATTGCATCATTATAATGTAGTAGCAAGGACGATTTTTATTTTTAGTTAGAAGAAATTGCAAATAGAACGAATCGCGTCTTT
Source organism: Agrotis clavis (assembly GCA_954870645.1). NCBI lineage: Eukaryota > Metazoa > Arthropoda > Insecta > Lepidoptera > Noctuidae > Agrotis > Agrotis clavis. The sequence continues at coordinate 14,617,859 of OX940941.1, forward strand.
TTGAAGCATCGTGGATACCCAAAATCACTAGTCCACCAGTTTAAAGACGCTCAGCGAGCTATAGAACGAGTTATACTTGGAATTACTCTGATGGATAAAGTACGGAATGTTGTGATCCGTCAGAGCATCAAAGTTGCTGACATAGCTCAAATAAAAGCTGAAGTGGCAGTGGGTTGGCCACATCTCTCCCAGGATAGACAACCGATGAGGTAGACATTTTCTTATTTTTCTTGCGCGGAGAATGCAACTAGTCAAACGTAGTGTGGGACGCCCTCCGCGACAACCTGCGAAAGGCAGTCGGCAGAGACTGGAAAAGATTTTGTTAAAAAATAAATATTTAAAGAAACAAAAAACCCGACTGCGTAAAAAAACTAAAAAGAAAGAAACAAGCCCAGTAGTTTAGACTTCACTCATTCACACTCACAGTCGGGGCCCATTCAAATTATACCAATCAAATCTTCCCAAGATGCCCCGACTGTGAGTGTGAATGAGTGAATTCTAAACTACTGGGCTTGTTTCTTTCTTTTTAGTTTTTTACGCAGTCGGGTTTTTTGTTTTTTTTAAATATTTATTTTATTTTACTATTTTTAGTTTTTGTTAGCATTTATCAGTCCAAATTAAATTGAAACATATAAGTTATATATATTTTGGTTAACCATTTTTAAAATCCTTTAATTTGATACCCCACTTGATATGTGAGATGTCATATAATGTGAGAGATATAAAAAAAATATTTTTAGTTCGGAACCCTTTGCACGTGAGTTCGACTCGCACTTGGCCAGTTTTATGTACCCAGTGACACTCTCACGTTTAAGATGAATCTAACGACACCTCTCAAGTTAAAATCCATCAAGCCGTTTAGGCTGCAGAGCAACACAAAGAAATATACATACTTACATACATACATACCCTCGAAAAACATAACCCTCCTGGCGCAGTCGGGTAAAAAGGAGTTGAAACCTTACTTAACTTGGCTTAAAACCTCACAGCAAACTAAGCTACAGAATAGGATACTCTTCCACATAACCGTTGTTGAGTAGAATAATCATCATCATCTGCCTGCCTTTTCCCAACTATATTGGGATCGGCTTCCAGTCGAACCAGATGCAGCTGTAAATCAATATTTTACATGGAGCGACTGCCTATCAGACCTACACAACCCAGTAACTGGGTAATACGATACTCCATGGCAAGACTGGTTGTCAGACGTACGAGCTTCTTACTGTAATTAACGACTGTTAAAGATGTAGAATTGAAGATCATTGATAGTCGTTAGTAGTAGTCGTAGTCGTATTATTATTTGTAAAAAAATAATAATGAAATAGAATAATATTAATGTAATTATTCAAGACCAATTTAAACACTCTTCAAAACTTACCAACTCAGTTTCATCACCGTAATACTAAAAAATATCTAGAACAAAGCGTACTAACTTTTCAAGTAGTGAAAAATGAAAGAATGAAGAGGCAAAAAGTGCCAAATGAAACAGAATTAAATGGTCCATTGTTCAAAGTAGGTGCTATAAATTCATTCCAGTGTACAGTGAGTTTTCGGGGACTTTATTGTTTTGGTTCTATTATTTATGGTTAGGAGGCTTTAGTTTATACATATACGTAGCTAAAACTAGTTTAGATATAGTGAGAGGTACCTACCTAGTTCAAATAGATATGTGGAATCTTTGAAAAAATAATTTAAAAAATATTTAATTATAAGACTTTACTCGCACAGTCCCTCGTAAACAATATAATAACCATCGACAGTGTGTCGAGCAGGGTGGTATACCTAATACTCAGAATATCCAAAAGATATTCGCTGAAGGTCATTCAGGTATACGCACCGACCTCGTCACACTCCGATGATGAAGTGGAGACTATGTATGAGGACGTAAGTAGGGCCATACATAGCTCCAAAACCCACTTCACTGTTGTTATGGGGGACTTTAACGCAAAGTTGGGCAAGAAAAGCGGTGATGAGTTGAGAGTGGGGCAATTTGGATATGGGCAACGGAACCCTAGGGGACAGAGGCTGGCCGACTTTCTGGAGAAAGAGGAACTCTTCATGATGAACTCTTTCTTCCAGAAGCCGCCTCACAGGAAATGGACCTGGCTGAGTCCCGATGGTTTCACGAGAAACGAGATAGACTTCTTCATGACCGACAAGAAACGGATATTCAGTGATGTCTCTGTGATCAACAGGGTAAAAACCGGTAGCGATCACCGAATCGTAAGAGGCTCGCTGAATATCAATGTTAAACTTGAAAGGTCCAGCCTGATGAAGTCTACGCTCCGACCTACTCGGCCCCATATTCAAAACCCCGAAAGCTTTCAACTCGAGCTCTCTAATCGCTTTGCTTGCCTTGAGAACTTAGTGTCAGTGGACGAGATCAACGACGGGCTAGTGGAAACTGTCCGCACGGTAGGGTCTAAGTTTTTTAGACCCTGCCGTAAAGATAGACCTCAGAAATTGACCGAGCAAACCTTAAACCTCATGGCTGAACGACGTTTGCTACAGTTGCAGTCTTCCGATGACGCGAAGTCATATAGGCAGCTCAATAGACGTATATCTAAGTCCTTGCGACACGATCTGCGTCTCTTTAATACGAATCGTGTTAAAGAGACCATACAGCGAAACCAAGGCTCTAAAGTGTTCGCAAAGGACAAGTCTATTGGGCAGAGCCAGATGACAAGCTGAAACGGGAGGATGGCAGCATAGCGTCGACCAAAGCAGAGGTTTTAGGCGAGATCGAGAGGTTCTATAGACAGTTATACACTTCGGTCGCAAAGCCCGTTGACAGCTTGGTAGGAGATCCAAGAGCCAAGCTGTCCCGACATTATACCGAAGATATCCCGGACATCAGTCTGTACGAGATTAGGATGGCCCTGAAGCAGCTTAAGAACAACAAGGCGCCGGGCGAGGACGGAATCACTTCAGAGCTTCTGAGAGCGGGTGGAACACCGGTACTTAAAGTCCTCCAGAAACTCTTTAATTCCGTCCTCTCCGAGGGCAAAACGCCTGAAACATGGAGTAGAGGTGATGTGGTGCTGTTTTTCAAAAAAGGTGATAACAGCCTATTGAAGAACTACAGACCCATCACGCTTTTAAGTCATGTTTACAAGCTGTTTTCAAGGGTTATCACGAACCGTCTCGAACACAGACTTGATGACTTCCAGCCTCCCGAACAAGCCGGTTTCCGAAGAGGCTATAGTACCATAGACCACATCCATACGCTGCGGCAAGTTATACAGAAGACCGAAGAGTATAACTTGCCATTATGCTTAGCGTTTGTGGACTATGAGAAAGCCTTCGATTCGGTGGAAACATGGGCGGTACTTGAGTCACTCCAGCGATGCCATATTGACTATCGGTTCATCGAGGTGTTAAAGTGCTTGTATAATAACGCCACCCTGTCGGTCCGAGTACAGGAGCAGAGCACGAAGGCGATTCCATTGAGAAGAGGCGTAAGACAGGGGGACGTTATCTCCCCGAAACTGTTTACTGCCGCAATGGAAAACGCCTTCAAGCTCCTGGAATGGCAAGGACTTGGCATCAACATCAACGGCGAATACATCACTCACCTTCGGTTTGCCGACGACATCGTAGTCATGGCAAAGTCGATGGAGGAACTCAGCATGATGCTCGATGGCCTCGACCGAGTTTCACAACGGGTGGGCTTGAAAATGAACATGGACAAGACGAAAATTATGTCAAATGCCAATGTTGTGCCCACCACAGTCTCTGTTGGAAACTCGGTACTCGAAGTTGTTGACTCATATATCTACTTAGGACAAGTAGTGCAGTTAGGTAGGTCCAACTTCGAGAAAGAGGTTAACCGCCGAATCCAACTCGGTTGGGCAGCGTTCGGGAAACTACGCAATGTCTTTTCGTCCGACATACCTCAGTGCCTCAAGACGAAAGTCTTCAACCAATGTGTGTTACCAGTGATGAGTTACGGCACCGAAACGTGGTCTTTCACTATCGGCCTCATCTCAAAGCTCAAAGTCGCTCAACGAGCTATGGAGAGGGCTATGCTAGGTGTTTCTCTACGTGATCGAATCCGAAATGAGGAGATCCGTAGACGAACTAAAGTCACCGATATAGCCCACCGGATTAGCAAGCTGAAGTGGCAATGGGCAGGCCATATTGCTCGCAGAGCAGATGGCCGATGGGGTCGAAAAGTACTAGAGTGGAGACCACGGACTAGCAAGCGCAGCGTAGGACGTCCACCAGCAAGGTGGACAGACGACCTTATAAAGGTCGCCGGAAGACGCTGGATGCAGGTCGCTTCCAACCGGTATCTGTGGAGATCAAAAGGGGAGGCCTATGTTCAGCAGTGGACGTCCTATGGCTGAGATGATGATGATGACTCGCACAGCGCTTAAAGCGATTTTCACACGAGAGCGCACGATATGCGGCGAAGCGATTTCTTTGTTCCTAAGGGTCAATTCACACCGACACGAGATTCTACTCGCACATTTCGATAAAGCGACTCCAAATCTACTCGTAACTTTATTTACTGTACGATATAAGAGACACATTTCACCGATGATGCGACGACTCAACGCGACGCAGCGCGCACGATTTAATAGCGACTCAAAAACTAACCTTATTACTACACGAATAAATACACATTTCCTATATCGTCGCGACACGTTGCAGCTCGTAGCGTAAGCTCCTTCGTACACAAGTCGTCGCAAGTCTAATACCTTACGACTTTAGTATCCAGGGGACTATCGCAATACAAATCCATAGAGGTTTGTTAACAGGCACGCGTCATAGGTGCGTCCACACAGAGCGAGCAGCCTCGCTAGGCATTTGCCGCGCGAGGAATCTGCCTTGCGAGGCTGCTTGCTCTGCTTGTATTGCGATAGTCGCCTGGATACTTAAGTCGTAAGGTATCAGAGACTTGCGTCGCCTAGTCTACGAAGGGTCTCACAACACGTCACGTTGCATCTCCTAGCGACACCAATCAACTGACCCTAATTTTTCATTCACTTCACAATTCCAGGTATTGCTCTTGAAGATTCCCCAGTGGGCCTGGCGTCTTACATCCTGGATCGATTCATGATCCTCACTGATCCAGCCAACAAGCTGGAGCCAGAAGGTGGTTTGGACAAGTACTACTCTTATGACAAACTCCTGGACAACATTATGCTGTACTGGATTAGTGGAAGTATTACTTCTTCCATGAGGATCTATAAGGAGGCTTTTGTGGATGGAGAAGTGGAGAAGAATGTTGCTCTGTAAGTCTTATATTATGTCTTACTATATTAATTATTTTCTTACTATCCAATTGAATTTATAGTCCTAAGACATGCCGGTTTCATAACGATGTTTTCCATCACCGTTTTGAGAGAAGTGGTGATGAAAATAAACTATACAATGTAGTGCGCCGGTATTAGTTTGAACTTAGTCTTATAATCGTGGTAAAAGCATCAAATAAATCCTCCCACACAGGGCAGGGCAGGAGGGAATTTCAGACTTGTACTGACTAAATCCACGGTCCTTCAACAGCCCTTTACGTAGCACGAGGTAACGGTAGCTGTTCAGGCCCGTGACCCCAGCAGGGTTTCTAGGGCTGTTAGGAACGGGCCAACAGCCCGAACTTAAAATTCCTAGGCCGTACGTTCGTTTATAAATCACACAAAATGATACGTTTGACGCAGTGGCTATGCTGCCTATTATGTCGCTAATTTAATCTCATATCTTTATACGAGCAATTCTTGTATATTTATATATAATCAGGATCTCGGAAACGGCTCCAAGGATTTTCATGAAAGTTACAGATTAGGGCTTTTTCGGCTCAAGGAATCGATTGATCAAGGTTCTAGGTTCGAGAAAAGCTCGGTTCCCAAGATATAGACATTTTAAAAACCGAGCGAAGCTCGGTCAACCAGATATTTTATTGTTAAAGCGGTATCAGAAATAAATTATCTGTGGAAACTATCACAGTTTATGAGGTACAGCCTGGTGCCAGTTTATGACAGACAAACAGACAGAGTGACGGAGAGTGCAGTCTTAGTTATAGGGTCCCATTTTACCCTTTACTTGAGGAACTCTAAATCATCGTACATGCTTTCAAAACAAAGGAAGTAAATTAATTTACCTATGTATTAATCAGAATAAACCTTCCCTGTACTTACAGTGTCAACAATATTATTATGAACAAGAACTGTAGATTATACACACGTAACGCCCGTATGATGTGTCACACCCGGAATCCACCCGCGACAGTGATGCGGGTGTGACATGACAGATGTTGTGTCATGTCATAACTATATGACACTACAAGATCAAACTAGCGACGTTCGTAACTTTGAAGTGAATTCTCTCTGTAGGTTTACGAAAGATTAGTGTAATCTTTGTTAAGGGAGTGTTGCAGTACTCTTTTTAAGAAAGGTAGATAATACGTTAAATGACACAGTACAAAAAACATATGTAAAGAAAAAATAAAATTCATACCACAAAAAGTTAATAATCTGTTGAACATTTGTCGAAAAAACTGTCAACTGTAATAAAACCCTTATATCAATGTCAAATGCCGTTTTGCAGTTGACAGTTTTTTTAGACAAGCGTTTAACAGATGTTTAACTTTTTTGAAGTAAGGCGGTGACCGTCTCACATTGCCTGCTGAGACATAACGCTCTTTTCTATAAAAACGAAAGGGCCGAGTCTATTTTTGTTAAAGGATAATCAACTTTATTGACATATTTTCTATTGCAGAATACCTACATCAGTACCAACATGGGGTCTTCGGTTCAAGAATGACATAGCTTACACCCCTGACTTTATCCTTCGTTGGAAGTACCCCAACTTATTAGACACTTCAAACTATGACGTCGGCGGACATTTTGCAGCATTTGAGAGGCCAAAGGAATTTAGTACTACTGTTTTTAAAGCTGTCAAGGCATTTTTGGATTTCCGGAAATAAAATTATGTTTTTAAGGTTGTTTTTTCTTTGATGTTTGTTCGAAATTTGATGTAACCAATCGATGACCGAATATGCCTATCCGAATCTTTTAGATGTGCAAACAGAAGCAGCCGTCAAGAACAAAGGAACGGGATTTGAATTGAGATTGAATGTATTAATTTTGGGCGTAAGTCAGCAAGAAAGTCACAGGAGACATGAGAAAATAGTTTCCAAAGCAGAAATTAACAAACACGACAAAATAAAACTGCAATACTAACAAGGATATGCCGAAGTAGAATCAAATTGCATTTCCCTCCAAAAAATAAACCAGCCGGCCGCGGCCAATAAGACACTCGAAATTTAAAATTCCCGCGCTCGCTATACCATGTTTTCTAAAAGGAGCACAGAGTAAAAAAGTCTCATGCAACAAAAAAAAAAAAAGGCACGGGCAAAGTTGCGGACGGCCGGCGGGACGCGAATAATTCGATTTAGCGACGCTGACTCGATTGAAAACGATTACAGCGAGCATCGAGTTTGAAGTTGTTTATTATTTTGTTTTGCGTTGTACCGAATTCGATGATTGAAGTGTAATGAGGTTATATTCTGAGACGAGATTTTGTTGTGTTTTGATGTAAAGCTCTTGATCCTGTTGTAGACAGCCTGGCTTGTGTTGGCGTTCGGAAATTGATGTTTGATGAAAGTTGATTTGATTGCGAAGCAATAATAACGTGATGATGATTATTGTGCTGAAGGGGTGGACATTTGGACAAAGATGTATGAAATACCAGAATTTTTCCTGTTTAAATGTATTGTACGGGCACTGGACTGCTCGATCAGTACATGTATGGGGCCCGGTCTAAGTGCAATCACATCACATTCAAATAAAACATTGCTCTTCAAACTTACATTTTTGATATATTTGGATTACGATTTTGTGTAGATCACAAGACGGTGCAAGTAAAGTCAAACATAATTCGTCTTATCACAATAAAGTTAAACATCTGTTGAACATTAGTCTAAAAATCTGTCAAAGTCAAAACGGCATTTCACTTTGACATAAGGATTGTTTTGCAGTTGCACTTTTTTTAGACAAGTATTCAACAGATTTTTAAGTTTTTGTGATAAGACGGCTTATATTTAATTTGTTATTGTTTGAAGTGTCTAATATAAAACTTGATCTACAAAAATTACCCTTATGCTATTTGCAGTTGCAGTCTACGTCAAAATCTTACCATATACGAGCAATGTACTGTACTTACTACAGAAAAAGTTAAAACCGCAAAAAAGTCGTCCGTAAAACTAGATTCTACCGCTCTGACTGCTTCGCTGCTTTCTTTTTTCATTTTTTCGAAAGTTCTGGATTCCTCAGAATATTTTCTTTTTTGAAGTTGGCACTTTGTTTCTTGTTCTTGCAAATGTCCTGGCTGAATAGAAAAGTTGTTCTTTTTAGGTTTTTATTGAATCCCTCCTTCTGCCGAAGCAGTAATGCTCGTGAAGGAGGAGGCGGGCCGCTAGAGGGAGAGGACAGCGTCCTCCCTCCGCCCTAACCGTAGTGGTAGACGCCCACGGCGTCGGACGTCGCAAGACGATCTCCGGCCACCGTAGGCGCGGGCATGCGCGCGGCGAGTAAAGGGCAACTCGCTGTCCGACCATGGACCATGCCCGGGTCGACGGCGCGTTGTGTTCCACGCGCGCCTCAAAGAGCGTCAGCATAATGACGGGGTGACGACGACGCCTCTAGAGGGCCAAAGCCTGCCGGGGTCGCGGGACTTATCTCATTACCGTGACCCCGGAACATAAAGGGCTATTGAAGGACACAGTGGATTTAAGTCAGTACGAGTCTGACAGTCCCTCCCGCCCTGCCCGGGGTGGGAGGACTCATTTGATGATTTTACCACGCTAAAAAAAAAAAAAAGGTTTTTATTGAATACTCGTATTAAAGTTTTTTTTCCACCAGGTAGGTACTCTAAATTGCTATTCTCTTAGGACACAGCCTTGTGTGCAGCGCTGCCCCAGAGACGAAACTAAAGTTTGGTATTCACTAAGCTACTTACAGTGACCTTCTCTTTCCCACTCCTGGGCATAGGCCTCGCTCCATTCCTTCCATTTTTCGCAATACTGGGCTTCCTTCATCCAGTTCGGACGGAACCAGTCAAGGTGACCTATCATGATGTTTTAAAGCAAGAGTAGTTAGACTGTGTGATAGAGACAGAGCTATACAAGTCGTCATGCGCCATCTCGTTCCCTGACCTCGTCATGGTAAGCCACCAGTTTCAACTGTACAAAAATTGCAACAAACACAATCCTCCAATACTGCTCACCATCTAAACCTACAAACATCAATATGAAGTCATCACAAACAATGATTACACCATGGACTATGCAGAAACACATTTACAATTCAAAAGTAGCCCCCTCCCCGCTCCCCGCACCCTGCGGATGCGAAACAATACACGCAGGGTTTGCACAAAGAGAATTAATGTGTGTGTGCACAGTTTTGAGGTTATAATGGCCGTTGCATCGTGGTTATTGTTGGCTAGGTTTTGACCTCGGGTTCTATCACACCCTCTTTTTTTGCGAGGTAAAATCAAATGAGTCCTCCCACCCGGGACAGGGTAGGGCAGGAAGGACTTTTTTTTTGTTTTGGGACAAACCCACTACACTATTCCCAACCACTGCAACTCTTGAAAGCCAGAATCAACAGTGGCAACCACCAGAAAAGCGCCGAGACAATGAAGCTCGACGCTGTCTCGGAGAACGAATTTACCTGTCTTGGATCCTGCAACAAAATTAATCAGAAAATAATAGTGGAGGAGTAGGAAAAAGACTAAGGAAAAAGAGGGGCAGGAAGGACTGTCAGACTTGTACTGACTAAAATCCACGGTGTCCTTCAATAGCCCTTTACGTTCCGGAGTCACGTTAGCTCGTTAGTCCCCCGACCCTGGCAGGTTTTGGCCCTCTTAGGGGGCCCCGTCAGATTGCTGACAGCTCTTTAAGGCGCACGTGGAACACAACGTGCCGTCGACCCGGGCATGGTCCATGGTCGGACAGCGAGTCGCCCATTACTCGCCTCCCGCTAGCTCGCGCCTATAGTGTCCGGAGATCGTGTGCCGACGACCGTCGCTGTGGGCGTCTACCACTGCGGCTGGGGCGGAGAGAGGATGCTGTCCTCTCCCTCATGCGGCCCGCCTCCTCCTTCGCGAGCATGACTGCTTCGCAGAAGGAGGCGAATTAATAATAATAATATCCCCTACGGATTACGTATTTGACAAGAATTTAGGACGAATTTAAAATATTTCCTCTTCCTCCTTCTAGGTTAGGTCTCACTATGCTCTCCTGTAACTAAACAGAACACGCACAGTGGGCACAAAGGCAATTAATGTGTGTGCACTTCAAATAGTGTTGAATTTTGAGGTTATAAAGGCCGTTGAATTCTGAAATAGGTTTTGTTTATTTTAGAACTGTTGCAGCTACAATGTAAACAACGACTGAGCATTCATTTTTCATACACACCACATCATTTTTCATACATCTTACATAAAACCTGGTGCTGTATTGAGTAAGATCTTAGAGTACCCGAATACCGAAATAAGCACACTCACAAAAAGCGATTACGTGGTTATATTGGGCGGATGCTGCGATAAAAACCCTCTTGACATCGATATAAATTTACATCGTTGGTTATCGTCAACTGCAAATACAAATGTCATTATAAGTGAAGTACCCAGTAACAGATTTCTTAAGGAATCAAAAATCAACTATTTATTACGATTTATCTGTAAGAAATATAAAAATGTATTGTTCATGGACATGAATTATGACAGGTTCCCACCAAGTAGACGCAATCATGTACTAAATCTTGCAAGGTCGTTATTAAAAGAAATATTGTGTATTCACTACCATTTCAAAGCATTACAGTACGAACAGATGACGTGTCAATTTAAAAGTAAAAAAAAGTGTTTTGAAAGTAAATACGTGCAAGTTAATTTAAATCTGGACCAAAGTGTAATAAATAGAATTGATACAGACTGTATAAATGAATCAATCAATGAGCACAGTAAATCAGAATGTAACAAAATTGAAAACCCAAATTCGAATAATTTATTTCGTTTATAATTTTGTCACTATCCTTCATCAGAACATTAACGGATTGCTTAATAAATCTGATATGCTCTCTGTATGTATTAACGAATTGGCTACCCAGAACAATCCTGTTGACATACTTTGTATCACTGAACACAACATGACTGACGGTGACGAAGTGTACTTAACAATACCAAATTATAAACTTTCGTCTTACTTTATGAGACATTCCAGACACGGCGGGTCCTGTATATTAATTAAAAATAATTTAAAATTCAGAATTCTTAATGACATCACTAAACTTTCCATATGTAACACAATAGAATGTTCTGCAATTGAGCTGTTGGAACATCAAATTGTTGTTCTATGTATTTACAGGCCGCCTAACAACTCCGCAGGTACTATAAACAGCTTTTTCACAACCATTAATAAAATATTAAATAACGTTTGCAAACACGGTAGAAAGATCATAATGTGCGGAGATTTTAACATAGATACTTTGAAGCATACAAAACTCTCCATCGAATTTACAGAAATCTTAACCAGATATAACTTAAAACTAAAATTCAATCAAATAACGAGATTTGCTAGTAAAACGTGCATAGACAACATAGCCCATAACATAAGAGCATGTAAAGGCACTATAAAGGAATTAGCGCTATCAGACCATAATGCACAAATAGTTAAGGTTCCAGTTAAAAAGACCTGCAACATAAAATACTGGTTTATATTAAAACGGGATTACTCTCAAGGTAACAGAGCTATATTTATAAAATATTTAAATCAGCTAACTAATAGTGACGTCTATAATTGCTGTGATGCGAATACTGCCTATAACATATTTCATGATAATTTTAATATGTTATATAATCTCTGTTTTCCTATTAAGAAAGTCAAGATGCATAACAGATCTAGACCAAAATGGATTTCACGTGGATTGAAAATATGTAGCAAACGTAAATGTCAACTACTATGGCAATATAGGCATAATCCAAATCAAACTACTAAGACTTCTTTCAAAACATATGCAAAGAGATATAAAACTATAATTAGGCTTACCAAAAAATCTCAAAACGACTACTTTATTAAATCTGCTACAAATAAAAACAAAGCTACTTGGAAAGTAATAAATGACATCAAAGGGAAATATCCAAATGAAGGTGTGGCTCAATTAGTTATAAATGATGCAACCATAAATAATCCTCAAGACATTGCTAATTCGTTTAATGACTTCTTTCTTGACATCAATAAAAATAATACTAGTGTTCCCCATGAATCATCTAGTAAATTGACATACAATTCCAATTCGATCTTTATGACACCTACTATCCCTGATGACATTAATAAAATAATTATATCTCTAAAAAATAAAAACAGTGCCGGTTATGATAACATTACGACAAATATTGTTAAAGATGTAGCCCGTATTATATCAGAACCACTTAGCTTCATTATCAATTTATGTATAGAAGAAGGCACTTTCCCAGATAAACTAAAAATATCGGTTATAAAGCCAGTGTTTAAAAAAGGAGACAAAACTAACATGAGTAATTACAGGCCCATTGCATTAATACCTATTTTTGGGAAAATCTTTGAAAAGGTGATATATAACTGTCTTTATAATTTCTTTGAGGCAAAAAACATCTTAGCGCCCAATCAATATGGTTTCAGAAAAAACAAATCCATAAATGTAGCAGTTTATAACTTCTTACAGAAGGTAATGACTAACTTGGATAAAGGGTTATCAGCTGCCGCATTATACATGGACATGTCGAAAGCCTTCGACCGTGTCGATCACAAAATCCTCTTAAGAAAGTTGTATGCATATGGTGTAAGAGGAAATGTATACAAACTCATGGAATCTTATCTTAGCAACAGACAACAATTCACAGAAGTAAGGAGGATAAATCTCAGTACTAAAACAGAAGAACTATATGTATCTGAACCTAGAATAGTTGAATTCGGTGTTCCTCAAGGGACTATTCTCGGCCCTCCTTTCTTTCTCATCTATATAAATGACATGCCTTCGGTAACAACTCACGACATTACACTGTTTGCTGATGATAGCACCGTTTTATTTTCTAATGATAATTCAACTGATTTAGAATCTGACATTAACCAAACAATATTACTGATTATAGATTGGCTTAAAATGAATAATTTAATTATTAATATTGATAAAACTAAAATAATGGATTTTAAAATACGAACCCGACGTACAGGTGCTTTAAAAATTCATTACCTAAATAATGAAATTGAGGAAACGGAAGTAACGAAATTTCTAGGACTACATATAGACCACAAACTTAACTGGAAATTTCATATTGAGCACGTTTGCAAAAAGTTAGGACAATTTTCATATGCATGCAAATCGGAGCACTTTGCTAACAGCTTACCATGGTTACGTTGGCTCTATTCTCCGATACGGTGTAATATTCTGGGGCAATAGTACGGAAAGAGAGCGCGTTTTCATTGCTCAAAAACGCTGCATCAGGGCTATATTCAACTTATGCGAAACTGACTCTTGTAAGCCATTTTTTAAAAACAATAAATTATTAACACTACCATGCATCTACATACTTGAGGCAGCAGTATTTGTTAAAAACAATATCCACATGTTTGACTACTACACGCGTATACGGCGTAGGGATAAACTCCGCACACCAGCCAGTAAAACTCACTTAATGCATGAGAGCATCTTCTGTTCAGCTTCTCGCATCTTTAATAATATACCGGGGCCTATCAGAACAAATATGAAAAATAAGAATTTTAAAAGGACTCTCCATGATCTGCTAGTAAACAAAAGTTATTACTCTGTTAAAGAATTTCTGTCCGACAAATCTCTACAGAAATATAGTCCGTCCCAGTCGTGATGTGCTCGATGACCTGAATAATAATGTAACATGAATATTATACACAATTATCTATTTTTTATTTTATGTTATGATTCTGAAATTTCTCATTTTGGTGTTCTGTTTAATTTTATTTTTTGAATTTTATATGTATAATTTGACATTTTACCTATTGTAATTTATTATGTTTGACTTTATTATTTTTAATTTTTTTGAACCTTGTATTGCAGTAAATTTTAATTTCTATAATTATAATAATTTGAATTTGTTATTTTCATTAATGTGTTATTCTTGTGCTAAATTTAAAAATATAACTTGTAACAATGTCAATTCAATTAGTAGCTATTGTTCGAATGTGAATGTAATAATTATTGTATGTAAAAATTGTGTAATAATTATTGTATGCCCTACGGGCGGGACATAGCTGATCAAAATTTTCAAATATTTAAGAACTACTACACATACCTATGATCCACAATAAATGTTTGATTGATTGATTGATTGATTGATTTTATATTTATTTATTTTATTTTTATGGAGGTCTGTTGGTCTAGTGATTAGTGACCCTGACTGCTATGCCGGGGATCGTGGGTTCGATTCCCACCCAGGACAAATGTTTGTGTGATGAGCACGATCATTTGCTCTGTGTCTGGGTATAACTTATCTATAATATGTATGTATTTAGATATATACATATAAGTATGTTTATCAGTTGTCTAGTACCTATAACACAAGCTCTGCTTAGCTTGGGACTAGATGGCGTTGTGTGATAGTTGTGGAATATTATTATTATTATTCGAAGCTTTTTTTTCCAAATTTGAATAGTTTTATTTAATGCTCACTAATAATGTTCACATTTTCTGTAATTTTAATATTTGATGTTCAAAAGTGCCTCTTTCGTGGCTTGATTGAAATAAATGATTTGAGATTGTTATTATAAAGATGGAGTAGTTATTTGAAATTTCCATTGAGTTCGCGGGATTTTAGCCCTACTTATTGGTTGTCCAAGTAGGTCCTCGTGGCATCACTTGGTACCAAGTTAAAAGTCAAGGTAGCCTTGACCCTGGAACGCAAAGGGCGACTGAAGAAATAGGGTTGATTTTTGGTCACTGAGAATCTGACAGTTGCTTCCGATCCACCTAAGGTTCCCAGGACACATTTAATAGATTTGTTTTTTTTAAAAAAAACATTGCCCCACACTAGATTAAACATTGCCCCATTTAAAAAAAATGGTCTCACCTGTTAAGGCCTCCAGGCAGAAGTAACCGTGTTTAAATATCTTAAAATTTATAAATAAGTTTTGTAGTTATTTTAATATAAAAAGTAAGTAAATGCTTCCAAACGTCCTATGAGTACTCAAGACCTTTCACAGAACATTATATCCACCGTCTTCTTACAATATTTTTTTTACTTTTATAATCTGGGGTTTCAATCATAACTCTAAAGCGAGACAGCCCTAAGGACACCTCATTTGTTTAACAAATACTCCGGGACAAGACTTGCTACGGTTCTTGTTGAAATAACAAGAAGTTTTACCGATTGATAGCTGGTAGATTTTTTTTGAGATTGTATTTTTTCAGTGTAGGAGCTTCGTGTAATCGAACCATCTTTTTTCCTATAGTTATGATTCAAGGAAGCTTTGCTACTATTAGGTCCCATACGATGTTATTAGCCAAGCATTATGGCTCGGCGATAGGCGGCGACCTCTCGCGCCCGACTCGATCGGTCTCGAGGCCATGCTGCGGGGCGAGACGGAATGGGAAGCGGTCGCCTCCTTCTGCGAAGCAGTAATGCTAGCAAAGGAGGAGGCGGAACGCGTGAGGGAGAGGACAGCGTCCACCTCACGACCCAGCCGCCGCGGGAGACGCCCACGGCAACGGACGTCGCAAGACGATCCGGAGATCGTCTCGCCGCGCCACCGTAGGCGCGGGCTTTGCGGACAGCGAGTAAAGGGCAACTCGCTGTCCGACCACGGACCATGCCCGGGACGACGGCGCGTCGTGTTCCACGCGCGCCTCAAAGAGCGTCAGCAAAACTGACGGGGCCCCCTCTCAGAGGGCCAAAGCCTGCCGGGGTCGCGGGATTTTATTTCCTCACCGTGACCCCGGAACAGAAAGGGCTATTGAAGGACACCGTGGATTTTAGTCAGTACAAGTCTGACAGTCCCTCCCGCCCTGCCCGGGGTGGGAGGACTCATTCGATGATTTTACCACGCTAAAAAAAAAAGAAAGCATTATGGCTGGACTAAATGGGACAATTAATTTTTCTGAAACCTTTTTCCACACCATTCCTAAGCATTTGAATTGATATACAAACAAGACCTGCAACAACTGCTTCTAGCGGCAATTTAGTGGCAACAATGAAGCTGGAGAACTTCTGCGCGGCCATTTCACCACGCATCCTGCCTGTTCTCGGAATTTGCTTATAATTCTCCGATATTGCTATGTAGAACTATAGTGGAAACAATGTTGTGTGCTGTCAAGAAAGCTCAAGATTCAATTCAAGCAAGATCAAGCAATGATAGCTCTCCAATATTCAAAATTTACTCAACTAAAAAATCTATCGAATACTTCTGAACAAACTGAGCGATGAATAAAAAATCCTCAATTTAAAATTCAAATAATACCAATCTTTAAGGACACTTTCTTGAAGAAAGAAGAAGAGAGAGCACACAGCAATCAATGAAATATAATTCAAGGTACACAGAAAATGGAGATCGGTTTCAAAGATGTCCAGAGCTAAGAGAGAATAAATCTCTATCTTACTACGTATACTGTGAGAATATAAATCTCTTACTACTGTTATGAATGCGAAAAGTTAGGATGGATGGATGTTTGTTATTCATTCGCGCCAAGACGACAGAAGGAATCTTGATGTTTGTTCAGAGATAGATTTCATTCCCTTGAGAAAACTTTCTGGTCACATACTATTTATTATAAATACGACACTTTTATATTTAGCTTCTATTGAAAATACGACACTGTTATATTATGCTACTGTTATAAATACGACACTATTATAATTATGCTTATGTTATAAATACGACACTATTATAATTTTATTATACTTATCTAATATGTTTAAACGAGCAATTCTTGTATATTTATATAATCAGGATCTCGGAAACGGCTCCAAGGATTTTCATGAAAGTTACAGATTAGGGGTTTTTCGGCTCAAGGAATCGATTTATGAAGGTCCCAGGTTCGAGAAAAGCTCGGTTCCCAAGATATAGACATTTTAAAAACCGAGCGAAGCTCGGTCAACCAGATATTGTTATAAATACGACAACATTATATTGAGCTTCTATTATAAATACGACGCTACTACGATGTATGAGTTGGTGTCTTAAATATTAATTTCAGGCGTTAAAT
This sequence comes from Agrotis clavis, assembly GCA_954870645.1. Taxonomy (NCBI): domain Eukaryota; kingdom Metazoa; phylum Arthropoda; class Insecta; order Lepidoptera; family Noctuidae; genus Agrotis; species Agrotis clavis. The sequence continues at coordinate 14,635,072 of OX940941.1, forward strand.
GGTTACCAGTTACTGGGTATTATGATACCTCTTGGTAACACACAACTCAAGTTGTGAAGGTCAGTTGGCAGTCGCTCCATGTAAAATACTGATATTCAGCTACATCAAGTAAAACAGAAAAGGCAAAAGCTAGGTAGATGATAAGCGACGCAAGAAAAACCGCTGGCAAGACTAGTTTTAAAACAAACCGAGGTATCTGTATATAAAAATGGTACTGTAATCCGTCTACGCGGAGTTTTGTAGCGGTTATAATTTTCTCTTGGATTGTGACAAAGTGGATAAGAAGTGAATTTACGACGACAGTATTCTCGCTTGGTATCTGTTCCGTGGCTATGAGTTTGTTTTACGGTGTTTCTTTATGGAGTTTGGGGTTTTTCAAGTCTCATTAGCTGTGCGTAGTCTGAAATTTTGCTCAGGTGGTTGTTATGTAACAGGCTCGCCCCGTGTAACAACGTAATTTCCCTAAGCGTGTGTAGTGTGTATATACCTCTGCCTTTCCGTCAAGGATTCACAAAATTGGAAATGTTTTAAGTTTTTCTGTACTCAAAATGCAATTTTACATTATGCGAGTCTTTTTGGAGGGTTAAAAATCATCGAAAGAGTTTTTCCGCTCTGAGTAGAGCGAAAAGGAATTGAATGACAAAAAATCACCCTGTATTTTCAATAACCTTTTGCTTTGCAGAAAGTCCTGCGATCCAGGCAAATAATCTAAGTCTTGTATACGTAAATTAACAACAGTTTATCTAAAAGACAAAACAAATATGAAAAAACCTATCATACTCTACAACGAAATTATTTCATCACACACAACATCTTCACCATCTGCCTGCCTTTTCCCAACTATATTGGGGTCGGCTTCCAGGCGAACTAGATGCCGCTGAATATCTATCAGTATTTTACTTGGAGCGAATGCCTATATCGGACCTACACAACCCATTAACTGGGATAACCCAGTCTTACCATGGGGTATTGTATTAACGATACCCCAAAGTAGTCTTACCAGCTCTAAAAGTTTGACAACCGGCCTTGGTTGTCAGACTTTTAGAGCTTCTGACTAATAGTAACGACTGCCAAAGATTTAAAAATGACAGCCGGTACCGACGGCTTTACGTGCTTTCCGAGTTACGTACTCCTCACAAAACAGTCTCTTCGTAATCAAAAACAGAGTTTTACAAACTGTCTCGTCTTATCCAGTCTTCCCATACTCCAGAACAAGTCTTCCTTCGCCGGAACCCTCGTTGAAAAATGAATAAGAATTAATTCGGGAAAATTAAAATTCTTTAACAGTCCCCCCCACTTTTTGGGGGTTTTGCGGGATTATACTCCGCTTTAATAGGAGCGAGGTTTCTATTTATACACAAGTCGGGTGATTGGGGGTCTTTGTTGTTGTCACCCTCTGTTGTGGTGAGAATTTAGGGTGATTCAAGTGGGTTAAGTATTTGGGGATCAAGAATTCATGTGTAATTATGAGGTGAGAGATGTGAACGGAATATTACGTGGGTCCTGGGAGCTGATGTTTATATTAATTGCTGTTAACGTACTTAAACACAAGTACGTTAACACTAGTACGTAGTAGGTTTTAAAGTTGTCATTTTCGAGTTTGTTTTAAGCGTAAATAGGTAGTCGCGATAGGCAGATAATCATGTTTATTTGCTTTAATTATAATCATATGCAAGGTATGATTTGATATTGGCAGCACTCAGCAACGCTGCTTCGCGGCAGTGTCACCTTGCTGGTCAGCGCGGCAGACAGCACAGCTGTGTACTGATGAGATCAGGATCACGTTTAATAATAATAATTATTTATTTATTATTAGACCATAATACACATTTTATCATGTTAACACAAAAACATTTTGACAAAATTTGGCAGAGTAAATAAATCTAAAACAAGTAATTGTGTTTATAAGCATCTGCTGCCAAACTAGGCCTGTGGCTTGTATTTCAGCATGCAGCGCTTCAAGCCCTTAAATCATAAATGCCTTGTTGAGAAGGGTGGTTACACCAGGCTTAAAATTAAAACATTAACATTTGAGTTTATTAATCCATAGATTAAGAAACTCAAATGTTAATGTTTTAATTTTTTTTATAGCTAAGCGCAACGGCATACCGTTGCGCTTAGCTATAGTAGAAGTAGACACGGTGGTCTATGGTTCAGCCATAGACATTTATCATTTTCAATCCTAGTTCAGCTACGTCGTAGTTTGCCTACGGCGTAGACCGTGCTACGACGTAGCAGCTAACCGGTAAGCTGCTGCAGTGGTATTAAGGGAGTACTTATACGGTTTTTAGGGTTCCGTAGTCAACAAGGAACCCTTATAGTTTCGCCATGTCCGTCCGTCCGTCCGTCCGTCCGTCCGTCCGTCCGTCTGTCCGCAGTTTAGCTCAGAGACGCACAGTACTAGAGAGCTGTAATTTGGTGTAAATATACGGATTTGTTGTGCCGAAAAAGTGGTAAAATAAAATCTCGTAAAATATTTTTTTTTAGGGTACCTCCTGTACACGTAAAGTGGGGATGTTTTTTTTTTTTCTAGCGTACCCCTTAGTGTAGGGTATCATTAAATAGGTCTTTAAAAAATATTGAGAGTTTCCATTAACAATTTTTTGATAATAAAATTCGTTTGTGAAATATTAAGCTTTAAAGTGCTAAATTTTGCTCGACTCGAGTGTCCCCCCCCTCTACCAGCTAAACGGTTATGTTTGGGGGTGTGAAAAAATTCACAATAGTAGTATATATAACGAAGTTTAAAAGAAAATTATCATGACTAAGTAGGCTTTACAACTTTACGAGTAATAGTCGACCAACTTATAAAATGTACTTGGATAACAGATTTTCTTAAACAACATGTATCGGAGAACATGTTCTTCAACTGCAAATGTAAGTTTGTCAACTTTATTTTTACAGCTTTAATAGGTATGTTTTTACGGTATGTTTTTTGGGGATAGACAGGTTTTTATCGTCAACTATTTTTAACTAACTTTAAAAAAAGGAGGAGGTTCTAAATTCGTCGTGATCTTTTTTTTATGTATTTTCCCCGATTTCTCAAAGACTCCTGGACCGATTTTGAAAACTCTTCTTTTTAAAATTAAATTCAGCGAATCAGTTTAGTTAGTTCACATAAGTATTTTGATGGGCAACTACGGAACCCTACACTGTGCGTGGCCCACTACGCACTTGGCCGGTTTTATATTTAACTTTCTGTCGTACATGACTGGACTACAGATCTTACAACTTGGAATATAGTTATTGACTATATGATCTAAATTCTCACAAAGTTGAAAACACGATTCAATTAAATTTTCTCGATACAAAAAAAATGCAAAGTTCGGTCTATATTTTTTTATTTTTTGGACTTTATGGGATAACTACTATGAGTTATTGAAAGGATGTTGTTTTAAATTGTAGAAAATACTAGTATCTAAGTTCTGTAAAGACATTTTTTCTATTAATAACAATTTTAATTTATAAAAAGACGTCAATATGTTTGGGCACATACGCCGTTTTATTCTGAGCACACATTCACTATCGTCCTCTCATCTTTTGCCTTTTAAAATTAGTGTCATCACTTTCGTTCCTTGACGAATCAGTCAGCCAGCGTGGCTCTTACAGGTTAGACCTGTGACACTTTTTTTCAGATCGCGGCTGTCAGATTTTCGTAATAATAAAATTGGAAATGGATGAAAAGATCGAGAAAATTAGAACGAATGATACGTAGGCTTATAGATTATTCAAAACTATGTTTCGCTGTCTTCAATGGGACGTGATTAAACGGACATGACTGTAAATAAGTCACGTAAACTTTCTATTTTAAATAACATATTAATTTCATTAATAAATCAAGAATAAAATAAACCAAACTTACTGAAAATCATCGCAGGAAATTCCTGACGACCCCTACAGAGCAAACAAGGCAAATGTTAGAATACGTATGATTCTATACATTACGAATTGTTCCTATCAATATAATAAATTACTCACAGTGATATTATATCAATGCTATCGTGATATCGTACTATTGTTGTCGGATGGTTCCTCTTTGCCATCCTCCTCCCATGTAATCTTTATGCATCTAAATACCATTTCACATGAACTAATGATAAATGCACTGATTTGCAGTCAACAATTTGAGACAATATGTAACTGAAAACAACTTCTAATCGTATCAAACTGCGATATAGGATAAGAAGCACTTCACTTTCATTATTATTTATTTAGTTTCGTCACAGATTTATAACAATTTCGAAGAAACAGGATTAAAATAAATTAAATGAAAACTGCTGTTGTCATTTTGAATACTTCAAAATTACTTGTCAACTACAAATAAGGCATAGCACCCACCACCCTGTTAAATATCGCCTATAGTATAATGCTGCGACTACGATGAAAAATCGGTGGTCATTGCTGTCTCACCGCGTGTTCGGTACAAGTTGCTTCTCGCTCTATTTATTAGAATAGAATAGAATAGAATAATTATCTTTATTCAAGTATCATGGACTCAATATATTAGTAAAACCTAAAACTATATTAGTAACATAAAAACTAAAATAACAACAGTGACAAAAAAAACACAAATTTACATCATAGTGGATCACTACGGTGGCAACCCATGAGAGATGGCACAACAGTGACTCACGAAAACACACTGAGAAAAACGGGCTACTTAAAATTGGCAAATTTGTAATGTACTGGCAGCCAGATACGTATAATGTGCTTTTCACATGAAAATTATAAGAGCCATACTTATAATGAAACGACACCATGTTAAGTAAGTATGCGGCATAATGCTCTGTAAAGACAATGTAAACAAGTTACTTGTAATGAGGCCGCATCATGATATTACTGTGCCCGCATTATTAACGTTTACGTATGCGGTTTAATGATGCCGCATATGTATTAACAGAGCAGCACACGTAATTTATTTAACCCGGAACCAGGAAAAATGTATACGCTATACGAACGAAGTTATACAGCCGCATTATTTCAGTATCTAGGCTCTTTACAACAGTAACTGGTTTCCAAATCATTGCACTGACTCCGACTCATTAAGTAATGGTCCCGGTTACGTACATAATGTACGAGCATGGGTCGGGGATATGCCGATACGTTTTACGCACACTAGATAATTAATAATGTCTCCGCCTACATAATCATTTACGTATCCTGGCTCATTTTACGAACTCCGTTTACCTCCTGACTGTGTTCGGTGCGTATAATCTTTACGACGTCAGCCGCATCATGAAATTACTGTGGCGCACTCTTAACATTTATGTATGCGGTTTATTGATTCCGCACAGAGTAGCATAGCGTAATTTACTTAACCCGTAACAGTGGTAACGTATTGCTCAAAGTCATGATCCATATTTGAATATTTAAAAATGGGTCGCTAGATGGCGACCCATTTTTAAATATTCAAATATGGATCAAATATGGATTCAATCAAGACCTTACTTCATAGGATCATTTCTATAGTAAGCTCTTCTAGAGACTTTCTCACTATGTGAGTCCTCACAGGTCACGTTGATGATGGACTCGCCTCACGCTCAGGGCACCGCGCCATGTCTCCATGGCGCGGTGCCCTGAGCGTGAGGCGAGTAGGGATGAAACGCCACAGTATCGTACGTATGTCGCCGCGGAGCACACATATGGCTCATCATTATTTACTATGCCCGCTACAGTTTCGTACAGCCGCTGTGGTACACTCGTACGTCTCATCGTGATTTACTGTGTCCGCCACAGTATCATACGTATGCCGCCGTGGTACATACGTACGGCTCACCGTGTTTTACTGTGTCCGCCACAGTATCGTACAATGCCGCCGCGGTGCACACATATGGCTCATCATTATTTACTATGCCCGCTACAGTATCGTACGTAAGCCGCCATGGTACACACGTAAGGTTCACCGTGTTCTACTGTGCCCGCAACAATAGTATACGGGTGTTGCAGTCGTAGTCAGAGGAGTATTCAGTGCGACTTGCGTATTATGTAGCCGGATGTCAGGCTACGTACGTACGTACAAAAATCGACCACGAGTAAATTACGTAACCCGCTCCATGATGAGCGTCAGTATGCCGACTACGTATGACTGACTACTTACGCGTAATGGAGCGGGTTACACACGTCATTGTGGTCGATTTTTGTCCTTATTTTACGTAGCGCGGCAGAGGAAATTTTTCTCAGTGCACAGTCTAGGCGACTTGAAATCATGTCCAGGATACTGTTGGAGCTGCCCCACACCCTGCGCACCATGGAAGTACACCTTTTGCGCATAGTTGTGTAGAAACAATCTACATGCGCATCCGCGAACATACCCGATGCGCTACAGAAGCGGGGCAGGCCCACCAGCATCCTGAACGCGTTATTATACTGAACGCGGAGAGCGTTGTACGATCTTTGCGTATATCTAGCCCACAGGGAGCACGTGTAAAAAGATGTACAGTAGGCTCGAAAGAGCGTTATCTTAACGGGCAGTGAGCATCGTGCAAACCTGCGAGCCAGCATATTCGCTCTAATCGACAACGCCCTCCGCTCCCGTTCAATGTCGTCATCGTCGTTGAGGCTGGGAGTTAGTATATGACCTAGATATTTAAACTTATGGACTCTATTTAAAGGCGTGCCATAAAGTAAAACTGGTGGTACCTTGTTCGGGCTCCTACCCCCAGCCTCAAAGACCATGACCTCTGACTTTTTGACATTATATGCTAGGCCATGTAACCTAGCATACGCCTCACACTGAGCAACCAGTTTACGTAAACCACAGATTGACGCACTCAGCAGCACCATATCATCGGCGTAACTAATATTATTAACGCAGGCACCGTCTACGTAACATCCAACCCTGGTGCTGCTGAGCTCGGCAATCAGTTCGTTCACATAAAAGTTAAAGAGCGTAGGTGAGCTCAACCCACCCTGCCTCACCCCACACTCCAACCCATATGGACGAGATAGCGCCCCTGCCCATCGTACAGTGTTTATCTGGTTTCTATACCAAAACTTATAAATATTTAAAAGTTCTAAGGGAAAATCAACCCGTTCTAACTTACTCCATAACACATCATATGAAACCAGATCAAACGCCTTGCTTAGGTCCAGGAAGCAGGCATAAATAGGTGTCTCACGCTTTGCATAGTATGTAACAGCATGCTTAAGGCACAACACTGCACTCTCAGTTGACAACCCAGTCTTGAACCCGAACTGGTTGTCATGTATGGTTATTCTTTTATTCAGTTGTGCATTAAGCATGCTGTCAAAAACCTTTGATATCACCGTCGCAAGGGAAATGGGCCTATAGTTACTGCTGTCAGAGAGGTCACCAGTTTTGTTTTTTGCGATTGGCACAACCATTGTTCGCATCATCTCACTCGGCATGTAACCATGACCCATACAGAAACTATACAACATAGCTAGTACCCTAGGCAGGTGCGGGCCAGCATATTTTAGGTGCTCGATGCTAAGCCCGTCATGGCCGGGAGACTTACCCTTAGACATACACCTAATTGTCCGAGCAATCTCTGAAGCTTTAAATTTAACCCCTATCTCCATCCCGGGCCTAACATCGGGCACTGACTGGGACGGGCCTAGAGGAGACTTTACAAAGAACACTTCTTTAAAATGATTCGCAATATCTTCCGGCTCACACATGCCACCGACACTCACAGGAATGCCCGGTCTAGTTTTCAACTTATTTGTGTGCTTCCAAAAACTACGAAAATCATTCTTAGCGTAGTGTGAGGCTAGAATATCCATTTTAACTTGGTCTTCATGGTCTTGGCACCACTTTAACCTAGACTTGAAGACTTTTCTAGACTCACACATTTCGTTATGTACTAACCCACTTATACATAGGTTTACCATTCCACACCCACAACAAATACTTCTGCCTAGCCTCCCTGTGAGCCTCAGCAACATGCTTGTTCCAGCCAACAATTACCCTCCCTGGGCGCCTATCGCCGCCTCCCCGACCTACCAAAGCAGCCGTACTAAGGGCGTTTATTATGTCTGCATACAGTTGATCAATGATAATTCTGTGATTTTGATTATTACACATATTATCACAACATCGACCAAGTTCGTGTGGAAAGTCAATCAGTTTTAATTTTTCATGACAAATACGCTGATAATCTTCTATCTGATTTTGAGTTCTTTCTCCCCACACTACCTTGTTCATACATTCAACAATAGCACATTTCTTAGGAACAATCACTTTCAAATCACATTCGACAACTAGTGGCAGATGGTCAGACCAAAGTACATCATCAACTACATACACATTCCTGACAGTGGTCACAGCGGCCTCGGTCACTACGCAGTGATCGAGCCATCTCTTTGAGCCATGCGCCTCACTCACGAATGTATATGTATTCGAACATAATCCTAACATTTCCGTGTCAATACAAGTCCAAGTCTGTTCACTACAATAGCTAGCAAGTTCGACATAAAATAGTTCAGATGGGTGCGCATTAAAATCTCCTAACATGTACACATAATCTACATTACAGTTTTCAATAATCGCACTCACCGAGCTTAAGATGTCCGTAAAGTCCATTAAATTCCGCGTATTGACCATGGGCATGTAAACACTGAAAACTAAAAAGGATTTTTCCTCTAACACAACTTTCACAGCACAAATACGTGGATTACCGCACTGCACAAAATACCACATTTTGGAACAGACTTTTTCTCCACAGCAAGGCGACGCCACCGTAGGGTCTACCGCGAAGAAGGCCTGCTGACGTATCCACCGCTGACACTCCAGTACTGGGCTCATGCTTTTGGAGTCGATTTATAATAATATCTCTAAGGGTTTCATTTATCAGAAAAGTAATATTAAAACCTTGTCCCAAAAAAAATACTGTGGATAAGATATTATAGAATGAAGATTTAATTATGAAGAGGTTACTGACATTAAACTGTTCTACTATACCTGTACCTCATATGAGTAAAAAACTACTAAATCCACGCCGCTGCTCGACTAATGTCCATTTTACGCGGCGCTAGTGTCTGTCATTACATCAAAATGCATCAAAAATTAGTACCAACACCAGATGGTGGAGGACAGGGTGTCAAGAACCCTTAGCTTTCCACTCTCGAACATATAAAGATATCACGCAACCAGCTTTGTGAACGCACGATAATAAAAGGAGCGTGTGTTTGGGGCTTTATTTAGCGTGGTAAAATAATCAAATGAGTCCTCCTACCCAGAGCAGGGCGGGAGGGACTGTCAGACTCGGAATACTTACTAAAATCTACGATGTATTTCAATAGCCCTTTACGTTCTGGGGTCACGGTATTCGTTAGTCCGCAACCCAGGTAGGCCCTCTAAGAGGGAGCCCCGTTATTGTGCTGTCACTCTTTCAGGCGCGAGTGGAACACAACGCACATGCCCATGCCCGTGCGCGCGTGTGTTTGGGGCTTAACGATAATTGGGTATTGTCACTTTCGTAAGGTATGCCAATTATCATTAATTTTCTACCAAATAGTAGTTTTTTTCGTAATCTCGGGACGTCAAAATCTGTGTCAAAATGTTATAAAATAAATTTAAGAATGTGAATGATAAAAATATTTACAAAATATATTATTCCACATCATTAAGTATTTCTATCATTTTGTTTTGGTAAATGTTTCGACATCCTTATATTAAAATATTTCTACTAGAGCAATACATGTATTTTGCGTAAAGGGAACACTGTAAGAAATGTTGAAGTTGAAGAAATGAAATAGGAAAACTTTGGATTGCAATCATTTCGCGCTAGTGGCGCCTGCTGGTGGCGGTGCGTGGCAACTTTCTCGACGCATGAAACAACGCTTTCGCTGAGCCGCGGGGCCTTAACCACGCCTGTAAGTTATCCTCATGAACTGAATTTATCTGATGAATTTGAATTAGCGGGTGTCACCAAATTACATCATTTCCCATCACCTAACCATCTTTAAACCCAAGGCAGAAAAGTATACAGGATATATTACGAAAACCTAGCAAAATTAGAAAATATTGCTATGATCTTTCACCTGACTTTCGTTTTAGACAACCCTGTTGTTCTAGTGGTTAGTGACTTTGAATGCTATGCCGGAGGTCGTGGGTTCGATTCCCATCCAGGACAAATGTTTGTGTGATGAGCACGATCATTTGTTCTGTGTCTGGGTGTAATTTATCTATAATATGTATGTGTTTAGAAATATATAAGTATGTTTAACAGTTGTCTAGTATCCATAACACAAGCTCTGCTTAGCTTGAAACTAGATGGCGTTGTGTGATTGTTGTGGAATATTATTATTATTATTATTATTATTAATCATATTACCCTAAATAATTTAAGTTACCATTCATGAATTTCAGGACGATACTTCGCTAGTTTCACGTAGTAACATCAAATTAAACATGGTTTAGTTTGTTAGAGATATTAATATACATAGTTAGTTATACTACGTAGTCAAAACAACACTTAAGAGTCGCTCGCTACGCTCATGAATAATCCTTATAATTCGCACCGCTTAATGACGAGCCGGGGTAATTCATCGAGATATAGTCGTGTAGTTACTGTAAGGACGATGTGTTAGGTATCTTGTAGGTTTCTGTTATCTTCTTCCGCGTTTAGAAATAGTGTTTAAGTCGATTGAATTGCGAGACCTATCTTTAAGTTTCTATCATTGTTTTGTGTTTTCCGTTTATTGTTTGGTTTTAGTTTTTTTCTGTTTTCTTTTATTTGATGCGTGAAATTGGTGTATCTATAGATTCATGGAATTTATGTCTACATACATAATTATTTTAAATGCTGTGTTTACCTATAAGTAATTGTTACATTATTGCAATTATATTAGACTAGTATGTAAGATCTTGTTTTCTATGTAAGAATTTGTTGGTGAACCTATTCAATAGAATAAATAAATATCAAATTTTCAGCGATTTTCTTTTATATAACTTCTTCGTTTTTGTACGAGTTTATTACCAGGGTAAGACCAAGACACTAAACATAAACGAACGCACCACACAACACGACCGAACTTGTCCCCAAAACGCAAAGAAAATTCCGAAAAACTTTTACAATTTAAAACCGCCCGCATCAAACTTTCCGACCTCAACTCGAACACCCCCCGAGTCATGACACCGTCGCATTACATATTCGATGTCGTTCAATATTAATGCCAATGCTTCAATATGTAAATTGATTGATAAACGGATATTACAACGTGTACTGTAAGCTGAACTGACTTCACAATGTCCAAAGGGACCAGTTTTTAAATTATTCTGGAAAATGCTGTGTGCATTTTTTGTATTGATGAGTCATGTTGCAAAGCGTAAATGATTAAGTTACACTGTTAATTTATATTGTAGACTAGTTGACCCGGCAAACTTCGTTCCGCCTCGAAATCACCTTTTATACCTTTTTTGGACTTCCAAAAATAATTCAAAACAAAAATTAGCCAAATCGGTCCAACCGTTTTCGAGTTTTTGCGAGACTAACGAACAGCAATTGATTTTTATAGTATAGATTTTATTCTTCCGGGGTCGCGGGGCTATCTCCGGGACTGCAGTACAGTCCCCGGGGTCGCGAGACTGTCTCACCAAGTAACCGTGACCCTGAAACGTAAATGGCTATTGATAGATCGACGTGGATTTTTTGCCCGTCTACAGTTGGTTACGGAAGTATGACTGCAGTGACATGACGTCACCTGCTGCAGTTGTCAAATCTTCAAATGAGTCCTCTTACCCATAGGGGAGTGAAGTCTGTCAGACTCATACTGACTGATCCTTCAATAGCCCTTTAAGTTCCATGGTCACGGTTAACTGACAAAACAGTCCCGCGAACCCGGCAGGCTGTGGTCCTCTAAGGACGCCGGTTAGAATGCTAACAGTTATTTGAAGAGTGCGTGGAATATGACAAGCCCGGTCGACCCGGGCATAGTTCATGATCAGACGGCAAGTCACTCATTACTCGCCGTCCGCCCTGCTGCTGTTGTTTGCGGTTGGCTACGAATTCGTACTTTTATGGTACACAAAATACCATCATTGATTATTTATTTAACATTCTGCATACATTACGTCACAGATTTAATCACAATCGCATCGAAATATTTGCACGTGTCAATTTTATTATTCGAACCAACTCGTAGAGATCACAGTGCTGAAATCAGGACACCTGAATTATAATGCATCCGTAATTTCCTTTTAAAATGTTGCCTGTAATATTCTTTGTCAACAACAACAGAGTCCTAAATATAAATTATTAAATACTCGTAATTTAAAATTAACGATGTATGAACGTGGATATGAATGGACGTTTGGGATGGCGGTCTGAGGGGGATGATGGTGATGAACGGGGACCAGGCGAAAGGAGGTCCTATCAAAGATGATTCTTTCCAACCTGGCAATCCATCAACCAACTACCTAGCAACCTATACGTACCACAGAACAACCGAACACCCATCTTCATAACGACCATTCACCACCCAGAAAATCAACCACTCACCAACCTACGAAAGACGGTTCCCAACTACCTATCCACCAAATATCCACCAACCACCATTTAACTAAATTTTACGTTGAACTAGATACAAAGAGATTGAGGCCAGGAAAATCACGATCGACTCGTGTAAATCAGAAACTGTCGACTAGTTCCAAATAAACACATGCAGTACGTGCTTCCTAACTAACTCTAATTATTTCACCTCAGGAGCGAACCGTCCTTGATTACTGGAACTTGCATGTCAACATTACACGCGTCGAGTTGGGTTTATGTTTTACTGTTTATCACGCGTTTTAGGCTATGGGCAGCAGTGCTATACGGTACAGGACTGCCCCGCTTGGGCAGAGCACCGCCGTGTCCTCACGACGGCGATAGGTGGAGACCTCTCGCGCCCGTCATTGGTCGAGGCCATGCTGCGGGGCGAGACGAAGTGAGAAGCGGTCGCCTCCTTCTGCGAAGCAGTGATGCTCGCGAAGGCGGAGGCGCGCCGCGTGAGGGAGAGGACAGCGTCCTCCCTCCACCGCACCCGCAGTGGGCCCTGCCCGGGGTGGGCGGACTCATTTGATGATTTTACCACGCAAAAAAAAAAATGGGCAGCAGTGCTATTTCCAATAAACAGGGGGCCTACCTTGACGTCTTAAAGTGAAAGTAGTTCCACTGTGGGAACAAGATGGTGCTAGACGACTTGTATTATATAGCTGTCCCTTTCCCACACTGGAACTCAAAGCAGGGGCAGCAACGCTCAAAGTTTGCTATTCACTAAGCTCGACAGCGACACTAGGCTCACCGCTTGCGCTGTACTATCGGACGATCTCGAAGCCGTCTCGAAAGAGAATCACCCGACTACGCACACAGCGATGAGCAGCTGGTGTGCGTGAATTGAATCTACTACTCTTGAAGAAACTAGTTCACACTTACGGATTTCAGTAAAAAGGAAAAATAAAATAAAAAAATACCTACCTATTTTATTGTTGATTTGGGTCGAGAATCATGAGTATAATCACGTCCTTGAATTTGACTAGGTTGCAGATCAGCACATTGTATATTAATTTCATTTTGTTTAGTTTTAAGAAGTTTATGCCAATAAATAGAATTTTCTGTCAGAGTCAGATTGAGCTCCAACCCTCTCGACAATTAACCCTTTCCTCCGTATTACTCAGCACGGCAACGTCAAACTTGACGGTACCGAATTCAAATTCCTTCGTCGCATACTTCACAGACTCGGTGCTATCAATCATATTGGCTGTCTGATCATTTTACTGAGACCTGATCTATCTAAGAGGAAAGCTAGTGTATTGTGAGGCAGAAAAGGAGCTGAAATTTTAAAATGTAGAGTAATATTTTAAAGCTGTAGAGTTTGTTTGGTTCAACGCGCTAATCTCAGGAATTACTGAATCGATTGATACTTTTTTTTTTAGCGTGGTATAATCATCAAATGAGTCCTCCCACCCGGGGCAGGGAGGAAGGGACTGTCAGACTTGTACTGACTAAAATCCACGGTGTCCTTCAATAGCCCTTTATGTTCCGGGGTCACGGTAAGGAAATAATCCCGCGACCCCGGCAGGCTTTGGCCCTCTGAGAGGGGGGCCCCGTCATTATGCTGACGCTCTTTGAGGCGCGCGTGGGACACAACGCGCCGTCGACCCGGGCATGGTCCATGGTCGGGCAGCGAGTTGCCCTTTACTCGCTGCCCGCATGGCGCCTACGGTGGCCGGAGATCATCTAGCGACGTCCGTCGCCGTGGGCGAACGATAGATACTTTGAAAAATCTTTCGTGTTAGTTCATTTGAAAAACAAATAAAGGGCCATTCTCCTAAATAATTTACATTACCGTTTTATTGAGAAAATTAGATAAAAACAAAAAAAAAAAGCAATTGAAATTATATCGATTCGACCAAAAAATCTCTACTATTTATACAAGCGGAATTCAGCTAATTGCTCCAACTCACTATACACAGTACAATATTTACTCAAATCCTCAACATTGTTAAGGAATTTAGTTTGCCCTTCATACTACAATAGAAAGATAGAAATCGTTAAATTCTATCTTCAAAAAATATACGTTGAAGGCCAGACGTGTAGGCTGCGGTTCCACTGAGGCGGAACGGAGCGGAGGCGAGCTGTGCCGCGATTCACCAATCACATGGTTCGAAATCCATTCTTTTCTCCACGCCTCCATGTGGTTGGTGAATCGCGCCACAGCTCGTCTCCGCTCTGGAGGTAGGTGGGTGAAAAGAGGTAGGTGGTTTCACTAAAGGTGAAACCGCACTTAAGCGACGCTACAGCGGAGAGGCGTGTCGCGGCATCGGAGCGGCGCGTCAAGAAAAATATTGTTGCTACTGTTTCTAACGAAATAAAACGCACTTTAGCGGTACTACAGTGAAGCTACGCGGCGCGGCGCGACACAGTTGACTCCCGGAGAATATTTTGCCGCGCCGCACGCGCTGCGCCGACCCGCTGCTGCTAGTGCGGCATACCTCGCGGCGGCGGAGAGGCGCGGTGCGACCAGTCAGTTCACGTTGTAAAGCGGGCGAGCGAACTTCGCTACATAATGGACGACGAAAAATTAATTCTTGGAAAAAGCGTGTGGTATTCTCCCTCTTTACAACGAGAATTTGGAATATCATGCACCCATATAGACCGCTCTTTATGTCTTTCCAGTTTTTCTGCCTCTTCGCACAATAAAGCTACCACTATAACTTCTTCGCTTATTCCGTCCATCTTGTTCGTCAGGGACGTCAGGTAACCAAGAATGAAAAATAAAATTGCTGCTCACCGTAGCGCCGCTGCAGCACAGTGCGGCTAGGTAATGCCGCGTCGCTCCTATGCCGCGACGCGCCTCTCCGCTGTAGCGTCGCTCAAGTGCAGATTCACCTTAAAGTGAGTGAGCTGAGTGCAGCGGAGCGGAATTGGGTTGAGCGGAGCTGCTTAGCCTATTATATTGCTAACTAACATGAATGAATATGCGCGTGAGTGAGCCGCCCCGTTCCGCACTGATCCGCCCCGCCCCTCTCCGCTCCTCGTCGCTCCTGTCTCGACGCTAGCCTAATCTAGCCTGTTTTCCCGATATTTTACACAATTCCGCTCCTCTCCACCAATGCTGTTTCCTTTGAAGCGGAGTGGAGAAGAGATGTGGATTTCAAGCCAAGTAAGTGCACTGGTTGAGCGATTCGACTGCTACACTTCGTGTCGCGGGTTCAATTCCCGCACGGAACAAATATTTGTATGGTGATGAAAGTAGTTGTTCCGGGTCTGGGCGTTTGTGTACTGTGAGTTTATAATGTTTGTAAATGCACTTACGACACAATACAAATTCCTAGTGTGGGGCAAAGTTTTTATAAAAAAAAAGTATTGTGTGATTTTATGAAACCACGGTAAAAGTGAAACTTTTTCACACGGTCAGCTGAAGCGAACTATAGGCGCCGCCATATTGGCCTCGGCTGCTCAGTACCCCTAGCACGAATTTTCAGTATTGAAACGTAAAGTAAACAGAAAAACTTCGACAATTTCAAATTGTCAATTTTCAAGGAAAAAGTTAGTTCCTTTTTCGCACACCAGAGGCGCTGTTCCATTTTTTCATACAAGGAACGCTGTAAATACTGGAAAGACGCTGTAAAGTAAAAGAGTGAAAACTCGTGCTAAGGGTACTGACGAGCGCCTTTCACTTTACCCCTACTCCGTAGCCGACAGTCACGCGACATGCAACACACAGTCGAAAAATTATGAGACGATGTAATAAAAGTTTCACTTTAAAAAATATTATTTTTTATGTCAATGTTAATGTAACAATTTATTTTTAATTGAATATTGTTCTTGTATTTTAATCGTTTTTTTTTATGAAATTTGATTGTGATTTCACTTTAACTTTAAAAATAAAGAAAAAGAAGTTGAATCGCGGCACAGCTCGTCTCCGCTCCGCCTTAGTGAAACCGCAGCCTCATACGTAGTATTGAGAATGAACGCAGACATCTGGATTTCAAACCTTTTATCTGGATTGAATAGCCGCCGCTTTATTTGATAACTCTTTTTATTGTCCCCGCTTTCAATCCAAGTTGATACCTTATATTTAGATAGATTTGTTTGTTTGTTATTCAATCGGGTGGAAGAATTTGTATAAAACCTTTTTTTCTGTGGAAAATCCTTAACGAATGAGGGAGAGGACATCCTCCACCTAATACAGCAACCACCGCAGGACACGCCACAAGACGATTTTCGGCTACAGTAGACGCTGGTTTGCGGACGGCGTTTAAAGGGTAGCTCGCCGTTCGATTAAGGTCCTGGCCCAAGTCGACGGCGTCATCCGGTGTAATGGCTTCTTCTTCATTAGATTATTATTTTAATTGTCCCCGCTTTCAATCCAAGTTGATACCTTACACTTAGATAGATTTGTTTGTTTGTTATTCAATCGGGTGTTGATTTGTGTTTTGACTGGCCTGTTGGTCTAGTGGTTAGTGACCCTGACTGCTATGCCGGAGGTCGTGGGTTCGATTCCCACCCAGGACAAATGTTTGTGTGATGAGCACGATCATTAGTTCTGTGTCTGGGTGTAATTTATGTATATATTTAGAAATATCTAGCTCTGCTTAGCTTGGGATTAGTTGGCGTTGTGTGATAGTTGTGGAAAATAAAAAAAAAAACCTTTTTTTTTTGTGGAAAATCATTAACGAGTGAGGGAGAGGACATCTTCCACCTCACGCACAAGCGGTGCGATTTTCAGTCACTAGCCAGTTATCCACTGTAGGCGCTGACTTGCGGACGGCGCTGCGGCTAAAGGGTTGTTATCTCGCCGTCAGACAAAGGACCAGGACTATTCCCAGGACCCTGGATTTGATGAAGTGTAGCGCACAGAAACTGATAAATAAAAAAAATAGATAATTTTAAGGTTGCTACGGCAAATCTAAATAAATTCTCATTAAGGTGAGTTTAAAGTTACCTACTAATTTGAGAGCAATTATTAAAATAATAATCATTCTAACTAATATTCTAATACGAAACTCTAAAAGGATATACAGATGTTTGTTACCCTCTCCAACAAAAAGTAATGAACTTATCTGGATGAAAATAATTGGTAATCTGAATTAACACATTGTATTTTTTTTATTATGCCATTTCGACGAACAGGCATACGGTCTAGCTGATGGAAAGCGGTCATCGTAGCCTATGAACGCTTGTAACACCAGAGATATCGCTTGCGCGTTGCCTACCTTGCAACTTTTCGACCACCCAATTGTATTGAGTGTGGAGTTGTAGAAGATCTACAGCAAATTGATGGAATGTGTTCGATTTGAGTCTTTATTAAACGATTTGTTTATGGTCTTGAGGTTGAACCGATTTGACGTTATGAAGCGAAAAGTCTGTCCAAGTTCATGGCCCAAATGTAATCTGAAATGGGTACCTTGTTTTTTTTTTAGCGTGGTAAAATCATCAAATGAGTCCTCCCACCCCGGGCAGGGCGGGATGGGACTGTCAGACTTGCACCGACTAAAATCCACGGTGTCCTTCAATAGCCCTTTATGTTCCGGGGTCACGGTAATGAGATAAGTGCCGCGACCCCGGCAGGGAAAGATGAGTACCTAGCTCACATTTATGGTGGTGATGGGACTGTCATACGCATGGCGATTATAAAAGTACCTAATTATATAAAGAAAAAAAACCACGCCCTTTTTGAGGGTGTAAGGAAAGTAAGAAGAACACTACACTGTGGGTCACTGTGGGTCTCCTTTTGTGCCTATCGGCCTTCTTTTGTTCTGTCTCCTACTTGATATGGAGGGAAGTGGAAACGAAGTGCACTTGCTGGACTGCACTCGATTGCCAGAACTATCAACTCATCCACATAATGTAAATAGGTAGATAATGATTGAGGATAACCCAAGAAAAAAAAAACAACAGGCTTGAAAAACATTTTACTCTGTTTCTTGTCTCTGCGCATCGAGATCAGTTTCCAAAAATAATACAATTTATATCTCGTAGCCACGATGATCGGTGATCGGTGACTACAATTTTTTTTATTTTTTGTGTTGGAAACGGATCACGGTATCGGTGGGTACATGTCGCCGTGATCCGTGGCTAATTTAATCTGATACCGGGATCCGTGGAGACAAACCCATTCATTCTCCGGGACACGTTGAGCTTCATATATTATCTCGGCGCTTTTCTAGTGGTTGCAATTGTTGATTCTGACTTTCAGGAGTTGCAGTGGTTTTGGAATAGCGTGGTGGGTTTGTCCCAAAAATAATCTGTTCAGTACGATGATCCTTCAAGAAGAACCAAGTTAGTCTCATTACGATCCTTTGAAATAATTTATAGTAATTTAATTTACAGTTTAATTGCGGGCAAAGCCGCGTACATAAGCTACTTAGTAATAAAGTATCATTAAAGGTTCTTATTACAAAGCCTTTTAAAATTCAAAGTTGAAAGATAAGACATTAAACCTTTTACCAAAAAAATCTTTGCGCAAAACAGCGTAATAACACCAGACAGACAACAGATTACTACTCAGAAGCTGTCTAGTCACTAAAATCTCTTGTTTAATCATCATCTTCATCTGCCTAGCTTTTTCTCAACTACATATATTGAGGTCGGCGTCTAGTCGAACTAGATACCTACAGCTGAATATCAGTATTTTACATGGAGCGACTGCCTGTCGGACCTCCACAGATACCCCTTGGTAAGACTGGTTGTGAGACTTCAGAGTTAAGGGTTTCTAATAAAATTAAGGGCGGCCAAATACATCAGTTTTCCTGATCAGGAATGCTGATCCGTTTTCTATCCAAACACAGTGAATTCATACAAGTGTGTGTGCATGTTTTGTGTGTGTTGTTTACATTTCATTCATCATTTCGAATTCTGAAAAAAAAACTGAAGTATGTGGCCGGCCTAATAGTAACGATGTCAAAGATCTATAAATGACAGCCGGGACCAATTACGGCTTTACGTGCTTTCCGAGCCACGGAGCAAACTCACTATCACAGATGGTCATCCATCTACAGATCAACCTCGGCAAACGTGGCTTAGCCCGAAAGATCGGCCTGTGTGGAAGTAATTATTTAGCCACGAGGTCCTCTCTTAAAATCTCTTGTTTGATCACATATCTTAAGAACAAAAGCGTAAAATCCATTTCAATTACTCATCAAAATAATTAGAAGTTCTAAGTTTTCAAGCAGCTGATTGGCTCCAACGAATCTCTAGGAACAGTGCTACACACAAGTTTTGCTCCCAACTATTCCACTTGGCGAACTGTAATGTCGATACTTGTGCGGGAGGGTGCTAGTGCATCCAGTTTAGTTGAAGTTTCAAAGCTGATCCTGGATTGGGTTTTGAGGTTTAACTAAAGTTGCTTAGTTAGTACATTTAAGTATACTGGTTCTTTCTTCTTCAGTCATATTCTGGTGTCTGAGTTAATATAGTCATATCTGGGAACCTCACTGGTCTGTTTTTTTTTTCTTACCTACGTAATGAAATCATCAAATAAGTTCTCCCAGCCAGGGCGGAACCGGACTGTCAGACTCGTACTGGCTAAAAGCACAAGTATGTATAAATTAGCCAAATGTTTTTGTTTTTTTTTAAATTTTTGATTATCTATTCGCCCAATTTTTTTTCCGCACGGATAGCAGAACAATTAAATAATAATTTTATTATTTAGCCAGCACAAAACTACCGAAAACGAGGACACAATTTGGAACCTGAACAGAAAGTACTAGGAGAACAGGATCAAAACTTTTTTCGTGGGGAATTATTTTTGTGGCGAACTTCTAACAACCCGGTAAAAGCTTGTTAGAATGCTCGCTAAAACGCTTTCGTTTGTTTTTCTGTAATGTAACATTCTTAAGAATGCTCATGAAAAGTAAATAATCAAGTTTATCAGCACCTTTAGACCAACTAAATAGTAAAATGGGTCAAAAAAGTGTAAACATCTAAACATGATTGTGTAGAAAAATATTTAGACATCTATACATATAAATAAAATTGGAGTGTCTGTTTGTAATATTGAAATAACAGATTTATACTAAATGCATATAAATGAATATTATATACGGTACATAACCAAAATAACATTTTTTACAATTTTTGTCTGTCTGTCTGTCTTTCTGTCTGTCTGTTTGTAATGACTAATTTCTGAAATGGCTGGGCCAATTTTGACGGGACTTTTATTGGCAGGTAGCTGATGTAAATAAGGAGTAACTTACGCTACTTTTATTTTAGAAAAAATCCTTTGTTAAAAAAATACATTGTTGAGTTCCGACATCCACGCGAACACAGCGGGCACAGCTAATATCGAATAAAAAACAAACAATAGAACATCATCAAGCCACACATGTCCGAAGCTTATTAAATAATAACAGAAAAAGAGGTTCAAAGAATAAAAAAAAAACACAGAGCGGTTAAAAGGGTATCTACATAAAAGGGGTAGGTATAAAAGTCTTCCCTGTATATTTGTAGCGTACAACACTTGAATCTCTAATAAACCGACTAATTAACGAGGTGCATTCATACTGCCGGGTTAGGGTAGCCATGTGGTTGGGAAAAATTGGGACAAGTCTTGAAAATAATTTGGAGAGAAAATACTTCTTGCTCGTCTTACGAGGCTGTTACACACCACTTACTTATGTGTGTGTTTTTGGGGTGGGTTTTCTCATCACTAGGTCTGAGGTGACAAAGACAAGGTTTGCAATGGAATATAATGACAGTTACTCGTAGTTAGTCATTCGTGTTACAAAGATAATGCTGTGTGACGCCAAAACTATAATATATCGGTTATCACTGTATAATGCAACCACAATACTGGTGACCGCGTCAACGACCTCTATCTGTTAGCTAGATATCATAAGTGTTATTTCAGATTAAAAAACTATCTATCTATCAAATTACATCCAAATCCGTTTAGCAGTTTTTGTGCGACAGAGTAACAGACATCCATCTTTCCATCCTTAGAAACTTTCGCCGCGGTAATATTATTATACAGTACTCCGACTTCATACAAACGGACGAAACGCGAGCTATGCCTACGCGCCTCCATGTCGGGGCGCGCTCGGGGAGCGGACAGTCACGACTGTACCGCAGTGACGAACGGACGGAGTGTTGTTTTTTTAATAATAACCGCGCGATTTTTTCACTACAAATAAAGTAAATATTGTGCTGTTTTTGGTTGCTTAAATTTTAATTGAGCTTTATATTGGAATGCAGATTTACTATATTTTAAAAAATAATAATAAAGAATTTCGTACGACTCAGTCGAGGCGCAAATATTTTTCAAAAATTTAAAACAAATATTTAAAACAAAATAAGCCAAAATTGTTTTTCAAACAAAAACATGTTTTTTTAAATTAAATCTACCAATCAAAAAACAACACGCATTTTTATTGAACACTTCCTATCCAATAAACAAAGTATTTTATTTGTTTATATAAAAAAAAGCATACCCATTTACAACCAGAAAACTAAATAGAAACAGAAAGTAGGCAAATGCAATTAAAATGCTGGAGACGGGCAGCCCTAACGCATGTTTACGTACCGCGCGGCTGTAGGCATTTATTTCTATTATGCGGCCGAGTTCCACTACTGTAAGATAATTATACTGTGCTTTCGCATTTATAATATTATTATTTTTATCGCGGGACTTACGAGCTACCGTGAACCCGGAATGTAAAGAGCTATAGAAGGACACCGTGGATTTTAGTAAGTACAAGTCTGACAGTTCCTTCTGCTCTGACCTGGGTGCGGACTCATTTGATGATTTTACCACGATAAAAAAAAAACATTATTTTATCCCTAATTTAACAAACTATGATAGTTCTTTAATAACTAAAGTTTACAAGTAAAATTAAACCACTCAAGAGTTTATTTTACTCAATTAAAAACAGTTCGTTTTTAAACGAACCTTGTTTTATAATCCAACTTGGCTAGAAACAAACTTGCAACGAGTTTTACATAGACATGCATTCTAACTTTTATTATCCTTTGCTCAAACTTTAGTTCTGAAGTTTCTTCGGAGTTATTAGTATGCAAAAGAGATGAAAGACTGCTTTTCTAGTATCCCTTATTAATATTTTATTTTAGTAGTCAGTGGTCTTGGGTTTAAGAGGCCAGACAGCCAATCGTTCTCCTTTATAATTCTGTTTTTTTTGGTATCTGGGGGCACGGCAGTGCCCCGCCAAGTCTCGAGCAAAACGGGCACGGCCGTACCATCTTTTCTCGAAGCGATTCGCGGCCGTTTCGCCCCCCCTATATCTTCGACGTGGACAAAGCTAGGAGTTTAGGTTTTCGGTGAATAATAGTAGGCATTAAAACAAGCTTAAGTTCGAAATTACATGCCAATTGAATGAATAGTTTAGGAGTTACGGTCGATCAAAGTTACACCATTTTGTCACTCACTCACTGACTCACTGACCGATCATCAAAAATCTAAGGTACTTCTAGCAGACTTAGAAACTTCAAATTTTGCACCAAGATAGGTCATTAGCCACATATAAAGGAAAAATTATAAAAACATTAAAAAATAATATACCATAGAAAACAATTTTATATTTGCAGTTTGGCAAGAACATTGTGTATGGATTTTGACTGCATTGTTAACTTTGTTCGTTGTTTAAGTATTTAATTGTACATACATAGAATAGAAAAGAATAATATAAATGTACATAATACATTAATCTAAATTAATACATAAAGTTCATAATTCATTAAATTAATAAAGCTAAAACTCCATTGTATTGCGATAAATATTGTATGCGCGCTCGATAGATGGCGTTGTACCTGTCTGAATCGCGCTATGGTTTCGTTACAGTTACAGTCTAAGTAGTACTTTAAAATAATTCAATAATTTTCATGTTCGCGCGTGCCGACGCCTCCGCCTGACCACACGTCAGGGACCTGGCGCCATGACACGCGCGGCCACCCGACGTCAAACGGCTGCCTCGCGACCTCGTCCTTGCGGACGTGCAAGACGACCCCCCCTGCAACCCACCGGACTTGACGACACCAGGGTAAGTCGCACTCCCGGCTACACGCGGCCTACCCAACAAAAATACTCCACATACACTACATACATGACGTGCGCCGTGTGCTAAGTTAATATAGGCACGTCGCACGTCACTACTGACACTCGCTACTGTACAAGCGCAATATTCACGCGGTGAACGTGTGGCTAAAACGTGGGCCCACTTTCACTCGCAAACATGAGCGGTGTTACACACACAATGCTGCTCACACTCACACACTGGCTCTCTGCATGCGCCGCTACCGGCTCGCTCTGGGAAACGGGGCATGCGAGAGCCACCCTTCCTTTGCAGGTGCGTCGTAAGCCTGCGTCCCTGTCGCTGGTCGCTCTCTGCCGGGCCTCCCCCAGGGAACTGGGGGTCTCACCTGGTAGGGGCAGACCGCCGGGGCGCAGTGAAGCAAGCGACACTGCCGACAGTGTCGTGGCGCGCCTGCAAACAACGACAAATAGACACTCAACCCGGCGCGCGCCCTATAGCACGCGCGCCCGTAGGACTTCAGAATAAGGCTATATTGCCGTCCCCAGCGCGTGTGCCCGCAGTCGCGGGCACAACAAGTCGAAACCGCGGGAAAGGGGCACAGCCCATATCCCGCCCGCCGCGCCCCCTTGCGGGGGCGCCGCGACTACTACGCAGTTCAATAATTTTCATTTGATAGCGCCATCTATCTATGAACAACCATTTCGAAACTAAAAAAATATTGTAGCGATATTCGGAGAACTTAAGTTAGCCGGATTAGATAGTAGATTTATTATTGTTACTGAAACAGTTCTTCAGGAAAATAGTTTATTAATATAACATAGACATAGTTACATATCTAGTTGTTTACGTGTTATTTAGTTTAGTTATATTTAGTTTGTAAGTTAGTAGATATTATATTTATTTAGTTATTTGTTAGTTAGTTTAGTTCTATTTAGTTTGTTAGATAGAGAATTATGAGGAGACCTAAAAAAAAGAAAGAAATACACTTACAAAAAATAAATGAGATCCCACCAAAAACATTAAATGTAAAAAATGCCAAGTCTCTCGATGCAGTCTTTCCATCGTAAAAAGTTTTGAGATCTCACAGAAGCCAAGTCCTATTCAAATTATTTTGTAGTTATAAATCAACATTTAGTAATTATATCAATAGTTTTCTTTATATTATAACTATAGTGACTTGGCAATGAGCACAAATTAAAAGCTGCTTGCTGCCTGGAATTATGCGCAAATGTTACTGACGAGACCTGTGATCAGATTATTTGTTATGTTATGTGTTATGATGGTCACTACCGACTACATGTTCCAATACAATAATTTATTAAGAATACCTTACGGGCCATCGCTTTATGAAAGTAAATGATGAATGTTAAGAGAATATATAAAGTAAAAGAGAATGTTTATGCATGCGGTGTGTGTAACTTTCAACTCCTCCAAATATGCCGTTTTATTTGTTTTTACTTGTGCTCATTGCCAAGTCACTATAGTTATAATATAAAGAAAACTATTGATATAATTACTAAATGTTGATTTATAACTACAAAATAATTTGAATAGGACTTGGCTTCTGTGAGATCTCAAAACTTTTTACGATGGAAAGACTGCATCGAGAGACTTGGCATTTTTTACATTTAATGTTTTTGGTGGGTATCATTAAGAGGATCGTCTAACGAGCGCTCGTCCATTCTAAAAGAGAAAACGTTTTCCTATCCCTAAATGTTATACTGTCTCAATGTTTTTTTAAAATGCTTCTGACACAGTAAAAAACTAGGTTTATAGGTTTTCTTTTATTCAAAAGTAACTCTTAAGCGCTCTTAACTTTCAAACTATTATAAATTTTGAAAAAAAGAAAACCTATAAACCTAGTTTTTTACTGTGAAGGAAGCATTCTAAAAAATCATTGAGATAGGATAACATTGAGGGGTAGGAAAACGTTTTCTCTTTTAGTATGGACGAGCGCTCGGTAGACGATCCTCTTAAATGATTCCTCTCCGCCCAGGGCAGAACGGGAGGGACTGTCAGACTCATACTGATTAAAATCCACGGTGTCCTTCAAAAGATCTTTACGTTCCACTGTCACGGTTACCTGATGAGAAAGTCCCGTGACTCCGGCAGGCTTTGGCCCTCATATAATACTCGTAATAAATATAGTTCTGTTGAAAGTCAATTTGGCGGCACAGTTAGTTCAGTATCTGGCAATTGGCTTCTGCTCTACATCTCGCGGGTTCAATTTCTGCACGATAGAGATATTGGCTTGACCTGCAGGTAGTTCCGGATTTAAATGTTTGTAAATACACCGACGACGTCACAAAAAATATTTTTAGTACAGGACAATAAATTGTAGTCATCTCCCTAATACTTTTCTCAAAAATGTTATAAAATTACAAAAAAAAGAGTTCGTTAAATATTCAAAAATCATAGTCACCCTGCAAAACAACCCGAGTGTGCAATTAGCGTGTACTTGTTGACAGATTATGAACGTGTTCCGTCTCTTTCACTCACGCTTGCTTGAGTACGTTAGAAAGAGACCGACGTATTGTAAAGGATGCGTCATTGCATGTCTATTCATTTTCCTCAACTCATGCGGTATGAAATTACAGGAATCTTCTTTTGATTATGCTTTACAAAATAAACTGTTTGCTTTTTGTGGAACTGCTATTTTTGTGTCACAAAATACAATATTTTACATGGAGCGACTGCCTATCGGACCTCCACAACCCAGTAACTGGGTAATATACCCCATGCTAAGACTGCTTGTCAGACTTTTTGAGCTTCTGACAGTAACGACTGTCAAAGATCTACAAATGACAGCCGGGACCAGCGGGACCAGCTTTGCGTGCTTTCCGAGGCACGGAGAAACTCGCTATAACAGATGGTCACCATCCAAAGACCAACCTCGGCAAGCGCGGCTTAACCCGGAAGATAAAAATAGTCATTATGAAGAAGTTACTGTTTGTCAGTCAGTCTTATCACAGTCGGTGTTATCCAGTACTATCTGGGTTGATAAAGTTATCACCTGCGTTATAAATACGTCGCCTACATAGTACATACAACATTATTTTTTGTTTATATGCGAAACCCGATACAGCTGTCTAGTATTTTTGTATAAAGAATCTATGTATAAAAATTTAAAACCTTAACATAAAAAATCACAAAGTTTTAAGCTATTATCTGGTTGTCCGTTCAAAATCATGCTCATTTCGCGGTACACCCGCGTAAAACGCGTCTCCTGTGTTATACACTCATTATAATAGTTTGGCTATACGTACCTAACCGTACGGCGTTTGTACTGTAATTAACTGGTAAAATTTAATTAAAATATTTTTGAAAACAAAATAAAACATGCTATAAAAATAATTAGAATCGAATCAGTTACTGATTCTGGACAAACCATATTCAGATTTCGCATATTTATACTAAAAATAATGTTGTACACTTCCTGTCATTGCTGAGCTTGAGACTTCACTATTCATTTATTAAGAGACTTGGTAAACTTTTGTTTTAAGCGTGGTAAAATCATCAAATGAGTCCTCCCACCCTGGGCCGGGCAGGAGGGATTGTCAGACTTGTACTGACTAAAATCCACGATGCCCTTCACCTTCAATGGCCCTCTACGTTTCGGGGTCACGTTGGTAGCTCGTTAGTCCCGCGACCCCGGCAGGCTTTGGCCCTCTAAGGGGGCCACGTCATCCATTAGGTACCCTACAGTATTCTGTAGCATATTATTTTACATCCGAAAAATCACAATCAGGTGCATCTACACATACACTATCAATTAATATACTTGTTTGGAAGTTCACTTTCCTTCGCACAGCTAGTTGAAAGTCGCTTCTATTCAACAGTTCTCCCCAGAGAGGATTTTGTTCAAAACCTTCAGTCATGAAGATATTTTAATATTTAAGTTTTGATGCGGCATTTTATCACTTTCGTGCAGTTTTTGTCTCGTAGCATGCCTAATAACTAAGAAAAAAAAAACTGACAACAGTGGTTAGGTTAAAAGTGATATTGATTAAAACTCTTATATGTATATCTCTCAACAATTAGAGCAGCAGAAAATTACTTTTACCAGTTGTAGGATGTAATAAAAGATTAATAATATAAAGTTTTACTTTATTACGAAAGCTTTGCTAGTCCAAGAACTAGCGTAGCGAGCTTGGGAACTTAGAAATACGGGCAGGTTGAGTTCGAAGGTAAACGCAGATATAGAAGCCCTGCTTAGCGGGGCTCTATCGACCCTACTTAAGTTGAAGATTTGCCATTCTTCTAACTGACAAATTCCAGTGTTAAAACTACTTTATACCAGCGCCACTTGGCAAAACTAATTTCAACTGTAATTTCAGTCAGCAGTACTTTTGGTAGATTTTGCTACTTAAAAGTACTTTTGACTGGTCATGCGTTTTTGCTACAATGTTTTGTAATATTATGTCTTTATAAGTGCCATACGATGCTTTGACCCCGCGTCTTATGCACTTTGACTTTGACAACACACAGAAAATCGCGGAAACAACGTGTAGGTCTCAAAAAAACTATTGCCACATCCACGCTTCTCGAATTATAATCCACAAAGTCTTACAAACTCAAATCCCGTACTAGCAACAAATCGAATAAGCGGCAGACGCCTCACCCGAATACTGAGAGACGCTCCAATGCGAATTCAATTCCGATTTAAAAGCGAACTATACAGTTTCTGGCTTTTTAGGGTTCCGTAGTCAACAAGGAACCCTTATAGTTTCGCCATGTCCGTCCGTCCGTCCGTCCGTCCGTCCGTCCGTCCGTCTGTCCGCAGCTTAGCTCAGAGACGCCCAGTGCTAGAAAGCTGTAATTTGGTGTAAATATACGGATTTGTTGCGCCGAAAAAGTGGTAAAATAAAATCTCTTAAAATATTTTTTTTTAGGGTACTTCCTGTACACGTAAAGTGGGGATGTTTTTTTTATTTCTCGCGTACCCCTTAGTGTGGGGTATCATTAAATAGGTCTTCAAAAAATATTGATAGTTTCTATTAACAATTTTTTGATAAAAGGATTCGTTTGTGAAATATTAAGCTTTAAAGTGCTCATTTTTGCTCGACTCGAGTGTCCCCCCCCTCTACCAGCTAAACGGTTATGTTTGGGGGTGTGAAAAAATTCACAATAGTAGTATATATAACGAAGTTTTAAGGAAAATTATCATGACTAAGTAGGCTTTACAAGTTTACGAGTAATAGTCGATCAACTTATAAAACGTACTTGGACAACATATTTGCCTAAACAAAATGTATCGCAGAACTTGTTCTTCAACTGCAAATGTAAGTTTGTCAACTTTATTTTTACAGCTTTAATAGGTGGGTATGTTTTGGGGATAGGTAGGTTTTTATTGTCAACAATTTTTAACTAACTTCGAAAAAAGGAGGAGGTTCTCAATTCGTCTTAATCTTTTTTTTTAATGTATTTCCCCGATTTCTCAAAGACGCCTCCGATTTTGAAAATTCTTCGTTTTAAAATTAAATTCAGCGAATCAGTTTAATTAGTTCGCATAAGTATTTTGATAGGCAACTACGGAACCCTACACTGTGCGTGGACCGACACGCACTTGGCCGGTTTTTATAGCTTATGTTTGTAGTAATAAGGTCTAAAGTTTAGTTTTTATTTAGGGTTCCGTAGTCAACAAGGAACCCTTATAGTTTTGCTATGTCCGTCCGTCCGTCCGTCCGTCCGTCTGTCCGCAGTTTAGCTCAGCGACGCACAGTACTAGAGAGCTGTAATTTGGTGTAAATATACGGATTTGTTGTGCCGAAAAAGTGGTAAAATAAAATCTCGAAAAAAATTTTTTTTTTTCGGGTACCTCCTGTACACGTAAAGTGGGGATGTTTTTTTTCTTTCTCGCGTACCCCTTAGTGTGGGGTATCAATAAATAGGTCTTTAAAAAATAATGTGAGTTTCCATTAACAATTTTTTGATAAAAAAATTCGTTTGTGAAATATTAAGCTTTAAAGTGCTAAATTTTGCTCGACTCGAGTGTCCCCCCCCTCTACCAGCTAAACGGTTATGTTTGGGGGTGTGAAAAAATTCACAATAGTAGTATATATATAACGAAATTTAAAAGAAAATTATCATGACTGAGTAGGCTTTACAACTTTACGAGTAATAGTCCACCAACTTATAAAATGTACTTGGATATCATATTTTCTTAAACAAAATGTATCGGAGAACATGCTTTTCAACTGCAAATGTAAGTTTGTCAACTTTATTTTTACAGCTTTTATAGGTATGTTTTTTGGGGATAGGTAGGTTTTTATCGTCAACTATTTTTAAATAACTTCAAAAAAAGGAGGAGGTTCTAAATTCGTCGTAATCTTTTTTTTTATATATTGTCCCCGATTTCTCAAAGACTCCTGGACCGATTTTGAAAATTCTTCTTTTTAAAATTAAATTCAGCGAATCAGTTTAGTTAGTTCGCATAAGTATTTTGTTGGGCAACTACGGAACCCTACACTGTGCGTGGCCCGACATGCACTTGGCCGGTTTTTATGTATATGACTTTGGAAGTTGTGGTTTGGATATTAATTTTTTTTTTGGGTATTTTTATAAAATTTATTTTGCAAATAAGTTTTAGCAAAAACTTTTTATAGCTTATGTTTGTGGTAATAAGGTCTAAACTTAGTTTTTATGTATATGACTTTGGAAGTTGTGGTTAGGATATTATTATTTTTTTTGGGTATTTTTATAAAATTTATTTTGCAAATAAGTTTTAGCAAAAACTTTTATACCTATCTACTATTTTTTAAACGATAGTTGAGGCCGGTGTTTCGTGCCTGACTATTCAGAACTTTGTCAGGATATAATCGACGAACGAGTTTATCTGAGTCTTATAGATCCAATCATAAGCTCCCACCAAAGAAAAGTGATTGGGATTTTGATTGAGAAACAATATTAAATTCGGGCGTTAAAGCAATTAAAAGCAGAAACTAGTTTTACAAATAAAATAAATGTGTAAAATAACTTCAAAACAACCACAAAGAAGTGTAAAATAACTTTCTCTCGGAAGTCAGTGGCTTTGTTTTTTATTTCATTGACTTATTTACCACTGACTTTCCAAATACTTGTCTAAAACCGTCTCAAAATTGGCTCGACACACGCGAAATTAAAACATACATAGTTACTAACATTTGAGTCAAACTTTGAACCTCCTTTTTATTGAAATCCGGAATAAATTAAAGAAGCCAGTAAACAGTGAATCGCATAAAAGTTACCGAAGCAAGTTAACGTTAACGTGTTCGATTTAGTTCCGCAACTATTTTAAAGTTGCTGGCTAGAGTTTAAACGGTATTTCACTTTGTTCGGTAGAAAATTATCTAGTCGCTAGTGTATTTAATGATGCAATTGTTATCTGTTATGTATGTTAAATAATTATGTATTTAGAAATATATAAGTACTAGCTGTTGCCAGAGGCTTCACCCGCTACAACTCGAAAATTATCCCACGGGAACATAAAATCGAGATAAAAATTATCCTATGTGTTAATCCAGGTTATAAACTATCTGTGAACCAAATTTTAGCCAAATCCGTTCAGTGGTTTTTGCGTGAAAGAGTAACAAACATACCTACACACACATACACATACAAGGTGACTTTTTTACCACCGTCCAAATTTTTTCTAGGCATTAGGTATCAATCACTAACCCCATTTTTGAAAAAAAATCTATACGTCAAATTGTCATATTATTATTAAATCATTTTCTCATCCGCTCTGTGTGGTCACTAAGCTAAACGTTCATAATATACACTTGCCGACGCATGAAACGGACAGAGCGCACCCCGCTGATCCCCCGCCCCGCCCCGCTACACCTGAGCGACACATCACAGCGCGGTGTCCAGATTCATCAACTTTTATAGATAACATTGAGACGTGATATCTCGATATTTTTGTATTGAGTGATACAAAAAGAAAAAACACGTATTCAATGATTTTCGGCAAAGATTAATATATTAAAATTTGGATGGTGACAAAAAAATCACCCTGTATAACATACATCCTCACAAACTTTCGCATTTATAATATTAGTAGGATGTTTATCAGTTGTCTAGTACCCATAACACAAGCTCTGCTTACTTGCTTAGCTTGGGACTAGATGGCGTTGTGTGATAGTTGTGGAATATCATAATTATAATTATTAATTAGACAACTTTCTATCTACTGAATGATAAGGAGACCGTCTCCGATATCTTAAGACTTTGGTATCCATTGACGGTTTAGTTTACATCTACCAACCCGCACTGGGCCCGCGTGTTGGATTATGGCCCACGTCCTCTCACAGAGAGGAGGCCTGTGTCCCAGCAGTGGGAACATTATAGGCTGATAATGATGATGATGATGATCCATTGACGAGTATTTGTATTGCGATAGTCGTCTGGATACCAAAGTCGTAAGGTATCGGAGACTTGCTTCGCCTTGTATACAAAGGGGCTTAAAGAGACACTATTGGCGCAGTGGCTGAGCGTTCGACTGCTGCGCAGCGTGTTACCGGTTCGATTTTCACACAGAACAAATGTATGACCTACAAGTAATAATATAATAATAACTAGCTGACCCCGCAAACGTTGTTTTGCCATATAAATTAAAAAAAAAATAGATTGTAGCCGATTCTCAGACCTACTGAATACGCATATAAAATTTGGTAAAAATCGGTAGAGCCGTTTCGGAGGAGTACGGTAACTAACATGGTGACACGGAAATTTTATAGATATTCCACAACTATCACACAACGCCATCTAGTCCCAAGCTAAGCAAAGCTTGTGTTATGGGTACTATTAATACTCGTACAACTGATAAACATTCTTTTATATTTCTAAGTACATAAATATTATAGATGAATTACACCCACACACAGAACATTAATGATCGTGCTCATCACACAAACATTTGTCCTGGGTGGGAATCGAACCCACGACCTCCAGCATAGCAGTCAGGGTCACTAACCACTAGACCAACACGACTCATCCGAAGAATAAAGTCCGATGTGACCATAGGCCAAAAATCAGTTTAATAGCTTAATGAGATAAGCAATTAAAACTCTACAAACGTGTGTTTTTAGAATTTTGATATTTTATTTAGTTCCGGAAATAGAGAATCGAAGAACGTCTCATCTGAAATTCGTTCCGCAGAACAACGCACGAAGTGTATATGTGACGGTACGCAGGCATCTGGGGCCACGTCTCTTCGTCAGATCGGCCGTTGTTTGTTGGAGAGAGAATATTTTCGTTGCATGATCTTATTTTTATACACTGTATAGTCTAAGTCACACATCACGTTTATATACTTTTTAGTCTAAGTAAACAGTTGTGGACTATCGATGTTTACATAGAACGGTTTTCGACGGAAATGTTCAGAAACGCATTTTTTTCGATGGTATGATTATTTTTATAAATATTCACTGGCACTCATGAACTTTTAAGACGCTGTTATACGAATTTAAATAATCTTCTAAGCGTTTTATTTTAAAATAGAACGTTTCTGTGCGGAATCAGTGATATGATTTATGGGTTCCATGTTAAGATGGGACGTTGTTCCTGGTATAATGAAATCAGTTAGGACGTTGTTCGTTTAAAATGTTTGCTAAATATAAAAAATATGTATTTATGAGTGGGTAAATTAATTCCTACGTGCAAAGTCTTGCACTTCACATAAATGATATTTCTTGAATATTCTATTTTACAGTTTTATTTTATTTCATATGTCAATTTAGAAGGAAATATCAATGAGTCCTTTTTGTTGCCTTTGCATCATGATGCAGAAGAAATAAGCCAATAATTAGCAGAAATATTAAATTAAGAACTTCTACGTGAAGATTATAACACCAAAGAAATCATCGGTGATAGCTAAAAACAGGTTGTCACGTCAACTCAGACAGCAGAATATATTTACAGTAATCAATCTAGTACATTTTCTTTGGAATGCCTTCTAATCTCGAAATTTCACCATTAATACAACATGAGGACAGAATTTTCTCATCATAAAATTTAGTATCTACCCCAGTTATTTAAAACTATCAGAGCCAACTCCTACCACTGTTCATTCGATCTGCGATAACTCATGTAGACAATTTCTCTGCGATTCCTTTTTCGTCATTAGGTGCCACAAACTCCCTTGCTATTGCTACTTTCCTACTCCAAAACATACAGTGCCAGTACGCATACGGACTAATCGTGTGTAGATCGGAATGCAAAGCATGCATAAAGTTCCATGCTTGCCATTTTGATTTGCCTCTCCTTCAATTCCATGGTAATACCTATCAGCATTTCTATTTTAAACATTGCATAATACAAACCCATTTTTTACGCGTATGAACCAAAAGAAAACGGTCAACGTTAGGGCACCCCAAGGATTTAAGACGGTAATAGGCATCTCTGTTGACTTGACATAGCATAGACCACCCTGCATCAAAGTCCCCGCCTCCGCCAACACTGCCGAACCCTCACACTACACACCTTCAATTATTTCGCAAGACTGAATCAAGTTAACGGAGCCTCACTTGGCGGGACTACTATCTGGGGTCGGCCTGCATTATTTATAGGAACCTAACTAATTGGTTTGGTACGGTTTGGTTCTGTTTTCGGTCCTCACCCTTGAAGTCGGTTCTTCTCGTTCAAAAAAGCACAAAGGTCAACATTATTATACTAAAAACATCTTAAACTCTTGTCAGGCATATGTTATGAAAAGCAACTAGGTGTTCGAAGCATGCACTGAAGTTTCGTCATGAAAATAATGGAGAGTTTAATTTTATTTTAATGTGCGATGTGAAATCTCGTTTCTCCTTTCTGACTAAACAAGGGCACGCAGCCAAGTTCACTAAAATGATCTATGCCTGAATTAGGTATTCCTATATTTCAGGCAGAGGAAGGTTTAATAAAGAGGCGTAACGGTTATGTTAAGCTACATTTTTGAGATTTTTTTAAATACAATAAACTTTTGAAATAATAATTCCAGTTTTATTGACTCTAAGGAAATGTAATTATTTAACACATCGAGAATTATACTTAACTATTTCAAGGTAGGTAGTCAGATAGGACTCATTAGGTGTCATCAGGGTATGTCCCATTCCAACAAAAAGACACTTGTTAATATAGAACGTCACTAAAGTTGAGGCGTTTCCGTAAAACAACGTCTAATATTCACTACGGACCCACTTTTTTCTTCGTTCTTTCAATATAAAACGTCTTATGTTGATATGGAACTCATTATATCGTGTATTAAAAGGATTATAAAAACACAATACCTGTCATTTAACTAGTCTAGGGTAATATAATAACATACCAAAAAATCAAAATGTCAAGTATCGTAGTTTTAGAGTTACACAGAGT
Source organism: Agrotis clavis (assembly GCA_954870645.1). Classification (NCBI taxonomy): domain Eukaryota; kingdom Metazoa; phylum Arthropoda; class Insecta; order Lepidoptera; family Noctuidae; genus Agrotis; species Agrotis clavis. Next base: position 14,669,843 of record OX940941.1, read on the forward strand.
TACACAAGTCAACAACTTCTACAAGCTCTACTGAAAACCATCAATCTTGCAAATCGGACTTTATTCTTCGGATGAGTCGAGGCCTGTCCAACAACAAGTACCTAGTTGTACCCAGTTTGTGTTTCTGTGTGAGAGTTTCTATGTTTGTTAACGAACACGTGACACAGGAGAAATTCCTGGTCAGAACTATTTGAAACAAATTGGTTTGAGAACCTCTAGTAGAATGCACAGCACACAAATTTTGCGTTATTCCTTCCCTATATCAAAACACAGAAACATGAACAACACAATACGCAAATTCAAATCATGGCTTTTGGCATAATTTTACCTACAAACTCTTTTATGGCGTTATGATGTGTTCCCATAAGCTTACAACTTTTCCCCCCTAGAGGGTCGTTCTTGCCTCTAATGGTCTTAACTCTAATGGACATCCGACATTCTATGTTGCTACACGAGTTGTCAACATGTGTGTGTGTTGAGACACAGTGTCAATTTGTCTAGTCGGAACTGAGCAGATGGAATACAATTTATGATAAAGCAACATTTTGACTATGTTCAACTTCATCATCATGCTGCCATTCTTCTTCCGTTCATATGGAATTATCAGTACAGTGTACAGACGACAGCAATTTCCGTGTCAAAACGTACATGAACCTTTTCACTTTGATATAAAGTCGAGAATTCATAAAATTTTGGCGTACCATGAAGTGCTGTTGTCTTTTTTTTTTTTAGCGTGGTAAAATCATCAAATGAGTCCTCCCACCCCGGGCAGGGCGGGAGGGACTGTCAGACTCGTACTGACTAAAATCCACGGTGTCCTTCAATAGCCCGGCCTTTATGTTGCGGGGTCACGGTAATGAGATAAGTCCCGCGACCCCGGCAGGCTTTGGCCCTCTAGAGGCCCCGTCATATGCTGAGGCTCTTTGAGGCGCGCGTGGAACACAACGCGCCGTCGTCGACCCGGGCGTGGTCAATGCTCGGACAGCGAGTTGCCCTTTACTCGCCGCCCGCATGCAAGCGAAGTGCTGTTGTCTTTACAAAAGTGTGAAGATAACCTACAAAGATTTTTTTTTTATTTGAAATGTGTTTGCTCTTGACTAGTCTAAGACAAAGACAAAATCCACGATGGAGCGAGCTTACCCAAAGGAAGCCTGTTCACTCTAACTTTGTAGAGATTCGGGTATGATCATACGTTCGGGAAAACAGACGCAGGCAATGTGTTCCACACTTCTGCTGGGCGCATTATGAAGGAATTGTTCTATTCAGTAGTAACTTGGTTGTGTGGGAGATAGGCAGTCGCTCCATTTAAACCGTTGGATTAGAAGTCTGATCAAACAAGAGTGCTTGAGAATAAACCTAGGTTTATAACGATGAACGGTGTTCTTATCCTTAAATGTGATTATAGTTCCTGATGGCCTATGATTGGACAGGGCCGAAAGTTTAATTATAAAGGAATCCGTAATCATTCTAGATTTATTTCTTTGTGAGTTCTTTTATGATAAAAAAAAATGCCATAGTAATTTGTCTTGCAACAGATGATGGAAAACTTTTTTATAATCTAAGTTATTCAAGAAATAAAAAAGGTCAACCTGTTACATTTTTTTGTCTCATTAAAATATTTTCTCAATCTTTAAGAAAAGGGCATCATTTTTTAAGCTTAAGTCGTTGGTGGATGGGATCTGCCTACTAGCGGTCCTCCCCGGCCAAATATAACCACAGGCTAGCTGTTACCTGTATTGATGGCTGAGTGATCCCAATAATATTAACCTTCTATTGGTGACGTGCCGTCAATTTGACACCTATTAACTAAAACCACTGGATATGTGTCGAACGACTGTTTCCCCTCACCCGCACTTCTCAGTAGCTGCATTTAGCTCAGTTTGGCGTCCGATTTCACACAAATTGGTACTTGCAAACGCACAGATGATGAGATATAGGATACCCGACGTCAATTTGACGTCACATCACCAATAGTGTCCGTAATTTATACTACTATCAAGTTGTAGTTTTTCATTAAAAATTAATCCAAATGACGAAGATTACGAGTATTAACACTGATATTTTAAAACAAAGTAGCAGTGATGAGTTAGAACAGAATCACTGAGTGGAATCTGATCGTAACACGAAAAGTGAGCAGAAAGTCCAGAACCTGACACGGACTCCGAGGATGAGTTTTTTAGTAATTTGAAAAGTGGTAGGCTTTTGTTGCTCAATAAGTGCCGCAAAAAATAAAAAAAAACATCACATTTATACAAATAGTGCAAGAAACCTGCCTTTATTGCCTTGAAAAAAACCCACTCCTCACCAAAATTAATCTTTATTTTTTTCCACTGTAGTAGTATGTTAAAACATTTTTTTTTCGTTACTTATTAAAGTATCAATAAGAACTGAACGTTGGATTTCATTTTGTTTTATTTATTTAATTTTATCTTCATTGATTTCAATATCTACGAAAATGCAAGCTGAATATTAATACTAAGTTTGTGTGAATAATATACGTAAAATTTCCTATTGTAATAATATATAAAAAGTATTTAATTTATGAAAGTAAGATATCTAATTGTAAATAAAGCCATTTGTTTCATCCCCATGCACTTAGTTGTCCTGAAATTCGGCTTTGCAGAAGTACGTCAAAATGACGGTACGTCACCAATACTGTTACTCAATCTGACGTCACCAGTAGAAGGTTAAACAAAATAAACAAAAAAAATGTGTCCAAATGTTTTCTCGATACCAGGATTTCATAAACTCAAGAAGAGACTATCAGTCCTCCACAAAAATCTTAATCGCATAGAAATATCTCAAAGAGAAAAAGTGTAGTCTCAACACAAATACATTTTCTTTCATCTTCCAAACTTTACCTTTCAATGCTATCATTTGTATGGTGGCTGCGTCACCTCCCCATCCCTTTTTCGTCTACTTATCTTCACTAAATACGAAAGTGAGTTTGTTTGTTTGTTACGTTTTTACCAAATTCAAATATTTTTTGCTCAACATAGTCATCATCATCATCAGCTTATAATGTTCCCACTGCTGGGACTCAGGCTTCCTCTCTGTTGAGGGAGTGGGCCATGATCCACCATGCGGGCCCAGTGTGGGTTGGTAGATGTCACATGTCTTCGAATTTTTGGTTCTAGGACATGCCGGTTTCCTCACGATGTTTTCATTCACCGTTTTGAGGGCAGTGGGAATGAAATAAATTACACAAAGTAATGCGCCTGGCGGGGTTTGAATTCACGACCTACAACTCGTAAGCCGGGACCGATACCACTGGGCCACCACTGCTCAACATAGTACAATGTAATTACATTTTTAGATTGTAAAGTGAATACCTACTTGGTACACTGTGTTGCACCAATTCAGTACCCTTAGCACGAGTTTTCAGTATTTGAGACGTAAAGTAAACTGGAACTTTGACAATTTCAAATTGACAATTTTATTTTCAAGGAATTAATAGTTCTTTCTTCGCACACCAGAGGCGCTGTTCCATTTTTTCATACAAGAAACGCTGTAAATACTGGAAAGACGCTGTAAAGTAAAAGAGTGAAAATTCATAATAATGTAATGTCAAAAAAACAATTCACAAACTAAGTAATTAAATGTCATAAATTAAAATTCAAAAGTCAGTAACATCACAGTACTATCCCTAAATCACTGAGCCGATATTGAAAACTTTTCGCACACTAGAGAAGGTTATATGTCATGTGTAATGTCATGAGTTACTTTTCCTGCCTTTTTTAACTTTACATTAAACTTGAAGATTGAATGATACAGGGATTATTATAGAATTTTCTATGCAATTTTTATAACATCGTCCAATTTACTACAAAATTTCCAAAAATATCAATCAACGCGGTTGAAATCGCGAGCATAAGCTAGTCTACCATATTTCTGTCTCACCTCACGTTTCGTTTGTTCCACGTGACTTTTGCTTTAAATCTACTGATTCACAAGTAGTTTTTCTGAAGGCAGTACTTTGGAAGCGTCGCGTCGCGACGTGTTGATTTTTACATTTTTTCTACCCTTTTCGTAAAATTGTTAACAGTTCGTAAAATGTTTGAGTGGAAAGTTTTTTGGATTTGTCGAGGGACTAGTTTATTTATTAGGTGCGTCCACACAGTGCTAGCACCTTCCTACGGCATTTGCCGCGCGAGAAAACTGCCTCGCGAGGCTGCTTGCTCTGTGTGGACGCGCCTATTGTTTCTCGACCGAGGCATGAAACAATATACCCGAGCAAAAAAAAAGCTGACACTGGGTGGCTCGCGCGGTCAGGCCGAGACGCACGTCCACACTAACCGAGCTGCTTCGCGCGGCAATTGGCTCGCGAGGCTGCTTGCTCTGTGGTGTACGCACCTTCACCCGCTACAACTCAAAAATTACCACGGCTACATATTATTATCGGGGCAAAAATTTGGTAGACAGACAGTTTTTACCAAATTCCATCCAAATCCTTTCCGTAATTTTTGCGCGAATAAGTAACTAACATCCATTCATCCATCTATTCAGAAATTCAGAAAAGTGTCGCTTCGCGTCATGAGCAAGCTCGCAAATGTTACGGATGCTATTTCACTGTAAGTGCTGCGAAAAGTTGCTTCATTTGCTCGTCTTTCTCAACCTTTTTTCCAACAGAATTCTGTCCGAGTTCTATATCTAAAGCCGAAATTCATCTGCATCAGTTTGAACAAACTTTAAATCCAAGTCCACCAAAGTTATTCCATGTAAATCCTAATTAAGGGAAGCTTAATTAAGGCATGACATAACTGTCAACATCATTTGCAAAGTTGCGGTACCTAAAGTTGGTGCAACAGAAGTTTGGGATGAGCACAACTTTGTAAGTGTCAATTTAGGCAAAGCTTAAGTTTGTTCGCGAAATCTGTTAGTAACTTTGCTTATTTTTGAATATTCAAAAAACACTAGCTAGCTATTTAGATCGGGTATTATTATTTTACGAGGATCTAGTATCGGGATTTTTAAGGCATCTTGCCAAATGCGTTGAAAGTTTCAAGTTCATTTTGAAAAATAAGAACTTGAAAGTTTGAATGAAATGCCGTTCAACATAATTTTGCTCTTAACGTTGTCAAGGAGACGAACTATTCAAATAAGTACATAAACGAAGCAAAGATTATGATAGAAAAGTGCATTTATGAGACTTTATTTCTTGACAGCTACAACCTTGAGGTCTATAAGTCAAGGGTACAGGCTTCTAGGCAAGCGTGCTTCACCATCGACACATCATCGCTTACCATCAGGCGAGGTTTTTTTTTTTGGAACGAATTTCCTTATCGCGCGTTGTGAAAGGGGGCTGGACGGAAAAAAATCTTACGAAAAGTTGTCACGACACTTTTATCCGACTGCGGTTTTTGCGACGCAAAGGAGGGTAATGTGTTTATTACCATGGAATGGAATGGAATGGAATGAAGTGGAATGGAGTGGAGTGGAGTGGAGTGGAGTGGAGTGGAGTGGAGTGGAGTGGAGTGGAGTGGAGTGGAGTGGAGTGGAGTGGAGTGGAGTGGAGTGGAGTGGAGTGGAGTGGAGTGGAGTGGAGTGGAGTGGAGTGGAGTGGAGTGGAGTGGAGTGGAGTGGAGTGGAGTGGAGTGGAGTGGAGTGGAGTGGAGTGGAGTGGAGTGGAGTGGAGTGGAGTGGAGTGGAGTGGAGTGGAGTGGAGTGGAGTGGAGTGGAGTGGAGTGGAGTGGAGTGGAGTGGAGTGGAGTGGAGTGGAGTGGAGTGGAGTGGAGTGGAGTGGAGTGGAGTGGAGTGGAGTGGAGTGGAGTGGAGTGGAGTGGAGTGGAGTGGAGTGGAGTGGAGTGGAGTGGAGTGGAGTGGAGTGGAGTGGAGTGGAGTGGAGTGGAGTGGAGTGGAGTGGAGTGGAGTGGAGTGGAGTGGAGTGGAGTGGAGTGGAGTGGAGTGGAGTGGAGTGGAGTGGAGTGGAGTGGAGTGGAGTGGAGTGGAGTGGAGTGGAGTGGAGTGGAGTGGAGTGGAGTGGAGTGGAGTGGAGTGGAGTGGAGTGGAGTGGAGTGGAGTGGAGTGGAGTGGAGTGGAGTGGAGTGGAGTGGAGTGGAGTGGAGTGGAGTGGAGTGGAGTGGAGTGGAGTGGAGTGGAGTGGAGTGGAGTGGAGTGGAGTGGAGTGGAGTGGAGTGGAGTGGAGTGGAGTGGAGTGGAGTGGAGTGGAGTGGAGTGGAGTGGAGTGGAGTGGAGTGGAGTGGAGTGGAGTGGAGTGGAGTGGAGTGGAGTGGAGTGGAGTGGAGTGGAGTGGAGTGGAGTGGAGTGGAGTGGAGTGGAGTGGAGTGGAGTGGAGTGGAGTGGAGTGGAGTGGAGTGGAGTGGAGTGGAGTGGAGTGGAGTGGAGTGGAGTGGAGTGGAGTGGAGTGGAGTCGCGACGATTATTTTTGTTGAGTGTATACAGTAACTTCGTTCCATCCGGGTGTCCCTTGACACCTCTCAAGTTTTTTTTTAACGTGGTAAAATCATCAAATGAGTCCTACCACCCCGGGCAGGGCGGGAGGGACTGTCAGACTCGTACTGACTAAAATCCACGGTGTCCTTCAATAGCCCTTTATGTTCCGGGGCCACGGTATCCTGGGTTAAGAAAAACCCGCGACCCCAGCAGGCATTTGGCGCGAAACACGACGCGCCACCGACCCGGGCTTGGTCCTTGGTCGGACGGCGAGCTACACATTACTCACCGTCCGCAAGCCCGCTCCGCCGCTGTGCCCTCTGCTGATCAGAGGGACACGCGTTGGAGCGTCCACACGACAGGCTATTCGCATACAGGCAAAGAGACCCCTTAGGCACACAGTGCCTAAGAAAGACTTTTTGCCCGCATCCCAGGGTGCACCGGGCCGAAAAACTGATCTTCCCCCCGGAAGTATCCGAGAGGGAGTTCCAGTCCTCGGGCGCACGTGGAGGTTTCCTGTCTTAGCACCCCTTAATTTTGTCCTTAGAGAAAAACTTCTAAATACCATTTTAGCGATAAATTCGAATTAGAATGTACTAAACAAGAATAAGGAAGATACCATAAACCAACAATTCAAAGGGATAGAACCCAAAGACAAAAGCGTAGATCCTTTTTAACGAAATTGCGTGCGATTTGCAGTAAGTGGAAAGAACTGGACGCATTCACAGACCGTTTATGGTAAGCTAACACTGCAAGATATATTCAACCTTGAATCACAGGCCCTAAGATGTATTTTTGACCGTTTTTGGAAACAGGATGCTGTGGTATCCATTTTAGCTTGGAGTGACAACACTGCAAGAGAAATTCAACTCTGTTTATAAACTGTTAGGGTTGTGAATTTAATAGATTGGAGGTAAGTATAGCGTGGTTTCCTCAGTTACGATCGCATGAGGACAGTTTAAAAGAATTGCAGTCCTATTTATGAAGTGTTAAGGCGTGTTTTTGGATGGGTTTTGATACAAGATGGCGTGGCTTTTTGTGGTGTAACTGAGTCTTTGCGTTTAAGAGGAATATCATGTCGTTTGAGTCCGTTAGAATGTTTTCTAATGTTTGGAGGCGTTTGTACGATGTTTTGATTCGTCTTTTGTTAAGTTATAAGCGAACACAGAAGTATAAGGGGGCGCTCCCTCACCGCGAGCATTTACCTGTAATATGTAACGTTGCAGATTCTAACATTCGAAGACAATAGAGCATCAAATTGCGCACTTTTATGTTACATTACAGGTAAATGCTCTCGGTGAGGGAGCGCCTTTAAACATACAACACTAGTACGTACTGATTCACAGGTGCTCTAAGTTTTATAAAATGCTTGATAGTACACTATTTCAGTAACGGCACCTGCAAATAATATTGATAGGTGCCGTGTGTGGAATGATAATTACAGGTGCCATTGATTCAGGTGAAACAGCACATAAGTAGGTCCTCAACGTAGAATACGTACCCCTTTTTTTTTTTTTTAGCGTGGTAAAATCATCAAATGAGTCCTCCAACCCCGGGCAGGGCGGGAGGGACTGTCAGACTTCTACTGACTAAAATCCACGGTGTCCTTCAATAGCCCTTTCTGTTCCGGGGTCACGGTAAGGAAATAATCCCGCGACCCCGGCAGGCTTTGGCCCTCTGAGAGGGGGGCCCCGTCATTATGCTGACGCTCTTTGAGGCGCGCGTGGGACACAACGCGCCGTCGACCCGGGCATGGTCCTTGGTCGGGCAGCGAGTTGCCCTTAACTCGCTGCCCGCATGCCCGCGCCTACGGTGGCCGGAGATCATCAAGCGACGTCCGTCGCCGTGGGCGTCTACCACCGCGGGTGGGGCGGAGGGAGGACTCTGTCCTCTCTCCTTTACGAGCATTACTGCTTCGCAGAAGGAGGCGACCGCTTCCCACTCCGTCTCGCCCCGCAGCATGGCCGCGACCAATGCTAGGCGCGTGAGGTCAGAATACGTACCCCTTACCATACATTTTTAAAGTATCATAATTTGGGTCACGAGGTTGTCGATATGTGGGATGTGGATTCAGCGATCATTTTGCCCGTAGTCGTGTCGGCCCATGGCTTAATTGCCAAAAGCCTCGACCAACATCGTAGGAGGATCTCGTTAGGCAGCTGGATCATCTGATTTAGAAAGCAGTTCTTCTGGACGTCGGCCATAATCCACCACGCGGGCCCAGTGCGGGTTGGTAGATTTCACATGTCTTCGGATTTTTGGTTCTAGGACATGCTGGTTTCCTCACGATGTTTTCCTTCACCGTTTTAAGAGCAGTGGTGATGAAATAAATTAAACAAAGTAATGCGCCTGGCGGGGTTCGAACCTACGACCTATAATTCGTAAGTCGGGACCGATACCACTGGGCCACCACTGCTCTAATTTTTTATAAGTATAGTTTATTATTTTTTAGAGAGTGATGAGTATGATGAATGGAAATGAAGAGGAAAGCTAAAGAAAAGATGGATGGATTGTCTAAGGAACGATGTGAAAGATAAAGGAGTAAATGATACTGTGACGTCTGATGAGGGAGAATAGAAGAAAAAAACGTTTTGCGACGACCACATTTAAAATGAGATACGGCAGGAAGATGATGATGTTTTTTTAGAAGTATTAATTATCTATACTTATAATAAATCTGTAGAGAGGTCAATTCTGTACATGAAATATATTTCCAAAATAACTATCAGGGGGTGATTAGGGATCGATACTGATGCCAAAAACGCAATTAATAAAATTATTGTCTGTCTGTCTGTATAACCGTTATAGAAACAAAAAATACTAATTTTGACGAAACTTGGTACAATTATTTTTCATACTCCTGCGCTGGTTATAGTATACTTTTCATCACGCTACAATCAATAGGAGCAGAGCAGTGAAGGGAAATGTTAGGAAAACGGGAGAAGTTACTCCATACACGCTAATCTTCGGAACTACTGGACGCATTTGATTGTTTTTATTTTTGTTGTATAGCTATTAACTCTGGGCAACATTATAGGCTATAATTTATCTTGGAAATTTGAACACCTGATGCAGAACTGCAATAGATCAGCTAAACTATAAGAGATACAAAAATAGCGCCATAACAAAAATTGTTCCGCGTGATGAGCATTTTCTGCTGCGAAAATAAATTTGAAGATATAGAACACCTGATGTGGAACTCCAAGAGCCCAGCTACACTATTACATATACAGTAATGACGTCTTAGCAAGAGTTGTTCAGCCTGATGAGCACTCCCTGTTGTCGTATAAAAACTGAAGATCTGGAACACCTGATGTGGAACTCCAAGAGCCCAACTACACTATAACATAATGTTGGAATGACGTCTTAGCAAGAGTTGTTTAGTCTGATGGGCATTTCCTGTTGACTTACAAAAATGAAAGATCTGGAACGTCTGGAATCGTCATGCGCGTCCCGTTATTAACCCGTCCCCAGGCTCTAAGAATTCGACATCAGACGTTACAGATCTTCGATTTTGACGACCCCATTGTCGCTGGCATAAGTAACAGGATCCGCGTACGAAGTCGCTGGCAGAAGCTAGTCTTTAATAATATTAACTACGAGAACGGAATAGAGTTTCCATAACAGATTTATTTCAATCGCATCCATCTCGTTGGCAAGCCACAGCAGTGGCCCCGGCGCCGGGTCTGTCAAGTTAGACCCTGTAGATTCAGAAGTTTGGTTCTACATAAGATCTGATATCTTTTTCACAGGGCAAACCTTATGTGGTCGTCTTGGCAACATTTTACATGAAATATTTTGGTGGGATACCTTTTTCAAATTAAATTACAAACAAAATCTCATTAACAGAAACACCCACAAAGTTTAAACATTCATCAAAAACTTTTCCACTTAACAGTACATGCAGGAAAACAAAAGGACTAAACCCTCAAACGGCTGCATTTCTTTTTAATCCTAGAACACAAAACCTTATTTTTTAAACGCGGTCATTTTCAAACAATTTTCCTTACCACTCTGCTATTAGCCGTACAAGGGGGTTGAAAAACAATAGTTTATTTGTCTGCAAACCCAAGTTTCATCCCTTACACAATATAGCTCTTACTGCGTTCATTCGTTCGTTCACTCATTCATTCAACCCCCTTAGCGGTAAGCTTTATTGTTCGTTCGCGGAATGAGAGTGAATTGTTTTTCATTCATTTTTGTTACTCATTTTATAATTATGTTGTGCTGGTTTTGAGCTTTTCGTAATTAAGATTTTTGTAGAGTTCGTTCATTAATTTGTGGAAGTTTTCCATAATTATAGCTTACATCGAATGAGGTCACTACTTTAACCCTAAAATAGTGATACTTGTAGGTGAAAGTGAATCCTCACTGAGCATCACCATAGCATAGTTGTATTGACTACAATACAACTATGTGGTGAGAGAAAGATTATTCTTGGAACTTGCAATCTTTTAAAATCAAAGTCACACTTTTTTTATTATTATCGAACTGGATAAACATTATACCGTCTTACTACAAAAACGTTAAACATCGGTTGAACACTTGCCTAAAAAAACTGTGAGCTGAGAAATAGCATTTGACGTTCGTTGATATAAGGGTCGTTTTGCAATTAAACTTTTTTTTTAAACAAGACAGTGTTTATCAGGTGTTTAACTTTTTGTGGTACGACGGTCACTGTCAAAGGTACGATATTGAACTAACTGACAGTATGACAGATGGAGGTGGTTATTATTATTGTAGTACAGACGTCAGCACATCATCCTACTCGAATCTGTAAAAAAAAAACTTGAGAGGTGTCAAGGGACACCCGGATGGAACGAAGTTCCTTTCGATTAATTAGTGAAGGAATTGTAATAATTTTTATTTTTTTAAGTTATAATAATATTTTATGATTTTTGTTATTTGACATCTGGGATTTCTATTTTGATAGTAATATCGGTTTCAACACCCTCAAAAACAACGAAAACGACATCCATGATGAAAACCTCGATAATTTTGGCAGCCGCCACCTTGGATTTACATTTTGACTGCTATATTGGATTCAACACCCTCAAAAACCATGAAAACGATACCCATGACGAAAACCTAGATATTTTTTTCAGCCGCCATCTTGGATTTACATTTAAACTGCACCATCGGTTTCAATACCCTCGAAAACCATGAAAACGACAACCATGACGAAAACCTCGATATATTTATGCAGCTGCCATCTTGGATTTACATTTTGACTGCACCATCGGTTTCAACACCCTCGAAAACCATGAAAGCGACACCCATGACGAAAACCTCGATAGTTTTTGCAGCCGCCATCTTGGATTTACATTTTGACTGCACCATCCGTTTCAACACCCTCGAAAACCATGAAAACGACACCCATGACGAAAACCTCGCTATTTTTTGCAGCCGCCATCTTGGATTTACATTTTGACTGCAACATCGGTTTCAACACCCTCGAAAACCATGAAAACGACACCCATGATGAAAACTTCGATAATTAATGCAGCGGCCATCTTGGATTTACATTTTGACTGCACCATCGGTTTCAACACCCTCGAAAACCGTGAAAACGACACCCATGACGAAAACCTCGATATTTTTTGCAGGCGCCATCTTGGATTTACATTTTGACTGCACCATCGGTTTCAACACCCTCGAAAACCATGAAAACGACACCCATGACGAAAACCTCGATATTTTTTGCAGGCGCCATCTTGGATTTACATTTTGACTGCACCATCGGTTTCAACACCTTCGAAAACCATGAAAACGACACCCATGACGGAAACCTCGATATTTTTTGCAGCCGCCATCTTCGATTTACATTTTGACTGCAACATCGGTTTCAACACCCTCGAAATCTATGAATAATCGTCGCGACTCCACTCCGCTCCGCTCCACTCCACTCCACTCCACTCCACTCTTTGAGCTCTAGCACTCTTTCGCAACGAGCGATAAGGAACTTCGTTCCAATAAACACATTACCCTCCTTTGCGTCGCGCAGTCGGATAAAAGTATCGTGACAACTTTTTTTAAATTATTTCCGTCCAGCCCCCTTTCACAACGCGCGATAAGGAACTTCGTTCCAAAAATGTAACCGTCTTCAAAAAAAACCACAAAAAAGGGTAAAATAACTTACAAAACTTTTCTTTCGGAAGTCGGTGACTTTTTTTATTAATTTCATTGTCTCTTTTGCCACCGACTTCCGAAAAAAATATTTTACTCTTTTTAGTTTAAATATTCAACCAAAATTCTTGTCAAATACATCATTTTCTTACATGTGCATTAGAATTTTGTAATCCGTAGCACGGGTAATAACATCGTTAACATCTCTTTCATTCCTTCCCTATCTTAAAAACTACTGAACCGATTTTGATGAAACTTGCAGTATTCCATAAGTTGAACGATACCTAGTACAACATAAAAAGAATTACTTAAATCGGACTTGTAGTTCCGGAGATATGCGAACACAAACATAATTTACTAAATCAGTCGATGCCGACTCCTTACTAGAGGAGTTGTACCTTCCATCATCAGCTCATCCACCTGAGATGATGATTATCAGATGCAAATACTTGAACAGCTTTAGAAAATATATGAAAATGGTACTATGTGCCTATAAAATTTGAAGGTTGCCCTCGATTTCCCTGGGATCCCATCATCAGATCCTGACTTAATGATCATAGGACCACTTGAGAAGTTACCCTTTTAAGCAAAAGAAAAAAATTCCAAATCGGTCCAGGCGTCTTCGAGAAATCGGGGAAAATACATTAAAAAAAAAAGATTCCGACGAATTGAGAACCTCCTCCTTTTTTTGAAGTCGGTTAAAAATTGGCAATCGAACGTGAACCTTCTTGTTTTGTGCTATATTTGAAAATCTATCACGGTTGACAGATTTTGGGAGCTTGATGTGCTGGCGTCTGTACATATTATTTGACGATCAGATAAATATTTTTGGAAAAATAAAACAAAATTGTAAGAAAAAGAACAACAATGTTTTCAATATTTCTAATATTGCAGCACAAACAGTCGCACGTGCTATCAATGTGATGCATTAAGAGGTATCAGAGTTGAGAAAATGGCTGTTGTTGCTGATGTTACCTTTATATTCGATCACTAGTGTTTATGAGGTAGGCAGAACTGATGGTCGGAAGACAAAATTTGGAATAATAATAATTATGCTTCGAAAACAGGTTCTTACTTTTAACAGATTTTGAATAAAGGAGGAGTTCAATCCATCGGAGTCTTTTTTTGACGTGATAACGTCTTATAATTCGATGGCCAGCTGCACGCACGAAAAAAGATGACGTCATGCGGCGTTACCTCGCTCTGTAGCGTTCCATAGCAACGGCGTGTCAATTGTTTGTTTATAGCAACGTAAGTGCAGTATTTTCTTATGACGTTGTCACGTTCAACTATCGTCGTCAGTAAACCGACTTTACAGACAACCGATTTTTTTAATTATTTAATTTATGAACCCCGTGTTCTCGATGACACCCGGAGTCCTGGATTAATTTGGAAAATTCTTCGTTTGTTAACAAAATACTTAACAGATAGCCCCATAGTAATAATTATGGTCAGGATCTGATGACGGAATGTAGGAGAAATCGAGAGAACTCTTCAATAAATAAGCGATTGCTGCTATCGCATATCTGTACCCTTAGCACGAATTTTCACTCTTTTACTTTACAGCGTCTTTCCAGTATTACTACTTAGGAAAATTGACAAAGTTCCAGTTTACTTCAAAAACTGAAAACTCGTGCTAAGGGTACTGTACATTTTTTACGAAATTACTAAATATTTAACACGCCTGTACTAATAAGAGAAACCAATAAAAAAAATGTGGTGTAAAATCAGCAAATAAGTTCACCCACCCTATGAGTCGAGCCCTAGGTACTATCAGACTTTTACTGACTAATAACCACCCTGTTCCTTCGGTGGCCTTTACGTTCCAGGGTCACAATTACTTTTAAGACACTCCCGCGACGCTGGCAGGCGTTTGGCAATATGAGGGCTCCGTCAGTTTGTTGATAGCTTCTTAAGTAAGAAAGAAAACGTGTTATATCATATTCACACAGGATAGAACAACAATATTAAACTAAAAAGAAAATAATAAACTAAGTATGAAGTTTGTTCTTTTATTAGGCCTTTGTCGTTTCAGCATGTGCTGTTACATGTGGCACATGTGATGTGAAACCGTACTCGCCATCAACTCGGTTCTGGTCCTTGATTAGACGGCGAGCTACCTATTACTCGACAAACTCAAGCTCAACTTATATACTTTCCGCGCCCTACTTCTACAACATAATTTTTTGTTTATGCGAAACCCGATACACCTGTCCAATATTATTGTGTAAAGAATCTATGTACAAAATTTGAAAACCGTATCATAAAAAATCACAAAGTTATAAGCTTGTATTTTACCTGGATGTCCGTTCAAAAACATGCTCATTTCGCGGTACACCCACGTAAACCGCGTCTACTGTGTTATACACTCGTGATAATAGTTTGGCAATGTGAACCTAACCATACTGTGATTGTATTGTAATTAACTGGTAATAAAATTTAATTAATATATTTTTGAAAAAAAAAATATAACATGGTATAAAAATTATTGGAACCGAATCAGTTACTGATTCTGAACAAACTATATTCAGGTTTCGCTAAAAATAATGTTGTATACGGTCTAGCATAATATTTCATTCCAGAATATTCGATACAGAACAACATAACTCTTTTAATTCATCAAATAAAGTTAAACAAAAACAAGTCGATGGACATTTTCCAACAACATCAATGCTACTGGACATCGAACAACTTTAGACAGTTGAAAACGTTCAGATAAGTCGGCCGACAGGCTTCAGAGCTAGGTGTTATCTTTCTATTCTGTAGATCTACTGTAGAACTAGTTGGGGACTGCGTATTGAATAGTCAATCCTTATTCCGTCATTATCACGTTCATTTTAGGTATTTAAACTTTTTTTTCGAATTATGGGACAGTACTTCGACGCCCACAAATTAAAAATTGACAATGCAGAGTTAAAACTCAAGTAATATTTTCTAGGGTTCCGGTATCCAAAGGTACCGGTACTCAACGGGACCATAATAACTAAGACCCGTCGTTTTTCATCTGTCTGTCTGTCACCAGGCTGTATCTCATGAACCGTGATAATATTAGACAATTGAAATTTTCACAGATGATATATTTTTGTTGCCGCCTTATTAAATAAAAAAAAAAAATGAAGAATTTGTTTGCTTGAAAGCGCTGAACTCAATAACTATTGGTACGAATTGAAAGATTACTTTGTGTTGAATAGCCCATTTATCGTGGAAGGCTATAGGCTATTAAACATCACGCTACAACAAATAGAAACCGAGCAGCGTTGTAATACTCGTAATGAACGCAAGAAAAAGCCGTAACAATACATAATATAATTGTTTCGTTTTATCAAGTTAGTGGCAACATTAACAGTAAATTATCACACACTCCAATAATTGCCAAAACATTAAATTCAGTTTTATTCAAACATATAATATTTGAACACAGAACAATTGGAATTGTTGCACCAGTACAAAATGGCGAACCATTAATTTTCAATTTGTACTTCAGTGAGACACAGATGTATTGTTATCGGAAGTGGTTTATTATTGACTAGTGTTTGCCCGCGGCTTCGCTTACGTTAATTTAGAATTTGAGAAACAATACGGATCGTGTAAGTGGCGCCATCTGGAATATGCACGTAATTGTTTTCTCAGCAACAGCTCTCTTCTGTTATTCGGGATGAAAGATACCCTATACCCGTGTCTATACTCCTAACAACGTATATGCTAAATTTTGGGACGATCGATTCAGTAGGTAGTAATGCGTGAAAAGGTAAAAAAACAAACATACTTGCATTTTTATTATTAGTTTAGATCAATAATGTTATACCTACATACATAGATACATAGTTTGCATAGGAAACATCCTTATTTGAGCGACATTAATTTCAAAGATCCGTGTTTATCTTAAACATTAGACCATAATAATTTGGTCGATTTACAGTATCGCTGCAAGTTGAACGTACGATAGCATTGCTCTTCTCCCTTCAGCATACCGCGTGATACCTAAAAAATAACTAATTATTTGACTCGATGAGTACAACTTGTCGTCGTTTCAAACAGAATCTATGCACTGGTTTGAGCACCAATGCAAAACATAAATAAACACAAAATAATAGAAACACTGATTGTTTTCGAATCTTTTAAAATTCCTACACCTCGAAACAATTACAGTTTAAAAAAAATAATCCAACTTACTACCTACAATTTACCTAAATCAGTGTAGATTTATATCCTAGAGAACTATTGAAAAAAATAGTAATAAATTAAAATTGCGAATAATATTGAAATAAAAGTATGCACAATTTTTTTTTTATTATTTGAAACTCTTAGGACAAATAAAAACAAAAAAATGAAACACAAAAAGTGAAAAAGAAAATTGCAAGATTTGATCCTGAGACCCCTTGCACGAAAGTCATGCAGGTTACCAACCAGACTGGCTAGTACGCTGACAGTAGTTTTCAAATAGCGGTTCTTATACAAATGTCAACAATGACTGAAAATCAACATATTATAACATTGCTAATCCCCCAAGGAGAATAGCGTAATTATACATATCCTATTAATTGAAGAGCAGTTTAAGGAATATTTGAGAAAAAATTGAATAAATAATATACAGTGGTTTAGCTTCTAACTCCAAACAAACATTTAAAAACAACAAAATTCAAAATTGCTTATCTCCCAGGGAAAATAGCGTAATAATACTAAGCCTATTAACAGAAGCATATTATTAGAAATATTTGAGGAAAATTTGATCGTCAACTTTACAGTAGTTTAGGAGATAGGTCAAATAAAAAAAAACATAAAAAATTTCGAAAAAAAAAAAGTTGATTTGGCATCAGAATCGATCCCTTATCTCGAAAAAAATACAAAAAGAAAAAAATATTCAATGTACAGGAATGACAGCTCTACGATTTTATTATAATATGTAAAGAAAATTGAAAGCTCATGGCTAAATTTATTACATCCGCAGAGGCCGATCTTACGGGTTAAGCCGCGCATGCTGAGGTTGCTCGTTGGATGGGTGACCATCTGCATCATAGCGAGTTTCTTCCGTGCATCGGAAAGCACGCAAAGCTGTTGGTCCCGGCTATCATTTGTAGATCTTTGACAGTCGTTACTATTATTCAGAAGCTCAAAAGTCTGCCAACCAGTCTTACCATAGGGCGACACCCCACGGTAAGACTGGTTGGCCAGTTACTGGATTGTGGAGGTCCGATAAGCAGTCGCTCCAAGTAAAATACTGATATTCAGCTGCATCTGGTTCGACTGGAAGCCGGCCACAATATAGTTGAACCTCCTCACAATGCGAGCCGTATCGAGGAGTACTGCCTTCTGAATCAGTTTCTTTATCCAACCTGCTAATGAGAGCCTCGAAAGGCGTTTTTGCTACTAAGTTAGACTGGAAGACCGAAGACCCCAACATTATTGAGAATAGCCAGGTAAATCATTTAAAACAATAAACGGAATATGACCATTTACACCAAAATACACGTAGTAAATATTGTTTCTGTTCTAAAATAAAAGTTAGCACCGAAGCGCCATAACCAAGCAATTTATATTTTGTACGACAAACTAATTATTATGCTTCCCATGACTCAGTTTTCTCTTCAACTAGGGATTTACGATACCTTTGCTTTTTTATCGATTATTTGGATCGATGGACAGACATTTACTGACTAAAAACCACCCTGTTCTTACACAAACCTTTAGCGTTCCGTGGCCCTTGTCCCCAATCTCATGTCCATGATACTACATCATACTACAGACAGTTCCGCGACTCTAGCAGCAGTGTTACCCCATAGAGACATGAGGCGAGCGTGCATCATGATGTGCCGTCGACTCCTGCCTGATCCTTATTCAAACGGTGAAAATGGGATCACAACACCCATGAAATAAGATCCTGAAAAATAAAAAAGTACGGACGAAGTACGATCCGCAATTATAATTTGATCTTATCATTCTGTGGGATGCAAAATATCTGAATTTATTTGAATGAATTAAATATTTCTCAAAACGAATGCATGTTTCGTTTATTTATAACTATTTATTTAATACAATTAGTGCGGCTTAGAATGCCATTAACACTAAATTAAATGATCCTTTAACATTCTGTCTCCTCACAGAATTGCAAGCACATAATTTAAATTTAACTATTTTTTATAAACGAAAAATGTGAAAGTTCTAAACTTATTTAACAATATTGTACGATGTAGATAGATACAAGCACTATTCCATCTGTATCGATTTAAAAATATCGAAGTGTCATAAATTCAGTTTTATCGATAAAGATCGGATCGGATCGTGAGCATCACTATCGCTAACTTTGCGCAACCAAGGTAAACTTAGAGCTTAAACCACAAGCTACTAGGTGTACCGGTGATAAACGACTTGTATGAGCTGAATTTTTAGTTGCTGTCTACAAGACAGGGGAAAATCGACCTTACGGCGATATTTTTCAAAGGATTAACTGAAATGTTTATGCGTGGAGATTTAGGTTTGTTTTTTTGAGTTCACCCAGAAAGAACTGGTGGAACTACTTCACATCAAAGAAATAGATTAAAAACTATTTGGAGCCGATCTCCGACAGGAATGGTGTTAGCAAACCAAGCAGTCTAGTCTAACACATGGGCGCCACCAGTTGCTATGATGATTTAGAGGAAATTGTTTTCTTCAAATATTTGAGCCTGGCGAGATGTAGGATTGTATTGGCACTTTAAATATTCAATTTTAAAGTTATAAAGCTTTCGAAATGCCTGAAACTCTTTTTGTGGTACCAAAAAAAATCGTATCTTTAAATACGTCTGGCTTCGTTCAAAACCAGTTTCTCTCAGTTAAGTCTACATATCTGTGTTTAGGGATAATTAAAGAAGTATTGAGAGTCTTCAGTGCCCTCAATCACTAACTTGATCTCTCTAATTAGAGTAGCACTACAGCTGATAGTCTTTTTACTTAAATATTATATAAGTTACTTGACACTGCCGTGGTCGCGGGACTGCCGAATTACCGTGACCCCGGAACGTAAAGGGCTATTGAACGACACCGTGGATTTAAGTCAGTACAAGTCTGACAGTCCCTCATGCCCCGCCCTGAGAGGGAGGACTTATGGTGATGATTTTGCCACGCAAAAAAAAAGTCACTTGACACTTCCATCAATTCTACATCCCCGTAAAATCGAAATAACTGTAATCGTCATAATTTGCGTCGCGAATCGGAATTTTGGATAAATAGGCGAATGCACAAAATCCAGTAATTCAATGGTAAATTCGTGACAATTTATCGCGTTTCCTATTACGTTGTTGCCTATTGAAAATTGGTGATTTATTCCATCATCATGTCCTGTGGTGGGCGCATTCTTAATTGTGGTTTTTGGATGATGATCTGAGCAATTATGGGTCATAAACAACCTATAATATTCGCTGGGACATAGCCTCTCTGTGAGAGGGTGTGGGCCATTTTGTTTAATTCCTTTTTTCATTTTTTTCACTATATTTTTTTCTTTTTATTTATAATAGGTTCGCGTTTGACCACTATTTCGCCTGATAGTAAGCGAAGATGTGGTCGACGGTGAAGCACGCTTGCCTAGAAGTAAACCTGTTCACTCTTGACTTGAAGACCCCAAGGTTATAGCTGTTGGGAAATACAGATGCCGGTGGGGAATTCCACTCCTTAGCTGTGCGTACGTACTGGGAGGGATGTCCACCATAATTATATCGATGGCGCATTGCCGTGCGTCTTGTAGTCAGAATTAGGAAAGGGTCAGGCGGAATCAAGTTGTGCAGTTCCATCGCACACTCTCCGAAATGTAACCGATAAAAAACCGACATGCTGGCAACACGGCGTTGTTCAAGGCTCTGGAGCTTTGAATCGACCAGAGCATCGTTACCGATTAGCTTCTTGGCCCGTTTATCTATTGACTCAAGTGCATCTAGTTGGTATTTCCATAATCCGCCACACGGGCCCAGTAGGGGTTGGTAAGTGTCATTATGGCCTTTAGAATTTTTGGTTTTAGGACATGTCAATTTCCTCACAATAGTGGCAAAATAAATTACACAAAGTAATGCGCCTAAAGTGTAGGTACGTTATCATTTCTACGAGGGATGTGGCTTGCCTATATGCCAATTTGACTTGCAACTATTCTGTCGGTCCTGCCGGGGTCGCGGGACTACCGAGCTACCGTGAGTCCGGAACGTAAAGGGCTATTGAGGGACACCGTGGATTTTAGTCAGTACAAGTCTGACAGTCCCCTCCTGCCTTGCTCTGAGTGGGAGGATTTTACCACGCTGTAAAAAAAAAACTTATGCAATTATAATTTTATTTATTTATTTTATTCATGCAGTATTGCTTTTTCTTTGATATTAATTCAAGTTACACTTTTTGAGCGTGGTGACCGATAAGAAAACAAATTTTACTATTATTAAATAAATAAATAAAGTTAATATTGTTTTAGAAAACCATGAAAACGACACCCATGATTAAAACTTCGATAATTTATGCAGCGGCCATCTTGGATTTACATTTTGACTGCACCATCGGTTTCAACACCCTCGAAAACCGTGAAAACGACACCCATGACGAAAACCTCGATATTTTTTGCAGCCGCCATCTTGGATTTACATTTTGACTGTACCATCGGTTTCAACACCCTCGAAAACCATGAAAACGACACCCATGACGAAAACCTCGATATTTTTTGCAGCCGCCATCTTGGATTTACATTTTGACTGCAACATCGGTTTCAACACCCTCGAAAACTATGAAAACGACACCCATGACGAAAACTTCGATATTTTTTGCAGCCGCCATCTTGGATTTCCATTTTGACTGCACCATCGGTTTCAACACCCTCGAAAACCATGAAAACGACACCCATGACGAAAACCTCGATATTTTTTGCAGCCGCCATCTTGGATTTACATTTTGACTGCAACATCGGTTTCAACACCCTCGAAAACTATGAAAACGACACCCATGACGAAAACTTCGATATTTTTTGCAGCCGCCATCTTGGATTTCCATTTTGACTGCACCATCGGTTTCAACACCCTCGAAAACCGTGAAAACGACACCCATGACGAAAACCTCGATATTTTTTGCAGCCGCCATCTTGGATTTACATTTTGACTGCACCATCGGTTTCAACACCCTCGAAAACCATGAAAACGACACCCATAACGAAAACCTCGATATTTTTTCATTAAGAATTGATTTTTATTATTTTTTTTTATTATTTATTATTTACAAAAAACCTGTATACACTCAACAAAAATAATCGTCGCGACTCCACTCCACTCCACTCAACTCCGCTCCGCTTCGCTCCACTCCGCTCCGCTCCGCTCCGCTCCGCTCAGCTCCACTCCACTCCGCTCCGCTCAGCTCCGCTCCGCTCAGCTCCACTCCGCTCAGCTCTGCTCCGCTCAGCTCCACTCCACTCCGCTCCGCTCAGCTCCGCTCCGCTCAGCTCCGCTCAGCTCCGCTCAGAACACCGTGTCGAAGACTGCCGAACTGAAACGAAGTTAGACGATGCACGGCCTTCAAGCCACACCTCCTTGCCCGTCGGAGTGGGGAGCGTGAGGTTTTTTCGTTACGGAATTTCTGGATTCGGTCCCCGCGCTCAAGGCCCGCGATAGAAGCTATGCAATAGCTTAAAAATATTCTGTAATGTCGGTGACTTTGTTTCTTCGGCGAATATCTTCGACTCGGAATGTTTTCACGGAAAGAAACTCCGAGCATACCTTTTCATTTTTCTTTAAGTCTCTCTAAAAGGCGAACAGTTAAACACACAATCAAACACACGTGTTTTATTGCCATATATTTTCACTAGAACAAAAAAATACATACATTATTTAGAGCACAAATTATAATTTTAATTACTCTGTACAACCTGTGTCAATGATATCGTCAATATCTATTACTTATTATTTTAGTTTTCATTAATGAACCGTTGGGTATACTTCGTAACATCACTTTAGATCGGTTTCAAAAAGTTCTAGAATTGAAATCATCATTATCATCATCAGCCTGTAATGTTCCCACTGCTGGGACACAGGCCTCCCCTCTTGTGAGAGGGAGTGGGCCATAATCCACCACGCGGGCCCAGCGCGAGTTGGCAGACGTCACATGTCTTCGAATTTTTGGTTCTAGGACATGCCGGTTTCCTCACGATGTTTTCCTTCACCGTTTTTGAGAGCAGTTGTGATGAAATAAATTACACAAAGTAATGCGCCTGGCGGGGTTCGAACCCACGACCCACAACTCGTAAGTCGGGATCGATACCACTGGGCCACCACTGCTCTTCAAAATCCTGAATTGAAATGTAGTTAGTTATTTTTTTAAAACGTTGCTCGACACTAGGAATTTCTCCTGTATCGTGGGTGCGTTTACGAACATAATATACACTCACATACACAAACGCCCAGACCCGGAACAAATATTTGTAGGTCATACAAATATTTGTTCCGTGCGCAGCGCAGCAGTCCAATCGCTCAGTCACTGCGCTAATCGTGTCGTCAACAATAATCCAGGAAAGATGTGTGAGTACAATGATAGTCCTCCTGACCGATTTCGGCCACGGTGGCTAATCCCAACGGAGATTAGCCATCTGTGCCGGATATATTACAGTGCACAAGTGTGTCCGTAGGCACAGGTGCACTCACTGCCTTTACTCTCATAGTACAATGGAATGGCAATCCGACACAACGGCTTTCCGAGGCAGCTACTGACAAATTATTATAGTAAAAACAAGCTTTCATTCATCTCCTGCCTTTTCCCAACTATATTGGGGTCGGCTTCCAGTCGAACCAGCATATATAAGATGCAGCTGGATATCAGTATTTTAATTTTTTTTGTTTATTTTATTTCATCACCATTGCTCTCTGTTGCTGTGCAGGAAAACATCGTGAGGAAATTGGCATGTCCTAGAACTATCAAATTCAAAGACATCCAACCCGCACTGGGCCCGCGTGGTAGATTATGGCCCACTCCCTCTCACAAGAGAGGGGGCCTGTGTCCCAGCAGCGGGAACATTATAAGCTGATAATGATCAGTATTTTACATGGAGCGACTGCCTATCGGACCTCCACAATCCAGTAACTGGGAAATACGATACCCCATGGTAAGACTGGGTGTCAGACTTATGAGCTTATGAATAACAGTAACGACTGTCAAAGATCTGCAAATTTTTGACAGTCTTTTCGAGGGACGGTGGAAACTCGTTATGACAGATGGTCACCCATCCACACACCAACCTTGGCAAGCGCGGCTTTACCTGGAAGATAGGCCTGGGCGGCTGTAATTATTTAGACACAAGCTCCTCGAGACAATGACAAGAAAAACAGGCTTAAATTGTTAAGGAAATACTAACGATAGACAAAGTACTCGTCAAGACGAATCAAACGTCCAAACTCGATGGGTTTGCAGCGTTTCATTGCAGAGTTCCTATGCCTAGCAGCTTTCATCATCAGATCAGCTACATGTCATCATTGTCACGCGATATACAATATATACATGCAAATTTTCAGCTCAATCGGAAACCGGAAAGTGGATCAAGAACTTGCAAGATTTAATTACAGACAACAGTGCAGGTGAAAATAAATAACTAAATAAACGCTTGTAAAAATGTAAATATTCAGTGGTTATTTCTGGAAAAAACGATCGAACTGCACTCAAAAGTATGTCGGCCGACCAGCTGCTACATTGATTAAATAAGTTCAAATAGTGGTTAAACAATTTCGGTTCTAAATACCGAAAATCACATTGTAAAGCACTTTAATTTCATGAAATTAACCACAAATACTTTAAGTGAAATTAATGTTCCCTCAAAATACGGTTTGGTCTAAAAACGCATGAATGCGTCTGTTGCTAAATTAGGGCAATTTGGGTACAAATTAGCACTTTGAAATGAGAATTCTAGGAATAAAATAATTTACTAAACAAAATGTTGCTAAGCTTCGGCACAGGCAGTGGCAGACGCCCACGGCGACGGACGTCGCAAGAAGATCTCCGGCAACCATAGGCGCGGGCATGTGGGCCATGGACCATGCCCGTGTCGCCGGCGTGTTGTGTTCCACGCGCGCCTCAAAGAGCGTCAGCATGACGGGGCCCCCCTCTAGAGGGCCAAAACCTGCCGGGGTCGCGGGACTTATCTCATTATCGTGACCCCGGAACATAAAGGGCTATTGGAGGGCACCGTGGATTTTAGTCAGTACAACAAAAAAAGTGTCCATGCGAGAACGACGATTTATCGAAGCGGAGTGAAATCGTCGCTTAACAATGAGCGTTCACGCTACGGATCCCGTTCTCATTAATACAGTCATAATTAAAAATATTTGACAAAATTATGGTTTTGAAACTTTTTGAGCGCCCATAATATGTAGGTAGGTATGTTGCGTGGCTTCTTTATAATACATCGAAACAGAAAATCACCGCTAAGATTATAAACATAGTAATACAATAGTTCGCCAACATGAGTGGCACCGGTCTTGGCTCGACGAAACTACAGGTTGCTCAATTATCAACGGCCGTTTATGTGTCTCGACTGAACAAAGCAACTTCACCGGACGATATTCAGGCATATATTAGTGAAATGGGTGAAAAGTGTGTTAAAGTGGAACTATTAAATCAGAAACACGATACAGACTTTGTTTCTTTTAAAGTGACAATAGATAGAAGTAGGCTAGAAAGATTTTTATGTGTTGATTTTTGGCCTGCGGGTGTCAGGTTTAGGCGATTCCGTGAGTACACGGCGAGAGGTATTAAAAATCTTAATAATTAATAGTATGGACTGTAAAATATCCCCTATATCAATATTGTCCTATAACTGTAAATCGATTAAACGATCAAAGCAATGTGTGCGCGATCTGACTAAAAATAATGACATTGTGTTACTGCAGGAAACTTGGTTGCTACCCCACGACTTAAATTTAATTAATGAAATTAATGAGGACTTTGAATGTGTTGCCAAGTCCTCTGTTGATACTTCAGCAGGGATACTGAGGGGTAGGCCATATGGGGGCTTAGCCATTATGTGGAACAAAACTAGGTTTCCTAATGTCTCACCTATCAACTGTGATAGTGACCGCCTAGCGGCTGTGAGAATATCGACAGGTATGGGATGTTTTATTGTTGTAAATGTGTATATGCCCGTTGATAATGTCGACAATCTGACTGAGTTTATTGATTGTTTGGGGGCAATAAACGCAATTATAGAAGAGGGTGAGGCACGATGTGTTTATGTGATGGGTGATTTTAATGCACATCCAACCGCGAACTTTGGCCTTGAATTGATAAAGTTTTGTACAGATATGACGTGGGAATGCGTAGATTTTAATTTACTTGGATTAGATTCAGAAACATTTACGTTTATGAGTGAGTCACACGGGTGTCGGCGGTGGCTAGATCACTGCATCGCAACAAAGGCTGCTTGGGATACCGTGGTAGCGGCTGACGTCATATATGACGTCATGTGGTCTGATCACTATCCCTTGCGAATTGTTTGCGATATATCATGTATGACTGTTGAGACAGCTTTCGCCGATTCCAGTGACCATCAAAAGAGAATTAAATGGGGCAACCGTACCAAAGAACAAATTAATGCATACCAAAAATATTGCTCTAACAAATTATGTGATGACTTTATTATGTTTAAGTGTGACTGTGATAATAATATAAAATGTGTACATTATGACAAATATTGTGAAACAATTGACTCGTATTATTCGTATATCGTTGATACATTGCAGAATGCTGCCATACTGAGTTCTCGTGTAGGTGAACAGAGGCGAAGCAAAAAGGTGACTGGATGGAACTACCATGTACGGGACTGTCATCAAACTGCTAGGCTCCATTTCAAGGTTTGGGTGGAGGCTGGTAGACCATTACAAGGCTTAAGTTTTGAAAATATGCGTAGTAGTCGTTCAATGTTTAAAAATAAAATCAAGTGGTGTCAGAAAAATGAGGAATCCATAAAAATGAATATTCTGGCCTTACATAGACAAGAAAATAATTTTGTCAAGTTTTGGAATGCGACTAAAAAGTTTAATTATAAACAGAACCTTCCTATTTCTGTCGATGGTATGCAGGAAAAAAGTAAAATAGCTGATCTGTTTGCCAATAAATTTAAAGTTGAACCCCTGCAAGTCGATTGTAAGCTCAACAATGATACTGTCGTGACAGAGCCACTGCCACCATTTGCGCTAGTTGATGTGATCTCTGCAATAAAGAATATGAAGCGTGGCAAGTCTCCGGGGCACGATGGTCTCAGTGTTGAGCACCTTGTCTGGGGAAGTACTAATTTATTTCCTCATTTGACTGCACTTTTTAACTTATGTGTTAAACACGTTTACTTGCCGAAACTTTTGATGAAAACCGTGGTGGTTCCGATAGTTAAGAATAGAACAGGCGACTTGAGTTCATCTGGTAACTACCGACCTATCTCACTTGGTACGGTAATTGGCAAGGTGCTGGAGCGTCTCATACAGCCTACATTGCAAAAATATATAAAAATTGATGATGCGCAGTTTGGATTTCGACCTGGACTCTCAACGGACTCTGCCATTGTCAGCCTTAAGAGTACGGTGAGCTACTACATCCACCAGAAAACTTCAGTGTATGCTTGCTTCTTAGACCTCAGCAAAGCTTTTGACCTGGTAAATTATGAGATCCTCTGGGAGAAGCTGAAAAAGTCAGAAGTGCCTCACCAAATCGTCGAACTGTTGAGATTCTGGTACGGGGGCCAAGATAACCAAGTTAAATGGGGTGACACTCTTTCTAGCAGTTATAGATTGGAATGTGGTATGCGGCAGGGTGGGTTGACCTCCCCTGACCTCTTTAACCTTTATATAAATGGTCTGATTGAGGAACTCAGGAGAACTAAAGTTGGCTGTCACCTAGGCAATGTCTGTGTAAATAACTTGAGCTATGCTGATGATATGGTTCTTTTGAGTCCCTCGATCAAAGGCTTAAGAAAACTGTTGTCTGTATGTGAGCACTATGCTAATGAACACGGACTAAAATATAATGTTCAAAAAACAGAAGCAATAGTGTTTAGGTATAGGGCTGGGCCTGGTAACATACCTAGTCTGCTTCTGAATGGTACCACTATAAAGGTCGTAAAGCAATTTAAATACTTGGGACACATTTTAACGGACAGACTTCAGGACGACTGCGACATAGAAAGAGAGCGTAGGGCCCTCTCAGTGAGGAGTAATATGCTCGCACGCAAGTTTGTGAAGTGCACAAAAGACGTAAAGCATACTCTGTTTAGAGCTTACTGTCTGTCAATGTACACTTGCCAACTATGGTGCAACTTCACAAAAAAGATGTACAACTCATTGAGGGTTCAGTACAATGACGCTTACCGCACCCTTATGAGACTGCCAAGGTACTGCAGTGCGTCGAGCATGTTTGCAGAAGGGAGGGTCCCGGATTTTTACGCCATTATGAGGTCGAGAGTCGCGTCCTTTTGGCAAAGTTTGAGACGCTCCAGTAATGGCATTTTGAGGGCAGTCTCGTGCAATCTAACAAGCCCGTTATTTACACACTGGATCTCTGTTCACCTTAGCGGAAACAAAAAATGACTGCACTGATATTTTATACGTATTTTATTGACTTTTTAATGATTTTATTTTATTTTGATTATTATTTTAACTTGATTTAATTGTTATTTGAACGTAATTGTATATTGTTTGATTTTAGTTTATTTTTAACCTGTTTTAATTTATTTTGATTTGACATTAATTTTTATTCTGATTTGGTTATAAGTGATTGTTTCAGATGTTGTCAATCTATTCGAATTTATCAATTTCAATTTTCAATTTCAATTTTTATTATTTTTTATTATTATTATTATTGTATATGGGAATTTTTGCCTGAAATAAAACACTATTATTATTATTAATAGAGGAGGTAATTTACATGCAAATTGTTTTTTTTTAAGTCAAAATTTTAATTGTTCTTTTTTTTTTTGAATTATGTTTCGAGACTCTTCTTCAAATGAGTATATCTGCCCTGGGTGGAGCTGAAGGGATAGTTTAGGTTTTCTTACCCAAAGGGGAAAACTGGAGCGCCCGGCATTGGTTGCGGCCATGCTGCGGGGCGAGACGGAGTGGGAAGCGGTCGCCTCCTTCTGCGAAGCAGTAATGCTCGTGAACCTCCTTCAGGCGGGCCGCGAGAGGGAAAGTACAGCGTCCTCCCTCCGCCCCAACCGCAGTCAAAGTCAAAGTCAAATCATTTATTTCAAATAGGCCATCAAAGAGGCACTTTTAAACGTCCAATATTAAAAATAAGGAAATAGGATGGGATGGGATTGATTCTACAGTGGTAGACGCCCACGGAGTCGGACGTCGGCAGACGACCTCCGGCTACCGTAGGCGCGGGCATGCGGACAGCGAGTAAAGGGCAACTCGCTGTCCGACCATGGACCATGCCCGGGTCGACGGCCCGTCGTGTTCCACGCACGCCTCAAAGAGTGTCAGCAAAATGATGGGGCCCCCTCACAGAGGACCTAAGCCTGCCGGGGTCGCGGGACTTATTTCCATCACCGTGACCCCGGAACATAAAGGGCTATTGAAGGACACCGTGGATTTTAGTCAGTACAAGTCTGACAGTCCCTCCCGCCCTGCCCGGTGTGGGAGGCCTCATTTTGATGATTATACCACGTTAAAAAAAAAAGGGGAAAACTGGATCGTATTACTAAGACTCCGTTGTCCATCTGTCTGTTTGTTCGTCCGTCTGTCACCAAGCTGTAGCTTATGATACCTATATAGACAGTTGACATTTTTACAGACGATGTATTTCGGTTGACCCTATAACAAGTCTGGCCATTTTGAGAATAATTAGCCATTCTGAGAAATAGGCTTTCAAAGAATTGGCCATTTTGAGAATTTGTCCTTTTGCAACTCTTTTGCCATTTTGCGAATCAGGACTTCTGCGCTTTAACCATATTTAGGTCTCAATAAACTTTTAAGAAAGCAACCATTTTTTTTAGCCTGTTAAAATCATCAAATTAGTCCACCCAGGGCAGAGTGAGAGGGACTGTCAGTCTCGTACTGGCTAAAATCCACGGTGTCCTTCAATAGCCCTTTACGCTCCGGGTTCACGGTAATTCGTGAGTCCAGCGACCCCCGCAGGCTTTGGGCCTCTAAAACATGTCAGCATAATGACGGGGCCTACCGTCCACTGACACTCCTTGAGACGCGCGTGGAACACAACGCACCGTCGCGTCGGCCCAAGCAAGCAACCATAATGTATCTTAATAAATATTTACAAAACAACATCACATTACCCTCTTCACAAAACAGAATACAGCACAACAATTCTGAGAATATTAATTTAAGACGAAATGACAGGATTTTGATTAAAATTTAAAATAATAATGAAATTAATAACATCGCCCGTTATGCTCAAAAATATTAACCGTTAACATTACACGTAGTGATGGGCTGACTATGACACTTTGGCCGACTGGCCGACTACTCGGTAATGTCAAGGTTGTCACACACATAATCGGGTCGGTATCAATCGGCAAAGCCGAGTGGAGAGAGAAGACCCAGTTTATTCAGAATAATGTTTATAAATCATAAAACGCTCAGCTGCCGCGCACAGCCGCACACCTAATCATTTGCTTTGACAACTGCCAACTTATATGAAATGAAATGATATTTACTTTTTCGAGTAGGTTAATATCAACACTTTTACACGTCGTTTTTTACAAATTAGATGAAGCCGGTGTTTTGTACCTGGCTACTCTGAGAAGAAACAGCCGAAACAAACTCAGAGGTCACTGTCTCTTTTAAAGTCTAGATATTAAATTGGTAGTCATACGAAGGCCATGTAGGTTAATGTCTGAGATGGTGTTTTTTAGAAAGAACCACACAGATTTGAGTGGACCTGTCCAGTCAGTGTAAGCATTTGACAGTTATCGTGTAGCTCGATTCATAATTCAAGGAGCGTGAGTATGCCGTGGTTCTTTCGTTCTATAGATGATGCCGAATCTAATAATAGGTATTTCAAACCTAATGAATAAATCTAATGGGACCACTTAAAAAAAAAAAAAAAAACGTTGCCTTACACTAGAATTTTCTTGTTTCTTGGGTGCGTTTAGAAACAGACACTCACATACACAAGCACCCAGGCCCGGAACAAATACTTGCAGATTAAACAAATTTATTAATTAATTGTTCCATGCGGGGAACGAACCCGCGACATTTTGCACAGCATTCTATCGCTCAACCACTGGTCAATCGTGTCACCAATTGAGCCGAACAATTGCATTAATTGCTTCGGGTCGGCTTTTTTGTCCGTCAAATAATGTCGAACCAACAATGACGACCCGCTTATGTGTATATGGCAACCCCTAGCGGCATTAAGCGCCAAATACATTATAAAATGCATTCAATCGTATCCGTTGTGACGTTAAAAAAAAAAAAAAAAACTAAAAAATGTATTTACTGCTTTTGAACTAGAAAAGAATGTTAGTTATTTTCTTGAATGACATTAAATTGATGAGTATCAAAGGAAGATTCGAATGATTCCTACGTTATAATAAGTAGACAGGCTAATCATAAATAAAATCACTCACCTTTGTCAACTTGTGGGTGCTTTTTGAAAACCAGTCGCAAACTGTTAGCCGACTGCATAATTTTATGGCCGACTAATTCAGGACATCTCTAATTACACGTGTCACATTAATCTGTTAAACTTAAAGTTGAATAAAAAAACGAAAATTATAAAAGTAAAAATGTTTGTATCTTACTCAATGTCACGGCTTTTGTGCACCTGAATGCAGTTTATACTTTTAATTTAATTTATCTGATTATCCTCAGGGGTTCCGTAGGTAAGCGGCAGCCGTAAGCGTCCGTGCCACCATGCACCATTTTTATAATGCTGTAAGTGTTATAAGGCCCCGGGAAATTGAAATTGAGATTGAGGCAAGGTTGATTACCTCAAATCTACAATATTACTCTAAAGAGGAAAGATTTGTATGTTTATGTGTGTGTGTATGTTTTGAATAGAGTCAAAAACTAATACACCGATTTTAATTTTTTTTCACACTTAATAAGCTATATTCACCCTGTGTAACAAAGGCTATAATGTCATGTCCACTCGTGCTAAGAGGGGCGGGCCGCTAGTTTGTTATAATGACAATTTGACGGTATCGATAAATTACAAATCTAAATACCTAGTTCATCATTTAGAGTTTTGAAAAACAACGGTCAAGATTTTTTTTCTTTTGTAAAATTTACCAAGATAATTTTATAACGCATCAAAACTCAAAGCTGGTGACGTCAGAATTCAATAAAAATTGTACAAACTGCTTCAAAGAAAACCCCCTTTCGTAGTGATGTCACTAAAAATGGGGTAAGATTTGTCTAAAGCTTACCATACTAATTTGTGACATATTGCCAAAGAAAGCGCTGTATCCGCGTCTTAAATATGCAGCAGTGTATCGGATGTAGATTTAACATTGGAAGAGGGAACCCTAAAAATAACCAACTTACACGTTATAAAGCACTGACAGTCACCAGTAATATTCATTCCGGAGTTTGTTAATACATGGAACAGAATACTCGTATACCGTAATAACATCTTAGAATCGTTAAAAAAATATCTCATGATTTTTTTTTTAAACAATTGGCCTTTTAAAGTAATTAAAAATGTGAGAAAACAACTAAAATATAAATCAGTTACCTTGAAGAACTTGAGTGCTATAAAATTTAGGCATAAATTATTTTGTGTTTAAGTTTTCAAAATAACAAGTTTTTTCTTTTATTTTTAATGAGTATTATATATTTTTCTTGTGTAGGCACAGGAAAACGTAAATTACAATTGAAAAAAAAATGTTCTGTTTATTTTTATAACATAAAATGAGTTTTTCGCTCGAAACAAATATGTGAATTGGTACCAGGAAAACATATCAGTAAATGTTGATACCAAATATTAAAAATAAATACATTTCGTTATAAATTCAGAAGGATTTATCGGAGTTTTAACCATGAACTTTTCACCTTTTGTGAAACAGGTAAGTGTAAAATAGTTTTTTTTTTTGTGATTTTAAATATGCTTTCGCTAAGCAGAGCTTGTGTTATGGGCACTAGACAACTGATAAACATACTTATATATTTATAAATACATACATATTATAGATAAATTACACCCAGACATAGAACAAATGATCGTGCTCATCACACAAACATTTGTCCTGGGTGGGAATCGAACCCACGATCTCCGGCATAGCAGTCAGGGTCACTAACCCCAAACCAACAGGCCTGTCAATTAGGTAGTGGTTGTGTTTTAAATATTTTTAGTTTATAGATAGTATTTTAGTTTATTTTTTAAATGTATCAGCGTTACCTTACGAGGCTGTAAATGTGCTGCAAGCCTCTAAATAAATGATTTAAAAAAAAATATGCTTTCGTATTCTATGAAAAAGTGATTTCGTATTTAGCTCGTGGCTAAATAATTACAGTCACACAGGCCGATCTTCGAGGTTAAGTCTCACTTGCCAAGGTTGATCTGTGGATGGGTGACCATCTGCGAGTTTCCTCCATGCCTCGAAAAGCACGTAGAGCCGTTGGTCCCGGCTGTCATCTGTAGATCATAGAGCTTTAAAGTTTGATGACCAGTCTTACCAAGGGGTATATCATGTTACCAAGTTACTGGGTTGTAGAGGTCTGATAAGCAGTCGCACCATGTTGATATTCCTGAGGGCTTCCCAACTATATTGGGGTCGGCTTCCAGTCGAACCAGATGGTCGGCTTCCAGTAGAACCAGATCGTTCGACTGGAAGCCGACCCCAATATAGTTGGGAAAAGGCCAGGCAGATGATGATTTTATGAAAATGTAAGTCGTCGACGAAACTTAAGACAAGTTCGACTCGTTCCAATTTTCGTCGAAAACTTTTGCGATTTTTCGACGAATTGATTGTAATAGAGAGCGGAGACTGTCATGCTTGTTGTCGTATTGCGTCGGTAGCAAACGCTCTAGTCTATGGTCGTCAAAAAAATGTATTCGGATGATGTCAGACTTGACAATCAGCTGGGCAAAATGGTCGCCAGAATGCTTGTATGCACTATTTATTTTTCCGTAATGTGATGAATGCTCATGTTTACTTTAAAGTTCTTGAAAAAGTGGGCGCACATGCACAAACGAACTCATATATCTACATATTTTTTTAAACTTCACGGTCTTTGAACGAGGCAAATATTTAGAGAATTTAGATAATTGTCTCATTCAGAATCGCGATTTACTCTAAAATAAAGACTTCGATAATTCGCTCTTGGGTGAAGTGAGCTCGTTAACGTTACAGAATAGCACTACAACTCGACGCTATGCAAAGGCCTTACTCCTTCAAAATCTGTCTGCTTTGTGCAATATCCTGCCTTATTTACCCATTATCATTCACGTTTAATATTGAAATGGAGAGCAGTGGTGGCCCAGTGGTATCGGTCCCGACTTACAAGTTGTAGGTCGTGGGTTCGAACCCCGCCAGGCGCATTACTTTGTGTAATTTGTTTCATCACCACTGCTCTCAAAACGGTGAAGGAAAACATCGTGAGGAAACCGGCATGACCTAGAACCAAAAATTCGAAGACATGTGACATCTGCCAACCCGCACTGGGCCCGCGTGGTGGATTATGGCCCACTCCCTCTCACAAGAGAGGAGGCCTGTGTCCCAGCAGTGGGAACATTATAGGCTGATGATGATGATTGAAATGCCATATCAAACAGAATATAACTGAAACCCAGTGATGTTTACCAAGATTTCCTGCCATTAATAGTCCATAGTATTAAATGTTGCCCGTGTATATTGTAAGCCTTTGGCCGAAGCCAGCGGGAAATCCATGAATACATAGTTAGGTAAACTCTGAATAAGCCATTCTAGAAATTGTAGGTATATACAATGTTGTTATGAACTATTTTGCATTTCAAAGTAGGGATAGTAATCTATATAATTGTATACTCGTATACATATATTAAAATCAATGCCACTTTTCGTTGTTGTAATTATATGTATAACTAAAGAACGGGCTCACCTATCCAAACCAAATATTTAGGCTTTGTTTGGACTATTTAGTAGATGGTTTATGTAAAGTTTGCACAAAAAGTAAAGGTTTTTCATTATCAC
Source organism: Agrotis clavis (assembly GCA_954870645.1). Classification (NCBI taxonomy): domain Eukaryota; kingdom Metazoa; phylum Arthropoda; class Insecta; order Lepidoptera; family Noctuidae; genus Agrotis; species Agrotis clavis. The sequence continues at coordinate 14,704,461 of OX940941.1, forward strand.
ATTTTTTGTAACAAATGAATTCAATAAATGGCGGATCATTTTGTTAATGGGGATTTTGCTGTCAAAGTAGCGAAGCACGTACCGGACCGCTAGTAAATAATAATTTATAATCATCATCTTCGTACCCAAGGAGCTCGTGGCTACATAATCACAGCCGTACAGGCCGATCTTCCAGGTTAAGCCGCGCTTGCCGAGGTTGGTCTGTGGATGGGTGACCATCTGTCATAGCAAGTTTCCTCCGGGCCTCGGAAAGCACGTAAAGCTGTTGGTTCCGGCTGTCATTTGGAGATCTTTGGCAGTCGTAAATTACAGTCAGAAGCTCTAAAGTCTGGCAATCAGTCTAACCATGGGGTATCGTATTACCCAGTTACTGGGTTGTAGAGGTCCGATAGGCAGTCACTCCATGTAAAATATTCCATCTAAACCGTGATCCTGGAACGTAAAGGGTTATTGAAGGATCACCGTTGATTTTAGTCAGTACAAGTCTGTTAGTCCCTCCCGTCCCGGGCTGAGTAGGAAGACTCATTCGATTATTTAAAAAAACACCCACCCCCCTTATTAAGGGGTGCTGTGACAGGAAACCTCCACGTGCGCCCGTGGACTGGAGTTCCCTCTCGGATACGTCCGGGGGGAAGACCAGTTTTTCGGGCCGGTGCACCCTGGGATGCGGGCAAAAACTCTTCCTGTGTGCCTAAGGGGTCTCTTTGCCCTTATGCGAATAGCCTGTCGTGTGGACGCTCCAACACGTCTCCCTCTGATCAGCAGAGGGCACAGCGGCGGAGCGGGCTTGTGGACGGTGAATAATGGGTAGCTCGCCGTCTGACCAAGGACCAAGCCCGGGTCGGTGGCGCGTCGTGTTTCGCGCCAAATGCCTGCTGGGGTCGCGGGTTTTTTCTTAACCAAGGATACCGTGGCCCCGGAACGTAAAGGGCATAGGAAGGACCACGGGTGGATTTTAGTCAGTAAGATTCTGACAGTCCCTTCCGCCCCACCCAGGGTGGGAGGACTCATTTGATGATTTTACCACCTAAAAAAAAAACCCCTTATTAATAAACGTGGACTAAAGTTACAACCAGGATAATCTTCGGACTTGCCATCCATTTTTAAGGGTTAACTTTGGCGTAACTTTACTTCTCGTTTTACTAATAAGGGGACCAGGGACTAATTCATAACATCGTAATGCCAGACACTTGAGCAGTAGGTACCTCATCTACAACTAGTAATAGGTAGCGAATAATAAACATTGACTCAGTACATTTGTTAGTACATAATTATCTAGTAATCAAGTGTTCTGCTGTAATTGCGATGTTGTGTCTACAACTGTTTACATTAAGAACAATGATCAATTAATGAGAGTATTTGTTTGTGTATCTTCAAGTTTCTCGTTTAGAGGGTTGCTATTAATTTGTTACTATGAACATTATTTGAAAGCATTAGCGCTCCGCCCGTAACTTCGTCCACGTGAATCTCGAAGGTTCGCTAAGGCACTACTGCGAGGTTCGCCAGGAGGACACGAGCATACTATGCAGGACAACTCCGCTTGGGCAGAGCACTGCCGTGTCCTCACGCAAGCGATAGGCCTCTCTTGACTCACAGATGACTCTCGGGCGTCCGAGCGAGAATGAAAAAGGCATCCAAACCTATACCTACCTATCTACGTTCAACACTCGCTGTGTTGAATGTAGATAGGTGCCTATAGGTTTGGATGCCTGGCATTTTAATTTTGTCTCACTTATCCAGCATGTGGGTGTGCATGAGGGTGAAAGGGTGGGACTGCATCCTGTATCCAACTAACTCTTAATTGTATTGTACAAAATCAAGCCGCTTAGGCGTCAAAGAAATCCTCCACATTCGTCGCTGTCGTCATGGCACGTGCCCAAAAAACAGGCAGCAGTTCTACAATGAATGAAAATGCTTTTATTCTTTGGTCTCATACTTTGACAGCAGTCTCTCACGAGAGTACAAGCTTAGCGTGGCACTGTAAAAAAGGATTTTGTTGACGGAAGAAAAGACAAAAATATTTTAGACTTTAGAAAATTTGTGTTTAGCACAGATATTATTAAAATTTAGTAAAGAAGTGTATCTAAGATTCTTCAATGGTTTTACCGGAAAGATTTATATTTTGAACTATTATTTGATCCATATTTTTAAGCTATTGCATAGCTTCTATCGCGGGCCTTGAGCGCGAGGACCGAATCCAGAAATTCCGTAACGAAAAAACCTCACGCTCATTTAATTTAATTAAATTATTAATTTAATTAAATTATTAATTTATTAAATTAATTATTAAAATTAATTAATTATTGATTTATTAATATAATAATAATAATAATATAATAAAACCATAATATTTTTTTTTTAAAGAAATATTTAAAATGTAACGAATTAATATCAAAGAAAAAGCAATACTGCATGAATAAAATAAATAAATAAAATTATAATTGCATAAGTTGATACAAAATGCTATGCAATAGCTTTACCGCGGCAGTCTCCGAGTGCCACACGTCTTTTTTTTCTCTTGTTACCTACGTAAATCAAAATTGACGAAGATTCAACGCGGTCGGTATAATTTTAAATGCGGTATACTCTAGTATTTTTAGACTTTTTATTTGTTAGTTGATTGCAATGGGAATATACAGAACAGTGATGGATAATAATAATCCACCATCTAAATACATAGATAGACATCTCTTTTAAAGTATGTAGGTACTCTAGCAGGAAATAGGTACAATTAGGAAATTCCCATGCAAAAGAATGGAAACATTTATTTCTACTGATTTATCGCTAAAAACAATAAATTATTCCGAAGATTTTGAGACAATACAACAAGTGTAATGGTTCTACAAAATATTTTTTTTGCATAATAAAATAAAACGAACAAAGTCAGCTTCCCACGGCGCTTGATATCATCATGCGTCGCAAATCGCAAAGTTTTCAAATACGGCGATGATGATACCGATACGACTCTGACATAAATATCGTCCGATCTCGCTCATTTTCCCTATAAATGTATGACTACCGATTTTGTGTCGTTGCTGTTATGATCTTTTCTTTTCAACGTGGTCAAATCATCAAATGAGTCCCCTCCTCCTCGTCCGTTGTAGTGACTAAAATCCGCGGTGTCCTTCACGGTTTTGCTCTTAGGGGGTCCCGTCATTGTGCTGATAGCGTGCCTGGGTGCTGTTATTTTCTAATGTAAAAGCAGCTATTTACGGATCGGACGCACCAGCCTCAAGTTTGAGCCAATACCTTTGCACTACGCGTTGCAACTCGTAATTTAACGCGCCGTGTGAAGCCAGCATAATAGTACACCTTCAAGGTATTTTTAACCGACTTCTAAAAAAGGAGGAGGTTCTTAATTCGGTCAGTATTTATTTTTTATGTATGTACATCGATTACTCCGAGGTTTCTAGTCCGATTAGTGTAATTCTTTTTTTTTTCGATGCAGTATTTTCGGCTACTTGGATGATAAGATGATCTTTACTTTTTGCGTGTTTGTTACGCGATTATTCGGCAAATTGTAGACCGATTTTCAAAATTCTTTTTTTGTTGTACTAGGGATCGTTCACCTTAGGTAATACTGCAAGTTCCATCAAAATCTGTTCAGCAGTTTTTGAGATAGGGAATTTTATTAGCTTGTGTACATGAGCGATGTTAATAGCGGCGCCACGGATTACAAAATTCTAGTGCACATGTAAGAAAATGATGTAGGTATTTGAAAAGAATTTGGATTTAATATTTAAATTTAAAAGAGTAAAATAAAAAACTTAAAAAAATTAACCGCCTTCAAAAACAACCACAAAAAAGGGTAAAATAACCTACAAAATAACTTTTCTTTCGGAAGTCGGTGGCAAAAAAGACAACGAAATAAAAAAACAAAGCCACCGACTTCCGAAAGAAAAGTTATTTTGTAGGTTATTTTACCCTTTTTAGGGTTCCGTAGCCAAATGGCAAAAAACGGAACCCTTATAGATTCGTCATGTCTGTCTGTCTGTCTGTCCGTCCCATGTCACAGCCCTTTTTGACGAAAGTATAAGAGCTATCCTGTTAAAACTTGGTAAGTAGATGTATTATGTAAACCGCATTAGGATTTTCACACAAAAATAAAACAAAAACCAAATTTGGGGGTACCTCCCGTACTTAGAATTGAAACTCAAAACATTTTTTTTCGCCTGACCCATACGTGTGGGGTATCTATGAATAAATAAAATAAAAATAAAAATAAAATAGCCTTTATTTCTTACTACAGTTCTAGCGTTACATATTACATAAGGTTAATCTAATCTAAAATATTACACTTAAATGTTTATCTGCATTGTAATGTTTAATAACTTAACTAATCTTCATAAGTAGTAGTCGCCTCTGCGGCGTAGGCCTCTCCTAAACCTTTCCATACATTTCTCTCGCGCGCTTCCCGCATCCATAGGGGTCCACATCTTAGGTTGAAGACATCTCTCCACCTTTTACTTGGTCTCCCCTTTTCTCTTTTCCTGTCCCTTGGTATCCACTCTGTTAAACGTTTTGTCCATCTGTTGTTCTCCATTCTACAAATGTGTCCTGCCCAATGCCACTTGAGTAATCTTGTTCTTTTCTTTACCTCTATTATGTTTGTTTTCTTTCTGATGTTAATGTTTTTGACCTTATCTGATAGTCTTAAACCAAGCATGCTTCTCTCCATTTTACGTTGACAGATAGCTATTCTTTCTTCATCCTCTTTTCTCAGTGACCATGTTTGACAACCATAAGTAAGGCATGGTAGTATAACTACTTCGTAGAGTTTTTTCTTTATTTTAATATTGATGTCATTGTTTTTCATTATTTCTCTTAATCCCCAATACTTTCTCCAGGCCAGAGTTATCCTCCTTTCTGTCTCTTTTCCTGTATTATTTTTGAATGATACTAATTGTCCTAGGTATATGTATTCTTGGACATATTCAATATTTTCGTTGTCTATTGTGATATCCTCATGTACTCCATTTGTTAAGATCTTGGTTTTCGACTTGTTCATAAATAGTCCCACTCTTTGACTTTCTTTGGCTAGTTCAATCACCATACTCTCCAGTTCAATAGCGCTTTCTGCGAAAACGACGATGTCATCAGCAAAACGTAAGTGATTCAATCGTTCTCCGTCTATCTGTATCCCCTTTGTTTCCCAGTTTAGACATCTGAAAATGGACTCGAGCACTGCTGAAAATAATTTTGGAGAAAGAGGATCTCCCTGCCTTACTCCTTTTTGTATGGAGAACTCTGTACCTTCACGTTCGAGGCGCACTTTTGCGTTACATTTTGTATAAATACTCTTGATTATTTTGATATATTTCTCGTTTACACCTTGTTGCGCTAGTGATGCCCATATAGCTTCGAAATGTAGAGAGTCGAACGCTTTGGTATAGTCGATAAAACACATGTATAACGTCTTTCTATATTCTTTTGTTTTTTCAATTAGTTGCGTTATGACTTGTATGTGATCTGTAGTCGAGTAACCTTTGCGGAAACCTGCTTGTTCACGAGGCTGGTTTTCATCGAGGTTTCTTGTTATCCTGTTAAGTATGATTTTTGAGAATATCTTGTATAAATTTGCCATGAGACTAATTGGTCTATAGTTTCCTAAGTCACTTCTATCCCCTTTTTTGAACAATAGTATAATTGTAGATTTTGACCACTGATCTGGTGTGGTTTCTGTCATAAGTATGTTATTGAATAATGTTTGAAGGGGTTTCATAAGTGTAGTGGATAGCGCTTTGAGAACTTCGTTGGTAATATTGTCATTTCCTGGGGTTTTATCATTTTTCTGGGTTTTTATTGCATACTCTATTTCTGATCTGAGAATGGTTGGTGTCTCTGTATTTGTGTTGAATTTGCTAAAGTTCGTACCTGCATAGGAGCAAGGGCTATCTGTGGCAGTGTAAAGCTTTTTATAGAACTGCGTGGCTTCGTTTATGATATCAGGGCGTCTCGTTTGTATAATTCCCTGTTTATTTTTCAGTCCACCTGTCCATTCTGACTTGTCGCTCAACTCTTTATAAGCTTTACGTACAGCCCCCGCTTTACCTATAAATTTTTCAAAGGTACTTAGCCTCATTGTCTTTTTTTGTTGCGTTATATTCCTATTGATTTTTTTGCTTATTTTTGTTATTTCGCATTTTATTTCTTTGGTTCTCTTCTTTGAGTAGAGTTCTTTCCTCTGTTTCAAGAGATCATTTGTTTCCTCGTTGATGTATGTGTGTTTATTTTTATTTTTCCTCGGTAGCTGTTTCAGGAACTCTTGTATGTCTGTTTCTAACTCATCGTATTGGCTCTGTACCTCTGCATGTTTACTAATAGCATCAGTAAATTTAATTTCCCAGTATCTAGCGTCGTCTTCTGAAATATCTAGTGGTTCTCTATTGTATTGAACAGGTTTCATTTTTCTTCTTCTGGGTTTTGTATTTATGAGGAGTTCACATCTAATCATCCTGTGGTCGGAACTAAAGTTCAGGTTTTTAATAATATCGAATTTTTTTACATTAGTTGGTTGATTTGTTAGTATGTAGTCAATTTCGTTAAAATGTTGACTATTTGGGGATTGCCATGTCCATTTCTTGTGAGGTTTGCACGGGAACATGCTGTTCACGAAATGGTAATCATTTTCGACTGCAAATTCTACTAGTTTCTGACCATGAGGGCTTCTTTTTCCGTATGCGTATTGTCCTATATTCTTTTCTTCATTTTTCTTAGCTTTCCCTATTTTTGCGTTGAAATCCCCAAGTAAGATTTTATTTCTTGTATGAGTAGAATCCAACGCGGACTGAACAGTTGTATAGAAATGATCTAACTCTTCTTTAGTGCATTTCTCTGTGGGAGCGTATGATTGTACAAGTGACCAAGTAGAGTTGTCGGATGTATGCATTTCTAGTAAAGCTACTCGGTCTGAAAAGCTTTTAATATTCACTATTTGGTCCTTTAGATGTTTTTTAATAAGGAATCCAACTCCATTTCGTCCATTCGTTCCAGGTGTATGAAATAAAATAAAATCTGTGTACTCTTCTATTGTTTCTTTTTCCCTTCTTGTTTCGCATAAACCTATAATATCCCATTTTAACGAGGTAACAGCATATCTCAGTTCTTCTAGTCTGCTGTCCGATAGTAGGGTTCTTACATTTAGAGTTGCTATGTAAAGGGTTTGGGTCTTTTTATTTTTGTTTTTGTTGCTAATTTTGTTTATTTGTTTTTTGTTGTGGTTTAAGAGGTGGTGGTCGTACTCCTCCACGGTGACCGGCCGGCTTGGAGAAGGTAGAGAGGTTATAGCTGAAGAGGCGTCTTTTAGTTTTTTGGAATATCATTTATATTTGTATTAGTATTAGGTATAGTTTGACTGTGAATAATCAGCTGCGACGGGCGTAGAAAGCTAGTTATGGTTTGTGACTTGTTTTTTTTGGAAATTTGTTTTATTCTTTCGCTATCGGGTTCCTTCACGGTTTCTTCCTCTGCCTCCTCAGGTGATGTAGACATGTATCGTTTGTTTACGTTTCTTTTCGTTGGTGTATGGTCTTCTGAATTCCGTGATTTAAGTGTCACGATTTTATCGTAGCGTAAAGCCACTCTTTTCCCTGACTCTCGCTCACGCTTAAGGTCTTCTTGTAATTCTTTCCTTTTTTGTAGTACGCTAGGAGGAAAATCCTCTTTCAGGTATATATTGGTATCCTCAAGCAACTTTTTGTTCTTAAGAATCTCTATTTTCTTGCTTATAGTTGTGATTGTGACAACTACTGGTCTAATTTTTCCTGAGTATTTTCCTATTCTATTGGCGTGTTCTATTTCCCATTTCTGACAAGATATATTCATATCGCTGTTAATAGTCTTTAATATTATGGAAAGTAAGCTTTCATATCCCTTTTCTTTTTCTTCAATTCCAAAGAATATAATATTTTTCCTTCTCAGTTGTTTATCCAGGTTTTCTATGGTTTTTTGTTGTTGTTCAATTTTGGCTTCCATCTCCTTAGTTTTAGTTTCAAAGAATAGGAATTTTTCATCTATGTTATTATTTATAGACTCTTTGATATTTGACTCCATCTCTTTCATGTCTTGCTTACTTTTAGATAAATCAGCTTGTATATTTTGTAGAATTTTTAATACTTCTTCCATCTTGATCGTATCACTTACGCCCTCTCTTGGGGTTTCAACAAACTATCTTGGCGTTAGTAAATGAGCTTGCGCAGGGTTTGGCTTGAAGCTTGTATATGATTTTGCCTCTATTCCCCAGCAGATGGCGTTACTTTGGTATTAATCGCTTGTGCCGCCCAGGTTTTGGGTCGTGACTCGTAGATAATTTTGCTACTCGCCCATAGATGGCTTTATTGTAAGTGTAAATTGACTTCCAATTCTAATCTTGAGTTCAATTTGGGATATTAGTTTCAACAAGATCTTTCAAATACCTTTTCACTCTTATTTTCCTTCTTTGTTTTACTCCATAATTATCTAGTGTTGATCGGTAGTCCGTTCCCAGATGGCAGTTTGTAACTCGAAGGTAATTTTGCTATTCACCCACAGATGGCGTTGTTATAAGTTTTGATGACGATAACTGTTAATATTTCAATCTTGAGTGTGATTTGAGGTTATAATATCAGTAAAATTTTTCAAACAGCTTTTCACATTTACCTCTTTCTTGCCTTTTAATAACCTGGTCTTGATATGGTCTTTGTGGATTGCTTCTTTCAATATTTGTCGGGTAAAACCGTCGTAACACTCACTTTAGTTGGCGACGATTTTTTGATAATTTCTCCGCGAATAGCGTATTTGGGGAGCTTATAACATTTGTCCGGTTAATTCACAGATTGTTTAACGTATTTACAGTTTTTTCACTTCGATTTACACTATTATACACATAGAAAACACTATTTTATAACGGAGCCGATGTAAATATGAGCACAGGGGCGCCCTCCCTCGAAACAATAATTAAGTAGAATCAAAGATACCAACGCGTCCTCGCTGTCGGCTATCTTGAGTGAACTATGAATAGGTCTTGAAAAATGATATTGACGTTACAAACATCATTTTTTCTAAACTGAACGGTTTGCGCGAGAGACACTTCCAAAGTGGTAAAATGTGTCCCTCCCCCCCCTGTAACTTCTAAAATAAGAGAATGATAAAACTAAAAAAAATATATGATGTACATTACCATGTAAACTTCCATTGAAAATTGGTTTGAACGAGATCGAGTAATTCGTTTTTTTTTAAGCGTCATAAATCGTAAACCGCAATTTACTTTTCAAAGTTACAAGAACGTTTATATTATGTTTCTTGCTGCTACGGAACCCTTCATGGGTGAGTCCGACTCGCACTTGGCCGGTTTTTTTGTGGTTGTTTTTGAAGGCGGTTAATTTTTTTACTATTCAACATTATTATCAACATTATGTTTTGAATGATTTTGTTTTGCTTTGCTATTGAGAAATAGTGATTTGTTGTACTGAAGAAAATTGGCGTTTCCAAGCAAATTTTTTTTAAGCAGTTAAAATTAATTTGACGACAGAAAAGAAAGCTATCTCAATCTATCAAATTTTGATGAACTTGAACCTTATTCTTTTGTAATAAAGTTAAAAAGGCTTTACAATTTTGTATGATAACATAATAATATTATTATTTACGACTTCTTCAGATGTTCGTGGCGACAGCACCACAGTTGGCTGCGATATCCATGGGTGGTTCTTTAGGATACCCATGCGTCTTGCTACAGCAGTTCCAATCAAATGACACCACTATACACACAGATTTGGATACGCTAACTTGGATTGGTAAGTGCAATGTGGAGGGAAAATTGTATTTTGTTTTAATGTGACAATCGCGCCGCGTGCGCGAAAGCGTACTAGGCTAGCATAAAGCTCAAGGAGGTATATTGTTTTTACAACAGGATTAGCGGAGTTTATTTGAAAAGCGCTCTGGCGCGACGTGTGGCACACGAGTGTGAAGGCAAAATCTTTTGGGTATGATTTAAGCTGTCACCAATTTAATTCATTTTGTGTTTCTTTAATAGTAGGGTTTGCCCTCAAAATAGTAGATTTGTCACCAAACAATATAAAATCAATTCCACAATAAATTACCGAAAATCATGGAGATATAATAATATATGTTTATTTCTCACCACAATATTTACACAATACATCGCTCAAAATGTTATGATAATTCTAGGAGCTTAGTTATTGTGGGAGACTGGTGCCTAAACTAGGCTGCAAGCCTGTATTTCGGGACACCAGGACTCCGCCTTTACACATTATCTCGATACAATAACACTAGGTTGATACTGATCGGTGGACGGTACATGAATATTATCGTCTACATGTTTTAGTTAGTATAAGTGTGTGATATTATATGCTGTGTGTAGCTTAATAACGTATGTGTGCGTGTGTGTGTGTGTGTGTATGTGAATGTGTATGTGTGTGTGTTTGTATCATTAACACTATTACACTAATGTAGCTAGAAGTTTTTCAGTGTCGTCATAATTTAGGTCTTGTAGGAAGGAAGTTATTTTCTTTTTGCACATGTTTTTGGTAAGATTAAATATCGGTAACATCCTGTTAATTTTATTGTAAAGAAAGCCACCTAGGTGGCAGAAGAAACGCCTTGAAAATTTGGTTGAAAGACGAGTGTTTGGCCGATCGACTGGGTTGTATCGTCTCTTGCGTTGTGAAGTCGAAGGGTGGTAAGTAAGCATAGAATGTTGTTTTAGTATTGTGCTTTTAATGAATAGTTGACGTACTGTAAGAACTTTCGCGTTTTTATACAAGAGCTCGGTGGGGTAACGGTACGGTAGAAACGAAGACACTTTCAGTATGGCTCTTTGCGTTCTCTCCAAGATCAGAAGTGTAGACTTCGGAGCTCCACCCCAAACATTGATACAATAAGTCAGCATTGACTGTGCGAGTGCAAAGTACACAATTTTTTTCAGCTTTGCATCCGCCACTTCCCTCAGGCTTTTAAAGATGTATATCAGCTTGCGTAATCTAGTGTTAAGTGCATCAATGTGTTCTCGAAATCTGAGGGTGTTATCTACCATTATGCCTAGATATTTAACAGTTTGAGTGCTTCGAAGGTGTGGGCAAGTACATGTATTATTTCCATGTGGTGTTGGGCAAGTGTGTGCTATGATTGCAAAAGGTGTTCCTAGTGTGGGTGTGATGTTATGAGTTTTAAGAGTGAATGTCATGTAGTTAGTTTTATCAGCATTAAGTGTCAACTTGTTATTTCGTAACCAATCTGTCACAGTATTGAAGCCCAACTGAGCATGTGAAAAGACCTCACCCCACGTGTCAGCATTAAAGAGTAGGGCGGTATCGTCTGCGAATGTTATAATCTTCCCGTTAGGGAGTGTGTGCATACCGAGGTCGTTGATATACATGAGGAATAGAGTCGGTCCAAGTACGCTGCCCTGGGGTACGCCGTAAGAGACTGTTCATTCGTCGCTAAGGAACTCATTTATCTTTACGCATTGAGTACGCTCACTCAAATAGTCCTTAAACAGCCCTAGCTGGGCCCCTCTGATTCCCATCTTTTCCATTTTTTGAATAAGGATGGGCACAGAAACCGTGTCAAATGCTTTGGCAAGGTCTAGAAATATTCCTAGCACCTTTTTTTTCCTGTCCAGGTTAGTGACAATATAGTTGGTAAGATCGTGTACTGCGTCAGATGTGGATTTATTAGTTCTAAAGCCATATTGTGTTGGAGAAAGTAGATTCTCCTTTTCAAGGAAATCCTTTAGTCTACTATTCATGATCCGCTCGAGAACTTTAGACATAGCTGGCAGCACTGCAATAGGTCTATAATTGTTGACACGGTTTCTGTCCCCACTCTTATAGATCGGGTGTACCATAGATCTCTTGAAAACTTTGGGGAACTTGCCTGATGAGAGAGCTAAGTTACAAATGTGTGTCAGAGGTGGTACGATTAACACCTTATGCTTCTTGAGAAAACTACTGGATATTTTATCCCACCCCACCGCACAGTCGTTACGGAGAGACATCAATAATCTTTCTACCTCATCTTCGTTTGTCGGTAATAACACCATTGATTGTGAGCTATTATGTGTATAAGCAAGTGGAGTGGAAGAATCTGCTGGAAATGTAATTTTTTCCGCCAGATTCTTACCAATCTCAGCAAAAAAGTTATTAACGGTGTTTACGGATAGTTCAGGAGCGGATGACAAGGCTAGCAAGTCTGATGTTTCTTTTTTATTTGTTCTGTGTGTTAAGTTATTTATTGCTGACCAAAGTTGCTTAGAATTTGTACCTGCCTTTTCTATTTCATTTTTTTCATATTCAGTTTTGATTTTCTTGAGCAATTTATTACAGAAGTTTCTATATCTATTAAAGGTAATTTTAAGGTCGTGGTTTTCTGGTGTCTTTTTTAATTTTTTATGTAAGTTGTCCCTGTGTCGAACACACCGAAGAAGGCCTGGCGTTATCCATGCCTTCACCATCTTTTTACGATTTGGGACTATAACAGTTTTTGAGTTAGAATCTATTACTTTCATTATTTGATTTATCAGTGTCTCTGCTGCAACATTTGGATCCTGTGTGTCATATACTTCGCTGAAGTTGAGTTGCTTGATGTCTATATCCAACTGCTCATGATTGATTCGGGTAATAGATTTTTTTGCAACTATTTTAGGATTTGTATCTGCGAGGAACAATATTACCGTTTCATGATCAGTTAGTGCCGAATGAGCTACACGCGTTGAAGCAGGCCGCTGAGTTTTTAAGGCGATATGGTCAAGACAGGCATGTTTTCGTGTAGGCAAGGTGTGAGCAGGCAGCAGACCGTGTGAGGCTAATAAATTTAGATAAGGGTTTTTGTTTGAGTCTTGGCTTTGATCGTGGATATTAATGTTAATATCTCCGCTAATTATTATATTTTTGTATCGTGCTATATTTGATAATGTAAGATTTAATGAATTTAGAAAAATTGAGATATCTTTATAGCCTGGTGGTCGGTATATTGCTAGTAATATAGTGTCTTGATCGAAAGTTATTAGTAAACAGTTTGCATTTAGGAATGAAGGCTCTTCAACGGAGACTTTAAGTTCTCTCCTAACGTAGACGGTAACACCCTCATTCTGGGTGAGATTTTTAACAGTGCTAAAGCAATTGTACCCATCTATGTTAGGCAAGTCGTGAGTGTTCGGAAGCCAGCATTCGGTTAGTGTTATTACATCCCAATCAATTTTTGTTCTAGATAATAATGTGTGGAAACCTGCAATATTTTTTGTTATACTACGGATATTTTGATTTATAAGTTTTAGTGATAAATTAGGCTTGAAATTATGAGGATTACAACTGTCAAGATCACAGACCGATGAATCCGAAACAGACACCAAATCTATGTTTTTTAAATTATCTACCAAGTTATCGAACTTTATATTTTAAGTTTCCTCTGCACATTTCAACTGAGCAATACTTTTCTGTAATGTGTGTATCTATGATAGTCGATGGTGGCATTTGTGGTGTGCGATATAGTGTAAGAATTCCCGCAGTATAAACATAAATAATATTTTTTAATGCATGTTTGTAAGAATGAGGTTGCTGCTTTTGTTTTGTGTAGTAGTGAAAATTATTGTGTAGTATTATTGTAAGATGAACGATAGTTATGCGTAATAATGTTAGAAATTTGATAGAATGAGCATGAGAGTGTACATGTTTACATAGCAGTTGGTTAGTATAAGTTATAAAAACAATAGTAAAATATATTGACAGGTAAGTATAAAAACATAATATCAGTTCAGTAATAACAAATAAATCTAGTCATTTCGCTTTACGTCGTTTGGCCAAATCTTCTTCAGACTTTATTAGTAAACTGGGCGCACCTTCGCTTTCTCGTATGTATACCTTGCCATTTGAAGTCCAGCACTGTACGTAATCACTGCTTTTTATGAATTCCCTGGCAAGGTAAAACAGACGTTTTGCTGCAGAAGTGAGTGCTTCTGATACGTATATTTGATTTTTCGGTCCCGAAGGTTGTAGGTGAGTACTGTTAAGCCGGTTTTCCGGATTTAGTTTATTATAATTCTTAGTAGAACGTATGAATTGTTCTTTTCTAGCAGGAGATGAGAATTCTACAATGACAGTGCCTACTGTCTCTCTTTTGCTCCTTAAGCGATAAATGTTTTTTATTTCTGATGGTGAGACCGGTTGATTGGTAATATAACCGATTTTTTGCACCAACTCCGTAAGTGTTTCACGGGTCTCAGTTTTTGCAGTTGGGATATTATTTTCTCAGTTCAATTGTAGCCTCTTTCAGGTTTCTTTCCAAATAGTCTATTTTGTATTCAAGCATTTTTATCATCTTTTGGCTGCTGTTGCTCTCCGCCTGCAATAGACCTATCTCTCGAATAGCCTCGTCGTATTTATCGGAAAGGAATTGCACTGATTGTCGAATACTCTCATTTTGTAATTGAATTTCTTTGTTTTGGTTGCTGATTGTGCTGTTTTGAGATCTTATCTCTTCGAGAGCTGAGTGTAGCGAATCAATTTTCGTATTTTGTTGTGATTGCTTTGACACAAATTCAGAGAACATATTCTTCATCTCAAGTATCATACTCTCGATGCGTTGGAACTCGGCATCATCGCCCCTTTTTCTTTTTCTCTGGGAAGTAATCTCGTTTGTTTCTTTATTTAAACACGTTAAGTTGGGTTCGGATTCAGAGTTATGCATAGCCAATGCTGAGGTTTTTGAAGGTGAAGGCGTCATACTAGCGTTCTCTCTCTCACTCAGTTGTCTTATCACTTTTTCTAATCTGTTTGAGCGTTTTCTTTTATCGTAGCCACTTGTCTAGGCCTTAGTTATTGTTGGTTTTTACTTTATTGTAAGAATTAAGAATTCCAAAAATCCTAAAAGAAATTCACTTCGCAGGAATCGAAAGCGCGTCACGTCATCCGAAGCGGTATTTTATTCCCACACCTTAGCCTCGAGGCCAGTTGTACTGTTGCTTGACTGGCAAAAGTAGCGATCTAGTATCGTTAGAGCCACTTTAGTTCTTGGTATTGATAATAGATGTCACTTTCATCAATAATAAAACAATCAACAAATTTAATAGTCTGTCAACACTATTAAAAGGTTGGTAACACAAATTGTCTCGTTGTATTATAGTGTGTGCTAGATGGTGTTGTTCTCAATATTTTTCAAACGTTATGGTGAAAATTAACGTTTTTCAACGTCAATATTCGTAGAAAATCGGTCGCACTCAGTGATATGGCTGGTTATTATCAGTGTTTATTCTACATACCCATGCATTTATGCACTACGAACAGTTGTAACCCACAGTATTCTTGAGTTATAATTCAATACTTAAAGCAAAACCAACCGTTCACTGTTCACTGTCACCAAAATTATGAAGTCTATTTTTCGTTATAGTCTGTCACTGAAGTTGCTTATAACACTGCCACTCGGATTTTGCAAGACAAGCTAACTAATCATGTACCGTACACAACAAAAACCTTATGTTTTATATTTTTACTTTTAATTTTAGTAGGAGTACAACAGATTCAATGTTTACTTGATAGCGCCACCTGGCGGAGTGATAAGGGGAGTGATAAGTGATATGGGGTCAAGTACCAAATAAATGGTTTTGTATGTATTATAATAGGTTTGTCCTAATAGTATTTAAGCAAAGGTAGGTCACTATTTCTGTGAGAAAGGTTTAAAGTAACCTAACACGAAGGGGATGGCGAACCTAACCTATCCGTTTCGGGGTGTCCCCAGTCCCGAGCTCGCTTCGCTCGCTCTTACATCCTTGGTCCATTTGTTGACTACCACCTTTTGGTGACAGATCTACCATTTTGAGCACCAAGCTATTATTTAAGTAATAAAACTATTATTATAAGAACGAAGTTTATATTCATGTAATGCACTACAATTTTATTGGTAATCCATCTCATATTTTACACATTATACTAACAATAATTTGGTAATTCATACCTGGGAACACTCTTTGTTTATCTGAGAATGAAAATATTTCGTGGCGATAGATCTATTTATTAGGTGATACACATACAACTTGATGATAAATATAAATTTTGGTGACAAAAAATATAGTTCCCAAATCTTTTAAACATCTGTTGCAAACTTGTCTAAAAAAATGTCAGATTATGACGTTGAAATAAGGTCCGTTTTGCATTCACACTTTTTTTAGACAAGTGTTCAACAGATGCTTGTTTTTGTAGTAAGGCTGCAAAGGTCTACTGCCCTCGAATTCTGTGACTATCGCCTCTCCTTTGCACCCGCCAGACACGCGCGTCGCGCTTACGACCCGCTAAACCCACGTCCCGCCAGTGCCTCCGCTACCACCGAGCTAGCTATTTGCCAAAGACGCGTGTTCATTCACACATAGGTACAGAGTCACCAAGTGGTTATCCCTCTTGATAGCATCTACATTCTACGCTTTCAAGAGGGGTAACCAGATCGTGTCGCTGTCTGACAACACCGCATCGTAGCAACAAAAAGTGTTCAAGCAGTGGTTACGTGTAGCGAGTGTAGCTTTTTGGAGTTGAATTTTGGTGCCGATAAAAAGTGGTGACACCATCCATCTCTTAGCGGCCACCCCCGGCAATGGCACTGTGACCTCGACGACCTCGGTTAGCGCGGCTTTACCCGAATGATCGGCGTGTGCGGCTGTAATTATTTAGCCGCGAGCTTCTCAATTAGCCACGAACGAACAAAATCATTTCACGGTAATAATTAAAGAGAAAACCATCGTGATCGGGAACATAGTATTGTGACTGAATCCGGTTCCTTCATGTCGATATAACTTTTTTCGGATGCACATTTCAGTTTCGCCGTAGAACAATAAAATGATGAGACGGTTATGATCCTTCGATTAACATAGGTTTTAAGGTGCTACAAGGGTGGGGACGTTTTGGGCATTGTTCTTTGACTTGCAAGATTTGATTACAGACAACTGGACGATGAAACTAAATAAAAGCTTGAATTAATAGGGTCTTCTTTTGTTTCAGCATCGATGCACGGTGTCGCAGGCATAGGAGCAACGTTAATGCCAACAATAATGCAATGGAAAGGAAGAAAATACACCTTCATTGGCAGTTCCGTTCTCCTCCTGATCGGCTGGATTCTAGCTTGTACAGCAAAAGATGTTCTCATGGTCCTACTGTCTGCTATTTTCCATGGTTTTGCAAGCAACTGTATCACAATAATCAACCTTGTGACCGTCAGTGAAATGTTAGCTCCAAGATACAGATCTGTATCAATGGTACTTCTAATCATAAACCAAACTGTTGGACAAGTCCTTGTCACCACATTAGGTACTGTTCTTAACTGGCAGACCGTTGCCATAGTATTAAGTGCTCCAGTACTCATAGCTTTAATGATGGTTATCGTTTGGCCAGAATCACCATCCTGGTTGGCTTATAAAGGCAAATTCGAAGCTGCTGAAAAGGCTTTCGTATGGCTAAGAGGAACAGAGGATGCTGAATCGATGAAAGAATTGAAAGCGTTGATAGCAGCTCAAAAGGAGTCGAGAAGAAGAATTTCCAAGAAGACACAAATTCAAGAAACTTGGCGTAAAATGAAGAGAAGGGATTTTTATCTGCCAAGTCTGTACATGTTACTGATTCTAGTAAATTTTTACATCAGCGGAGCATTGCCGTTGTACATTTACAGTAAAGATATTTTAGAAACCGCTATTGGAGATCCTAAAATAGCTGTTATTGGTTACGTAGTATCTGTTTGTACCTTATTTTCTGGTTCTTTGATATCTTTGATACTAATAAGGTATTTTAAAACTAAAACTGTGTTATCTACTTCTCTAGGAAGCATTGCTTCTTTATTCGGCTGTTCTTTGGTATCATACTTGCAAAGAAATGGATTTATAGCCAAAGATTCCCTTCTGTTTTTGTACTTTTTCATAGGATATACCGTGTGCTGTAATTCTGGATTCAATCCTATGACTTATTCGCTGGCTATAGATTTGATGCCAGTAAAGAATAGAGGAATTGGTGGAGCATTATTCAATATATTAACTTGCTTATTATATGTGGTTACGGTGAAATCTTTACCGTACATTATTATATGGATCAACATTTCATGGACATTCTTTTTATTAGGTTTGTCTTGTTTGATTGGTACTATATTAATTTGGATTTATGTGCCGGAAACAAAAGGTAGAACTTTGCAAGAGATTGAAGATTTTTATAACTATGGTACTTTTGTAAAGATCAGAAATTTGGATGACGCTGAAGTTAGTGTGCCAATTGTTAAGAGTACACAATGAATATGTTACGTGTTCAATTAATTTTCGTCTTTTAGCTTACGAAATATTGAAAAGTTAGTAAATAATAAATCTTGTCTAGATAAAGAAAATGTTTTCCGTTTCAAGAAACATATTTTAGATACTAAAAACCTGTACTGCTGGTATGCTGTTTTATTTTAGCGATAACCTACTCAGTTATAACACAATATTGATGTGAAGAATTATTGATCTTTTAATTTAGTGATAACCTACATAAGTACTGAAATAATTTTAAGGAACTGTTAAGGAACAGGTTGGTATTTACTCAATGAAGTCTGACAGTGTCTTTGTCTGTCAAAAATCGAAGAATGTGGACTTATGGACGGCGAGTAGCATATAGGTAGCTCGCCGTCCAATCAAGAACCAGGCCAGGCTGTGTTCAACGAGCGCCTTATAGAGATGTCAACACCCTTAAAGGACCCCATAAGACCAATCGTAATTGCCTGGGTCTAGGGACTGCTTTTAAAGTAGATCGCGGCCCTGGAACTTAAACAAAAGACATGGAACAGGGTTGTTTTTGATCAGAGCCTGACTACTTCCGATTTACCAAGAACGGGAGGACATATTTTCTGATTCTTAAACCACATACAAGGGATGATAAATATATAGAAAAACCAACAAAAAATGAAACACGAGTAAAACTTCGATAACATCAAAAAATTCAAAACCATCTGAAGGAAAAAAACATCTTTTGTGGTCCCCAATATTATTAGGAGCTTTGATATTTCGACGTAGAACTTGGAAAGCGTTATCTAGGTAACGTTCATCTTTGATCGTAGTTTCGAGCTGTGTTATAGGAGAAGGCATTTATAAATAAATGTAAACACATTCTTATCTGCTACGCCTGGATTCCTTTTATGCTGATGTCAGTTGTGTACGAATTTACCTACATTGAGTTTTATATAGCACCATATTGACGAAATCAGTGGCGCGTACGTGACTATGTATTTTTTTGCTGACGAACGCTATCGAAATCGACGTAACAGAAATTGAGGCCTTGGCCTTTTCTTTACATTGTTAGCATCAGCATCCTGTACCCATGAGTTGTCATTACGATACTCGATCATCGATATCGACCGCGTTTGGCGCTCTCATTGGCCCGCTCCAAGGTTGTATGAACTGTCAACCAATGAGAGCGTCAAACGCGGTCGATGCGTATGAACGATTATTGTAATGACAACTCATGGTATGGGTACTGTTCACCATCAACGTGACATTTAACGGCAACAGATTTAAGCCTAGAATGTGAGGGTGTTTTGATCAGCGGGCAGTCTGAGGTTTCTCTAAGGGCGGCCACGTACATCAGTTGTCCTGATCAGGAAATCTGATCAAGAAAAATTCCGTACAACTACCACACACATTAGTTTTTTTTATATTTTTTTATATTTATAATATTAATTAATATATATTATAATATCTTCATTCATGGGCTTACATTCGGAAAGTGGGGACGAAAAAAAACCGTACGGGAAGTTATTGAATGTGTGTGTCATGCAGTTACTTTTGTATGAGTTCTCTGCGTTCGAAGGCTCTATTTGGGAAAACGGATCAGGAAATGTCCCAGGATACTTTTGAGTTTCTGAAAGGCGTTGAGTTGGCTCAAGTAATCAACAGACCATCTCACGCATAATGTGTCAGGTTTAAGTTACGTTAAAATTTTGCGATTTATTTTGCCAACACGTGGCGCCATCTATTATAATAAGAAACTTATTGTTGTTTTTTTCGGCACGTACTTTTTATCGGGATGATGCCTATTACCCTTTTTCCGTTTATGTACACGTGAAACGTATGATTAAGCAAAATTTCAAGATGATCGATTCAGTTCTTGGGCTTAAATAGGTAACAAAGAAACTTACTTTCACGTGTGAATGTTGCCAGCGGCTTCATCCACTACAAATCGAACAAAATTATCAAATAGGAAGATAAAATCAGATCAGAATTAAGGTTATAAGTTGTGTGCTTTTCGTCCAAATCCGTTCAGAAGTTTTTGCGATAGTAACAAACACGTACTCACTCGCATATATAATCAAATATTAATTAGATAGGAACTTAGGATGAGATTACGAAGTTAGGTTAGGTTAGTGGCTATAACAGAAATGTCATAAAATTACTGTCTTACTCTAAGATGCCATATCTACCCAATTTTCAACATCTTTGTATAAGAAGGATCCGACAGACGATTGGCGAGATAATCTCAAAGCGTTTGCTTAATACCTTCTGATAACGTTAGGGAAATACGAATTATTCTAAGATTTGCTCTCGAACAGTTATATAGCATTATCGATATGTCTGTCTGTTAAATACGAGTTTAGAGCATTTATTTCGGAGCTTAGATTAGCTTTTTTTTTTTTTTTTTTAGCTTGGTAAAATCATCAAATGAGTCCTCAAACCCCGGGCAGGGCGGGAGGGACTGTCAGACTTCTACTGACTATAATCCACGGTGTCCTTCAATAGCCCTTTCTGTTCCGGGGTCACGGTAAGGAAATAATCCCGCGACCCCGGCAGGCTTTGGCCCTCTGAGAGGGGGGCCCCGTCATTATGCTGACGCTCTTTGAAGCGCGCGTGGGACACAACGCGCCGTCGACCCTGGCATGGTCCTTGGTCGGGCAGCGAGTTGCCCTTTACTCGCTGCCCGCATGCCCGCGCCTACGGTGGCCGGAGATCATCAAGCGACGTCCGTCGCCGTGGGCGTCTACTACCGCGGGTGGGGCGGAGGGAGGACTCTGTCCTCTCTCGCTCGCGGCCCGCCTCCTCCTTTGCGAGCATTACTGCTTTGCAGAAGGAGGCGACCGCTTCCCACTCCATCTCGCCCCGCAGCATGGCCGCGACCAATGCTGGGCGCGAGAGGTCTCCGCCTATCGCAGCCGTGAGGACACGTCGGTGCTCTGCCCAAGCTGGGCAGTCTTGCACCGTATGCTCCACCGTGTCCTCCGGGCGACCTTCGCAGTGGTGACACCCAGGCGTCTCCTCCTTTCGCATCAGACACAGGTACCTCCCAAAACTTACGTGTCCGGTGAGGACCTGCGTCAAGCGGTAGGTCAGGACGCCATGACTTCTCTCCAGCCACTCCTCAAAGAGGGGTCTTACCGCCGCAATTGCGGCGTGCCCGGAGCTTAGATTAGCTTGCATAAATTATAATTC
This sequence comes from Agrotis clavis, assembly GCA_954870645.1. Classification (NCBI taxonomy): domain Eukaryota; kingdom Metazoa; phylum Arthropoda; class Insecta; order Lepidoptera; family Noctuidae; genus Agrotis; species Agrotis clavis. The sequence continues at coordinate 14,725,870 of OX940941.1, forward strand.
AATTTTGAAATTTATTACTAGGATATTAAAGTTTTTATATCAAGTAATATTAATGAGAAACAGTTTTTCTGCAGGCTTTAGGACGGAACTATTATGCCTTAAAATATGCCAATACGGGGATTCACGCTTTAGGAGAATTTTAGAAAATAATAGAATGGGTTTGCTCTAAGTTGCCAAATAATATTACGCTTACGCTTATAGTAGTTTATTTCCACAAAACGGCACGGAAGTGACAAACATCGAAGGAGGGAGTGCGCCATCTTCGACGTAGACACCATGGCTTGACTTGACGTTGACACCATATTAAACAGCTTATTAATTTTTTACTGTGACCACCTGATTATGCATTGTTCCTGTGCCGCTGTTGCGTTTGCAAAAAATCAAATTCACATACACGAAAAGGCAGTCCCGTAGGGGAACTGTGTATAAAACGAGTACGCGAGGTATAATGGGGACATACACTATTTTGGACGTCAACTGCTGAACATAGGCTTCCCTCATAGAATTACATTAGGACCGGTTGGAAGCGGCTTGCATTTAGCGCGATTCCTTGATTTCCATCAGATCGTTCTTAGAACGTATGAATTCAAAGCTTACCATCACACACCCTTTTCCACTTTTCCTGTTTTTAATATTTCTGTGGTGCGATTCCATGCTAGTAGACGAAAAGGCCCAGTTTTCATTTGTGCGTTGATCGATCAGTCAGTCAGTCAGTTTCTTCTTTTATTATAATACTAGCTGACCCGGCAATCTGAGTACTGCCTTAGAATCTTTGTTTTTCATAATTATTCACCTTTAAAATCCTCCCTGGACTTAAAAAAAAAAAAAAAAAACAAAACCAAAATTAGCCAAAACGGTCCAGCAGTTTTCGAGTTTTAGCGAGACTCGAACAGCAATTGATTTTTATATAGACATACTTATACAGATCTGTATTCATTGATAATTCATAAACATCATCGCAAAAAGGAAATTATGGAAGTTCTCTTGTTAAAAGCTTTTCAGATTACTCATTAGCATGGATTGTTTTCACTTAAAAGATTATAAGAAACCGCGCAATGGTACTTTCATTTGTTCTTTGTTCGACAATGATTCTTTTATTTTGTATCGAAACAGTAACTTGACATTGTTTTATAATAATGTAAAGATATTTAATTAGCAGTAGTCGTTGACTGCTAGCTTTTTAGAGACACTACGGCCGAGATAAATAGTCGTAACTAAGCACCAGCTAAGCCAAAGTCAAGTTCGTACTTAGGCAAGCAACGCCAAAAGAAACGGTTACCTATTCATCCCGAATGAGATACTTGGCTTAGGTAAGGTAAGCATCTATCAAAACTATTACTTCAGGAAGTACTACTTCCTGAAATAGTATAGTTTTGATAGATGCTTAGTAACAACTATTTATCTCAGCCTGAGATTCACTCGACGAGCAATGGAAAGAGCTATGCTCGGAGAAATTTTGCGGGATAAATCCGAAACAAGGATATTCGCCCAAGAACTAGAGTCACCGACATAGTTCGTATTTGCAAGTTGAAGTGGCAATGGACAGGCCACATCACTCGTAGAACTGATAACCGATGAAGAAGAAAAGTTCTCGAGTGCGACAATGGACCGGAAGACGCAGCGTAGGCAGGCCTCCTATTAGGTGGACCGACGACATCATGAGAGTGGCGGGCAACCGATGGATGCAAGTGGCGAAGTGTTGTTCGGCGTGGCGGTCTAAAGGTGCGCGCGCGAGACCGCGACAGGAGACCGAGACAGGAGACCGCGACAGGAGACCGTGACAGTACTTAACATAAGGCAATGACAAGTGTCGCGGTCTCCTGTCTCGGTCTCCTGTCGCGGTCTCGCGCGCGCACCTTAAGGGGGTGGCCTATGTTCAGCAGTGGACATCTTCCAGCTGATGATTTAATTAATAAGCTAAGATAGTACATGGAATTATGTATAGAAGATAATTCTCTTGCATTTTATTTACCCTCACTACGTGGAAAAAATATCCACTATAAAAATATTTCTTGCAATTTGAATGAAGAAAATGCAACGCATTCGTTGAAGTCTTATAAACAACATAGAGTTGTCTCTTTTCCTTTTATGTTTTCTTGGTATGAACATTGAATTCTTTACATAAATGAACTAGAAATCTTAAAGCTTTTATGTTTATTTTTATCAGTGCTAAGGTTTTAAGTAGGTAATAAAATGGATCTCTTTTGTTTTGTTATTTGAATCGATCTGGTTGACATAGTCACATATGACGTCTCTGAATTGTCAAACGGGTGATTGGACAGATACAAGACGTTCTAATGAAACCTACTTCAGTCATGTAAAAAGATAAATAAATAAAATGACTAAAATATTTTTATTATAATTTTTTTTAATACCTAATTTTGCATTAATGTGAAAATATTAAAGAATCGGATAGACAAATTCCGTCATTAGTTAGTTAGAGACAAAGAGTCAAGCGATGATAGCAACCAAGAAAGATGGGTTGGTGTAAGTTCGCCACAAAAAATACTCCCTTCATCCTGTTCTGCTAGTAGGTACTTTATGTTCAGATTCCTCGTTTTCGGTAGTTTTGTGCTGGATTTTTTATTTAATTGTTCTGCTACCCGTGCGGAAAAAAATGGGTCGAATGTACAAAAATCAAAAAAAAAAAAACAAAAAACTTTGTCTAATTTACATACATACTTTTATTCGTGGGGAATTATTTTTGTGGCGAACTTAATTACTCATCTTCGCCCGATCTACTTTTGTTATTGTTAGATACGTGGGGTATATAAATGAGACTCAGGAGAAACCAAACTTGATATTATGAATTTATTTTCGAAAATTCGGTTCCTTTTAGACAAATTTATTAGAAAAATTAATACATAGTGGGTACATAATTATGTAAAGTTATTGAGAACACAAAAATGTCACTATACCCTACATGCTGAATTATATCTGTGCTGGGGATATTCCGCTACATTATTTTAAATCTTCAATATTTTTTTTACACCAAAAGCTTTCTAAATTATAAAAAAAACATTTTGGTTCAAAAAACATTAATGATGGACTTTTAATCACATTAGGTTAGAAATTAAGGGTCGTTTTGCAATTACACTTGTTTTACAGATAAAATAATGTTCAACATGACAATTAATTTCTAGCTCATTATGATTACCAATAATTGTGGATGATGTAATAGAATTACTATTATGTAACTGGTACATAATGAGGGGTATTATACACGAGTGTGAGTTTAAAAAACGAGCGAAGCGAGTTTTTTAATAGTATCACACGAGTGGTATAATACCTAGTTATGTACAGTTTCATACACTACTTTATCTACTCTCATTGAATACGAACATCTATACATATAATAAAACTGTAGAAAAATCGTTTTTGTACATCAGAATAAAATCCAAAGAAAATAGCTAGGGTGTTGAAGGACAACCAACAGAACCCATTTCCAGCATTTTTAGAATTTTTGTCTGTTTGTCTGTTTGTCGGTTTGTCGGTTTGTCGGTTTGTCTGTTTATTTGTGGCTCCATCACGTAAAATGTACGAAGGCAATGTAGATAACCTTTATACACAACGATCGAGCGTAACTTGAGGACTAATTTAGTTTTTGCTTCATTGCAATCGGTTAAGTCTATCAAAAGATATTTGAATTTAAAGTGTTCCAGACCCAGAAGTAAAATTACGGTCAGTTTACACCGAGACGCGCAGTTCAGTAGCGCGATGGGATGGGATGGGTTGGAGTGGGATGGAGTGGGTTAGAGTGGGTTGGAGTGCGATGGAATGGGTTGGAGTGGGATGTAGTGGGATGGAGTGGGACTGAGTGGGATGGATTAGGATGGAGTGGGACTGAGTGGGATGGAGTGAGATGGAGTGGGATGCAGTGGGATGGAGTGGAATGGATTAGGATGGAGTGGGATGTAGTGGGATGGAGTAGGATGAAATGGGCTGGAGTGGGATGGAGTGGGATTGAGTGGGATGGAGTGGGATGGAGTGGGATGTAGTGGGATGGAGTGGGTTGGAGTGGGATGGAGTGGGTTGGAGTGGGATGGAGTGAGATGTAGTGGGATGGAGTGGGATGGAGTGGGACTGAGTGGGATGGAGTGGGATGGGGTGGGATGGAGTGGGATGGAGTGGGATGGAGTGGGATGAAGTGGGATGGAGTGGGATGGAGTGGGATGGAGTGGGATGGAGTGGGATGGAGTGGGATGGAGTGGGATGGAGCGGGATGGAGTGGGATGGAGTGGGATGGAGTGGGATGGAGTGGGATGGAGTGAGATGGAGTGGGATGGAGTGGGATGGAGTGGGATGTATTGGGATGGAGTGGGATGGAGTGGGATGGAGTGGGATGGAGTGGGATGTAGTGGGTTGGAGTGGGATGGAGTGGGTTGGAGTGGGATGGAATGGGTTGGAGTGGGATGTAGTGGGATGGAGTGGGATGGAGTGGGATTGAGTGGGATGGAGTGGGACTGAGTGGGATGGAGTGGGACTGAGTAGGATGGAGTGGGATGGATTAGGATGGAATAGGAATGAGTGGGATGGAGTGAGCTGGAGTGGGATGCAGTGGGATGGAGTGGGATGGAGTGGGATGGAGTGGGATGTAGTGGGATGGAGTAGGATGAAATGGGCTGGAGTGGGATGGAGTGGGATTGAGTGGGATAGAGTGGGATGGAGTCGAATGGAGTGGGACTGAGAGGGATGGAATGGGATGGAGTCGGATGGAGTGGGATGGAGTGGGATGGAGTAGGATGGAGTGGGATGGAGGGGGATGGAGTGGGATGAAGTGGGATGGAATGGGATGGAATGAGATAGAATGGGTGCTCTAATCCAGTAGCAATTCTTCTGAATCTGAACGACAGAGGGCGTTTATTATAAACACCTCAAATATTCTTGAAAAATAAATTCTAGATACAGGGATTGTATGAAAACGATATGATTTATAAAAAACGTGGCGAGAATTAAGCGCTTCGCACTAAAAAATACATTGTTAAATTCCGACATCCACGCGAACGAAGTCGCGGGCACAGCTAGTATCAAATAAAAGATAAAAATTAATTAACACTAATATTCATCCACCGAAATACAAACGTCAAAATTCCAACATTCCTATTTAGAGCGCGCGCAGCCACAGATAAAAAATGAAATAGATGTATCTATGGTCAGTAATCTGTATCATAATGAAAAAAATAGTAGATTACGCACCAAGGGAATAAAGCAGTGCCTTACGTCACGGGCGTATTGAATCCCGAAGGGACACTAAGGATTCTGGGGGTGAACCTCCGGAGCGCAGCGAGGAGGTTCAAGTGTTAATTCCCGAGTGAAACGAGGGAATTAAGCTAAGAATCCTTAGTGTAGCGAGGGATTTAAGTTAGCCCAAGACAAAGGCAGCTTATTCCTGAGGTGAGTACTCTGCTTTTCACACCACCTGCGAGGAAATAAATTCGAATTTTGAAATTTGATGTGGTACGACAACCTTCGAACGTGAGCATGCTGTGGTGCCCACCTCAGCAAGCGATCAGCTGTTGCAGTGGGGACTGCCGGGGGGCAGCCGCCGCTGCTTCAATTCCTTCGTTCAAAGTTTTCATACTATGTTTTGTTTGAGGTTCCAAATTCAAATCACATTATTCCCACGGGAATAATGAAATTCAGTACATATATTATTGCCCGGCTCGAGCGGGGGGGAACAATGCCTTGCTTTACGGCCGGTTAGCAGACATATAATTTGACATTTACGAGCAGGTGGTGTGAAAATTAAATTATAACATTGTTTTGTTAGAGAAACAGTGTTATAATTTAATTTTTTAATCTAATTACGATACTCTATGGTATAAAGTATGTCATTATAAGCTCGTTTTGAGTTTTGTATTTCGAATTTTACGATATGAGAGTAGATAAAATAACAAAAGACGACCAAAATCGAATCATCAAAACGTATTACTATGAGATTCCAAACCGCCTTACGCAAACCGAGAAAGCACTTATTTTTTATCTCCCCAACGAAACAAACTTTGATTTGTAATTCATGAATTTTATTAACAAGATCATGGTAAAGTTAAATTGACTTCTCGTTGCTTATTACTAGACGTCCGGCATGAAATCTTTTGCATTTGTGCCGCTTCCCTGACTGCTCTGACTTTTTAGCGAGAAAAGAAAAAGATGTGCAGGGTTTATGCTGTAACTAATTAAGAATTTGTCTGGTATTTTTAATTAAAATATCTTCTGTTGAAGGCCTTTGATGTAGCATGGATTTTTTAAATGAAATACTTGTATTAATAGTGGTATATTCATTAAAGATTAGCACGGGAGAGTCTGTCAGACTTGTACTGACTAAAATCCACGGTCTCCTTCAATAGTCTTTTACGTTCCGTGGCCACAGTTGCCTGATAAGACAGTCCCGCGACCCCGGCAGGCATTGGTTCTCTAACGGGGCTCCCCGTCGTATTGCTGACAGCTCTAGTGCTGTTTTAAATGTGCGCGCATGGAACACTATGCGCCGTCGACCCGGGCATGGTTCATGATCGGACGGCCGTCATATTGCTGACAGCTCTAGTGCTGTTAATGAGGCGCGCATGAATCACTATGCGCCGTCGACCCGGGCATGGTTCATGATCGGACGGCGAGTCACCCGTTACTTGTCATCCCGGTGGCCGGCAATCGCTTCGTGACGTCTGTTGTCGTGGGCGTCTCCCGCGGCGGCTGGAGTTGGACGCTGTCCTCTCCCTCAAGCGTCCCGCCTCCTCCTTTGCTAGCATGACTGCTTCGCAGAAGAAGCGACCGCTTACTAGTTTGTTACCTGTGGTGACGGCTGAGCGATCTCACTGGCGCGGTGGTAAACCCACCAAGGTCAACTGGCAAGCTCGCCCTGACACTACCTCCCACAAAGACAACGCTTATTTCCCTATTTCCCAGCAGTGGGAATATAATTTACGGGTTGATTATGCTTTTGTTGTCAGTTAGACTGAGAAGTAGAATCTTGAAAAGTGAGGGTTCTGAATACCTCTTTGAAAAATACAAGCATGTAGGTAGAAGATTAAGATCAACTTCAATGAATTCAAAATTCATCGATGATTACATTTCATCACATTAATTATAATTTCCCGATTCCCCAAAATATTTACCATCACAAATAATTGCAATAACCCGTTCTGAAATTGCATATCATAAATATTGTATTAAATAACGTATTTCGTGCAAATTAACCGGCTGTAAGCGAATCAAACTAAAATCAGTCGTCTCCCGATCTGCTAGAATTGGAAATGTAATAACATAACGTCTACGGTCGCGGGTTAGGGAGCTTGTAGGTTTGTGCGGGAATTAAAATTTAAGTTCGTAATTATTTTCCCGGGATTGCAAAAATTTGCAATCCGGAACTGTAAACCTAAAGCGTGTCTCTGAAACGCAAAAAAATGAACAGGGTGGAATAGGAATACAATTTTATTAGTCTGTCAGTTAAATTTTATTAACTACTGTACGACTATCACCTGACTTTAGCGTTGTACACGTATAAACTGAACGACGTCGTTCGGTGACTGTACTCCCCATGGACGGTATAAGCAAGAGTTTTTTTGGGGATTGTACTCACCGTGGACTCGCAAGTGGTTATAAAAAAAAATTGACACGATTTTTTTATTTTGTAACTTAAACCAAAACTTGACCTGACCTTGTCCCAGGGTAGGGCAGGAGGGATTGTCAGACTTGTACTGACTAAACTCTACGGTATCCTTTAATGGCCCTTTACGTTCCGGGGTTACATTAGCTTGTTAGTCCCGCGACCCCGGCAGGGTTTGGCCCTCTAAAGGGGTCCTCGTCATTGTACTGACACTCTCTTTGAGGCGCGTGGAAAACGACGCGCCGTCGCGTCGACCCGGGCATGGTGCATCTGGACAGCGAGTCGCCCATTTACTCGCCGCCCGCATGCTCGCGCGTGCGGTGGCCGGAGATCGTCCTGCGACGCCCGTCGCCGTGGGCCTCTACTACTGCGGCAAGGTCGTAAGGTGGACGATGTCCTATCTCTCACGCGTCCCTCTTCGTCCTTCGAATACACTACTTCTCCACTCTTACACTTACCTCGTCTAAAAAAATTTAACTCAAACCATTACAATATATGATCAAACGAACTTGCAAGTGAAGTTCGATCATTATTATGATGAGTTGCTTCATTTGAAGATATGATTATAACAATGTAGTTTCCCTACTTGCTTGGTAACTTCGCACATATTTTAGAGATTTTTTAAAATAATTTAGTGACGTATTTCCGGCCTGACCGCCTCTGTATTCATACTTTGACATTAGCTCATTTTTTAGAGAAGTTATGATAGGTGCAAAACTTTCTTTTCAATAGGGGATTGTTAAATGCCGGGGCGGGAGGGATCATATCTTCAAATGAAGCAACTCATCATAATAATGATCGAACTTCACTTGCAAGTTCGTTTGATCATATATTATAATTCCTTGCTTCATTTTTCAGATATGATTATAACAATGTAGATGTTAAGAGTTAGAAAGTTTTAGAAGGAACTAAATTAAACAATAAGGTTCATAACATTATAGTTTTATTTGTCAATCAAAGTTCAGTCTTATAACAATTTATGATTAACTTAAAGAAATATCCTCTACACATAAGTGTGATTAATTTGTAATTGTACAACAATTTAAGTAAATAGTCATATTAAGATTTAATCAGGTTAGGACTTCTTACGGTAAGCATACCGATCTAGCAAATTCATCTTCATTTATAATGCATCTATTATAGAAACGGGCAAATGAGTTAGATGAACTAGTCCATCCTGCCGTCTTACGGATGGTTTCTATATTAACCCCAGCCAGACTCGCTGCTGAAGTGGACGCGTGCCGCGTACTGTGTGCACCGAATACGCTGATGTCGACGCCGCTTTCTGACAGTATTTGTTTTATCCATCTGCTGATACTTTGTGTGGTAGCAGGTTTATGTGGCCGTTTGTACGGTAACAACAGAGTATTTGTACTCTCAGGTCTTATTTTTTTTGTAAAAGAAATATAGTCTGAGAGGACTGTGGCTGGGCAAATACATGTATTTTCCCTGAAGTATGGCAAGAATAAGACCGGCTGTTCTCTACCAGGTGCGGATGTCTTAATGATGTCAGTTATGACAATTTTTATGCCGCTATCAGAATAGTATATGTTTTCGATTTTAATTAAGGAAAGCGTTTGTACCCTGTGAGCTGTACAAATTGCTAATAGGATCACAAGTTTTTTAGTGATTTTTTCGAGTGAGAGTTTATTATTAGGGAACCATGTTGAAATAAAATTTAATACTATTTGGGGATTCCAAGTAGTGGAATACTTGGGTCTTAAAGGTCTTAATTTAAACGCACCTTTAAGGAGGCGTTTTACAGATTCGTCTGAACCCATATTATTGCCTATAAAGGCTGACAAAGCAGAACGATGGGAATTTAGACTACCATACGCGCAACCGTTATTAAAATGTGATGCTAGAAATGAGAGTAAGGACGATTTCGGAGGATCAAATACATTAATCTGGTTAACGGTACAATATTCCCACCAAAGCTTAAGTGAAGTATTGTATTGCTGAATTGTACTGTTAGAAAGGGATGATAGCATCAGTGTGACCGAGTCTGCGCAGGCACCCCGTCGACTGAAAGCCTGCCGGAGAGCCTCGCGACACCCAGGGTAAGGTTCTTGTGGAGGGGGTGGTATTCCCTGAAATGAGATTGCAGAAGGTTTTTATTGGGGTTTAAATAAATAATGTCGGAGACTATAAGGTCTTGTAATAGTGGAAACCATGGTTGTGATGGCCAATTGGGGTATATTAGTATGCCGTATGCATTGTCATCGATAATTTTTCTAAGACACTTTAGTATTAGTGAAAAGGGTGGAAAAGCGTAGAAGTAATAGTAATGCCAGTCTACCGTGAATGCATCTACGGAAGCTGCATCAGGGTCTTGGTGCCATGAGATGAAACTGACACACTTCGCATTATCTCGAGACGCAAATAAGTCTATTTCGGGTTGGCCAAAATGTTTTATGATTTCTTGGAATGCTTCATCGGAAAGTGACCATTCGGTATCCGGATTAACTATTCTAGACGCGGCGTCTGCCCGGTTTTCTTTGGTATTTACGTATGATGCATGTACCCAAAGGTTGCGTTCCTCGCACCATTTCCAAAGGGATCTAGTTAATTCATTTAAGTGGGGGTATTGAATACCCCCCATGCGATTCACGTAACTGATCGCAGTAGTGTTGTCCATGCGAAGTAATATTGCACAGTTGGTTACATCGCCGGTGAATGACTTTAGCCCCAGAAAGGCTGCCATCAGCTCTAAGTAATTAATATGATATGCCTTTTCTGATGACTTCCATTTTCCATTTACTTGAGCCTTATTACAGACAGCACCCCAACCTGATCTCGACGCATCGGTATAGATTTCGATATCGAAGTTTGACTGTCGCATAAAATTGCGTGTTGTATCAATATTTGACAACCACCACTATAAATCCACTAGGATAATATTAGGAAGCTTAATTTTGACTTCGTAATCGTAACTATGCTTAGTTAACGCTAAAAACTTCTGCCGCTCTAAGGTTTTAGTATACATCCAGGCGTATTTAACGGCTGGGCATGCGGCAACTAGTACACCGATTAGATGAGCTAATTCACGAATGGAACACGGCTGTAATTTTGTAAACTTAGTAACCAACTCAGCAATGTTACGTCGCTTATCGACTGGCAATTCTATGCTAAGGCTTCTGGTATCATAACAAAATCCTAAGTACTTGCAGGATTGTCGTGGTTTTAACATACTTTTATCGTAATTTATAACAAATCCTAGAAACTCGAGTAGACTCAGTGTTTCATTTACGTTATCAAGACACTTCTTATAAGTGCTCCCAATACATAAAATATCGTCTAAATAACACACTGACTGAAAACCACGGTTTCTGAGGTAGCTCATAACTTCCTTCATAATCTTAGTAAATACTCGTGGGGCTACGGATAAACCGAACGGCATGCAATTAAAGCCGTATGTAAGAGTTTTGAGTGAATTATTTGCCTGAAATTGGAATTTTAAGTATTTACGGTCAGAGGGCCTGATGGATATAAGGAAATATGCATCTTTTAGGTCAATAGTGGCAAGGTATCCACCACGTGGTATCAATTTGCATGCTGTTCGGTAATCCTCCATTTTAAAATGTTCATTCTTAATTAGTTTATTTAAGGGTTTTAAATTTAGTATAAAGCGTTTATCGCCGTTAGTTTTGGAAGTTAGAAAAATTTTAGATATAAATTGATCTTTAGTGACATTGCACTCTGAGATAGCCCCTAACGATTTTAGTTTATTAATGGCTTCCATCATATATGATTTCTCAGTATTTGATAGGGTATTTTTAGGTATTATTGGCTGACTTACAGGCATATGAAAGGGTATAGGATAGCCGTTTTTTAACCAATCCAGAATAACATTATTGTTGGTTATTTTTAACCATCGGTCATAAAAGTGGGTAAGTCTACCCGCATGTACCTGTATTATCGAGGAGGAGCCCGAAGTTTGTCCTGCGACGTCGGGCGTTGTGACGGCTGAGCTGATGACGACGGGTACGGACGGCGATTCCCTGCCGTCGTCGGCCTCCTGTATGCACCCCGCCCCCCCCTGTTCGCCGGGTATCGAGGAGGCGGGTTCCAGTTTCCCTGGTAGGACGGACGAGTAATGGGTTGTTGAGGCGGTTTTGGAACCTTCGCAGTCTTTTTTATGGAAAGGCCTTGCTTTTCGATAGCCTTGGCGGCTTTAATTTTCTCAGATAAGGACGAGCCAAACAGTGACTCGTCTCGTTCGGACTCGTTAATGATATTTAAAAACGCTTTGTCCAGACTGGGAGTGATTAACTTCACTCGAGCCTGTGTTGCCATGTAATGCGAATCACAGAGTAAACGGCAACCATTGCTCAAATGTTTCATAGCTTGAACCTTGTTATCGCTCTTGAGAAGCAGATCCATGCCTCTGTTGATGGCGCTGATACCAGTGCCTAGCTGCTGTTGAGACGCTGTAAGTGTTTTGTCACGATTACGAACCATGTCCGGTACCGCCGCTGCGATTTCAGCATTTAATTTGGGCGCTTGTAGGAGCTTACAGTTGTCTGGTACAAGATAGTCTTTTAGTAGGCTATCTTTGTTTTCTTTAGACATACCCTTCCTTAGTAAGGGAAGCCACAATTGCGATAAATTGGCGTGAATGCTGGTGCCATATTCAGGCGAGTCGGACGTGGATTCACCGAGTGCAGACAGTAGATCCGGATCTAACTCGGGTTCTATATTGGCTCCGTAACGGATTCATTAATGCTTCCCAAGGTCATCTCATGATCTTCGTTACCTAAAATTACGATTAGTAATTAAGGTTGTGAAGATAAACAAACTGAGGGTATTGTGAAAAAATAATTGACAATAATTTTTTCGCACATTAACGTTACATCTATTTTAGATTGTACGTATTTTTGTGCTGGTTTGTCATCGTTGGAGACTCGCAGTCAGCCCCGATGCAATATTTTGTAATTTTGTTTTGAGAAATGACAAAGTTATTGACTCGCAGTCAATCCCAGAGCATTAACAAAACAGATAATTTCACTTGTCACTTTTAGATCACTAAATAATTAATGCATTTTTGCTTACCTTCATCTTCTGACGATAATTGTATCGGTTTTATTCGTCGTCTATGTCTTTGTTTTTCTTCAATCTTTCGAATTTTGTCAGTGTAGTAATCAATTTTTGATTGCGCACTTCTCTTGGGCATGTTGCTTGAAGGGCGCGTGCGATAGTTACCGCGCACGAAAAAGGAATGAGCTAATGTCAAAGTATGAATACAGAGGCGGTCAGGCCGGAAATACGTCACTAAATTATTTTAAAAAATCTCTAAAATATGTGCGAAGTTACCAAGCAAGTAGGGAAACTACATTGTTATAATCATATCTGAAAAATGAAGCAAGGAATTATAATCAAGCCTGCACACTCCCTTACCTTCACCCACATGGTGTGTAGCAGACTCTAATAATTTGAAAGCGAGTTAAATCTCATCTCGACGCAAATCAAATATTTAGCTAAGACGGATCTCGGCAGACGTACAGACAGACGTACACACATAGTTTGGTGGAATATTGCCACGCGTAGTTTGTAAATATTTGTTGAACGTCTGTAGTGACTTAATTAGAATTTTGGAGTAGATATTTGGTTACGAAATATAAAATGAAATTAAATAATTAAAACATCATCTGTCTTGCTCTTATTGTAGTTTTAAATCACTTTCGTAATTGAAAACACGTATACTGTTACTGAGTTCGAGCTAAGAACTTTCTTTTTTCCATATCGATGATGCCTTCAAAAGAGAATTGCTTACCAGAGTTTTCTATTTATGAAAAAAATAGATGCATGCCAAAATACTATTCCCTTTAACTCCGAAATAGGCATTTTGACAGCATCAATAAATTGCAAATCTAATTAATAAAGTCCGTCAGTTAGTTTTGAAAAATAATAGACACGTTTCCAATCGAACATGAATCTTCTTCTTTTGTAATAAAGTTGGAAATATTCGTATTTTAAAGTATTTTGACATATTATTATCTGTCAAAATACTTTCAAATATTTCCAACTTTATTGCAAAAGCTTGCTTTATTGGCTGGATTGCTATTATTATGATTGCTATATTGCTAGCAATCCAGCCAAAGCAACAAAACTGTGGAAACGAACGTAATTTTGTGAATTGCAGAATTTCGTGTTCTGAAACGGTGCAGACCACTCATTTTGCGTCGCAAAAAAACTTTTTCTATGTAAGCGACCGAAATCCTGTGTTTCACAACTCATAAAATTACGCTCGTTTGGCCTTAATCTGTATCTTCTATTCCCGATTCTAAAACATAAATCACTATGGGAAGATCTGACAAGAAACCCCATGGCCACCCATGATCTAAAAAACGGGAACGTCAAAGTTTACAAGTAAAAGAAACTCGATATAAATCTAAAGCTAGCAAGAGACATGTCAGTGAAACGTTGCGCCCTCAACTTTGATTTGTAATTCATGAAATCATTATGAAGTTCCCGCCAAACTTAAATCGACTTCCCTTGTAGTTTCGCACAAACTTTCATTTACCGCTCAACAAATATTTGCACACTCGAATTTCAGATCTACGTCTCGCAAAATAAAGTCTAACTCATCTATAATTGACGCTTAATTAAGTGTAAACGTTAATTTTGTTTGCAATCTGACATCTACCAAGTTTGGGACCAATGACAATTTGTTAAACGTCTTCTTAGTTTTTTTTTGTGTGTGTTTTAAGAGAAGATTTATTGGTCACGATGCGGAAAGAGAATTATTTTTTTGAACTTACTTAAAAGTCTATAAGGTGATATTTTTTTTCCAAAAAGTTTTTCGTAGTAAAGAGTTTTAATGTCTGAGTATTTTACAAGCTTTTATTCACTTTCACCTGTCCCGTTGTTTGTAATCAAATCTTGCAAGTTAAATTCGATCCACTTCCCGGTTTACGATTGAGCTGAAGTTTTGCACGTAATGTATATCGCGTGACAATGCAATATACATGGAGCTAATCTGATGATGGAGCTGGAAGGTGGCCATAGGAACTCTGTAATGAAACGCGGTAAACCCATCGAGTTTAGACTCGTTTAATTCGTCTCGATGACTACTTTGTATATCGTAAGTAGATATTTCTGTAGACTGATGATAATGAGGTTTTTGGGGCTTGTGGATGATGAATATCTTTGCCATTCTTAATGAGTTTGATAAATGAGTGCATTTTATCAAAGAGTGGATAGGAAAATGCGAGCGAAAGAGATAGTGTTTAAAATGAAACACTATCTCGTTCTAACGATCTCAGAATGTGTTCCTATTTGAGCTGTGTCCTGAAAATGCTCAGTCATTGCTTCTCCATTAATCTTGGCGCGATATGGATGTATGTATATTGTTCTGCGGTTTTCAAGGGCGTACACTAAGGTACTTATGATGAAAATTAATTAATAACGTCAATCTTGGAGTTTTGAAGGCTCTCTTGGCTAAATAATAGCTGCGTAGATCGATTTTTAAGGTTAAGCTGTTTTAGCCGAGGTTGGTCCGAGGATGGTGGACCATTTATTGCATTTATTTAGAAAAAAAGGTGGTAAAATTTTAAGAGGCAGAGATGATTCTAGGGGTCGGGTGCATGAATTCTACGCATTTAGCCGAGCTAAAGAACTCGACCCTCTGTATAATGGCATCAAAATCTAAATTAAATTTTAAGCAGAAATTGATGCTCGATCTATGATCCTTTTTTTAAACGTAACTTCACACTAGGATTATTTCCTGTATCGTGGTGTATAATTCACATACACAAGAGCCAGACCCGGAACAACTACTCATCATCATCATCATCATCATCATCAGCGGGAAGACGTCCACTGCTGAACATAGGCCTTAGACCGCCACGCCGAACGACAATTCGCCACTTGCATCCATCGGTACAATCCATCGGAACAACTACTCACAAAAAGGGCTTTGTGCCTTTTGTACCAGTTCCTTAATAATATTTTGATGTTTATTGATCAAAAAGGTTATTTCCACAATAAAAGTAATTGAATATTAGTTTTTCACGTATTTCAAATGCTTTAAGGTATGATTGTTTCGTTTAACGCTTTTAAAATGCGTGGAGAAACTAATATTCAATTAAGTAGTTTTATTGCGGAAGTATCCTTTTTGATCAATAAACATCAAAATATTAAAAAAATAAGAAAAAATATGTCACTACTTGTACGTGTTTGACAGCTCATAACTCGGAAACGTGACGGTTTACGAGGTTTTGCCTCTAACATTTTATGTTTGTATTGATGTGATCTATCGATTTATCAATGTTTCATTCGTGTACGCCGTTTTGAAAAAAAAAAAAAAAATGGCGGATGGCACCTGGTAGGTACACGGCCCATACAAAAAAGTTCAAACCCCTTTGTTCAGTGCGGGGATCGAACCCGCGACACGCTCAGCCACTGCGCGAAGCATGTGTTTATGTTTATTATGTATTAACTCTATTTCAAGTAACGAAAATGATCCAAACATAAATATTAACGTAAACGAGAACGAACACATAATGCATGAAGCACATATTAGAAGATAAACTAGCAACCCGTCAATATTATACCGAATTGTTATTGTAGCACCATCCACGTTATGTTCACGTCAGAACAAAGGTAAGATATAGAAGGTCAGCTTCACGCAACAAGTTAGAACAGGTAAGTTCCCGCGTTGACGGAACTCAAAGAGCCGTCAGCAAACTAATGGAGCAAATACCTGCCGGAGTTTCGGGAGTGTAAAGGGACGTAAAGGGCTTCTCTTTCTTTTTTTATTTCACATTTTTCTCACAATTAATAATCTATCTCGGACAGCGAGTAAAGGGCAACTCGCTGTCCGACCATGGACCATGCCGGGTCGACGGCGCGTCGTGTTCCACGCGCGCCTCAAAGAGCGTCGTCGAAAATGACGGGGCCCCCTCTCAGAGGGCCAAAGCCTGCCAGGGTCGCGGGATTTATTTCCTTACCGTGACCCCGTAACATAAAGGGCTATTGAAGGACACCGTGGATTTTAGTCAGTACAAGTCTGACAGTCCCTCCCGCCCTGCCCGGGGTTGGAGGACTCATTTGATGATTTTACCACGTAAAAAAAAAAAAAAATAATCTATCTAGGTAGAAATCTTGATCTTAATCTTTGTCTAATAAGAAATCAATAGAATAAGGCATTCAAGACATATTTTTTTCTTTAATTCATGCCACATAAAGGCATCTCGGCGGATTTAATACCTCACATTCTCTACCAGTCATCTAAGTGGTTTTCTAAGATGGCTTTTTCTAAAAATCTATTTTAGAAAAAGCCATCTTAGAAAACCAATTAGATTTTAAAACGAATTAAAATATTATTAATTTCGACGAAACTGCAGTCTGACTTTCAACTTTATGCTCAACAATATAAAATTGTTCCTTTGATGTCCACTGCCATTTCCTTCTATGGGCGTCTCCTTCATTAATTCGCCTCCTCGTTCGCTAGTATTATTGCTTCGCAGAAGGAGGGGATTGCGTCCTTTTGCCCCTCGCTCCGTAATATGGCCTTAGCCGCGATATCGGACTTGCGAAGTTGCTGACGTCTATCGCCTTCGACGTCACGAATTTATTATGGTTGAGAAAAGGCTAGGCAGATGATGCTAGGAGCTGAACTTCTGAATCTATCCTTCTGCGTGTCAACGTATAGCCCGGAGCTTCGAGCGCGTCAGTTCATACATATGCAACTTGTGGTAATACCGCAAGGAGATCCGCTACGTAAGACGAAAAGTCTTCAGCGTCCAATGATCCTGATAATATTCTGTTGAACCTTCATCATTTAGAGGAGAAAGGTCGGATACTGTATATTTTTTTTCTGTTTTTTTTTGGTAAAAAAATAGTTGAACCTGTGTAAGTACCTACTTTTAAAATTAGTTATGTTGCTTGAAGTTTTAAACGAATTAAAACTTTAATTTATTTTGATAAGTCATTAAATTCGTTGCACTTTTCCGGATGACAGCGATGCGGAGGAGTACTTTGTACTGTGTTATTGCTTTTTTTGTGTTCTTTTCAATCATCATCATCATCATCATCATCATCATCATCATCAGCCTATAATGTTCCCACTGCGGGACACAGGCCTCTCTGTGAGAGGGAGTGAGCCATAATCCACCACGCGGGCCCTGTGCGGGTTGTAGATGTCACATGTCTTTGAATTTTTGGTTCTAGGACATGCCGGTTTCCTCACGATGTTTTCCTTCACCGTTTTGAGAGCAGTGGTGATGAAATAAATTACACAAAGTAATGCGCCTGGCGGGGTTTGAACCTACGACGTCACGACCTACAATTCGTAAGTCGGGACCGATACCACTGGGCCACCACTACTCACACAGCTGTGATGTCTCGAGGATTTCAGTATCTATTAAAATCTAAGCACACAACAACATCTACCTCCACACAGTTTGTAGTAACTTGAGACTCAAGTTTGCCCGCATGAAACTTGCATTTCCAACTTCACTGATAGAATTATCACTGCTTTGATAACTAAGTTACTTCTCCCTCTTGCTTAGTTATATTCTCGATAAGTGAAGGTGTTTGCTTAAGATTTTGATACGGTGTTACGAATCTTAGATGGATTTCACGTCTCCCTGTATAATTTCAATCAGATCAGAGCAGAATGACCGGCCTGTTGGTCTAGTGGTTAGTGACCCTGACTGCTATGTCCGGCAAGGTCGTGGGTTCGATTCCCACCCAGGCCAAATGTTTGTGTGATGAGTGAGCACTATCATTTGTTCTGTGACTTGGTGTAGTTTATCTATAATTGTACGTATTTAGAAATATATAAGTATGTTTATCAGTTGTTTAGTACCCATAATACAAGCTCTGCTTAGCTTGGGACTAGATGGCGTTGTGTGATAGTTGTGGAATATTATTATTTCACAGATTTTGATATAAAACCCGTTTCCAAGAACAAACTTTTGCGTAAATTAGTTTTCTGATCTCGATTAACGTTAAACTGATTTCAACAACCACTACGACATAATATGTCGTAGTGGTAAGTATGGTTTTCACTTGTAGTTGAAATCGGTGGAATCGTGTCGCATCGCGTCTTGGGGAAGCTTCTTAGAACAAGTATGAGTTTATTGTTCGTCGTCCAAGAGACTCAAACTAAAAAATGTTGTTGTTGAAATCAGTTTAACGTTAATCGAGATCAGAAAACTAATTTACGCAAAAGTTTGTTCTTGGAAACGGGTTTTATATCAAAATCTGTGAAATAATAATATTCCACAACTATCACACAACGCCATCTAGTCCCAAGCTAAGCAGAGCTTGTATTATGGGTACTAAACAACTGATAAACATACTTATACACTTCTCATCAAAAAAATCGAAACACCTCGCAGTTTATGATTTGATAAGGATTATCAGAAAAATGTGTATATTTAGGAATAAATGTAAAATGTCATTTAATAGTGAGTAGTATGAGGTTTTTAAATCCTAATGTTAATGTTCTAAATTCAAATTAAGTCTTCATAGGTTTCGTATTTTGTATAATGAGTAATTTTTACCCTGTATGGAATATGAAGGAAATGGGTAAAACAACACGCGTAAATGAAAAAAAAATGTAAGAAACGTTTATTTAATAACTTGTATTCCCTCCGCGAGCTCTTATTACTGCTTCCATACGGTTCTTCATCGATCGGATGAGAGTCACGATCACATGTTGTGGTATATTATCCCATTCCTCTTGGATTGCATTTTGCAGCTGGCTAAGTGTTTCTGGGGCTGGATCTCTTGCTCGAATTCGTCTCTTTAATTCATCCCATAGATGTTCAATGGGATTCATGTCCGGGCTTCTTGCTGGCCATACCATAATGGAGATACCGACTTCGGTAAGATAATCTCGTACGACGCCCGCGGTGTGAGCTCTAGCATTGTCGTGCATGAATATGAAGTCGTTGCCAATAAAATGTGCATAGGGCATCACATGAGGTTCAAGACACTGTTCGATGTACCGATGAGAGTTTAGTGCAGGCAGCCGTGGCCCAGACACAAAGGCAAGTTCTGTCTTACCGTCGGCGCTGATTCCTCCCCAAACCGTCCACGAACCGCCACCATAGCTGACCTTTTCTTCAATGCAGCATTGTGCAAAGCGTTCTCCATCTCTTCTGTAGACCTTGTTCCTTCCGTCGTTACCATACAGCATAATTTTACACTCATCAGAAAACAGTACTTTGCTCCACTGAAGGTATGACCAAGTTAGGTGCTCGCGTGCAAAGTTAAGGCGCGCTCTTCGATGGTCTGCAGTTAATTTCGGCCCATTCGCTGGCTTATGCGGTGCCAATCCGCGTTCCTTCAACCTTCTTCTTATTGTAGAGTCACTTACAGCTACTCTTCGTACAACGCGAAGCTGCTGCTGCAGTTGAAAAGCGTTAAGGCGTCGATTTCGTAAAGAAGTTGTTACAATAAATCGATCATCTCGCTCAGAAGTGACCCGATTCCTGCCAGATCCTGAACGGCGCGTGAACGAACCAGTCTCCCGATAGCGTTTGTAGACTCTATGAACAGATGATAAGCTTAGATGCAATCTTGCAGCCACAACACGCTGACTAAGTCCAGAATCCAGCAATGCCACCACTTGGGCGGCTTCTGCGGGCGAAGTATCCATATGTTTTAGAAAAAGAAGTTTTTTCAGACGTCCCAAAGTCACAGTAAATGAAATAAGAAACAGAAAGTTTAAAGACAAGCGCTAATTTTTAGTTTTTAAACGAGAAACGTACTCCAACCCTAAATACACATTTGTCTCAAAACAGTGATTAATTTCATTTATAGGATAAACAAATGAAATTATTTCGAATTTTGATTTTTTTCTTCTTACTGTAATGACCAAACTGCCAGCTACACAGTAATGTTTTTTTTTCATGGAATTAATTCTCTTTTGTAAAAAATTAGGACAAAAACAATAAAAACGAAAGTGTTTCGATTTTTTTGATGAGAAGTGTATATTTCTAAATACGTACAATTATAGATAAACTACACCAAGTCACAGAACAAATGATAGTGCTCACTCATCACACAAACATTTGGCCTGGGTTTATCATGACATAAAACGTACGGGTAGATGAAAAACAAAACACGCTTGCCAGGACGACGTCAAGTCAATCGAATTGCATCATTAAAACCACAGTATAAATATCTATCAGTAGTGGAACTCGGTCGCATGATAGAAATAAATGCCTACAGCCGCGCGGTACGTAAACATGCGTTAGGGCTGTCCGACTCCAGCATTTTAATTACATTTGCCTACTTTCTGTTTCTATTTAGTTTTGTGATTGTAAATATACTTTTCTTATATCAATAAACAAATAAAATACTTTGTATATTGAATAGGAAGGATTTTAACACAAGCGTAAGTACCTACCGTATCATGATTCATTCAGAACCGCCTATAACTTACATATTTCACTCGTCTCAGTAACTTTCTTTTACTCTATTCACTGTATTTTTTAATCCAAATACCCTTTTTTTCGTGAGATAAAAGAAAATATTTATCCATTAAAAAGTCACACATTATGTACCTACCTACCAGCTACTAGTACTTAAGTAAAATTATTTTATAGTCAGTACTTTTCAGAGTTTCCAGGTATTTAAAAAAAAACTTATGACTGGATACGTTATTGACGAATTAGGCCTATAGTAAAGGACCACGTTTCGGCGCCATACGTCATCACTAGCGTAGTAGGATTTAGGATTTTTAGGTTGGATTAGTACTAGCGTAGTAGCCAAAATCGAATTTTTAGTATTCGTAGAAAACCTTTTTGAAGTGAAAACTTCTTTAGCGGCGTTGTACACTTTTTCTGTAATGGGTAAAAAATTTAAAACTCGCGTCAGGGTCACGTGACCGTCAGGGTCACGTGACCGTCAGGGTCACGTGACCCTGATCGAAAATGAGTAAGACGTCATTCAAATTAAAAATAAAACATAGTAACAAAAAAGTTTTCACTTCTACCGGCACTCCTGGAGTGCAACCTTTTTTTTTTCACAGAACTGTTGAAACATTTTTTTTTGAAGTGAAAACTTCTTTAGCGGCGTTGTACACTTTTTCTGTAATGGGTAAAAAATTTAAAACTCGCGTCAGGGTCACGTGACCGTCAGGGTCACGTGACCGTCAGGGTCACGTGACCCTGATCGAAAATGAGTAAGACGTCATTCAAATTAAAAATAAAACATAGTAACAAAAAAGTTTTCACTTCTACCGGCACTCCTGGAGTGCAACCTTTTTTTTTTATCAAATTCAATTCGCCTATTCTGATTTTAACACTGAAAAGCTCTGAATATGAATAACCTCACATGCGTTAACATGAGTCCGCGGCGAAAATGTAACATTATTTAATTTTTGGAAATTCTCTTGTCAAATATTTTAATTTTTGTTTATATTATTTACGTTTTTTTCTGTGCCTTGTTGTTTTCTTTTGTTTTATTATATTTTGTTGTTTAATATTTTTATAATATTGTTAGTTTTATTTTAAGCTAATAAATAATAACACCATCAAATTAATTAATTTATACATAATTAAGTTTTTTTTACCTAAAATTCAACTTTGGTCCAATTTATACTTAAAGGTATAGGTATAATATTTTCAATAAAAAAAAGAGTTTTTGTTTGGAAATGTTTAATAGACGTATTTAGTTTACTATGCGACTATGATAAGACTGAAATTTGTTTCGGCGCCATATTGTGAGTCCATGCAGGCTTTTCTAACATTTGAACGCCCTTAAATAAACAATCAGTACCCTTAGCACAAGTTTTCAGTATTTGAGACGTAAAGTAAACTGGAACTTTGACAATTTCAAATTGACAATTTTCAAGGAAAAAATTAGTTCCTTCTTCGCACACCAGAGGCGCTGTTCCATTTTTTCATACAAGAAACGCTGTAAATACTAGAAAGACGCTGTAAAGTAAAATAGTGAAAACTCGTGCTAAGGGTACAGATCAGATGAGAAATTAATATAAACAATAACTTATTTTGCAGTAATCATTTGATACTTATCGTTATTTTTAGGTACCTAATACTTTTGGCACATAAAGTTCATTGACTTGTTCAATCGTATCGTGGCCACATACGTTTACGCCCCTCACTCGTGCTAGCACCTCAATTTTTCACGGAGAATCATTTATGAATGTATAAAATAATTATTTTTTACAATTTAATATTTTGTATTAAACTTAATATCGTATAATGAACGGGATCGCGAATGAATTGTGTCCAAAATTCGTAACTCAATGAGCGATGGCGCGCGCCAGAATGCGGTCACGTGGTCTAAGGGGTGTGACACTGTGGGGTAGCGGAGCGGGATGTAATATTACGCTTATTTTAAATGTTTGGGGTGCTTAAAACATTTTCATTTACAATCATAATTATTACCATCACAGTTTACAAATTAAAATCACTTTGATTTTGATAATGTATACCTCTTTTCTGTTATTTATTCTTCTTCTCTCTCTTTTATTATTAAAAGGATGAGTGGATTGTTGCCAAACAAGTCTGTTTATTTCAAAATTACTAATCTCGTGATCTGTAGAATCGTTAAATAGGTTTGTTTTAATGATGGTGTTACAGTAAGATAACAGTCAAAGAATTAAGAGGTTAAGAACACGTTTCTGGTAAGATCTACTGGAAGATCCGGATTTTGTTTAACACTTTTTACCACTGAAATGTTTTTTGCACATTCATTTTGTAGGAATTATTCACGTTTTAAATGTAATTTTTTTCTTCAACCTTTAGCCACTCAATGTTAGTCTCTGTAAAAAATCAAATTGTCATCGAAATGGCAACTATTCAATACCACGTTAAAGAAGTTATTAGAAGGTGCAAAAACACTAAGCGTTAAGAATGAAAGGGTTAATCGATCTCCCAAAACTTAAAAAAAACCTTATGTTTCCACACTGATTCTAGAACAGGAGGTTTTATAAATATAAAACACGTTGGTCAACGCTTTGATCTCGAAAAAAATATAGCCCGATTTTCTCAAAACCAACCTCATCCCCTCAACACAGCGGACCTACCCTAACTTTTCAAACTCGGAACATCGTTTGCAGCGGCAACCGCACAGCCAGTAGCTCTCAAACAACGGTAGGGGGAGGTCGCGTCCTTCCCATAATTAGGCGGGAAAATTGTGACACTTCTTTTTTCGAACGTCAAAAAAAGAATTTTGATTTCCGGAGTGTTTTTTTGTTTTCTGTATCGGACATTTGTGCTTTGACCTCATTGCTGGTGATGCCTGGCGAAGTGTAAAACCTTTTTGGTAAGTATTGAAGGAGTAATTAAAGTTTGTGGAGTAGCAATCTAAGTTTCTGACGGCTTCCTGAGTTCTTAGTGTTTATTGATAACTTTCGTTTGTGCGGTATTAATTACTTGATAGCAATCTGTTTTGAAATTTAACGGGAAGACCTGATTTTGGGGCCATTCCAGGCTTGGATTATTAAACTTAGTAGTCTATTTTTGGAACTGTCGAGAAAATTTTAGGCAAGTTTAATCCGGCTTAGTGTCAAAATGGATTAATTACATGTCGAAGTGTTGCTTTACGAAATTATCGGCTAATTGAAAATAAAGGGAATCTTTTTAGAGGGCACAAATAAGATGTCTCCAAGAAACGACAAAATTAGCTGTCACTTAGAGGTGACAAAATTTGCTGTTACTTTGAGGTGACAAGATTAGCTGTCACTTAGAGGTTACGAAATTTGCTGGTACTTAGAGGTGACAAAATAAGCTGTCACCTAAAGGTGACAACTTAGAAGTTTGAAGTTTTGTTTGGTATACGGAGGAGCACGTAACTTATTCTCTTGTCTGCCAAGAGTTGAAAACTTGTCGATAACATAGTTAGGTATTAGTTTGCTATAAACTACATACTCGTGTTCAAAGTTATCATAAACATGCATGTTCTACTTAAGTAGCTGCGGTATTATACTGAGGTTCTTGAAAAGGCCCTTTAGCAGTAGATTATCTAATTTCTTTAAGCGAACAATTCTTGTATATTTATATATAATCAGGATCTCGGAAACGGCTCCAAGGATTTTCATGAAAGTTACAGATTAGGGGTTTTTCGGCTCAAGGAATCGATTTATCAAGGTCCCAGGTTCGAGAAAAGCTCGGTTCCCAAGATATAGACATTTTAAAAACCGAGCGAAGCTCGGTCTACCAGATATTATGTATGAATTGCGTTAAAATTCTTGTCATTAAATACTCTTTTATTAACTATTCTACTTTTTTAATAGGTAATCCTACCCCACTTTCTAATTTAATATTTCCTCACAATGTTTTCCTATACCGTTTTGAGAGCAGCGGTAGTGAAATAAATTACACAAAAAAAAATCTAAAAACCCACGTTTTTCAATTTCCTAAAAATGAGAAAATAACCCTACGGGGCTGAGAGGGGCCCCTCAAAACGTGGGGGCGTATATTATTTAAGGGATTATTAAATTTATGGAATATATTTACATGACGTATATTATAGATCGTGGGTGTAACTTGCAAACATACGCCCCCACGTTTTGAGTGGCCCCTCTCTCAGCCCCGTAGGGTTATTTTCAAATTTTTAGGAAATTTAAAAACGAGAGTTTTTAGATTTTTTAACCCTATTAATTATAATTTTTTTTTTCATATTCCTGACAGCAAACCCTTTCGTTTAATACCCATATCATGGGGGTGCATTTCAAATAGCCAATCTGCCATCTTGGAGAGGCCACCATATTGGATTTGTTATGACGTTTCTTAGCTAGGCATGTATTGTCATCAGAACTCAGATTGTGTGCAAAGTTTCAGCCTGCTAGCTTATCGGGAAGTGCCTCTAAAGTGAGTTGCAAAAGTCCAACCGGAACTATAAACAAACAAACAAGAAAAGTGAGTGTATAAAAACGTGGGAAAATAATGGTCCCTGGCTGGGTTCGAACCCATGACCTTGTAAGTCGGGGTTGATACCACTGGGCCACCACTGCTCTAAAGACCTAATTGCAATCATTTCAATTCTGAGTATTCTGACCACATTTGTGGTCATGATTGTTTAGGTACATATACCAAAAAATAATGGTCAAATTGTACGCTGACTGATGACTCTTAGTACTCTTGACCTAAGCAAATATTTTTTATCGTAAAATCGGTGAAGCCATATTAAAATATTAAAGTCAACAATGATATTATTTTTTGCGTAAAATAAAATCACAATCTTCATAGAAATGAGAGGATTTCAAAATATTATAGGTACCGGGAAACTTGGTAGATTATTAAAATATTTTATGTAAAAAAAGACGAAAATCAACGAAATATCTGTACAATAATTACGGTTGTAACTTTATATTTTTTAAATTTAGACTTTCGTCTTTTTTTTCAGTTTTTATTAAAGGAATTTGTGTAAAATAATAATGATTTGAATACTGCTTTAAGAAGATTGTCTACCGAGCGCTCGTCCATACTAAAAAGAGAAAACGTTTTCCTACCCCTAAATGTTATCCTCAATGATTTTTTAGAATGCTTCTGACACAGTAAAAAGCTAGGTTTATAGGTTTTCTTTTTTCAAAAGTAACTCTTAGGCGCCTGTAACTTTCAAATTATTATAAATTTAAAAAAAAGAAAACCTATAAACCAAGTTTTTACTGTGTAGGAAGCATTCTAAAAAATCATTGAGATAGGATAACATTTAAGGGTAGGAAAACGTTTTCTCTTTTAGTATGGACGAGCGCTCGGTTGACGATCCTCTTAATTCTATTGACTGCACGGATGGCGCAGTGGCTAAGCGATTTACTGCTGCGCAATGTATCGCGGGTTCGATTCTCGCACGGAACTAATTGTAAGATCTACTTACAAGTTCTTGTTTCGGGTCTGGGTGTTTGTGTATGTGAGTTTCTATGTTAGTAAACGCACCCACGATACAGGAAGATATTCTTAGTGTGGGGCGTATTTATTAAAAAGAAAAGAAAAATAAATAAAGAAAACATATTATAATTTCTACCACTATAACACTGGTTCGTTAAAGAATCTCCTCATTTCTGATTCGATCACGCAGAGAGACTCCAAACCTGGAGACCATGTACCGGCAGCGCATTGCCAAACTGTATACTGACCCAGACCGGGGTTGCTCTGAGATCGATCGCAGTTTGCCGTTGTAGTTGAAGAGCAAACTGTATACCTATTCAGAGAGTGTCTGAATCAAAATGCATTTTGCTTTAAAATACTAGAGCAAAATACATACTAGTCCAGACGTCCAGCGTCTCGTCTCGTATCGGACAGAAACCGGATAAAAAGTCGAACTCGCTTTTGCATCCTTAGTCAAATTGCTGATTACCACCTATCAAGGTAAGTCGACGGGGTTCGATATTTAGGGCATTCGATAATCTGTATTTCGACAGTTAGATCTTTCGATGTAACTTTTGTAGATATTTAGATTTTAGATATATTGGACGTAGATCATTTAACCATGATGGTCATACACCCAATTGCTTGGACCTTCTGCTGACTAATGATCCGGACAGTCTGTCGGTATCGGTCTCAGCCCCGCTGGGTTCGTCTGACCACTGTCTGGAGAAGTCCGTATCGACCTGCTCTCCTCCAGATGAGAGCCCTAGAGGTACGAGACGAGTATGGCGATACGTGTCAGCAGAGTGGGATGAGATGCGGCACTTTTTTGCGTCTTATCCTTGGCGGCAAGTGTGCTTCTCCTCCGGTGATCCCTCGTGCTGTGCTGACGGGGTTGCGGACGTGATTCGGCAGGGGATGGAGTATTTTATTCCATTCTCGGACATCCAGCTCGGTCACAAATCCCAGCCATGGTACAATGCAGAATGCGCGCTCGCTGAAGCCCTTAAAGAGTCTGCCTACCAAGCTTGGGTCAAACTTCGCGACCGGAAAGCTAAGGCACGTAGGGTTCGCGCGAGGAAGAGAGCCTTTAATTCTGCCGCCAAGTTCTGCAAGAGGGTTCTGCGTAGGGCTCGTTTCGACCATGTCGGGCGTATTGGGGCAAAACTAGTATCGCACCCCCCAGGTAGCAAACAGTTTTGGTCTCTGTCGAAAGCGGTCGAAACGAATTTCTGTCGCCCCACATTGCCTCCAATGCTAAAACCTTCGCTGGCTCATTCTGCATATGAGAAAGCAAAGGTCAACGGGCGAATTGTATGGGAAAAAAACCCACGGCGGACATAAATCAAACCTTGAGGATATATAGCTAAATGTCTCTTGGTTACCATGGTAAGGGTCGCATTCTTGTGGGCTGTGGGAATTAAAAAAAAAAGAATTAATAGTTTACATTATTTCTGTGCCTCTAGTGAAAAAGGGTTTAAGTCCGATTTTGTCGAAAATGAGTTAAGTACACTAAAATGTTCAGAAAAAAATGATCTATCCATTCGTGAAAACAGATCTTGCCTATCTTTAAAAATAAGGAAGTTAGCAATGTGCAAAGGGGGTTAACTAACACTAAAAATATTACAAAAGCGGGGTATAAGTGCACTTTAATTTCTTTACACAAAACTATGTTTATTTTTATTTTGTGTCTTTTGATCTAAATAAACATGTATTGTCAGAGCTTCAATTTGTTTAGTGAATACCGGCACAAGTACATTAATTCCTTAAAAATTGTTATGTGAGTAACGATATCACTTGACATAAATCCGTTTTCACCAAAATAAAAGACAAAAATCCAGAATAAGTTTTTTGGTATCAGTTTTCACGTATGAAATATTTATATTAAAAATGCAATTTGACATAACTAAAATAATACCAATATTTCGCTGCTATTTTTCGTGAGAAAAGATACAACTGGCCGATACGGGTTATGGTGCTGGTGGGTGGAAAGTGCGTAGCGCTCGCACTCTTTCGGTGGTCCAAGCACTCTATTGAAGGGAACTTGTGTCGACGCACTGCAAAAAATCAGTAATTGCACTGGTAAGTTGTACCCTTTTTCACATATTTTAGCAAATTATTTTTGAGTGTACGTATTGTTATTTAGATTTTTGTCCAAATGTACCCAATTACACCGAGTTTTTATTTTAAACTCCATTGCGTAACTTATTATGAAGAGGAGACATTGTTTTTTTTTTGTTTTTGTACGTATGTTAGTTAATTCTTCACACAAAAACACTACAATAACAGTGGTTATAATAAACAACCACCAGATATCAACCTCACATATATATTTAACTACACTTTATAGTATAATTATATAGATACGTAAAATTGTCAAATTAGCACATTTTATACTTCTATTTCGACTTACCTACTTAACTTTCATATCGCGATTCCCTGATGTAATGTTTTAATAAATAATATAATACATAATAATAATATTCCACAACTATCACACAACGCCATCTAGTCCCAAGCTAAGCAGAGCTTGTGTTATGGGTACTAGACAACTGATAAACATACTTATATATTTCTAAATACATACATATTATGGATAAATTACACCCAGACACAGAAAAAATGATCGTGCTCATCACACAAACATTTGTCCTGAGTGGGAATCCAATTCACGACCTCCGCAAAGCAGTCGGGGTTACCACTTACCACTAGACCAACAGGCCAGTCAAATATATCTATTGTTTTAGAATGGCTGGTCGTGGTCGCATTAATTGTTTGATGGGTCTTGTTTCCAAAGATATGGCAATGATGGATGAAGTAGATTGGATTGATGGCGAATCTATACCTGTGCTTATATCTTCCGAAACTATTCTCCAAAGGCTACACATTCTAGGGATCATTCTCCAAGATCAGGATGTTCAAACAGTTATTATCCAAGGCTTGAATGTTTAAAAAATAACTCACCAAAGCAGGGAAACTCTTAAATATTTTCTCCAATACCTGGAAGTTTCAAAAACCTTTTCGCAGAGCCTGATAATGATGTCGATACATTCACTGATTCTGATGAAACTTTTGTCTTATATCTTGATATTATTTCTATGTTCACTGATACGCTATCATAACCCAATTTGCATTATCCCACAGAAAGTAGTGACGATTTCATTCCAAATAATCTGACACAAGTAACTCAGATTGTTCACTTTTACAAAAACGTAAAAGGCGATGTCATTATTCCACAGTCAGATTTAGATACGAGCAATAATAAGTCATTTTGGGATATAAAAAGGTACTTAACAAGACCGGAAACGTAATCCTAGGAAAAGTAACAAGGAAAGAAGAGATACAGAAACTATAAAAAAGAAGAGAAATTTAAAGTTAAAAGACTAGGACCTTGTAGAATTATTTTAAATTATTACTGGAGCTTAGAAGTCTACGACAGACGAGTTAAAGACAAAAGAAATATAAAAAAGGAGAATTTCATTGTAAGTTGTGTGATGAGGAAGAATGGAACATTGTTAATTTGCAGAGGGAAAGAGGAAAATCACCACTCCCTCTGTTTGAAACGGTAATGTATTCCTAGGTCATACGATGGGCCTAGCTAATTCAAATGAGAAAAAGAGAGATTTGATTTCTCTTCTTCCGCTAATAAACCCCAGTGTTCGATCTTTTTATAACAACCTTTTCATTGACGATGATAATATAAAAGATCAACATCCTCTTCTAAACGACAGCAACGACGACATCGAATAAGGTTTTCTGGATCATTTTTAAGGTTTCTGTTAGACTTGATTTATTTGATTATTTTTTTATTTTTGAATTGTTTTCCTGATTAAAAAAACTGCGTCATAATACTTAATTAACTTCTTCAATACTTTTTTACTAACTGCATATTTATTTTAAAACTGGAGTTTATTATCGGTAGAAGTGAAATTAAAATAAGGTTTTCTGGATCACTTTCCCAGGTTTCAACTGCAGTTGATTTGTCCTGACTTATAAAAAAACTGTGCTATAGACATTTCTTGATATCGAACAAGATTTGAATCACTTTCAAGGTTCTGTGGGACTCGATTTGTACTTTTCATTTGTTTTTTAATTGTTTTTATGATTTAAAAATAACTGTCATAGGTACTTCTTAAAATACTTTTCTTCACTTTAATAAAAAAATAAACACCACAAAACTACATATTTTTTGGTTTTTTTTTTGGTTTAAAGATAGATATAACTTACACAAAAGGTTCACGTAAGTCAACATGCGCCTTATGTTACGTCTAATAACTATGTGAAAAAAGATACAAGTTATTTATTTTTGCTATTTTTCAAAATTTTATCATGTCGATAAAAAGTACACATTCAGTTCATTTATTTTGGCTATTCCAACACTAATTATCTGATTTAATTTCTTAGTTATCATACAAATAACTCCAAATGCGTATCCTTTTTCACTTTTGTGAATTAACTTTTTGTGTATGAGAAAAGGGATCTAACTTCTTTTATACCCTTGTGTAGTTCATTTTGTGTTAAGTATAAGTCGCTATTTTGAAAACTATTCAGTTTATGTAAAAAATAATACTAGAATAAGAAAGAACATACATTTTTTACCTATATAACATATCACATATATTTAATTTGACAGCTGTTTAAATGCCACACGTACTTAAACATGTAATTTGGTGCGCGCGGGGCGTTTTTTGCGTCTCCTGTAAAGTTGCATTTTTAGACTTAGACCCTTTTTCACTAGAGCCACAGATTTATTCGGCGTAATTAATGCAGTTTCATCTAAAAATATGGCAGGGGTCGATTTCCTGCCACCGCAAGCCGGATCGCCCGGAGGATACGGTGGAGCATATGGTGCAGGTCTGCTCCGCTTGGCCAGAGCACCGCACTGAGGCGATAGCCCTGCATTGTTCGAGGTCATGCTGCGGGGTGAGACGGAATGGGAAGTGGTCGCCTCCTTCTGCGAAGCAGTCATGCTAGCGAAAGAGGAGGCGGGATGCGAGAGGGAGCGGATAGCGTCCACCTCACGACCCAGCCGCCTCAGGAGACGCCCACAGCAACGGACGTCGCGAGACGATTTTCGGGTATGCCCGGGTTTCAAAGAGCTGTCAGCAATATGACGGGGCACCCCTCTTTGAAGGCCAAAGCCTGCCGGGGTCGTGGGCCTATTGGGTCAACGTGGCCCCGGAACGTAAAGGGTTATTGAAGGACACCATGGATTTTGTTCAGTACAAGTCTGAAAGTCCATTTCATTCTTTTTTTTTAGCGTGGTAAAATCATCAAATGAGTCCTCCCACCCCGGGCAGGGCGGAAGGGACTGTCAGACTTGTACTAACTAAAATCCACGGTGTCCTTCAATAGCCCTTTATGTTCCGGGGACGGTGAAGAAATAAAATCCCGCGACCCCGGCAGGGTTTGGCCCTCTGAGAGGGGGCCCCGTCAGTTTTGCTGACGCTCTTTTAGGCGCGCGTGGAACACGACGCGCCGTCGACCCGGCATGGTCCATGGTCGGACAGCGAGTTGCCCTTTACTCGCTGTCCGAGATAGATTATTAATTGTGAGAAAAATGTGAAATAAAAAAAGAAAGAGAAGCCCTTTACGTCCCTTTACACTCCCGAAACTCCGGCAGGTATTTGCTCCATTAGTTTGCTGACGGCTCTTTGAGTTCCGTCAACGCGGGAACTTACCTGTTCTAACTTGTTGCGTGAAGCTGACCTTCTATATCTTACCTTTGTTCTGACGTGAATTTGATTTTTTTTGATTGATTTTGATTTAAGTCTGAAAGTCCATTTCATTCTTTTTTTTTAGCGTGGTAAAATCATCAAATGAGTCCTCCCACCCCGGGCAGGGCGGAAGGGACTGTCAGACTTGTACTAACTAAAATCCACGGTGTCCTTCAATAGCCCTTTATGTTCCGGGGACGGTGAAGAAATAAAATCCCGCGACCCCGGCAGGGTTTGGCCCTCTGAGAGGGGGCCCCGTCAGTTTTGCTGACGCTCTTTTAGGCGCGCGTGGAACACGACGCGCCGTTGACCCGGGCATGGTCCATGGTCGGACAGCGAGTTGCCCTTTACTCGCTATCCGCATGCCCGCGCCTACGGTGGCCGGAGATCGTCTTGCGACGTCCGTTGCCGTGGGCGTCTCCCGCGGCGGCTGGGTCGTGAGGTGGACGCTGTCCTCTCCCTCACGCGTTCCGCCTCCTCCTTTGCTAGCATTACTGCTTCGCAGAAAGAGGCGACCGCTTCCCATTCCGTCTCACCCCGCAGCATGGCCTCGACCAGTGACGGGCGCGAGAGGTCGCCGCCTATCGCCGCTGTGAGGACATGGCGGTGCTCTGCCCAAGCGGGGCAGTCCTGCACCGTATGCTCCACCGTGTCCTCTGGGCGATCCTCGCAGTGGTGACACCCAGGCGTTTCTTCCTTCCCCATACGACACAGGAACCTCCCGAAACATCCGTGCCCGGTGAGGACCTGCGTCAGACGGAAGGTGAGGACGCCGTGACGCCTCTCCAGCCACTCCTCAAAGAGGGTTCTTATCGCCTCGGTTGCGACAGTCGTTTCCTCCAAAGTCTGAAAGTCACTGCCCTATTTTTCCCACGTTTTAATAAACTCACTTTTCTTGTTTGTTTATTTGTTTGTTTTTATGCCATAAAGCTTCTTCAGTGAACCGACAAGACAATATTGTCTTGACAGTTTAAATGTTCGATTCAGTCTCACGCGATTTAATAAATAAATGTATTACTGCATTTGGGATACACAAAACGATATCGAAAGCATGTTAATATAAAGCTTAGTGCGTGTGGTGTTATTTATTGTATTACACGAGGTAAGTTAACTAGTGAATAACACTAGGTGATTCCAATGTCATTATAAAAACAGTTCTAAAAGTATGTTTTTTCTGCGACGTAACATGGATTCAATACGTTAATCATAAAGCAGGTCGCAGAAGGCATTTTGTTTGCAAAATATGAGGACCGCAATCTGTTTTATGAAGTGTGTAATGCAATGGATTCTAGGACTATTTAAAAACATGTTGCCACGTGCTGGAGTGGTCTAGTCCCCTGCCACACCTCATCCCTCGGTCACCGTATGATATGAACCCAATCACTATGTACGGCAAGTCTATTCTTTGAGAAAAGCAAGCCAAATACTTAGGTTTTGACCCTCTACAGTCTCCTTACCTTCCGTGCCCATGTAAAGGCAGTTCGCGTTCGGCTGCCTTTACCGGAGGTAGGCTTCATTTCTTGCTTACAGCAAGAAGCAAATTGTCACTCAAGTGCAAATTGCGTCTTTATAAAGCTGTCATCCGTCCTATTACACGTACATTTTTTTAGACCACGATAATTGCTGACAACATCAAAAATATACATCTTTACAATCCTAAAACTAAATGAGAAAAGGCAAAACTTGGTTCTCATATTTTGCATACAGATGTCTTATGGCGGCCCGGCCTATTACAGGAATTCCAAAAAAAAAGTAAAAACTAAAAAAAAGGAACCGACTTCAAATCCAAACACAAAAAAGTGTGACTTTTCTTTCGGAAGTCGGTGAAATAAAAAACAAAGCCACCGACTAGACTGGATGTTGTTTTTTTTTTATTTACCCTTTTTTCATCGAATATGACCACCGACTTCGAAAGAAAAAATATTTTATCCTTTTTGTGTGTTTGGTTTTGAAGTAGGTAGGTTCCTTTTTTTAAGGTCTTTTTTTGTTTTACTGTTTTTAGTTTGGATGTTCAACAAAAATCTTCGTATATTCGACGTCTTTGAAAATCTACAATCCAAGTAAGCAACAAAAAAGGGCGGAAAAATCTATGTGGGCAATGAGATATCCATGATTGTTATAATACTAAAATCTTTTCCAGAATGTTAGGAACACTTTTCTGAAAACAGCATCAAAATCGGCACAGTCTATAACCGCGGACAAACATACATACCTACGTCATACGTACAGGTCGAACTGAGTACCTATTTTTTTTAAGTCGGCTAAAAATCAGGTTTAGTGGCTTGTAAACTATTGTATCTAGTCAATCAAAACAAAAGAGAATCTGAAACGTACAGATCAAGAGGAAAGACAATGAACGGAGATTTTTCGAATTGGTTACGCCAACACGGTGTTTGCGTGTAATAAATAAATATAATGCTTGACGTTGGACATTTGAACTGACTGGGTACGCCAGGTTGGCTTTGCCGTGTTGAAAATGTCCAGCAGTCGCCTCTTGGACTTGGCTCCTGCCGCGGCTAAGGAAACTCAACCAGTATGAAGTTCCACTGGTCGCTGCGCATCTCGTGACTATGTTCATGTGATGAAAAAGGAAGGAAAAAAAATAAGATCAAGATGGCGACTCTGTTGAATATTCGCCTAGCGTGCGTGCGGTCCGTTGACAACTCTTCGGAAAAGATCTATCTCTGATCGTCTGTGCGCCGCGTCCTCGCCTTTCCAGCTAAGTTAGTGCTGAGATTGTCCATATTTTCGCCATAAATAATACCCGCGGGTTCATTGGCCCACCGCATTTTGGACTAACATTTTGAACTATGAACTTCTGTGTGTGAAGTGAACTTTGAGTGCAGTTGAAGCAGTCCCTCTGGAGCTGATCGCGGACGTGGACAGCAAGGTAAGCCTTCCTCAGTGCCTATAGGTTTTCCAACTGTTCACCGTCAAGCTATTGCATTTTCTAGAATATTTCGAATCAGCGCCCCTCCATTTTGAGGCTAACGCAACGTATAGTTTTGACCAGTAATTTCAAATCATACAAAACCGAACGTCGAACTATACGATCCATTTGGTCCTTCAGCCGGACAGATTTATCCTTTAAGCTAGAAAAATCTAGAAATTATTTAAGTAAAATTGCATATCGTTTTAGGAAACTCGTCCTTATTGCATTATAGGTAAGGTCTAATATCATCCGCATTCTTTATCGAAGTTCCGTTACATTGCATATTTTTAGCGGTGTAGGTACTTACACATTAATATTACTAAGTCATATCAAGTCTTAAATTCTATAACTATTACAGTGAACTGTGTCGTGAAATAGGGTATTTTCCGAGAACTGCGCATCACAAGCCAACATTTGGTATATTGGCGGGTAGATTCGTGGGTAGTATTCCTCGTGCTCGACAAACAGCGCGTTTGGGGTTCTCACAAAGGTTGTGTTGGGTGACCTACTTTCGTACCAAGGTTGACCTTGAGTCCGGGAACCACAATCGTGATTGAACGGTCATTGTACCTTTGTTATGATTTATGATTGATTTAGTATTATTTAACTGAAGTTTTGTAGGTAAATGTTATCCTGGTATATCGCCTCGTATTGTACGAGTATTTAATCGCAATACAGTCCACTCCGCATTTGATTAAATTATTGCAATTTAGTTACATTATTCTCAATAAATTTATTTTAAATTTATGTTTTAGATAACAACAATTTTACTGTTTATCTACACCGCACTTACTTAACGTTACAGTTGTGAGATCACGGATAAGTTATTTCTGTATCGCACGTACGTAAAGTAAGTTTTCGCATGGTTGGATATTATTTCCATACCAACTAAAACTAAAGTTGTTTTTTGAACTTTGGTTTGTGAATTCCCATCGCACCTATAAGTTATTTAGGTTCAGACGGTTTTTGTACATACACTTGTGTTCATTCCGTTTTGAGTTACATAGGTACATTAGATAAATATTTATCGAGATACCTAGGTATATTCTCGCATCGCATTTATTTTCTGTTTACCTTAGACTTGATCCTTTGTTGTAAGTGGTTACCTATCGGAAGGTTTCGTACGGGACATATTATAGGTATATATCTACCTACTTACCGAAAAGGATTATAGTATTTGTAAAAGGTTGTTATTGTAACCCTCACTAAGTTATTGTGATAATTATGTCATTCGCACGGTCGGAGTAGTGATTCCGTACCTATTTGTTTAATTGTGTTATTTTGTTGGACTTTTGCTTACGCGTTCCATTAGGGTTCCGCGTGCTAAGGCGAAAGTTGGTTCCGTACAGAATTATTTAAATAGCTGATTTATTATTTTTAAATTCAGTTGTTTACCGCACCTTGTTGCCATTTTTGGTACTAGGGTTCCGCAGGTCAGGAAAAGAGGTTCCTACCTATTTTATTGTTTTTACCTGATCAAGCATTTGTTTCTTTTGTTTTGATTCACAGTTTTCGTACTAGCTTGTTAGGGTTCCGTGTTTGAGAGTTAAGTGGGTTCCGAATTGATATTTTTGTGTAAATTTACTTTGAGTTCTATTCTATTGTAAGTTAAAATGGAAGATTTACAAAATAAATTAAAAATGTATGAGGGCAAACGCGCCGCATACTTTGCTCGTGCACAAAGGTTATTTGATTCTATAATAAACCTTAAAACCGAAAAATCGCGGGACACCTTTATTGCGCAAGCTAAATCAATTGATCTAATTCGTACTGAAATTATAACTGTTATTGATAATATAAACATTATTTCATTGAAACTTAATCCAACATATGAGGTTAATTATAGTACATTGTCTTCATTTGAGGATCTGGCGTGCGAAATCAAAAATGTTTTGAGTTCCCTAACCACAACAAAAGAGTCTCATAACTCGAATGAGGCAGGATCATCGCATATCAAAATACCTCGAATCGAACTACCTACCTTTGATGGTGACATTCAGAACTTTCCGTTCTTCTATGAGACATTTAAACGGGTGATTCATACAAATCCCGATCTCTCGGATTCTGATCGCATTCATTATTTGTTAGGTCATCTCAAAGGCAAAGCCAAAGGTGTGGCAGCCGGTATTGTTCCTGCTGCAGAAAATTATCGTGTTATCTGGGACGCGCTTATCGCTAAATATCAGGACAAGCGCGCATTAGCCGTTAATTATTTAAATCAGCTGTTTTCTTTAAAGGCAGCTGGTTCGTCGCCCGCTAATGTAGAAAAGGTTTTTGATAGGTACACCGCTATTGTGGCTGGACTTCAACAATTAAAAATCGACAACATGTCTGATTTTATTTTTATGTACGTGGGTCTTAAGTTGGTAGACTCCGACATCGCAAAACATTATGAAATGTCGCTTCGCACGTTAACGGATCCTCATAGCGTAGATTACAATTATTTCGTAAAGTTCGTACGAGAACAGGTAAAAATTCTTTATCGCACCGCGCCGCAGAAGCCTGAGCGTCCGACTGCTGGCGCCAGCGGTAGACCCCCTCCCGCACCCTCTAGTAAGGTATCGCAGGTGTATGTAGCTACGTCACCTAAGTGTTCGCTTTGTCAGTCGGTGCACACAAACTTATATAAGTGTAGTGCCTTTTTAAAATTAAATGCGAATGACAAATTTAAATATATAAAAGATAATCGCTTTTGCGGTAATTGCCTTAGTAGTCAACACACCGTATCTAAGTGTCAATCAGCACTCTCGTGCAAGAAATGCAGCGGTAAACATCATTCCCTGTTACATTTTGATCAATCGCCGCCGCCCAAACCGACACCCGCGCCAGCAGTCGGCGCTGCGCCGTCTGCCAGC
This sequence comes from Agrotis clavis, assembly GCA_954870645.1. Lineage (NCBI taxonomy): Eukaryota > Metazoa > Arthropoda > Insecta > Lepidoptera > Noctuidae > Agrotis > Agrotis clavis. The sequence goes on from OX940941.1 coordinate 14,763,771, forward strand.
GCCGTAGTCCAGACCCCGGATCAAGATCGCGTTTCTTTGTGTACTCATTCGGCTTCGGCTCATAATAGTACTCGCACTACGGAGGTTTTAGCTACTGCGAAAGTGTTAGTGGTAGGTAGAAAGGGGAAGGATTTTGTTGTTCGCTGTCTATTGGACCCGGGTTCTCAGAAGAACTATATTACCACCCGATGTTGTCGTATGCTTGGACTACCAATACGTGACGATTCTATAGTCACGGTTAAAGGTATCGGTGGTACGTCTCAATCGGTCCGCGGTTCAGTCGACTTCACATTTAGCTCTCGCCTCCGCGCTCAACCCAAGTACTCAATCGAGGCACTGGTTCTCGACGAGATAACAGGACAGCTTCCATTGTGTCCGATAGATGTCGCTGATCTCAATTATATCGATTCGCATCTATTCGCTGATGATACTTGGGGAATGCCGGGGAATATTGACATTCTACTTGGAGTAAAGTTGTTTGCTAAGTTATTGCAACCAAGTAAAGTTACTTCGACAGCTGGATATCCAGATGCATTAGAGACTGTGTTAGGATATATCTTTATGGGAGAAGCGCCTATTTTAGACTCTTCTACCGCTACGATGTCGTTTTGCGCGACGTCTTCTTTGGAAAACTACGACTTGCGTAGATTCTGGGAGATCGAGGAAGTTCAAGCTTCTTCAATCACAAGTGTGGACGATAAACACTGCGAGCAGTTTTATTGTTCTACCACTACTCGCACCCCATCTGGCAAGTATGTCGCTGCTTTGCCATTAAAGACGGACGCTTCTGCGCTAGGAAATTCTTTCGAAATCGCTCGTCGTAGGTTTCTTAGCCTCGAACGTAAATTTAAATCACATCCTAACGTCAAATTTATGTATGATGACGTCATTAAAGATTATCTAAAAAATAACTATATTTCTTTAGTGGAAGGAGTTTTGCCAGGTGAGGTCTCGTTCTATATCCCACACCATGCTGTCATTCGCGAGGACAAGACAACCACTAAGTTACGCGTGGTTCTTGACGCAAGCGCAAAGTCAGACAATGGTACCTCGTTAAATGACATCCTTTACGCTGGTCCCGTTCTTCAAACGGACCTGTTAAATATTTTATTGAACCTGAGACTCTTCGCGGTAGCAATAACTTCTGACGTTAAAGCTATGTATCTTAAAATAGGGATTCGTCCTGAAGATCGTCCGCTTCAGCGAATACTCTACCGCTTTCATGAAGATGAAAATTTAAAAATCTTTCAATTTTCAGTTCTACCTTTCGGCCTGAAGTGTTCTCCTTTTGTCGCGATTCGCACCATTCAACAATTGTGTAAGGACGAAGGGCACCAATTTCCTCTGGCCAGTGAGGTACTGAGCAGAGACATTTACATGGATGATATAGCAAGCTCTACCTTTAATGTAGAGCAAGCAATAGAGTCATCTCACCAATTGATTAAAATATTTTCACTTGGTGATTTTGAGTTGACTAAATGGTCAAGTAATAGCGCTGAAGTCCTTCAGGCTATTCCCGAGTCATTGCGACTCTCGCACAGTGTCGATCTAAGTAAGGATCCGACCCTGAAAATTCTTGGGTTACGCTGGTTTCCCGACCATGACTATTTCGCGTTCCAGGTCAACCCTGATGTTCGTCCTTGTACAAAAAGGAATATCTTGTCGTCTATCGCTCGTCTCTTTGATGTATTGGGATTAGTCGCGCCCATGATTTTGTACGCTAAATTACTGATCAAGGATTTGTGGCTTGTCAAAATAGGATGGGATGAGGTCCCACCGAATCGCATTGTTCGCCTTTGGGAACAATTTCAAGCTGAGTTACCTGAAGTTTCTCAACTTAAATTCGCACGTCATATTGGCGTTATCGAAAATTGTAAACTGTCCATAGTTGGCTTTGCGGATGCCAGTGAGAAGGCTTACGGCGGTGCTGTCTATGCCCACGTAGTCAAGCCAGACGGTGACATCATCATCTCACTGGTATGTGCAAAGTCCAAAGTCGCACCTCTTAAGGTTATTTCGCTAGCTCGTTTGGAGCTATGCGCCGCACTCCTTTTATCAATTCTGATCAAACGAGTTTTCGTTCTCTACTCCGCCCGATATGCCATTGAGGCTGTCGTGGCGTTCTCTGATTCAACTGTAACTTTGAGTTGGATTCATTCCTCTCCTCATCGCTGGCACACTTATGTGGCCAATCGCATCGCTAAAATCCACGAAAACTTATCGTCGGAGCACTTCTTCCATGTCAAGGGATCTGAGAACCCAAGTGACTGTCTTTCTCGTGGCTTAACACCGGCCCAGCTAGTTCATCATCCACTGTGGATGAGTGGACCGCCATGGCTTAAAACACCCCGACACGAATGGCCCGTGAAGCCATTTGTATCCGGTGAGGTGCAAGAGCTGCCAGAGATGAAGTCTGTGGCTCTACCCTCAGTTACGAAAGCAGAGTCTTCTGATACAGATACCAGTTCTCTAACAGAAGACATTTTATATCATCGTTCTAGTAGGTTTTCCTCTTGGATGAAATATCTAAAAACCATTTGTTTTGTCTATAAATTTCTCAAACGTCTCCCGAAGGGACCCGTTACCGCATCGGACTTGGAGTTCGCTGAATTAGTAGTGTGGCGCTCTGTTCAGCGGATCCATTTCGAGTCAGATCTCGATCGCATAAACCGCAAACAATTATGTTCAAAGCCATTACAGAAACTTAGTCCGTTTCTGCATAATGGACTTATTCGCGTTGGTGGACGCTTAGCCAACTCTGAGTTAGACTTTGATTCGCGTCACCAAATTTTACTTCCTCGACAGGACCACGTAGTGGAACTTTTAGTTTCCTACTATCATGTCAAGAACTTTCATACAGGTCCGAACTTGCTTCTGTCTCTTTTGAGACAGAGGTATTGGATTCTGTCCGCACGACGTATTGTTCGTCATATAACTTTTAACTGCAATATTTGCTTTCGCGCTAAGCCACGACCGGTTTTTCCAATCATGGCTGACCTGCCGCAGACACGTGTTGAAATCGCTCCTAAAGCATTTTCACACACTGGGTGTGATTATGCTGGGCCGCTCATGATAACATCTGTGCGCGGCAGAGGCCAAAAGAGTCGTAAGGCTTACATATGTCTTTTTACGTGCTTGACAACGCGTGCTTTGCATCTAGAAGTTGCCTCAGATCTCAGCACCGCGAGCTTCTTGTCAGCACTAAAACGTTTTATTTCTCGCCGTGGTCCCATCGAGTGTCTGTATACGGACAACGGCACCAATTTCATTGGAGCTCGTTCTTATCTTCGCGATCTCTACCAATTCTTGTCGCAAGAATATCGCCCCTATTGGGAATTGGAACTGGCAGAGCATAAAATAACTCTTAAAACCATCCCATGTAGAGCTCCGCATTTTGGTGGATGCTGGGAAAGTGAGGTAAAGAGTGTCAAAACGCATCTTCTGAAGGTCGTCGGTCAACAAATACTCACTTTTGATGAGCTTAACACTATGTTAGCTCAAGTCGAAGCTTTGTTAAACTCTCGGCCACTCTATGCACTTAGCTCAGATCCGTCAGAACCTACCGCTCTAACACCTGCACATTTCCTTCATACGAAACCGCTTGTGTTTTTACCCGCTCGCGAAGTTACTGAAACGCGTTTACACCTTATTTCACGATACGAGTTAACTGATCAACTCGTTCAATCTTTTTGGAAGCGGTGGCGCAATGAATATCTGCACACCCTCCAAACAAGGCAAAAATGGAATACTCCCTCTAACCCAGTCCGGGTTGGTATGGTCGTTGTTTCAATGCAAGATAATGTCATGCCCTTGCACTGGCCGTTAGGTTTAATTACTGAAATCTTTCCGGACAAAAAAGGGATCTGCAGAGTCGCATCAGTGAAGGTACAAGGTGGAATGCTTCAGAGCAGGCCGATTGTTAAGTTGTGCCCTCTCCCTACTCAGTAAGCATTAATTAGCTTATCGTATTTTAGGTTAGGGTTAGGTCAATTTAGTAATGTAACCAAATTTTCTTTCTTTTATAATTCAATTTAAATTTTGTTAGGTTTCCTCCCTAGAGGTAGAGTTTTCGCGACGATATGCAATTATTACTATAATGACGCTTTCTTGTGTGTTTCGAAAGTGGGATCTTTCAAACCGGGGAAGATGGTTACGCCAACACGGTGTTTGCGTGTAATAAATAAATATAATGCTTGACGTTGGACATTTGAACTGACTGGGTACGCCAGGTTGGCTTTGCCGTGTTGAAAATGTCCAGCAGTCGCCTCTTGGACTTGGCTCCTGCCGCGGCTAAGGAAACTCAACCAGTATGAAGTTCCACTGGTCGCTGCGCATCTCGTGACTATGTTCATGTGATGAAAAAGGAAGGAAAAAAAATAAGATCAAGATGGCGACTCTGTTGAATATTCGCCTAGCGTGCGTGCGGTCCGTTGACAACTCTTCGGAAAAGATCTATCTCTGATCGTCTGTGCGCCGCGTCCTCGCCTTTCCAGCTAAGTTAGTGCTGAGATTGTCCATATTTTCGCCATAAATAATACCCGCGGGTTCATTGGCCCACCGCATTTTGGACTAACATTTTGAACTATGAACTTCTGTGTGTGAAGTGAACTTTGAGTGCAGTTGAAGCAGTCCCTCTGGAGCTGATCGCGGACGTGGACAGCAAGGTAAGCCTTCCTCAGTGCCTATAGGTTTTCCAACTGTTCACCGTCAAGCTATTGCATTTTCTAGAATATTTCGAATCAGCGCCCCTCCATTTTGAGGCTAACGCAACGTATAGTTTTGACCAGTAATTTCAAATCATACAAAACCGAACGTCGAACTATACGATCCACGAATAAATACATTTTTGGTTAAAACTTTGTTCTCCAATGGATTACAACAAAAATAATTGAGGGTATTATTATGTGAATTATGCTCTTTCATTCTAGACCATTTTCATTCATGTCCGCGACCGGGTCGGATTGCGCCCGATGACCTTTATTTGCAACTCTCTTTGCAGGCAACTCACGTCTAGAAACTGGGTCCAAGCAACCACCGACTATACCTCGTTGTGACTCTTCGATGCCGGAGGTCACAGTTCATATTAAAGAGGTACGAAGAGTGTTGCGCAATCTAGACGTGAACAAGGCCAGCGGGCCGGACTGCATATCAGCAAGAGTGTTGAGGCAGTGTGCGCCTGAACTGTCTCCTGTGTTGACACGCCTGTACCGCCTCTCTCTTGAGAAAAAAATGGTGCCAAAATCCTGGAAGCTTGCGAATGTACAACCTGTGCCGAAAAAGGGCGACCGTGCTGACCCTGCTAATTACCGACCGATCGCCATTACCTCCATTCTCTGTAAGGTTATGGAAAGGGTACTGAACAATAAGCTGCTGACCTACCTTGAAGACAATGATCTCCTGAGTGACCGTCAATATGGCTTTCGTCGGAGACGGTCAACTGGTGATCTTCTTGTGTATGTCACGCACTGTTGGGGCGAAGCCATCGAGAAACATGGTGAGGCACTTGCGGTTTCGCTTGATATCTCGAAGGCATTTGATAGGGTCTGGCACGCTGGTCTACTTAGCAAGCTTCCTGCTTATGGCATCCCAGGTGATTTTTGTAGCTGGATATCAGACTTCCTTAGTGAGCGGTCGATCCGAGTTGTCGTTGATGGCTGCTCCTCTGACCTCATGGCTATTGATGCCGGTGTCCCTCAGGGGTCTGTTCTCTCTGCAACTCTTTTCCTGCTGCACATCAATGACCTACTTCAATCTGGTATTGTTGGGTACGCAGATGACAGTACGGTTTCAGAGAGATACTTGTCCAGCGCAAAAACCACCGGGGGTGAAGTTTGTACCTTGAGAGAGGCCATGGTTGAGCGGACAAATTATGCCTTAAACCTTGTTTCCCAGTGGGGTGACGATAATTTGGTCTCTTTTAACGCCACCAAAACACAGGCTTGTCTTTTTACGGCTAAAAAGAGTCATTTGGACCTAACTCCTACTTTTCGGGGTGCATCTGTACCTGTGAATGACCGACTCGAGCTCCTGGGCATGGAGTTGACCTCTAGTCTCAATTTTGGCGCCACCATTGAGTTCAAAGCCCAACTTGCGGCCAAAAAGCTAGGCATCCTAAATAGAGTGAAGCGGTACTTCACGCCTGGACAGCTAGTAACTCTTTACAAAGCACAAGTCCGATCCTCCATAGAGTACTGTAGCCACCTTTGGGATGGCTCAGCTAAATATCAACTTGCCGCCCTTGACTCAGTGGAACGCAGAGCTAAGAGGCTCGTTGGCGACATAAAATTGGTGAGTGCCAAGCTCCATAGCTTGACTCATCGCCGCAAAGTTGCCTGCCTGTCGGTTTTCTACAGATTGTACTTCGGAGAGTGTGCCCAGGAACTCCACGATCTCATTCCACCAGCCCCTTTCTATCATCGAACATCTAGGCGCACGGCAAATTACCATCCTTACCTTATTGCTATACCGCCAATTCGCACTAAGCGTTTCCAGACGTCTTTTATAATGCGGACAGCGAAGGAGTGGAACTCTCTGCCTGCGTCTGTGTTTCCGAACGCATACAACCCTAATCTCTTCAAAGTTAGAGTGAACAGGCTTCTTCTGGGTAAGCTCGCTCCACCGTCGACCTTGTCTTAGTCATTCCTGACCTAGACTAAGGTCAAGAGCAAACCCATCACAAATAAAAAAAATAAAAAAAAAAAAAAACCATTCGATATTATAAACTTTCGATATTTTATTTTTCGACTTTATGGTCGTTCGATATTTTCATTTTCGATGTTTTGAACATCGATATTTTAAGCGTAGATATTTTAATTTTCGATATTCAAATATGTACCCTCAGTAACAAATATTCGCGTGTCACAGTTTGCTTTACATACAAGCAAGGGCGGATCCAGCTTTTATATCAGGGGGGGGTCACCATGTTGCAGACAGCTTGTCTCCGTAGTTTAGTTCAGACGTAAAGGGCTATTGAAGGACACCGTGGATTTTAGTCAGTACAAATCTGACAGAGTGACAGTCCCTTCTGCCCTGCCCTGGGAGGACTCATTTGATGATTTAAAAAAAAAAAGAAAAAAAAAGGGGTGGCCAACGGGTCGATCGCGACTTAGTCCAGTCGATCGTAGCAAGGCAAAAAATATTAATAAGTAATAGTATAGGACCTATAACAAACCTATATAGGATTTTTGTTTTAAATTGGTCAAAAGGGAGAAATCTGCTTCCATAAGAGACACAGGAAAACTTTCTTAGGAAGCTTTAGCTATTTTTTGATGTTGATAATTTTGGCGTTTTTGTTTTTTTGGTCAAGTGTGGTCCACAAAAATGAGTGACGTTGGGCAATTTTTTTTAGTGCCATTCGACTTTGTTTCATGGAAAAAATCGGGACGGCAGAAGTTGGTCTAATGGAAAATATTGTTTCATACAAATTGTGTGAACGAAAATTTTTTTTTTTTTTTATTATGCTGTTTGACTTGGGATGAGATAATTGTATGGGCAATTATGGGCAAAAATATCTGGACATCTACGACGGACGGACGGACGGACATGGCGAAACTGTAAAGGTTTCTTGTTGACTACGGAACCCTAAAAATGGGTAACTTTTTCGTTTACCTATACAATTTGTATGAAAAAGTATTTTGCTAAAAACCAACTTTGTCCGTCCCGATTTTTTCCTTCGAATACAATGAAATGATTTTAACACGCAACGAGTCGAATGGCACAAAAAAAATATGCCCAACTTCACTCATTTTTGTGGGAAACTCACACTTGACCAAAAAAATAAAAACGCCAAAATTGTAAACACCAAAAAAGAGCTAATGTCTATATCTCTTAAGGATTCAGATTTCTCCCTTTTGGCCAATCCCTGTACCTATACGAGTATGTCGATTAAACATCACCAACTCAGACTTCCAATCTAAAGTATTTAAGAAAATTTAAGGAAACAATCTCACATGTGATTTGAAAAGAAACTCCTAAGACGGGTCAATAAAAATTACTGCATGATTGTGTACTAAACTATGCTGTTTCATGTACCTAGGCCTGGCTGTGCCTTTACTTTAGTTCCGTTCACGCCTTCTGAAATATGATAATTCCTCGATGAGAACTAGTTCCATACGAGAAAAGGAAAAGCCTCGTACCTATGGAACCAGTTCCGAAACTCTGGTTCCATAGACGGCCGAAGCGGTTTTTAAGATTTCAAGAAGTATCTAATTGGTAGATCGCACAGGGTTTCGTTAGTAAATACATAGTAGATCTTATGTCTAACCAAGTTGGCCACCCCTGCTATAATAGGTATAACCAATAACAGCAAAGAATTGCATTTTTATGATTACCCCCTGCCCCCTTTCGCTTATAATTTGTTTGAGTTTATAATAAACTTAGATAAAATTGCAGTGGTCACCTATGACCCAGCCTGTCGCCCAGGGGGGGGTCATGACCCCCATGACCCCCCCCCCCTTGTATCCGCCGTTGCATACAAGCGAGCAAAGTGCATACAATCTCAGAATGCTCTGAGCTCGTATGTACTTTGCTCCAATTTATTTGTGATTTCAATGAGCACGACGTAGTTCAGTAAAGACTATGGGTGTCTGGGTCAGGATACAGTTTGGCAATACGCGTACCGGCAAGCGCAGCGTCTGACGTCTACTTACTAGGTGGACAGACAATGAGTTCTGTAGCCATGCGGACGGCGAGTAATGGGCGACTTGCTGTCCGACCTCGGACCATGTCCGGGTTGATGGCGTGTCGTATTCCTCGCGCGCCTGATCGAGTAACCGTGGTCCAGGAACCTAAACGTGTCGCACTTACTGATTAATCGTTCGGCAATAGGTTTTTTAATGTTTAACCTTGGTTATTAATACAGAAAAAGCTATTAAATATATTCAAAACAAAACATGATTGTAATTACTTCCATATTTTTCTTTAAATTCCAAACCAAATAACGCATGTTAAAACAGTTAAAATATTTTCCCAAAGTTAATATTTTAACAAGCGTGCCGACCAAGAAAAATAGCATTTATTTAAAAATTGCGTTTTAACATTTTACTAGAAATATTCCTGGCAAATATTTTAACAAGCACTTTAAAGCTGGCTTTATTTTTCTATTCATTCAATATTTTTTTAACTATAAGCTGGATTTCCCGGAATATTAGGAGCAATGGACACGATCAAATCGTTTGATATTTACCTGTTTGTCAAATAATTTAATTTATAGTCTACTGATTTGTTCGACGTCAAATAATTTGATAGTCTGCTGCTTTGTTTGTCAAAAATCTACGTGTTTGATGAAAATCTTGTTCGACGTTGTATTCGACAGACAAGTTTGTACCTACTTCAAAGGGGCGATTTGTAAATAAAAAACTCAAAGCCAAAAATGTTATAAGGGCTATTGAAGGACATCGTGAATTTTAGTCAGTATGAGTCTGACAGTCACTCCTGCTCTACCCTGAGTAGGAGGACTCATTTGATGAATTTACCACGATAAAAAATATGTTTTTTCTGACTTTGTTTGATCGTTTACGCCGTTTTTTTATGACAACGTGAAATTATTCCAACATAATATGGATACAGAAATCGCTACGTGATGTCCGACGCTCTTAGAGTGTCCTGCGTCAGCTGGCATTTGTTTTGCTACCTCTTCTCTTTATTTATTTTTATTGAAAAAAAAACCTGTGACACTCGGAAACTGCCGCGGTGAAGCTATTGCATAACATTTTTTTATTTAAAAAAACGCCTACCGCGTATATTTAAAGAGAATATAATTTATTTAAAATGTTTGTGGTGCCCTACTGTAATAAAGAACTTCTTTGTTGTAGGAGAATTTTATAAGTAGGTTTCATTGTGAAAATTCCGTTTGTAGCCGGCTGCTTAGAATCAGTAAGAAAAAGCAAATTGTCTTTTTTTTTTTTTGTTGGTAAAATCATCAAATGAGTCCTCCCGCCCTGGTGGGGCGGAAGGGACTGTCAGACTCTTACTGACTAAAATCCACCCGTGTTCCTTCGGATGCCCTTTACGTTCCGGGGCCACGGTATCCTGGGTTAAGAAAAAACCCGCGACCCCAGCAGGCATTTGGCGCGAAACACGACGCGCCACCGACCCGGGCTTGTTCCTTGGTCGGACGGCGAGCTACCCATTACTCACCGTCCACAAGCCCGCTCCGCCTCTGTGCCCTCTGCTGATCAGAGGGACACGCGTTGGAGCGTCCACACGACAGGCTATTCGCATACGGGCAAAGAGACCCCTTAGGTACACAGTGCCTAAGGAAGAGTTATTGCCCGCATCCCAGGGTGCACCGGCCCGGAAAACTGGTCTTCCCCCCGGACGTATCCGAAAGGGAACTCCAGTCCACGGGCGCACGTGGAGGTTTCCTGTCATAGCACCCCAAGCAAATTGTCTTGACGGATATGTTTATGATAGCCGAAGTCTCCCGAACTGAAACGACGTTAGACGATGCGTGGTGTCAGGGATTTTTCGTTAGGTTTTTAGGAAAATTCTTGATTCGGTTGCCACGCTTCACCGCGCTCAGAGCCCGCGATAAAAGCTATGCAATAGCTTAAAAGCCGAAAATGTTTATCGAAATATCTAGTTGGGAAGAATTGGTAGGTATTTTATGGCGTCCAATAATGTGGTTACTAGGAGGTTATTGTTATCACGCACATAGCGTATAAGGTGTTGTTTACATAGTAAAGCTTTAGTGGGTTCGAAAACATAACAGAATTGTCTACTGTGACCCAAGGCCAAGCATGAATGCGTGGCTGGAAAATAAATGAAGCGCGCAGTTAACAGTGTGGTGAATCCCTCTGTGGACATTTAGGATGGTATAAACATACCTACACAATAGGAAAAATATAAAGAACGAAATGAATAAAACAACATATTTTTATAAAACTAAGTTCATCTATATTCAAATAATTTATAAATTAAAATTAAATATAGAAAACATTTACATAACTTACAATAATAATAAAAATATGTACACAGTCATTGTGCAGATTTTGGTAGCTATAATCAATGCGGTCCAAAAGCCTCGACCATTATTTAAGGAGGTTCTTGCTAAGCGGTTGAATCAAGAACTTGATTCTGAAAACAGTGCTTTTGGGCTAAGGTCAACGTCAAAAATGTTAGTTGTAAGAAAAATATGTGGAGGAATATAATTTAACAGGGCGTCACAAAATTGTTCACAACGTTATCCAATATACAAGAATCTATCAAGAAGGTTGATAATAATTATTACGATATAACATAGCAATAGTTTAAACAAATATAGACCTTATTCTAACTAACATCAGACTTAATGAAAGGAACATCAACAGCCTCTTCCTTACATCTATCCTTAAAACAGCCATAATTATAATACTCCTCAATTTCTTGTAAAGTCCTATTCATAGTATCCGGAACATACTTCCAGATGAATAAAATCGACGCCGTTGAATAGACAGAGTAAAGTAAAAACACACCCCACAGGTTTAAATACACGCTCAAATATGGGTACGCTTTCAGAGACGAAGAATGGAGTACACATGTATAGAACACATACAAACAGCCACCCACGCCTCTGTGTTTAACGGGCATTATCTCACTCGAAATAGAGAACCCTAAACAACTGGAACCCAAACTAAGGAAGCCCATGAACCCCACTAAACAATACACAGCAAAATCCTTTTCCACAGCCTCTACACTTTGTAAATATGTCATAATAGTAGTAGCTGTCATGAAAATAGCAGATCCGGCCATGCTGAATAGCATAACTTTCTTGCCACTGCAATACCGGACCAGAACTGTTGCTATATTGTAGCCAGTAAAAAGGAAAATGTCCATAATCAGTTTTGCAGTAGCATTTAACCTGCCTGATATCTTGAAGATCATATCTGTGGAGTAGATTATGACGGGCATGCCTCCACCCCAATACAGGACATTGATTAAGATAAAGGTATGCAACGTTGGCAAATAGAAATCTCTTCTTATCAATGTCTTTCTTATATCTTGCACTGTTGTTTTTGATTTGATTTTCAAATTCTCTTTCTGTGCATGGACTATTGCTTTCAACTCTTTCGTTGATTCCTCATCAGTACCTCTAAGTCTTACAAAACTCTGCTCACATTCCCTAAATCTTCCTTTATATGCTAACCACGACGGAGATTCTGGCCACGCAAACGCTAAAGGCAATGCTATTAGAACTGGTGAACACATTATCAAACTAACTGTCTTCCAATGCAGATACCTTCCTATAATTCCAACTGAGGATATTCCTAAAGCTTGTGACGTCCCATACAATAATAGGCAAGTATTCCTATACTTCGGTCGGACCATTTCGGAGACGCTATGAAAACTGACAGTTAGAAGGCTGTTAGTCCCGAGACCATGGAAACATTCCCCGATTATGAGCGTCGTAATGTTCTGTGCCAAATATGTTAGCATCCAGCCAGTAATAATGAAGATGCAGCTTAACATGAAGGCAAATCTCCTGCCTCTGTACTGCATGATGATTGGTAGGAGAATGCTGGGTATACCAGCTATGCCATGGACAGATCCTGCAAACGAAAGAAAAGTTACATAGTTTTTAAAGTAAAGACTGATATGGACTTCTTGAAGTAATCACAAATTAAAAATTAATTATCTCTCCTTATTTAATTTTGTGCTCTCTTGCCGTAAAAATAATTGGAAAATTTTAAACAGCTAGATATAATGATTTTTTCTTTGGACCCGCTCTATCCCCCTACTTGGGGGCAATACCGCCGCCATTGGGAACTTTTTAGACCAAAAGCCGACTCTAACATAGTTGGTAAATCGCTGGACAGACTATGAAGACTGTTAAATTACTAGGTAACCTATTTTCAGTAGCTGTAAGGCATCAAATCTGAGGTAAACCTCCTATTTGACGCCTCTTGAGAAATTAATGTTCTTAGCTGAAGGTCATGGTTATTTCTTTAGGGAGTTTTAAAGTATTTAAATGTTTTTATTTGCTTAGTAAAATAGAAATCTCAACCAAGGGTTTATATCGTTTATCTTTGGTAAAACTCTTGGTCTAATATAAATTATTTGAATTTCACAAATTAATGTTTAAATACTGTCTTTCAAAAGTTAAATCAAGAAACTTAGAAACGTAGACGTGTGCTTGGTGAAATATTCTATTCGCAAAGATGTAACTTCATAAGGAAGAAGAATCTGCCTATCCTTTTCCCAATATTGGGGTTCATAAAGAAGAAGGATAATGACAAATTCATTAAAGGATGACCTTAAATGAAGTTTTCTACCTTGAGTGCTCGGTATCATTATACAGTCGTGGTTTTATTTAAATGGTACTGAACTTGACTGTTATTTTAATGAAAGTAATTGCGGAGAGTTTTTTCGCGTTTGTTACGTCGATACGTTGGCTTTTTATGGAACTTTGCAAGAGGAGAGTCTCTTGTATGGATTTCATGCCTCAAGCTCCAGCGGCTGTGCGTTGCCTTGGTATATTTCTTTATAGTCATTTGATCACTTTTACTTAGTTTTCTTTAGCGTTAACCTCTTGTTTGACTTTTATCTCTCCAGGCAATAAGCGATGATTAAGTAGACGGTGAAGCGCGCTTGCCTTGAAGTAACCTGTTCACTCTCGACTTAGATACCCAAAGTTGGGGATGCGGGCGGCGAGTAAAGGGCGACTTGCTGCTCGACCATGGAATAAGCCCGTGTCGACGCGCGACGGATCGCTGTGTTCCACGCGCGCCTCGAAGAGCGTCAGCATGATGATGGGGCCTCCCTCTAGAGGGTCAAAGCCTGCCGGGACTTATCTCATTACCGTGACCCCGAAACATAAAGGGCTATTGAAGGACACTGTGGATTTTAGTCAGTACAAGTCTGACAGTCCCTCCCACCCTGCCCGGGGTGGGAAGACTCATTTGATGATTTTACCAAACAAGAAAAAAAAAGATACTCAAAGTTTGTAGCTATCACAAAACAAATTGTTACTTACCTATCCACGATCCTTTATGCAAGTCTATTTTTATGACAGTGTCATTTGCCTTCAGCTGTTCTAACAAGACGCTAGGGTATGCTATTACTCCGCCCGCTGATAAAGCTGCTAAATGTGTTGAACCGGCCACTAGGAACTGAAAATTGAAAGTTAAAATAGTCAGTAAATTGATTAGTATTGCTCGGAGAGTAAACCCCATTAGATGTTTGTTTTGTTTTTTCGTGATGCTAGCTGCCGTTATCAAACCTTCCTCGTCAATTTTGTCGCATACTACTTCGTAATGCTGTCAAAAGTGAGTATTAGGATGATCACGAGTGGTGTAGCTATGTGCGAAGCAGTATAGTTACAGCAGGTAAGCTACGCATCTTCCTCGTACAGCTACCTTGTAGCGGCAGATCTTACTAGCTTAGCATCAGAGGAAACAGTCAATGTTTTGTAGTTTAGCTTTTATATTTTCGCACTACATCTGTATAACACATTTTTGGCTGGAAAGCACTCTGATACTGATCAGTTACTTTACCAATCATTTTCATGACTCTTTAGCTAATTTTAAATAGCTGAAAAAATAAGTAAGCCAATGACCAAAGTGAACTCATCAAAATACCTACAACAACAAAGTTCACTTCAGATTTGAAAGCAGATGTAATCAAAAAAGGGGTTTACAGTAAATAAGAATACAAGTAACATTCTCCCACGAAAATACGTACAAAGAAAGGTGATACAATAAAAACAAATGGTCTTAGTAAAGTACAGTAATCTTGATCGCAATACAACCGATGTTAATCTAAGTGGAAAGATTTCTGAATCGAGATACAATCTAGTACAAAGGCTATAAGAAACAGTGACCCTATTTTGAGATTACTACGTGGAAAAGAACTCTACTTTAGTTAAAATGACACTTCACAGGATGTCAAAGTGCGAGTTGCTGCCCAGAACTGGAGATAGACGGGACACTTAGTAAGACATGGTAATGGTAGGTGGAGTAAAACCCTCACTGAGTGGGTAGCGAGAGACGATAGAAGAAGACGTAAAGTCAGACCAACGGCTGCTGGTTAGACCACATTCAGATATACGCGGGAAAAATTTAGTTCAGACTTGCGAAGCTCAGGGAAGCATGGTATGTAAGGAAGGAGATCTATACTCAGCAGTGGATGAAAAAGACTGCTAATCACGATAACGACGATGAAACTTAATAATAAAAACAATAAAAGGACATCTCTGGAAAGGGAACAAAGATCAGAGAGCATGAAAAGTAAAATTCTATCAATGATAATAGAAAAGTCAGTAATGCTACCGAAAAGTTTAAATTAATCTTAACAAATAGGCCTTCTCTCTGTAAGAGAAGAACGGACTGAGAAAGTCGTGCCATGCTTGGTTCAAAGAAATGTTGATTTATAAAGAAAGGACATTGTTTTTGCTCAATGGAGATAGAAAAAGTCATACTACATGTTAGTTACAGTTAGATAATATTACTGATACGCACTTGTCGAGCTAATGGTGAGAGATTCATGTTGATTGCCTTATTCTTCTTCTATTCTAAATCTTTCTTTGACATTATCTTCTATTTTGTCTATCTTATGGTCTGTTGCTTCTATGCTGTCTCCAGCATCATTGCACGAAATATCTGTGGACAAATAATTTATTAGGTTACTGCTGTCTAATTATTATTCCTGGAATTATTAATAAAATTATTAGTCAATCCAGGAATGCTTATTATGATTGGGAACTACAAAAGAAGAAGACTATGCAGTTCAACTATGTAGCTGGCTTGATACCTGTTTTGAGGCTAAGTTGAGGAGTGAAGTGCCTTAGAATAATTGATTTTAGGGAACATTTACATTTATCCATTTCATTGCAAATGCAAAATTGCAAAAGCCAATACAAAATTTACCTTTTGATAGGTATTTGATGATCACCACATAGATACCGAGATACACAATAGCCCCGCTCGACAGAACAAACAATTACACGAGTATGAAGAAAAACAACAAAGGATTAAAATTATATTAAAAAAAAACAATAAAAGAAAAACCAAAAATAATAAAAAAATAATCAAGTTAGTCCTGTGCGAGGCCAAAAGGCTCCTATTTCAGCATGTGCTGAAATATGTTGATATAGTAATTTAAAATAAAAGTTTTTGCAAGCCGTAAAGGGTCAAGGCAATTATTTAAAAATTAAAAAAAGAAATACCACATGAATTCAAATTGGAACATTATTGATATCCATACACAGTAGTAGGTTGTGGTAGACCACTTTACAACCTACTACTGTGTCCAAAAAATAAGGTGACATATGAATTTAAACTGGATTTGGAGATTTATTATTTTTTAGATTAATAGTACTGTCAGTGAATATTATTTGAACGTTATGCGTCGTTTGACAGAAAGAAAATTCGTTAAAGACAATTCGTGGTTCTTACACCATGATAATGCACCATCCTATACTGCACTCGTCATTCGTGATCATTTCGTCCAAAACTCAACCCATATCGTTCCGCAACCACCGTATTCACCTGATCTGGTACCGTGCGACTTCTGGCTGTTCAGCAAGCTCGAAAGACCGCTCCAGGGATACCGTTTTGATACGATAGAAGAGATTCAAGCCGCAGCGAAGACGGACCTGAAGGCCATCCCGGAAAGTGACTACAATCAGTGTTTCGACAATTGGAAAATCCGATAGCATAACTGCATTGCATCGGGAGGGGATGTAATTGATTTGGAAGAATAAATAAAGAATTTACAAAATATAAATACGATGTCACCTTATGTTTTGGACACAGCATGTATAATCTAAAAATTCATGGCAGGTTAACTGTAAAATCATTTATTAATAAGGAGATTTGTGAAACTATGTCTCTTATGCTCAAAATTATTCTCAATATTGTCTATCTCACTATCTTCTGTATCTATGCTGTATCCATTATCATTTCTGAGAATACCTGCAGATAAATTATCACGTTATTGTTTTCATAATAAAGTGAGGTTTGGGTCGTCCCGGACTCGCCCTAATTTTGAATCAAAAGGCGTCCGGGGGTATCCATCCTTTGTTGTTAATTTGAAACAAGGGCGCTATACCAGCCATTGGTGATTGTTTATTAAATCTTTGAGCTTGGATACTTAATACTGTTATGTTTTTCTTTGGTTTTGTGTTTACGTTATTTAAATTAAGTATTTTTGTGGTGTAAAGATTTGGGGGCTCTTTTGTTTTAAGACATAATTATATTACTTACATAAAATTATATATTTTAGTATTATATTATTATGATTTTAAAATTGAAAATACAAAAGTATCCTTTAGCATTTTCGTCCAATTTTAATTCGAAAAACTAAATTAATATTTTTAAATTGAGTAGGGTAAATTCGTTAGAGTTGGCCGTACGGGAGAGATTGCCAATCGAAATATTTCGGCAACAACTCGCTGGATATCGCTGTAAATGCCAGGTCCGCTTCACATCGTGCACAAGTACAAATGTAAGTTAAAAGTATTGAGAAAAAAAGATAAAAGAGAGTAAAATCCAACATAATGTTTTCAAACTACCGTAATATTTCTTTATGTGTGCATATTTTACAAAATTACGATGTAATTTTATAATAGTAAGGATTTCTTTTACATTTTCTAATAACTTCATGAGCGCAGCTACATTATAACCTCCAATTTCTTGCCGTATTACATAAACTTACTTTCTTAATGGGTGTGGCCTTCTTTCCCATAAGATAAGGAGAGATGGCCATGCAAAGTTGGGGAAACATGCCAATGACCAATAATAACAATATCACGATTTTTTGATCTAGACAAGCCGATTTAGGGACATTGTTGCACGATTTTTCAAAATTTGATAAAAAAACTTCTACATAACGTTTTCCACCGAAGATTGGATTCAATGTATCTTGTCCAAACTTTGGGTTCATGAAAATTGTACAATGTGTGACGATAAGTGCATGCTGAGTACGTATCACCATAGGTACAACTAGAGATGTGCCGTTGCCGGCAATATTGCCCAAGGTGGGAATATAGGTGGAAATATTGCCGGCAATATTGCCGGGAGTGGAAATATTTGGGAATATTGCTTAATTTTAAGTCAAAGTGAGTGCGAAAACTATGTAACACACTTAAAATTAGTATTTACAGACCATGGTCTACATTATGTACAAAAAAATCTTTTTTTTTTGTAAAATTGCCAAAATTGCCGGCAATTTTGGCAATATTCCCGGTATTTTACCGGCAATATTGCCCATTGTTGCCGCACACGACTGTGAATATAAGAAATTACACATACATTTAAGATAAGAATTGACGATCATTGTATATTGAATAAAAAGGCATAAATTCTAATAATTTATTTTAATGTTGTAGTTTAATCTAGTCAACGAATGCTGAAAGCATAGAGGGAAATTCTAGAAACACATTTTTTACTACGTAACTTTGTTTGGACCAGTTGTTAGGAGGTGAACATATCAAAACCATGAGCTCTGCCCCCCCTCCCCCCCCCCAGAGCTCATGGTTTTGATATTGAAGGTAGTTTTAGTTTTTCGCATTTGGAAAGTTGTATTTAATATCGCCATAGATCCAGAAAGCAGTAGCAGTTGATTCAGACCCACCCTTCACCACCTGCGATGAACAGAGCCAGCATGCTGCATCTTGAGGTGATATGGGCCTCCAGATCTTTATCTGGAGGCCCACGGACATTGAGAGAGACCCCTTCGGGTCTCTCTCCATGTCCACCAGGTATAAGTAGTTCTTAAATTCGGTGACCACCGTCAAGCTTGATATGTCTTGTCTTCCCCCACCGAGGGAGCAGTAAAAATTAGCTTAGAAACTCATTTTAAATTATACTAGGTACTTACAGACTAGGTAGGACTGTACTATGTAAGAGGAAATCCGCACCCATAAGAGATGCGGAAAAACTATCTTTGGAAACTTTAGTTCTTTTTTGTTGTAAACAATTTTCGTATAGGTAGGTATTAATTTTTGGTCAAGTGTGAGTTGCCCACAAAAATACACGGAGAAGTAGGTACTACAGGGAGAACCTGAAAAGACTGCTGCTGCTTTCTGGATTTATGGCAATATTAAATAAGACTTTCCGAATGCAAAATGGTAAAATGGTTTTTTGAAAACTATAAAAGATGTCGAAATGGTTACTAAATAAAACTTATAAGAAATTTATTCAGCCTTTGTTTTATTCATACAAACCATGCCGCTAGGAGGCATGGTTTCCGAGTTATAAGTGAAAAATCAAAAAATGGAACCTTTAAACCCCCCTCCCCCACAGCTCAAGGGCTAGTGGCGGGGACTTTTGATAATTATATTCACCTCCTAACTAGTTCAAACAAAGTAACGTAGTCCAAAATCGTGTTCCAAGAATTTCCCTCTATAACTGTTCGTTGCGTGGGCTGCTAGTTTTTCATGCAAAATCACATAGCAAAAACAACGATATAAGTACCTATACAATCTGGAAGTATAAATCTCTGTCAAAACTACAAATAATCAACAAAAATAACATTATTTTAATGCACTTGTTTCGGTAATTCTTACATAATCAGTAAATCACCGTTTAGAATAACAACTTAGTAGTTTATATAAGGCGGACTTAATGCCGCAACGTATTATCTACAGTAATATAAAAAGCACCTGCAGTAATAATAAAATATACTGGTGTTATTTGACTGGCAACTTTGGCAATATTGCCAAAGTTGCCGGCAATTTTGGTATTTTACCGGCAGTGGCAATATTGGGAATATTGCCGGCAGTGGGAATATTGCCATCAGGCACATCTCTAGGTACAACCATAAAAAAACATGTGGTTCAAAAAAATAAAGCAAATTAGTAACAAGGTATGTAGACATAGTACTGGTCATCACTACCTCACTCATATGGCCATCTTAAACGGGCACCCTGGGAGAGATGACCAAACGAGTTTTATTTTTAAACGTATTTTTGAACATGATCTCTTTAATTAAAATGATAAGTATGCCAATAATGTATGAAATTAATGTTAAAATTATGAAAATATGCCAAAACTAACAAGGTAAAGTATTTATTCTTATTTCAGCACACCTTTTAAAAAACTATGGCCAACTCTAACGATTTTACCCTAAATAATTATAATAATTTGAAACGAGTATTTTCAACTTTATAGTCCAAGTAGGTACTTACGTTATTTTTTTTTTCGCTCTTCAGATTTACGTACGATATCAATTTATTGAACACACAGAACATAATTTTTCACTTTGTAATTTATCTAAGGCCTTTGCCCACGAGAGCATAATAGACTAAGGAAAAAAAATATTTTGTCACCGCGTCTTATATAAATTTAACCTCAATGACCTGACTCTTGTAAAGCATTAACATTTACTGACGAGCTCAACAAAAACGCACCTGTTTATATTAACTTACAAACAGTGAAGTTAATTGCAATTTACATAGTTAACTAAGTAAATATACTCGCATAAATTAAGCCAGAAATAAAACGCAACAATACCGCAGTTAAACAAGGAAATTTACTAGTAAAAATAAATATTTCAATAAACTCTATTCAAATTATTTTAAATGTAAAATTCCGACATATTCGAAAAATATTTGTTTCAATACACTGCCTAATGCAATAACTGAATAAAAAGCAAGCTTATATTGTTTTAGTTTTAGTTTAGTTGTAAATATAATTATAGTTTTATTTATTTTTATATCTAGCTTTAGTTACCTGTGTATAAAGAGATCTATTAGGTAATTTAATATGTTTTTAATGTTCATGAAAAATTATTATATGCAGCTTATATAATTTTACAATCAGCTTTTGGTTGTATTTTACGGTTTGTGTTGAAGTACAGTCGAATAAATAATCTTGACTCATTGTTTAGTATATTTATGGTAGGAATAAAAGCTTTTTTTGTAAACTGAGTAACATATTATTTTTGTTCCATGCATCTTGGCACATTCCGAGTAATTAAAAAAAACTGCTGTTAAGAAGGGCTCTTGAATTTAGAACGTTTTCTATTAATTTGAATAAACATTTATTTTTTGCTAAACAGCGGAACGGACGAAAAAAATTAAATTGGTCATTGTCTACAGAACGGAAGATGAAAACGTGTTGCGTCGACCCCTATGTTTAGTGGCTTAAGGCAGGAAAATGACACTTAGAAAGAAATATTTTCATAATTATGTGCGTTTATCTACGTCAAACACAATTAGACTAAAATTAGATACCATTTAGTTCAGGGTTAGAATTAATAATGCGTTCAGAACTGAAGGTATAAAGGAGGGTTTAATAGGAATACTAGTGTTTGATGTAAAGAACTCAGTCGTTCACGACATATAATATTATAATGCCATCATCATCATCAGCATATCAGCTGTAAGACGTCCACTGCTGAACATAGGCCTCCCCTATAGACTTCCAGCGTGATCCTGCGGCCTTCATAAGATCGTCTGTCCACCGTGGTCTCCATTCGAGAACCTTACGGCCCCATCGGCCATTCAGCTCTGCGTGCTATATGGCCTGCCCACTGCCATTTAAATTCCATAATGCCATCGCTCATTAACATTTTGTTTAAATGTTATGTATACTCCTCATACTATCAAGAATGAAGATTTGCTTTTTTTTGTTTGTTTGAAATTAATAAGCTCGAATTTACTATCGATTTTTGGAAATCTTTCGCTTAGAGAAAGCTACATTATGAATATGCAATATTGAAGAAGCTCTTGGCTAATTACAGCAGCAAAGGCTGGTCTTCGAGGTTAGAGGCCGTGCTTGACCATTTACCGTAATGGTTCATTAGCATTACGGACAGTAATTAAAGCCGTTGGTCCTGGCTGTTATTTGTAGATTTTTGACAGTCGTTACTGTTAGTCAGATGCTCGAAAGTCGAACAACTAATCCTACCAAGGAGATTCAGCTGCATCTGGTTCGACTGGGACATATTTGGTAAAAGCTAGGCAGATGATTTATTTATTTATTTATTTAACTTTTTGCACATGTAACAAGACAGTACAATGGCGGACTTAATGCCAAGGGCATTCTCTCCCAGTCTACCTTAGGGTGATGCAGAGAAACAAACATAGAAGGTGCAACAATACGCAAAGTGAAAAAGATAATGATGAGGTGATGATGGTTATAACTTTAATTTACCTCCATGACTGCTGTACTATTCCATCACCATATTATGTAACATTGAGAAGTATCTTAAGGTCGTGATTTTCCACACAAAATAAGAAGTCGTTTTTCGGCGATAATTTTCACTGTTAGGTAGTTAATTATTTTAATGAACTGTTCGAGAACGGTCCATTTAAACTCTTTTCTGTTTAAACACTACCTACACACCTCTTCACATATTTTAATTTTTCACAAAAGACGAAAAAAAAGATGATTAAATTTGAAACAATCAGAATGATTAATTTCTTGAAACTGGATTTAAAAATAGTTAACAATTTTATTTATAATAATTATGTCAGAAAAGAAGTTAAAATTAAATTATTGCAAACAAGAATAACGTGAGAAATTAGATTTCTAGAATTGACATTTCAATAGAATTTTACGTATTAGATGAATTACATTAATTTTTTTATTGAGGTTGCGAATTTTATTTTAGGGATCCGCACAGTGTTTGTTAGTGGCATCTCAGATGAAAATATTATTACTGCTCGCTTTCCGCGCTAAGTCACTGGTCACAGCGGCAAGGCGTGATCGGGGTGTAACCTGTGGTGACGACTAAGCCCCTTCGTACACAAGGCGACGCAATTCTCCGATACCTTACGACTTTGACATCCATTGACGGGTGCCTGTCTACGAACCTCTATGGATTTGTATTGCGATAGTCACCTGGATACCAAAGTCCTAAGGTATTGGAGACTTGCGTCGCCTAGTGTACGAAGGGGCTAAGTGACCCCAATGGAGGTGATAGGTCTCAACAAGGCCGTCTTGTTTTCGATCACCATACAATTCCAGATGCTTTACCACGAGCTCTTACTGCGATTCAGTTTAGGCTGTGGGAAAGAGACAGAGCTATACAAGTCGTCTAGCGCCATCTCTTTCCCACAGCCTAAACTGGATTGCAAATGACGAAGGATGGATGCAAGTGGCGAATTGTCGTTCGGCGTGGCGGTCTATGGGGGAGGCCTATGTTCAGCAGTGGACGTCTTCCGACTGATGATGATGATGATGAAACTGGATTGCGGCATTTGCCACCAGTTCTTTTTGAGTAAAAAGAACTGAAACTCCTGTGTGCCGATGGAACACTGTAAAAACTGTTTTATGCTCAAGTTCGGTTCATTTTAGGCCTCATCTTTTTTTTTCTGGTAAAATGATCAAATGAGTCCTCCCAGAGTGGGACTAGAGGGACTGTCAGACTTGAACTGACTAAAATCCAAGGTGAAATGAAATGAAATGAAATGATGAAATGATGTTTATTTATGCAAGTAGGTTATATCAACACTTTTACACGTCTTTTCATAAAACTAGATGAGGCCGGTGTTTCGTACCCGACTACTCTGAGAAGAAACAGCCGAAATAAACTCAGAGGTCACAGTCTCTTTTAAAGTCCAGAAATTATAAATGTAGAAAAGGATATACGAGGATCATGCAGGTCTATGTCTGAAAAGGTCTTTTGAAGAAAGAACCACACAAATTTAACAGCATGCTGGCCGCGCTCGCGGATAGACTGGATTGCCCCATCATCTCCCACTGTTGTCAGATTGTGAAAAAATTATTATTTTATTATTATTTATAATGTGAATTGTGTCTGTGTATTTTAAAATTAATGTAATGATAAATTGAATTTTATTGAATTAATAATATTGTATGTTTTATGTAATGTGACTGATAGTGAGTGTCTTCAATGTATGAGTCAATGATACTTGAAATAAAGAAATTATATTATATATATATTAAATTTGAGTGGACCTGTCCAGTCAGTGCAAGCATTGTCAGTTACCGTGTTGTGATCCTGCAATATCCCTTTACGTTTAACGTGACTATCTCATCTGGTAACAGTGGTCTCCTGACAGCTGTTTGAGGCGCGCGAGTACACGATCAGACTGCGTTGGCTAAATTTATTGAGGAAAAAAGCAATCGCAAAAAAAAATGTTTAAAAGATTAAATAATAATTCAAGGCACCACACAGAATCACTCATATTAAATTCTCAACAACCTCGCTAACCTTAGAAAATAACATTTTAAATATGTAAATGTAGATTTCTAAGTAATAATTTTAATTTAGAAGATCTTATCACTGTCCATTTTCGTGGCAATCGTAAGCTTGGTATATTTTTTATTTCTTTAGTGACGCAATTTTAAAAAGTCAGATTATTATGATGAACTACATCTTGTCTGAAATTCTCCATAGTGCATTCAGAGTTTTACGGGTTATACCTAAAATATTCCATTACTTAAGAATCTTATTTCTTACTAATATTATATGGCTACAATTTAAATACTCAGAAATAATTCTCTTTGAAAACCAAAATTGATAAATGCTCACCAAATCTAAAACTCGCTTTAGCAAGATTTCAGAGACACCCCGAAGTTCGGTTTGGTTATGGCGCATTTAACATTAGTCGGTTAGACCTTATTCGGTTTGGCCGTATTTGGTCGAGCCCATTGTCTGTGACGAGAGCGCCGTGGCCCGCCCGTCGCCCGCCGCCTGCAGCCCGCAGCTCAGTTAAACCGGATCATTCTCATGTGGACAGAAACGCAACTCGTCAGATTCGCAACTCGTCATCTCTCAGGATGGACTCGCAACTTGTCAGAAACGTAACTCGACAGAAATGCACTTTGTCAGAAACGTAACTCGTCTGATTCGCAACTCGTCAGATATTTTTTGAAGTGAAAACTTCTTTAGCGGCGTTGTACACTTTTTCTGTAATGGGTAAAAAATTTAAAACTCGCGTCAGGGTCACGTGACCGTCAGGGTCACGTGACCGTCAGGGTCACGTGACCCTGATCGAAAATGAGTAAGACGTCATTCAAATTAAAAATAAAACATAGTAACAAAAAAGTTTTCACTTCTACCGGCACTCCTGGAGTGCAACCTTTTTTTTTTTTGAAGTGAAAACTTCTTTAGCGGCGTTGTACACTTTTTCTGTAATGGGTAAAAAATTTAAAACTCGCGTCAGGGTCACGTGACCGTCAGGGTCACGTGACCCTGATCGAAAATGAGTAAGACGTCATTCAAATTAAAAATAAAACATAGTAACAAAAAAGTTTTCACTTCTACCGGCACTCCTGGAGTGCAACCTTTTTTTTTTAAAATAACGTGTATTTATATGACGTTCATCGACAAAATCCTAATTATTAATTTTATTGTTTGTCGAGCCATGTCTTTGAAAATCTGACGAGTTGCGAATCTGACGAGTTGAGTTTTTGACGAGATGCAGTTCTGACGAGTTGCGATTCTGTCTACATGCGTTTTCTGACGAGTTGCAAATCTGACGAGTTGCGTTTCTGTCGACATGAGAATGATCCGTTAAACCGAATGCGGCCGCCGCCTTCGGTGACCGACCTAATGTAAAATGCGCCATTAGGTTCCTTTAAACCTTGCACACAGAAATAGAAGCCTCGCGAAGCGCGGCATCGTCAGCCCTGTTTAGGTTAATTTTTGAAGTGAAAACTTCTTTAGCGGCGTTGTACACTTTTTCTGTAATGGGTAAAAAATTTAAAACTCGCGTCAGGGTCACGTGACCGTCAGGGTCACGTGACCGTCAGGGTCACGTGACCCTGATCGAAAATGAGTAAGACGTCATTCAAATTAAAAATAAAACATAGTAACAAAAAAGTTTTCACTTCTACCGGCACTCCTGGAGTGCAACCTTTTTTTTTTTATTATTACACAAAATAGGTTAATTTCTACAACACTTTATGATACACAATTTATTGACCATCATTTAGGTATCCATTCTGGTAGAAATTTGGTTTTATTGGTTTTAAAATAGTTACTTTTCTGGTAGGCGTTTAAACACAAGCCATACTAATATGTGGGCATGCGGACGGCGAGTAACGGGCGACTCGTGGACCATGCCCGAGTCGATAAATCGGCGTTTTCCACGCGTCTGTGAGCAACATAATAAGGCCTGCCGGGGTCGCGGGACTACCAGATAACCGTGGCCCCGGAAAGTAAAGGGCGTCGACCCGGGAATGGTGCATGATCGGACAGCGAGTAGACCATTACTCGCCGTCCACGTGCCCGCGCTCCGTATACATTACCTACAATAAATTATTCACCGCAAAACATACATTTTATCATCAAAATATTCCTGTAATAATAACAATTTATTATAATTGATTCGTCGGCCTCAGGCTGAATATTAATGCTCCTTGGCCATCAGACATCGTTTCATTTATTAAATCCGACAGGTCATCTGTAAAAAATGAATGAATCATAATTATAATTAATTAAAATATTATAATTTTATCACCACTGCTCTCAAAACGGTGAAAGAAAACATAAAACCATCAAATTCAAAGACAGATAAGACAACATTATAGCTATTGTCAAACAGACAGGCGAAGCGAATGCGATCCGAAGCGTTTTTATTTGTAATGTATGGAATTATTTAAATCCAGTCACATAGAAAAGCGAAAGCGATCCGATATTCTATGTGACTGGCTTCAAACAATTCCATAGATTACAAACAAAAACGCCTCGCTTCACGTTCGCTACGCCTGTCTGTTTGACAAAAGCTTATAGGTTGATGACGATGATGAAAATAATAATGGCTGTCTCATTGCTGCAAATTCACTGCTGAGCTTATGGTCCTGGGTTTGATTTTCAGGGCAAGCATTGTGTTATTGGGTTTTCGAAAACAGAAGAAGGGGTCTACTTCCAAAGTACGTATGGACGTACGAAAAACGTCAGAATCAAATCGGACGGAAAATACAGAGTAATCGGACGGAAAATACGAGTCATCGCCACGACTGAATCCTTTTGACGCAGCGCTAGTTTATATAAATACGTCAAATTGCATTAAAAAAGTAGTACCACACACAGTAGAGATTAGACCCCCATTTTCCAATGCTAATTGTTTCTGCCTTTGAAGCCCCGCCTCCCGTTTAGCAGTCACGATCGAGGCCACTAGATCTCCGAAGTTATTAAAAAACTTAATTAAAATGTCCGTGAAAATTTTCGCAAATAATCTTAGAACCGGATACGCCGCGAGGAGACCGCCTTGACAGCCGTTTATTTACAGCAATTTTGGTTCAAACATCCATTTAAAAGGTCAGATGTATCTAAAAGAACTTGTACAGAAGGACAACTTCATTCAAGGAGTGAAAACACACGCGTGAGCAGGAGGATTGCCTCTCCCTTACTCGTTCCGGCTCCACCACACTTCACTTCACTAGTATTAGCCCCTTCGTAAGCAACGCGACGGCGACTCAAGTCTCCGATACCTTGCGACTTTGTTATCCAGCACGTGTAACATGACCATTTCTATCTCTATTCTACTAAGAATAGACAAAGTTTCGTCGTTATTACTATTCATGCAAATTGATTGTTTTTTGCACAAAGGACATCATTTTTTTTGGGCCTTTTCTGAAAGTACCAACTAGCTCCGCATTACTTGCCGTGCGCGACTGGATTGAGATTTCGAGGGCGTCCTGTTTCGCGTGTTCTGCCTCTTCCTTCGCTGTCATTACTGCTGCAGAAGAAGTGGCAGCCTCCTTTCCGGATTGCCAACGTGTGATCTGAAAGCAGATCCTCCAGCATCTATGTATATGAGTGGATCACCCGAATAGCCATGATCCCCTGGTGCGATTAGCTTGAAGGCAGCCCCGGCTCGATCCTGTTTTTGATCCAAACGTCGGAAACGCTCCTTGAAGTTCCACGGGATGTCAAGGACGAGTATCAGTCGAGTCTCGTTGACTGGACGGTGAGGCGAGGCGAACCCGTCTCACCGCTAATTGTGGACCCGACAGTATTGCCTTCCAAAAGCTATGAGGCTCTTTGCGAAAATAACAAATGTATAAATGAAATGTAAGTACCAGCTCGTCCACTATCTTAGTATCTGGAACGCAAAGGACAACCGAATGAGGAGGAGAGACCTTCTTCTTCTTAGCATGTCGATAGCAAATATTGTATTTGTGTCGTTATGTCATATATTATGATTGGCCCAAAATTCAGCCATGCGAACCCCGCTCACTGAATATGCTGCCATAAGATCGTCCAGTGTTCAGGTTACAGAGCATGCGGCGCAGGACAAAAGGTGGTTCATTGTCTGAGGTGATACGCCACACAGACACTTCAGGTCCGAACCGTCCGTGAATCATCATCTGTGGAGATAATCCTTGCTACGACCGACTTGGCTTCGCAGTCTATTAAGAGATTTCCAAGTCGGCCACTGCAACGCGTAACCCGCCGGGAGGCCCTCAGATGGCTCGTGCTTCGAAGGTCTGAACAGTTCCTGCCAAACTTCACATCTTATTGTTGTTGAGGTGCTACTACCGACTGAACTATCTGGACTAACGCACCCAAAGAAGCTGTTACGGCTTTTAAGCCTCCGAGTCACTGAAACGTGTCCGTACATTGGGTGTCGTGAGTCAGCTTGCAGCTTCGTCCTCCCAATTGGGCTGGCTGTAAGTTTTCTTACTTTAGGAGGCGCAATTCCCGTTAGTGAATATAGCATTCGTGCCGGGGTCGGTTTAAGGCAACCACTAAAAATCCGGTTCGTCTCATTTAGAGCTGTATCCGCTGTGTTGGCGTGGGCAAAACGGTCCCATACTGGACAGGCATATTCACCAGCCGAAAAACAGAGCGCCATTGCAGTTGTTCGTAGGACTTGAGGGGACGCTCCCCATTGGGTGGTGGACTTTTAGTCAGCAGGAGTCTGACAGCCGGCCAGCCTCAGCCGCGGCGGTGTGCGTTAAAACCACCTGCTCCTCAGCTCACGGGCCGCCTCGCCCCTCCGCGCCTACGCGATTATAAATTACACTCTAGGGGTAGGGCAGACAAGACTACGTGAAGTCGGTTTTGCAGCGATTCATTTCTGTCACTAACTTTTGTAGCACACCATATTGATTTTATAAAACAATTTTTTTATTTTTTATTATGACTATTAAATTATTTCTATTCTGAAATTCTGTGATCTTCGAAGTATACCAAGTCAAATTATTCCAAATAATCGGCGCTCTAAATAAACGTTATGCTAAATGAAAATATGCAAAATTGTAACTCTGACAAAAGTTATTATGCCCAATACAATTCTGCCATCTTAAAAGTATCCCAATTTAAATTCGGACATAAAAACATTAGGCCAAAAAACAATTATTTTAAAAAAAAATTATACCATAACAATGTTCGTTTAAAAAAGTTTCTGCCAAGTGAGTTCTGCCAAATAGGTTTCGGAGAAACAAGTTTCTGCCAGATTGAGGGCACCCCGAGCATTCACTTGTAATAAAACATAAAAGTGCGCAATTTGATGCTCTTTTGTCTTCGAATGTTCGAATCTGTAACGTTACCTACATTACAGGTGAATGCTCGCGGTGAGGGAGCGCCCTTACATGGTGTTCATTACAATGCTTGATTTTCCTCCTTCATAGATGTGTGCTCTTTGTAACGTGACATTATAGGCGAATGCTCTCGATTTTCCCAACACCTAGCCGTTCAGGCTGTAGCAGGGAACAAAGAAAACTAAATACACATTAATACATACATGACAGTACAGTCAACAGCAAAAGTAGATGATCAAAATCAGAAAAATACTAATGAACGGAGTTCGCGTCAGAACTGTGTGGCGTCGAAGTGACTCGAAAGTATGTGATAGTAAATACCAAACATTTACTACTAGTTCATCTACACTAGTAGTAAATGTAATAGAGCGGGAGCCCGTAACAGATGTCCGTGACCAATTTCCTCTCAAGCGATAATTAGCAGATTACATGAGGGAGTCGTATCATGAACATTCGTGGAAGTCAGCTGCGATTCCGTTGGTGGGATAAGCAGCAATCGCCGTTCAAACACGTAGAAAAAATATATTTTTTTAGTCATTTCCTCTCAATTGAAACCTGGTTTATATTGAAGATTACCTTGTATCACGAAGAATAAAACCAATCAGCCGACGGTACCATGGTGGAATACACGTCAGCTGGTCACTCGAACATGTAATTTTTTATTTTATTTTCAGTGATTTCCTCTCAACCCAAATTTTGCCTGATGAAAGTTTACATGAAGATATGGCTAAAAACAGACGTCAGCTGGCTGTATCTCGGTGGAAAGGTCGTCAGCTGATACTTTGAAAATTATTGTACAAGCAGGACTAAGGGCTAGTACAGACTTGCGGAAACCGCGCGTTCATGAATCGCGCGGTTCGAAACCGCAAAATTGTGATGCAATCAGACTCGCCGGTTATATGTGATTATCGTACAGGGATGACGTCCGTTTGAAAAAGGAGGTCAGCGAAAAATCGATTTACTGTGGTTGTTGCTCCTTAAAAAAACGATAAGAAAAAATGCGGTATGCAATGCAAATGGGTGCATCCAATATTAAGTAACCAACCAAGTTTCCAACGTATTTTCACAATTTCCAAATATCTCCACTAACTCTTGCCAAGCTTGGTTATGATAGTTTTATTTGAGTAATCCTCACACTGAATATCCCATATTGCATTTCTCTTCTCCACTTCATCAATAAACAGTTCAGTGTCGAAACGAACCGTGCCAAACTCACGAGCTGTGATGTGCTAACCGCGCGGTATCCGCCACGCAACTGAACGCAAAGTAAAGACTCCATAGTAATAGAAACGCGCGGGAGCAGCGCGATTCTATTTTCTGGCGGTTGACTAAACGCGCGGTTATGTCTGAACGATTACTTAATAACTCATACATATAAGACTCGCGCGATTTCCAGGCGATTCTGAAATAGCGCGGTTCCGCCGTGTATGGACTAGCCCAAATAGCCTATGTACATCACGTTTATTAAACGCGCCGTTGACGCGCGTTTGTAGTGATACAGATGCAATGCAAACGCGCGTTTGACGCTTTGTGTCGCGACAACAAACTGCTCTTTTACAAAAAGCGCGTCGACGGCGCGTTTAAAAAACGTGGTATACATAGGCCCTTCGCCACACGGCGTTCTTTAACCGCGCAGATTACGCGCGTATACGAGATTCAATCACAACCTTGTAACATAAGCACTCAGGGCGTGAATCGCGCCTCTACTGCACGTATACGCGCAGATACAGCGAAACAGACGCGCTGTAGTCGCTCGTAGATTCTGCGTTTTTTAGATCATAGACTCCTCTTCTTCAGTTGTTTAGGCACGGGCGGTGCAGTAGTGGCGTGAGGGCCCCGCCCCTGCCTCTACTCCGCTTCTTTATACGCGCGCTTGTATCATCAATCCAAACGCAATAACAAATCAGCGTCTACGGCGCCGAAAAAGCGCGTTCCTGAAACGCGCGTCTTCTGCGCCTTTAGAATACGCCGTATGCGATGGGCCTAAGGTTCTCTGCCCATTCTTTGCACGAATATGCAAAACGATCATAATGAACTCTTGAAAAAACGTATAAATGGGTCTATTGATTTATTTTCTCAATTAGTGAAAAGTATAAGAAATAAAAAGCTTTTCTATAAAGAAAACCCCCAATCATTGCTTGATTCATTGTTTGATGTTATTGTCATTTACATTTTTCATTTACATTACATATAAAACAATAAAAAATACAAAATAAACATGTTGTTATGAAACATATATCAATGGATATCTAGTTCGGACCTCAAAGATAGGAATCGGATCGAGAAGCTCTTCACGTAATCTCCAAGCGAGAGCCTTGTCTCATCATTGAAGATCGTGCGGGAATCCTTCTGATTCTGTTGAACCGGTTAACGGACCTTCTTGATCAGGGTGTCAATTACTTATTCACTCCAGTAAGAACAGTTCCATAACTTGAACAAAATAACGAAATACAACAACAAAATCATTTAATATTGATTTGAAACCTTATGACAGCAGAATGATTTGACAAGATTAGACATTAAGGATGACACAAGTTTTTTTTTCAAGTAATATTTTTTTATGGCTTCTTCTATGTGTCATTATGACAGACACTCGTTTCCCTTATGTCCGTTTTGATATTGTAAATAAATTACGTTTAGTTATTCAGATTTAATAAAATATTTGTTTCTTCATATTTTATTTTACGATCTTTCCACCGAGATACAGCCGGCTGACGTTTGCTTTTATCCATATCTTCATGTAAACTTTCATCAGGTAAAATTTGAGTCGAGAGGAAATCACTGAAAATAATATAAAAAATTACATGTTCGAGTGACCAGCAGACGTGTATTCCACCATGTTACAGACAGCTGATTGGTTTTATTCTTCGTGATATAAGGTAATCTTCAATATAAACCAGGTTTCAGTTGGGAGGAAATGACAAAAAAATAATATTTTTTCTACGTGTTTGAACGGCTATTGCTGCTTATCCCACCAACGGAACAGCAGCTGACTTCCACAAATCTTTATGATCCGACTCCCTTATGTAGTCTACTAATTATGGCTTGAGAAGAAATCACTAACGATATTTTGGTCTGGCTTCCGGTCTATAAGTACTGCTGACTGTACACAGATACACATGCTCGAAAAACATAAGTAAGTAAGGATTGTAGCATTTGGCAATACGTGATTACCTCCCACCTTCCTATTGTCATGTATTTTGAACCGGCTTTCCTTATGACAGCTTTCACCTTATTGTAATGTAGATATTTTTGTCGTAGGTATGTTTATCAGAAGGTATTTCGCGCGAAAAATATTGAGTTAATCTTTAAGATTTATAAATACATCGTGGTAATTTTCCTCGATTTACAAAACTATAGGCAGTTGTAAAACTGCCGAGTTCTCGGGACTGTCGGAACAGGCAACCAAGACGCGTCGAACACGACGCGCCGTCGGCCCAGACACGGTCCATGATCGGACGGCGAATCACCCATTACTCCGCATGCCTAAGGTGGCCACTTTTTATAGCATGAGTAATGAAAAAGTTCTTTGAACTCGTAGAACTTGTAATGCAAGTTATACCTAATTCTCGTCCACTATTTGCATCATAATCCAAATATTACCTAACAAGTTTTAATTAATTTGGCAATGTTTATGAATCTAGACTAATATAATATAATTATAAAGCCGAAGAGTTTGTTTGTTTTAAAAGTGTTTCTAGTGCTCTTATTGTCGACGTGATATTCTCCACTACATACTACAAAATACAACTAAAAATTCCATAAAGATTGAGGAAATAGTCAAAAACAATAATAAAGTTTAATAATGCAATCACTTCTTAGAAATGCCTGCAATTGCATAAATAAAATAAACAAAAACCCAGTCAATTGCAATTCGAATTCGCGCGCTGACGGTTCAGTACCAACTTGTGAATTTTATAAATACTAAAGACATATAATAATTATGAACCCGTGTGTCGCGAATTTCAAAGCTTCTCTTTGGAATTCGGAAAGAAAAGTTCGAACCGCGAGCAGGATTTGAACCTGCGACCAAAAAGTGATTCTAGAAGGGTTCCGTTCTTTTTCCTTTTATGGCACGGAACTCTGAAAACCTCGACTTGAATTACAGGTATAATTTGTGACATTTAAATTTTATCTACAAGGTTTATAATGCATTGGTAATTGGTAAATGTTTTCCTTCACCATCATTCTCTTGTCTTGAGGGTCATAAGCGCGGCGCGGCGCCGCGCTGCAATCCAATAGCAAGTCAAAATCGGAGTTTATTTATTACATAATAAGACATACATTTGCAGGATCGTTGCGTCACGTCGCCGTCGCGCCGCGTCGCTTCTCGGTGTGAACTAACCGTAATCGCTCTGATTTTGTATTACAAGGTCTTGGAGTCTCGGGAATGTACAGTCAACCGTTTTTTTAAATGTGTGGGAGGGTTGAGAGGGTCTGTCCGACTCAAAGTGACTAAAATCCTCGTTGTTCCTTCAATAGTCCCTTACGTTCCGGGGTCATGGTTTCCTGATAAGACAGTCCAGCGACCCCGGTAGGGGGCAGACACACTAATGTGTAAGCTGACCGTTCGTTATGAGGAAAAGGCCATATAAAGCAAGGTCAAGATAAACTGGTTTTTTGTGTACCTATGTGGACATTATTTTTTCATCGTGAATAATTACATTTTTAATCAATGTTGTTGGTAATTGTTGATTACTGTCAACGGGAAAAATATATTGCGAGATTTCTTGAAGATAAAAATATAAAATTAATTAATTAATTTGTTATGAAATCATGTCAACAGGTAGGTAATTGGTTGTTCTTATTTATTTTTGTCAATAATTTAGAGCATTTCACTTTAGAACATGATTTCAATGTGGATAAGCATAGATGTCGTTGCCATGAAACAAGGTGAATGGCGACCAAATGACTTAATACACGTTTTTATGAGACTTTTCAGGGTTCCATAACCACAAGGTAAAACGGGACCCTGTTGCTAAGATTCTGCTTTTAAAACAAATACTAGTAAATTAAATGAGGGCGCGATTTCAACTCGCACTTGGCCGGTTTTTTAACATCTTACATTTTTTTTATCCCCCTTTAAAGAAAAAAATATGCGAGTATGCGATAGTAGCAATCACGGTTGAAATGCTGTTATTCATTGAAGAGTTCCTTTGATCCCATCATGAGACCCTGACCTGATGATCAGGAGACCGCATCTTTGATAAATCGAGTGAAAAACAAACAAAAAGAATACATACAGCTGAAACTTCTTTTGTAGTCGTTTAATAAAACCTTTTTAAAAAAAAAACAAACCGACGAAACATCGAACTGAAAAGCAAAAAATAAATTTTGAGGCGGCGCCAAACAAACAAACATTTATAAATTAACTATTTGAAGAGCAGAATAGCTCGTTGTATAGCTTGTCGTGGTGAATAGCTCGTCATAGCTATGCGTTGATTGTTTCTTTGGCGCCGCCTCAAAATTTATTTTTTGCTTTTCAGTTCGATGTTTCGTCGGTTTGATTTTTTTTTAAAAGGTTTTATTTTTTACTTTTGAGTTTCCTATCTCGTGTCAATTGCTGTAACTAAAAAAAATAAAAGTTTTTTAATAGGTACTTATATATTTTTTTTTGTTAACTATTGACGACCTCCTACACCTGCTTTCTGTCTTCATTCTCAACGACTGTCATACCCCAGCTACGTCTAAAGTTATAATATATAATATAATATTCCACAACTATCACACACAACGCCATCTAGTCCCAAGCTAAGCACAGCTTGTGTTATGGGTACTAGACGACTGATAAACATACTTATATATTTCTAAATACATACATATTATAGATAAATTACACCCAGACACAGAACAAATGATCATGCTAATCACACAAACATTTGTCCTGGGTGGGAATCGAACCCACGACCCCCGGCATAGCAGTCAGGGTCACTAACCACTAGACCAACGGGCCAGTCAAGTTCTCATCAAGATTGAGTGAAATGAGCCCAAATACGATATAGTTGCTGTTAACTATTAAGGATCTCTTGCTACTGCCCTATGTCACCATCCTCAGACCCTCGATGACAATTATACCCCAGCCAGGTATAAAGTTTTCATCAAGACTAGTGAAATGAGCCCAAACACGATAAAGGTGCTGTTAACTGTTGAGGACCTCTTGCCCCTGCTATCCGTCACCATCCTCAGACCCTCGATGGCAATGATACTTCAGCTAGGTCTAAAGTTCTCATCAAGCTGAGTGAAATAAGCCCAAACACGATATAGCTGTTGTTAACTGTTTAGAACTCTTGGGACTGACTTCACAAAATAACAGGGATCTGGAGTTGATCTGATGATGGTGACGCCATCATGTTATGTTCTCCACATCTTTGCTATATAATAATGTCCTCAGAACTACAATTGTTAACTTTATTTCAACAGAATCGGTTCATAATTGAAAATTCGGTAGGAAGATTGACAATTAATTCCTTTTTTAACCGACTTCAAAAAAAAAAGTAGGTTCTCAGTTCGACCTGTATGTATGTATGTATGTATGTATGTATGTATGTATGTATGTATGTTTGTCCGCGATTATCTCGCGTTTGGCTGAACGGATGTTGATGCAGTTTTCAGGAAAGTGTTCATTACATTCTGGAGAAGGTTTTAGTATATAACACTAATAGATATCCCGTGACGTTGCCCGCGTGGATCCGTTTTCCTTACTTGGATCGTAAATTTTCAGGGACGATTGCATGTTTGTCCGCGATTATCTCGCGTTTGGCTGAACGGATTTTGTTGCAGTTTTCAGGAAAGTGTTCATTACATTCTGGAGAAGGTTTTAGTATATAACACTAATATATATCCCGTGACGTTGCCCGCGTGGATCCGTTTTCCTTACTTGGATCGTAAATTTTCAGGGACGATTGCATGTTTGTCCGCGATTATCTCGCGTTTGGCTGAACCAATTTTGATGCAATTTTCAGAAAAGTGTTTGTTACATTCTGGGGAAGGTTTAAGTATTTATAACAATAATGGATATCTCGTGAAGTTGCTCACATAGATCCGTTTTGCTTAATAGGATTGTAGATTTTCAAAGACGCCGATTTCATGAAGATTTTAGTTGATTATCTCAACTAAAAAGGGAAAAATAAAAAACTTTTTGAAAAAAAGGGAACCGACTTCAAAACTAAACACAAAAAAACTATAAAATAACTTTTCTTTCGGAAGTCGGTGGCCATAAATGTCAATGAAATAAAAAAAAACAAAGCCACCGACTTCCGAAAGAAAAGTTATTTTATAGTTTTTTTGTGTTTAGTTTTGAAGTCGGTTCCCTTTTTTTCAAAAAGTTTTTTTTTCTACCCTTACAGGCCGATTTTTAACCGACTTCAAAAAAAAAAGTAGGTTCTCAGTTCGACCTGTATGTATGTATGTATGTATGTTTGTCCGCGATTATCTCGCGTTTGGCTGAACGGATTTTGATGCAGTTTTCAGGAAAGTGTTCATAAAATTCTGGAGAAGGTTTTAGTATATAACACTAATAGATATCCCGTAAAGTTGCCCGCGTGGATCCGATTTGCTTACTGGGATCGTAGATTTTAAGGGACGATTGCATGTTTGTCCGCAATTATCTCGCGTTTGGCTGAACGGATTTTGATGCAGTTTTCAGGAAAGTGTTCATTATATTCTGGAGAAGGTTTTACTATATAACACTAATAGATATCCAGTGACGTTGCCCGCGTGGATCCGATTTGCTTACTTGGATCGTAGATTTTAAGGGACGATTGTATGTTTGCCCGTAATTATCTCGCGTTTGGCTGAACCGATTGTGATACAGTTTTCAGAAAAGTATTTGTTATATTCTGGGGAAGGTTTTAGTATATAACAATAATGGATGTCTCTTGAAGTTGCTCACATATTTCCGTTTTGCTCAATAGGATTGTAGATTTTCAAAAACGGCGAATTTATGAAGATTTTTGTTGATTATCTCAACTAAAAAGGGTAAAATAAAAAACTTTTTAAAAAAAAGGGAACCGACTTCAAAACCAAACACAAAAAAACTATAAAATAACTTTTTATTCGGAAGAAAAAAAAAAAGAATTTTTGAAATCGTACCACATTAGGAAAAGTTATGCGTGGTCAATGTGGTCATACATAAAAAATATATATATATATACAATAATATACATGTCGAATTGAGAACCTCCTCCTTTTTTTTTTCGTCGGTTAAAAATAGTATTACCCGTACAATATATCTACACCATTACAAGTCCCAATGGAATTCTTCCTCCCAATACATTAATATGACAACGTCGAGTTAGTTCCTCTCACTAGAGAATACCGACGTCACTTATTTTGACGGACATGACGTAAGATTTGAACCGTATTTATTGGAGTTCCAGGAAGATACGACTTTGATAGTAATGTGAATGATTTATTGAACTTGATATGAAATAATAAGGTGCTCTTTTGGGGCTACATTAATATCCAAAACGTCAAAGACCATAAAGTCACTTGAAAATCTTTTTAATCTATACATTTAATATAAAATGGTAGGAAATTAAAAAAACTGTACATTGAATATTTTTTTTAAAGAATACTAATGGTGTGCTATCTACAATCGATACTGAAGCCAAAAATATAGTTTTTATAATTTATGCCTGTTTGTCTGTATGTATGTCCGGGATAAACTCAAAAAGGACTGCATGAATTTACTTGAAACTAGCTTCTGCCCGCGACTTCGTACGCGGATCCTGTTGCTTATGCCGGCGACGACGGGGTCGGCAAAATCGAAGATCTGAAACGTCGAATTCTAAGAGCCAGGCTGAACAACTCTTGCCAAGACGTCGTTCCTATATATGTTATAGTATAGCTGGGGTCTTGTAGTTCCACATCAGGTGTTCCAGATCTCAATTTTCATACGTCAACAGAGAGTGCTCATAAGGCTGGACAACTCTTGCTAAGACGTCATTCCTATACATATATGTTATAAAGTAGCTGGGCTGTTGGATTTCCACATCAGGTGTACCAGATCTTCAAATTTTATACGACAACAGAGGTTGCTCATCAGGCTCAACAACTCTTGCTAAGACGTCTTTACTGTATATGTTACAGTGTAGCTGGGCTCTTGAAGTTCCACATCAGGTGTTCCAGATCTTTAATTTTTATACGTTGACAGAGAGTACTCATCAGGCTGAATAACTCTTGTTAAGACGTCATTCACTTATATGCTATAGTGTAGCTGGGCTCTTGGAGTTCCACATCAGGTGTTCCAGTTCTTTAATTTTTATACGTCAACAGAGAGTGCTCATCAAGCTGAACAACTCTTGCTAAGACGTCTTTACTGTATATGTTACAGTGTAGCTGGGCTCTTGAAGTTCCACATCAGGTGTTCCAGATCTTCAATTTTTATACGTTGACAGAGAGTACTCATCAGGCTGAATAACTCTTGCTAAGACGTCATTCACTTATATGTTATAGTGTAGCTGGGCTCTTGGAGTTCCACATCAGGTGTTCCAGATCTTTAAATTTTTATACAGCAACAGAGCGTGCTTATCAGGCTGAACAACTCTTGCTAAGACGTCGTTCCTGTATAATATGTCATAGTGTAGCTGGGCTCTTGGTGTTCCACATCAGGTGTCCAGGATCTTCAAATTTATTCTCTCAGCAGGAAATGCTCATCACGTGGAGCAATTTTTGCTATGGCACCATTTCTGTATCTCTTATAGTTAAGCAGGTCTGTTGCGGTTCTGCATCAGGTGTTCAAGTTTCCAAGATAAATTATAGCCTATATGTTAACGGGACTTAATACCTATACAACGAAAAAAAAATTATTCAAATCCGTCCAGTAGTTCCGAAGATTAGCGTGCACAAACACACAGACAAACAGACAAACAGACAAACCGACAAACAGACAAACAGACAAAAAAAAAATTAACTACATTTTCGGGTTCGGCATCGATATAATAACAATCCCTGATACTTTTTTTTATATATTTCCATTGTACAGACACCACTTTTCTACAAATTTATTATATGTATAGATTTAGCACGAACATTACTAAGAATTACTAGGTCAACATAATATAAGCTACATATTATCACGCTATCACCTACGGGGAACGAGCAGTGAACCTTTATTTCATCAACGCATTCACGCAGACGAACGTCGCGAACAGCAGCCAGTTTATTTCATAAAACATATACAACATGACAAACGAAATGTAGTAAAATAAAAAATAAACTTCGTGCAAATTATTTTTCCATAATTTTATTATTAATATTATACCTACTATAGTGATGGCCTGGAGGTTTAGAACCTCGCTTCTAATGTATGAGGCTGCGAATTCAAACCCAGTCAAGTATCAATGTGTCTTTTTCAAAGTCCAAAGCCATGTCAGAGGTCTGTGGTGTTCACAGAGGCGGCGTTAATTAACCTTGACACCAGAGGGTGGCTAAATTCTCAGACGAAGAAAAAACTTCGATATTATCTCGTTAATGTTATTTTCATATTAATTACTGTTTACTTTCATACTAATTAGTGTTTACTTTCATAATAATTACTGTTAATTTTCATATTAATTACATAGTTTCGCAAATTTCGTCAATTATAATTTAATTACAATGTAAAAGGGAGCGAGCCTAGTTGTCATCAACCGGCCACTAATCCAAACTCTGCGGCTGCTATTAAGACATTCCTAATCGAAGAACCTAATAACCTTTGCTCGACCTGGGTATCAAACCCTCAAGGTTAGCAGTCAGCAACAATTTCACTATGCAAGTATACATAAATATAATCAATCAAAACATCTAATCATTGGATTTGTTAACAAAAAAAGTCTAATAAATAATTCTACGCCCCTACTGAACACAATGTCGCAAAAAACTTTCAAGACGAAAAAATACAAATACAAAAAAAAGTTCAAATAACGTAACACTCATAAAACACAAAAGGTTTGGAAACTTTTTACTGGATTTGTTGACCGACTTCTTTTTGCCCTAAAACGGAAGTCAATTTCCCCTATAAATATGTAAAGAGGGCCCTATAGGTTTGGGCCTTTAGGATGTAATTATAGAACTCGGACCTTGGGCCCCGCGACCCTTCCGGTAGGGCCTATAAAAGTACTGAATAAAATATGAAGGGGAAAATAGATTTTTTTGCATTTAGTTACGTTTTTAGGATTGGGAACGTTGTTAACGTGATCGATACTTGATTTTGTATTTAGTGTAGTTATTTTACGGGATTTTAAATGAACAAAGACAAAAAGGTGATTATTATAAACCAACTTTTGTCCACGGCTTCGCTTCGCACAATTTGACAATGACTTCGGTAAAACGTGGTGCCATCTTTTATTATAAGAAAGTTATTGTCGTTTTCTTCGGGAACAGTACTTCTTTTTTGGAATGAAAGGGACCTGGGGGGGTATTACAACGTCTTAAAACCAGGCTTATTCCGGCGAGTGAACGAGATGGCGCTAGACGACTTGTATAGCTCTGTCACTTTCACTCGCCGGAATAAGCCTGGTTTTAAGACGTTGTAATACCCCCCCAGATGTCTGTTCCTGTATACCTGACACCTGGTTTGACCTGACACTCTGGTTTAGGCTGCGCTTCGAGCATTTATTTCAAGTAGGCCAGTTACAGGCACTTTTGAATTGTCATAGGCAATTAAAGGAATATTATTAAACACTAAAAAGTTATGGTGCTACAGTCCCAGTCACAAGACATAAAAACTGTGAAAGTACCGTAGATGCGTGTGATGCACATGGAAACGCAAAAATTAACAAAAAAAAGCAAGTATGAAAGTAATAAACATCTTTTCACGCGGTTAGTGCAGATGAGTGATTGACTGCTGCTTTCCGTGTCGCGGGTTCAATATCTGCCTGGAAAAAATATTTTTGTTTGATCTACATGTATTTGTTTCAAGTCTGTGTATGTGAGTTTGATGTTTGTAAACGCATCCAAGATGTTGTAAATATATACAACATGTAACATAATTAACGCACATCCTGAAATTAGTTTGTTCAGAATCGTTTACTGAATCGGTTTCTATCATTTTTAATATAGGTTTTTTTTTTATCAAAAGTAATTATTAAAACTACGGAAATTATAGTCACATT
Organism: Agrotis clavis; assembly: GCA_954870645.1. Taxonomy (NCBI): domain Eukaryota; kingdom Metazoa; phylum Arthropoda; class Insecta; order Lepidoptera; family Noctuidae; genus Agrotis; species Agrotis clavis. Next base: position 14,805,247 of record OX940941.1, read on the forward strand.
ACCCCTGTACAGTCAAAACAAACTAAGATAGACCGTTAATCAAGGCAACAAGACTTTTTTTTTTTTTTTTTAGTGTGGTAAAATCATCAAATGAGTCCTCCAACCCCGGGCAGGGCGGGAGGGACTGTCAGACTTCTACTGACTAAAATCCACGGTGTCCTTCATAGCCTGTTATGTTCCGGGGTTACGGTAAGGGAATAATCCCGCGACCCCGGCAGGCTTTGGCCCTCTGAGAGGGGGGCCCCGTCATTATGCTGACGCTCTTTGAGGCGCGCGTGGGACACAACGCGCCGTCGACCCGGGCATGGTCCTTGGTCGGGCAGCGAGTTGCCCTTTACTCGCTGCCCGCATGCTCGCGCCTACGGTGGCCGGAGATCATCAAGCGACGTCCGTCGCCGTGGGCGCCTACCACTGCGGCTGGGGCGGAGGGAGGACGCTGTCCTCTCTCGCTCGCGGCCCGCCTCCTCCTTCACGAGCATTACTGCCTCGCAGAAGGAGCTGACCGCTTCCCACTCCGTCTCGCCCCGCAGCATGGCCGCAACCAATGCCGGGCGCGAGAGGTCTCCGCCTATCGCAGCCGTGAGGACACGTCGGTGCCCCGCCCAAGCTGGGCAGTCTTGCACCGTATGCTCCACCGTGTCCTCCAGGCGATCTTCGCAGTGGTGACACCCAGGCGTCTCCTCCTTTCGCATCAGACACAGGTACCTCCCGAAACTTCCGTGTCCGGTGAGGACCTGCGTCAAGCGGTAGGTCAGGACGCCATGACTTCTCTCCAGCCACTCCTCAAAGAGGGGTCTTACCGCCGCAATTGCGGCGTGCCCGGCCTTCGGTCGCGACAGTCGTTCCTTCCATACTGCCCTGAGATCGCGCCGGAGCTCTTCCCGCCGCGCCTCGACTTCTCGAGGCAGCGGGGTCACGGTCCGAAAGCACATCACTGTAGTCGTCACCCAACCACGTGCACATCTTGTTTCTCAGTATCGAAATCCGGTAAACGAAAGCCATGTGGTGACGTAGTAGGTGTTTTCACGGCTTGAATCAGTGTCAGAAAATTGCGGTTCCAACAAACACATCCATTTTTCATCGTTAGCGTTTTTATTTCGAACACGTGGGTCGTCGTGGTCCAATCCCACTTCTGATAACGGGGAATCGTTATCAGAGGGGTTGCGATATCGGAAATAACACTCAGAAAATCTTCGTTAACACTTTTAATTACTTGCTAACACACACTGAATACAAAATAGTCAAGGATGTCCGAGATATCGCTCGATTAAAAACTTAGGAACGCGAGAAGTTTAACATGGCGGAGCAACCAAGATGTCTACCCAGCTTGCCGGACCGATTCAAAGTGTTCACTTCACTCAACTGTCACCGCCGATGTGGCCTACCTGACACAGGTTAGCCAACATCTGTCAACGTCACTACCTGTCGTCGTCGAATAGCTGATTAAACTTCCGAATCGACATTTGACTCGACTATTCGCTCGGTGTTGCCATTGCTCCCCATGTTAACCATCTCCAAGTGTAATAACTTGGCATTCCAAAGCGTAATCTGTCAATTCTAACTAGAGATAGATGGCGTTATTCTAAATTAACAATAATCAATAGAGATTCTAAATTGCGTACATCTGTTTTGATTCCAGGCCAGCGATAATAGATGGCGTTATTCTAAATTAACAATAATGAATAGAGATACCAATTTGTTTTTCTGTTTTGATTCCGCAGCATGATAATAGATGGCGTTATTCTAAATTATTGTGCTTCTGTGTTCATTCTGCGACATATATTTATTTCCTTTAAAGAAAAGAAATATCGCTTCAAGGTAAACACTGCTAGGAACTTAATTAATAGCTACCGGATATTACGGGTTTATTTCACAGAAAATACGTAATCGGAATAAACCGTTTTTTAAAGTTCCGGCGATAATTAAAATCGTATCCTTTGTAATCTGACTTTATCTCCTAGGTACTCTGTCTGTCTTAGGGCACTACCCGTCAGTTAACTGGTAGTTCCCTGAGTTGTGTGTAGAGCAACGCCGCACCGTCGACTCAAAGTTTGTTCCTTAATTTTGACGTTTGGCCCCAAAACTGGATCCAGCTGAAGCCTCCTTCAAGTGGGTCTTACCCATTGCCCAATCTCGGTAGTCCAAACGCCTCCTGCCGGAGGCTATTTGCCAGAGTCTTGCAGTTCATGGCCATCCTCTACGGGGTCCTTGTGTGACTCTTTGCACGCGGAGGTGGCCGGTAAAGCTGTTTGTATGACAGAGAGTCATGGCCATCCGCATGATCTGGGGATATCACACGTTCTCCAGCGAATTAGCAAACCTCCTTACCGGATTGCCGTCATGGGATCTGAAGGCGAAAGCCCTCCAACATGTCTACGAGTGACGTGTGGAGGCGCAACACTGGGGCGAAACCCCGCTGCTTCGACAAGTCGAGGCGCTACGGAAAGAGATCCGGCGCAATCTCATGACGGTATGGAGGATACAACTGTCGCAACCGAGGTTTGGGAACGCCGGAATAGCGGCGGCAAGACCCCTTTTAGAGACGCGTATGTGTCGCCGTCCGCAACCAAGAACCAAGCGCTTGAATGGCTGGAGATCATCACGTACTGACGAAAGACGAAATGAGAAGGAGGCTTGCGTCTTCCTCACACGCTCCGCTAGAATTACGAAAGAGGTTACTGTTTCATATTCCGTCTCGCTTCGCAACAAGACCTAAACCAGACGTCTGCAAAGTAATATTATAATATTATTATTACAGCGCCCACGAGTAAACTTCTAGCCTTATCTTTCACGACAATTATAATACCAAATCAGTAGTTGTTATTCCAACCTTGGAAATAACCTTTACCTCGAACAGCTCTCGAAAGAGCAATATAATTTTACAGCAGTTTGTAAACAGATATTTTCATCAAATTGGAGCTCGCTTTTTAGAAGAAAATTATCTTGTAATAGTAAACTTTTATCTATGATGGCTTGTAGCTAAATTGTTATAATAATTTGTCTAATTTCAGGCAATTTATACACGTCAATCAATTTAATTTTAATTAAAAAATACCATCAACGCATTAATTGCTATTAATGCGTTGATGGTATTTTTTGCTAACGCAAGCCAGAATATTCGCATCAATGAAATTTAAACAGAATTAAGGCTAGCACATACTATAAATCATGTGCCATATTTAGTGCGCAGCCAATAATTTCCCTAGGGTTGGCTTCCAATACCAGTCTATATTATGATCCTTTGTGTTACTGGCTTTATCTGAACAATGTATGGACGTTGGATTCTAGATTATAAGTAGATACTCAGTATGTGAAATTTCCTGTATAATTTTGTTCCTGTATAGTCTTATTTCCGAGAGCTAAGAAATCTTATCTTCCCAATATTATAAATGTGAAAGTTTGTGAAGATGAATAAATGTATGAATGTATGTTTGTTTGTGGGTCTTTCACGCCGAAACGACTGAACGGATTTCGATGAAATTCGGTGCACAGATAGTTCATAACCTGGATTAACACATAGTATAGTTTTTATCCCTATTTTATGTTGTCCTGGCGTAATTTTCGAGTTGTGGCGGGCCTAGCCGCTCGCAACAGCTAGCTGGAGTGTTTGTTTGTTTGGTATAACGCGCTAATCTCAGAAACGAATGGTTTGAAAATCTTTTTGGATAAGGTTTTGTAATTATATGTATAATATCTTGTCTAAAAAAATTTAATTTTAGTTTTAATTTAGTCATTTTTGTAAATATTTTACGTTTAATTTTAGTATAGTTTTTAACAGTTTAATAAGTAAGTATTTAGTGTATTATATTTTACATTATAAATTAATTAGAAATCAATAAATAAATATCTTATATAAACGTCTTCAGCTTTATAATAATTAGTATAGATACATATTTATCTAGTTTAATGTTTACCAAAAACAGCAAGCAATTTTGTATCTACACTTTTTATTGCAATAAAAGTCCATAAAATATTGCTACGTCTAATAAAATCAGTAGATATGAAATGTCTCGACATTCTCAGAATAAAATCACAAGTTGTAGGTATTTGTGACAGTTAATTATTTTGTTAGATTGTCAGACGTCGGCATTCACGAGAACATTCCACTTTTTAGGGTTCCGTGTAAAATATATTTACGCGCGTAAATCCAGAGGAATATTTGCCATGTACATGGGCCCAAGGCCTCAGATCGTTTGAGGGTCCCGTATTTTTGCGAACGAGATTTCATACAAAACGTCAAGTTCTTGGTTTTTTAAATGACTGAACTGATTTTAATAAGACTTAATATTCATTAGCAGGATACATAGGTATAATAATTATTATACCTATGCATCCAGCTGGAGTACAGGGTATAATTTTTTCCGATTCCCGGGTGTAAAGACGTAAAGGGCTATTGAAGAACACCGTAGATTTTAGTCAGTACGAGTCTGACAGCCCCTCCCGCCCTGCCCCGGGTTGAGGACTCATTTGATGATTTTACCACGATAAAAAAAAAATGTGTTCAGGCCCCCACTAAGTTAAAAACGGCGCTGCGCAAACCTTCGTTTGTGTAACAATGAACCCTTGTCATTTCGTCACGTCAGTCTGTCTGTCACTGTAGTTGATGTTGTGGACGAATGTCCAGTTTGTGCGTTTCAGTTATTTGTGTCAGTGTTAGACTTGGCAGACTTCAAGGGTAATTCTATGTCAATCTTTGTCACTTTTGGAGAAAATCAATGTCATTAGATCTTTTTTTCTTTTGGTAAATTTTAATTTAGGTTAGGTTTCATTTTTTATTGTTTTTGTTAAATTCGGTTGCCTGGCTAAATTATACATCTTTTTTAACCCATTCTAATCATCCTCTGCCTAGCCTTTTCCCAACTCTGTTGTGGTCGGCTTCCAATCGAACCAGATGCAGCTGAGTATAAGTTTTTATATGGAACGACTGCCTATCGCACCTCCACAACCCAGTAACTGGGTAATAAAACCCCATGGTAAGACTGGTTGTCAGATTTCAGAGCTTCCAAGCTTCGCTACTAGTAACGACGGTCAAAGATTAAAAAATGACAGCCGGGACCAACATCTTCAGCTTTCCGAGGCACGGAGGAAACTTGTAATGACAGATGGTCAATTTGTTTAACTATTTCACAGTCACTAACAAGGGCAAAAATCTACTAATACAGTATGTAAAACTCTACTAATACAGTATGTATGCAAATTCTTCAAGATTTCTGTTATTCCTCCTTAGGTATTGCATCTTGAAACATTGAAATGAAATCAACAAAAACTTTCTTTTTGCCTCAACATTCTAAAAATGATAAATCACCAATCCTCATAAAAAAGACACAGCAAAGAAAAGAAAAACACATAAAAGAAACACGTTGCTATGATTTTTTGTCAGGCGCCGGCCATCTCGTTACAATGACAAGATACAAATAATAAGAAATGTGACAGGCTATTATTTCGCAAAAATGTCAGTTGTCAACATTTTTGACGGGGGTAAAGTCGGTTGTTATATACCTACGAAGTCTCGAGAAGCTCTTGTTCTTGTGTTATGAATAGAAAATGAATAGGTATTGCGTTTTCGTAGTGAATTTGTTAGGGTCCCAAGAGTGAGGTTTGTACTAGTTCTTGGCATTATTCTTGCTTCAGTCTTAGGTTCATTCGCTCTTGTGTTTGTTAAGGTATAAGTAAGTGAGTTTTCTTTTGAGCAATTTGATAATGGAATTTCTTTAAACTAGGCACTGATAGCAGCTTTGTCACTACTGCTGTGGGTCCATGGCAAAAAGGCCTGAGTATAAATTTAAACTAGCGTCAAACTATTTTTTCATCATCATCATCAGCCGATTAAGTTCCCGGCTATAAGGCCTCCTCTCTGTAAGAGAGCGCGGGCCATAATCCACCACGCAGGCCCAGTGCGAGTTGGTAGATGTCACATGTCATCATGTCTTCGAATTTTTGGTTCTAGGACATGCTGGTTTCCTCACGACGTTTTCCTGAGTGTGTTTTTGAGAGCAGTGGTATTATTGTTAACAATTTTTTACTCAAAAGCAATATTTTATTTAAATCTCGTCCACTAAAATCTCGATGATCTCAATAAAATGATTCCCCTTACAATCATGGCCGCTATAATTAATGCTTTAAGGTCGTTAATCGAATTCTCCACTCACATAATTAGATATACTGGCCTTACAGCGTAAATTAATTTTGTTAAGGTCCATTTGAATACAATAATGGCGTCTTCTACGATATCATGTTCTAATAAGGGGAATAGGTCAGGTTTGTTTTGGCTGGAACCTCTGTGTTTTCGGCTTTTAGAGCATTTCTTTATTAAGGGTTCAGAATTTTCAAGATTTTTTTTTATTTTAAAATATCTTATATTATATCTTCACACCAGAAAGGAGGTTCATCATCTGCCTAGACTTTCCCCAACTATATTGGGGTCGGCTTCTAGTTGAACCAGATGCAGCTGGATCAGTATTTTACATGAAGCGACTGCTTATCGGACCTCCACAACCCAGTAACTGGGTAATACGATACCCCATGGTAAGATTGGTTGTCAGACTTTCAACGACTGTCAAAGATCTACAAATGACAGCCGTGACCAACAACAGCTTTACACTCGCCGTGCGTGACAGATGATCTCCTATCTACTGACCAACCTTCGCAAGCGCGGCTTAACCCGGAAGATCGGCCTGTGCGGCTGGAATTATTTAGCCACTAGCTCTCTCTTGATTTACGTGCATGACAATCAAACAAAATTCCAAACTAAAGTCGAACTATAAGCCTTATTTTCACCCATCGTGGTGTAAATACTGAGATTTATCACGTAGGTAATCTCTTCAACACCTTTAAAACATAACATCGGCAATTTATCGTTCACCGTATCATAAACACGAATATCGTAACATTAAAACGCGCCGACACATAATGACATAAAAAACCTCCACGAACCTATAACTACAGTATGTCTTAAAATGTGGCTGGTGAAATGCGTTGAACTGAGGCGACGGGTTCCGTGCAATATTTGACACATTTATTTTTACACGTTAGCTATCTACGCCCACGGTGACGGACCGGACGTCGAAAGACGAACTCCGGCCACCGTAGGCGCAGGCATGCGGGCGGCGAGTAATGGGCCACTCCCTGTCCGACCATGGACCATGCCCGGGTCGACGACGCACTGTATTCCACGCGATCCTCAAAGAGTGTCAGCACAATGACGGGGGCCTTTAGAGGGCCAAAGCCTGCCGGGGTAGCGGGACTACCGAATTACCGTGACCCCGGAACTTAAAGGACTTTTGATCAACGGAGTCCCTGTTGATTTTAGTCAGTATAAGTCTGACAGTCCCTCCTCCCCTGCCCTGGGTGGGAGGACTCATTTGATGATGATTAATACATTGAAATGAAATAAACGTTTCTTGGAATTTAATTGGCTTTAATGAGATGGAATGAAAAGTATGTAAATAAAAGAATGATAAATACTGATTGATGAAAATGAAGAGGAAGGCCAAAGAATGAAAAGAGAAATTTAAAAAATAAAAAGGAGTTAATGATGACGTGTCGTCTCAAGTTGATAAAATAAAACATGTTTCTCCGAAGCCAAATAGAATGAGCTAAGAGCAAAAAGATAATGATAATAGCGGTTTTTCAAATACCGGTCACAGAAATCCACTCAGTTTTAGAAAGGAAGGTAAGTAAGTATTCATTATTTGCATAAAATGTGGTATCTGTAGATACTTATTTTGGTTTACAATATAGAGCTCTGTGACAGATAGATTGACAGCGGAGCCTTATTATAGGGTCTCACCGGCACCCTGAGTCTACGGAACCCAAAAAACTGGCATAAATTTATTCATGAGCCGCTGATCGCGTTTCAGATAGGTCCCTTGCGGTTTTATTATCGTGTTTACTGCGGGTACGCGACGACAACGCTGCTGTGGGCACTAAAATGGACCGCAGTGTAATTGTAGATTTTGTGACGGTACTTGGACGTTTTTGGTCGATTCATTTGTTGGTAGAGGAGTCCCCCGATTTGTCCGCCGTATCCCAGTATTTCCATTGTCTAATTCAAATATGGAACTACTGGTTTTTTTTCTATTCCAGTTGTTCCATGGAACTAAAATAACTTTTTACCTAATTTAGTTCCATTAAGTATTTATTTATTTATTTATTGTTCGGAAAGCTTACAGACTAATACATAAGTTATTAACAAACAATTGCACTGACATTTGCCATTTACAAGCTTTCACAAGTAAAAGACTATGTACCTTAAATCTAAAATTAAAACAGAAACAGGTTCTTCTTCAAAATACAAAAATTAAAACAAAAACAGGTTTTTCTTAAAAATACCAAAGTGATAAATCACATAAAATTTAAGTATTATGCTAAAAAACAAGGTAAAAAAAAAAGTAACAATAATTGTTCTTAACTATTGTTATTGCTGTTATGGTCAGTATTGAAATAGTCTTTATTAAAGGCTCGTCTCAATGAACAAGGGCTGGTTCTAAAAAGGTCAACATCTAAGTTAGGGGAGAGACTGTTAAAACTTTTTGCACTGCGTAAGAGGTAAGCATTTCGTCTATAATTTGTCGATGCAAAAGGTACGTTGAGTAACGGCCGCTGCCTGAAGCCTACGTGATGGGTACGGAGAGATATTCTAGAAAGAAGTTCAGAACAGTCAATGGCATTATTGGCGATATTTAACAAAAACGTAATGTCATTAATATGTCGTCTGTATTCAAGTGGCAGGAAGTGGTACCTTTTGCAACGATGCGTGTAATCTGTTGAGCATTGCTTTGTCTTGAAGTCTAGAATTCTCAAAAACTTTTTTTGAATGTTTTCTATTCGCGATTTATAAACTTCGTATTGAGGATTCCATACCTGTGATGCGTATTCAAGGTGGCTACGTACATATGAACAATATAGTATTTTGATTGGTTTGAGAGAGGCGAAGTCTGTGGAAGATCGGAGTATAAAACCAAGAGACTTTGACGCTTTTTTTGCTATAGCATCTATATGTTTTTCAAATATGAGTTTGCTATCTTGGATAACACCTAGATCCCTAATACTCTCTACCTTGGTAATTGTCTCGTTATTTAATGTGTATCCTGTACCAATAGTCTTTTTCTGTCTCGTATAGACCATATGGAAACACTTAGAAACGTTGAGCTGAAGTTTGTTTAGTCTACAATAAACCTCAAACCTATTGAGATCTTCCTGGAGTCGAGATGCGTCGGATAATGTACGTACTACTTTGAGAATTTTCATATCATCAGCATATAATAAGATGTACGAGTTTAAAAAACATGTTTTGATATCTGCTATAAATAAATTAAAAAGAAGGGGCCCTAATATTGAACCCTGAGGAACTCCAGATGGGATTATATTCCAAGTAGACATGAAACCCTGCAGAACAACCGCTTGTGATCTATTGTCGATATAGGAAGCAAACCATCGATACAGGTCGCCATGTATACCAGCTAATGAAAGTTTACTTAAGGCTGCATATTCTGAATATTGGCAACGTCGCAAAAAGCTGTCAAATAATTATAAGTTTTAATTAATTTGGCAAATTTTCTGTATGAAAACAAGAAATATGGCTCTGTAGTGCACTAAAAAAATGATATAGGAATGCAATTAAAACACTGAATTTGATGTTGTAACCGTTTCCGATGTATAAAAGGCATTTGGAACGCTTTCAAATGCTTTTTCTACATCTAAAACTATATATTCGGTGTTACGATATTATTTATTGCATTCCCTTATCAATTTTTTAGTGCACTACAGAGCCATATTTCTTATTTTCATACAGTAACAATGCTAAATTAATTAAAACTTGTTAATATTTGACAACCATTTGCGACGTTGCCAGCTTTCGGAATATACGCTCTTAAAAGCACTCTGTGATCAATGCGGTCAAAACATTTGCTGTAATCCGTGTAAATAACATCAACTTGAGCACGTTGTTCCATTCCTGCGGAGATAAATTCGTTGGAAAGAATAAGGTTAGTGGTAGTAGATCGCTTACGAAGAAAGCCATGCTGCTCGTCCCCAAAATCACATTTTAATGCTGAGTATATTTGTGAGTAAACAACGCGCTCAAGGATCTTTGAAAATAAACATAGCTTCGAGATAGGACGATAATTGTTAACGAGTGACTTATCACCTTTTTTAAGAACTGGTGTAACAAATGCGGATTTCCAAATTTTTGGGACAACTCCCTCCGTCAATGACCGTTTGAATAATATACAAATAGGCTTAGCGAGACTTTTAGCACAGTTGACAATAAAAATTGGTGGTATTAGATCTGGGCCACCTGACTTAGAGAGATCGAGCGTTTTAAGCAATTTTAATATTTCATCGTAGCATACGTCTATAGAGCTGATGCTGGCAGCGCTGGGGGATGGTAAACCTGTATTTATAACGGATTCTTGTTCATCTGTGTTTGATTCTTGAAATGTTGATTGGAAGTATGTTGCAAACAGATTACTGATTTCTTCTCCAGTGTCAGCGGTTATATCTTCATATTTAAGTATGTTAGGGAAGTTACTATTACTTCTTTTGCTTTTAATGTAGGACCAGAAGGATTTAGGATTTTCAATTATTGAGGACTCTATTTTATTCATGTATGTTCGGTAACATAATCTCTCTACTTCTGCAGCTCTATGACGTAGTAAGGAGAAAGTTTGGTAATCAGAAATATTGCCATATATATAGTTTGAATTTCTTGTGATGTTTGTATTTCTCTTTTAAGATTTTAATTAACGCAGAGGTATACCAGGGAGGGTGTGATGATTTTTTAACGGATTTTATTGGAATATGTAGATCTCTCACTTCGTATAGCTTGTCATAGAAAAGTCTAACAGCATCGTCAAGTGGCACAGCAGGATTCAGCAATTCGTTCCAGTCGACTTCACCAAGTGCGGACGTGATAGCAATATAGTTTCCTTTATGAAACTGATATTTAGTTTTTGTATTTTGAGTTAACGTGTGAATTTGGACAAAATCAGCTTGAACAGTGAAAGGTTTGTGATGCATATCAATAGGTACTGCTAATGGGTCAAGACATTCGTTTATGTCTAGGGATCCGTTTGAGAATGCAAGGTCTAATAGTCGGTCATTCGCGTTACGTACTTTGTTAAACTGAGATAGATTACAAATATTTATTGTATCGAAGAAGTCAAAAAGATAGCGATTTGTGTAATTTTGTGGCAGTAATTCTGCACTGTCGTTTGTATGACACCATTCCACGTCATTGCCGAAGTTAAAGTCACCTAAAATAATAAATTTATCTAAGGGGTTAGTCATAACCAAGTTATTTAAATTATCCGTAAAGCTCTGGAGCTGAGCAGTGTATGAGTTTCCCGTATGTTCACTACAAAGATATAGGGCGCAAATATGTATTTTATATGTAACAAGAGGTCTAGATCTTTTTAGGGTAATGGTTACCCAGATATCTTCAGCGGAACTGCGCCAGTTAGATTGCTCGACAACGGTCAGATCGTTCCGCACGGCAATCAGCACACCGCCTCCCCGGGTTTGCGAGGTGCGGCTGTAGTCGCGGTCACGTCTCCACACCACATACCGCGAGTCAAACAACTCACTGCTGAAAATACCTTCCACTAACCAAGTTTCCGTGAATACGATAACATCATAAGAGTTAAGACATACATTACGGAAAAGGTTATTCGTTTTTGTACGGAGACCGCGTACGTTTTGGTAGTAAATATTAAGCGAAGCCATTTTTGAACCCATCACCAAAATCTATATGGATAAGATAACAATAAAAGCAAGTTAAGTATTTATGCCTCATCAAACCCTTATCAAATCATAACAAACAGCAATGCCCAACGATTACTACACCAAAATATAGCAAAAGTTTCAAACAATAAAAATAGCCATAGGTGGTAACAATAAGTCATAAGTTTTATCAATACGCAAACAATATTCACCTGTAAGATGCAAACAATAAGATAATAAAATGCAAGACCAGTGAAAAATTTTGTGAATGATGACCCGAATCAGTTAGAAATAAGTAGCAGTATAGCACAATAAAAAATAAGTATTAAGTACAACAACATAAAATCACTTTTAGCGTGACAAAAATAATTCGAAAAATAAAAATAATATTCCAAGAAATTACGCAGCTGCGTCGAACACGTGCACAATTTAGGCATTTCGCGGAATCCGCGAGTAGTAGTTAAAAGTTTTACCTTGTGGTTCTCAAACTTTGGAAACACTTCGAACGTCGATAAGATTTCGATGTTGTTTTTTGAGATCACTGATAATAGAAACACTATTTCACTTTTGATATATCCTTCTCCGTAGTTTAGAGTCAGTAGTTTAGATTCAGTAGTTTCCTTCAGTAGTTTAGATTCATACCCTTTTGAAGTTATGGTAACCTATTACTTTTATTGGTAAGCTTTTCATTCGGAATTATTTAAAAACATACAACCTCGAACTTATGCCAGCCTAGTAGTACTTACCTCTTCGCGCCCGGCATGGTCGCGGCCATGCTGCGGGGCGAGACGGAGTGGGAAGCGATCGCCTCCTTCTGCGAAGCAGTCATGCTCGCAAAGGAGGAGGCGGGTCGCGTGAGGGAGAGGACAGCGTCCTCCCTCCGCTCCAGCCGCAGTGTTTTTTTTTTAGCGTGGTTAAATCTTCAAGTCAGTCCTCCCACCCAGGGCAGGGCAGAAAGGACTGTCAGACTTGTACTGACCAAAATCGACGGTGTACGTCAACAGCCCTTTACGTTCCGGGGTCCAGGCTTTGGCCCTCTAGTGTCAGCACAATGACGGGCCCCCCGTTGTGCTGACACTCTTTGAGGCTCGCGTGGAACACAACGCGCCGTCGACCCGTGCATGGTCCATGGTCGGACAGCGAGTCGCCCATTAAGCTGAGAACATAATATTATCGGACGGCTTAGCAGTGTGCAACTGTGCACGGTAGTTCGGACGACAGCCGGCCAGATTCTGTTCGGACGTCCGAACGCTCACGTCCGCGTCTTACGACCGACAGTTTGCACAGTGTAGTATCAAATAAGCCGCGTCCCTCAGCCGCGGCTGACGAACGCGTCCGATAATTTGTTCGCAGCTTTACTCGCCACCCTTGAATTTGGAGTACCTACTTGACGTAAACGTCATAGGGGCGCTTTTTTGATCGGTCTAACGACGCGTACTCTTGACAAACAGTATCATAGATAATATAATAGATAGAATAACAAAGATAGAATAGAATCAAACCAGTTTAAACATTATAATAAATAGTCATACCACCGTTTAGTATGATTTTATTTAATACTAGTGGTTGCCCGCGGCTTCGCTTGCGTTAATTTAGAATTTGAGAAACAATACGGATCGTGTAAGTGGCGCCATCTGGAATATGAACGTAAATGTTTTCTCGGCAACAGCTCTCTTCTGTTATTCGGGATGAAAGATAAAAGATACCCTATATCCGTGTCTATACTCCTGACAACGATAATACAAAATTTTGGGACGACCGATTCAGTAGGTAGTTTGCGTGAAAAGGTAAAAAACAAACATACTTGCATTCATAATATTAGTTTAGATCAATAATGTTATAGGTACCTACATAGTTTACAGTATCGCAATGAACGTACGATAGCATTGCTCTTCTCCCTTTAGCATACGAGTACCGCGTGATCAATGTTATTATAAAGAAAGATACGCCATGTTCATACTAAATGGCGTTCAGATTTCGTTGCGTTGTTATTATAAGTACTAACTTAAATGTATACAGTAATTTAAAACTACGACAGCGATAGATAATACGGAACGTATAAGATAGAAAGAGATAGCTAGTTTTAGTGTGTTGCGCTTGAAGTATAGTCCACACTACACTAGAGTATCATAGAGTTTGTCGATTCACCACAGAAGAGACATTGAATATAACAAATAGGCAAGCGCGTGGGGTGCGCGCTTGGTATAATTATTTATTATTTTTATGCCGATTACCAATGTACAGCTACTAAGTACTGCGAAGGAAAATTTATCTTTTTACAATATATTTATTATATTTTAAATACTGTCAAATATTTATGCGAATACGAACGAAGTTAAAGACAGTTTATTTATATTGTTACATAAAATATTTTATCCCTAAACTTTGAGGGTCGGACTAAAATAAAACCACAAAATAACCTAAACCGGTTTATTAATGCGGATAACAATCTCCCGTATAATAGTAGTATTTGATTAACTATTCACACCTTAACTTTAAACCTTTAAATTAAAATTACATTAGATAAGTTACTTTATTATCTTTACTATGTGGTTATTAATTATTACCCTTTACAATTAATTAAAGCTAGCCAGTTGTAACTTATGGATATATAGAAGAGCTGAGGTCGTGGGGAGTTGGAGATAAACCGAGTACTGTTCCGTTAACAAGGTTAAATTATATGAATATTTACTAAAGCAGAACTAGGTAACTACCGGAACCTTCCAGTTAAAAACAATTATAATAATTTAATTAATGGGCGCCAGGGACCTGGAGAGTCCCGAATCCTGGAGCTGAAGATATCCTCAATTCTACTGTCTCCACGGGAGGAATGTAGCAGGAGCTCAAGATTCCCAAAATAAAGTTCGGTGTAGTACCGACATCAACACCGGGTACCAAAATCACACCGGGGTTCCAAGGTGCGGTGATAACAAAAATAAATATAAAGAAAAAAAAAAACCGTCACGCCTGCGCTCACGCTAGGCGGTGTCTGCCAGCCGTACAGCCCCTGCAGGAGGTTTCCCGCGCTCTCGAGAGACGGACTTCACGTCCCGGCTCTAAGCTTCAGCCTACGACCCCGGCGGTGAAGTGAGTCCCCCGATTAGCCTTTTCTGCAATTGACAAACGGAGACCAAATAATAAAAGTGTAACTTATTCGTTATCCTCGATGTGATCGAGCTGTGAAACCTATCAGACAGAACCTCGGCCGGCTCATGGCCTTTATTCAAAATGAAATACGCGTGGCGTCCGTCCACTACGCCAAGGACTTATGCCGTTTTCCTGGACAATACTTTAACACCTAGGTCAACCCTGAGAAATTGCCTACGGCCTACGATTGGAAAATAGCTGGTTTATTACTCACGGTTATTGCTGGGGAAGGCGGCGTGGGCTGCGGGCTGCTGCACGTTCCACCGGGCAGAACCGCGACGACAGGCGCTGTTAGGAATCCTGAAATAATCGTTAAGATTAGCACGACGTTATTCCCTCACACACACACCCTTCGGGTGGACGCACAGACCACGCTCACTCCACTAAGGATACCGACTTACCTTTTACGACTGCGCACCAAAAACTATGTGTAACTCCTCAGCGAGGCTGGCGGCAAGTGACGCTCGTCATCCTAGCAAAGTCATCGCAAATCGCCGGCCGGAAGTCGGCTCAGGGTCGGGTGCCCACCCCATGTCGAACTCCCGGATTCGGCGGAGAAACCAATATCCCGGCAACGACCACAAACACCTCACACCAGAAATTCACCTTGAATACTGTGGAACGACACTTGCCACAGTCGGCAATGAATTACACGAGACTAGATCCAACTATTCCGTTCTTCACTATTCATCTCTCTCAATAATTGATCACCAAAACAGTTTCCACCAGGGAAACCATTCCTACAACATTGTCGGGGAAAGAGGAGAACTCCACCTGACAACATTAAAGTTGACATTTCCCAGAGACAATCCACGCAAAAGTCCACAGATTAAAAATGTATCGATTCGGTCGAAGGTTCTCGAATAAAGTCTATATTGAAAAAATTAAATCATTTCCGTTTATGGATATTTAGTTTATTATTAATTTCTTTTATTTATTTACTATTTAAAATTGATAATTATTACAAAATGAGTTAGTTCATATTATTTAAAGATTTGTGATCCTTAGATTATATATCGATTATTTTATGGTTGCTATCTCGAAGTGCGATAGGGGGCGCCTCGGACTGTCAGAATTGACGTTTGACGCAATGAATGTCATGTCAGTTTTGATCAAAATAATATTGTGAAACGGTGTAAAAGAATTTAGAAAAGTGATTTATTGTTGGGAAATGAAACCAACGATACATAGGAATGGTTGACCAATGAATGCAGGTACTTGACACTTTGTTTATTAGAAACGCAGCCGCGAAATAGCAACCTGAGCTAGGAACACAAAAAAACAATGTAACAATATTTATAGTTTAGTCGAATACGTAATAGCTGTTAGTTACATTGGCGACTTTCATAAAAATGAAATAAATGTGTAGGATTTTAATAATTAATAAATACTTCAACACAAGCGCCTGTGAGAATAAGTAGATTTCTTATATTGGTACTGAGTTGGTAATGAATGATGTTTTAAATAAAATAGAATTCTATTTATGACTATAACTTTATAACTATAACTATAAATTTGTAACTATAACTAACCTCATTCTATATAACATTAATCATAAAAAATTTAAAGCGCAACGCTATAATTGTGCCTACCATTTCGCTTCTGTTTGAATAATCTATGACCCGACTTATGACGGATGCTATTTGTCTCTGTCACGCAGCAGATTGCCATCCTATTATCTATCCTTTTCGAACCATTACGTCAATAATACGAAATGTATTTGAAAATGAGGAATAACTCGTAAAAAAAATACAAAATTGATATATTTTTAATAGACTTGCTTATGGTATGTCACTCCACAACTCTTATTTTTCTTGGCACCATAGTTTCTGCACTTTCTGAAGACACAACTTAGCGTTTTTGTTACGCCGCGCACTCACTTTACCTCGCTCGCTGTTGTAATCCGACTAAATCAAGGGTGCTACAATTGTGTTACATTCTCCTCAACATTTTGTGCGCGCTAGTGCGATATCTACCTCTTTTTATTTATAATATCACTAGCTGTTGCCAGCGGTTTCACCCGCTGCAACTTGAAAATTATCCCACGGGAACATAAAATCGGGATAAAAACTATCCTATGTGTTAATCCAGGTTATAAACTATCTGTATACCAAATTTTAGCCAAATCCGTTCAGTGGTTTTTGCGTGAAAGAGTAACAAACATCCATACATCCATACATCCATACATCCATACATCCATACATACAAACTTTCGCCTTTATAATATTAGTAGGATTGCGCGTGATACCTAAAAAATACGCTTATTATTTGACTCGATGAGTAAAACTTGTCGTCTTTTAAAACAGGATCTATGTACTGGTTTGAGCACCAATTCAAAACATAAATAAACACAAAATAATAGAAAGACTGATTGTTTTCGAATCTTTAAAATTCCTACACCTCGCAACAACTACAGTTTAAAAAAATATCCAACTTTCTACCTACAATTTAAATCAGCGTAAATATATCCTAGAGAACTATTGAAGAAAAATAGTAATAAATTAAAATTGCGAATAATCCAAACTAATATTATAAATGCGAAAGTAACTCTGTCTGTCTGTCTGTCTGTCTGTTACGCTTTCCCGCTTAAACCTCTCAACCGATTTTGATGAAATTTGGAACAGACAATCTTTAGACCCTGAGAAAGAACATAGGCTACCTTTTATTGCGAAAAAGGGGATGAAGAGATTGAAAGTTTGTATGGGATTTCTAAATTTTAAAAGATAAAACCATGAAACTTTATATTTAAGCACTTGATAAGATATATTTAAACATTTGTTCTAGCGTTTTTGAAATTTCGACCAGTGAGGGGGTGAAATAAGGCTTGAAAGTTTGTATGGGATTTTGTCATTTCTGGGGATAAAACCATGAAACTTTATATTTAGGAACATGATAAGAAATAAATAACAATTTGTTCTAGCGTTTTTGAAATTTAAAATCGTTTGTTCTAGCATTTTGAAATTTTTACCACCGTGGGGGTGAAATTCTACAAACGGAATTCCCGAAATTCGAACGGAACGGAACGGATTCGGAACGGGAACTACGAAGCCAAACTTTTTGTATACAAAATTTTAACCACTGAACCTAGGAACATCATATTTAGAAGTTTTGGGTGTACCAAGTTAAAAAAAATTGCCTTTTGAAGTTAAAGTTCCTTTTAACGAATAGGTACTCTGCATCGCCGCCGCTGCCGTCGGTTGCCGTCGCGCACATTCGCCGAAGTGTGGCGGCAGGCAACGGCTTTTTGAAACGGATTATTTGAAACTCTGAGAATAAATAAAAACAAAAAAAAAATGAAACACAAAAAGTGAAAAAAAAAAAATGCAAGATTTGATCCAGGGACCCCTCGCACGAAAGTCAAGCAGGTTGCCAACCAGACTGGCTAGTTCGCTGACAGTAACTTTCAAATAGCGGTTCTTATACAAATGTCAACGATGACTGAAAATCAACAATTTATAACATTGCTAACCCCCAAGGGGAATAGCGTAATTATGTACATATCCTATTAATTGAAGAGCAGTTTAAGGAATATTTGAGGAAAAACTGAATAAATAATATCCAGTGGCTTAGGTTCCAACTCACAACAAACATTTAAAAACAACAAAATTCAAAATTGCTTATCTCCCAGGGAAAATAGCGTAATAATACATAGCCTATTAACAGAAGCATATTATTAGGAATATTTGAGGAAAAGATCGACAACTTTACAGTAGTTTAAGAGATAGATCAAATCAAAAAAACATAAAGAATTTCGAAAAAAAAAGTTGATTTGGCATCAGAATCGATCCCTTATCTCGAAAAAAATACAAAAAGAAAAAAATATTCAATGTACAGGAATGACAGCTCTACGATTTTATTATATGTAAAGATTAAGTCGAATCGAGTAAGATTTTTGATCTGCTAAACCTTCCAATATATAAAATGGGTAACCAACCAGTATTACTAATGGAATGATTACTAATATTAAGTCTCTACGGCGCTAATGCTCATGGTTGCGTGACCGATTCCCAGTGGCGGGGCAAGACCTAAATTTGATGTGGGCAAGACCGATTTCGCGAGGCCCTGTTCTATGGCAACATGAAGACGGATTTTATAAAATAATAAAAACAAACAAAACAATTAATACTGCCAAGTTTTTATTCATAAAAATACAAATTAGATTCATAATTATTAATGAAAAATTACAAATCATAAATTTAAAGGTACTTATATAAATTTAATTTTCTTAAAATTCATTAGATTTCTTTATTAAAGGAACAGAAATTTCCTGCTTTTAACTTTACTAAATTCCATAATTATGGTATCGTAATTCAGCCTAGATGCCAAATCTGATTCAATTGATAAAATAGCCAATGCTGAAAGTCTTTCTTGGCGCATTGTGTTTCTCAAATAATTTTTTTTTACTTATAATTTTGAAAAACTTCTTTCAGCAGAGGCTGTACTCACCGGAATTGTTAATAAAATTCGGATGACAATGTAAATATTTGGGTAAATTTCTTTTATGCTATTTTCTGTTATGTATGACAGCAGCTGTTTCACGTCTTTAATGAAGTTGGGTAAATTCGACTGCGACTGCGTTGCGTACTTTGATTTGATTGGTTGGCTTCCAAGTAAAGAACGTAAACAAATAAAACCAGGGATTCCCCGCACTCTGGTCGGCGGCAATTGTTGCCAGTCTAAGAAAACATGTTTCACAACAAAATTGATTTATTATATTGTTACATAAAATATTTTATCCCTAAACTTGAGGGTCGGACTAAAATAAAACCACAAAATAACCTAAACCGGTTTATTAATGCGGATAACAATCTCCCGTATAATAGTAGTATTTGATTAACTATTCACACCTTAACTTTAAACCTTTAAATTAAAATTACATTAGATAAGTTACTTTATTATCTTTACTATGTGGTTATTAATTATTACCCTTTACAATTAATTAAAGCTAGCCAGTTGTAACTTATGGATATATAGAAAAGCTGAGGTCGTGGGGAGTTGGAGATAAACCGAGTACTGTTCCGTTAACCAGGTTAAATTATAGGAATATTTACTAAAGCAGAACTAGGTAACTACCGGAACCTTCCAGTTAAAAACAATTATGATAATTTAATTAATGGGCGCCAGGGACCTGGAGAGTCCCGAATCCTGGAGCTGAAGATATCCTCAAATCTACTGTCACTTCCGGAGGAATGCAGAAAGAGCTCAAGATTCTCAACATAAAGTTCGGTGTAGTACCGACATCAACACCGGGTACCAAAATCACACCGGTGTTCCAAGGTGCGGTGATAACAAAAATAAATATAAAGAAAAAAAAAAACCGTCACGCCTGCGCTCACGCTAGGCGGTGTCTGCCAGCCGTACAGCAGCCTCCCACGGGAGGCTCTCAGCGGTGTCGAGGAACGGACTTCACGTCCCGGCTCTAAGCTTCAGCCTACGATCCCGGCGGTGAAGCGAGTCCCCCGATGAGTCTTTTCTGCAATTGACAAACGGAGACCAAATAATAAAAGTGTAACTTATTCGTTATCCTCGATGTGATCGAGCTGTGAAACCTATCAGACAGAACCTCGGCCGGCTCATGGCCTTTATTCAAAATGAAATACGCGTGGCGTCCGTCCACTACGCCAAGGACTTATGCCGTTTTCCTGGACAATACTTTAACACCTAGGTCAACCCTGAGAAATTGCCTACGGCCTACGATTGGAAAATAGCTGGTTTATTACTCACGGTTATTGCTGGGGAAGGCGGCGTGGGCTGCGGGCTGCTGCACGTTCCACCGGGCAGAACCGCGACGACAGGCGCTGTTAGGAATCCTGAAATAATCGTTAAGATTAGCACGACGTTATTCCCTCACACACACACCCTTCGGGTGGACGCACAGACCACGCTCACTCCACTAAGGATACCGACTTACCTTTTACGACTGCGCACCAAAAACTATGTGTAACTCCTCAGCGAGGCTGGCGGCAAGTGACGCTCGTCATCCTAGCAAAGTCATCGCAAATCGCCGGACGGAAGTCGGTTAAGGGTCGGGTGCCCACCCCATGTCGAACTCCCGGATTCGGCGGAGAAACCAATATCCCGGCAACGACCACAAACACCTCACACCAGAATTTCTCCCTCAAAAACTGTGGAACGACACTGGCCACAGTCGGCGATAAATTACACAAGAGTAGATCCAACTACTCCGTTCTCCATTATTAATCTGTCCTAATTATTGATCACAAAATAGTTTCAACCAGGGAAACCATTCCTACAACATTGTCGGGGTAAGAGGAGAACTCCACCTGACAACATTAAAGTTGACATTTCCCAGAGACAATCCACGCAAAAGTCCACAGATTAAAAATGTATCGATTCGGTCGAAGGTTCTCGAATAAAGTCTATATTGAAAAAATTAAATCATTTCCGTTTATGGATATTTAGTTTATTATTAATTTCTTTTATTTATTTACTATTTAAAATTGATAATTATTACAAAATGAGTTAGTTCATATTATTTAAAGATTTGTGATCCTTAGATTAAAATATCGATTATTTTATGGTTGCTATCTCGAAATGCGACAGGGGCGCCCCGAACTGTCAGAATTGACGTTTGACGCAATGAATGTCATATCAGTTTTGATCAAAATAATATTGTGAAACTGTGTAAAAGAATTTAGAAAAGTGATTTATTGTTGGGAAATGAAACCAACGATACATAGGAATGGTTGACCAATGAATGCAGGTACTTGACACTTTGTTTATTAGAAACGCAGCCGCGAAATAGCAACCTGAGCTAGGAACACAAAAAAACAATGTAACAATATTTCTTTTTTATTCTCGATTTACAAATTTTTGAGGCGCGAGGCCCCTTGTACCGCGAGGCCGTAGGCGGTGGCCCACGTCGCCCACGCCTTACGCCGCCACTGCCGATTCCCCCATGGGATATTACAGGTATGTTCCATAATTTCCGACGAGACTACCTAATGTTTTTTATAGATAAATATTAGTGGATTTGATGTAGGTACAGTCGAATTCCAAAATCCATAATTAATTTCTCAAAGCAATAGCCTGCCTGACGCTTCGCTGTGACTTACGACCTTTTATTATAAGTTATTTTAATACTATACAAATCAAAGGAACTTACGGTATACTTCAAAATTTCAACCGTCTTCCTACAAGTAAAGCTAGCGCAGTGGTTAACGTCCTCGGATATATCCTTCACTGGCGAAGGATCGATCCTCACTTTTTTCTAATTACTTTTATATTATTTAATCATTTTTAATAATTACTTTATTCTTTTTGTTATTTTTAATGCATTTTTTAGTGGAAATTTGATAAATAAAATTGTTTTTTTTTTAATAATTACTAATACCTACTTAGTGTTGTGTGTCGACCGTTATCATCATTTCAGTATAATAAAGTTTTGTAGGTAGATCAGAGAAAACAAAACAAAAGTTACGAGTACAAAAGTAAATTAGTTCGATTTGTGAGGTAGACTTATTTATGTTAGTTCGTTTCGAGTCTCATAATAGAACGTTGTTGATTCCTGGTTATTTTGTGTGACGATTGTTTACATCTACGTATTACGCTGTTTTAATGTTATTGTTTTGCTGTGAAATATTAACAGTGGGAAAAATATAATCACTGAGGGTGAATATTATAGCCGTGCATAAATATGGATGAAACAATACAAATATCAAATTAAACCGGACTAAGTGTGAGTATTAACATTTAATTTTTAGTTATTTCACATGTTAATATCTTATTTATTAGATAAGATTCCCTACAATAGGTTTGTTTGAAAGTAGTAATACGTGTTATTTATAGATTTTTCTTATAATAGGTAAAAAAAATTAACAGTTGCATTTTGCATATTAAAGATAATAATAGTATTCCATGTTTTGTTCTAGTGAAATACTGTCAGTCCTGTGGATATGAGAAACGAGGACCGACAAGCGCTATTGCTAAGCTTGTCCAGAACAAAGTCCAACACCGACGGTTGTCAGACATCATAATAAAATTATGGTGAATGAATACGAAGGATATAGCTTCCCCCAATGAGTAACTAATTCAACACGAAATGAATAACCGTTCAATGTCACCGTGCACTCAAGACAAAAATAACACCAAATATATATCAGCCAAAAACCGTTTGTTTTATAGAAATAAAAAAAACGTTTAAAAGCACGACCATATTTTTATATGGCTTTTGTTGTATTCATTGTTGTATTATTAGACTGTAAGCGAAAACATCATTTTATTCACAGTTCTTATTAATTTAGGGCTTAGATTTGAGGCTAAGTTTCAATCATTCTTTTCGTAAAGAAAACGAAAATTAAACTGATGTCCTCAATAGGGTATTTTTATGGAGAGCGGTTATTTTTTTATGGTCCTATTTCAGTAATATAACATATTTCCATATTATTATTTTTTTGCTAAATCGCACTTACTGGAACGCAAAAAGCTTGATTTCATAGAAACAAAATTTTTGGCCCGCAGCCCCGGAACGCAAAGAGCAACTGGCCCTTTGCGTTCCAGGACCGTGGTGCCTTCACAATCATAGCTGTAGCAGTATTTTATTATGTAGTGCTAATGTTATTTGCGTGGTTCTATTTCAGTAAAAGAACATTGATCCTTAAATAACTTTTTTTTGGTAATTCGCACTTGGTGGAGCGTAAGAAATTTATTTGCTAAAAACGACTTGTTTCTGCACCGTGCCCCCGGAACGCAAAGGGCAACTAGCGAGTTTGCGTTCCAGGACCGCAGTGCCATGAGACGTTTGTTTGAAATAGCACCGCGGCCTTGGAACGCATAGAGAA
Organism: Agrotis clavis; assembly: GCA_954870645.1. Classification (NCBI taxonomy): domain Eukaryota; kingdom Metazoa; phylum Arthropoda; class Insecta; order Lepidoptera; family Noctuidae; genus Agrotis; species Agrotis clavis. The sequence goes on from OX940941.1 coordinate 14,828,916, forward strand.
ATTGGCCTGCTGAACTATTACTATTTCAAATGGCTTTAATAAATAGTCATATCTTTAATATTTCTTTTGTTAACTTAAAGACAAAATACACATTTTTTTTTTTATGGGATAACATACTAAAATGGCTGCACTTTATAAAAAAAAACCCTTTAGTTTCTTAAATATAATTAAACATAATTTAGTCTTATAATCAGCTAATTAAATTGGATAATACTGTTTTATCATCACTTCGATTTTTTTTATTTACCTACTTATTTTATTACTGATAGCTGTTGGGCTAAGTGGAGCTATAATCAATGAGATCTGAGTCTTATAATGTGTTTAGCTATTGTTTAGCTTTTTTTTAAATCATGATAAATATTAATCAATAACTTGTTAGTTACTCATGTTAATTTACAATTTATTCATGCTTATTATTTATTTAAAAAAAGTTTAATATTAGTTTTGTGTTTATGTTTTTTTTTGGTCTTGGTGGAAATAAAAAGTCATGCTGAATTAAAATGTTAATTTTGTTTTATTTATTTATGTAATTAACAAACTTATATTAATTGTGATATCACATTCATACGAATCTGACAATCCCTCAGTCAACAGTCAACTCATTTGATGAACTTCAACATGACATTGCAATAATATTCGTTCTTGCCTCAATATTGATATTCGCCGGCATTTTGAGAATACTTAAATATATCGCTATCTATATAATCACACGTCACTAACCAACAACCACAATCTAACGACAACTTGATTTCGATCAAGTTAAATATTCCTAAAACTTGGTCTACCTCACAGAAATTGTGAACAAACGATTATAATCATATTTCTGTTCCATTACAATATTTAACAATTGAGAAAAACTTACAAAAAGAATATCACTGCGAGAGGATCGAACTCATGCCTTACTGTTCACCGCATATGTCAAGTGGAACGTTTAAACCACTAGGCCAACTGGACACATATTATACATGTTGAAATTATGAATCCTATACAATCAGTAGTTGATGATGAATGTGTCTTTTAATAAAAATAGAAGGTCGTAAGTCAAACTAACCGTCAAGCTATTGCCTTTAAAGTGTGTCTAACCGCTTTTGAACGTCTACTGTACATGTCGGGAAGGATAATTATTATACTTAGGAGTTTTTCGTTATGGTGCATTTCCATTAAGACAAGTCTTACATTCAAGTCTATGACGTCACGTTGGTTTACAAGTTGCTAGATTAAAGAAAAAAACACAATCTACAGTTTAAACTACCTATTTGTATTTTTTTTAACACGCAATTCACATATCTATCTATATATATAAAATTCAAAACTGACTGACTGATCTGACAACGCACAGCCCAAACCGCTGGGCCTAGAAACTTGAAATTTGGCATAAGCCCTCCTTATACCACGTAGGTGAGCACTAAGAACGGATTTTGCGAAATTCGGCCCCTAAGGGGTTGTTTTTGGGGTTGATAGTTTGTATGAAACTTCGCTACTACAGGTGCTAGGAATTCCAAATTTTGCATGGGGTGTCTTTTTAGAACGTAGATGCCCACTTTGACGGGATTTTGCGAAATTCGACCCCTAAGGGGTTTGTTTTTAACCGACTTCAAAAAAAAAAGTAGGTTCTCAGTTCGACCTGTATTGTATGTATGTATGTATGTATGTATGTATGTATGTATGTTTGTCCGCGATTATCTCGCGTTTGGCTTAACGGATTTTGATGCAGTTTTCAGGAAAGTGTTCATTACATTCTGGAGAAGGTTTTAGTATATAACACTAATAGATAACCCGTGACGTTGCCCGCGTGGATCCGTTTTGCTTACTTGGGTCGTAGATTTTTAGGGACGATTGCATGTTTGTCCGCAATTATCTCGCGTTTGGCTCAACCGATTTTGATGCAGTTTTCAGGAAAGTGTTCATTGCATTCTAGAGAAGGTTTTAGTATATAACACTAATAGATATCCCGTGACGTTGCCCGCGTGGATTCGTTTTGCTTACTTGGATCGTAGATTTTCAGGGACAATTGCATGTTTGTCCGCAATTTTCTCGCGTTTGGCTGAACCGATTTTGATTCAGTTTTCAGAAAAGTGTTTGTTACATTCTGGGGAAGGTTTAAGTATATAACAATAATGGATATCTCGTGAAGTTGCTTACATAGATCCGTTTTGCTTAATAGGATTGTAGATTTTCAAAGACGCCGATTTTATGAAGATTTTTGTTGTTGATTATCTTAACTAAAAAGGGAAAAATAAAAACTTTTTGAAAAAAAGGGAACCGACTTCAAAACCAAACACAAAAAAAACTTTTTAAAAAAAGGGAACCGACTTCAAAACCAAACACAAAAAAAAACTATAAAATAACTTTTCTTTCGGAAGTCGGTGGCTTTGTTTTTTTATTTCATTGATATAATATGGCCACCGACTTCCGAAAGAAAAGTTATTTTATAGTTTTTTTTTGTGTTTGGTTTTGAAGTCGGTTCCCTTTTTTTAAAAAGTTTTTTTTGGGGTTAATATTTTGTATGAAAGTTTTTTAGTACAAGTGCTAAGCGTCTCAAATCTTGCATGGTGGTACTCTTTAAGATGTAAATGCTCACCAAGGTGGAAATTTTGAGAAAAATCGACCCTTAAGGGGTTGTTTTTGGGGTTGATAGAATTGAGACTCAAATTTTTACATAGGGGTTCTTTTTTGGACGTAAGTAATACCTAAGACGGGATTTTGCGAAATTCGATCCCTAAGAGGTTGTTTTTAACCGACTTCAAAAAAAAAGTAGGTTCTCAGTTCGACCTGTATGTATGTATGTATGTATGTATGTATGTATGTATGTATGTATGTATGTATGTTTGTCCGCGATTATCTCGCGTTTGGCTGAACGGATTTTGATGCAGTTTTCAGGAAAGAGTTCTGTACATTCTGGAGAAGGTTTTAGTATATAACACTAATAGATATCCCGTGACGTTGCCCGCGTGGATCCGTTTTGCTTACTTGGATCGTAGATTTTCAGGGACGATTGCATTTTTGTCCGCGATTATCTCGCGTTTGGCTGAACCGATTTTGATGCAGTTTTCAGGAAAGTGTTTGTTACATTCTGAAGAAGGTTTTAATATATAACACTAATAGATATCCCGTGACGTTGCCCGCGTGTATCCGTTTTGCTTACTTGGATCGTAGATTTTCAGGGACGATTGCATGTTTGTCCGCGATTATCTCGCGTTTGGCTGAACGGATTTTGATGCAGTTTTCAGAAAAGTGTTTGTTACATTCTGGGGAAGGTTTTAATATATAACACTAATAGATATCCCGTGACGTTGCCCGCGTGTATCCGTTTTGCTTACTTGGATCGTAGATTTTCAGGGACGATTGCATGTTTGTCCGCGATTATCTCGCGTTTGGCTGAACGGATTTTGATGCAGTTTTCAGAAAAGTGTTTGTTACATTCTGGGGAAGGCTTTAGTATATAACACTAATAGATATCCCGTGACGTTGCCCGCGTGTATCCGTTTTGCTTACTTGGATCGTAGATTTTCAGGGACGATTGCATGTTTGTCCGCGATTATCTCGCGTTTGGTTGAACCGATTTTGATGCAGTTTTCAGAAAAGTGTTTGTTACATTCTGGGGAAGGTTTAAGTATATAACAATAATGCATTTTTGTTGCTTAATAGGATTGTAGATTTTCAAAGAAGCCGATTTTATGAAGATTTTTGTTGAATATCGCAACTAAAAAGTGAAAAATAAAAAACTTTTTAAAAAAAAGGGAACCGACTTCAAAACCAAACACAAAAAAACGATAAAATAACTTTTCTTTCGGAAGTCGGTGGCCATAACTCAATGAAATAAAAAAAAAACAAAGCCACCGACTTCCGAAAGAAAAGTTATTTTATCGTTTTTTTGTGTTTGGTTTTGAAGTCGGTTCCCTTTTTTTTAAAAAGTTTTTTTGGGGTTGACAGTTTGTATGAAACTCTGTCAATATAAGTGCGACGGGCCTCAAACTTTGCACCGGGTTCCTATATAAGACTTAGATGGACACCATGGCGGGATTTTGCGAAATTCGACCCCAAAGGGGTTTGTTTTTGTGTTTGACAGTTTGTATGAAACTTTGTTACTACAAGTGCTAGGCGTCTCGAATTTTGCGAGGGGTTCTTTTTAAGACCTAAATGAATTCACTAAGACGGTTTTGCGAAATTTGACCCCTAAGGGGCTTTTTCGGGGTTGATAGTTTGGAGACTCAAATTTTGCATAGAGATTCTTTTTTGGACGTAGTTGCAGGTGTTTTGTGAAAATAGACCCCAAGGGGTTGAATTAGGCTTTGATGTTTTGTATGAAACTTCGTTTCTACAAATGCTAGGAGTATTCAAGGTTGTTGTTCTTTTATGGCGTAAATGCACACCAAGGCACTATTTTCTAAAATTCTACCCCTAAGGGGATGTTTAAGGGGTTGACAGTTTGTATGAAACTTTGTTACTACAAATGCTAGGAGTTTCAGCATGGGGGTTGTTTTAGGACCTAGGTTCTTACTAAGGCGGAATTTTACAAAATTCGTCCCCTTAGGGGTTGTCTTTGGTGTTTGTAATTAGAGGACTCAACATTGCAGGGGGATTCTATTTAGGATACAGGTTCTCACTAAGAGAGGATGATACGAAATTCGAGCCTTAAAAAATTGTATTGGGGTTGATAGTTAGGAGGCTTAAATTTTTAGGACGTAGGTGTTACCTAAGACGGAATTTTGCGGGTTCATAGAATTTTTGTTGAATATTGATTTAGTTTTTCCAACAGCATCCCATATAGAGGGTCGCCGGGACTAGAAATTCACAAAGGCAAAATTCGAAAATCACGCGGACGAAGTCGCGGGCGTAGTGCTAGTATATATATAAATTTCAAAACTGACTGACTGATCTGACAATGCACAGCCCAAACCGCTGGGCCTAGAAACTTGAAATTTGGCATAAGCCCTCCTTATACCACGTAGGTGAGCACTAAGAACGGATTTTGCGAAATTCGGCCCCTAAGGGGTTGCTTTTGGGGTTGATAGTTTGTATGAATCTTCGCTACTACAGGTGCTAGGAATTCCAAATTTTGCATGGGGTGTCTTTTTAGAACGTAGATGCTCACTATGACGGGATTTTGCGAAATCCAACCCCTGAGGGGTTTGTTTTTGGGGTCGATAGTTTGTATGAAACTTTGTTACTACAAGTGCTAGGCGTCTCAAATCTTGCATGCCGGTTCTTTTTTAGGACGTAGATGCTCACCATGATGGGATTTTGCGAAATACGACCCCTAAGGGGTTGTTTTTGGGGTTGATAGAATTGAGACTGAAATTTTTACATAGGGGTTCTTTTTTGGACGTAAGTAATACCTAAGACGGGATTTTGCGAAATTCGATCTCTAAGAGGTTGTTTTTGGAGTTTGTATGAAACTCTGTCAATATAAGTGCGAGGAGCCTCAAATTTTACACCGGGTTCCTTTATAAGACTTAGATGGACACCATGGCGGGATTTTGCGAAGTTCGACCCCAAAAGGGTTTGTTTTTGTGTTTGATAGTTTGTATGAAACTCTGTTACTACAAGTGCTAGGCGTCTCGAATTTTGCGAGGGGTTCTTTTTAAGACCTAAATGTTCACTAAGACGGTTTTGCGAAATTCGACCCCTAAGGGGCTTTTTCGGGGTTGATAGTTTGAAGACTCAAATTTTGCATAGAAATTCTTTTTTGGACGTAGTTGCGGGTGTTTTGTGAAAATAGACCCCAAGGGGTTGAATTAGGGGTTGACATTTTGTATGAAACTTCGTTTCTACAAATGCTAGGAGTATTAAATTTTGCAAGGTTGTTCTTTTATGACTTAAATGCACACCAAGGCACTGTTTTCTGATATTCTACCCGTAAGGGGCTGTTTATGGGGTTGACAGTATGAAACTTTGTTACTACAAATGCTAGGAGTTTCAGCATGGGGGTTGTTTTAGGACCTAGGTTCTCACTAAGGCGGAATTTTACAAAATTCGTCCCCCTAGGGGTTGTCTTTGGTGTTTGTAATTAGAGGACTCAACATTGCAGGGGGGTTCTATTATGGATACAGGTTCTCATTAAGAGAGGATGATACGAAATTCGACCCCTATAAGTCCTTTTTAAAAAAAAAATCAAACCGACGAAACATCGAACTGAAAAGCAAAAAATAAATTTTGAGGCGGCGCCAAACAAACAAACATATGAATTAACTATTTGAAGAGCAGAATAGCTCGTGTATAGGTTGTCGTGGTTGAATAGCTCGTCGTAGCTATTCGTTGATTGTTTCTTTGGCGCCGCCTCAAAATTTATTTTTTGCTTTTCAGTTCGATGTTTCGTCGGTTTGATTTTTTTTTTAAAAAGGACTTATTTTTTACTTTTGAGTTTCCTATCTCGTGTCAATTTCTGTAACTAAAAACTCTCAACGACTGTCATACCCCAGCTACGTCTAAAGTTCTCATCAATATGAGTGAAATGAGCCCAAATACGATATTATAGTTGCTGCTAACTGTTAACCCATTAATTCCCAAGGGTAAAAATAAATGCATATTTAATGGTTTTATTGTTTATAACGTTTATAAATACATCAAAAAAGAGTTTTTTTTTGAAAAAAAAAAAATTAATTAATTATTTTTAATTCCGTGAAATGTTGCGTCTACGCAACGTTGGGATTACTGGACTTAAATTGAACAAGCAAGTCTTGTACTTAAATTTAAAATATTTCAATATTTCAAGACCTACAAAAAATGCTGAACAGTCTCAATGCTGCCTCGAGCGAGACGTGTGGGTCTTGGGATGAACCTGGAAAAGACCAAGGTCAAGGTCAAGTTCAATGACCATGTCATCCCAGAACCGATTATCGTCGAAGGCATAACACTCGAAGTTGTCCAGGAATACATCTACCTCGGACAGGTATTACAGCTAGGTAAAGACAACTTCGAGCGGGAAATTGCCAGAAGAGTGCAGCTTGGCTGGGTAGCATTTGGGAAAATGCGTCATATCCTCACGTCGCCACTGCCGCAGTGCCTGAAAAGCCGGGTGTTCAATCAGTGCGTCCTTCAAGTCCTAACCTACGGAGACAAAACGTGGAACATGTCAGTCAAGCTGGCCCACTGACTTCATGGCACGCTGCGTACTATGGAAAGGTCTATGCTATGGGTCTTGCTAAGGGATAGAATCCGGAATGAGGTCTTACGGCATAAGACCAAAGTTACAGATATTGTCCAAATCTGTAGCAAGCTGAAGTGGCAGTGAGCTGGTCATGTCTGCCGCAGAACCGACGATAGGTGGAGTAGGAAGGTTCTCGAATGGAGACCGCGTCTAGGTAAGCGTAGGGTGGGACGCCCCCCGGCAAGATGGACCGGATGACCTGAAGAAGGTGTCTGGCAGTGGCTGGATGAAAGAAGCAGGAGAACGTGCGCTGTGGCTCTCCCTGGGAGAAGCCTATGTTCAGCAGTGGACTGCAATAGGCTGAGATGATGAGGATGCTCTTTTTCCAGTCTGGAACACATTTTGGTGACTTCTTTGACAGTCTTGGCTTCTTCGAAGTTGAAGGACCGAGCTCTCCTTGTGTATTTCCAGGCTCTGTAGGTAAATCGGTGTGTATTTCATAAGTTCCAGCGATATCAGTGGGCACAATATTGTCGTAATCACCTAGCGCGTCATCATCTAGGCCTTCCTCGTCTGTAAGATTGTCAACCGCCGGGGGGATGTACACAGCATCGATTTGAGAGGCATCTTCTAAATTCCCTTCCTCTTCTCTAAGGTACTAAAAATTTCTTGAGAAGACAGAGCTCGCGGCCAAGTCATAATGTTATAACTTTTTATTTACTGATTTGTGTACACTCACTTATCTTTTTTTAGAAATTACTATGTGACACTGTTAGCTCGAAAAACAAAGAGCTTCTACTCTTTGAATAGCGAGAACCTATTATTTACAATACATTTCTAACATGAATGGCAAGCTGAGTAACAATAACAACTGACTATTGTTGCTCCCAACGTTGCGTATACGCAACGTTTCCTAGAAATCTAAGATAAACAACATGTGTAAGTGGTTTTGTCCAACAAAAGGGTTTATATCATAAATAAGATATTGTTAAAACTTTATACAGTGTGAAAGGTATAGATTTATTTCAATTAATATTTTTTTATGATTGTATGTATATATCGATCCCGAGATGACTCAATTAGCAGTTTTTGAATGATAAAAAAATATGTATTTGTATATAAAAAACCATTTAAAAAAAATTTATTCCATCTTTTAGTTCTTCATTTCGAGACTGGCTTCGATTTCATAGATTTATTTTTTGTTTAAGAAATATAAAAAAAATCAATTTTGAAATGTTGCGCTTGCGCAACGATGGGTAAAGATGGGTTAAGGATCTCTTGCTACTGCCCTCTGTCACCATCCTCAGACCCTCGATGACAATTATACCCCAGCTAGGTATAAAGTTTTCATCAAGACTAGTGAAATGAGCCCAAACACGACAAAGGTGCTGTTAACTGTTGAGGACCTCTTGCCTCTGCTATCCGTCACCATCCTCAGACCCTCGATGGCAATGATACCTCAGCTAGGTCTAAAGTTCTCATCAAGCTGAGTGAAATGAGCCCAAACACGATATTATAGCTGTTGTTAATTGTTAAGGAACTCTTGGGACTGACTTCACAAAATAACAGGGATCTGGAGTTGATCTGATGATGGTGACGCCATCATGTTATGTTCTCCACATCTCTGCTATATAATAATGTCCTCAGAACTACAATTGTTAACTTTATTTCAACAGAATCGGTTGATAATTGAAAATTCTGTAGGAAGATTGACAATTAATTCCTTTTTTTCTACCCTTAGAGGCCGATTTTAGTTTTGAAATTTAAATGGGACCAACTTTGAGATATACTCTTTCCAACAAAAAAAGAATTTTTGAAATCGGACCACGTTATGAAAAGTTATGCGTGGTCATACATAAAAAAAAAAAAAAAAATAAAAAAAATATACATGTCGAATTGAGAACCTCCTCCTTTTTTTTTTCGTCGGTTAAAAAGTTTGTATTGGGGTTGATAGTTAGGAGTCTTAAATTTTTAGGACCTAGGTGTTACATAAGACGGAATATTGCGGGTTGATAGAATTTTTGTTGAATATTGATTTAGTTTTTCCAACAGCATCCCATATAGAGGGTCGCCGGGATTAGAAATTCACAAAGGCAAAATTCGAAAATCACGCGGACGAAGTCGCGGGCGGAGTGCTAGTAACTACATAATTATGTATGTAAGAAAATCTTGGAATCTTAATTTGACCAACTTTCCGGTTTTCGATTAGAATGAAATTTTGCACACGCTCTGAGTTCTGAGACAATACATGGCAATCAATCAATCAATCAATCAAATCGTTTATTTCAAGTAGGCCAGTTACAGGCACTTTTGAATTGTCAAAAGACAAAATTAAAATACTGCTAGGAAACGTCATAACAAGTCCAATATGGCGGCCTTCCCAAGGTGGCGGACTGGCTGTCTGAAATCCACCCCCATGATATGGGTATCAAATGAAAGGTTTGCTGCCAGGAATACGGAAAAAATTGTCACGTGACTTAAGTCCAATATGGCGGACGTCCAAGATGGCGGACAGGCTATTTGAAATGCACTCCCATGACATGGGTATCAAATGAAAGGGTTTACTGAATGGGATACGAAAAAAATTATCACGTGACCTCAATCCAACATGGCGGCCGTCCCAAGGTGGCGGATAAGTTGTGAATTAAGTTTGAATAATAAGAAGACTAAAAAGTATATTTTTAGTGCGTGCTAAAAGCGTGTTTTTTTTTTAGTTTTTAAACTATTTAAGAATTAGGTATTTATATAAAAAGTTGCCCCACACTAGGAATTTCTCCTGTGTATATCGTAGATGCGTCTACAAACGGGAACCGATCAATTTACCGAATTTTGTTTGTTCGAATTTCATTATACCGAAAACTATTGACCGACATCTCTTTTGCTAATTATACATTATTTGACATATTTTCAGATCATCGAAGTATCATTTTAGCCATAAGTATTATTTTACCGAAGTACGTTCCGCCGATTAACAAAATAACTTTTTACTATTGACCGAAGCCTCTTTTAAAGTTTTTTCAGTTGCCAAATGATTTATTTGCCATATTTTCACCATACCAAAACAACTTTTTACCGAAAATTTAATAACTGTCATAAAAATTCAATTATATTGTGGTACAAAACTTTGTGGCGGAAACGAAATGCTGCAAAGCCAACTTTACGTAGTCTTGTCTGCCCTACCCCTAGAGTGTAATTTAAAATCGCGTAGGTGCGGAGGGGTGGGGTGGCACGCGAGCTGAGGAGCAGGTGGTTAGAACGGCTGCCGCCGCGGCTGAGGCTCACCGGCGGATCCGGTCAGTAAGCCGAAGCTGCGGTGATGAGCTTTCAAATCATCTGCGACGATAAGCTCGCGTGGAGCCACCCAAAACCCCGCAGCGCCGGAGCCATGACAGAAACAATGCTTGTTGCATGGTGCATGCTTGCTTGAATGCTGCATGTTGCATGCTGCGTACTTGCTACTTTTTGCATGCTGCATGCTTGCTTGCATGATTTTGTGGTGCTTGTTTGCATGTTGCATGTCTGCTTGTATGCTATATGCAAGTATATCACAATATAAACCTTTTTACAAACATAAGGGGCCAAAACACAGTCATAACGGCGTTGCGGCGCCGCGCCGCTAGAATCGACAGTAGCGTCACTGCCGATTTGAGCGGCGCGGCGCCGCAACGCGGCGCTCGTTCCAGCGTTATGGTATCATACTTATCATATAGACACGTATATATACACACGTATTTATACACTTATCATATACTATCATACAGACACGTCTAGATCCACAATAAAAAATCACGACGAACTGGTTACCCTACCGAACGACAATAAAACGCTCTTTTTCACGACGCCGCAACGCCGCAACGCAAACTGCCGATTTTAGCGTTGCGGCGACGCAACGCGGTTATGTGTTTCGGCCCAAGAACAACACAATATAAAATAAAAAGTCACAAAAGAGTATCAAGAATCACACAAAATGCGCAAAAAGATTCGAACACACGCTAGCCAGAACACGCCTAATAGTCCAACTAAGTAATTAACAGCAAATGTCATTAATGACAATACAATACCCGTCAGAGTTATATTATAGTATATGACATTTGCACCATTATTTTGTATTGTCTACCTACATTTCAATGGCACCTACAAATTTCTAGGCATTTGGTGAAATGAAAATACAGCGATTAAAACATTACAGTGGTATACTGAATGTTTGGAAACATAATACTTCGAGCAACCGTCGTTTCGAGTAAGTGTAACATCGGTAAAAAGTTTTTCGGCCAAATGAAGTGTTGGAGTAACGAAAAAAAAACGAATAGATAATAGGTTAACTGAAACAGTGGCAAAAGTTACTTCGATGAAGTAAAAAAAAACCAAATGATAATAGTTGAAAAGTTTTCGGTCAAATGAAATTCGGTCAAACGTTTTTCGATCTTATGATAGGTAACCTCTACAAACATAAAAACTCACATACACAAACACCCAGACCTGAAACAACTACTTGCAGATCATACAAATATTTTGTTCCGTGCGGGGATCGAACCCGCGCGTCACGCTGCGCCCCAGTCGATCACTCAGCTATTGAGCCAATCGTGCCGTCTTGCAATCGTATAATCGAAAGTCAGAGCAGCAGGAGTGCAGTGGTGGCCCAATGGTAGCGATCCCGACTTACAAATTGTAGGTCGTGGATTCGAAACACGCCAGGCGCACTACTTTGTGTAATTTATTTCATCACCACTGCTCTCGGTGAAGGAAAACATCGTGAGGAAACCGGCACGTCCTAGAACCAAAAATTCGAAGACATGTGACATCTACCAACCCGCACTGGGCCCGCGTGGTGGATTATGGCCCACTCCCTCTCACAGAGAGGAGGCCTGTGTCCCAGCAGTGGGAACATTATAGGTTGATGATGATGATGAATCGAAAGTCAGCCTTAGATTATTTCACTAGTACTTATAACGAAATTGTTCCTTTTCTTTGGGTGTAAAAATTATCATATGAGTCCTCCAGCCCTGGATGGACTGTAGATCCTATGAGACACTTACTGACTAAAATTCCACTCTGTTTGTGAAAACATGTTTTCTCTGAAAAAGAAGAACACTGGCACTTTCCCCATTGACAGCGATGTGGATGAATTTTTTGACGCAAAATGTAGATATATTTAACTTTACTTTTAACTTAGTCATTTTTTTATAAATATTTTACTTTTAATTTTAGTATTTAAACGTAGTATGTAGGTAACTAGGTATATACAACGTGTAACGTTAAATGCGCAAAACCTCTTGTGGTGTACATACCCCACGAGAGGTTTTGTGCATTTAACTTTACACGTTGTATATAAAGGACCACGGGCAACAATGTATGGAGGCTGCACCATCGCTCAACAGCGATGACACCTATGCCAAATGAAAGCTTTGAGGATGTTATGCATTTCTTATTATGGCAGCTAAGTCGAATTCGAGCGCCAACAAGGTGATTTCGAGCATCGAAAAAACTTTCCCTTACCTAACCTAACCTGGGACAATATCAATTAAAAGATTCGAAACAGGTGTCATTCGAAGCGTGTGGTAGATACGATATATTTATACTATGGCGTCATTCTTTAAATGTGTAAGGTTTACCTGGAAAATCTGAAAATGTCAACCTAACCTAACCTGTGGCAATATTCTCCAACGGATTTGAAACAGGTGTCATTCGAAGCGTGTGGTAGCCACGATATACTTTTACTATGGCGACATTCTTCAAATGTGTAAGGTTTACCTGGAATATCTGAAAATGTCAACCTAACCTAACCTGTGGCAATATTCTCCAACGGATTTGGGACAGGTGTCATTCGAAGCGTGTGGTAGACACGATATACTTTTACTATGGCGACATTCTTCAAATGTGTAAGGTTTACCTGGAATATCTGAAAATGTCAACCTAACCTAACCTGTAGCAATATTCTCCAACGGATTTGGGACAGGTGTCATTCGAAGCGTGTGGTAGACACGATATACTCTTACTATGGCGACATTCTTCAAATGTGTAAGGTTTGCCTGGAAAATCTGAAAATGTCAACCTAACCTAACCTGTGGCAATATTCTCCAACGGATTTGGAACAGGTGTCATTCACACTCACAGTCGGGGCCCATTCAAATTATACCAATCAAATCTTCCCAAGGGGCCCCGACTGTGAGTGTGAATGAGTGGCCTGTAGCCGTCTGACTGGCCTGTTGGACACCTGTTTCAAATCCGTTGGAGAATATTGCCACAGGTTAGGTTAGGTTGACATTTTCAGATTTTCCAGGTAAACCTTACACATTTGAAGAATGTCGCCATAGTAAAAGTATATCGTGGCTACCACACGCTTCGAATGACACCTGTTTCAAATCCGTTGGAGAATATTGCCACAGGTTAGGTTAGGTTGACATTTTCAGATATTTCAAGTAAACCTTACACATTTGAAGAATGTCGCCATAGTAAAAGTATATCGTGTCTACCACACGCTTCGAATGACACCTGTCCCAAATCCGTTGGAGAATATTGCCACAGGTTAGGTTAGGTTGACATTTTCAGATATTCCAGGTAAACCTTACACATTTGAAGAATGTCGCCATAGTAAAAGTATATCGTTTCTACCACACGCTTCGAACGACACCTGTTTCAAATCCGTTGGAGAATATTGCCACAGGTTAGGTTAGGTTGACATTTTCAGATTTTCCAGGTAAACCTTACACATTTGAAGAATGTCGCCATAGTAAAAGTATATTGTGTCTACCACACGCTTCGAATGACACCTGTTTCAAATCCGTTGGAGAACATTGCCACAGGTTAGGTTAGGTTGACATTTTCAGATTTTCCAGGTAAACCTTACACATTTGAAGAATGTCGCCATAGTAAAAATATATCGTATCTACCACATGCTTCGAATGACACCTGTTTCGAATCTTTTAATTGATATCGTCCTAGGTTAGGTTAGGTAAGGGAATTTTTTCCGATGCTCGAAATCACCTTGTTGGCGCTCGAATTCAACTTAGCTGCCATAATAAGAAATGCATAACATCCTCAAAGCTTTAATTTGGCATAGGTGTCATCGCTGTTGAGCGATGGGCCAAGATGACGCAAGGTCCTTTACTTTAATTACTTCTAGCATTAGATACCTGTAAAATAACTTAATCAAAAAAAGTTACAAAATTCTACTTCATTTTAAAATCGATTTAAAAAAAAATACATAAATGTAAACAATGTGAAAATAAACGACGAGAAACGTTGTTACCTTTTTAAATGTAAGATAATGTCATTTACGCCACAAAACTGTGCCAAATATAAACTCCGTTTTATATTTTTTTCAAGCAATAAAATCGTTACAAGGTTCGCCGTTTTACCAACTTTATGACATGAAGCAAAATTTGTATACAAATGCCCTTTTCAAAAGTTTGGAAAATATATGTGTCTTAATGTAAATGTTAAATAATGTATGAAGTTCGAAACAAAATGCGAAAATCTATAAAGGCTGTGCCAAATATAAACTCCGTTTTATATTTTTTTCAAGCAATAAAATCGTTACAAGGTTCGCCGTTTTACCAACTTTATGACATGAAGCAAAATTTGTATACAAATGCCCTTTTCAAAAGTTTGGAAAATATATGTGTCTGAATGTAAATGTTAAATAATGTATGAAGTTCGAAACAAAATGCGAAAATCTATAAAGGCTAAAGTTTAGCAAATATTTTGTGTGAATGATCCGTGATCACGTGAACATATCGTGGAACTCTAACGTCATTTTTGTGTATAATGAGTATACTGATCACTTATTTATTTCCTAGCCTATAATATCCCACGGCTGGTCAAAGGGGGAGGCCTTTGACCAGCCGTCCGACCGCCAACTCTTTCCAGAACCTCTTTTCCTGGGCTGCTTCGAACCAGCCCTCGTTTGTTCGTCTTGGTCGTCTCGCCTTCTTTTTTTTTTCGGCTACCATAGCTGCAGGTATGCGGGCGTCGCTGTCCGATCATGGACCATGTCCGGTTGGACGGCACGTCGCGTCGTGTTTCAAACGACCCTCAAAATGTGCAGCAAACAACGGCCATATTTTTTTATTGTGTAACTTGAAGCTTGATTTAGCTCCCTGCTTCAAGGCTCGGAAAGCACGTAAAGCCATTTGGTCCCGGCTGTAAAAAAAAGGCTAGGCAGATTATGATGGAACGCCCTAAAAAGTCAGGCGATGGGATGCAACGTGGATGTCCGGGTTTGGTCGGGCTTCATAAATATGAATGAAGTCGCGGATAAAAGCTAGTGCTGCTAGTGATAAATGACTTTACGAATCAAACTAGTTACGGTCAGTTTGATTCAACTAGTTTTTTTCTTCAATTGGACATCTAAAGGAATTCCATGTTTTAGGAATCCCAAACACAAATGCCACAAAACTCACTTGACCGGTAACTCATGCAAAACAAAAACCGCTCTTAGCGCCACAAAATTAAAATCCAAAATATCCATATCAAATATGTATGAATTTGGTATTCTAGCATTTATGTATTATTATGTAAATTAGGTCATCTAGCTATCATCTGGCGTTTTGACTAGTAAGTAGTAACGTATGGAATATTGAGCATTGGGCAATTTTCGACCTTAAATGCTGAGCCAAACGTTCAAATTCAAGAACCCACTACTTGTTTCTTACCGCCTATTAAATTATTCTGTTGTTTAGTTGTGAAGCTACACTCTGTGAAGACAAGTTAATAATAAGATTTTTTTTCTTTTATATAATGTTGATAATAGAGATGCTTTTGATTATTGTAACAAAATCTCCAAACGGTGAAATACTTTAATAGAAGAGGCATCATCTAAAGCTCAACTGAGAAAACTCAGATATGGTAAACCATTGGAGAGACTAACGGAGAGCTACAAGAATATCCTTCGAAGAAATGGGGTAAGGTGATGGATATGGAGTCGTACCAAGATCCCTGATGTTACCACTCCGTCAGAAGTGTACCGATTCAGAAGAAGTACCCGAAAAATTCAACAACATCCCATAGTGAGTTGTGCTCCAAAAGTGACCGGCCATGTATATCGATGAGTGCACCAGTAAACGGAATTTTCCGTTAAACATCATTGCCATCGACACGGTGGAAGGAAAAGAAAGAAAAACCGGAGAAAATGTGCAAGATTGTTCAATAGTGTTCACTGTGCCAGAAAACGATAAAGGAGTGAATATTTCCATAAAATTTAATACTAACGATAATATTTTACAAGACATTGGATTCAGTTTAATAATTAACATTTCTTTAGTGCTCACAATAATTACGTTGATATATGGATTAGTATCCTGGCGTGCGTTACGTAAGTTTCGTAATTACCATAATTTTGTGTTTCTTAACGCAATTATGGCAAATTTTCTACTCTTTCTGATGTTAATTTGCTTAAAGTATATAGCCGCACATAGTTTAAGTACAGATTTGCCATATCTGTTATTTGTCATACTCACTATTTTTCTGAATCTGTACTTGGGAATCGTGAAACACTATTGGCTGATTATCATAACCCATATGTTTTACGTTGATATTGTGAAAGTTTTCAGTATGAATTACGAAAGAAGGTATTTGAAATCTAGCCTCTTTGGGTGGGGCTTTCCTTTGTTAACCAGCCTCGTTTATCCGTTTGTCATTACTGCAACTCCTAATCTTAATGCAAATGATGTAATATTTTATTCGCTTCTATTTCCAATGATTTTAAACAGTTTACTTTACTTTGTTATTTTATGTAAACTTCTACGAAATTCTAACAAGACTGTACAATCACAAACACGCTGCAAGTGGCGTGATTTTTACATAGCCACAATGATTTTCATATTGAGTGACGGTTTAATATTCGCTTCACATATTGCGTGGTTTATGATACCAAATGAAATAACATTATTACTGGCGACTTTATTGAATTTTTTAATAAACCCTCTTATGCTGACTGTCTATTTGGTTTTTTCCAAGAGAAATTTGCTAATATGGTCTGAGTTTTATGTAAAAAAAAGAAAGGAATGGCAAGCTAGTCGTGAAATTAAGATGAGGGTAATAAATACAGCTGCCATTCAAGTATCAGTTATAAATTTACAGAAATAATTAATTTGCTCTTTTTTCAAGGTACCTTTTTCCTTTCACCGTGATGGTGGCATTAATAATTAGGTAGTTATTGCCAGCGGACTCACCCTACTACAACGCAAAAATCATCCAACTAGAACATAATATCAATTAAATATTGTTCTTTTCCATTAAAACGATCCGATGCTAAAAATTGGTCCAAATCCGTTAAGTAGTTTTTACGTGAAAGAGTCACAAAGGTCCACATCCATCCTCTCATTATATTCATTAACTTCTTTTAGATTATTAATAAGATCAGATTGTTTTTTTTTTATTATTAACTTTTGAAATTAACTTAGTATAGTACTTTCACTAACTATTTTACTTAAACTAATAATCGATTATTGACAACAAGCCTTTGATATAAAATAAAAATTAATTATTATTTATAAACGAGTTTTATTTCATCTACAAAGTAATGTTCAAGCCAAAGTGTACACGCGAGTTAAATTTGGAATCACTTACATGGAACTGATCTGGGGTAGCTTCTTAAATAATGGCGTGATTTGAAAGAATTTGGTTAAGTTCTGGAAAGACAGTAAATTACTGTCTTTCCAGAACTTAACCAAATTTTCTTTCCTCAAAAAAAAAAAAAATCTTATCTTATGATCATTAAGGCCAGGTTCCAGTACAGTCCGCAGCTATGAGCGCACTACCTCAGCCCCCGCAAAGGGGCGGGGCAAGTCGACAGCGGTGCGGGCGGGAGGGACCGTGTGTGTATATGCCACAGCGTAGCGTAATGCAGTAAGTCAATTACGTACGAGTGTGTCTGAATTAGATTTTCGTAAAATGATATTCGAGATAGTTTTGATTTTACAAAGTGCATACAATGGAGTACTTTCTTAGGCAGCAGTATATTTAATATGTGCCGAGTTTGTGCTCATTTTGTTAGTTATGATGAGATCTTACCTCCGGACTTGATGGAGTGACCTGAAGGTCTACATCGGTGACTGCCACTGGAACTCGGCGACGGATTGAACTAGATGTGCCGAGTTTGGGCTCATTTTGTTAGTTATGATGAGATCTTATCTCCGGACTTGATGGAATGACCTGAAGGTCTACATCGGTGACTGCCACTGGAACTCGGTGACGGATTGAAATAGATGTGCCGAGTTTGGGCTCGTTTTGTTAGTAACGATGAGATCTTACCTCCGGACTTGATGGAGTGACCTGAAGGTCTACATCGGTGACTGCCACTGGAACTCGGCGACGGATCGAACTAGATGTGCCGAGTTTGGGCTTGTTTTGTTAGTTATGATGAGATCTTACCTCCGGACTTGATGGAGTGACCTGAAGGTCTACATCAGTGGCTGTCACTGGAACTCGGCGACGGATCGAACTAGATGTGCCAAGTTTGGGCTCGTTTTGTAAGTTATGATGAGATCTTACCACCGGACTTGATGGAGTGACCTGAAGGTCTACATCGGTGACTGCCACTGGAACCCGGCGACGGATCGAACTAAATGTGCCGAGTTTGTGCTCATTTTGTAAGTTATGATCAGATCTTACCACCGGACTTGATGGAGTGACCTGAAGGTCTACATCGGTGACTGCCACTGGAACTCGGCGACGGATTGAACTAGATGTGCCGAGTTTGGGCTCATTTTGTTAGTTATGATGAGATCTTATCTCCGGACTTGATGGAATGACCTGAAGGTCTACATCGGTGACTGCCACTGGAACTCGGTGACGGATTGAAATAGATGTGCCGAGTTTGGGCTCGTTTTGTTAGTAACGATGAGATCTTATCTCCGGACTTGATGGAATGACCTGAAGGTCTACATCGGTGACTGCCACTGGAACTCGGTGACGGATTGAAATAGATGTGCCGAGTTTGGGCTCGTTTTGTTAGTAACGATGAGATCTTACCTCCGGACTTGATGGAGTGACCTGAAGGTCTACATCGGTGACTGCCACTGGAACTCGGCGACGGATCGAACTAGATGTGCCGAGTTTGGGCTTGTTTTGTTAGTTATGATGAGATCTTACCTCCGGACTTGATGGAGTGACCTGAAGGTCTACATCAGTGGCTGTCACTGGAACTCGGCGACGGATCGAACTAGATGTGCCAAGTTTGGGCTCGTTTTGTAAGTTATGATGAGATCTTACCACCGGACTTGATGGAGTGACCTGAAGGTCTACATCGGTGACTGCCACTGGAACTCGGCGACGGATCGAACTAGATGTGCCGAGCTTGGGCTCGTTCTGTTAGTTATGATGAAATCTTACCTCCGGTCTTGATGGAGTGACCTGAAGGTCTACATCGGTGACTGCCACTGGAACTCGGCGACGGATCGAACTAAATGTGCCGAGTTTGGGCTCGTTTTGTAAGTTATGATGAGATCTTACCACCGAACTTGATGGAGTGACCTGAAGGTCTACATCGGTGACTGTCACTGGAACTCGGCGACTGATCGAACTAGATGTGCCAAGTTTGGGCTCGTTTTGTAAGTTATGATGAGATCTTACCACCGGACTTGATGGAGTGACCTGAAGGTCTACATCGGTGGCTGTCACTGGAACTCGGCGACGGATCGAACTAGATGTGCCGAGTTTGGGCTCGTTTTGTAAGTTATGATGAGAATTCTTACCACCAGACTTGATGGAGTGACCTGAAGGTCTACATCGGTGACTGCCACTGGAACTCGGCGACGGATCGAACTAGATGTGCCGAGTTTGGGCTCGTTTTGTAAGTTATGATGAGAATTCTTACCACCAGACTTGATGGAGTGACCTGAAGGTCTACATCGGTGACTGCCACTGGAACTCGGCGACGGATCGAACTTGATGTGCCGAGTTTGGGCTCATTTTGTTAGTTATGATGAGATCTTACCACCAGACTTGATGGAGTGACCTGAAGGTCTACATCGGTGACTGCCACTGGAACTCGGCGACGGATCGAACTAGATGTGCCGAGTTTGGGCTCGTTTTGTAAGTTATGATGAGAATTCTTACCACCAGACTTGATGGAGTGACCTGAAGGTCTACATCGGTGACTGCCACTGGAACTCGGCGACGGATCGAACTTGATGTGCCGAGTTTGGGCTCATTTTGTTAGTTATGATGAGATCTTACGTCCATACTTGGTGCATTGACCTGAAGGTCTACATCGGTGACTGCCACTGGCACTCGGCAACGGATCGAACTAGATGTGCCGAGTTTCCGACTCCCCGATGTAAACCTTCAGGTCATTCCATCAAGTTCGGAGGTAAGATCTCATCACAACTAACAAAACGAGCCCAAACTCGGCAAATCTAGTTCAATCCGCCGCCGAGTTCCAGTGGCAGTCACCGATGTAGACCTTCAGGTCACTCTATTAAGTCCGGAGGTAAGATCTCATCATAACTAACAAAATGAGCCCAAATTCGGCACATCTAGTTCGATCCGTCGCCGAGTTCCAGTGGCGGTCACCGATGTAGACCTTCAGGTCACTCCATCAAGTCCGGTGGTAAGATCTCATCATAACTTACAAAACGAGCCCAAACTTGGCACATCTAGTTCGATCAGTCGCCGAGTTCCAGTGACAGTCACCGATGTAGACCTTCAGGTCACTCCATCAAGTTCGGTGGTAAGATCTCATCATAACTTACAAAACGAGCCCAAACTCGGCACATTTAGTTCGATCCGTCGCCGAGTTCCAGTGGCAGTCACCGATGTAGACCTTCAGGTCACTCCATCAAGACCGGAGGTAAGATTTCATCATAACTAACAGAACGAGCCCAAACGTGGCACATCTAGTTCGATCCGTCGCCGAGTTCCAGTGACAGCCACTGATGTAGACCTTCAGGTCACTCCATCAAGTCCGTACGTAAGATCTCATCATAACTAACAAAATGAGCCCAAACTCGGCACATCTAGTTCGATCCGTCGCCGAGTTCCAGTGGCAGTCATAGATGTAGACCTTCAGGTCACTCCATCAAGTCCGTACGTAAGATCTCATCATAACTAACAAAATGAGCCCAAACTCGGCACATCTAGTTCGATCCGTCGCCGAGTTCCAGTGGCAGTCACCGATGTAGCCCATCAGGTCACTCCATCAAGTCCGGTGGTAAGATCTCATCATAACTAACAAAACAAGCCCAAACTCGGCACATCTAGTTCGATCCGTCGCCGAGTTCCAGTGGCAGTCACCGATGTAGACCTTCAGGTCACTCCATCAAGTCTGGTGGTAAGATCTCATCATAACTTACAAAACGAGCCCAAACTCGGCACATCTAGTTCGATCCGTCGCCGAGTTCCAGTGGCAGTCACCGATGTAGACCTTCAGGTCACTCCATCAAGACCGGAGGTAAGATCTCATCATAACTAACAGAACGAGCCCAAGCTCGGCACATCTAGTTCGATCCGTCGCCGAGTTCCAGTGGCAGTCACCGATGTAGACCTTCAGGTCACTCCATCAAGTCCGTACGTAAGATCTCATCATAACTAACAAAATGAGCCCAAACTCGGCACATCTAGTTCGATCCGTCGCCGAGTTCCAGTGGCAGTCACCGATGTAGACCTTTAGGTCACTCCATCAAGTCCGTACGTAAGATCTCATCATAACTAACAAAATGAGCCCAAACTCGGCACATCTAGTTCCATCCGTCGCCGAGTTCCAGTGGCAGTCACCGATGTAGACCTTCAGGTCACTCCATCAAGTCCGATGGTAAGATCTCATCATAACTTACAAAACGAGCCCAAACTTGGCACATCTAGTTCGATCAGTCGCCGAGTTCCAGTGACAGTCATCGATGTAGACCTTCAGGTCACTCCATCAAGTTCGGTGGTAAGATCTCATCATAACTTACAAAACGAGCCCAAACTCGGCACATTTAGTTCGATCCGTCGCCGAGTTCCAGTGGCAGTCACCGATCTAGACCTTCAGGTCACTCCATCAAGACCGGAGGTAAGATCTCATCATAACTAACAGAACGAGCCCAAGCTCGGCACATTTAGTTCGATCCGTCGCCGAGTTCCAGCGGCAGTCACCGATGTAGACCTTCAGGTCACTCCATCAAGTCCGGTGGTAAGATCTCATCATAACTTACAAAACGAGCCCAAACTCGGCACATCTAGTTCGATCAGTCGCCGAGTTCCAGTGACAGTCACCGATGTAGACCTTCAGGTCACTCCATCAAGTTCGGTGGTAAGATCTCATCATAACTTACAAAACGAGCCCAAACTCGGCACATCTAGTTCGATCCGTCGCCGAGTTCCAGTGGCAGTGACCGATGTAGACCTTCAGGTCACTCCATCAAGTTCGCATCCTAGCTAAAAAATAGTGGTCCATAAAAAAAAATTACATCGTTTCAAAATTAGACCACTTCTTGACTATTTTATTCTATTCCCGCAACTAACACGTAATCGCTTGTGTGTGTGACTTTGTTTCCATGTAGTAGTTCAGTTCGATGCCTGCTTACGTAACCGCGCGGGGGGAATTTTTGCGCAGCAACGACGTACGTCCATCCTCTATCACGCCTCGGCGGGTACTGGCGAGCGCCCGGTGAGCGAAATAATGCCAATATTTTGGGTATTTTATTTCTTGGAGAAAAATTATAACGAAATTTTAAAATTTGCTTTTACCATGCACTTCTAAATAATGAGCTGTTTTTATTTTTATAAGTTTCATATAAATTCATTGTGAAATCTCTAAGCAGTGGATGTTTGAAAATTGTGATTTAGTGTCATGTTTGAGATTTTTTTCTATCGAGCCAATTATTCCAATTCGTGTTTCTATCTTTACCATTCACTCGAGGATATGTTCAACTTTAATATTATGATTTTTTTTTATTAAAAATATCATTGTTAATGAGACTTTCAGACGTTTGAAAATCTTAAAAATTACTGAAAGCCCGCCTTAAAACTGCATCATTATTATTATTCTTAACTAGTTATTAAGCATTCACGATTGTGCGGAATTGGAGTATGTGAAGATATTTTTTTTTTTGAGTAAAGAAAAATTTTAGATTGCAAGTGGGATTCGAACCCGCGACTTCTGGATAAGTACTCCAGACGCCATAACCAACTAAGGCCATTGCAACCCACACCTGCAAGCTGAAATTCTCTATTCCTCGTTTGAACGCTTTTCGGTAGCGTAGCGCCATCTCTTGGATTAGTGTTTAACTAACTTCCACCCAACACGTTGACATTACAGCCAAATCAATGTTGTATAATGAGATAGCAACTACCATACTTATTAATTATTTAAAAAAATGCGAAGCTTATTATTTTAGAAAAGCGTTCAAACGAGGAATAGAGAATTTCAGCTTGCAGGTGTGGGTTGTAATGGCCTTAGTTGGTTAAGGCGTCTGGAGTACCTATCCAGAAGACGCGGGTTCGAATCCCACTTGCAATCTAAAATTTTTCTTTCCTCAAAAAAAAAAATCATCTTTACGATGCACGTCGCATGCGTTAATGCGTTTAAAAATAATTAATTGGAGTAAGTGATTCCATACTTTAGCTCAAATATACGCCTTCAACACCTTGCCTCGGAGTTTCATCAGGGAAGCACTCCTGTATCACCTGGTGCCGACCTACCTCCGTCGTGTAGTCGAGGATTACCTGACGGACAGAGCTGTCATCTACCCCGATCACCGGGGAGAGTGGAACCGGCGAGAGATGACGTGCGGTGTTCCACAGGGATCGGTTCTTGGACCGCTTCTGTGGAACGTTTGCTATGACTGGGTTTTGCGTGACAATCTCCCTAGCGGTGTCAGCGTGGTGTGCTTCACTGAAACCAACGGCCTTAACTAGCCTAAACTAATTGTTAGAAAACCCTAAGCTCAGACACAAGTCGCCAAAAAAAAACTAGTTCTAGAACAATAAAAATCAATGATAATTATCTATGAATACGTTGTCTTTTTTTACCTTGTAAGGTCAAGGAATGAAAGAAAAAAACTAGTTTGCAAAATGATTTTGTCTGAGTCCGATTTTATATACTCAGAATATTTAAATAATACGAATTAATTAAGTCTGCCATTCTGCCAGTCATGCCGCTTCTGTGGAACGTTTGCTATGACTGGGTTTTGCGTGACGATCTCCCTAGCGGTGTCAGCGTGGTGTGCTTCGCTGAAACCAACGGCCTAAACTTGCCTAAACTAATTTTTAGATAACCCTAAGCTCAGACACAAGTCGCCAAAAAAAAAAAACTAGTTCTAGAACAATAAAAATCAATGATAATTATCTATGAATACGTTGTCTTTTTTTACCTTGTAAGGTCAAGGAATGAAAGAAAAAAACTAGTTTGCAAAATGATTTTGTCTGAGTCTGATTTTATATACTCAGAATATTTAAATAATACGAATTATTTAAGTCTGCCATTCTGCCAGTCATGCCGCTTCTGTGGAACGTTTGCTATGACTGGGTTTTGCGTGACGATCTCCCTAGCGGTGTCAGCGTGGTGTGCTTCGCTGAAACCAACGGCCTAAACTTGCCTTAACTAATTTTTAGAAAACCCTAAGCTCAGACACAAGTCGCCAAAAAAAATACTAGCTCTAGAACAATAAATATCAATGATATCTTTAAATACGTTGTCTTTTTTTACCTTGTAAGGTCAAGGAAAGAAAGAAAAAAAGTAGTTTGCAAAATGATTTTGTCAATCAGAATATTTAAATAATACGAATTATTTAAGTCTGCCATTATCGTCATTATTTTTTTTTTTAAATTAGTATTTGCTGTTTTCGCAGATTAGATAGATTTAGCACTGCAACTATCACGGTTCGTGAGATTCAGCTTGATGACAGACAGACAGGGAAGTCTTAGTCCTCGTTTTTACCGGTTTCACTGTAACTACATAATTATGTATGTAAGAAAATCTTGGAATCTTAATTTGACCCACTTTCCGGTCTTCGATTAGAATGAAATTTTGCACACGCTCTGAGTTCTGAGACAATACATGACTAGCTAAGAAACGTCATAACAAATCCAATATGGCGGCCTTCCCAAAGTGGCGGACTGGCTATCTGAAATCGGGGTGGATTTCAGACAGCCAGTCCGCCACCTTGATATGGGTATCAAATGAAAGGTTTGCTGTCAGAAATACGGAAAAAATAGTCACGTGACTTAAGTCCAATATGGCGGACGTCCAAGATGGCGGACAGGCTATTTGAAATGCACCCCCATCACATGGTTGTCAAATTAAAGGGTTTGCTGAATGGGATACGAAAAAAATTATCACGTGACCTCAATCCAACATGGCGGCCGTCCTAAGGTGGCGGATAAGTAGTGAATTAAGTTTGAATAATAAGAAGACTAAAAAGTATACTATAATTTTTAGTGCGTGCTAAAAGCGTGTTTTTTTTTAGTTTTTAAACTATTTAAGCATTATTAATATAAAACGTTGCCCCACACTAGGAATTTCTCCTGTATATCGTAGATGCGTCTACAAACGGGAACCGATCAATTTACCGAATTTTGTTTGTTCGAATTTCATTATACCGAAAACTATTGACCGACATCTCTTTTGCTATATGCATTATTTGACATATTTTCAGTCATCGAACTATCATTAGCCATAAGTATTATTTTACCGAAGTATGTTCCGCCGATTAACAAAATAACTTTTTACTATTGACCGAAGCCTCTTTTAAAGTTTTTTCAGTTGACAAATGATTTATTTGCCATATTTTCACCATACCAAAACAACGTTTTACCGAAAATTTAATAACTGTCATAAAAATTCAATTATACATATTGTGGTACAAAACTTTGTGGCGGAAACGAAATGCTGCAAAGCCGACTTTACGTAGTCTTGTCTGCCCTATCTCTAGAGTGTAATTTAAAATCGCGTAGGTGCGGTAGAACGGCTGCCGCCGCGGCTGAGGCTCACCGGCGGATCCGGTCAGTAAGCCGAAGCTGCGGTGATGAGCGTTCAAATCATCTGCGACGATAAGCTTGCGTGGAGCCACCCAAAACCCCGCAGCGCCGGAGCCATGACAGAAACAATGCTTGTTGCATGGTGCATGCTTGCTTGAATGCTGCATGTTGCATCGTGCGTACTTGCTACTTTTTGCATACTGCATGCTTGCTTGCATGCTGCATGCTTGCTTGCATGATTTTGTGGTGCTTGTTTGCATGTTGCATGTCTGTTTGTATGCTATATGCAAGTATATCACAATATAAACCTTTTTACAAACATAAGGGGCCAAAACACAGTCATAACGGCGTTGCGGCGCCGCGCCGCTAGAATCGACAGTAGCGTCACTGCCGATTTAAGCGGCGCTCGTTCCAGCGTTATGGTATCATACTTATCATATAGACACGTATATATACACACGTATTTATACACTTATCATATACTATCATACAGACACGTCTATCCACAATAAAAAATCACGACGAACTGGTTACCCTACCGAACGACAATAAAACGCTCTTTTTCACGACGCCGCAACGCCGCAACGCAAACTGCCGATTTTAGCGTTGCGGCGACGCAACGCGGTTATGTGTTTCGGCCCAAGAACAACACAATATAAAATAAAAAGTCACAAAAGAGTATCAAGAATCACACAAAATGCGCAAAAAGATTCGAACACACGCTAGCCAGAACACGCCTAATAGTCCAACTATGTAATTAACAGCAAATGTCATTAATCAGTCAAGCAATCACAGTCTAGTGCCATGCGCGCTCGGAAACGGACGCGTCTGCGCTACTCAGCAAGAATTTTATATTCGCGAATTGTGCAGTATTAACCGCTGACCTGCTCAAGAGGACCGATCCGGATGACGTGCCAGACTTTGTGGCGAAGGAGCTGCACAAGCTGCCTCCCGTCACTTTCGACCACGTCGACGTCACCAGGCTGCTGAAGGACATCACGTCTCTGAAGGTGAGCCAGGCCGAATTGAAGTCCAAGTTGGAGTCATCAGATAACATCATTGGTGAATTACGAGCCGAAGTGGCGTTGTTGCGCAACGCTATTCCGACAAGTGGGTCACCGGAAGACTCCAATGTGAACACACGTCGTGGAGCACAAAATGCTTCAGTCTGCAGTTTTCGGTCGGCGAGTGAGTCTACGTCGCCGGCTGTCAAGAATGTAGGCGTTGCATCGTGTTCGGCTGATTGCGTCGTACCTGCCGGGGAAGCGACGCGTGTAATAGGTACATCGACCCCAAAATGTGCCTATTCTGCAATTGTCGCCGAAACAAAACCTGCTGTGTCGGTAACCAAACCACAAGCAGCTAAACTAAAACGGGGAAAGCAGAGTCAGTCAGATTCGACTGCGACCAAAGGCGCTGTGGTGGACCTCAAACAGCAGGGTCTACCAAAGGACACATGCGATGAGGACGGCTTCATCAAGGTGGAGAGAAAAAAGAGGAAGCCTTCTTATCGCAACCAGTGCGGGACAGCGCTTGTAGGACCCAACACGCTGCTACGTCCTGCAGTACCGACGACGTAGCTGTACGTGTCCCGTTTGTACCACGCAACGAAATCTGAGGACATTGTGGAGTACATACGAATGAAGACCAACTGGACCTTGAGGGTGGAGAAGTTGGAGGCGCGCCATAACACTAATTTCAAGTCGTTCGTGGTGCGCGTTCCAACCCAGTATTTAGCGACCTGCCTCAAGGAAGATTTTTGGCCGAAAGGTGTGCTGTATCGGCGTTTTCGAGGCCGGCTACGCGACACCTCGCAGCGTAACACGACGCCGTCACTTCGTGTGCAATAGTTTTTAAGTTGATTGTTTTAAAAATATGTATTAGTTTATAGTTATTCTTTTTTTTTAATTCTTATATATATGTATTGTGTTTTTATGGGTCATAGTTGCCTGAAATAAAGGATAAAATAAATAAAATAAATTAATGACAATACAATACCCGTCAGAGTTATATTATAGTATATGACATTTGCACCATTATTTTTTATTGTCTACCTACATTTCAATGGCACCTACAAATTTCTAGGCATTTGGTGAAATGAAAATACGGCGATTAAAACATTACAGTGGTATACTGAATGTTTGGAAACATAATACTTCGAGCAACCGTCGTTTCGAGTAAGTGTAACATCGGTAAAAAGTTTTTCGGCCAAATGAAGTGTTGGAGTAACGAAAAAAAACGAATAGATAATAGGTTAACTGAAACAGTGGCAAAAGTTACTTCGATGAAGTAAAAAATAAACCAAATGATAATAGTTTAAAAGTTTTCGGTCAAATGAAATTCGGTCAAACGTTTTTCGATCTTATGATAGGTAACCTCTACAAACATAGAAACTCACATACACAAACACCCAGACCTGAAACAACTACTTGCAGATCATACAAATATTTTGTTCCGTGCGGGGTTCGAACCCGCGCGTCACGCTGCGCCCCAGTCGATCACTCAGCTACTGGGCCAACCGTGCCGTCTTGCAATCGTATTAATCGAAAGCAGCAGGAGTGCAGTGGTGGCCCAATGGTATCGATCCCGACTTACAAATTGTAGGTCGTGGATTCGAAACCCGCCAGGCGCACTACTTTGTGTAATTTATTTCATCACCACTGCTCTCAAAACGGTGAAGGAAAACATCGTGAGGAAACCGGCATGTCCTAGAACCAAAAATTCGAAGACATGTGACATCTATCAAACCGCACTGGGCCCGCGTGGTGGATTATGGCCCACTCCCTCTCACAGAGAGGAGGCCTGTGTCCCAGCAGTGGGAACACTATAGGCTGATGATGATGATGAATCGAAAGTCAGCCTTAGAGAATTTCACTAGTACTTCTAACGAAATTGTTCTTTTTCTTTGGGTGTAAAAATTATCATATAAGACCTCCAACCCTGGATGGACTGTAGGATCCTATGAGACACTTACTGACTAAAATTCCATTCTGTTTGTGAAAACATGTTTTCTCTTAAAAAGAAGAACACTGGCACTTTCCCCATTGACAGCGATGTGGATGAATTTTTTGACGCAAAATGTAGATATATTATATATATACTTTACTTTTAACTTAGTCATTTTTAGGGTTCCGTAGTCAACAAGGAACCCTTATAGTTTCGCCATGTCCGTCCGTCCGTCCGTCCGTCCGTCCGTCTGTCCGCAGTTTAGCTCAGAGACGCACAGTACTAGAGAGCTGTAATTTGGTGTAAATATATGGATTTGTTGTGCCGAAAAAGTGGTAAAATAAAATCTCGTAAAATATTTTTTTTAGGGTATCTCCTGTACACGTAAAGTGGGAATGTTATTTTTTTTTCTCGCGTACCCCATAGTGTGGGGTATCATTAGATAGGTCTTTAAAAAACATTGATAGTTTCCATTAACAATTTTTTGATAAAAAAATTGGTTTGTGAAATATTAAGCTTTAAAGTGCTAAATTTTGCTCGACTCGAGTGTCCCCCCCCTCTACCAGCTAAACGGTTATGTTTGGGGGTGTGAAAAAATTCACAATAGTAGTATATATAACGAAGTTTAAAAGAAAATTGTCATGACTTAGTAGGCTTTACAACTTTACGAGTAATAGTCGACCAACTTATAAAATGTACTTGGATAATATTTTTCTTAAACAAAATGTATCGGAGAACATGTTATTCAACTGCAAATGTAAGTTTGTCAACTTTATTTTTACAGCTTTAATAGGTATGTTTTACGGTATGTTTTTGGGGATAGGTAGGTTTTTATCGTCAACTATTTTTAACTAACTTCAAAAAAAGGAGGAGGTTCTAAATTCGTCGTAATCTTTTTTTAAATGTATTTTGCCCGATTTCTCAAAGACTCCTGGACCGATTTTGAAAATTCTTCTTTTTAAAATTAAATTCAGCGAATCAGTTTAGTTAGTTCGCATAAGTATTTTGATGGGCAACTACGGAACCCTACACTGTGCGTGGCCCGACACGCACTTGGCCGGTTTTTATAAATATTTTACTTTTAATTTTAGTATTTAAACGTAGTATGTAGGTATATACAACGTGTAACGGTAAATGCGCAAAACCTCTCGAGGGGTAACTCAGCCCATGTCACTAAACAATTTTTGATCTAAGAGATTTGGAAAAAAATAAAAAATAAAATGGTTTTTCATACTGATGGGCCCGATCAATTTCACATTTTGTATGAAAAACCATTTTATTTTTAATTTTTTTCCAAAAGTCTTAGATCAAAAACTGTTCAGTAACATGGGCTGAGTTACCCCACGAGAGGTTTTGCGCATTTAACGTTACACGTTGCATATTAATTTAATTTAATTACTTCTAGCAATAGGTACCTGTAAAATAAAGTAATCAAAAAAAGTTAGAAAATTCTTCTTTATTTTAAAATCGATTTAAAAAAAATACATAAATGTAAACAATGTGAAAATAAACGACGAGAAACGTTGTTACCTTTTTAAATGTAACTCAAAGATAATGTCATTTACGCCACAAAACTGTGTCAAATATAAACTCCGTTTTATATTTTTTCAAGCAATAAAATCGATAGAAGGTTCGCCGTTTCCCAACTTTATGACACGAAGCAAAATTTGTATACAAATGCCCTTTTCAAAAGTTTGCAAAATATAATGTGCCTTAATGTATGTTAAATAATGTATGAAGTTCGCAACAAAATGCGAAAATCTATAAAGGCTAAAGTTAAACAAATATTATTATTTTGTATTAGTGATCCGTGATCACGTGAACATATCGTGGATCTTTAACGTTGTTTTTGTGTATACTGATCACTTATTTTTTTTTCCTGGCCTATAATATCCCATTGCTGGTCAAAGGCCTTTTCCTGGGTCGCATCGAACCAGCCCTCGTTTGTTCGTCTTGGTCGTCTCGCCTCCTTTTTTTTCCGGCTACCATAGCTGCAGGTATGCGGGCGGCGAGAAATAGGTGAGTCGCTGTCCGATCATGAACCATGTCCGGTTGGACGGCACCGGCACGTCGCATCGTGTTTCAAACGACCCTCAAAATGTGCAGCAAACAATAGCTATATTTTTTTATTGTGCAACTTAAGCTCGATTTTGCTCCCTGCTTCAAGGCTCGGAAAGCACGTAAAGCCTTTTGGTCCCGGCTGTCATTCGTAGATCTTTGACAGTCTATACAATTAGTCGGAAGCTCTAAAAGTCTGACAACCGGTCTTATCATGGGGTGTCGTTTCACCCAGTGACTGAGTTATGGAGGTCCGACAGGCAATAGCTCCATGTAAAATACTGATATTCAGCTGCATCTGGTTCAACAGGAAGCCGACCCAATATAGTTGGGAAAAGGCTAGGCAGATTATGATGAAACCCTCTAAAAAGGCAGGCGATGGGATGCAACGTGGTTGTCCGGGGTTGGTTGGACTTCATAAATATGAATGAAGTCGCGGGTAAAAGCTAGTGCTGCTAGTGATCAAACTAGTCAAACTATTACGAATCAAACTAGTTACGGTCAGTTTGATTCAACTAGTTTTTTATTTCTGCAATGGGACATCTAAAGGAATTCCACGTTTTAGGAATCCCAAACACAAATGCCACAAAACTCACTTGACCAGTAACTCATGCAAAACAAAAACCGCTCTTAGCGCCACAAAATTAAGATCCAAAATATACATATCAAATATGTATGACTTTGGTATTCTAGCATTTATGTAATATTATGTAAATTAGGTCATCTAGCTATCATCTGGCGTTTTGAATAGTAAGTAGTAACGTATGGAATATTGAGCATTGGGCAATTTTCGACCTTAAATGCTGAGCCAAACGTTCAAATTCAAGAACGCACTACATGTTTCTAGGCCGTGGGGCGCCGGCTTAGAATTGCGCTCCCCCAAATCATCCCGTGGGTGTCGTAAGAGGCGACTAAGGGACAAACCGGAGGTCGGGCAGCAGCGTCCTCCGTGTACTGCACATCCTTACTGCGATCGCCAACCCGCCTGCCAAGCGTGGCGATTAAGGCAAATTACCCCCAAATGACGACCACAAAAACCAGGCCCCCAGTCCCCGGCAGCTCCGCTATCCCTGGCGCGGGTAGCGGTCAAGGTAACGGCGGAGCAGGGGGTGCTAAGAATCTCCGGAAGAGATCCGGCTACCCACCCCCACGACGACTGGCCCTGGTAACACACAACATACGCACATTGAGGACTGACGAAAAGATCTGCGAGCTGGAAGAGGAGCTGAGCAAGTTACACTGGGACATTATGGGGTTATGCGAAGTCCGAAGAGAGGGGGAGGACACCGTAACCCTGAAGTCTGGTAACTTGCTCTACTACCGGGAGGGCGACCAACAGTCCCAAGGTGGTGTCGGGTTTCTCGTTCACAAGTCCCTCGTAAACAACATAATAACCATCGACAGTGTGTCGAGCAGGGTGGTATACCTAATACTCAGAATATCCAAAAGATATTCGCTGAAGGTCATTCAGGTATACGCACCGACCTCGTCACACTCCGATGATGAAGTGGAGACTATGTATGAGGACGTTAGTAGGGCCATACATAGCTCCAAAACCCACTTCACTGTTGTTATGGGGGACTTTAACGCAAAGTTGGGCAAGAAAAGCGGTGATGAGTTGAGAGTGGGGCAATTTGGGTATGGGCAACGGAACCCTAGGGGACAGAGGCTGGCCGACTTTCTGGAGAAAGAGGAACTCTTTATGATGAACTCTTTCTTCCAGAAGCCGCCTCACAGGAAATGGACCTGGCTGAGTCCCGATGGTTTCACGAGAAACGAGATAGACTTCTTCATGACCGACAAGAAACGGATATTCAGCGATGTCTCTGTGATCAACAGGGTAAAAACCGGTAGCGATCACCGAATCGTAAGAGGCTCGCTGAATATCAATGTTAAACTTGAAAGGTCCAGCCTGATGAAGTCTACGCTCCGACCTACTCGGCCCCATATTCAAAACCCCGAAAGCTTTCAACTCGAGCTCTCTAATCGCTTTGCTTGCCTTGAGAACTTAGTGTCAGTGGACGAGATCAACGACGGGCTAGTGGAAACTGTCCGCACGGTAGGGTCTAAGTTTTTTAGACCCTGTCGTAAAGATAGACCCCAGAAATTGACCGAGCAAACCTTAAACCTCATGGCTGAACGACGTTTGCTACAGTTGCAGTCTTCCGATGACGCGAAGTCATATAGGCAGCTCAATAGACGGATATCTAAGTCCTTGCGACATGATCTGCGTCTCTTTAATACGAATCGTGTTAAAGAGACCATACAGCGAAACCAAGGCTCTAAAGTGTTCGCAAAGGACAAGTCTATTGGGCAGAGCCAGATGACAAAGCTGAAACGGGAGGATGGCAGCATAGCGTCGACCAAAGCAGAGGTTTTAGGCGAGATCGAGAGGTTCTATGGACAGTTATACACTTCGGTCGCAAAGCCCGTTGACCGCTTGGTAGGAGATCCCAGAGCCAAGCTGTCCCGACATTATACCGAAGATATCCCGGACATCAGTCTGTACGAGATTAGGATGGCCCTGAAGCAGCTTAAGAACAACAAGGCGCCGGGCGAGGACGGAATCACTTCAGAGCTTCTGAGAGCGGGTGGAACACCGGTACTTAAAGTCCTCCAGAAGCTCTTTAATTCCGTCCTCTCTGAGGGCAAAACGCCTGAAACATGGAGTAGAGGTGAGGTGGTGCTGTTCTTCAAAAAAGGTGATAACAGCCTATTGAAGAACTACAGACCCATCACGCTTCTAAGTCATGTTTATAAGCTGTTTTCAAGGGTTATCACGAACCGTCTCGAACACAGACTTGATGACTTCCAGCCTCCCGAACAAGCCGGTTTCCGAAGAGGCTATAGTACCATAGACCACATCCATACGCTGCGGCAAGTTATACAGAAGACCGAAGAGTATAACTTGCCATTATGCTTAGCGTTTGTGGACTATGAGAAAGCCTTCGATTCGGTGGAAACATGGGCGGTACTTGAGTCACTCCAGCGATGCCGTATTGACTATCGGTACATCGAGGTGTTGAAGTGCTTGTATAATAACGCCACCATGTCGGTCCGAGTACAGGAGCAGAGCACGAAGGCGATTCCATTGAGAAGAGGCGTAAGACAGGGGGACGTTATCTCCCCGAAACTGTTTACTGCCGCAATGGAAGACGCCTTCAAGCTCCTGGAATGGCAAGGACTTGGCATCAACATCAACGGCGAATACATCACTCACCTTCGGTTTGCCGACGACATCGTAGTCATGGCAAAGTCGATGGAGGAACTCAGCATGATGCTCGATGGCCTCGACCGAGTTTCACAACGGGTGGGCTTGAAAATGAACATGGACAAGACGAAAATTATGTCAAATGCCAATGTTGTGCCCACCCCAGTCTCTGTTGGAAACTCGGTACTCGAAGTTGTTGACTCATATATCTACTTAGGACAAGTAGTCCAGTTAGGTAGGTCCAACTTCGAGAAAGAGGTCAACCGCCGAATCCAACTCGGTTGGGCAGCGTTCGGGAAACTACGCAACGTCTTTTCGTCCGACATACCTCAGTGCCTCAAGACGAAAGTCTTCAACCAATGTGTGTTACCAGTGATGAGTTACGGCACCGAAACGTGGTCTTTCACTATCGGCCTCATCTCAAAGCTCAAAGTCGCTCAACGAGCTATGGAGAGGGCTATGCTAGGTGTTTCTCTACGTGATCGAATCCGAAATGAGGAGATCCGTAGACGAACTAAAGTCACCGATATAGCCCATCGGATTAGCAAGCTGAAGTGGCAATGGGCAGGCCATATTGCTCGCAGAGCAGATGGCCGATGGGGTCGAAAAGTACTAGAGTGGAGACCACGGACAAGCAAGCGCAGCGTAGGACGTCCACCAGCAAGGTGGACAGACGACCTTATAAAGGTCGCCGGAAGACGCTGGATGCAGGTCGCTTCCAACCGGTATAAGTGGAAATCAAAAGGGGAGGCCTATGTTCAGCAGTGGACGTCCTACGGCTGAGATGATGATGATGACTACATGTTTCTTACCGCCTATTAAATTATTCTGTTGTTTAGTTGTGAAGCTACACTCTGTGAAGACAAGTTAATAATAAGATTGTTTTCTTTTATTCTTTTATTTAATGTTGATAATAGAGATGCTTTTGGTTATTGTAACAAAATCTCCAAACGATGAAATAAATCAATAGAAGAGGCATCATCTAAAGCTCAACTGAGAAAACTCAGATGTGGTAAACCATTGAAGTTACTAACGGAGAGCTACAAGAATATACTACGAAGACATGGAGTAAGGTGATGAATATGGAGTCGTACCAAGATCCCTGTGATGTTACAACTCCGTCACAAGTGTACCGATTCAGAAGAAGTTCCCGAAAAATTCAACATCATCCCATAGTGAGTTGTGCTCCAAAAGTGACCGGCCATTCATATCGCTGAGTGCATCAGTAAAAGGGACCTTCCGTTAAACATCATTGCCATCGACACGATGGAAGGGAAAGGAAAAACAAGCGAAGATAATGTGCAAAATTGTTCATTATCGTTAATTGAGACAGAAAACAATAAAGGAGTGAATATTTCCATAGAATTTAATACTAACGATAATATTTTACAAGACATTGGATTCAGTTTAATAATTTACATTTCTTTAGTGCTCACAATAATGACGTTGATATATGGATTAGTATCCTGGCGTGTATTACGTAAGTTTCGTAATTACCATAATTTTGTGTTTCTTAACGCAATTATGGCAAACTTTCTGCTCTTTCTGATGTCAATTTGCTTAAAGTATATAGCCGCACATAATTTACGTACAGATTTGCCATACCTGTTATTTGTAGTACTCACTATTTTTGATAATCTGTACTTGGGAATTGTGAAACACTATTGGTTGATTATTATAACCCATATGTTTTACGTTGATATTGTGAAAGTTTTCAGTATGAATTACGAAAGAAGGTATTTGAAATCTTGCCTCTTTGGGTGGGGTTTTCCTTTATTAACCAGCTTCGTTTATCCGTTTGTCATAACTGC
This sequence comes from Agrotis clavis, assembly GCA_954870645.1. Taxonomy (NCBI): domain Eukaryota; kingdom Metazoa; phylum Arthropoda; class Insecta; order Lepidoptera; family Noctuidae; genus Agrotis; species Agrotis clavis. Next base: position 14,864,932 of record OX940941.1, read on the forward strand.
AATTCCTATGATGCAAATGATGTAATATTTTATTCGCTTCTATTTCCAATGATAATAAACAGTTTACTTTACTTTGTAATTGTATGTAAACTTCTACGTAATTCTAACAAGACTGTACAATCACAAACACGCTGCAAGTGGCGGGATTTTTACATAGCCACAATAATTTTTATATTGACTGATGGTTTAATATTCGCTTCACATAATGCGTGGTTTATGATACCTAATGAAATAACATTAATACTGGCGACTTTATTGAATTTTTTAATAAACCCTCTTATGCTGACTGTCTATTTGGTTTTTTCCAAGAGAAATTTGCTAATATGGTCTGAGTTTTATGTAAAACAAAGAAAGGAATGGCGAGCTAGTCGTGAAATTAAGATGAGGGTAGTAAATACAGCTGTCATTCAAGTATCAGTTATAAATATACAGAATTAATTATGTTGCTCTTTGTTCAAGGTAAAGGCCTTTTTCCTTTCACCGTGATGGAAGAATAAATAATTATTAAGTAGTTATTGCCAGCGGATTCACCCCACTGAAACGCAAAAATTATCCCACTGGAACATAATATCAAATAAATATTGTTCTATTTCTATAAAAAATGATCCGATGCTAAAAATTGGTCCAAATCCGCTTAGTAGTTTTTACTTGAAAGAGTCACAAAGATCCACATCCATCCTCTCATTATATTCATTAACTTCATTCAGATTATTAATAAGATTAAGAGAGACTTTTGAAATTACCTTAGTATAAGTAGTACTTCCACTAACTATTTTACTTAAACTAATCATCGAATATTGACAACAAGCCTTTGATATAAGATTATTAATAAGATTAAGAGAGAGTTTTGAAATTACCTTAGTATAAGTAGTACTTCCACTAACTATTTTACTTAAACTAATCATCGAATATTGACAGCAAGCCTTTGATATAAGATTATTAATAAGATTAAGAGAGAGTTTTGAAATTACCTTAGTATAAGTAGTACTTCCACTAACTATTTTACTTAAACTAATCATCGAATATTGACAACAAGCCTTTGATATAAGATTATTAATAAGATTAAGAGAGAGTTTTGAAATTACCTTAGTATAAGTAGTACTTCCACTAACTATTTTACTTAAACTAATCATCGAATATTGACAGCAAGCCTTTGATATAAGATTATTAATAAGATTAAGAGAGAGTTTTGAAATTACCTTAGTATAAGTAGTACTTCCACTAACTTTTTTTTGCTTAAACTAATCATCGAATATTGACAGCAAGCCTTTGATATAAGATTATTAATAAGACTAAGAGAGAGTTTTGAAATTACCTTAGTATAAGTAGTACTTCCACTAACTATTTTACTTAAACTAATCATCGAATATTGACAACAAGCCTTTGATATAAAATAAATTATCAGTTATTCTATATAAACGAGTTTTATTTTATCTACAAAGTAATGTTCAAGCCAAAGTGTACACGCGAGTTAAAATTTGGAATCACTTACATGTAACTGATCTGGGGTAGCTTCTTAAAATAATGGCGTGATTTGAAAGAATTTGGTTAAGTTCTGGAAAGACAGTTAATCCATTAAAATGTCATCATTATTATTATTCTTAACTAGTTATTAAGCATTCACGATTGTGCGGAATTGGAGTAAGTGATTCCATACTTTAGCTCAAATATACGCCTTCAACACTCTGCCTTGGAGTTTCATCAGAGAGGCACTCCGGTATCACCGGGTGCCGACCTACCTCCGTCGTGTAGTCGACGATTACCTGACGGACAGAGCTGTCATCTACCCCGATCACCGGGGAGAGTGGAACCGGCGAGAGATGTCATGCGGTGTTGCACAGGGATCGGTTCTTGGATCGCTTCTGTGGAACATTTGCTATGACTGGGTTTTGCGTGGCCATCTCCCTAGTAGCGTGAGCATGGTGAGCCATGTTGAAATCAAAGGCCAAAACGCAGCCAAACGCCTCCTACAGGAGACTGTACACTGGTGTCGTGCGGTCAATGGCCCTCTAAGGGGTCCTCGTGTGGGTGTTGGGCATACGGACGCGACAAATAAAGCTGGTCGCATGCCAATACAGGGATACCGGGATAAAAAAAAAGCTCGCGAATGTACTTTTTAGTATTTATCGTGCCTGAGTTAAACTGCAGACTGACGGATGGACTTAGTAAAGCTTTAAAGAATTTTTAGAAAACCCAAGCTCAGTCACAAGTCGCCAAAAAAACTAGTTTTAGAAAAATAAGAATTAATGATATCTACTCGTATAAATACGTTACTTTTTATACCTTGTAAGGTCAAGGAAAGACAGAATAAAACTAGTTTATGTAATGATTTTGTCTGAGTCCGATTTAATTTACTCAGAATATTTAAATTATACGAATTATTTGACTCAGGCTGCCATGATCCACATTGTTTTTAATTTAATTTAAATATTGTCGCCCCACTCTATGGATAAATTATAAATCATGGGTGCGTTTACAAATATTTAAATTCACATACCTACACAAACATCCAGACCTGAAACAAATAATAATAGATTGTTTAAATATTTATTACATTCGGGAAACGAACCCGCGACACGCAGCGGAGCACTCGATCGCTTGGCCACTGCAACAATCGTGCTTCTAAACGTTTTACCGGATTTCAAAACATGTTGTTTAACGGTGCGTACAGACTATGTAACATAACATGTTATATAACATTTTTCATAGTGTGGTCATGTTATATAACATTTTACATACATTTGTAGTGTTATATAACATTGTTACATGGTCTGTAAGCACCTTTAGACCGCTATTCCAGTGGCGTATTACGAGCGTGGACTTCTCTGTTGCGTGGGAAGCGTTAGCGTCCGCTGAACGCGGCATTAACGTCGCACACCTAATGCTACGGCCAATTGTTTTGACTGGCCTGTTGGTCTAGTGGTTAGTGACCCTGACTGCTATGCCGGGGGTCGTTGGTTCGATTCCCATCCAGGACAAATGTTTGTGTAATGAGCACGATCATTTGTTCTGTGTCTGTGTGTAAATTATCTATAATATGTATGTATTTAGAAATATATAAGTATGTTTATCAGTTGTCCCCATAACACAAGCTCTGCTTAGCTTGGGACTAGATGGCGTTGTGTGATAGTTGTGGAATATTATTATTATATTACTAGTATTATAATAAACGCGACGTTAACGTTGCGAGGTCACAAGTCGAACGCTTTTGCCACTAGAGAATCGCATCGTCAACGTCGAGTTTACGCAACGTTAACGCTGCGAAGACAATGAAGAGACGCCAACGCTCATAAAACGCCAGTGGTGTGGCGGTCTTAGAACTCCTTTTTTATTTATTCTGTTTTTTAGTATTTGTTGTTTTGGCAACAAAAATACATCATCTGTCTACTGCAACTATCACGGTTGGTGAGATTCAGCTTGATGACAGACAGACGGACAGACAGACAGGGAAGACTTAGTCCTCGTTTATACCGGTTTCACTTTGGGTACGGAATCCTAAAAAAATACGGATATACCTATTCCAATAACTTTTGATAAAATCTAATTGATGGACTTGACAGGTTATCTATACCTTGAATTTTACTAAGCAGTACCATTTTTATAAAGCAGTTGTTTCATAAAAGAAAAGCCTTGAAACATTCACATACAAACAAACACAACAAAAAAAATCTCCTCTTCGAAAGCATTTTGATTGAAAACTCTACAGAATTCGGTGTTTCAATTCAGATTGATTCCTGAATAAGGCAGTAAGGCTTAGTGCTCACGAAGACTTTTTGGAAGCCGTCATTGTTTAATAGGTTTTTTGACAGCATATAAATAAATTGTAAATCTGTTGGGTCCGTCAGTTGGAACATTGATTCATCATCCTCATCAGCCTATTAATGTTCCCACTGCTGGGACACAGACCTCCTCTCTGTGAGAGGAAGTGGGCCATAATCCACCACGCGGGCCCAGTGCGGATTGGTGGATGTCACATGTCTTCGAATTTTTGGTTCTAGGACATGCCGGTTTCCTCACGATGTTTTTCTTCACCGTTTTGAGAGCAGTGGTGATGAAATAAATTACACAAAGTAAAGCGCCTGGATTCGAACCCACGACCTACGAACGAACTTTCGAACTCGTAAGTAGGGGCCGATACCACTGGGCCACCACTGCTCTATGGAATATTGATTATGGACATCTCATTTTGATGTTATTTTTTAATTAATAAATATTAGTAATGGGCTTTGCTAGCTTTTTCTCCCACATCGATTCTAATTTTTATAAATATAATATAGTTTTATTTTAAAATATCATCAAATGAGTCCTTCTATCCAAGGGTTAACGAGAGGGACTGTAAAGCTATTGTCAAACAGACAGGGCGAAGCGAATGCGATCCGAATTCTGTCATAATTATAGTAAAGCGAAAGCGGTCCGATAGTCTATGTGACAGGCTTCAAACAATTCCATACATTACAAACAAAAACGCTTCGGCACGCTTTTCAGTTTGACAAAGGCATTAGACTCTTACTAACTAAAATTCTAAAGTACAAACTGTAATGCTTGGGACGTAATGCCAATTTTAAAAGAGTCATATTTTTCGCTATTTTTGGATTAGGTACGTAACAAAAGAAAAGAAAATGTCAAATAAACTATTGTTTGTGTTTGTATTGCTACAAAAAGTCGTAGTAGGCGAGTGCCCTAAAAATTGTATATATTTTATATTGTGAAGAGACGCAACAAAGCCGTGCAGACTCATCGGAGCTGAATTGTTGCTTGAATCTTTACAACGGTTATCAAAAATGTATTGATAGAATGATTTTACTTTTTTCGTTATAGGAGACAATATAGGCATATAATGAAAAGTATTTTAATAGACGTTGATACATTTCATTGGCTTCATTTATACTTTTTACTCTCCCTTTTTTCGTTACACAATTTTCAAAAAAAAAAAAAACGTCATTCTGAATTATTATCCTACCCGGGTTTGTTGGTAATGAGAGTAGGTAGGGTAAACTTCCAGTCATTGGACACTTAAGGACCTTCTATAAATAAAAAAATATTCTTGGACACATTTATGAAGTTACATGCTAGAATTGTTATTAATTTGCTTATTACATGTGTATGTTTACATAATTTGCTTTTAAAAATTATACTTTATAGCATAAACATAAAAAAAATCCAGTTAACAGAATTTCTATTGTTGGACAGTCTGTACTAGATAATGGACAGCACAATTTAGCTCACTAATGTTCTAAAGAAGATTAATGAGCTAAATTGTGTCCCTTTATTATTCGCTATTTCAACGATTTATTTTTACAAATCGTTAAAATAGCGAATAATAAAGGGGGAAATTTATAAACAACATTTTTTATCTACATATCTCTGAGAAGAAACATTATAATCACAGTTGCTTTCAAAAAAATTCCGTCTTAGCAGCTCTTATGTAATACAAAAAAAAATATACTTTCTCGTAACCATTAAACAAAATAAGATACCTCTTATAAAATTCACATCAAACAAAAAAATTAACTGAGTTCTATATTTTCTCAATCAGCACCGAATGTTAATTAATAAGCATAATATTTTTTGTCGAATCGTAGTCTTTCTTTTTCCCCTTGGGCATCTTTGATTTACTTTTAAACACCGTTATCAGACAATACCATTAGTTAGGTAGGTTTTAGTTTGGATAGGGTGTCCAATGACTAATTTTAATCTTAAAATTAGTCATCGATCTTTGGACAGGGTGTCCAATGTCTGATTTTAATGTTAAAATTAGTCATTTGACACCCTGTCCAAAGACTAGTAGAAGGTGCCTAAGAGCAACACTATTAAAAATGGTTCCTTTAGCCCAAAGTTATACGCCGTAGAGTCCAAAATAGTTTCAATTATTTTTAATTTAAAAATTGCAGGTATTGGACACTTGTCCAATAATCTGGGGGCACGGTAGTGCCCCCGCCAAGACGAGCCAAGCGAAGCGCAAGGGCACTACCTACCTTTTCTCGAAGTGTTTCGTCGTTTTTTTGAACCATCATAGAGTTGGTTTCCGATGTACCAGGGTGTCGAGTCTGCTAATTATTAGTCAGAATGGCGCCACAATGGCGTTTCAATTGTAGTGCTTATTCGAACCATTTTTTACTGCTGAGTAAAAAATGGTTCGAAAATTGAAACGCCATTGTGGCGCCATTCTGAAAAACAATTAGCAGACTCGACACCCAGAAAGTTCATATTTGCAGGATATGATGCCAATAATAGACTTATTAACCATACAAAGTCTTAATAGAATAGCTATAAAACTTTAGATTTTATTGATGTTTAAAATACACGAATTTCGTCACTGACACACTGATCACTGACACACTGATGATCATCAAAATGTTTGGCTACTTCCTGAAGTGCTAGAGAGCTGAAATTCGGTATGTAATTTAAGTTTAGTATACAACCAACAAAAAAATTCATAAACTTATAACTTTCGCCCCCCATCCCCCTAAAATGGGGGGTAGAAGTTGGTATGAGACCTTAAAATGTTAGGGTACTTCCTGAAGTGCTAGAAAGACGAAATTCGGTATGTAAACAAAGTTCAGTATACAAAAAACATCCCCCATCCCCCATCCCCTAAAATTGGGCGGGGGGGGGGAGGGGTAGTAGTTATTTCCAATGAACTTTTACAATATGGGTATCAAATGAAAGGGCTTGTTGAGAGCAACTAGAAGAATAATGTGACGTCATTCTAAATCCAAGATGGCGGACCATCTAAGATGTCGGGATAGTTATTTTTAATGCACTTCTACAATATGGGTATCAAATGAAAGGGCTTGTTGAGAGCAACTAAAATAATAATGTGATGTCATTCTAAATCCAAGATGGCGGAATAGTTACTTTTAATGCACTTTTGCAATATGGGTATCAAATGAAAGGGCTCCTTGAGAGCAATTCGATGCATAATATGACGTCATTCTAAATCCAAGATGGTGGAATAGTTCGCACCCCCAGATCAACAAAGACGTAAGTGCAGATACGTCAATTTTTTTTTATTGCTGTTTTGGATAGCATACGTAAAGATACATGTGCTCAATTTTTTCCGTGCAATTTAGACTTAAAATAAAGGTTTTATAACAAAAAAATAAATTTTTTGGCGTCATTTAACTTTAATATTTTTTCAAATAATAAAGTCGATAAACTAACATAAGCACGTAAAATTTCATTAAAATACACCTAATCATGCTTAGGTTTTTGTTCCATCAAAAAAAGCAAAAAACGTATAATTATATCTCGTATTATGCTTTTTAATGCCTAATAAAAAAACGATTTTCTTAAAATAATACCGATTACATCCCATCACAATTAAAAATAATCAAACAAAAAAAGCCGTATTTCTATGTTCACGGGTGCACTCGCACACAGTTTCGAAATAATCATGCTTACGCCTTTTTTCTTTCGCCTTTCTTGATCTAGTTGGCGGAAGTAATCATGAACTCGTCACATAAACAAATCGAAAGGTCTGGGTACTTACCCTTACATCGCATGCGCGGGTGTGGATTATTTGTTTAGTTTTCATAACTCACGCGCCGCTCACAGACAACTGCACGTAACGATTTGTATTTCCGAGTTAAAAAGAAGTTTAAAGAAGTGTTTAGGTACTGATCGGAATTAAGTATCCTTTTTTTTTTCAGTCTACACTGTCTCACTGCTGGGCAAAGGCCTCCTCCAAGTTTTTTCAAGTTTTCTTGTCCAGCGCCACTTCGAACCAGTCCTCACGGTGTGAATCCAGCTCGTCTCGCCACCTTTTTCTAGGCCGGCCTCGGCGGCGCCGTCCATCTTCAGGCACCCACTGTGTGGCGGCCTTCGCCCAGCGGTCAATGTTCATGCGGCTGACGTGACCCGCCCAGTCCCACTTCAGCTTGGCAGCCTTCTTGCCGACGTCCAGAATGCCCGTTTTGGAACGTATCGTGGTGTTGCGAACTCTGTCCTGTCGTTTGATGCCCAGAATGCTGCGTTCCATTGCCCTTTGGCAGACTCCAAGGCGGAACCTCTGCGACTCGGTAAGCGATCAGGTTTGGGCACCGTAGGTTAGGACGGGCAGGATGCACATGTCGATGAGTTTGCGCTTTAGGGAGATTGGTAAATCACTCTTCATAAGCGTCTTCTTGGACCAGTAGCTTTTCCAGGCGTTTTCGATTCGGCGATCGATTTCTCTTTCTTGCCTGTTTTCGAAAGATACTAACTGGCCCAAGTAGATATACTCATCGACATATTTAATATCCTGACCATCTACCTCGACCCTACGCTTAGTGCTGTTTGTCATTATTTGTGTTTTAGACCGATTCATCGCAAGTCCCACCAAGGAGTTAGCCGTGCTCAGTTCTTGGAGCATGGTTTGTAGTTCAAAAGCTACCGGCAAAACGGAGGTTTGTCAGCCTCTTATTGCCGATTTCTATACCTTTAGTCGCCCAAAAGGCTGCCAGAGTTTTAAATATCTCCTCAAGTGTGCTGGTGACGGGCACGCCGCGATTGCGGCGCGATTGCGGCCCTCTTTGAGGAGTGGCTGGAGAGACGTCATGGCGTCCTTACTTTCAGCCTGACGCAGGTCCTCACCGGGCACGGATGTTTCGGGAGGTACCTATGTTTGATACGGAAGGAGGAAACGCCTGGGTGATGTCACCACTGCGAAGATCGCCCGGAGGACACGGTGGAGCATACGGTGCAGGACTGCCCCGCTTGGGCAGAGCACCGACGTGTCCTCACGGTGGCGATAGGCGGAGACCTCTCGCGCCCAGCATTGGTCGCGGCCATGTTGCGGGGCAAGACGGAGTGGGAAGCGGTCGCCTCCTTCTGCGAAGCAGTAATGCTCGCGAAGGATGAGGTGGGCCGCGTGAGAGAGAGGACAGTGTCCTCCCTCCGCCCCACCCGCGGTGGTGGACGCCCACGGCGACGGACGTCGCAAGACGATCTCCAGCCACCGTAGGCGCGGGCATGCGAGCAGCGAGTAAAGGGCAACTCGCTGCCCGACCATGAATCATGCCCGGGTCGACGGCGCGTTGTGTCCCATGCGCGCCTCAAAGAGCGTCAGCATACTGACGGGGCCCCTCTCAGAGGGCCAAAGCCTGCCGGGGTCGCGGGATTATTTCCTTACCGTGACCTCGGAACATAAAGGGCTACTGAAGGACACCGCCGATTTTAGTCAGTACAAGTCTGACAGTCCCTCCCGCCCTGCCCGGAGTGGGAGGACTCATTTGATGATTTTACCACGTTATTCGGAGAGAGCGGATCACCCTGCGTGACTCCCTTTTGAATTTGAAATGTGGGTCCTTCATTACTGAGTTTGATGTTTTCGGTGCTGTTCTAGTAAATACTTCTGAGGAGGTCAATATACTGCGATTCTAATTCTTGGTTTTCAAGAGCTTTAAATATTGAGGAGTGTTTAATACTGTCAAAGGCCTTAGAATAATCTACGAAAGCTAAGTAGAGAGGTTTATTAAATTCTGAGTATTTTTCTAGAAGTTGGTTCGAAGTCTGCAGGTGGTCGGTTGTTGAGAAACTGGGGCGAAATTCAGCTTGTTCAGGTGGTTGATGTTTATCCAATTTGTCATCTATACGGTTATGTATTACTTTAATGAAAGTCTTGTGGATGTGAGAATGATGTTAAACTTATTGGACGATAATTGCCGATGTCACTTTTGTCGCCCTTTTTATGCAGAAGGAATATGTTTGAATGGCACATTGTTTTTGGAACTTTTCCGGACCGTAAAATGGTGTTAAATAGGTTAGTAAGGTGGGGCAACAGAGTGGAAGATCCTATTTTGAGTGCTTCTGTGGTAATTCCATCTTCTCCAGGACTTTTATTGTAGCGCATAGTAGCAAGCGCTTTGTGCAATTCATAACCATTTATGGGGGGGATGGAATCGGATAGATTATATTCAGTATAGTTATCGTATGATGGATGCTCGGAATATAATGATTTATAATATTTTGTGGCAATTTCCATGATTTTACAGGTATTTATTGATTATAGCTTTATTGATTATATTTTACAGGTACATATTTTGTAGGTGTTGTTTGTTCCGGTAACTATTGCATTGTATTGATTTTCTGCGTCTGTTTCATCGATTTCAAGTTCCTTAAAATAATTACAGTTCCTGGTTGAAATGTTGGAAGTTATTAACGCGGGTCTCTTAAGACAGTCTTTTAATTTGTTTTATAAATAATTTGTCTCGATGGATTTTAAAATCTAGTCAGATTTTAACACGAATGGGTGTCTGAATATGGTCTGAACTATATTTGATCCTGTTTATGACATTAATATTTTTAATAATATATCTATCGGATGACAAGATGTAGTCGATTTCGTTGTGCGTGATGCCATCTGGTGACACCCAGGTCCATCGTCTTTGCGGTTTCTTCATATAGAAACTGTTGACTATGTGCATGCTCTGTCCAAAGGCAAATTGAGTGAGTCGAGCGCCTCGCTCGTTTCGATCTCCTAACCCAAAACTACCAACTGTGTCATCACAGTCCAGTTCTTGCCTTCGTCCCACTTTTGCATTAAAGTCACCAATAACCATGTTCCAGGTGCCTTTATTTTCGTCGCATGCTCTGTTAACAAGATCGTAAACATCTTCTACATCTTCATCTGAATATGCAGATGTTGGTGCATATACCTGAACAAGAGTTAGAGTTTTGGTAGGTGTTAGTTGGAACTTGAGCACAGCGACACGTTCAGAGTATCCTAAAAATTCAATTATGTTGTCCTTCCACTTCTTTGCCACCATGAAGCCCACATGTTGGCCACTGGTTTCACCGAAGTGGAAGAACACGGCATCGTCTCTTTCCTCTGTTTGCTCACCTTCTCGTCTCACTTCTGAAAGTCCCAAAATGTCCCAACTAATATCCTTTAGGGCATTTACAAGCTCAATCAACCGCTCATCTTTCAGCAGCGTCCGAACATTGTATGTAAGAATGTTGAGTGTACCGGAGTCCTTTATGTAATTTGCCGTAATTGTCGTTTGACGGTTAGTCGAATATCTCGCCGGAGATTCTTAGCTCCCCTGACACCAGGGCTAGCCAGCACAACTGCTGGAGTCGCCGGGCACTTGGGGTTTTTTTTCAATACTAATATGATTTATATTCTTTTGTGTGAATGTTTAGTAATTGGAATAATAAATAATATTAAAATTTTTGTTGTGATTATTAATTTTAATATTTTGAGGTCTTAATAATAATTTCTATTTATTTACCGTTCTGATTTAATTACAAAATTAAAATTATAATTCACTGTTAATTTGATTATCTTTTATCACTATTATTCTGTTCTGTTATGACTATTATTATAATAAAGTGCAATTTTCTAAAAACCTTTTTTATTACACAACTGAAATATATTTTACCTAGAAACTTAATATTACTTACAGTTATGGTTTAATTGAACATACTGTTATAAAAAGGCCGTATTTAGACTTAAAACTATATTTTACTTTTATTTTTTAACAAACAAAGCTGTAAATGCATCTTAAAATTCGATAAGTAAAATAAAATTAAGCAAAAAAGGGCTTAAGCAGTACTTAGCCTCTGTATTTTATCATAGTATAGAACTTCGTAACAGACGTAAGCATGAGTAGTTACAGTATTCAAAATATTTAGAAAGCGATGATTAGAATAAAAAACATTACATTTGAGGATTGGTCTTAAATAAATAAGGAAAACGTCTGTAAAACTTTAAACATTAAATACTGATTACCAATTTAATTTAAGGTGTTTCGAATGTAAACAAAAAAAAAGGTTGTTTTTTTTACTATTTTTTGATACATAACAATAGATCATAGAGTCAAAAACAAAGTAGATATACCTGGTTAAACAGTTTTTTTGCTCCCCTGTAAAGTTAGTGAATTCCACTTACGCCTTTATTGGCCTGGGTGTGCGAGTTATTTTTAATGCACTTCTGCAATAAGGGTACCAAATGAAAGGGCTCGTTGAGAGCAACTCAAAGAATAACGTGACGTCATTATAAATCCAAGATGCTAGCAACCTACAAAAAGAACTGAAATCCCAACAAAAACATTTCATGTAAAATGTGGCCAATTCGAGCACATAAGGTTTGCCCTACCAAAAAGATATCAGATCTCATGTAGAACCAAGCTTCTGAATCTACACGGCCTAACTCTACCGACCCTATCTTCACAAATTCTACACATAAGTTAAAATGTATTGCTTGGCTGTTTCGTTACTTACTTTGGAAACTAAATATTACCTCCATGATATATATATGTAGATTCTGAAGCTTGGTTCTACATGAGATCTGATATCTTTTTGGTAGGGCAAACCTTATGTGCTCGAATTGGCAACATTTTACATGATGTGTTTTTGTTGGGATTAGATTTTAATCAAAAAAGTTTTCAGTTATTGGACATTACATAATAACCTAAAAAATGTATTTGACTGTATGTAATCATATTAAAATCAGTAGAGAATACCATAATACATTACTGTGCAAACTACTAAGATCATAGGATTGTCAGGTAGAATACAAATCGTTAAAACATGTAATAGTCAAACTTACCAAATTCTTTATTTCTCATTAGAATTACCGTTAACCGTCCGGACGCCGAGAAAAATAATTAATTTTGACCAATTACTGCCATCTATTAGAAATGTTTTAAACTTTTAAGTATTACCATTAAACGGAGTACATAAAGAGTCAGTTGCATTGTTAGACTCTTGAATCATAACCTTAATAAAAACGATTAAAGGGAGTTCTGTCCAATAACTGATTGCGTCCAATGACTGGTAGTTTACCCTATTTGCGCACACATTATGCAAACAAAAGTTTCATTAAAATCGGTTCGGTCATTTCGAAAAATAAGAAATTTAATGTTGTGCATGAAATGCCGTACGACGTACACGCACTTACGTAATGGCTCATTTTCATAAGTTGTTAGGGCCCGCATACGGGGTGCGAGTTATTTACCATAAAGTTACATCGTGTACGTAGAATTCATGCTAGGGCCTATGAGTTAACCGACAAGGTCTAACTCCATGTAAAAAAACAGGCGTTATTACGCCTGTTTTTTTACATGGAGTACAATATTATATTTAATATTGTACTACATTATTATCATCAAAAACCTTCCTTGCTTTACTAAAAGCCATTATTGACGTAAACAGAATGCTTTTAAAAATAAGTTAATTGTTCACAAGCTATTAGAAGCTCTTTTGATCAGTGAACTGAAGAGATATTTGATGTTTTACTTAATTTCCCTCTTGAAGGGATATTTAATTAATAATTTTTAATATCACCCTTTTAGTTGAAAAAGGTTGGAGATAAAAGAATTCGTTGGTGTTGGCGTATTTTTTGGGTTCCGTACCTCAAAAATAAAACCCTTGTAGGATTACTTAGTTGTTCGTCTGCTGTTCTGTAAAGACCATTTGTCTCAGGAACTCCTGGAGGTATCAAGCCGAATTTAATATCAAATTTAATAACTAGGTCTACAATCCCTTAGGGTGTGTCTACATCTGGCGAATGCGCCGCAAATGCGCAGCGCGCCGTTGCAAGGTGCACGCGCGCAGATCAACATCATCATCAAACCATTGCTGTGAATGCGCGCGCCCAGCTCGCGCGCAGCTCGCAACCGCCGCGCGAGCTGCGCATTCGCGGCGCATTCGCCAGATGTGGACGCACCCCAGCACAGAAAAAATCTAACTTCTAAGTCGACGCAGTCAAAATATAATTTTATATTTCATTTTGTCAAAGATTTTGACGATCACAATGCATTATCAAAATCTATATTATAGTGCTTTCCGTTGAAGTGGGCAAGAAGAGAAAACTTACAATATGGTAATGAATAGCAGTATCACAGAAAAAAACCCACCCCTCCTTATTTCCTCAATCTAGCAGAGCACCTACCTCTTGGTTCTGAACTGCAGTGGCCGATCTTGAAATCCCTCAATCGATTGCGAGCCCAGGTTGGCCACTGTAAAAATAACCTGGTCAAATGGGGAACACTAGACTCATCCCAAACACAATGCCAGTGCGGAGCCTTAATACAGGATATGCCCCACCTCATTTCGTGCCCATCCTGCCCAACCACCTGCACCTTCCAGGATTTGAACGAGGCGAATGACAGAGCTGTGCGGGTATCTACGTATTAGTCGGCATGCAACTTGAGTACATCGACATGCAAAGAAGAACAGGAAAAAACCAAAACAAATATGTATATACGTATTTATAGTCCATTTCATACAAAATGAGTGCACACGCTCGCAAGTTTGATAACTTTTTCTTTGCAAGCAGGTACTCAATTATTACAGCAATGATTTTTGAATGAATTATTATCTATAACGGAACCCTTTACAGTCAGACACAGACACGTTTGTTTAAACATATTTCAGTAGTTTTTACGCGTTCATTTAGAATTTTGACAGTCAATTCGGTTTGTAATCTGCTTGTATTACATATTATAATTCAATCATGATTAGAAATATCAGTAAAATGGGTCTTAACAAACATTAAAATTGATGCTATGAAGGTTCCGTTTATTCTTTTGGGGTATGATACCTACCATACTTTTGAACGACTGCACCGAAATTGAGTTTTTTTTGTTGTGTTTTATATTTATCTGGCTAGCCTTTTCCCAACTATATTAGGATCGGCTTCCAGTCGAACCAGATGCAGCTGAATATCAGTGTTTTACATGAAGCGACTGCCTATCAGACCTCCACAACCCAGTAACTGGGCAATACGGTACTCCATGGTAAGACTGGTTGACAGACTTTCGAGCATCTGACTAACAGTAACGACTGTCAAAGATCTACAAATGACAGCCGGGACCAACAACTTTACGTGATTTCCGAGACATGGAGGAAACTCGCTATGACAGATGGTCACCCATCCACAGACCAACCTCGGCAAGCGCGCCTTAACCCGGAAGATTGACCTGTGCGGCTGCAATTATTTAGCTACGAGTCCACGAGGTTTGTTGTGTTTAATATTGTCAGGATAAAATATTTTGTCAGAAAATTTTCGAGAAATCTACCTGGTAGGTCGAAAATGTATCCCGGCAAACAAAATAAAAAATAACCGACTTCTAAAACAAACACAAAAACGTGCAAAACTACTTTTTAAACATGCAAAATGAGAATTTTGAAACCGGTCCATAATGTGTGGAAAAATTGGTGAACCCACATAAAAAATACAGGTCGAACATAGAACCTCTTCCTTTATATTTTGAAGTCGGTTAGTAATATCCTTAATTTCATTTAAAAACTTACTTTTTCAAGTCCTGAAAACAGCCACAGAAGAAATTTAGAACAGGCCGAAATCCGCGAAAAACAACGTAGCATTGCAGAGAATTGTAGAAAATAAACTACGCGTTTCAATCCTTGCAACCAGACTATTGCACGAACTGTTTTAACATATCGCACCTTTAAAGTAAAACCGTTACCAAACGAAATTATACAATTTTACAGGAGAGCCAAAATTAGAAAAAAGTCACCATTTTTTGTGAATAAAATCTGAATGCAGGGTTCTATAAGACGTAGGTATAATAAGGTGTTATTAAAGATCTCTGTTTACTTTATAACACGTGATTTAGAAAAGTTTTTATTTTAATTTATTGTATTATTTATTTTAATTTATATTATTATAGTAACACTTTACCATTAATAATTTTGGCCATTAAAACAAAAAACTGTGTTTAAACAAATTAAAACACTTTTCCTGTAAAAAAAATTAACATCTTCATTCATTTTTGTGACATTCAGCGCCGTGTTTATCCAAATAATAACAGTTTTACTTTAAACTTCCGTTATCAGTCTTCCATAAACACGTTCTTATTGGTATAGACACATTATTGTATTTCGTGAGCCGATCATAATTCGGTTTAGTAACGCTTTGAATTACCGCCAGATGGCGTAAAATACAATATTTTGAAAAAATGACAAGTTTATGTTGAAGTTCACGTATATTTTACATAGATGGCATTGATAACTCAATTCACGAAAATTTTCGTTTAGTAACGGTTTTACTTTAAAGGTGCGATATTCTACAGTGTAGAAACATGTTTTTATAGTTTTAAGCTAAATGTGCTTCAGTATTTTAGCCCGTTTTGTGAAGACTACATTTTTTTAAATGATTTTGTTTTTGGTAACACTCGCTTATTTTTTAGAAGTCGAATTTTGTGATTGATATTTTACCGATCTATCGGTATTTTTAGGTGATTATTGTCCTTTATCCTCCAGGGTCGTTCCGTGACCCCAGCAGGCACTCACTGTTTGAGCCGGGTATGATCCCTGGGGATCATTCTCATGTGGACAGAAACGCAACTCGTCATATTCGCAACTCGTCATCTCTCAGGATGGACTCGCAACTTGTCAGAAACGTAACTCGACAGAAACGCACTTTGTCAGAAACGTAACTCGTTAGATTCGCAACTCGTTAGATTGTTTTTTTTTTTAAATAACGTGTATTTATAATATGAAGTTCATCAACAATATCCTATTTATTAATTTTATTGTTTGTCGAGCTGCGTCTTTGAAAATCTGACGAGTTGCGAATCTGACGAGTTGCGTTTTTGACGAGATGCAGTTCTGACGAGTTGCGATTCTGTCTACATGCGTTTTCTGACGAGTTACGAATCTGACGAGTTGCGTTTCTGTCGACATGAGAATGATCCATCCCTGGCGTGTCCGGCATTTGCGCCTACGGTTGCCCACTGAGTCATGGGGTGTTCGCGGGTCTAAACAAGTAACTGTGACCGTATAATGTAGAAGGCCATTGAAGGAATATCGTAAAATTAGAGACTTTACTCATGGCGCGATGCGACGCAATGCGACGCGATTTGAAAGAATTCCAACAACAAGTGAAAATCAACCTTGCCACTAAGTAACAAAGATGCGATTCGATTGACTTGACGTTGTCATGGCCATCGTGTTTTGTTTTTCATCTATTCATAGATAACAAAGTATGTCTTATGTCGTAGTGGTAAGGTTGATTTTCACTTGTAGTTGGAATTCGTTCGAATCGAGTCGCATTGCGTCGCATCGCGCCTTGAGTAAAGTCCCATAGTCAGCACGAGTCTGACAGTCCCTTTCACTCCATCCAGGGTAGGTGGACTGATCATTAGATGATTATATTATTTCTTAAAAAAGAGGATCGTGAGGTGGAGGATGCTTAGTCTTTTTCAATGGAGTTGATATTTACATATATCCCGGCGGCAAAAGCTGTTGACTAGTGTCACAGAGAACTTAACACTAGGTACACATTGCTACAACGTGTTCTAATACGTCATTCTCTTGTTTCAGATCCCTAAAAATGTACCTTCTATGGATTTACTTCGCTTCAGCAGTTCTCATAAATTCATGTAAGTACATAATTTTAATAATTTTTATTTTCTGTTTATAATATGACCCTTATTTCTGTGTTATTACATTTCAGATCGCCTTAATGTTTAATAAAAAGATACGAAACCTTTTACTTTGACTAATATTTTAATTGGGTACCTACTTAAACATCTGTTACGGAATTTTAAGTTTATGGATCAAGCGAATTTGGAATTTTTTCTATAAAAAAAAAATAAAGTTTTAATAAAATAACCCAGACCTCATTAATTTGCAGGAGGCAAGAGATTCAGAATTTTGTAATTACTTATATTCCGTATTTTTAGTATCGATTCTGATGACAATATTATTATAAAGAAAAAAAAAAGTAAAATTCCTATTATTACTATAGTCCGCCACTGTCAATAAAACGGTTCAAAGTTCTACGATAAACTCATTCACAAACATTCATTCGTTCAAACTCACTTTAAAACAATGGCATTGCACCCGACACACGTCAGTTTCGTCACCAAATACAATTTTCGAACACCGAAAACAAAGCTTCGCATTTTTTTATATACTAGCTTATGCCAGCGGCTTAGCCGGGGCGGGGAATTAGTTTTGTTGGGGCAATCCCACCGCACTATTTCCAAACCACTGCAACTCGACACTGTGACATGATTAATTAAAAAAATAATTTTCCTATTTAAACTGCGAAAGGTCACTCATTCATCACGATATCTCGGAAAAAACAAGTACGGGGGTTTAAAATTTGGCATAGAGGTTCGTTTTAGAACGTGTGTGCTCACTAAGATGAGATTTTGCGAAATTGGACCCCTAAGGGGTTGTTCTTGGGGTTAACAGCTTGTATAAAACTTTGCCACGTGGACGAAGTAGCGTTTAATAATTATATTATAATAAGGATAGGCCCCGTTTTAAAGCGAGAAATAAAGTAATATGGGAATTGAAGAGATGCGAAAAATGTTAGGATTGTAACAGATGGCGTTACTCCGGTGGCGCTACTCCAATAAGGGCTGATTTTTGAATAGTCAGATAACTTTTATCTGAGTAATAAAAATGGCGGTTTGACAGCTTAACTATAGAAAATAATGTCAAACCGCTATTTTTATTCCTCAGATAAAAGTTATCAGACTATTAAAAATCAGCCCTTAATAAACTTAAAATTCGATTAAAGCAATTCGAAACCAAAAATCTATTGAAACAGAATCAACCCAACAGATTGGGGTAGGTTGATGTGCTTGCATATACCTACGTACGTTTTAGTCCAAGAGCTACTGAACCCTGCGACAAACGGTCTTCCTGTAAGGTTAGAAATTTGTACACGTAATATTTATAGCATGCTAAGAGCAATAGCGACGACCTGGCAGGCGTCAGCCGTGCACATCATTAGACAATTTAATTTTCAAAGTGTAAAAAAAATGAAAAAAAAAACTTGTTCCTGTAAGCTTAAAAATTTAACAGGATGTAGTTTATTTATTGTAAATCTTGGAAAAAAAATGACAGGCGATTACAAGGTGCACAAGTATGTGACAGGCGAATTGAAAAGTGCAAAGTTGATGAGGAAAAATAAACTTTCTCCTGTAAGATCAAAATTATCTCGCGTTTGGCTGAACTGATTTTGATGCAATTTTCAGAAAAGTGTGCGTTACATTCCGAGAAAGGTTTTAATATACAGGGTGAATTTTTCAACTGGGCGTGGATGGCTATCTCCGAAACAATGAGGAAAATCGAAAAAAGTTGAAAGGAATCTCGAGGCCGATTTTGACCAAAATAAAACTGCATCATTGGATTTTAGAAAAATCAATAATCCTGGCCAGGAATCGAACCCGCTGATTTTGGAAAAAAAATCACAGCCTGTATTATTACACCATTCGATAGTGTTGCTAATAAGGTTCAAATTCTGGGAAGCAATCATATACGGCAAACTTTAGGAAAACATATAATTGAAAAAAGAAACTGATGAATGTTCAAGACGATAACTGTATTCGGAACATAAGTTAACCGTTTCTTCTTTGAAATAACAAAAATAAGCGTATTTTTGTTCAACTCAATAATTTCGCATTGCTGAATACACTGGGATTGTTGAGACATCAAATCCACTGAATTATTGAAAACAATTATAAATAAATTATGGCACCAGTAGAACATAGTAACATAGAAATATAGCAATTTCATGAAAATCTGCTATTTCCTTAAGTTTGCCTTGTATGATCACTTCCCAGAATTTGATCCTTATTAGCAACACTATCGAATGGTGTAATAATACAGGCTGTGATTTTTTTTCCAAAATCAGCGGGTTCGATTCCTGGCCAGGATTATTGATTTTTCTAAAATTCAACGATGCAGTTTTATTTTGGTCAAAATCGGCCTCGAGATTCCTTTCAACGTTTTTCGATATTCCTCATAGTTTCGGAGATAGCCATCCACGCCCAGTTGAAAAATTCACCCTGTATATTAAAACCTTTCTCGGAATGTAACGCACACTTTTCTGAAAACGGCATCAAAATCAGTTCAGCCAAACGCGAGATAATTTTGATCTTACAGGAGAAAGTTTATTTTTCCTTATCAACTTTGCACTTTTCAATTCGCCTGTCACATACTTGTGCACCTTGTAATCGCCTGTCATTTTTTTTCCAAGATTTACAATAAATAAACTACATCCTGTTAAATTTTCAAGCTTACAGGAACAAGTTTTTTGAAGTGAAAACTTCTTTAGCGGCGTTGTACACTTTTTCTGTAATGGGTAAAAAATTTAAAACTCGCGTCAGGGTCACGTGACCCTGATCGAAAATGAGTAAGACGTCATTCAAATTAGTTAATTTCATATCTGTACTACTCCAGTTTTAAAATAAAACATAGTAACAAAAAAGTTTTCACTTCTACCGGCACTCCTGGAGTGCAACCTTTTTTTGAAGTGAAAACTTCTTTAGCGGCGTTGTACACTTTTTCTGTAATGGGTAAAAAATTTAAAACTCGCGTCAGGGTCACGTGACCGTCAGGGTCACGTGACCGTCAGGGTCACGTGACCCTGATCGAAAATGAGTAAGACGTCATTCAAATTAAAAATAAAACATAGTAACAAAAAAGTTTTCACTTCTACCGGCACTCCTGGAGTGCAACCTTTTTTTTTTTCAATTTTTTTTACACTTTGAAAATTAAATTGTCTAATGATGTGCACGGCTGACGCCTGCCAGGTCGTCGCTATTGCTCTTAGCATGCTATAAATATTACGTGTACAAATTTCTAACCTTACAGGAAGACCGTTAGTCGCGGGGTTCAGTAGCTCTCCAGCTATTTGTATAAGCCTCA
This sequence comes from Agrotis clavis, assembly GCA_954870645.1. Classification (NCBI taxonomy): domain Eukaryota; kingdom Metazoa; phylum Arthropoda; class Insecta; order Lepidoptera; family Noctuidae; genus Agrotis; species Agrotis clavis. The sequence continues at coordinate 14,885,548 of OX940941.1, forward strand.
CAAAATAATCACCAACTCACCGACACGCTCGGTTACTCCCATTCATTCGTTCACTCATTGACTCGGTCTTCCATTCACTCGTTTGGGTTCAGTTCACATAAAAATGTTGTAATGAGAACGAATTTTTTGTAACATAGCGAGTTGGGGTAAGAATTTGTGCTATGTTTGGGATTTGGGTGACCCTAAAAGGGTAGGGTTGCCACTTACATTTTTATGGGGTTCTGGTATTTTAATGCCTGTGATGTATTAGGAACAGATATTGAAATTAAACAAGTATTAGAAAACGACATTTGATCTGAAAAGTGAGAACAATTTTTTTAATCAAGTCCATGGAGTTTCTTGCTACGATTTGGAATTGGCAATGACAATATTACACAAAATATTATGCCTCGTGATAGTGACTGTTACTTGGGTAATTTGAAATAAATGCTTTGAGTTTTAATTTTAGATTGTTTATCTTAAGGCTTTTGATTTTATGTACAACTAGCTGTGCCCGCGACTTCGTTCGCGTGGATGTCGGAACTCAACAATTTATTTTTTATAGAAATTAAGGATTTTTCTAAAATATAATGTAGCCTAAGTTACTCCTTATTACATCAGCTACCTACCAATAGAAGTCCCGTCAAAATTGGCCCAGCCATTTCATAGATTAGCCATTACAAACAGACAGACAGGTAGACAGACAGACAAAAATTGTAAAAAATGACATTTTTGTGTATGTACCGTATTCGTATGCATGTAGCAAAAAACGGTTATTTCAATATTACAAACAGACACTCCAATTTTATTTATATGTACATCATAATGTACAGATAGATGTAGAGATGATAAATAATACTTGTCTTTAAATTGTTGACAACCCTAATTCCAGCGACAAATTCACTAAGAAATTGAAACTACTAGAGAAAGTCCTGTCCTTATACTGATCGCCTGGAATAGACATGTAATTAAAAACTAAAAACTTCTATTGTCGAAAAAAAAAAGAAATATCGTATGGAATAATTAATTTTTGATATTTTAATTTAGTCCTTTGATAAAAACTTAGGAATAATTTAGTGTACTTAACTCATTTTCGACAATATCGGACTTATACCCTTTTTCACTAGAGGCACAGAATTTTCCTCTTGGGAGTTATGTTTATTGGAGAATATTTTGTAGGTAGCAATTTTGGGATTGGGATAATTTAATTTAGTGGGTGTTTCGTTTTAGACCGTTTTTCTAGTCCAGTCAGCAGGGATTTTTGCCCTATAAAAGGTGGTGTAGTTTTTTTTTTATTTACTCGTATATTGCTCAAGTAGGTATATGCTATTCATGAAAAAAAATAGTCCGCTATTGACGGCACGATTAGTGCAGTGGTTGAGCGATCGACTGATCCGTCACGTGTTACGAGCTCGATACCCAAAACCGACAAAAAAAATGGATCCATTGTCGATGGAGGTCATTGTCGTTTCATTTCATATCGTAGACGCATACAGAGTATATATAGGATGACTGGTAATTAGTGTACGATACTTTAACACGCGATTGTGCTCATGATAACCAACTACGGGAACAAACCTGAAATCGCGAAAAAAAATCAGCTGTTCTGTACATTTATGTTTGCCTAATGTACTGAACAGCTGATATTTTTTTCACGATTTCGGCTTTGCTCCCATAATAAAAATTGTTTGATAACATGAGCACAATCACGTGTTTTAGTATCGTACACTAATTGCCAATCACCCTATATATACAGTGTGTCCGGACACGAACTAGCGATACTTGAAGGGGATATAACAGACTCATTTTCATGATAATCATCAAAGATATTTGCATTTTATTGTACATACCCCAGTTCGACAAACCAAAACACTAAAATAGCTGCCATTTGCGATGTGTTGGAGTAAGAATTTTTTTAAAGCAGTTTTGTCGATGAAAATGAGTCTATACTCGTAATACCTATCACCTTCAAGTATCGGTAGTTCGTGTCCGGATACACTGTATAATAACATTCTAAAAGACACAAATAAACAAATAAGTAATTATTGAAGACACTTTTTAAATCTGTCCGTTGGTTTGAAGTAGTCTGCGGTCTCCAAAACAGCGATACTGATTTTGTCGTGGCGATCGTTAACCCTCTCTTGTTTTATAAAATCAAAGCAATTTGAACAACACAAATACTTCAAAACAAGTATCTTGTCGTTACTTGAATGCGCAACAAATTGATTCAGTTGTGAAGTGATACGTAGAATATAATTGAGTTTGGCTCAAAAGCATACAAACAATTCTAAATGTGGCTATGAAAACAGCGGAGAGAGCTAGAATTAAACTCGGTTGGGGTAGAATTTAATATATGTACAGTCACGAGCAATAACCTTTAAACACTTAACAAAATTCAAACGCAATTTACTCGTAAAATACTGGTTTCCACTTTGAAATAAGACCTATTTCGTAATAGTATGGCTTCCATACTATTGCTCGTGACTGTACAGCATTACTTACTTGAATTTGTATTCAAATATAACTTCTATCAATAAAATTAATAAGACGCAAAATTGCTTTTCTGTGGACTTATAGAGATGTCATCGCTCGCAGGGTTAGACTTTTATTGTGCGTATAGCTAAGGATTAGAATTCACTGCTGGAGTCGTTTTTCTAATATCTAAATTTTGGGGTCTCAAATCAAGAGTGAAGAGCAATCTTGAAGAGCATGCTTCACCATCGATCACGTCTTTGCTTACCATCAACGAGACATTGGTCAAATGGGGATGCACTCTTCAAACAATGAAAATAAATAAAATACTCTAAATCATTTTAAAGATTTTTAAACTATCACTAACACATAAAACGGTTTTCTACCTATTTATAATTGTTTGTTTCTGTTATTTCTTTACTAGCTGCATTTTGGATAAAAAAAAATCGTTTAGTTAAATTGTACATAATGTTATTAATTAATTTATTGCATATGGGGTGTTTTTGAGCACATAAAATGATCCCTTATTCTAAAAGTAATATTAAACATCTACCTGAATAATAATAAAAACAGTAAATATCCCATTTTAAGTAAATGATAATAGGGTTTCTACATAACATTCATGGACCTAAAAAAAAAGGCGGACGGAACTTCACTAAGAAACGATTGAAGCACCACAATGGCGGCGGCGTAAATATGTGTGCGTGTGTATAGGGATGCCAGATGAAGGAAAAAATTACCCATTTTTAAACAATATTTAATTAAGATCTCCCTTGAACTTAGTTTAATTACATTTTTTGTGACGGATACCTATTTTTAAAATAAAGGTAAAATTATTTAAGCACATTGGATATTAAAATATTTACAACTCGTTTAATGTTAATAAAGTTTTACAATCCCTTTTGGTGATTCAAATTTTTGTAGACTTGTCTTTTGCTATCGACACATCTAGAAATCCCTTCTAATTTACTTAAGGTGAAACAAGTCAACATTTTTTCCATAGAAACTTCGTTGGGGTTTTACTCCACTATTTGACAAAGTACAATCGACAAATTTGAATCATGACCCACCATAAGGTTATTTTCTTACAGACATTCAAATGCAATTAGGTCCACATTCGTGTAAAATATGCATATCCATGGTAACGACCTTGATCTTTGTTATTTTGACGGATTCAAACGACTTATTTTCAAAATGGGTCATGATTCCACTTTGTTGATAGTACATCCAAAGTTGAACATTGTATCGTTTTGTCTCATTATTAATTTTGTCTGTACGGAAGCAGAATTTTGAAATAACAAGCCATTAAAAAGTTACGAGCTTCCAAAGATTCGTTTTTATTGCTAATTTTAACACAACTTTGGGCGTAAATTAGAAATTAAAGACGCATCAAATTTCCAAAAGAAAGTCCATACCGACACAGCACATTTATCGAAGAATTCCATAAATTTTATTTGGAATTGATTGATGCAGTGGTTTTTTCATAAAACCCCTTCTCCCAAAGGCCGTTTCGTATTTTTTTACGCTAGCCTTTTACTCTGAATGATCGTGCATCTCACTGTATAATGTTTTCCCCTGTTTTCTCCACGGGGGGATGACGCTCGCGGACACATGAACAATATGGCTCGATTTCAGGTGATATTTCACCTGGTTTCATGGTTTTTGACCATGCCTGCCAGTGAGTTCGAGCTCGCGACTAGCGCCGCCTTAAGGTCAAACAAGTCAACATTTTTTCCATAGAAACTTCGTTGGGGTTTTACTCCACTATTTGGCAAGGTACTTCCAAAATCAAACATGGTATCGTTTTGTCTCATTATTAATTTTGTCTGTACGGAAGCAGAATTGTAAAATATGAAGCTATTAAAAAGTTACGAGCTTCTAAAGATTCGTTTTTTTTGCTAATTTTAACACAACTTTAGGTGTAAATTAGAAGCTAAAGAAGCATCAAATTTCCAAAACGAAGTCGGTACCGACACAGCAAATTTATCGAAGAATTTAATAAATTTTATTTGAAATTAATTGGTGCAGTGGATTTTTCCTAAAACCCCTTCTTCCAAAGGCTTTTTCGTATTTTTTTACGCGCGCCTTTTACTCTGAATGATCGTGCATCTCACTGAATAATGTTTTCCCCTGTTTTCTCCACGGGGGGATGACGCTCGCGCATACATGTACAATATGGCTCGATTTCCGGTGAAATATCATGGTTTTTGACCATGCCTGCCAGTGAGTTCGAGCTCGCGACTAGCGCCGCCTTAAGTGGTGAAAACGAATGTTTAAGTATTTTTCGGCTATAAATATTTAATTAAAGCTATTTTATGTTCCATTCCTACACGTCTACATTCCTATTCCATGTCTACACTCCCTTATTATTTTTATACAATCATTTTTCCATGCATCATTTGCCGTGGGAAATCTGTAAGAATATAGAAGAATACAATAACGATAAATAGTAACATTAAAAAATGTAATTCTCCCAATTTTAAAATAATTTGAACCTTGAAATAGTTGCAACACTGATTGATTTCGAGATGTTTATTAAATTTATTGACGTAAAATCGAGAAATAAGCTTCAAATTGACATGCTTAACTATGAAAAGAGAATCCCCTGGCTTTTTTAATGGAACTACTATGGTTTAGACAACTTTTTGCAACACATGACGGCATACTTTGATTTTTATTAGACAAAATTTAATAACACCGTATAAAACCGCGAGTGTCGTTCGAAGCGTAATGGCCGACGGCTGACTTACTATGGTGTGAATGTGTGCGTGCTGGCTTGTCCACATTAGCGCACTGACTTACTATGGGTGCTTCAATTGTTTCTTAGTGAAGTTCCGTCCGCCTTTTTTTTAGGTCCATGATAACATTGTTCTTACAATATAAAAATGATTAAAAAAAAATATCGTTTTATCGAAAAACAGAATACAATAGTTAATATAAACACAATAAGTTTCGTTAGGTACGTTTCTAACACGTACGAATTTTTATAAGTCGTTGAACAAATAGGTCGCTATAATATTTTTGTAACTGGCTACAAAATAAAATTGATGAACGAAGGATTATTTTCAATAGACTAGGACTGGGTACTCTCGCCAACGAGTAGCAGATTGAAAATAAAAGTTACTCGTCTTTATTGTAGGGTTTGATAGGTAAAAAAAAACAAATCTTTTAGTGGTTTTCCATTGTTTGTTAAAAATAAACATAAAAATCTAAACAACATTATTTTAGCCGTACAAAAATATTACAACTGCCTCATTATCTGTTATTCGATTCCATGTTATTGGGTGTTTTCTATCACTTATGTGGCTAAAATATTGTGTTCCATATTTTAAGAAGATTTTAGCCATGAGCTTTATGTATGTATGGCAAACTTGGTACCGCCTCAGAATTGTTTCTTTTTTTAAATTATATTTACTCACGTTTTAAACCTTCCTTGGACTTCCAAAAATAATTCAAATCGAAAATTAGTCTAAACGCTCCAGCCGCTCTTGAGCTTAAGCGAGACTAACGAATAGCAATTGATTTTTATATATTGAGGGCTGATTTTTCAATAGTCAGATAACTTTTATCTGAAGAATAAAAATAGCGGTTTGACAGTTTATCTATAGAAAATAATAATTATGTCAAACAGCTATTTTCATTTCTCAGATAAAAGTTATCTGACTATTAAAAAATCTGCCCTTAGAAGATAATTATAGACTTACTTATTCAAAACAAAATTATCTTTAGAAATTTAAAATAGTAAATTAAAATAAAGCGAAATTTAACTTAACTATTATAGAGCATGAATAAATTTAATTTCCGCTTCCTTAATGTCCACAACGAATTGAAATGTCAATTCTCGAACAAATTACTTTGGAATTTAAAATAAGAATTGAACTCTTACATTGATTGCAAGACTCATTAATTCCATTCGTTCTTCCAATCTTCCATTCAGTCATTCGTTCTATCCGAGTTAATTTAGTTCAGCTAATATTGTCTGTGCAGTCGTTTTTAATTAATACCGTCATATTTTTTTATTATTTCTTTTATAAAGTTTGTATCGGAAAAATTCTCGTTCCAATTTTCTTCGGAATTGAATGGATATTTATTATACGGTGTAGGTATTGAAAAATTGACAATTGTTAAAGAAATTCTAATTTGTAAAAGAATTTAATATCAGATTTGTCATAAAAATGAGTATACATTTGCTATTTGAGTCCTTAGATTCAATATTGATTGACTGACAGATGTGGAATATTGAGGTTTGGGACATATTTGGTACACACGCTTCTGTGTCAACCGCATGTCTACATGCAAGTGTGTACATAGGAATGTATGTAGGAATATACATTTGCTATAAATGTATGTCACTGTATACATTGAATGTAATCATGTTCTGTAACCGCACGTATAAAAGGCGTTTACTCATTGAGTTAGGAATATTAAATATTAATTGAAAGCGTTTGGAACTGCGTTTTGATCTTTGCCTTACAGTAAGTTTATTAGTGATTGAACTAACGGATTAAATAAATTACTATTTTGCAAGCAATTTTTTGTTTGTTTCTAAAATTACTATTTTGTTTTTTTTTTTTCGGAAAATACTTCAGTGACCGCTAAAAATTAAGGGTGATATCTTTTCATAAAGATGGATCAAAAGAAAAAAATAACTACGTAAAAAGTTTGTCCAAAAAGGAACGGTGAAGGTATAGTCGTGGTGGCAACCACTGTATAAATTTAAAAATAATAAATTCACAAAGTAATACGACCTATTCAACTCGTAAGTTGGGGCCGATACCACTGTGTCGCCACTACTCTAGATTATGTAGTACGAGCAAGCCTTTTGCTAACAATACCATGGCTGCTTACAAAAATACTCCACAAGTTTTAATCAAAAAGAACGTGTTTCTTTACCAAGAGAATACAGGGTGTGTCTTTATCCAAGCCAAAGGCAAAACACAGAAACTATAACCCCTACTTCAAACACGCTTCACCATACAGCCACAATTCACAAAAGTTACATTATTAAGGCACTAGAATGAAAGCCCGTGTTTCGCCCGAGGGGTGTACCTGATGTGGTACATGATGCTGTTTATAATATGTGCGTTATGTTCGTGTTGTGATGTCAATGTAAAGGGGTGAACGGGTTGTAGGTAAAGGGTGCATTTGATTTGTGGTGCTGTGATTTCTAGTACAGTCGACAAAGTTGAATTATGACCCACCATAAGCTTATTTTCCTACAGACATTCAAGTACAATTAGGTCCACATTCGCGTAAACATACATATCCATGGTAATGACTTTGATCTTTGTCAATTTGACGGATTCAAACGATTTTTTGCCAAAATGGGTCATGATTCAACTTTGTCGATTGTACATACAAAGTACGTATTGCAAATATATCTACAACTATGTAGTAGTATAAGTACCTAGGTATATATTTTCTTGTCTAATATCAATGTAGGCCATTATTAAAAAATATACACTCAATAGTTTAAATAAATCTCAAGGATATTGTTGGCCAATTCAGTACGAAAGCAGTAAGTTATTGCCACAAGTTTAAAGTAGGTATTAAAGTTTTTAGTGTGAACGAAATATTATAAACGAAAAAGTTTTGACAAAACTACTATAAAAAGTAAGTCGTTACTCCAAACATTGGGTTATAAAAAATAAATATTCAAACGCAGTATCCAGAATTTATATTTCATATATTTCAGAACAACCCCCTTACTCCCCCAATTTAATAAAACACACTGTATATTACAAAATATATTACAATAGTACATTATTATAATATCTTATTATTATTGTTTTTCCTTGGTAATGTAAGGCCTGATGTCATATTGAAATTCAGAGGCGAGTTATTTGGAAATTATGCATGAGCATGTCTGGTTCAGGCAAAGAAAGTAAAAGAAATAAAGCTGTAATGGCTTGTATTTACATTTTTCTTCGGAGACTTGGATTTCTATATTCAAAATATTTTGTTTGCAACAACAGACTGTCTTAGTTCTAAGTTTGTTTTAAAAAGTACTCTATAATAAATATATTTTAAGCCGGAAGCTGGCCACATTTTTTTAATTATTAAAAATGGGAATATACACAGGGTATAAAGCCTGAGTCGTGGTTACGTTTACAAACAGAAACTCACATACATGAACAACCAGACGCGGAACAATTCTACTTGTAGGTAAAACAAATATTTGTTCCGTGCGGGAATCGAACCCGTGACACGCTACGCAGCAGTCCACTCGCTCAGCTACTGCATAACCGTATATAAACAACTATAAAACACATTTTACCTCCTCCAAAATCACTTAACACCACCCCTAAACTTTCGCATCCCAGCAAAAACGCAATCAATGCTTCATCAAACTTGTATGCGACAAATTCAATATAAAACCGCGCCAATGAGTAACTAGTTACGAAGTAAGTTAGTGCGGCAAACGCCGACTGATCAATATGTATGTTGTGGTGTACATTGTACATCAGGGAATAGTTGAAACAAGGGAAGTTTAGAGTGGTTTAAATGTCTTGATTGTTATTTACTCAAGTTTTAGAAGATTTAAATGACAAAGTCGTACCGAACTTGCTTCACACACCAGATATTCCTGTGTCGGATAGGGAAGGAAGAAACGCCACGCGGACCCTTTTTTTGTGAAAAATCATCAAATGAGTCCACCCAGAGCTTGACGGGAAAGACCGTTAGACTTGCACTGACTAACGATGATCCCTTAATAGACCTCAGGCTCCAGGTTCATAGTTAAAACCGCGCCAAACTAGTTACGAAATAAATTAGTTTGACAAACGCCGACTGATCAATATGTATGTTGTGGTGTACATTGTACATCAGCTTTGACAAGTTTGTTGTATAAGAGAATAGTTGGGACAAGGAATGTTTAAACTCATTAATTGTTTTTTTTTTAAACGCATTAACGCATGCGACGCGCATCGTAAAGATGATTTTTTTGAGGAAAGAAAAATTTTAAGATTGCAAGTGGGATTCGAACCCGCGTCTTCTGGATAGGTACTACAGACGCCTTAACCAACTAGGCTATTGCAACCCACACTTGCAAGCTGAAATTCTCTATTCCTCGTTTACGCTTTTCGGTAGCGTAGCGCCATCTCTTGGATTAGTGTTTAACTAACTTCCACCCAACACGTTGACATTACAGCCAAATCAATGTTGTATAATGAGATAGCAACTACCATACTTATTAATTGTTATAACAATTAATAAGTATGGTAGTTGTAAGTGTGGTAATTGGTAAGTGTGGGTTGCAATAGCCTAGTTGGTTAAGGCGTCTGGAGTACCTATCCAGAAGACGCGGGTTCGAATCCCACTTGCAATCTTAAAATTTTTCTTTCCTCAAAAAAATCATGTTTAAAGTCGTTTAATTGTCTTGATTGTTATTGACTCAAGTTATAGAAGATTTAGATGACAAAGTCGCACCGAACTTCTTCACACGCCTGATATTTTTGATACTAACTCTCGCTGGTCTTGTGGTCGCCGGCGCGACTGCTGAGCGTTGGTTCTGGGGTTTTTTGATTCAGAGGTCGGGCAAAAAGTGCTATCGGGTTTTTCTATAAGAATTACTCGGCAACTAGCAACCCGAAGTTTGGAAGTTGGCGGTATGATACCACCGTGTCTCGGAAAGCACGGTCCGGTCGGACTGCCGTCCCATCGGAATTATGAGAGTAAAAGAGCAAAGAGTGCACCTGTGCCATTTATTTCCCTCGCAGATGGGTAATCTCCGATGACATTGGCCGGAAATCGACCGAAACCGGTCAGGAGGACTATATTTTAATACACAAATCGAACGCGCCAGCCCGCGCCGAGGCGTTCACAAGTCGTGGACCACGACGCGGTGCGTGAAATCACGCGCCGTTTCAAGCTAGTGTCATCCTTGCTTCACACGGCTTGTGCCCAAAGAGAATTAAACCACTTGAGACCTCATAGACCGAATTCGCCTAGGCACACGACTCACCACTGCGGGTCGGGGGACGAAGAAAAAACAGCGGTTGTGATTGGCCGATGCAACAATGTCAGGACGAATGTTTCAAACATAGTGATGCACAAGTCCGTTTTGCTACAATACCCAATATCGATAAAATCGAACATAATGATGTCTGCATATTCTTTTTTTTTATTAACTATAGTAATTGGGCGTTAACTGGGTGCAAATAAAACACGTAACTCTGTTTTAACTTTATTTAAATTAATGCTAAAATTAAATCAAGGTTAATTTAATCACAAAAAAAAATCAAAAGAAAATATTTGCGACTAGGTTGGACGATCCTCCTGTACGAGACAATTATTTTAAAGTTAACTTACAACGAGGACATTATCATAGGAAGTTTCACAGGTACGTTATGATCATCAAATTTGCATTTCTGGGAGGGTATTTGATCGTAAGTTTGTCCTATTTATTGATACTAAATCCTGTAATTCACGAATCACATTGTTAGATTAGATCAACTTACTTGTGAGATATTTAGATGGCAAGGCCCGGGTAAATTAGAACCATGTATACATAGATCAGCCGTCTTATTTGGTAAAGCCTGTAAATTATAAAGTTTTTATTTTACATGTAAGTACTTCTTTTTTTTTCTAAAAACATACAAAATTTAACCGAAATACATATGTAAAATAGAACCAAAACAGACAAAAACAGAGTCGGTGTTGCTGAACTAAATAAACGGCGTCGGTTCTTTAAGGTTTCAAAGCAATCTTCCGTGAAATGCCTTGAACAAACAACGCTATATTTTTTTGGAAATCAATTTTCCTTGTTGACAGCATTGATCCACTTTTCTTTCACTTCTGGAATATTTGGAAATCTAAAATGTAAACATTAAGTAACGTTACTTTTTTACAGTTAGGGAACATCGTTATTTTTATCGACAATATTTTAAAGACTTAGTTTCGAAGTTGTCACAACACTACAGCAATGTATCTGTCTCTTTCTATTTATGCCTACAGATAGAAAGGGACACACTTATTGAAAATACCTAGTGAGAGTAAGGGACTTTTCAAAAAGACATCAACGCGGTGTACATTTTGTGTGCCCTAAACGTAAACAACCAGTTTAGCTTGAGCTCTGCAATTATTCATAATATTATCAAATTATAAATATATTTTACTTACCGATGAAAAGTTATGCCATCCTTTTTATAGCTGGATGTTCTAGACGATTTCCCACACCATTTAATTGAACAAGAACTCATAATTTATTTGATATTAAGCAGAAATATTTAAAAATGTTATCAAAATAATCGCGTGTGGAGAGATCCATTAACTGGTCAAAACTAAAATGGTCAGTCATATTTTCATCTAATATAAGTGCAATTTCATTGATGTGTCGTGAGCCTGAGTCGCCCGTATGAGCAGTCAAGAGGCTTTATTGTCTTTGCTTGTGCCAGAACGCGCCGCACCTTGCAACGCGTGCTGGTGTGCCTTGTATTTCATATAAAAAGCTTGATTCCCCTGACTGGAGGCTTTAGAGTAATTTAAGGCATCCACAGAAAAGTCCACTCAAAAAAAAAAAACGCCGCTCCTTGTAAAGCGAGTGGAAGTGTGTCGGAATTTTTCCGTTATGGGTCACCATCATTACACCTGTAGGTCTTGGAAAGCATAGGTAGAGAAAACATTAATCAGCCTATAATGTTTCATAAAGAGCAACATATTATGTTTTTATTTTTAATTCCAATCGTCGGCGGCCCTTGACACTAACTTGGTGGCCCCATATAATTGATACGGCTGATACGACGGTAACTACGCCTCTCCTTCTTGGACGTGCGAGAAACTGTTGAGAAACTTTTCCTTTTTTAAGTCGCTTTAAATAAACGTCCTAACAAACAAACTCCACTTGTTGACTCGTCACATTATTGAATTATACTCATCACTTTAGAAATTGCTAAATCAATTATATTCCAACATCCTTTATGCTTCCTCAATGTCAAACCTTTGTATTTGACAAATTCAATACAAAACCACATCAAACAGTAGCAGGTTACCGAAGTTCCTCGAAGTTTCCCGAGATTCCCCGAAGTTTCCCGAGGTTGCCCGAAGTTTCCCGAACAGATACTAATCAAGTGTTCCAATATCTAGGTAATTACATTGGTCGGGCAAACGGCGCTGAATAATTATGTTAGTTCAAGGTTATACCTACTTGTTTTTTAAATATAATTTGGTTATTATTTATTTTAGTACTTTTTTTCTTTTCTTTCTTTCTTACTTGGAGGACTTAAGCTAATTAAAACAGACAAATAATTTATAACAAATAAAATATTAACAAATAATTTTGTTATAAGAAAATTATAAATTACTAGCTATTGCCAGCGGCTCCGCCCTATACAAATTGAAAATTATCCCACAATTTAAAAAAAAAAACTTTTAAACAAATTTTTCTTTTATGATATTAGTAGTAAGAGGGATTTTATTTACCATAAAAAATCACTAACAGATTCTAAAATCTACTTCAAACTTGACCTTGATTTGCAATAAAAAAAAGGTTGCACTCCAGGAGTGCCGGTAGAAGTGAAAACTTTTTTGTTACTATGTTTTATTTTAAAACTGGAGTAGTACAGATATGAAATTAACTAATTTGAATGACGTCTTACTCATTTTCGATCAGGGTCACGTGACCCTGACGCGAGTTTTAAATTTTTTACCCATTACAGAAAAAGTGTACAACGCCGCTAAAGAAGTTTTCACTTCAAAAACTAATTTAACAGTAGGCGTTGTACGTCGACTCTACTAAAGTGTGGCGCGTCTAATTAGAAATCTAGAGAAAGTTTTCCATGAAACATAGCTCAAAAAGTCACATCCAGGATTGATGAACTTCAAAACCGTAATAACAAATGACAGCCAAAATAAATGAACCGCGGAAAAGCAAAATTCAACATCGAATACTAATACCAGTATCCCGATGATTGCTAAACCCTTCACACGTTCTAATGTCGACGTGTTTAGAACTGCAATTTACCGGGAACATACGCCAAGCGACGGGTTCGCTAACAAAAGGGACTAACGAATGTGGCGCCATCTATGACTCACAAATTGTACGTGATTTATCTTTGACTAGCGTTAGAGGGTTAGCCTGTTTGATGTCTAACTGAATCGCAAATACTGGGATAAAAAAATGTTATTTTGTATTTATGACGGTTGTAATAATATTTTCGCCTTACCACAAAAAGATAAACATAATTTATGACTGTTGAATACTTGTAGAAAAAGTTGAAAAAAAAATATGATTTTCTCTTTTCCTACCATATCTTCCTTCCCCGTTTAAGACCAAGTAATAAAATATGTAAATTCGACAAAGTAAATAATTATAACTCTGATTCCGGTAACCCTAACAAATCCTAAATTATTCAGGCGGTAACACCGAGGGGCACAATTCGTTTTAAAATAAAATGAAGCCCGCGACAGTTTGAAACCTGCCTTAAAAGCTTTGCATCAATCATGATTAGTCGATTTCTGAGTATTTTGTGTACTGAACGAGTTTACTGTTTATTGTATTATGTCCTGACATAATTATTAAATGTAAAACATTGTTTTTAATACAATTATCAAAATGAAATAACTTTGACGTTAATTTGATGGATCCAATTAGTTGCTCTTTCATTCACTAAGGCCTTTGTCAAACAGACAGGCGATAGCGAACCGAACCGAATCATGTCATATAAAAATGCGAAAGCGATCCGATACTCTATGTGACAGGCTTCAAACAATTCCATAAATTACAAACAAAAACGCTACGCCACGCATTCGGTTCGTCTGTCAGTTTGACAAAGGCATAAAGGAGCACTAAGATTCCGCTGTTTGTCTGTCTGTCTGTCGCCAGGTTATATGTTAAGGCGCTCCCTCACCGAGAGCATTTGCGTGTAATGTAACATTATAGATTCCACTACTTTGAGCATTACATTACAACACTACCTCCTTAACTGACGAGCATTCGCGTACAATACATTTAGTATAGACTAGCTTCTGCCAGCGACTTCGTACGCGGATCCTGTTGCTTATGCTAGCGACAATGGGGTCGTCAAAATCGAAGATCTGAAACGTCTGACGTCGAATTCTTAGAGCCTGGGGGACGGGAAAACAACGGGACGCGCATGACGATTCCAGACGTTCTAGATCTTTCATTTTTGTAAGTCAACAGGAAATGCCCATCAGACTAAACAACTCTTGCTAAGACGTTATTCATATATATGTTATAGTGTAGCTGGGCTCTTGGAGTTCCACATCAGGTGTTCCAGATCTTCAGTTTTTATACGACAACAGAGAGTGCTCATGAGGCTGAACAACTCTTGCTAAGACGTCATTACTGTTTAAGTAATAGTGTAGCTGGGCTCTTGGAGTTCCACATCAGGTGTTCCATATCTTCAAATTTATTTTCTCAGCAGAAAGTGCTCATCACGCGGAACAATTTTTGCTATGGCGCTATTTTTGTATCTCTTATAGTTTAGCTGATCTATTGCAGTCCTGCATCAGGTGTTCAAGTTTCCAAGATAAATTATAGCCTATATGTTGCCCAAACTTAATAGCTATACAAAAAAAAAACAATCAAATCCGTCCAGTAGTTCCGAAGATTACCGTGTATGGAGTAATTTCTCCCGTTTTCCTAACATTTCCCTTCACTGCTCTACTCCTATTGATTGTAGCGTGATGAAAAGTATACTATAACCAGCGCAAGAGTAAGTAAGTAAGTAAGTAAGTAAGTAATTTATTTATTTCTCTCATCACAATTAAAGGTACATAGTTTAGAGTCAAGTTATCACTTCATAGAGACTGGTGTCTATTGTAGGTAAAACCTGTATTACAGATCACCAGGCTAACCCTCCGTCGGACATATAACTTATAACATAAGACACTGTTCAAGATTTATAAACATCTAGATTAGTTGATTAAGAATATAAAAATAATACAATTGATGAATTAAATTATACACTTTAAAATAAATTAAATTAGATTAATATAACATTAAATAAATTAAATTAAGTTAAATTAATATAGGATAAAAAATACTGACAAATTAATTACATTTAAAAATAGATGATTTAAAAGTAGGTACACGTTTCAAATGTCAAGAATACATTAGCGTCGATTTGGTTTAGCGTATAATGGGTTGTGTGTGTGGTTATGGGTGTTGATTAAAGTGAGAAGATGATGAAGACCGATTGTGTGTGAGTAGTGTGCGTGTGTTGTTGTGAGCGTCATCGCAAGATCAAGTCAAGGGTTTCAGTAAGAGTTCTGTTGCATTATAATCAATATCCTGCAACCACGAGGAAACTTCCCTCTTGCACTTTTCCCTGGTGAGGGGATAAATATTCAATTTTTTGTTGATATTATTGTATAAGTATGGACCCAGGAAACCATAAAAATTATATGCTAGACTGGACTTATATCTAGTTGTTGCACAGACAGTGGTATTTCTTCTTTTACCCTCAAAAGATTTTGGATCGTAGAGAAGTTCAGAGTGTTTCTTAGCGACGGTCAATAATATAAAAAGTTGTCGAACTGTCAGTACTTTACATCGTTTATATAAATCCACTGTAGGGTATCGTAAAGGAAGGAAATAACTTACTTTTAAAATGGCCCTTTGGGCTCTTTCCAACCTCAGTAGGTACGTTTTAGCGGTACCACCCCAGGAGGTTATACAATAGGTTAATAGGGATTGGCACAATGCGAAATAAACTGATTTGATGATAGAGGTGTCAGCAATGTGACGAAGAGATTTAAATATATATATAAGTTTACGAATCCTAGGAACTAGGGCGTCAATGTGATGATGAAAATTCAGTCGGTTGTCAATTATTACGCCAAGGTACTTGATTGTGTCTACTTTACATAAACGTGGACATTTACATAGATTGTTGTTTGAATTATTGCAGATGTGGGAGATAATTCCAAGCTTTGGTACGTCTTGATTTCTAATTGTGTACGTCATGTACTTGGTTTTATCCACGTTTAGTGTGAGGATGTTGTCACAGAGCCATTTAGACACTTTATTGAAACCATTTTGGGCGTAACTATAGACCTCTTCCCAAGTGTCACCATAGAAGAGTAGTGCAGTATCATCGGCGAATGTAATTACCTTCCCATTAGTCATGTTCATATTGCATAGATTGTTTATATATACTAAGAACATGGTTGGACCGAGAATACTGCCTTGGGGGACGCCATATTCAATTGGCAGTTCATCACTCACCAAATCGCTCACTCTAACTAATTGTGTTCTACCGTTTAAATAGTTTGCAAATAAATTCAGTGTTTCCCCTCTTATGCCGATATACTCTAGTTTCTTAATCAAAATGGGGATAGACACTGTGTCAAATGCTTTAGCTAAATCCAGGTAGATGGCTAGCGTTTTTTTTTTGTTATCTATCTTCGATACTATGAAGTTCGTTAATTGATGAACTGCATCTGATGTTGACTTGTGAGCACGAAACCCATATTGAGACAAAGACAAAAGCTCATTGGTTTCCAAAAACTCAACCAGTCTTTTATTCATTAGGCGCTCCAATATCTTAGATAGGGTTGGAAGGATGGAGATAGGTCTATAATTATTAACACAGTGTCTATCCCCACTCTTGAAAACGGGAACTATTTGCGATTTTTTAAATGCAGATGGAAACACTCCTGTAGCAAAAGATAAATTGCATATAAAAGTTAGGGGGGGAACAATAATATCTATAAATTGTTTAAGGAAATTTCCTGAGATTTTATCGACTCCTACGGCACAATCATTTTTCAGGTTAGTAATCAATGATTTGACTTCCTGTTCATCTGTAGGTAACAATACCATTGACTTTTCGCATGGGTTCGCAGATTGAGATGAGTTAACGGTGAAAAATGAGTCCGTTTTATTAGAGGCAACTTTTTCTGCCAATGTTTTACCAATGCCCGCGAAAAACGAATTAATATCATTGACAGAATTTGATGGATTATTTGGACAAATTAAATGAGAAGACTTATCCTTTCTCTTTGAAGTGTACGTAATTGTTTTTATACTTTCCCACAGTTTCTTTTTGTTATTTCCTGCTTTTCTAATCAATTCCTTTTCGTAGTTAAGTTTTGCCTTTTTTACAATATTGTTACAGAAATTCCTGTACCTCCGATATGTAGATTGTAATATTTCATTTCCTGGATTTTTTTTCAGTTTTATATAAAGTTTGTCACGGTTTCGCATGCATCTCAAAAGTCCCTTTGATATCCAAGGCTTAATAATTCTTTTACGTCCTGTACTAGTAACAGTAGTCGTGTTATTATCGATAGCTTTAGCGAGCGATTCTGTGAGAAATTCTGTCGCCAAATTAACGTCTGTCATTTTGTATATAGGACTAAAATCAATACCGTGCATGCTTTCATGCAATCCTTTAGCATCAATGCGATCGAATGTTTTCCTAATTATTGGCTTGGATTTAATATTCATGAAAAGAATGACAGAATCATGGTCAGTAATAGAAGTCTGCGCGACATAGCAATAAGAATTACGCCTTGTTTTCAATAATACATGGTCCAAGCATGTTCGACTATGGGTAGGGATTAAATGGGCAGGGAGCATGCCGTGGAATGAGATCATATCCAGATAGCTGGATGATCTTTGGTCTTGGGTCCCAGGTGAAATATCAACATTGATATCACCAACCAGGACAATATTCTTATAGGAAGAAAACTTGGAGAGACAGTCATTTAGCGAAGCCAAGAATCTATCTATATTTCTTTCACTTGGTGGCCGGTAGATGGCAAGTAAGATGGTGTCTGGATCGATCTTCAAAGCAAGATAATTTGCATCTGAGAATTCTAGATCATCAATCGCAGAGAAATCGTCGCTTTTGAAATAGATTACCACACCTTCATTTTGAGTTTTGTTGTTGGCAGTTGAAAAAGAGTGATACCCTTCAATGACAGGAATAACAGGATTACGTGACAGCCAACACTCAGTCAGCACAATAATGTCCCATTCAATGTTAGATCTAGTTAGCAACGTTTGGAAGCTTGGCAGGTTACGGTGAATACTGCGGATATTTTGCGTAATGATCTTTAATGAAGTTTCGGAATGTTGCAACAGGTTTTTGCAGTCCTCTATTTCACACTTCGCCGACTGTGCCACAGCCACAGAGTCCAGATCATTATTAAATGTCATAGTAAAATCAGCCATTTTCGATGTAGTACATAATATCATTGTGCACATAATTATTTGCCAGCTGACCTCTGTGAACGCAATGCGAATAGTTATTCTCATTGTGTATTATTTTACTTTTTTGTAAACAAAATGTAATGTTTGTGCTTTTGTGGAAAGGTGAGTGTTGTGAATGTGGGTGTGTGTTTGAATAACGAGGTTCAATAATGTGATAAATAAACCAGGTAAACGCCAATGTTTGTCTCAAAGAAAAATGATTTTTAAAATAATACAAAATATACATGCAAAATCTGTTGAAAAACATGCAAAATTCAATCAAGACAGTAATAAAAATTATGAGAGAAATAACTAGTCATATTTTCACTTCAGTTTTTAATTTATCTAAATCAGCTTCTGCTTTAATGCGTATGTGTCGTTCCCCTTCTCTTCTACGAATAAATATCTTACCGCCCGCCGTCCAACAGTACTTATAATCATTGGCGCTCGCGAAGCCACGCGCCAGGAAAAAAAGTCTACTGGTTTTGTGCGTGAGACTTTCAGAGATGTAGACATTCTTCTGTGGACCACCGATTTGTAGATGCGTAGTGTTTAACTTGTTGGTTTTATGCTGATTATTAAACTTCTTACAATGCTCAAGTACACTTTCTTTTGTCAGTATTGAAGTAAATTCTACAATTATAGGTTTATTGCCTTCCGTCTTAGTGTTGATTCGAAAAACGTCTCTTATTTGAATGGGTAGAATAGGCAATTTGAGCGTATTACCAACTTTGTTTACCAATTCTAAAAGATCATGTTTCGACTCCTTTTGTTTGGGTGGGATATTTTTGATCTCAATACAAGAACCTTTATGCGTACTCTCTAGGAAATCAATCTTAGTCTCCAACACCTTTATATAATCCATATTATGTTTTCGTTCATTTTCCATATCTTCGAGTTGTTTTTTGAGACAATTATATTCATTTGATAAGTGCTCGACAGACGTGATGATGCCGGCGTTCTGCTTTCGGATGTCATTGATTGATGCTTGCAACTCATCCAACTTGTGGTTCTGTTCTTCCTTAAAATCGGTTATTATTTTAGTAATTTCCGCCATAAAAACGTTCAGTTCGTCGTCATGGCCTCGTTTTCGGATTCTCGATCGGCTAGCTGCGTTTTGGGTGTCTTCATTCACAGTTTCCGAGGAAGCCATTGGGCTCTGATGAGCATCAGCTTCGCCGCTTTGTTTTGGCGTGGCAGGTGGAGTTCCTCTAGGACGCATTTCAATTTAAATTTAAATATCCTGGCCTTTGGTTACTAATGATCAGTTTTTTTCCGTTGTATGTTAATCCAATAAGAAATCTCAATAAATATACAAACTATTAGCCAAAAGAAAAATCCAAGAAAATAAACATCCAAAAATAATAAAGACGTCTGGGACTCGAACTGCCGCCCTCGGCACAGCAGTCTCGATCGGGAGCCTCGTGACCAAATGTGTTATAGGAGATTAGTTCAAATACACCAACTAGTGGTAGGGCTGTTACACTGGCATTTGATGTGGGGTAACCTTGCTTTCTCTTTGAAGGTCGCAACCGCACATCACACGATTCAAACAGTTTTGTTCACTTATTATAACGATAATTTTAAAACTTTTTCTGCTCACTATTGTTGTTATTATCCAGAATATGGGTCCAGTGTTGCACAGGTCGGTTTATTAATATGACTGTCACGATTGTCTATAAGTTTTAGGTCGTTAAAACTAATTAAGACTGCTTTTTGGAAATTATATCCGCGGAGCGTTTAAAAACACGTCAGCTCGCAGCGGAGTCGCGACGGGGGGGGGAGAGTATGAAAAATAATTGTACCAAGTTTCGTCAAAATCCGTCGAGTAGTTTTTGTTTCTATAACGGTTATACAGACAGACAGACAGACAGACAGACAGACCGACAGATAGACAGACAGACAATAATTTTATTAATTACATTTTTGGCATCAGTATCGATCCCTAATCACCCCCTGATAGTTATTTTGGAAATATATTTCATGTACAGAATTGACCTCTCTACAGATTTATTATAAGTATAGAAGATAGAAGATTTGATACAAGGTGCGCATTGTGATGCTCGATTGTCTTCCGTCACTGATGACATGTTCGAATCTGTAACGTTACATTACAGGTGAATGCTCGGGGTGAGGGGAGCGCTTTTATGAATCGTAAGGGAAGGTTCATATCTGACGGAGCGTATCATCGAATGTTCTTTGACGTACTAACGTATCATCGGTTGAGTGTGAACGGTCAAGTGTTTTTCTATTATTATTGTCTCTTCTGGAGTTACGCGACCGTCAGAGATATGAACCTTCCCTAATAGCTAGATAGTTGTTTTCAAAGATCAAGTATTTTTGTAACCACTCTATCAGCATAAACAAAAAAAAAAACAGAATAAAATAAATATCTCGCTTGATATTGATAACGGCTTACAGGTAAACGCTTGAAATATTCACAGAATATTTATTTATAATATTATTCACTTTAAAAATAAATAATAAAATTAAAATAATAAGCATGTAAGGGCGCTCTCATACAACAAACGTGTTTTTTTAAACTATTCCATTATATACCTAACGAAAAAAACATAACAAAAATACCTACCCCGCATCGTCTAACGTCGTTTCAGTTGGGGAGACTTCGGCAATCATAAAAACATTCGTCAACTTACTTTTTCTTACTGATTCTAAATAGCCAGCTACAAAAGAAGGTTTTCACAATGAAACCTACTTATAAAAATCTCCTACAACGAAGCAGAGTGGCGCAGTGGAAGCGTGCTGGGCCCATAACCTGTTGAAAATGTTTATTCAGTTTGGAAGTGAGACCTGGGAATCCTGTACCTATATAAAAGACCCACTTATATCTTAATTATAATTTATTTTACTTTATTACAGTAGTGCACCACAAACATCCTACTAATATTATAAATGCGAAAGTTTGTGAGGATGTATGTATGTGTATGTGTATGTAGGTATGTTTGTTACTCTTTCACGCATAAACCACTGAACGGATTTGACTAAAATTTGGTACACAGATAGTTTATAACCTGGATTAACACATAGGATAGTTTTTATCCCGATTTTATGTTCCCGTGGGATAATTTTCGAGTTGTAGCGGGTGAAGTCGCTGGCAACAGCTAGTTTTAAATAAGTTATAATTCTCGTTAAATATTCGCGGTAGGCGATATATATTTTGTTATGATATATATGGTACCGTTCGTGCACGAATCCGACTCGCACGTGGCTGATTTTTTTCAATACAATTTACGTCGTTATACTTCAAAGTACGCTTTACGGCCAAATACGTGCGAACGAATTATGCTAGGGATTCAGCTCTGTGGATTTCAGTTCCTTTCCCAAAGGCACGAAATACAGAACAATGAGAGCTAACGACGTCGAAACTACATGTAAGTTGTACATGACGGCGATTACAACTCTATTGAGAACTTTACCTACATATTCTACGCAGTTAAATTCTGTACTAGCTGTGCCCGCGACTTCGTTCGCGTGGATGTCGGAAGTCAACAATGTTTTTTTTTTTAAACAAAAGAATTTTTCTAAAATATAAGTAGCCTATTACTCCTTATTACATCAGCTACCTGCCAATAGAAGTCCCGTCAAAATCGGCCTAGCAATTTTACAAATTAGCCATTACAAACAGACAGACAAAATTGTGAAAAAAATTATTTTGGTCCATGTACCGATATTCGTATGCATGTACTCAAAAACGGTTAGGTATTTCAATATTACAAACACACACTCCAATTTTATTTATATGTATAGAATAGATGTATAGATTTGAAATTCTAAATATACTGAAGTATTACGATTATTTCTCTCTTGTCATTTAGTTTTTTTTTTTTTATCATGGTAAAATCATCAAATGAGTCCTTCCTCCCAGGGCGGAACGTGAAGGACTGTCAGACTCGTAATGACTTAAATCCACGGTGATCCTTTAATAGCCCTTTATGTTCCAGGGTCACGGTTACCTGATGAGACAGTCCCGCGACCTAGCACGCTTTGGCCCTCTAAGGGAGGCCCCGTCAGATTGCTGACAGCTCTTGGAACATCACGCGCCGTCGTTCCTGGCAAGGTCCATGATCGCACAGCGAGTCACCCGTTACTCGCCGTCCACATTTTTTGCTCATTTAACTCGATAGGTACTGATAAAGGCAACAGGATGGTAGACTCTTGAAATATTCACAGGATAATTATTTAGTTATGCATAACTAGTTAGTTATGTATTATTAGTAAGTTATATATATATTATCCCGAACAAACAAACACATTAAACTAAAATAATATAAGCGTCTGAAATATCAACAATATGTATATTGACATAAAGTTTATATTCATTTAAGTGCCAACAACATTAATTGGATACAAGGTATACAATTCTAACGTTAACGTAGGACTTAGAGTTTCACCACACAATACCTACAATTTATCGGTAACCAAGTTTGTGGGAGTCAATAATGCAATTTCCAATACTATGTGTGTACCTACATTTTCCTTGAAATTAGTACGTTACGTAACAAGGCGTGGGTACAGTTATGAGCAAAGATATCACAGAATGTCACTCAATACGCAAGCATTACTTAGAACTTTTTTGAAACTAGTTTTAAGAAAAGCTTGAGTTTTGAGGTGCGTTCTGCAATACGGCCCTTAAACTTATAGGTATGTATTTATTTGAACTTTAAAACGGAATATTTACCAATTTTCCTTGTCTTCTATTGGGAACGCATTCATTTACATTTTCAATTAATATTTTAAAATATATAAAAAAAATTACAAACTAGCTTTTGCCCACGGCTTCACTCATTTATAATTTGACCTAATTATGCGTCCTCACTCGCTTTGAGTATAGTGGATGACACTCTGACTAAACTACTCAGTATTAATTATATTACTACTACTAAATATTCATGTAAACTACGATATCAAAAATGTTAAGAATAACAGGGGCCTCATAGACCTCACGTCCGTATTAGTGTAAAACAAAATTACGGCCTAAAATGAAGGTTTATTTTTCACTTTGTCGCTGGTCTGTTGGACCTGTTGACCGAGCTCGGTCGACCAACTGCTGACTTCAAAGTTTGCTTCCACGAATTTTTTTTTAAGAGCGACCTTCGACCTCCTTGAAAGTCTTTGCGATAATATTTTGATTAATAAATAACAGAAGCTTCTGGGAATTCAGCACTACTAAATATAAATGAAGGATGAATCGCTGGCTGATTGCTATCAACTACGAAGAATATTTTTCTATTTTATTGAAGTAAAACTAACTACAAAGAGACAGACATTAGATTGAGCCTCAAAACATCCTTAATAACCAAGGGACCTAGCAAAATAAAAAATTAAAAAAATAACTTATTTTTATCCGTAATGGGATGCTCTTGACCTTAGTCGAGGTCAGGAGTGACTAAGACAAGGTCGACGATGGAGCGAGCTTACCCAGAAGAAGCCTGTTCAGTGTTCACTATAACTTTGAAGAGATTAGGATTGTACGTGTTCGGAAACACAGACGCAGGCAGAGAGTTCCACTCCTTCGCTGTCCGCATTATAACTAATTTTAAACTGAGACGCCAAGTTGGTGGCACTTCGCGGGACTGTCTCATCAGGTCATTGTGACCCTGGAACGTAAAGGGCTATTGAATGATCACCGTAAATTCCTGAACGGCCACTCATTAGATGATTTTACCACGATAAAAGTTGGTGGCACCTATTTGTATTGATTCAATATGCTGTATAATATCTCAAACTGATTTAAATAGTAATGTTATAAAATGTTTCCATACAAACCAAGTATCTTCTATAAAATAAAGACCTATACATATACCCTGATAATTTGTGTGAAGTTTCATTAAAATAGGCTTAGTCATTTTGGAAAAAAATATCGTCAAAAGGAGAAGGGAACTTCTGGGCCCAGCAGTTCACTAGTTGAATTGTGTATTAAATAAATAAAAAAACCGTCATATTTTTCTAAGGCAAATCACAAAACATGGTACCTGGTTTCTATCTAGGAAGCGAGAAAACTTAAATTAAGTTATGAAGCTATATAATCGATTAAATAATGCCTCAAATAATTAAAATCAAATCAAAATTTGTTCCCAAAACTACTTTCATACGAAAACCAGATAAAAACCGAATATAAGAAAACTATATCATCCAACATCGTGTCGTATTTCCCGAAGCTGGTAACTCAATATCGGCGCACAATATAGGTCTAATGAACGGAGCGGTAACTAGCTGTATTCAGAATTGTGTTATGTGTGGAATACGGAACGGGGTGTGTTTTAGTTCACTTTTAGTTTCAGCTGAACTAGCAGTTTAGTGACGTAAATAAATTGGGTTTTAAAGACTGTAGTTTGCGTTTATATACGTGTCAGGAATTGCCTTAGGCATTGTATATTGGGTTAACACAACACGGTTTTAGTTGTGAAAGAAAGAAACAGTATTTTACATTACCCATTCTTGGAAAGTAGGTTTGTAATGAAAAGCCAACAGCGTACTTGAAGTATGTACGGCGTTTATTGTAGAGAAAATCAGGAACTATTTATGTCCATCAAATTAATGTCAAAGTTCCCTTATATAGGGCCTAAGAAACTGTTTGTACCTTTTTAAATAAATAAATAAAAAGCCTACAAGACCAACGAACCAACAAAGTTTTAAGAAGCAAACCCTTTTAAATCCTACTCGGATTTCAGTTTTACAAAACAACTTAGTAAAAAGTATATACTTCGTATCTTCTTTTTACAAAACAAGTAGCCTGTCCCGACTTTGCTTGCGTTCAAATTGACCGACCTGGTGGCTTTACAATTGGATGAAGCCTAAGACGTGGTCCTTTACTGTAGGCCTCATTAGTAAGCTCACTATAGTCCAACGAGCTATGGTAAGGGCTATGCTCGGAGTCTCTCTGCACGATAGTCCATTTCAACTTGCTAATTCGTTGGGCTATGTCGGTAACTTTGGTTCGTCTACGAATCTCCTTATGGCCTGCCCATTGGGGCAGGCCATATAGCACGCAGTACTGATGGCCGATGGGGCCGTAAGGTTCTCGAATGGAGACCACGCACCGGCAAGCGCAACGTAGGACGTCCACCCACTAGGTGGGCAGACGATCTTAAGAAGGCCACAGGATCACGCTGGATGCAGGCCGCTGACAACCGGTCCTAATAGAAGTCTAAAGGGAGGCCTATGTTCAGCAGTGGACGTCTTACGGCTGATATGATGATGATGATGATGAAGCCTATGATGGCGCCAGCTTATCCTGAAAGAACTGGAACTGATATGCATCGAACATAAATATCAGGTGATACAAGGCGAGATAGTAGTCAGACGTAAGCTTACTATCATTCGAGATAATGGTTAAAGCGACAGTAAAAAAATTGTAGCCCTGGTTACGCCTATCATCGCCATTAGGATCGCTCAGTTGTCACTAGAGGTTACAAGTAGCCCGCGATGCCGTTCTCCAAGGTGGACCGTAAGCCGCTTCGTACATAAGGCGACGCAAGTCTCTGGTGCCTTACAACTTTGGTATCCAGCGAATATCGCAATACAAATCCATAGAGGCTCGTACACAGGCACGCATCAATGGACGCCAAAGTCGTAAGGTATCGGAGACTTGCGTCGCCTTGTGTACGAAGGGACTAACGAAGTGGATCCTACCCCAAATTAATACCTATGTACGTACAGACAGACTTGAAGCAATTTTGTTATATGTATATACTGTAAAGATTTACTAAGGAGTTTGTATACATCTTCGTTTGTTTTTTAAATAAAACTTTTTATAACATAAACATCTGGAAGTTTAGGTATGCGGGGCCCCAGTTGCGTAAGATTATCATAACACGACAAGACAGAATAAGATGTGGCCTTTGCATATTTTGCGGCTCAGAAGTTTTAAGTTTTTGTTTTTATTTCATTTTGGAATGTTTTTAAACTGTTTTCTTTTTCATTAGACGAGAGTTTTTCTTTCAAGTTGAGTCTACTTAGAAAATTAAACGGTAAGTTAAAAAAAAAAAAAAAAAAAAGTTTAAGATATCAAGAATAGTGTTTTTAAATTATAGTTTAAGTTTTGACGTGATAACCGGCTGCACGCACGAAAAGAGATGACGTCATGCGGCGTTATCTCGCTCTGTAGCGTTCCATAGCAACAGCGACTCAAATTGTTTGTTTATAGCAACGTAAGTGTAGTATTTTCTTATGACGTTGTCACGTTCAACTATCGTCAGTAAACCGACTTTAAAGGCAACCGGTTTTTTATTAAGAGTTTGTGCATAAATAATAACATACCCATGGTCATAGGTTGATTTTCAAGTGACGTGCTTATCTAAGTCGGTCTGTGGATAGGTTTGAAATTGCCATTAATTGTATTATTTTAATATTCAGTTATCTGAAAGTCTTACAACCAGTTTTACTGGATTGTGGAGGTCAGATATAGGCTGGCACTCAACGTGAAATAGAGATATTCAGCTGTATCCGATTAGATTGCAAGCCAATATCAATATAGTTGGGTAAAGGCCAGGCAGTTTCGCATAATTATACTAAAATATTGTTGTACAGAACAATTTTGTTCTTCATTCCATATAAATAAATCTACAGGAAGGAAGTCTAGCAAAATGACTACAGGATGTAGAAACGGAAAGAGCGTTTATTAGATTAGACTTAAAGGTAATGAAAGCGTCTTATCTTACTACTAAAATAAATGTGAAACCTTATGAGGATAGATGAATAGATGTTTGGAACTGTATCACGAAAAAAACTGTGGAGTAGATTAAGATGGAATTTAGTTGACAGGTAGTTTATAACCGGGATTAACAGGTAGGACATTTATTATTCGCGTATGATAATTATCCAGAACAGATCTAAAACTATAGCAATGATTTTTGAAACATTCATAAGATGTAAGTCCACATCACTTTTTGTATTTTAAAGACCAAAATAATCGACAGACAGCCTCTCCGCTCCATCCAGGTTGGATGGACTTATAATTGTGATGATTTTCAAACTTCGAAAAAGACACATTTATTAATACTAGCTGTTGCCAGCGGCTTCACCCGCACAACTCGAGAATTATCCCACGGGAACATAAAATCGGAATAAAAATCCGATGTGTTAATCCAGGTTATAAACTATCTGTATACCAAATTTTAGCCAAATCCGTTCAGTGGTTTTTGCGTGAAAGAAGTCAAAGTCAAATCATTTATTCCAATTAGGCCATCAAAGAGGCACTTTTGAACGTCGATATTTAAATTCAAAGGGAATAGGAAGGGAAGGGATTGATTCTACACTCATTCGCTAAGGTAGGTTGTATGGAGAAGAATGGGCAAGAAACTCCATACTTACTCTTTTTAAAAAAATGTTTTACAATATTTTTTAACAGCGTTTGAAATAATTAATGTCAAAGCAATGTACCTTGAAAATCTAGACTAAAATTAAAAAAATAATAAGAGCAAAAAGGTACATGGCGTTCACATTTTAACAAAATATTGAAATTACACAATTTACAAATATAATTTATGTGTGTGAGCATTCAAATTTCAACCAGCTTGACTTTGTTTAAGCCCTACATTGTACTATGGAGCAGGACCAGCATGTTTCCAAACATTTTTATCTTGAATATAATCTTCTAATTTATAATATGCTTGTTTACTAAGTGTGCTTTTTATGTAACTTTAAATTTTTTTTTCATTTAGATTTAAGATTTCACTCGGGATTTTATTGTAACATTTAACATAGAACCCCATAAAAGATTTTTGTACTTTAGACAATCTAAAATATGGTTGATCAATTTTATCTTTATTTCTCGTATTAAAGTTATGTCTGTCGCTTATTTTGTTAAAAAGATGAAGATTTTTCCTAACATGCATTATATTTTCATAAATAAATTGACAAGGCACTGTCATTATATTAATCTTTTTGAATAATTCCCTAAGAGATTCGCGACGACGTAGATTGTAAATTGCTCTGACAGCTCTTTTTTGCAAAATAAAGATAGATTCAATGTCAGCTGCACGGCCCCACAATAGGATGCCATATGACATAATGCTGTGAAAGTAGCTGAAGTAAACCAAACGCGCAGTTTCGACGTCTGTTAACTGCCTTATCTTTCTAACAGCATAAGCGGCTGAGCTTAGTCGCCCTGCTAGAGATGCTATATGGGGGCCCCATTGTAATTTGTCGTCTAACGTGATTCCTAGAAAAACTGTCTGATCAATAAATTCCAATTTTTTTCCGTTCAATAAGATGTCACATTCGCTACTTCTAACATTTGGTAAAGTGAATCTAATACATTTTGTTTTCTTTTCATTAAGAACTAAATTATTAACAGTAAACCAATTTTGAACCTTAAGAATACAGTCATTAACAGTGTCTAGATTTTGTGCACGTCTGTCAATTTTAAAAATTAAAGATGTATCATCAGCAAATAACACCATCTGTGGTTGATTTTTTAGTAAATGAGGTAAATCATTAATATAGACTAAGAAGAGGAATGGACCCAAAATAGAACCTTGAGGCACTCCCATAGTCATTTCAGCCCCCAATGAGTTTGTACCGTTTATCTAAACTTTAACCTATCTATCTTTTAAGTATGAATTTAGTAAATCAAGGGCTTTATTTTTAATACCATAATGTTCTAACTTCAGCAAAAGCGTTTCGTGGTTAACGCAATCGAATGCTTTTGAGAGGTCGCAAAAGATTCCTATGGCATCCTGTGCTTTCTCCCAGGAGTTAAAAATGTTCTTCAATAGGGTAACACCGGCGTCAGTTGTACAACGACCTTTGGTGAAACCGAACTGTTGATCATGAAAGATGGAGTTTCTATTGAAGTGACATAGCAGTTGTGCAAGCATTAACTTTTCAAACACTTTACTGAAGACTGGCAAAATTGACACAGGCCTATAATTGTTCGGTTCTTTACAATCACCCGATTTGAAAAGTGGAGCTACCTTACTATGCTTCATGAGATCCGGAAACACTCCTTGGTCTATACTGCTATTAAATATAAAAGCTAAATAAGGTGCCACGGTTTCTATTATAGATTTACAGGCCTTTACAGACATTCCCCAGAGATCTTCTGTTGACTTAATTTTAAGATCCTTGAATGCTTTAATCACAGCTTGGGGGTTCGTGTGCTGAAACCTAAACTCCTTCGGGCAGGCCTTTACATTATTTCTAAGTAAGGCAGCAGAGAGTGCGGGTGACGAATTTAAAGACGCAGTCGTCTTAAGAGGTATATTCGAAAAAAACTTTTCAAATTCCTGAGCTACTTCTACGTCTGTGCTTATAGGGCCATGTGCAGTTTCTAAATTAAATTCGTTATTGCGCTGTTTATTCCTACCTGTCTCATTATTTATAATTTTCCAAGTTGTTTTAATTTTATCATCGGCTGATTTAATTTTATTACTAATATGAATAGCTTTAGCTGTTTTGCATACATTTTTAAAAGTTTTAGAAAGAGTAACAAACATACCTACATACACATACACGTACACACATCCTCACAAACTTTCGCATTTATAATATTATTAGTAAGATTATAATATTAGTAAGATTATATTGCGGAAGTAATGCCCTTTTTTGTCGTGGTAAAATCATCAAAAATAAGTCCTCCTACCTTTTACAGTCAGTGTACTGACTAAAATCATGTTCCAGAATCACGGTTTCCTGATGAGACAGTCCCGCGATCCCGCAGGCTTTGGCCCTCTAAGGGGGGCCCGTCAGACTGCTGTCAGCTCTTTGAGGCGCGCGTGGAACACGACGCACCGTTTAGGCATGGTCCATGATCGAACGGCGAGTCACCCATTAATCACCTTCCTCATGCCCGAAGTAATGCCTTAAGAGGTTACTGTAGCTCAGGAATGCAAAAATAAATTGAAGGAACGTGGTTATTAGTCAATAGCCTGATAGCCATCCACCACTTCGTTCGGGCTCCACCCAAAGCGGGAGGAATCATTGATGATTTCTCAACCGGAAAAAGCTATATGTTTTTTTTTTGCGTCCATAGAACTAAAGTAATAGCAAACACTGACAATGCGCTTAATTATCGGAATTTCCGATACACAT
Organism: Agrotis clavis; assembly: GCA_954870645.1. Taxonomy (NCBI): domain Eukaryota; kingdom Metazoa; phylum Arthropoda; class Insecta; order Lepidoptera; family Noctuidae; genus Agrotis; species Agrotis clavis. Next base: position 14,916,212 of record OX940941.1, read on the forward strand.
AATTAGTGTGGACAGCTGGCTTAAATCATTGCATTTCGAACCACAACAACGACGATTTGTCGAAATCTATTCAGCCTATAATTCATGTTCCAACAGTTAAACTAACAAGATTAGAGATGTACACAATATGAACGAGAGATGTACCCACAAGAAGCTGAATATTCGGCATATCATAAACATAGTCGATGTCAATTGAACTGCACTGAAAGCGATGTTCGACATGGTCGTTTGCAATGCAATCAACTTTTGTAATCGGCTAGTTAGCTACTCAGCCCACTGATAATAAGAAATCATAAACATAGCTATTAGTATCGCTTTTTTTACCTAATGACCTATAATTCGGTCGCAGGACTGTTTCAGCAGGTTACAGTGATTTCGGAACGTTAAGAGCATTTGAAACAGGGTGGACTTGTCTTTTAGTCAATATGACATTGACCATTTAGAATCGTTCATCAGATCATAACCGACCACGACGAAAGTGGTCGACCTCGGCTATTTCAAAATCGACTATTCGGCTAAGTACCAGTATTCGGCCTTTGCCTAGTTGTTAGTAAGTAATATAATTTGTGTAGTAGCGTTCTAATAATTGTAATAATTATTGTTTGTCGATATTGTAATAATTTTATGCTGATGCAGTTTTGATTTGATTTCGTACCGAATTTTAGGGTTGATTTTGCATTGTTATTATTATAATACGGTATGTTTATGTTGAACATGTTTCGTTAATAAGTAAATAATTTTAGTGAACGTATCCATACCCGTATCATTGTTAATAGACATAGTAAGTAGATCCCCTGATCATTGATCAGTACCCTTAGCACGACTATTCACTCTTTTACTTTACAGCGTCTTTCCAGTATTTACAGCGTTCTTGTATGAAAAAATGGAACAGCTCCCCTGGTGTGCGAAGAAGAAACTAATTTTTTCCTTGAAAATTGTCAATTTGAAATTGTCAAAGTTCCAGTTTACTTTACGTCTCATATACTGAAAACTTGTGCTAAGGGTACAGGCAGCGAGCTATCCATTACTAGTCGCCCGCAACAAAATCTTCACTAACGACTACAAAAAATCTATGTTCAAAACTAAACAACGGTTTAAAGTATGATAATGAAAAGCAGTTTACAAAGTACTTGAGTCTCCCGCGACGTCTGGGTGTCGGGTGTTGTCAGACCTCATAAATATTTAACGGACGACAACACTTGCATATCAAATTGCACGGAAAAGCTTAGCAGTTTTGGAGGACATTTTTCTGAAGTTTATTTTCGTGTTTATTATTTTGTAGAATGGTTTTTTTTCGGTTTATTTGGTTTTGTGTTTAGTAAGCAAGTTCATGCAACCAAGTTTCGCCAGAGAACATTTTGGAAGTGTCTTATTTAATTCTATAAAATTTTACGTTACGTTTTTTTTTTTTTTTTTAGCATGGTAAAATCATCAAATGAGTCCTCCGGCCCCGGGCAGGGCGGGAGGGACTGTCAGACTTCTACTGACTAAAATCCACGGTGCCCTTCAATAGCCTGTTACGTTCCGGGGTCACGGTAAGGAAATAATCCCGCGACCCCGGCAGGCTTTGGCCCTCTGAGAGGGGGGCCCCGTCATTATGCTCACGCTCTTTGAGGCGCGCGTGGGACACAACGCGCCGTCGCGCGTCGACCCGGGCATGGTCCATGGTAGGGCAGCATAGAATAGAATAATTGAATAATTGTTTATTTGCACAGAAAGTAGGTACAATATTGCGATGTTAAGTAACAGGTGATCCTTATACTTTCTACCTTAACTAAGGCATGCAAAACAGTTTAACACTACAACTACAGGCATACTTAACACAGACACACAATACAAACACAATGTCAAAATAAATTGTTAATAAGAATGTCATGAATGAATTATTTATGTCAGTTATTTATGTCAGCGAGTTGCCCTTTACTCGCTGCCCGCATGCCCGCGCCTACGGTGGCCGGAGATCATCTGCTGTTACGTTACATTTACGATAAGTTTGAGTTATTAATTTGATTTTGGCTGCGGCTTCGCCCGCTCAAACTTTTTGCCAATGTCACTCAGGCCTAAGGGCCTGGCCCCATGTCTCCGGCGCGGCGCCGTGCCGAGCTACGGCGCCGCCCGCCGGCGAGCGGCGGGGCGCCGTGCCGAGCCACGGCGCCGCGCCGCGCTTCGGCGTCGTGTACCCGGCACATACCCTATGTTCAGCAAGTGTATCCAAAGATAAAAATTACAGTTATATAACATGTTATGTTACATAGTCTGTACGCACCGTAAGGTAAGAAATAAAAGAAATTATTTTAACTTATTTATTCTTATCATAGAATTATTTTTTTTATGTAGACATACGTATGACTACATACATACATATGTATACACTAGCAACAGGACCAGGATACGCCTTTCGCGGTCCATATCAAATCAAAACTGTAATTTTTATCTTTGGATACACTTGCTGAACATAGGGTACGTGCCGGTACACGACGCCGTAGCGCGGCACGGCGCCGCGCCGCTCGCCGGCGGGCGGCGCCGTGGCTCGGCACGGCGCCGCGCCGCTCTCCGGCGGGCGGCGCCGTAGCTCGGCACCGTAGCTCGGCACGGCGCCGCGCCGGAGACATGGGGCCACGCCCTTAAGCAGCTTTCAACAAGTGAAAGAATTTTAGAAATCGGTCCAGTAGTTTCGGAACATAATTCAATACAATAAAAAAAAAAACAATCAAATCATTCCTCTTTATAATATTGGTGAAGGTAATTATTAAATTTTACTCAAAAATGCATGTAATTTGGTCATTATTTTCCCGTTGTTTTCCCGTCCCCAGGCTCCTAGAATTCGACATCAGACGTTTCAGATCTTCGATTTTGACGACCCCGGCTGCTGGCATAAGAAACAGGATCCGCGTACGAAGTCGCGGGCAGAAGCTAGTTTACAATAAATATATATTTTTTAAGGTGGAAATATTTTTTTATAAATCTTTAATTATAACAAAACAAACATTTACAAAAAAAATAAATATACCGATCGAAAACAGAACCTCACCTTTTTTGAAGTCGGTTAAAAAGAGTCTAAGTACTAAAGTAAAAGACTAAACTTAGCCGACATAATAAAATGTAATGTTACACCTCGATTTTTACATAAACAAAAAAAAAAAGCAATAATTATAACTAATCTTTTTCCCACGTTTTTATAAACTGACTTTTCTTGTTTGTTTATTTGTTTGTTTGTTTGTTTGTTTGTTTGTCGTTCCGGTTGGACTTTCGCAACTCAATTTTGAGGCAGTTCCTGATAAGCTAGCAGGCTGAAATTTTGTACACGCTCTGAGTTCTGATGACAATATATATTAATTAACAAACGTTTTAACAAACCCAATATGGCGGCCTCCCCAAGATGGCGGACTGACTGTTTGAAACCCACCCCCATGATATGGGTATCAAATGAAAGGGTTTGCTGTCAGGAATACGAAAAATATTCACGTGACTTAAATCCAATATGGCGGACGTCCAAGATGGCAGAGAGGCTATTTAAAATGCATCCCTATTATATGGATATCAAATGAATGGGTTTGCTGTCAGGAGTACGAAAAAAAAATAGTCACGTGACTTAAATCCAATATGGCGGACGTCCAAGATGGCGGACAGGCTTTGAGGTACTTCCCGATAAGCTAGCCGTCTGAAATTTTCACGGTAGCTTCAAACCCGATGAACAAACATAAAAATAATAAAATAATTAATAGATTTAAAAAAATCTAATAACCCACGTTCTTAAATGTCCTAAAAATAAGAAAATAACCCTGCGGGGCTGAGAGAGGGGCCACTCAAAACGTGGGGGCGTATCTTTGCAAGTTACACCCACGATCTATACACTTCATGTTAATTATCCCATAATAATCCCTTAAATAATATACGCCCCCACGTTTTGAGTGGCCCCTCTCTCAGGCCCGCAGGGTTATTTTCTTATTTTTAGGACATTTAAAAACGTGGGTTTTTAGATTTTTTTAGATCTATTAATTTTTCTAATCGTAATTCTAATCGTCTTTTAAAAGGCGTCTGTTAAAAGTAGCACCACTACTTTTAACAGACACCTTTTGAAAGACGGTTCGCCTACGCTTAAATCAAAATAGACCGTATGATACTCGTAGCTATCGACCTGATAGCCAGGATGTTTGTTTACGCAACATTTAGTTTACCTTTGTACATTACTGAGAATTCTGGGTAACTGTAACATTGACGGCAAAATCGATAGACTACTACCGCAAGTGTTAAACTCGGAGAGATTTGCAAGTATGATACGTTTGGTAGGTACTTAGAAAATTGAAATACCGAATAAGGCCTATCCGCACACAGCAGTGCCGAAACGTGCCGATCAGTACCCTTAGCACGAGTTTTCACTATTTTACTTTACAGCGTCTTTCCAGTATTTACAGCGTTTCTTGTATGAAGAAATGAAACAGCGCCTCTGGTGTGCGAAGAAGGAACTAAGTTTTTCCTTGAAAATTGTCAATTTGAAATTGTCAAAGTTCCAGTTTACTTTACGTCTCAAATACTGAAAACTCGTGCTAAGGGTACTGTACCGTATCGATCAGTGTCAGTGAACGACATTGCATTGTATTGACATGACATTCAGTGATCATGGTCACTGAACGGCACTGTCACTGATGAGTACGGATAGCGTCGTACAAAATGTATGATAGAATAGAATAGAATAGAAAAGTATTGATACAATATCATATTTCACTGACACTGATCAATACGGTACTGATCGGCACGTGTCGGCACTGATGTGTGCGGATAGGCCTTAACGACTCTCCGTAAGTTTACTAGTCCAAAACACTTCACCTACCTCGAAAAACTTGATGCCTTTGCCATTTTTTTTATCGTGGCAACGTAATTAAATGGCTCCTCCCACCTGGGGCGGGACGAGAAGTACTGTCAGACATGTACTGACTAACATCCACGGTGATCCTTCAATAGCCTTTTGCGTACCAAGGCCACGGTTACCTGATGAGACAGTCCCGCGAACCCGGCAGTCTTTGGCCCTCTAAGAGGAGGCCCCGTCATTTTGCTGACAGTGTCGACTGGGGCATGATCCATGATCGGACGGCGAGTCAGTCATTACTCACCGTCCGCATGCTCATGGAAAAGCCATTAATTACTTGTTTGGTAGTAATGTTATATCTATATATATAAAAGGCAAACTGAATGATTACTAATCAAGCCACAGCCCAGACCGCTTGGCCTAGAGACTCCAAATTTGGAACATAGGTTCCTTATGAAGCGTAGGGGAGCACTAAGAAAGTTGTAGTGGGGGAAGTTTGTATGAAACTCGGTAATTTCTGAAGCTATATCGATGAAAATTGGAATATAGCTATTTGATAACAAATAAAGGAAGACGTGTTTCAGGATTTTTGGAAATTCGCCCTTTAAAGGGGTAAAAAAGGGGGGGAAAGGTTGTATAAAATTCCGTACATTTTAGTATCTGGTTGGTTATTCGGTTGAAAATTAGGCACGATTTGTTAAAGGGGGTAGGGGGAGGGCGTGGGGGGTGGGTAAAGTGGGGGGGGGGGTAACGGGGAGGGGGTGAAATCAGTTTATTTTATAATTTGGTTGGCTATTCGGTTGCACACTAAGCATGATTTGTTAAAGGTGGGTAATGGGAAGGCTTAGGGGGGTTCTCTATTGTGTTACCTAACTTTTTTAAACATAATCTAATGTGACATAATATTTTTTTTTTTTTATATACAGTGTGTCCGGGCACGGGTTAGCGATATTTGAAGGGGCTATACTAGGCTCTTTTTCATCGACACAAATGCTTTTAAAAAAATTCTTACTCCAAAACTTCGCGAATGGCAGACATTTTAATTTTTTGATCTGTCGAACTGGGGTGTGTACAATAAAACTCAAATATCTTTAAATCCAAGAGACCTACGTTCATGCAAATGACTTTATTGCAAAGTTAAACGTTGAGGCTTATCAAAAACTTACGAAAGTTTTCTAAATAATATGTAAAAATAACCAAAAAACATGGGCAAACACGAAATTGTACACAAAAATTACTGAATAATTTCACATTTTTAACTCTAGCTCGATAAGTACCCCTGAATTTTGCTAGGGTTTTTGCATTGCATTAAAAGTGTTTGAGTCAGGCTATAAAATGATATCAAAATTATCACTCTACGTTAATTATCTTAGGATTTATTCTCACTTTAAAGGGGTAAAAAAGGGGGGGAAAGGTTGTTTAAATTCCGTACATTTTAGTATCTGGTTGGTTATTCGGTTGAAAATTAGGCACGATTTGTTAAAGGGGGTAAGGGGAGGGCGTGGGGGGTGGGTAAAGTGGGGGGGGGGTAACGGGGGGGGGGGGGGGTGAAATCAGTTAATTTTATTATTTGGTTGGCTATTCGGTTGCACACTAAGCATGATTTGTTAAAGGTGGGTAACCCGTGGGTATCCATAACACGTTTGCTATAAAATTCAGATTTTGTATGAAATAAAGTCATTATGTCCTAATCATTGTATTACATAATGTGTATTATTCCGAATGTTCAATTAGGTGTAGTAGAACTGATATTTCATTACATTGTTTAGAAACCGAAGATCTTGGGATCCAAGAGCGAGCGAAGCGAGCTCGGGACTTGTGGGCACCCGACACGGACAGGTTAGGTTCGAAGGGGATGGCGGGGTCTTTCAGACCCCGCCATCCCCTTCGTGTTAGGTTACTTTAAACCTTGCACGCAGAAATAGGAGCCCCGCGAAGCGGGGCTCCGTCGATATTTCTTATTGGGTGGTAATCAGTAACAAAACAAATTATTATTGATTGTTATATTTATGACAAACGAATTTAGGACATACAGTATTTAGGAATTTCAATGTTATGGCATTTGAAATTATGTGGTATTAAGTTCGGGCAAGTTATCATTCGGACAAATGATGATTAGGACAAAAAAAAATATGTCACATTAGATTATGTATAAAAAAGTTAGGTAACACAATAGAGAATCGCTTAGGGGGGGAGGTAAAGTGGAAGAGAGTAACAGGGGGGGGGGGTAAAATCAGTTAATTTTTGTGTAGGTACACTACGGGTACACTACGATAATACGAAAAACTTTATTCCGAAATTCATAAATACGAATTTCAAAATACCGATTTTCAATAGACCGAATATCAAAAATTCCGACTTAATATATTTTCCGAAACATCAAAAACACGAATACCGAATATTAAAATTCCGATTATTGGAATTCCGATTTGGGTCCGTCGAGTCGAAAAGTCCGAGTCAGGGTGCCCCAAGACACATTTTGTTCGCTATTGCATCCTGAGTTACAGCACCACTAAGGTGGTTCAACGGAGCCCCGCTTCGCGGGGCTCCTATTTCTGTGAGCAAGGTTTAAAGTAACCTAACCTAACACCTTCGAACCTAAGCTGTCCGAGTCGGGGTGCCCAAAGTCCCGAGCTCGCTGCGCTCGCTCTTGGATCCTAAGTTCTTCTAATAACAATAAAAATCCTGAAGACAATCAGTGAAAGTTAAGAGGATGCGCCTCGCCATTCCGTGCCTACACAGGCTTAAATAACACTCTGGGAGTACGGTAGACAAAATTACGTGGAGCCGGTTTTGCACCAATTCGTTTCTGTCACTGACTTTGTGGAATGAGAAACGAAATTCCGATTTTCAATATTCCGAAAAAATCATTTTATTCGGAATATTGAAAATCGGAATTTCATTTTTCGGAATGAAAACTCATCGAGCATTACATTTTTCGAATATGTGAAAATCGGAAAAAGAAGAAATCGGACATACGAGTTTCGATCAAATAAATTTCGAGATTCTTAATAATAGATAATTATTGTAATTTTTAGGTATTATGATATTCGGAGTTTTGAAAATCGGAATATCGAAATTCGGAATAAAATATTTCGGAGTATTTGGGTGTTCCCGTACACTACACTACACTACACCTACTTTATACCTACACCACACTTACCTTTACCTTCCCTGAACTTCCACGATTTTTTAAGACTAAAATCAGCCAAATCAGTTCAGCCTTTTGCAAGTTAAAGCGTGACTAACGAACAGCTATCCATTTTTATACCTCACTTGCTGTGCCGGCAGACGTTGTCCTGCCCAGTAATCAATCCTACACCTACCCTACACCTACTCTACACCTACCCTACACCTACCTCCCTACATCTACCCTACCTACCCTATGTGTTATTCTGGATCTTCAGTTACCTACATACCAAATTTCATCGTAAACTGTTCAGTAGCTTTTGGGTGAAAGAGTAAAAAATATCCATCCATTCACACTCATAAACTTTCGCCTTTATAATATTAGTAGGATATAGATATAGATTTAGTATGGAGATTCATTTATCTCCAAACTTAACGCGAGCAAAGCCGCGGGTTCAAGCTAGTTTTACATAAACCTAGATTTCAGTGTATTTGCCAGTCACATCTCTGTAAATTCCGTGCAACTGACAGCCTTTGGTATTTCATTCAAACAATGCTTTTTGGCAGTGAGCAGTGGTGGCCCAGTGGTATCGGCCCTGACTTACGAGTTGTAGGTCGTGGGTTCGAATCCAGGCAGGCGCATTACTTTGTGTAATTTATTTCATCACCACTGCTCTCAAAACGGTGAAGGAAAACATCGTGAGGAAACCGGCATGTCCTAGAACCAAAAATTCGAAGACATGTGACATCCACCAATCCGCCTTGGGCCCGCGTGGTGGATTATAGCCCACTCCCTCTCACAGAGAGGAGGCCTGTGTCCCAGCAGTGGGAACATTAATAGGCTGATGATGATGATGATGAATGCTTTGTGACAGTTGCCTTGAAATTGATTCGTCGAATTTGGATTCTAGACGATGATTGACGCGCCAATTTCTGGTTAAGCCGCTTATTAAATACAAACAAATACCTTTTACTCCTGTACATACTTAGAAAGAGGCGGAGCAGAGCAGCAGGCAAAACCTAGTTGTAAATAAAATAAGCATTTTTTTTTATCGTGGTAAATTCGTCAAATGAGTCGTCGTACGGGACGAAAAACATCGTGGGAAAGGTTGAAAACCTGCTTTTAACAACAAGAGCTTAACGAAATTACCAACCTACATTACAAACCTCTTTGTTAGCAACCTTTGTTTCTGTACCCTTTAAAACCCTACTCGAATTTTCCACAAAAACCCCCAATTTCTAATTCCCCTCCCTTCCTCATACAATCATTCACTCTTATCTCTCCGACCATTTATTCCATACAACAGACGATAATACCTTACCCTTCTTTTATTCTTTCACTTAGTTCTACAAAAACATTGTTTTGGCGATATCAAAAAAACATGGAAGCAATACATGTGTAGATTGTGTAGTGACCATGAATTGGTACGTACAAAGCGATTCGCCCGAAGCTATTTACGCCATTAAGCGATAGGAGCACGCTCATACATTTTGCAGTGCCTACTAGATCGGGTGGCCATGTCTTAGTGTATTTAGTATAGTATAGTGACGTCCTAGAAACTATTTTCTGTTTAATGTAGTGGAAATAGCCAGTTATTGTTCGTTCTTAAAAGTGCTTCGTATGATAATATTCGATGAGCGGCATTTTACGATAATATAGTATACAGACTTTTGAGTGCGTTTTCGAAATGATTGAACCCATTTTGTTGAAAATTCATACGCGTAACCAAGATACTTACATCAAAAAAGTTATCAGAGAACATTTTTCTTCGCATGTTTATAGAAATGGGCAAGCCATATTGCTCGCAGAGCAGATGGCCGATGGGGTTGAAAAGTACTAGAGTGGAGACCACGGACTAGCAAGCGCAGCGTAGGACGTCCACCAGCAAGGTGGACAGACGATCTTATAAAGGTCGCCGGAAGATGCTGGATGCAGGTCGCTTCCAACCGGTACCTGTGGAGATCAAAAGGGGAGGCCTATGTTCAGCAGTGGACGTCCTATGGCTGAGATGATGATGATGATGATGATGATGTTTATAGAAAAGAACATAGGGTACTTTTCATAGAAAAAAAAGTAATTGACAGTCTAGTTGGCGCTACCTATCACCGAATTGATGACCAAATTCAAAATTTATTTCATCGAAACTGCAAGCAAAAGCGGAGAATTTATATTCAAGTCGAAGAAGAGCATTCTAGAAGAAGCTCGTGGTTAAATAATTACAGCCGCATAGGCCGATCTTCCGGGTTAAGCCGCGTTAAGCGAGTTTCCTCCGTGTCTCGGAAAGCATGTAAAGCCGATGGTCCCGGCTGTCATTTGTAAATCTTTGACAGTCGTTTCTTTTAGTTAGAAGCTCTAAAAGTCCGACAACCAGTCTAACCATGGGATATCGTATTACAGTTACTGGGTTGTAGAGGTCCGAAAGGCAGTCGCTCCATGTAAAATACTGATATTCAGCCGCATCTGGTTCTACTGGAAGCCGACCCCAATATAGTTAGGAAAAGGCTAGTCAGAAGAGCATTCTGGGAAGTGTTTATTGGTTGAATAATGTTTAATGTTACTTTCAAGTGCCTCTCGAGACTAGTACGAGCACGAGTATGTACTCGAACCCTGTTAATATTGATGGTAGTGTGAATTAATAATTGCGGTCGGCGGTTGCAATGCCTTGCCTTAGATACTGCAGTGTATTTGTGCATTTAATGTGTCGTAATCCGGATAGAATAGTATGCAGTGCACTGTAAAAGTTACTGTGGATGTGGATGCAAAGCAAAGCAAGCAGCAAAGATGTTTATTTCAATATTAGTGGGTAGCTAGACTAGACCACCTGCAAATATAACTTACAATGTCATCAATGGTGTTCTTACATGTCCACTTTGTGCTCGGAGTTTTACGGCTTTTTTTTTAGTTGGATATGCGAGTTACTGGAGAGAACATGAAAGGGCATATCAAAGCTCTTAACCACTCTGAAAGCCATCGATTGCAGTCGCTGTGGCCGAAATCGGCTAGATAACATCAACATTGGGTAGCAGTTTCTGGATAGTGTTCAGTTTAGTTTCATAATTTGACAATCAATTGGGATCGTACATGTGGCGCCATCTATTATCATTTAAACGAAAATTATAGTTATTTTCCCGGGTACAGCACTATTTTTCAGACTGAAAAGTACCTTGTGTCCATCTCTGTATACCTGGCAACGAATATGCAAAAAAACCAAGATGATTGGTTCGGTGGTTTTGGGCATGAAAAATTAAAAAAAAAAACAACTAAGTTTCGCATTTACAATATAAGTTAGGATTTCGATTTTAAGTTAGGATTAGGATATTTATAAAAAAGCGAACGTTAAATATGGACAGAATTTTCATTATGACTTTATCGAAATAATCTAGTCAAAAACAAGGACATTCTCCAAACGATCCACACCCGTGGTCATAGTACACTACCCATTGGCCGTCACTCACCCTTTATCAGGCAAAGCTCACAGACCCGAACATTCATTCTTCGCCTTTTGTTCCAAGACTTAAGGATTTTTCGCGAAACTTCGAGAATCGACGGAAAAGATATAAAAGTTTCCTGTTACATCCTCTTTTCTAGTCGTTACTGTTTGGTCATGAGCTATATTCTTAACTATTGCAAAACGTATTACAAGAGCAACTGAGAATGTTGTGCATATGGTGACTTGAGGCCACAGTTGTGTACGATGGTTGGTGGCGATGTGTATAGTGGTGGAATTAATGTTATGCTTGGGAAACCTCTTTCGGAGCAGAGTGTGGCTATTTATAAATTTATTAAGGCTGTTTTTTCGAGGAGAGATACTTTTTAGTTTATATCTTATAAGTTTTTGTGTTTTCTTTTAATGGTTTCAACACTCTGTTCCGGGCTGTTTCCTGGGTATGGCGTGGGTTCTGCCATTGTGCATGTCGCCATCGATTATGTCGGTAGGCTCTGTCATTGAGTTGATGGGTGCCCGGCATTTTGGCGAGAGGTGATTTTTTATATAGGTAATTATGTAAATTAGGTAGTGGTGGTGTTTTAAATATTTTTAGTTTATAGATAGTATTTTAGTTTATTTTTTAAATGTATTAGCGTTACCTTACGAGGCTGACCTCGTACAAATGTACTGCAAGCCTCTAAATAAATGATTTAAAAAAAAAAAAGAGCAACTGAATAGAGAGAATTCGTCCTGTTTCGTGGTGCGCTTACAAACATTTTAATTCACATTCACAAACATTTTGCCAGTTTTTTTTCTTCTAGTTCTATATTCTAATTTTCTAACAAGTGCACCAGAAATTTTATTAATTCGTTCATGGCATCATGCAAGTTAACAACAAGCGAAACATACATATACATACATACATTTTTTTGGCCGAAAGGTGTGCTGTATCGGCGATTCCGAGGCCGGCTACGCGATACCTCGCAGCGAAACACGACGCCGCCGTCACTTCGTGTACAATAGTTTTTAAGTATATTTGTTTAGAATAATAATATGTATTAGTTTATAGTTATTGTTTTATATGTATGTGTATTTGCCTTTTAGATGCCTGAAATAAAGGATAAAATAAAATTAATAAATAAATTTATCAAGATAGTTGCGATAGGAGATGCTATCTCAATCTATGTTTATAAGAAGTTTTCGAGGGAGAGACTGCTAGAACACGACATGTTCAAGAACCAAATTATAAAGACATGTTATTGAGACATCTTTCAACTGAATACGTATAGTGGATTATGGACCACTACCTCTCACAAAAAGCAGGCCTGCATCCCAGCAATGGTAACATTTTAGACTGAAAACAACCGCTATTCCTTTAAAAATAAATTTCAACAGGTTATGGGCCCAGCACGCTTCCACTGCGCCACTCTGATTTGCTGTAGAGGAATTTTATAAGTAATAATATAATTTAATAAGAATCAGTAAGACAAAGTAAATTGTCTTTATGACTGGTGTTTTAATGATTGCCGAAGTCTCCCGAACTGAAATAGACGAGTGTTAGGTTATTTAAGTTACGGAATTTCTTGATTCGCCGTGCTCAAAACCCGCGATAAAAGCTATGCAATGACTTAAAAACTCATTACAAAACTGCCTCCCCAACCACCAGAGCAGTAATAATTGAAAAACAAAAACCTATCGGCCTCTGACCCACTTGTTGAACTTCCATAAAATATTTATAGGAACATACTCCATAGTGCACTAGTCCAGTTTTATTCCATTCATATTGGATCTCTCGCTTATTGCTCTTGCATATTTTAGGGCAACGATCGGTAGGTGCGCTGCATTTTTCTTGTAAGCTCTTTTCTGTTATTGGTAGTTTTCAATAGTTGATGTGGAATGGATGGGTGAAGAATTCAGTTAGTTCGGTGAGTTTGACCCGGCACTTCAATAGCGTAACATGCTTTGAATCTCAATTTGAAAGTGTTTTTGCTTGTTTTTCTTTTATCGTTGTAAAATCATTAAATGAGTCAGGAACTGTCAGACTCGTATTGACTAAAATCCACGGTGCCCTTTACGTTCCAGTGTCACGACAATTCGATAAGTCCCGCGACCCCGGCAGGCTTTGGCCTTCTAGAGGGGGACCCCGTCATTATGCTGAAACTCTTTAAGGCGCGAGTGGAATTCAACGCGCCGTCGACCCGGGCATGGTCCATGGTCGGACAGCAAGTCACCCATTACTCGCCGCCCGCATGTCCGCGCCTACGGTGGCCGGAGATCGTCTGCCGACGTCCGACGCTGGGGTGGAAGGAGGACGCTGTCCTCTCCCTCACCTGTCCCGCCTCCTCCTTCGCGAGCATGACTACTTCGCAGAAGGAGGTGATGTGGATAGCTGGGTGAAGAATTATTCGAATCGCAATTTGTAGGATTTGGAATCCTTTGTTCAATCGGATTTGATTTGTCTGATGTACAAAGTTAACTTTTTAATTGGTGCTTCATATGATACTAGCGGCCCGTCCCAGCTTCGCACCGGTGGACCTCACCTAAGTACCTATTCAAAATTGTAACAATAAGTTTGTAAAACCATACCACATTTTAAAAGAGTAGGTAACCATGGAGTTTCTTGCCGGTTCTTCTCCATGGAATCGACCAACCCGAACCGAGAACCTGTTGTCAACGTTTTATAAGTGCCTTTATGGGCCATCGTCCCAAAATTTAGCATATCCCACCAAAAACATTTCATGTAAAATGTTGCCAATTCGAGCACATAAGGTTTGCCCTATCAAAAAGATATCAGATCTCATGTAGAACCAAGCTTCTGAATCTACGCAGCCTAACTCTACCGACCCTAACTTCACAAATTCTACACATCAGTAAAAATGTATGGCTTCACCGTTTCGCTACCGTCATGGAGGTAATATTTAGTTTCTGAAGTAAGTAACGAAACAGCCAAGCAATACATTTTTACTGATGTGTAGAATTTGTGAAGTTAGGGTCGGTAGAGTTAGGCTGCGTAGATTCAGAAGCTTGGTTCTACATGAGATCTGATATCTTTTTGATAGGGCAAACCTTATGTGCTCGAATTGGCAACATTTTACATGAAATGTTTTTGGTGGGATTTCAGTTCTTTTTGTAGGTTGCTAGCATCTTGGATTTATAATGACGTCACGTTATTGTTCGAGTTGCTCTCAACGAGCCCTTTCATTTGGTACCCATATTGCAGAAGTGCATTAAAAATAACTATTCCGCCATCTTGGATTTAGAATGACGTCACATTATGCATCGAGTTGCTCTCAACGAGGCCTATCATTTGATACCCATATTGTAGAAGTGCATTAAAAATAAACTATACCGACATCTTAGATGGTCCGCCATCTTGGATTTAGAATGACGTCACATTATTCTTCTAGTTGCTCTCAACAAGCCCTTTCCTTTGATACCCATATTGTAGAAGTTCATTGGAAATAACTACTACCCCTCCCACCCGCCCAATTTTAGGGAATGGGGGGATGGGGGATGTTTTTTGTATACTGAACTTTGTTTACATACCGAATTTCGGCTTTCTAGCACTTCAGGAAGTACCCTAACATTTTAAGGTCTCATACTAACTTCTACCCCCCATTTTAGGGGGATGGGGGGCGAAAGTTATAAGTTTATGAATTTTTTTGTTGGTTGTATACTAAACTTAGACTACATACCGAATTTCAGCTCTCTAGCACTTCAGGAAGTAGCCAAACATTTTGATGATCATCAGTGTGTCAGTGTGTCAGTGACGAAATCCGTGTATTTTAGATATCAATAAAATCTAAAGTATTATAGCTATTCCATTGATACTTTGTATGCCTAATAAGTCTATTATTGGCATCATATCCTGCGAATATGAACTTTCTGGTACATCGGAAACCAACTCTATGATGGTTCAAAAAAACGACGAAACACTTCGAGAAAAGGTAGGTAGTGCCCTTGCGCTTCGCTTGGCTCGTCTTGGCGGGGGCACTGCCGTGCCCCCAGATACGTTGTCAGGAGTATAGACACGGATATAGGGTATCTTTCATCCCGAATAACAGAAGAGAGCTGTTGCCGAGAAAACAATTACGTTCATATTCCAGATGGCGCCACTTACACGATCCGTATTGTTTCTCAAATTCTAAATTAACGCAAGCGAAGCCGCGGGCAAACACTAGTGTGAAATAAAAATATTTGATTTTGATTTTGGACATGATATTTATAATAGTTATAGCCTATGTTACTCAGGGCGAATGTAGCTTTCTAATGGTGTACATTTTTTTTATTTAAAAAAAACGTATCCTCACACGCAGGAATTTCTCTTGTATCGTGAGTACGTTTACAAACATAGAAACTCACATACACAAACACCCAGACCCGGAACAAGTACTTGTAGGTCATACAAATATTTGTTCCGTGCGGGGATCGAACCCGCGACACAGCGCAGCAGTCCAATAGCATTTCTTAGCCGCTGCGCCAAACGTTTCGTCAAATGTTTGAAATCGGCACAGTAGTTCTTTAATTTATTATTTTAAACATACACGCAAAGCTGCTGCAAAAGCTAGTCTGTAACATAATGGATCGTTTTTGGAAACCTACCGATTTTTTTGCAAATGAAGGATGTATTTGAAAAATTTCTTTCTTACAGAAAAGTTTTGTAGTGAAAATTGTTCGCTTTTGTATAGATAAAAACTGTTGCTGCAAACTGAAATAAACAATTTCTATCCATCTGAAATGTTTGTTCCGTATTGTCGACTTTAATAATGCTTTCATTAGCTCGTTAATTGGCAGAACTAAAAATTCTTTTCTTCTACTTATCACTTTAAAAGTTCATAAAAGTTATGTTTATGAACTTTTAAAATCACGGCTATATTACTATAGGTCTGGTAGAGTTGCACTTAATTAATTATTAAGGGCAACTCTATCAGATCCCAGGCGGAAGGCGCCCATTGTTGAACAAAAGCCTCTGCTAAAAGAAATCCACAGATTCGCGTTTTTTTTTTTAAATATTTGCAAGTTTAAGTGAAGTTGGGTAGGAAACGTCGATCACGCAGAGAAATTTATACGAGAACTTCTGGTTGCAACCATGACAGTAAGACTCACTAGTTGGCTTTACAACATTTCTAGTAACAAATACTAAGTCCTTGTTATCTCTACTACGGTCAGCCAAGAAAGTGGTGTACCAGTTTTGATTTAGTTTCCCGGTCATCGAAAATTACAACAAGGTTCGTTATAAAAAGATATTACTGAAAGAGACAACATTATCATGACGTAAACCTATGTATTTAGTATTCATACGTCATATGTCACATATAAGTACATGACATTTTAACCTTTAGTATAAATGAAAAGGACATTAGTTTCTACAAAGCAATTGAAATGTTTCCAAACAAAAGTAATAAAAACTATTTAAATAGACAACCGAATTCCATTTGAAAAAGAAAACTGACAATTGACATTTTGTCAAATATATGCAAAAAATCGATATATTTTCCGTGTTATTTTTCAATCAACTGCATATAAAATCATCTCAATGCCTGCCAACTTGACCATTGCCGAAAGAGCACAAATAATTGGAAGCAGTATCAGTGCGATATCCCGGAATTTGAATATATCGAGGCGTTCTGTCCGCTTTTGGATTCGTCGTGAAGGAGAGGAGGGAAGTTTGTTGGATCACAGAAGAAGTGGTCGCCGGCCTGCACTCTCCAATAACGATAGAGAATTCATGAGACGGGAATATGAAATCAATGGTTTTAAGCCCACAAAACATTTTGCGGAGATGTTCGATGTGAGTGCCCAAACAATAAGGAATCATCTACATTACATGGGGTTGCACCACAGGCATTACGCCAAGAAAATATATTTGACGGATGCTCACAGACTTGCTCGTCTGAACTTCGCCAGAGAGCACTTAGAGTTTGATTGGTCTAATACAGTGTTTTGTGATGAAAAAACGTTTAAATCCAGTCAGCATGGACGTCTTCACCTTTGGCGATATAATTCAACACGGTATAAAGATGATCATGTAATTCCAAATAGAGAATCAGGTCGAATTTCCGTAAATATTTGGGGCTGGATGAGTGCGGATGGTGTAGGAGAATTGTGTTCTCTACCTCCTCGAGCGACGGCTGTAAATTATATCGACGTGCTTCAGAATGCAATGCTACCGACAGTCCGTAATGTTTACCCGGAGAATGAAGTGCCACAATTTGATTTTGTTCAAGATAATTGTTCAATTCATAATGCGAGGATCGTAAGAGCCTGGTTTCGTTCACACACTGACGTAAGGGTAATTCAGTGGCCCTCAAGATCGCCGGACCTCAACCCGATAGAAAATCTTTGGGGCCTTATGGTCCAACGATGGTCGCATCAAAATGAAAGAACCAAACAAGCTCTTATTAGTCACTGTAATTATATTTGGGAGGAAAATGCGGGGAACCGATATTTGCTCACGGCTTGTTGGTTCAATGAGGTCTCGTCTTTTAGAGGTTATAGAGGCCAACGGCGGTTACACCCGTTTCTAATTTTTAAAAATTTTCAATATCTTCTAAATATTACTATATATGCTATGTTTTTGTTTGTTATAAGTATTTTAAAATTGATTGTAGAAATTTAATAAAAGGATAAATCTATTTTTAGCTTGTTTTTTATTGATTTTGTAATTACAAGTTTACAGAAATTGTAGGTTTGTGGATTCGCCTTGTGCCTTTACAATTTTATGTAACTTGTTGATTACAATTCTGAATTTGTAGATACACTTTTGTCATCAAAATCTACAGCCCCCCGCCGTTGATTTTACGACGTCATTGGTTCCATCAAGTTCAAACTAAGAACAGCTGTCACGTTACAAACAGTAATAGTCGTTATCAATAATCAGATAAAGACAGCAATAGAAGTTGTCAGATCGATCTGCAAGCGAAACTAATCTTTATCACCTATGAATCTGCAAGCGATATTCAACCTTAGGGTGGTACACCACTTTCTTGGCCGACTGTACTTACTTAGTATTATTTTATTACTAAGTCTTTGTTATCTCTACTACTTACTTAGTATTTATTACTAGAAATGTTGTAAAGTCAACTAGTGAGTCTTGCTGTCACGATTGCAACCAGAAGTTCTCGTACAGGTAGCTAGGCATTTCTCTGCGTGATCGTAGAAAATGATGATAAATGATGATGGGGAAGAAACTTAGAAAAGTTCTTTAGTGGTGACCACGATCTGGAAGACGCAACGTAAGACATCGACAATTTAATAGTACACCTACATTTCATCCAGTTATGTTTCAATCGCATAAAAATACGGTCATGTTCATTTATCAAAAAAAAAAAGAAAACAACACAACCTTTTCTAAAACATACTGCAAAAAGAATAAAAAAGTCTCTATTAAAAAAAGAAACACGCCAATTAGTTCAGCACTTTAGTAGAAAACATTTACAAGTGCAGAGAAAAAAATTAACCCACTTGCTTTCCATATCGCGGGAAAACTGCGCAGAATTTTAAATGGACATACATTTATGATTTTACTCTGTGTAAGTTAGATAATTTGTCGTCTCGAGAGAACTATCCAAAGTTTAATGGGTGAGATTGGCTAAAATTTTAATTTTCTGGCTGATACGGAAAGTTTATTGCACATAAGTGGAAAGTAGTATTTCTATACGTTTGAGAGGATGAATAGATGGATAAAAATGAGGGGTTGGGAAATGTTTCTATTATATGTAGAAAGGAATAAGTTAGTCATTTTAAAAAAATAATTATGTTAATTTAATAAAAAAAAATATTGTAAAAAAATGCTAACGATAGACAAAGTCTATCCTCAGATCAGTTTCATGTCATCATAAGTCGAAGTAAATAAAAGCTTGTAAAATATTCAATCTCAGCTTAGGAGATTTGACGAGTCTTCTAATTTTGAACCGAGAGCTGTACTGAATAAAGAAATATTCTTCATCACACACAAAATGTAATAAATCCTTTAAATATAAACACGAGTGCTTTACTTAAAACAAAGCTCCATTATCCTCTAGCTCTCTTACTAAAGTACTAATGAATTCTGAAAATATATCTCTAAATGAACGCCTCTTTTGTGTAGCCATAAATTTTGTACAAAATAGTGCCACGGAATAGTAAGACACACAGAATGTCAACTACATACAACGAGAGAGAACGCACGCACACAATATAATACACAGTTGACACACGGCGAGTGCAAGCGTACTCGCGATTGTCATTTGTTTGAGATAGCGGATATTTTTTTATTCTGATATTTTACAGCATTGACAAAATCAGAGCGGTCACATTTTTTTTTAAATAAAGTTGCCACTATTTGAGCCCATCAAAAGTAGATAGGTGAAAGATTTATTTAGTGAAATGAAGATACGATATAAATAATAGACACAATAATAAATAGGGACATACAAAGAAAGATAAAAAAAAATGGCACTGGCATTACAATTCATAATTTGAAGTGACATCGAAGG
The DNA here is from genome assembly GCA_954870645.1 of Agrotis clavis. Classification (NCBI taxonomy): domain Eukaryota; kingdom Metazoa; phylum Arthropoda; class Insecta; order Lepidoptera; family Noctuidae; genus Agrotis; species Agrotis clavis. The sequence continues at coordinate 14,936,053 of OX940941.1, forward strand.
TGCGGTGTGTCTCGGGATTGCACTAAATGGTTATCCAGCTCAGCATGTGTCAGGTTGACACCTAGCACTGATATTTTACTGGATCCTTGCTTATTAGGATTAGAGGAATGTCTTAAGAAGTAACTGCGACCTTGAAACACCAAAGGCCTTATTTTCCTTTAAACATAACACCTGATACTTCTGTAATTATTTTGTGATAGTCCTTTGTGTACGTTGCTTTATTTTGTACTGGCACGCATTTGAAAATTGTTTTTGTTGCATTTGATTTGTTATGTGAATTCGAATTTATTGATTAAAGAATGCTTATTTAATTTTCAATTTTATTCTTTTCTGTTTTATTGAAATTGGCTTCTATTTTTTTTTTGGAAATATATCGACGTGTCCAGTGAAGAGGATAATAGTTTCGTCCCCTTCATCGAGAGGAGGCCTATGTCCCAGGAGTGGAAACATTATAGGCTTAACTACTTTGCATCAGAAGTATTACGTTTTGCCAATTATTGCTTTCTGATTTGCTAATTTTGCGATTTCATGAATGCTGCATTGTATTTAGCTGATTCAGAGCGTTTGTTTGCGATGTCTAAATACGCATTACAGCATTTGATTCAACGCAGTTTCGCGTTTTGGCCATTCTCTGTATTAGGGTGCCTTTCCACCAGAGATGTGCTATGCAGCTATGCTGCGAAAATGTAAAAGCTGAGCTACGAAACTATGTGATCGTTTCCACTGATGCTACGCTATGTAGCTGTTCGAGTAAGATGTGCTATGAAGATGCGCCGCCAGCGCCACAAAGTAGCTGCGCGAGGAAGATGCGCAGCTCGAGCTATGCGATATATCGAAAGTAAGGAAGACTACCCATAGCAGGCATCCATAGCACGCATCAATAGCCCACATCCATAGCACGCATCCTTCCACGTAAAAGACATATTATCTTAGTTGAATCCGTTTCTACCAGTGCTGTGCTATACCAATGAATATAATTGGTAGATACTGGATGTCAAATGCATCCATAGCAACGTATAAGTAGCATATCACATCTCTGGTGGGAACCAGACATAAACTGTTGATATTCAGGTGCTGTTGTAACGATCAAAGATTGACTTTTTCATCAATTAATAAATGTATGGAATTCCGATGGCAAAATTATTGTTAAGAGTAGTATCACGGTCGTGGGACCGTGGCCCTGGAACGTAATGGGCTGTTGAAGGATCGCCGCAGATTTTAGTCAGTGTATGTCTGGAACTAATTTGTTGATTTTCCCATGATAAAAAAGTAGTATCCTGCTTATGTGAAGTACTTCTATATTTAATGTGTGTGGCGATGGTAAATAAACGACAGTGGCCAGCGCGCTTGCACTTGCTGTATGGAAAATGCACTTATGTGTTTGTGGAGGTCTTAAGGAAACGACGAGAAGTGAGTATGCTTACACTCACTACACGTGAAGCATGTTAATGTGTGCGTGGAGATCCCAAGCAAATGAGTCGTGAGCGCGCTTGCTTTTTCTGAAGGTATTTGAAGCGTGTCTATGTTTGCATGGATATCTCAAACAGATGTCAGTCGCAAGCGCGCTTGCACTCACAGTGCATGAAACGTGTCTATGTATGCGTGCGTGCTTGCTCATTATATGAAGCCATCTTTATGTATTATAGCAATCTCCACAAGTAGGTACTCGTAATCAAGTAATACTACTTGATTACGTCCGGCGCGCTGGAAGTACTTAACTTTGCTCCTAACCTTGAATTGCTAATATTAAAACCACGAGGGACATAGCTCGTGGTAGTACTTAGTCTATTTTGTGGCAAATGAGAAATTATCTCAGTAGACCTAACCTTGCTAAGGCATTATAAACCTTATGCCTTATTTACTAATACTAGTCTTAATTGCGCTGTTGGATTTTGAACACACGGTTTAGTGTCGAAAGTTTAAATTCCAATGACTAATCTGAAAATGTTTCTATATTCATTTAGGTGTTGCTGCTGTTGAAAACGGCAGTCTAATTACCATCTCGTTTAATTTTAATGAATTATACCTTTAAAATGATTTATTTATTGTACAAAGTACCAAAATCTGTTCTATGAACATTCTAATTCAGATGTGTTCAAAGTTAAGCTATTGTCAAACAGATAGGTGAAGCGAATGCGATCCGAAGCGTTTTTATTTGTAATGTATGGAATTGTTAGAATCCAGTCACATAGAAAAGCGAGAGCGATCCGTTAGTCTATGTGACTAGCTTCAAACAATTCCATACATTACAAACAAAAACGTCTCGCTACGCGTTCTCCACGCCTATCTGTTTGACAATAGCTTTAGAGTTTCTTTCAAGCTAGATTGCCACGAGGCCGTTTCATTGCGATGTGGTCAAAAAAATCTGTTTATTTTTGGCCGTCGTTTCGCTCGCCACCTTAATAGCCAATATCTGTTTCCAAGACCAATTTTTTTGCATCATAAAAATTACCAGAATAGATCCAGCAGTTCTGACTTAAAAACGTAAATAATTAAATGTACACTTTCGCATTTATATTAGTTAGAACTGTTTATTTATATTTCTCGATTACTTGTAGCATTTGGTAATTAACGTTTCCTTTTCCTTCACAACGCAACAACTATTTAAAACAGTATAAACGAACAATCAGCCATAGAGATGTTAAAATAAGTTTCCCCGTCACTAAACTGCAGCTTTTTTTTTTAGCGTGGTAAAATCATCAAATGAGTCCTCCCGAACCCCGGGCAGGGTGGGAGGGACTGTCAGACTCGTACTGACTAAAATCCACAGTGTCCTTCAATAGCTCTTTATGTTCCGGTGTCACGGAAATGAGATAAGACCCCGGCAGGCTTTGGCTTAGCTAGAGGTCATTGTGCTAACGCTAACGCAGAGAAATGTCTGGCTACCTATACGAGAACTTCTGATTGCAACCGTGACAGCAAGACTCACTAGTTGTTTTTATAACATTTCTAGTAATAAATACTAAGTAAGTAGTAGAGATAACAAAGACTTAGTATTTATTACTAGAAATGTTGTAAAGTCAACTAGTGAGTCTTGCTGTCACGGTTGTAACCAGAAGTTCTCGTATACATTTCTCTGCGTGCTCTTTGAGGCGCGCGTGGGACACCTCGGACAGTCGGACAGCGAGTTGCCCTTTACTCGCCGCCCGCTACTACTCGTAAACTGCAGCTTTGAATAAATTTAATATTATTGAAATTCCAAACCTGTCTCCATTTCAAACATTCCTGACAGTTTCCAAAAATAGCCCACAGCAACTCATTTGCCGAACTGTCAGTCCAAAATTATAGCCAGACGCAGTTTCATAAATAAAAAATAAACCGATATTATGATGCAATATAATAGCAATTCACGAAAAACAATTGCCGGCGGGCCTTCCATTGTTGAATAATTAAGGCTTGGTTCCTGCTGAGCTGGCTAGTAATTAAAATTTTGGAAACTGACTGATGACATGGAGTAATGAGGTACAGAAGCCCAGGTTTGTACAATGAATGAAATCGAATACACACGTCATGTTTGTATTTAAGTACTTTTTATTGTTTCTTTTGCACCCAATCTTTATTGTGTATCTGTTTTCCCTTTACTTATTTTATTTAAGTATTTATTGATTACACTTTGACATATTATTACTATTATTATTATTATTATTCCATTTATTTCAGGCATCAGTGGCCCATATAAAATACAACACAAAAAAAAACAAATATACAATATACTAATACATTAAAAAATATCACAAAAACTTAAACTATTGCACTCATGGGCTGCAGATGAAAATCAGCGTTAGGTGGCAAACTTTGTGCTGCCATCTGCCATTATGCTAAGCTGAGGCCCTTTTAGGATTAAAAGATTTGTTCATTGATTTTAAAAATATAGGGACACTGAACACAAATATTAGTCTTTGCGGCATCAAAAAATAAGCGAAAATCAAAGAACACGACAAGTGCGCTTGCACTAGCTGTACGTGAAGCGTATTTATGTGTGTGTGTGCATTTTTGCTCGTTGAGTAAACCTTCTGTACTTACCTATTCTGTGCATTCTCTATGGTACATAATTAAGCATTGTTGTTATGTAAAAGTGTGTCGAACGTTGCGCCGAAAATTTGGATAGTATGTTAATTTTTTTGGGACATAATTTTGTGCAAGCCTGTTCATTTATTGGTAGTAAATAAATCAAGTTCGTGAGGTCGTTACAGCTTGTAATTTTGCGTATAATATTTTTTGATCGCGCTGCTTGCTACAAATATATGAGAAGGCCTCTCAGTTCAGCAGTTGAAATCCAATGACTGATAAAATGATGATGATGATCAAGCGTTGATACAAAATACATTTATACCTAAGACATTATTGCTCCAGGTATTTCATCCTATCAAAATTGAATGTGGCAATGGGCAGACCACAATACTCATAGAACTGATAGCCGATGGGGTAGATCCCGAGTGGCGACCACAGACTGGCGTACGTACGTACGCGTTGACAGGCCTCTTCCTGCCTGTGTCGCGGGACTGTCTCATCAGGTAGGTAACCGTGAACCTAGAACGAAAAGGGTGATTGAACATCACCGTGGATTTTAGTCAGTACAAGTCTGACAATCCCTCCTGCCGTGTCGTGGGTGGCAGGACTCATTTGTTGACTTTACAGTTAATGTTTAGAAAAAACCCTGTAAATAGATGAAAATGAAATCCATTCATAATACAAAATGCTTAGCACCAAAATAGTACGTTCGAGAAGTAGTGGGTACGGTCGGTAAATGTGATGCATTTGGATTACACTATTGTTAGTGGTCACCAGAGTGGAAAGAGATGGGACCGCATTTATATATTTTAGTGAATAGTAAGAACTTTAACACGACTGTTATATTACATTTTGGTTCAGAAAATTTCTACATTTGATGTTTTATCAAGATAATAAAAACGTAGTCCTTTTTGGATGACGGATTGATATTGTAGAGACGCGATGCAAGTGGTGAAATATCGTACGGCGCCGATGGCGGTCTGAGTTGGAGGCCTGCGTTCAGCAGTGGACTTCTTCCAACAGACGATGATGGTAATGAAGTTGATAGGGCTGTTGAACAAGAAGTCCTGGGTTCGAATAAGATTTGCCCAGAAAATCGGGCAAAGTATATATGAGTATTTCCATTATACTCAGTAAAAGTCATGAAGGCTATATTTGTGCCCGGACAATAGATTGCGCTATAACTTAAGGACGTAACTACTGCTCATAGTGGCCAACCTTGTTATCAATTAGGGCAAAAATAAGTAGCCAAATGGACAAATAAATACACAAACTTTGGTCAAAATAGAAAGAAAGTGCGTCACATAAAAAACAGTCGTCCTAAATCTCTTTCGCAACAAAAAAACAGCCATTAGAGCACTCACACAAAAACATTAACAACGCAGCGTTTTCCATACAAAAAATATGTTTCCTTTCTATTCGTTGTGGGTATCATTACGCTATCTGTTACATCGGAAGCGAGCATACGGCTTCCCGTCATTACAACATGTCGTTTGTGCGAACCCTTCTCTATATAATGTTGGGGGAGTTTCACACTGACTGAGTACGGCCCGTTTTTAGAAAACGGTTTGAGTTGGGTGTTTAATGTTTCTGAATGTTGGCTTTGAAGTTTAAGTTTGGTTGTATTGAATTTGGTTTTATTTGAATAGAAGTTGTAGAACATTTTATGGAGCTCAGTATTTATTTCAAGATCAGAAATATATCAGTACATTAGTTAGAGAATTGATGGCAGAAAGCAAGAGAAATGACTTCCGTCAAGGTTAAAAAAAATGTGAACAGTGTAGATGGTGATATTTTCAAGATAACTTTGGCAAATAAATAATTATTTAAGCACGACATAAATAGATTTTAGAAAAAAATCTTAAATGATTTACAGGGCTAACTACCTGAATCAAAAGTTCTTAAGTAATTATAATGGTAAAATACAAACCTAACTTTGAAATAAATCATCTCAAAGTGGATTCTGTAAAACTGTCAGACCACAGCAATAAATAATTATTGCTGTGTTTTAATGTCTGACAGATATGAATTAATTATAATTAATTCATACCTGTCAATCTCTTTTGACGTTTAAAATCATCAATCATGACTCCTCACAAAGATTTGTCACTGCAATTAAACCTTAAACAAACTTTTGACAGTTGAAACAACCCGAGGTAGGTACTAGCATGAGCGATTCGCGTATACTTAACACCATGTTTTTAAATTAAAATACAACGAGAATTCTTCAGTATTTTTGTACATTTTTTTTGCCGAAAGGCTAATAAATATCTCTCATAAAAATAAATAAATTATAAACATTAAATAGGTAATTCCATTTTATTACTTGTTAAACCATAAATCATCTGTCATGACTCCCTACATTAAGACTTCAAACAAACTTTTGACAACCGACCCGACCCGTTTCCTCAAGTCTAAACTCACCCTTACCCGACAAAATACGGGTCCTGTCTTTAGCGCACGTCATAATTGCGCGTTATTTCGTTCTATAGAGGGGTAGGCACAGTTAGTGCCGACGTCAAATGAAACGGTTTCGGCCTCTCATTACAATTGTAATGTTAGGAATAATTGCGAGCAAGAAATGAGAGAATTTTCGCCAGATTTTAATGAAAATGAGGTGGTATTGTTTAAGTTTATAAATTACTGTTACAATGAAAGTCATTATGGTTAACATTTTTGGTGTTAAGTTATATTTTCGAATCACGAAAATCTTCAAAGTTAGAGTGAAAAGGCTTCTTTTGATTACGTTCGCTCTATATTAGACTTCTCACAAAGTATCTGTCATCTCTGACCTAGATTATAGTCAGAAGTAGACCCATTTAAAATAAAAATAAGTCTTCAAATCAAATAAAAGCATTTATTTCAAGTAGACCAGTTACAGGCACTTTTGAATTGTCAAAGATATAAAAAATATTACTAAGTACTACAAAATTATGGTGCTACAGTCTAAGTCACAAGACTGTGAAAGTACCGTAGATGCCCATTCCAAGAAGTAGATCTCTATGGAGAAGAACGGGCAAGAAACTTCATGGACACTCTTTTGAGATCACCAAAATTATTAAAAAACCTCTGTTACATATTTCATTTTGAGATGGTAGGTACATTATGTGAGAACAATGTCGAAGTCCAGTAAAACGTACAAATTCTTCATGGTAGTTACCAGTCCTTGCATGCCCGACTGGGCGACCACTAACTCACATAATAAGTCCGTCAAGTAGCTTGTCTGCGTTTTATACGTGGACGCGTCGTGACACTTCTTGTAAACACATTTCACAGAAACTATTGTCTCTTTAGTTGTCTGAACAACAGTGTAATAGAAAAACCAAATCTAGGACGGGCAAGACGTATCTGCGAGACAATGTCGAAAGTATAAAAACTAAAAGCAAAATAAAAACCAAAAAAACGTGTGATACTTGGGGACTGCCGCGGTAAAGCTAAGCGTACCGTGAATATTTAGCGTTAATATAATTTATTTAATATGTTTGTGGTGCACTTCTGTAATAAAGAAAAATAAATTATAATGAAGATATAGTTTTATGACGGATGTTGTTATGAACACTGTCTCCCGAACTGAAACGACGTTAGACGTTGCGGGGTGTTAGGTACTTTTGTTTGGTTTTTTCGTTAGGTATTTTCGTTACGGAATGTCTTGATTCGGTCGCCGCGCTCAGAGCCATAAAAGCTATGAAATAGCTTAAAAAATCCCATTTAAATTTTAAACTTTATCATTATACATCATCATCAGCCTACAATGTAGCAACCTGCAATAGTATTCGTTACCAAAATTCATACAAAAACATAATTATAATACAACCCCATACGAACATCAAATATCATGCAATTACCTTCCAAGATACATTTAGACTGCCTCCCACATAAGCTAACTACATTATGTCGGCAAATTGACGATTACAGACGGATATAACAAATGGATAGCTATTAATTTCCTATCTACCGCTCGCACTCAATCTCCAAGTCATATAAATTATGGTCACGTTGGATAGCATGGCGTCTAATTGTCTAGTATTGTTGTTCTATAGGCGAACAGACAGGTCATTGACTTGTGTACTCGATGAAGATAAGGGTGAAGTGGTGACGGCGCCATTACTGTGACGTCATGCTTTATAACATTTGCTTGCTTTCAAATAAACAATCTACATATCGATGGCAGCAAAGTAGAAACGGACATCTACCTAATTTTTTTCGAAAATGCTTTTTTTACAAAAATGTGCTTTATTATTATTATCTACAAGTCTGTATCAAAATTTTTTCAAAATTCAAAATAGTGAAGAATTTTTGACACGTAAATGAAGACATCTACACTGGATTTTTAAAAAAACATCGCAGTAGAAACGGCCATGTGGCAGTTGTCCGCCTTTACTTCGGAGCTTTGACAGATAAATGAAACGTCAACAAAGACATCCTGTGAGTCACTTGTCACATTCTAGCACGTACCGGTTATATTTTCGTGCGTTTTTATTGAATTGACACATTCGCGACCCGTGTCTCTATCGTCATTCTGGTCCTGGGCATCAGAATAAACGGTTTTTAGGCAGATATCTTCTTCTATGTCAATGTTTTTCCAGCGTAAATAAAGACATCTACAGTATTTCAGTAAAAAAATGTTGTAGCGATAAAACCTGTTACACAATTCATAAAGAAGGTTATTTTAAAGCATCATAGAAAATTTCAGGTTAATCGGTCCATAAGTGTCAAAATAATCACTCTTTTCAACTAAATCTGATCTCCTGTAAAGTTGTGATTTTGTAGATGTCCGTTTCTACTTTGCTGCCATCGATATTTAAAAATCAATTGCTGTTCTTTAGTGTCACTGAAACTCAAAAATAGCTGGACCGATTTGGCTAATTTTGGTTTTGAATTGATTTTTGGAAGTCCACAGAAGGTTTAAAAGGTGAGTAGGATAAAAACACATTATTTTTATTTATTGATTCTGAAGCAGTAACTTAGGCTACTTTTATTTTAGAAAAAAACCTTTGTTTAAAAATAATACATTGTTGAGTTCCGACATCCACGCGAACGAAGTCGCAAGCTAGTTAACAATATAATTACGACCATCAGATTATAATGTCAGACGTAGGACGTCAACTGCTGAAGATAGGCCTCCCCTATAGATTTACAATAGGACTGATTGAAATTGGCTTGCATCCAGCGCTACCCTGTAGTTTTCATCAGATCGACTGTCCACCTTGTGGGTGGACAGACTACTTACCGGTGCGTGGTTTCCATTCGAGAACCTTACGGTCATCCAGTTATGCGTGCTATGTGACCTGCCCAATGCCACTTAAAGTTTCTAATTCGCTAGCAATTTCGATAAGTCTACGAATCTTCTCAACGACAGTAAAAATTATTATTAAATTATTATTTTTATTATTTTCTTCACAATTTCTAATCAATCCTCTCCCCCAACCCCCTTCTAAGAATAAAATGACTTCGGTATCATATTGGTACCGGAAGGAGTACACAGTTAAGTTATAACATAGATTAACTTAGATACTTTTTACACGAAAATGATGTTCTTGTGGTTTGATAAACGAACTTTGCGCGGACAAGGCTGCGCTCCTAACCTGTTTGAAAATTATTGAGTAAACAGTGAATGGAATAGACAAGTGTAGACTTGTCCATTCCCAAAGTCAAGCATGTTTTGCCAATATTGATCTGTAGCTGGATGACCATCCATGACATACCGAGAGGTTTGAAGACCTCTCCATGCCTCGGAAAGCGCATTCGTGGAACTTTAGCAGTTATTTCGGGAATTCTGACGAGTAGTCTTGCAAACAGTTATCGTGTGGCATTTACACGGGTCGAGCTTTTGGTAAATTTAGCCGTCCGGCTTAACCGTGAGGTAAAAATGCTTAAACAATATTTTCTTCCTTTATTTCTATTTCAGATACTAAAAAAAGATTTAGAAAAGAAACTCTTAACGATTGTTTTCGTTATCCTAAGCTTATCTTAAAATCCCAACAAAGTATTTGTAAATATTTTTTTCTTAAAGATCACTACAACACCTTTTTAACCCTCATCAAATCTTCATCTGTGTTTGGCAAAGGTATATTCCTATTCAGACTAACAGTGACAGAGTTAACAAGCTGTTTCCAATGAAACCTTCTCACTAAAGGTCCATCTTTAATGTTAATCACTTTGTTACCCTTCAAAATAAAACCTTTGTAACACCATACAATACCTCATGCCGTTTAAATATCAACCTTAGCTTCGTTATGACAAAGTTTTATTTACAACTATCATTTATTTCAGCGCCAATTTATTTTGAAAGCTGTGCTTTTGTAAAATGAACTCTATTGTTGAAGATGAAGGTTGTTGACACTGGCAAGAGTAAGTTTGTAGGTTTCTGCGACCGAAATCGTAGTCATCATTATAGCTTTGCAAAGTTGATTCATTTCTGCTGCATTTTCGTATTTTATCTTCAAGTGTTTGCAAAAAGAAATCCTTTTGAATCTGAAATAATGATCGTTTATTTGCATAGCACATAGAAAACGGATTAAAAAATTCAGTCTAGTTTTCTAGAAAATAATGTTACTGAGCAAGGGAAAAACGTAGTAACTGTGTAGCTTCAATATTTTTCTTTTTGTAGTTTTCAAGTTACATAAATTACTGATTACTAATTTTCACTGATCTTGTCAGAACGGTTGAGCGGTCTTGGATTTTATGTGAAACATAATACACATTAAAATCTGACATAACATATAAGATATCTTTATTCCTGTATTAGGTTTCCATTGGATAAATAATTTGCGAGTTACACAAGGGAGAAGCTGTTGGCTAGTATTTAGAAATTCAAATTTTTATTGTTGTTGTGGGACTCAGTTTTTGCACGTACGCTAAGCACGCCTAGGATACGCCAAGGTAACGAAGCGCTGACGCGACGCGAGTCTGGCGGTTTGCAAGCTCGCGCCCCGTCATCATAGCGTCCTGTGTACCGGTTGTCATGAAAACGTTATCAACGCGCCATTCTTTGTCATCCCATCGCACCATTCTTTGTCATCGCGCGAAGGCTGTCGTTGTGTGTCTCGCCCTGTTATATCATAGATATAGTTGTTGTTAACAGTTTGTCATCGCGCTAAGGTTTGGCGTGATGTCAGCGCTCGCGTGGCGTGGTTTATGTGATGAATCATAATATATATTTTCATATTAAATAAGCACGCCTAAGACACGCTAAGCTTGCGTTGCGCCACGCTGAGCTCGCTGTTTAGCAAAGCTGCTTCGCTTACGACCCGTCAGACTCGCGGCACGCCAGCGGCAAAGCTACTGTCGAGCTCGCTATTTGTCATAGCTTTCATCTCTCAGTTATTACCCACAAACAAAAGCCGTTCAAAAACAATCAAACATCACATATATCGGCGACAGTTGCCACTAATTACAAGCACCCTGTATATGACAAGGAACGTGTGTGACTGAAATTCAATTACCAAACAGTAATTACCATCATACGGCCTTGTTTCAGCTACGTATAGAATTGTAATGGATTTTAAACGGGTTCGGAAAATTAGGCCTGAAATTGTTAAACTACCTGTAGCATGTGATTTTACTCGTTTTTTGCAAAAACTTCTTCATAAATATTCATGAAATGCATTTTAAATATGAAAATAATATCATACCTGTTATGTCAAAGCATTCATCTGTTATTTGGTCTTTCTCTTCCTCTCCATCCATCAACATTCATACCCATCACTCTCTAGATACATGAGAGTCATCCCTCCTCATTATAATAATTGTCCATACCAAGACAAACGACTCTCTTTAATTTATCTGTTAAAAACGCCTCTTTCAAACTCCTACTATGTAAGTAGGAGTTTGGAAAAGGCGTCTTTGCTCATTCTTCACTTTATTTAACCACGTAGTAAGGAGCAAGTAGCCACAAGTACACAAGTAGCATCAAACAGGGACTGACCCAGTTTCCGTAGTTGTCACTGAGAAATTCGTAAAGGAAAAATCCGATAAATCATTGCCTGACTTTGCAATCAAACTCAGTACCTTTAATTTAGCAGTTGCGCTTGCGACCACTAGACTAGAAAAAGCAGTAAGTAAGTACTTAAATAACACTTAAATTTTCATCTACATCAGTCAAGCCGTTTAAGTGTAATGAACGAACAAATAAACACACAAACATTTACAATTAGTAATTTTACCAGGATTTTGTACATGTCATGTAAATTAACATTACGTGAACGATAATTAGGTTTTGATGGCATGTTGTTAACGGAGTGTGTTAGCTGAGTCAAAATTAAGTGTTTTGTGTAGGCACTTATTACTATGTCATTAAGGTCGTTTATTTTAAGGAAACATTTTAAACAGGCCTCGTTCAAGCGTCGCGTCGACGGACGCGTCGAGCAGCGCGTGCAATAACTTGTCAATTGTTGTATACCTTCTCGAAGGCTTTAAAGTACGTGTTAACGAACATACTAACCACGGCTTTTTAGATCGCGAACTAATTTGGGAGGGTGGAACGCCCTCCGGCAAGATGGACCGATGACCTGAAGAAGGTCCTGGCTATGGCTGGATGAAAAAAGCGGGAGATCGTGCGCTTTGGCGCTCCCTGGGAGAGGCCGAAGTCCAGCAGTGGACTACAATAGGCTGAAATGATGATGAAGATGAACTAATTACGCTTGACTTCTGGGACATAAGTGAAGCATGCTCACACTGTGCTGTGATGTCATCGACAGAGGATGCTTGGACTTTGGTAATTAATGATATTATATTTTAAACGAATAAAAGACGGCGTACATAATTGGCAAGTGTGGATAAAAAAAACACTGGCAAACATCATGTTTGTTTTTATCCGCTCCGCGAAACGCGCCGCCCGACGCGACGCGCTGACTGTATTTGATCGAGGCCTTAGGTAAAGTCAAACAAGCAATTTGGTACGTTGGCACTAACTTGTTACTAATTTTTGCCCGACTTTTAGATCGCGTGTACGCTAAACAGTATTTCAAACTAACTTTTCTTTCAAAATGAATGAAACCATTTTTATGATACTTCACACTCATTAAAAAAATGCAACGATCTAAGAAGTTATCAGAGAACATTTCCGAAATATCTTATTGCCGACCGATTACGAGCCATGCCCGGGTCGATGGCGCGTCGTGTTCCACGTGTATAATAGGAATTTTCCGTTTGTATCGAACGTTTATTAAAATTGGCCTAATTTGAAACACTTTGTTGTCATCTCATGCCATCTCGTAACGTAGAAATTATTAAAAAGAGGTTAAAAAATTACTAAGCAAATTAAAAACGGTCACTCTAAAACCTGTACGTGCAGTGGAATTCAAAAAAAATAAAAATGATTAAACCATTTCTAAAACAGCATGAAAAATTTCTCACATTGTAAGAATTTGACTTACTTGTCAAACGGGAACGTAGAAGTTAAACGCAAAGGAAAGGGTGTTTTATTCCTTTGTTTATTCAGTTGTTTTTACGAAATCAAATTATCTGATGGACGGAAAACTAATCCTGGTATTGCCTTTTATTCTGATGCAGGCTGCGTAAAACAGAATTGAACTCTATTTTGTTTAGCAGTAAGATTCTAAGTTCTGTAGCTAGATCAAATAATACTTATTCGATTTTTCATGTGGATGATTTATTAATATTAGTGTTACACCAAAACCTAGTTTATACTTGCCCGGGTCGACGGCGCGCCGTGTACCACGGGCGCCTCAAAGAGCTGATAGCAATCTAGACACGCGACTGAGTGTGGCCAGCCAAAGCACAGGCACGCTCACAGTGTGTAATATTACACGAACCATTTGGAGGCACTTTTTAGCCCTTCATAACTCAAAAACTATTTAACCTAGACCTAGACAAATTTGGCACATATATTGAGACTGGCGAGATAGATATGTGTTCCAAATTTTATAAACATATCTCAAACGGTTATTTAGTTATTAACGACCAAAAATCGTCATTTTTATGACTGACCTATAGATCAAAACTATATCCCAGTTCCAGATGACCTAGAAAGTTCAAATTTAACATGCAGATAGGTAATTACGTGTATACAAAGGAAAAAATCAGAAACTGGTAATTTTTTATCATTTTACTATAATTTTCACTTAACTTATAATTAGTGCCTGTAAATCTCTACATGTGGATTTTAAGATCTTTACGTGAATATTTATCGAGTTGAATACCACCCTTAATTTTTTTAATGCAAATATTCCCGTTTTTGTACTTAAAAATAAGAATTAGTAGATTTTCGTATTTATTACGCGTAACTAACCGTATTCAACAACCAGTAGCGCCATCTATTATCATATTCAGGAACTCCCGCACCATGCACGAAATCAATGAAGGATTGATTTATTCAACAGAACACTAGATGGCGTTGCACAATTAGTGCCGAAACTCTATTTGTGAAATGTAGATTTTTATGATCTTTACGTGAATATAAACGAGTTACTCGTAAATACCACCCTAATTTTTTTAATTCAAATATTCTCAATTTTGTACTTATAATTACGAATATAGTTGATTTTCGTATTTATTACGCGTAACTAACCGTATTCTACAAACACTAGCGCCACCTTTTACCATTTTCAGAAACTCACTGCACCATGCTAGCCAAGCAGAGAACTAGCCAAGCAAGAAATTAGGCTAGAATGTATGATCCTTAGTTATAAAAAGAAATCTATTTTATGTTGTTTTAAATAAATTTCAGAACTGACCATTGAACTTGGCACCCATTTAGATTTCACTTCTTTTTTTGTTGAAGTCAACAACCAAGGCATAATACCAAACTATTATGGTTTGCTTTGGCTCTCATTTCACATTTATGTTTTTGATGGGATAATTATGACGGGGCCCCCTGTAGAGGGCCAAAGCCTGCCGTGGTCACGGGACTATCTCATCTGGCAACCGCGACCCCGGAAAGTAAAGGGCTAGTGAAGAATCACCGTGGATTTTAGTCAGTACAAGTCTGTCAGTCCCTCCCGTCCTGCCATGGGTGGGTGGCGTACGTAAAAAAAAAGAGCTAACCTATTTTAAATAAGCCTTGCAATATGTCCTTCTAGTAACCATTTAGAAAAATGCTCACGAAAATAGGTTCTGTATACAGTTCTCCAAGATAAGGTATGTTATTGCTAAGTAGGTGTTTCCTACGCTTTTCAAGAAGATTAGATTCTGAATATTTAAAGGTAAAGCAAAGAGCACTATCTACATAAAACTAAAATGTTTTCAGATATTCGAAAATTATTCTGATTTTCTGAAGTATATAAGTCATATTTTTGCTTTCTCGAAAATAAATAAATTGCTGAATTGTAAATGGTCATAATACAGGAGAGACTCCTAAAGAGGGGCATTTTTTTATAATCGATTCTGATAAGGATGTTGCAATTTCGATGCGTTTATACGAGTATAATTTTAGATAATGGTTAAGGGAAAATTTATCGAAATAGAAATATAATTTTTATTTTAAAGCGGCTCCTTTGTCCAACAGTAAAGTAACATACACAAAACAAGAAAAATAATACATTACTTTCTTTAAAGAAGTCATCTCGACTTTTCATTATAACCACGTTCTATTCAATCTTTCACCAAAAGCAAAGACTGAACACGTAAAAAAATGCACGATATATATTTTTTGCACGAACATTTTTTACCAGCTGAAAATTTAAGCCTCCAAGTCTCCTGTTACTTGTGTGTATGTCAAATATTGTGTTGGTGTATGACTTTGTTTTGTGTTTATTTGTATTATTAGTTTAGTTATGTGTTGTGAATACGCCGCTTGCTGTGTAAGTAAGGCTTTGCTCAGACGTGATACAATTTTTCAGTTTAAAATAAAATACAATATTTTAGAATATATCCTTACCCTCACGGGCGCCCGCCTCCTCCTTTGCTAGCACGACTGCCTAGTAGAAGGAGGCGACCGCTTCCCATTCCACCTCGCCCTGCAGCATGGCTTCGACCAACTAGCCCGAGAGTTCGCCATCTATCGCCTCCGTAAGGAGACGGCGGTGCTCTGCAGAAGCGGGGCAGTCCTGCACCGTATGTTCTACCGTGTCCTCCAAGCAATCCTCGTAGTGGTGACAACCAGCCGTTTCTTCCTTCCCATTCTGAAACACCCGTGTCCGGTGAGGACCTGCATCAAGTGGAAGGTGAGGACGCCGTGACGCCTCTTTGAGGAGTTGCTACTCCTCAAAGAGGGGTCTTACCGCTGTGGTCGCGGCGTGTCCATGTTAGATGTCAGAACCTCACGAATAAACAAGAAAGACAATCTCAATATTTGATATGATGATGACAATAATACAATAGTTACATCTTAACCACCCATGAAGGTTAGATCTCTTCAGTAGGAAGGTAATGAAGTTACAGGCTTGTGTCTATTCTTAGTTAATTTAATTACAGAAAAGGGCGTCTCAATTTTGGTGTGTAACAAATTTTTTTTTTCTTCACTACATAGTATAAAACAAAGTCGCTTCCCGCTCTCTGTCCCTACGTAGGCTTAGATCTTTAAAACTAAGCAACGGATTTTGATGCGGTTTTTTAGTAGTTAGAGTGATTCAAGAGGAAGGAAAATGCATAATTATGGTAGAGATTGTACCCTTGCGGAGGCGGGGTGGGTCGTTGGAATATTATAAATGCTTTTTTTGAATGTTTGTGAGGACGGATTCATGGATATCTTGGATTGCATCATAGTAGGTTGGAAGAGGTGCTTGTTTGATGCAAAATGTTCACCCGGATCAACAAAATTAACTAAATCTATTATACTTAGGATGTGCTACTGTCCCCTCCGAGTAAATCAGATTTTTTTTTATGTGGTAAAATCATAAAATGAGTCCTCCCACCCAGGGCCGGGCGGAAGGGACTGTCGGACTCGTACTGACTATAATCCACGTTATCCTTCAATAGCCCTTTAAGTTCCAGGGTCAAGGTAATTTTAAAAGACCCGCGACCAAGACACTATAATATTATGATATATTTTAATCCTGCTACCATATTTTGGGGAATAATTTCCCACTACCAAGCTGCATAAACAAGTTATAAAATGATATTATACAATAAAACAAAGATATCTCTAAAACCCAACTGCAGACTAAAACCAGAAACAGCAAGTTCTTGGTAAAAACACATAAAATACAAGAAGGTTTCTTAAACGTCGTAATAAATCGGAAAGTGTAAACCAAACTTTACCACGTAGCATCGGTGCTACGAGCTACGGCGTAGCAACCGCTACGGCGTAGCTGCTACGCGGCTACGAGCTTCGTAGCAAAATATTTGATCAACAACTTGCTACAAGTTTATTGTTTATGTTATGTAAATTACTTAACTGTAGGAAGAAAATATCTTTGAACAGTTTCTTTTAATAATATTTTGTGATTGTTTCTTTAGAAGTTGTTGTTTTGATTGATTGGGTATTTTATTGCTTTAAAAACACTGTGTTAAAATTAGTGAAGTTTTTTTTTAAACTGGTTAGTATTTGTTAGGACTTATAATTTATTTTATCTTCTTACTCTTACTTCATATCAGATGGATGGATGGATGGTACGCAGATACTTTTCATCCCGATTTTAGGTGATAGCGTGACAATATTGATATTCTGAATAATTTTTGTGCATAATTTGAACTGAAATCATGCACTTTTTAAGTTTATCGCGGACATACATACAGACAAACAGACAAACATTCTAAAAACTATGTTTTTGGCTTGGGTATCCATTGTAGATCACACCCCAAGTATTTTTTTTAAATAATAATTATTTAATGTACAGTTTTGACTTTTCATTATGATGGACTGTTGTTGTTTCGAACTATGCCATTTATATTTTAATATATAAATACAATCCATTATTAAATGTAAATGCAGTTGAATTTCTAGTTTCGTAAAATTAAATTACCCCAGACAAAACCGTGGCTTCAGCTAGTAATATTATAATGTAATAGTCATGTTTGGTCATGTAATTTAAAATTAACGTTCCATTAATTAATAATGTACAGTGCATTCGCCTCATTAACATACTTCATTATTATTTATTGTTTTATGGTTACGTTTAACTTTAGTTATTTTACGTGATATTTAATTTCAATGATATTTCAGTGCATTACTCACCAGAGTTTTCAGTTTTTTGTGACTTTAAGATGGAAAAAAATAGTTCATCATTCATGCACTAAGAGGCGCATTTTCAATTTCCATACAATTTTCGTCATTAATATTTTCACGGCCAAAGCCGTATAGTCCATGCTAGGGCTTAAGATATATAATTAATGTGTATAAAGCTAAGAGTCTTAAAAAGGAACCGACTTCAAAAACAAACACAAAAGCGTAAAATAACGTAACTTTCGGAAGTCGGTGTCTTAATATTTTATTTATCGACTTTTACCTCGGACTTTCGAAAGAAAAGTTATTTTACAATTTAAAATGTCACAGTGCCATGATCGCGGGATGACATGAGTTATCCCGCGATCATGGCGTTTGCAACAGCGTCGAAATATCGGGAACTCAAAATAATAAATAATCACGGAAGATATCCCGTAAGTGACATTTTAAATGTGATAGCCTAAAACAGTGTTTAAAAGTTATTTTACACTTTTTTGTGTTTGTTTTTGAAGTCGGTTCCTTTTTTTTTGGCAAAGTTTTGAATGAAAAAAACAAAATTACAATCAACATGATAAGGCTCATTTCACTGAAGTGCCAAAATAATCAATTGGAAACAAAGATTTCGATGGACTCTAAATGACCCAACACCCCCTTTTCCCTTCTCAGCCCCCTTGAAAGAGATAGCAATAGGGTAATAGTCTCTTTTTATTGCCAAAACCACTTTGCAAAGGAATTCGAGGCATTAAGGAGCATAACGCTTTTCTACTATTAAGTTTAATGAGTTCCTTTTTCTAAGAAAAGGCTGTAAATTAAAGCCGGGATGTTATTCTTTTGTTTTTAAAGCTGTTTGTGTTTTCTTTGAAGGCTGATTTGAATTGATCCAGTTGCTGGATCTAGCGTCACTGGATTTCAGTACTGTATTGGCGTTGGAATAATGTCAACATGTTACAATCTAGTAATTTCTAATAATCTTTATTATCAAATGCATCTCATGGTTGCTACTGAATTTTTTATAAACTTTTATTTATTTTCACCCGTCCCGTTGTTTGTAATCAAATCTTGCAAGTTTTTGATCCACTTTCCAGTTTCCAATTGAAATTTTACACGTATGTTTATCGCGTGACAATGCAATATTATGATAACATGGAGCTGATCTGGTGATGGAGCCGGAAGGTGGCCATAGGAACTCTGTAATGAAGCACCGCAAAGCCATCGAATTAAGACTCGTTTGATTCATCTTGAAGAGTGCTCTGTCTATCATAATTATATTTTGAACATTAAAACCGTGTTTTTAAAAAGAACTTAGTTTTATAAATAAAATCTTTCGGACTGGTGGCGTTACGGAAAAACGTCAGCTCGTAGCTTCAAAATAAGCTGCAGTAAACAATTGAAGACTTAAAATACTAGAAACTTAACAATTCTCCTCCCATAAAGTGTTCTAATCACTTAAACCCGCGGACACAAACTTCCGAGTCCTAGATACGATTTCTAGGTCAGACTAAAGTTTAATTGAAACGTTTCACTACCGGAATTGTTCCCAATAAATGGGGATGCCTCTAGTACAATACCTAATCCCGATAACCGTACAGTGCATGTTCGTTCACGTACGTACAATTAAGATTTTATGTTCAAAATTACACTGGCTTGATTAACTCCGAAGTCTAGTGGTCACAAAATATACTGTGGAGTATTAGGTCATCATCAGCCTAGCCTTTTCCCACCAGTCAAACCAGATGCAGCTGAATTTTTGTACCTTTACATGGAGCGACTGCCTATCGGACCTCCACAGCCCAGTAACTGGGTAATACGATACTTCATGGTAGAACTGGTTGTCAGACTATAGCTTCTGACTAACAGTAACGACTGTCAAAGATGTAGAAATGACAGCCGGGACCAATAGCATAACGTGCTTTCCGAGGCACGGAGGAAACTCGCTATAACAGATGGCATACCTACCAAACAAAAATTTAAAAAAGTTATAATTATCGGTTGAGCCTTTTAACTCAACTATAACTACAAACATGAGATTTTTTTATGGTTTATAATAGTAGAAGGATGGCATAGAAGATCTAACAAAGTCAGTTAACCCGTTTATTAATAAAAGTCAAATCGTGTTAAATTAGGCTATCGAACTTCACAACTTCAGCAGTTTTGAAAGTCAAATATTAAAATGAAAGGACATGGAATGGGATGAGATTGATTCTACACCCTTTCGTAATCTACAACCATTCGCAAGATACGACTCATCAAATATTCTTTAAGTGTTCTTACCACTATGAGCCGTGGCTGAAAACTTCAGATTCTAGATGTAGGTTCTAGATTCCGTTTCTAGGTCAGACTAAAGTTTAATTGAAACGTTTCACAGTCGGAATTGTATCCTGTAAATGGAAACGCTTTAAGTACAAGACCTCATACCTGCATGTACATTCACGTACGTAGTATTTATTACCTTCAAATAATACGTACTTGAAAGTACATGCAGGGGATTAGGCGCAAAAAACCCAATTCACAAAATGGCAACCGAGTCGCAAAAGGACAAGTTCTCAACATGACAAATTCTCTAAAAGCATGATTCTCTTATTTTTTTTTTGTTTCATCTAGAAGTAGTTTCTATTTAATAAAATCAGCATATTTGGGATTTTTGAAAAAAAAAAAACATTCGCGACCATAAGTATCACTTGATTAATTGATTCGGGATAGATCCTTAACTAATGGCGTTATTTGAATGACTTTAAAGTTATCAGTTAACCCTTTTAAATGGTATCATTTTATTATTATGACGTCATGATTGGCCCAGTGGCTGCGATCGACTCCTGCGCAGGGTGTTGCGAGTTCGATTCCCGCACGAAACAAATATTTGTATGATCTTCAAATGGTTGTTTCGACTCTGGGTGTTTGTGTTTGTGACTTTCTGTGTTTGTAAACGCACCCACGATACAGGAAGAAATTCCTAGTGTGGGGCAAAGTTAAAAAAAAATCTAATCTAATATTCTTTAATAATTATTAAGTACTCAAGATCCCGCTACTTAACAATCCCAGGTGTTGAGTGTTACGTTCAATACTCGATATTTGCGATATCGTAACAGAATAATAAACACACAGATCAATCTACAAGGATTTAAGCAACAGTTGCCAAGGAAAAATCGTGGGTAGATACTCTTCCATTACATTGATTTCTTAGTTACCTCCGGGTTTTGAAAAGATCGCTTATTTATCTCGGTAAAGTCATCATAATATACTTCCACTTAGGTTGCGATCAGAGGGATCAGACTGATTCGGCTGAAATGTAAAATGCCATAATTTGTATTTTTTCAACGGAATCATTGAAACTTTGTTTCTGACAGTGCAAACCTCTTTTTCAAGAAAAATCATTTGTAAATTGTTTTTAAACATTTTGTATAATGAATACCCAATCTAACAAACCACAATTAAAACAAAATTCTCCATTCGTTCTACTCACACATAGATAAAACGCAATTAGCAGCTCCTAAAGTAAATTTAATTATCGCAAAAGGTTTCACACAAGAGCTTCAGATACAGAATAGAGAAATTATTATAAACGTATTAAGTTTAAATTTCCATTTCGACTGCATGCGAGATGAAGGGAGCTTTTGTCTGAGTCTGTGTGTTACACCGTAGTGGTTGTGATTAATATTTAGATCTGTCTTTTGTTTTTCATTTAGTGCACTTTTGTCTTAGTTTTAATAATGTCACTTCCTTCTGTTTTTACATTTTTTTGTTTCTTGTTTTTATTATTGTTTTTCCTTTTTTGGCATAAAAAGGTTGTTTGAATTTTACGACTTGATGTTGTTTTTTTTTACATTCTCTATTTTTGTGTTTGTTTGTCTTTTTGTTGCACCATATAAATAGTTGATATATCTATCTTCTTCTTCTTCTTCAGTCTCTTTCTACCATCTTGATGAAGGCCTCCTTCAACTCCTTTCACTTTTCACGATATCGGTTTTTTTGAAATCTCTTTGAGCACGCAACCTTCTTTACATCGGTCAGTGTGATCATCGTTTGTGTTTAAGCGACTTTTCTCCTAGTCTCGGAAAACACGTAAATGTAGCTAGTAGATGGCACAAGTCTTCGAATTTGTCACCACGTTTACTGACGATGTTTTATTTTAAGGCTTTTACCGTCATCATCATCATCAAGCCTGTAAATGTTCCCACTGCTAGGGTACAGGACTCCTCTCTGTGAGGGAGTGGGCCATAATCCACCACGCGGGCCCAGTGCGGGTTGGTAGATGTCACATGTCTTCGAATTTTTGGTTCTAGGACATGTCGGTTTCCTCACATTTTTTTCCTTTACCGTTTTTAGAGCAGTGGTGACGAAATAAATTACACAAAGTAACGCTCCTGGCTGGATTTGAACCCACGACCTACAAGAAGTAACATTTATTTCTGGGCCACCACAACTGATCTACCGTGGTGACTCGAAATTATCAATATACTGTTACTACGTTACGTGACGGTGTAACAGCGTCCCCACTTCGCCAGCGAGCTCACTATATCGTACGATCTGACCGACGTGTCACAGTAATGGGAAACACGGACACGGCTTATCTTCACGCCCTGCCTCTTAGATACGAGCAGGAGTATAGGGGCTTGGGGACAAGTGATCTTTGAGGAAAGATTACGGGTTTTCGGGGTTAAAGTTTGTAATGATATGCCATTGTGATGGTTGGTAAACGTGTAATGGAAAAGTTTGTGTGAAAATGATTATAATTTGGCTCAAATAGCTTAGCGCTGGATGGACTGTCGATTTTTTTTCGTTGTAAAATCATCAAATGAGTCCTCTCATGGAGGACGAAATCGATAATCGCTTGTTTTTAGTTAACTGTGTCCTACCACACAGGGCAAGGCAGGCGGGACTGTCAGACTCGTACTTACTAAAATCCACGGTGTTATTCAATAGCGCTTTACCTTCCTGGGCCACGGTTACTCGATAGTCCCGCGACCCAGGCAGGCTTTGATCCTCTAAGGAGGCCCCGTCATATAATTATTCCAGACAGCTCTATGAGACACACAATGTGAAACCTCCACTCAGGCATGGTCCATGATCGGACAGCGAGTCTCCCATTACTCCCCGTCCGCATTCTCGCGCCTACGGTGGCCGCAAATTGTCCCGCAAAGACATACAGGCTGCGGAAGGCAGAGGACAGGGAGGTGCGATGAGGCACATGTCCAGCAGTGACTGCTATATGGACAGTCATAGGCTGAGTTGATTAGCAAATTGCTCACTCTCTCTTTTTTTGAGGATTAGATTCCTCCATAATTGTTGCATTTACTAACAAATTGCATAGGTATGTATTGCTTAGAGTCTCTAGATTAGAGGGGATATATTAGCGAAGTCCTACCTACCAGGAATATTACGGGGTCGCAGGACAAACGAGCTACCTTGACCCCGGAACGTAAAAGGTAATTGAAGGACACGTCGATTTTAGTCAGTACAAGTCTGATAGTCCCGCCTGCATTGCCCTGTGTGGTAGGACACAGTTAACTAAAAAAACTTGAGAGGTGTCAAGGGACACCCGGATGGAACGAAGTTACTGTATACACTCAACAAAAATAATCGTCGCGACTCCACTCCACTCCACTCCGCTCCGCTCCGCTCCGCTCCGCTCAGCTCCACTCCACTCTGCTCCGCTCAGCTCCGCTCCGCTCAGCTCCGCTCCGCTCCACTCCACTCCAGTCCATTCCATGGTAATAAACACATTACCCTCCTTTGCGTCGCGCAGCCGGATAAAAGTGTCGTGACAACTTTTCGTAAGAATTTTTTCCGTCTAGCCCCCTTTCACAACGCGCGATAAGGAACTTCGTTCCAACAAGCGATTATTAAGTTATTTTTCATGGAATTAAATCAATCTTTTGATTCTGGGTTGATGACTCTGAGAATAGACCTGTGTCCCAGCAGTGGGTACTTTATAGCCTGCTTATGACACCCTCTCACCCCCTCAAATTATTAATAATACGAAAGACAAGGCGTTGTTCCCGTTAAAACATTACGCTACGACGTACCTTCGTAGCTCGCTCTACTACGCTTGCTACGCGGTCGTGGCAGACCAACGACGATATAATACTAGACTCCTAATAACAGGCGACCGATGTCTGTCAACACATTAGGCAAAAAAGTCTTATATTCGTCGAATTTCGACCAATCCTGTGAGCCGTAAACATACGTTGAGACAGAACAGACCTTGAGTTAGCCAATCACAACGCAGTACCCCGTCCCCCTCGCTTACGTAGTACCTCAGCGAGTTGGCAGAATAATTTTTGTTCCTTAGATCGTGCATGCGTAGTCTAGTATTATATCGTCGTTGTGGCAGACCGTTGGACCGCTACGGCTACGGGGCTACGCGCGTAGCAATTAATCAACACAGCTTCGCGTCAGAGTGAAATGAACGTGTTTATTCGCTCGAATGATTTATTATTTTATTTATTTGTAGTGTGATTTTATGCATGATTTCATCTATTAAATTTAATGTGAAACAGTGCTTTTTCAAACGAGCATCTATCTCTCTCTCTCTCGCGATTTACTTTCGATTTAGGTTTCCTATAAATGGAAGTACTTAAGAGGGCTTTTACACGTTTCGTTGTTTTTGTGCGACTTTTGGAACCTGATTCTGGGTATGTCATTGCCACAAATAAAAAAAAGATATATACTCGAGAAAGTTTGATTATTTCTGTGTGGAGTGCTTTAAACAAATTTTTAGATTTGTTTACATACATGAGTAAAAACCTTGTCTCTGCAAAGGATGTTTCATAAAATTCTACTTTTTGTCATACTTTGGTACCGAATTACATAGAAGGTGTAATAGTAAAATAATATTTGAAAATGTCCATGGTACATCTGAAAGATTATATTTGGACTGCATTAATCACTTTTTTATTTTCCATTCAGAAATACACCAAAAATAATTTTTCAAAACAGGAAGAATTTGACATTTTTTCGTCCGTAATTATATTTTTTATCTATCAATATTTACTGAATATTCAATCAAAAAGTATTGAATAACTAAGGTTACTATCTTAGCTTGCATTAAAAAAATAATTAGCTCATTTGAAAGTAAAATAATAGTATTAAACAATTATAATATGCAATCACAAAATTCAACATAAAACCAAGAACGGTTTGTTCTTTGATTTAGACGGCGCGGGGCGCCTTTTGAGGGAGGACGTATCGCTCGCAACCATTTTGACATTAGTCACGTAATTATTAAAATTTAAAATACACGCCACCATTCATGACCTTTATACGCGGCGCTAGTGTCTTTGTCATGACATCAAATTACATGTGAAAAATGTAGTTCCTCGAATTTTCCGCAGGTCATGAGTGGTGGCCAGTAATTTTCCCAATCGCCAAGAATACAGCATAACCTACCTTTCTTGATACAAGCTAATATTTTGAATTAATTTAATTTTGATCTGTTTGCAATGTAAATATATAAATGTGTTGATTGTATTTTCCTACTATATTCGAATGTGGATATAATTTTAGATAATAAAATAATGTAAATAATTCTGATAGCTTTTTTTCTGAATTGGTAATTAAATGTAATTTCAGACTTGCTAACTTCCCAAACATTCCAGTTCGTTTGGATAATATAGCTCGCTGCGGGACCCACCATACCACCGGCCATGCCCCTGGTGGTAGGGCTTTTTATTACGTGGTAAAATCATCAGATCAGCCCTTCCAGGACAGGACTACAGGAAGGACATACAAACTTGTACTGACACTACTGACTAAAATCTACGGTGTCCTTCAATAACCCATTGCGATCCGGGGCCATGGATACCTGATAAGACAGTCCCGCGACGCCGGCAGGATTTGGCTCTCTAACGTGCGCCCCGAAAATCCGTGAAAAATTGATCTGATCGTTTTGAGGTAGCGGTTAACCCAGAGAAAGTAACTTAAAAAAAAAAACTTTTTGAAAAAAGTACCGACTTCAAAAACGAATACAAAAAAGTTAAAAATAACTTTTCTTTTGGAAGTCGGTGGCAAAAGTCAATGAAATAAATAACAAAGCCACCGACTTCCAAAAGAAAATTTATTTTAACTTTTTTGTTTAAATTAACTTTTCTGAATACAAAAATTTTTAAAATAACTTTTCTTTAGGAAGTCGATGGCAATAGTCAATGAAATAAATAACAAAGCCACCGACTTCCAAAAGAAAATATATTTTAAACTTTTGTATTCGTTTTTGAAGTCGGTACTTTTTTTCAAAAAGTTTTTTTTATCAGTCGATTTCTTGTTATTAGGTTTGATCGAAGAGAGTTGGAAGTCTTGTATCAGGTTCGGCATCCAGTCAATTGCGGTATTCCGTTTTGGCAGCGGCATTGTATTTTTAATTTTTTTTTGGTAAAATCATCAAATGTGTCCTCCCGAGCGGGACGGGATTTATTAGCAGACTCGTACTGACTAATATCCATGGTGATCCTTCAGTAGCCCTTTACGTTCCAGGGTCACCGTTACCTGATAAGACAGTCCAGTGACCAAGACAAGCTCCGGCCCTCCAAGGCGTACCTCTCTGATTGGAAATCGCTTCTCGGCGTCGTAGGTCACGCGGCTGTCCTCTCCCTCACGTGTTCCACCTCCTACTTCGCTTGCATGACTGCTTTGCATATGGAGGTGACTACTTCCCATTCCGTCTCGCCCCGCAGATCGTGGCCTCGATTAATGCCGGGCGCTATTAAATTGACTCAATGGGGATTGCCTTAATTTTTTAAACATTCGATTTTATTTTATTTTCTGCAAATATAGAGCATTTTGAGAAACTAATTTGAATATTTTAATGATTGGCTCAATAGTTTTTTTATTTTTAATATTTTAATTTTTGAGGTAGGTGACGTCACCTATTGGCCTAAAAGTTGTGCCGTTTCCTTACTAGAGCAAAATTAAAAAACTGTCAACACAACGTCAACTGTCTAAACGTCACTTACATCCCGCTAGGTTATTATTTACAAAACAAAATTACTCCTAGATGAACATACAAAGGAATCTAAGGCTTCTGAATTACTAACATCAAAGTGATCTTCGCAACAGTACATTGTATAAGCCTTGCAACATTCCACGCCGTCATCACGACACCACTTTTCTCGCAAATCTTCTTTAGTACGAACAAAATGTTGTTTGGATTATTATTAGTATTATTGTTGCAAGTTGGGACAAAGCACTTCCTGTATTCTATTTTACTTGTAGTTTATGTTATATTGCCGATGCCGATTTAACAGATTTAACCGAGATAATGAAGCAATTTGCAGTTACAATAAAAACTTGTTTGTTTACATCTTTGACATTTACAAATTGACACTTGAGAAAATCAGGGATGTCAGACGGCCACTGTGATGTACCAATATGAAATATTGGTACATCGGTAAAATGTGTCGAAAATCAAATACGAATGAAAAATCTTTTTTTTTTCTTTTACTGTTAATAGAGGGCAGTAAACACTAAACACGCAGTTTTACCAACCGTATAGTGGATAAATACTAACAACCGACTGCGATTTTTGTCCGTGCTATATTTGAATTCATGTTCAAAAAAAAAAGATTTTTTAGTAAGCAATACTCGATTGTAACTAAAGAAATAGATAACAGAGTACAGCTAGCGTGGAAGAGATATTGGCCACACAAGGTTGTCAAAAATCCTCGGGTTCCTTCCAAATCTAAGAAAATATTTGATTCCTTCATTTTACCTATAATGACGTATGGATGTCAAACTTGGAGCATTACTAAACAAAATATGCGAAATCTAGAAACCTGTCAACATAGCATGGAGCGTAGCATGCTCAACGACAAGTTAAGAGACAAAATCAAACTAGAGACATTACGAAACCAAACTAAAATCAACGAAATCACATATTGCATAAGGAAATTGAAATGGAGGTGGGCAGGTCATATGTTGAGGAGTACTAATAATAAATGGGCTAAGGACGTAACCAAATGGTGTCCAAGATATAACAAAAGAAAGAAAGGAATGCAACGCCTAAGATGGGAAGACGACTTTCGAAAGATGGCTGGTGCTACTTGGAGGAGGATGACCCATAATCGGAAGGAGTGGCAAGCTACAGGGGTGGCCTTTGCGAAATCGCAAGACAATCTCAATATCGGTGTCTATTAATACATATATAGATATATAAAAGAGAGGGAAAAAAATGTAAACTTACTTTTTATATTTTTGTTTTGTAAGATTGTTAAATAAAGGCTATTAATAATAATAATACTCGATTGCACCCTAAAATTTGTCGTTTATTCTGTATTGTTGGTCAACGTCCAATCTTGGTCTTTTTTTCTCGAGTAATAATCTTGGTACATGGTACGTGACACTGAAAACTGG
The DNA here is from genome assembly GCA_954870645.1 of Agrotis clavis. Taxonomy (NCBI): domain Eukaryota; kingdom Metazoa; phylum Arthropoda; class Insecta; order Lepidoptera; family Noctuidae; genus Agrotis; species Agrotis clavis. Next base: position 14,964,470 of record OX940941.1, read on the forward strand.
TATGTATACCAAGAAATTGGTGCTTATGCCTGACATCCCTGGAAAATACTTGTCACTTATTTTTTAGGGTTCCGTAGCCAATGGCAGAAAACGGAACCCTTATAGATTCGTCATGTCTGTCTGTCTGTCTGTTCGTCCGTATGTCACAGCCACTTTTTGTCGAAATTACAAGAGATAGCTCTTATAATTTCGACAAAAAGTTGAAACTTTGTAAGTAGATGTATTATGTGAACCGCGTTAGGACTTTCACACAAAAATAAAACCAAAACCAATTTTGGGGGTACCTCCCATACTTAGAATTGAAACTCAACATATTTTTTTTTCGCCTTATCCATTCGTGTGGGATATCTATGAATAGGTCTTGAAAAATTATATTGAGGTAGTACTATTATTCTGTGATTGAGGTTACAAACGTATTTTTTTCTAAACTGAACAGTTTGCTCGAGAGACACTTCCAAAGTGGTAAAATGTGTCCCCCCCTCTATAACTTCTAAACTAAGAGAATGATAAAACAAAAAAAATATTTGATGTGCATTACCATGCAAACTTCAATTGAAAATTGTTTTGAACGAGATCGAGTTATTAGTTTTTAATAAATCGTAAACCGCAATTTACCTTGCAAAGTTACAACCAACTACAAGAACTTTACTTGCTGCTACGGAACCCTTTATGGGCGAGTCCGACTCGCACTTGGCCGGTTTTATATTTTTTATATTTTCTGTTTTCTGAGGCAAAGATACAAAACTGTGTACAGCCAAAGGTTTGAAGAAGGTGTTAAACATTTGAAGGGCAAGGAAGGTCAAACGTATTTTATTAAAAATATCATTGAAATATGAATATTTTTAACCGACTTCCAAAAGGAGGAGGTTCTCAATTCGGATGTTTGTATTTTTTTTTTTTTTTTTTTTTATGTTTGTTCGGGCATAACTCCGTCATTTAACAACCGATTTGAAAAAATATTTTTTTATTGGATAGGATATACTTCCGGAATGGTCCCATTAAAATTTTATCGAAATCGGACTAGCACTTTTTGAAAAATCAACAAAAATCAACAAAAATCTAAGAAGTTTTCAACTTTGTCTACACCGATTACTCCGAGGTTTCTGGTCCGATTTCGATGATTCTTTTTTTGTTCGATACAGTATTGTTAATACCGGTGCTACGGATTACAAAATTTTAGTGCACATGTAAGAAAATTATGTATTTGGCAATAATTTGGGCTGAATAGTGAAACTAAAAAGGATAAAATAAAAAACTTTTTCAAAAAAAAATGCAACCGACTTCAAAACAACCACAAAAAAGTTCAAAATAACCTACAAAAAAACTTTTCTTTCGAAAGTCGGTGACAAAAAGTCAATGAAATAAAAAATAAAGTCACCGACTTTCGAAAGAAAAGTTTTTTTGTAGGTTATTTTGAACTTTTTTGTGGTTGTTTTGAAGTCGGTTGCATTTTTTTTTGAAAAAGTTTTTTTTCATTTTTAATTAGTACATAATGATCAGTAACGCTATTCCTCGAAATGGTTTTTCAATCACAGCATATTAAAAAAAATGAACAATGCCCATTGCATCGAGTTGGGATTTGGCAAACCTGTACCACTCCATGTACCTAACTTTTTTGCAGCCAACTCAATAAGTGGACTAATATTGTGGGTCGATGTCAACGGCACCCCAAAAAGGTCAAGAGGGCCTGTCATTTTTACGGTTACACCTCAGAAAGATAGAACCGGGTCGGATTGGCTCCTTTTTGCGGAAAAAATCACGTCTTAGCAGCATTGAAGTTCAAGCACTCAACCGGCCATGGCTCTTTCGCCTGATATTATTTTGTTAATATTATTCATGAATACAGATACTACTCAGAACGAAACATACAAAAAATAAGTTAGCATTCCAATAAATCGTAAAAATAAGCGAAACTGAATGAAAAGTGAGAAATTACAGGAATGTGTCAAGTTTCATAAATAAAATAATGAGAACGAAAAAATAATGTTTTCAATGTTCTAAAGAGTTCTTTTTTCTCTTAAACCCTGTGTTATTTTACTGAAGGTGAAATGTTCTGTATTAAATAACGAACATTTTCTATACCATTTCAATAGAAATCAGGTAAAAAGCCTGAGTGACCAATTGTAGCATCGTAATTCGAGCATAAACGAATCTATGCACTGTTAGTCGCGATTGATCGAAGATGAAATCAGGTACTACTTGCTGTGCAAATGAAATAATGTGGAGTTGAACCACATTTTCTACGCAATTTTGAGCAGTTACGTACCTTCGTTAGGAAGTGAAAGCTCAGTTTTGCGAGATAGAGATTATAATTTAAAGCTCACCAAAACATTCTGTTTCAAGAGTGAAATGATCTGAAACCTGTTGAACTCTGATAGATCTGTCTTTATTAAAAAAATAATCCAGCTGTAACCCAGTATATGAAGCACTGAAGCCCAGTCAAAACAGTTCAATAAATTTTCTCCTTTGCAAATGTTTAACGATTTGCACCATCCGCTCACAGTTAACTGCAGGCGAACCAAGAATCTTCTTGAATATTAATTTTTAATCTTCATGGTGTCGATTCGAAATTGTCTTGTCAATTATAGGGGAGCTTGTGGCTGGTCGCTATGGAGTTTGTATGATCCGCGCAGTAGATTATCGCTTTCTTTGCGCGGTTTAACGAACTTGATGGTCTTCTTGGGCCTTACTCACTTTCTTCCTGGATCACGGCGTTTGGTGATATTACCCGTCTCTTTTGACACTAGTTTCAAATATTTTGTACCACTGGTTGGAAATATTCGAGCATTAAACCGACCACTTCTGGCTATATCTCCTTATCTATGTCACCGTAATCACCCCAACTGGCTGGTTTTGCGTTCATAATTATGTCTCTGAATAGATGGCATAAATGACTGTTTGATGTATAAGTCAAAGAAAAAGTTTGAAAAATTTTTAAACACCAAATCGTAAATTCTAAATAATTTCAAAAATCTAATTAAATAAGTTATGAATTCAAATTAGCCACTAGAAACAAAATTAACACTTGAAAGATATCATAACAAGATAATTTACTCGTATTATAGAATGGAATTGAATAATCTTTATAATGCACACTTTGTAAATTACAAATATATCCAATTCGCAGATTGACACAATCTGCGGTTTAAAGTGTAATATAATGAGTGGCCCTTATTTTATTTTGATAGGTATACATTTATTATATTATCCATTCGTTTAAGAATATAAGTAGTGTCTAGAAGTTCGGGATCTTACTTTGTTTATTCGAAAGAAAAGTGGAAAAAGCTCATGTTGTTTTCTTCCTGGTATACGAGGCATAGCTGTTTCGTTAGTGTTTTGTTTTTATGCGGGGGGCATCGCGATGTCAAATTGACAGAAACTGTGTTCTTTCAGTATGTCATAGCGCTCTTAACCTAACGTACCTTCCCACTTAGAAGCAAAGCTTTAGTACATAATGTTAGTCTCTGTTTGCATAGGGCGTTTAAAAATTGTGAAACTACAATATTTCTTGCGTGGAATTATAACGGACCATTTAAAATGCTCTAATTTTTTGCGATCTTACTCCTGCTAATAATAATAATGGCTAATTGTAGTTGTAAACATCTAATTTTATTGACAGCATCAAAAGTTGCTGACCACATTCAGATTTTCAAAATCACTGTACATCGTAATAATTTATAGTGTACGGCGATTTTGAAAATCTGAATGTGTTCAGCAACTTTTGATGCTGACTGTACTATGAATTGATTTAATTTTCGTCTATTTAGCGAGCAGCCCAAACTAGATTTTAATCTGTATCGTGGGTGCGTTTACAAATCTAAAAACTCACATGCTAAACCACCCAGACCCGGAAGAACAACTACTTGAAGGTACACACACGCATAAACAATAGTATTTGTTCCGTTCCGGGATCGAACGACGAATCGGGATGTATCCCTTTTTGTTTGTTGTATTTGATGTCACTGTATCTTTCTTAAATATCATACAAATCGGATCAGTCATTTTTAACCGACGAAAAAAAAAGGAGGAGGTTCTCAATTCGACATGTATATTTTGTTTTTTTTTTTTTTTTTTTTTTATGTATGACCACGCATAACTTTTCCTAACGTAGTCCGATTTCAAAAATTCTTTTTTTGTTGGAAAGAGTATATCTCAAAGTTGGTCCCATTTAAATTTCAAAATAAAAATCGGCCTCTAAGGGTAGAAAAAAAGGAATTAATTGTCAATCTTCCTACAGAATTTTCAATAATCAACCGATTCTGTTGAAATAAAGTTAACAATTGTAGTTCTGAGGACATTATTATATAGCAGAGATGTGGAGAACATAACATGATGGCGTCACCATCATCAGATCAACTCCAGCTCCCTGTTATTTTGTGAAGTCAGTCCCAAGAGTTCCTTAACAGTTAACAACAGCTATATCGTGTTTGGGCTCATTTCACTCAGCTTGATGAGAACTTTAGACCTAGCTGAGGTATCATTGCCATCGAGGGTCTGAGGATGGTGACGGATAGCAGGGGCAAGAGGTCCTCAACAGTTAACAGCACCTTTATCGTGTTTGGGCTCATTTCACTATTCTTGATGAAAACTTTACACCTAGCTGGGGTATAATTGTCATCGAGGGTCTGAGGATGGTGACAGAGGGCAGTAGCAAGAGATCCTTAACAGTTAGCAGCAACTATTTCGTATTTGGGCTCATTTCACTCATATTGATGAGAACTTTAGACGTAGCTGGGGTATGAAAGTCGTTGAGAGTTTTTAGTTACAGAAATTGACACAAGATAGGAAACTCAAAAGTAAAAAATAAGTCCTTTTTAAAAAAAAATCAAACCGACGAAACATCGAACTGAAAAGCAAAAAATAAATTTTGAGGCGGCGCCAAAGAAACAATCAACGAATAGCTACGACGAGCTATTCAACCACGACAAGCTATACAACGAGCTATTCTGCTCTTCAAATAGTTAATTTATATATTTGTTTGTTTGGCGCCGCCTCAAAATTTATTTTTTGCTTTTCAGTTCGATGTTTCGTCGGTTTGATTTTTTTTTAAAAAGGACTTATGAAAAATAGGTTTTAAGCTATTGCATAGCTTTTATCGCGGGCTCTGAGCGCGGCAACCGAATCAGGAATTTCTGTAACGAAAATAAACCTAACGAAAAAACTTAACACCCTGCATCGTCCAACGTCGTTTCAGTGCGGTAGACTTCAGCACGGTGTTGGTTTTTCTTGACGTTTCATTTGGTTGACGTGGCTGACCATAGACTAAGAAAAAGAAAAATACGTTGCATAACCGCGGCAGTTCCTGAGTGCCGCACGTATTTTTTTTATGAAATATCGGACAGCGTACACCCTCTTATAACATCTTTTACTAGCTGTTGCCAGCGGTTTCAGCCGCTACAGCTCAAAAATGATCCCAAGGGCACATAAAATCGGGATAAAATACTATCCTATGTGTTAATACAGGTTATAAACAATCTGTGTAAGAAATTTCATTCAAATCCGTTCTATAGTTTTTGCGTGAAAGAGTCACAAACATCCATCCTTTCAAATAAACTTTCACGTTTATAATATTTTTAGGAAAGTAGAAATAGTATGATTATAAACACATATTATAATATGCTCATCATATAGCAGCTTTTACTATAAAATCTCTTTCAATATCGACAAAAATACAAACTTAAGTTTTATACAATTCCCATTTCTACAGTTCTCAATAAAACCTCTCAGCCAATCAGAACGAACGGAAACGGAAATACCTCCATTCTGAACAATCCAGAAGTTAAATGAAAAAAAATATGGCCGACACTCAGACGTCGATAGAAAATTAATTGTTTCAAAATAATATAATATTTAGACGTGGACCGTATAATATTATGTATGCACGAGCTAAAAAGTAATCTTTTTAATTTGCACATATCGACTTGGCCTGCATACTTGTAGGTGCTGTTTTTAAGCCTTCGACTTGGTATCGTGACAGTTACTTTCCTAGAAAGAAAACGAAGAATCATCGTGCAGTTGTTGTTAATATAAATAACGCTGTTTAATTGGAAAACTCTGCGTAAAATTGTTGTCCTCAATTTACTTTGGTCGCTGCAATTCACCACCAAGACGCGTGAAGATAGCGTGGCCGATGGTTAACAATAATGACAGCGCAGCTTGCGCGGCGGGCAGCGGACCTCTATGCGGCGGTCATAGAGAACATGCGGCGGCGGAGGCGGCGCCCCAGGCCGCCAGCGCGACGCTGTCATGGCTGCTAGGCGACGCCTGTTGTCTCGTGTTTTGACATTTTTTCCGTATTGTTTGTGTTATTTAAGTGTTTTATAGTATTTTTGTGTATGTTATAGTTGGTAAGTAGAAAAATAACATTTTCCCGATTTATATGTCCAACGCCGGATGTAGCGACGTCGGTTTGAGTAGTGCCAGTCAACCTGCCACATCGCTGGATGTGCAACTGGTAAGATGTCCCCATTGCTCCCAGGCTCGTTATTTTAAAGGCGAACGGGGTCTAAGGATACACTATGGCAAGGTTCACAAACCACATAGTGTACCTTTGGACCCCCCAGCCTCATCCACGACTTCAACACCTTTCGATCAAGCTTTGTGGAAAACATTATCTAAATTCAAAAATTCCACTCCTATACTAAAGAGAGTTCCCCGGGGCGCGAGACGGTCTGTTGCGCTGAGTTTGGCACGATGTGTCCGTCTCGCGACCCGGGAAAACTCGGAACGAGCCTGGGAGCAGTTGCTCACCTTTCCTTATAAGATTCTACATGTGGAAAAAAATTTGGCAGCAAAAAAATCTTTAACACAATTGGTTAAAGAAAATTGTAACAATACATTACACAGTTTGGACTCAAAATTACCTTTTTTTTCACACTCTTCACGTAAAGGCGTTTGTTCACATGTAGAATCAAAATTAGGTGAGGGTGACATTAGGGGGGCCGCCCGACTTCTGTTCAGCAGCGATGTGGTGGCGCCTTATTCTCCAGAGACAGTTTCAGCCCTGGAGAGTAAACATCCGGCGCCTGCGGATGGCTTAACCTTCCCCGACCCACCTACCCACCCCGACCCCCTTGTTCAGGACTCGTTTTTCCAAATTACCGCTCCCCAGTTGATCGCAGCCGTGAGCTCTTTCCGCAGTGGATCCGCCGGCGGCCTCGACGGCCTGACTCCACAGCATCTAAAGGATCTGTTGAGTTCGGGCGCCGGGGACGCCGGTGTGTCGCTCATGAAGGAGCTTGCGGCTTTGGTCAACTTAATGCTTTCCGGCGGCGTGAACGATGCCGTCGTCGATGTCTTGTACGGGGCTAACCTCTGCGCCCTGCGCAAGAAGGACGGCGGCATTCGTCCCATTGCCGTCGGTTGCACCTATAGGCGTATGGCAGCCAAAATATGTTGCAAGTTGTTTAGTGAAACGCTTGCAACTAAGTTCCAGCCCCTACAACTTGGTTTCGGTTCCAGAGGGGGCTGTGAGGCTGCCGTACATTCCTTGTCCTCTTTTTTAAATTCAGGTAAAGGTGAAGTCATCCTCAAGGTTGACGTGAAGAACGCCTTCAATTCCGTTAACAGGGACACTTTGTTGGCAGAAGTCAAAAAGGAACTACCCGAAATTTATGGTTTTATTTGGCAATGTTACAGACATCCTTCAAAATTACTTTACAAGGACAACGTTTTGGAATCTGCAGTTGGTTGCCAACAAGGTGACCCCCTTGGGCCAGTCATTTTCAGCTTATGTATTCATCCCATTATCAAAAAATTAAATTCAAAATTTAACGTGTGGTACTTAGACGATGGAACCTTAGGAGGTGACGTAAGTACCGTACTAGCCGATTTACAACTCCTCAAAGAAGAATTTAAATTAATAGGCCTTCAATTGAACCCATCAAAATGTGAAATTTTTGTTACTGACGCTACCGACAGACAATCGACATTAGATAAATTTAACGAAATAGCTCCAAATATCACCATTTTAGATAAAAGTTCTTTGCACCTCCTTGGTTCCCCTATTTTGGCAGAAAGTTTCCCATCATTCATTGACAACAAAATTAAACATTTTAATGACATTTCGGAAAGACTCTCCCAAATTAGTATACATTCGGCCTTCACCCTAATTAGATATTGTTGTTTTGGTCCAAATTTCATGTATTTTCTTCGTTCATCCCCTCTTTTCAAACATCCACAACTCTTGGACAAAATTGACAAAATTATTCGCAATACTTTAACATCCATTCTTAATGTGGCCCTGGATGACCGAGCGTGGCTTCAAGCCACCCTTCCAATTCGTTTTGGTGGGCTCGGTATCCGCAAAATTTCTAGTGTTAGCTTACCGGCGTTCTTGTCCTCTGTCCACAGCACTGAAAAGCTGACCAGAAGAATTTTGTCTTTCTCCCTGGTCGACCCTGAGGTGCCGTGTTTGACCGATGCCGAGGACGCCTGGAAAGTGGCTTGCCCAGATACGGATCGGCCCGGTAACCCGTTTTCCCAGAGACAGTGGGATGAGCCGCTCTGCAGGTTGGTACGGAATAATCTCATTAATACGTCCACCAATACTGCGGAGCGTGCCCGCCTGCTGGCTGTGGGTGAATGGGAGTCGGGCCTTTGGCTTCAGGCGCTACCGTCACCCAACATAGGTACTATGCTGGGTGACACAACCTTCCGTGTCGCTACATGCTTGCGTTTGGGCGCTCCTTGTGGGGCTCCACATCGCTGTCAATGTGGTGAAGTAGTCGACTGCCTCGGGCACCATGGCCTTTCCTGTAGCAGGAGTGCAGGTCGGTTGGCACGACACGCTAGCTTAAACGACATAATCCGTCGTGCTCTTGTCACCGCCGGGGTGCCATCCGTCTTAGAACCCAGTGGTTTGGCACGCGACGATGGGAAGAGACCAGATGGTATGACCATAATGCCATGGAAGCTGGGTAGGCCTTTGGTGTGGGATGCAACATGTGTCGACACCCTTGCGCCATCCCATCTTCCTAGTTCAGCGTGTTGTGCTGGCGCTGCTGCTGCAGGTGCTGAAAACTCCAAGCGGCGCAAATACATTGGCTTAGCTAGTAGCTATGTGTTTGAGCCGTTTGGGGTTGAAACTCTAGGACCATGGGGCCCGAGTGCCCACAACGTTTTTAAGGATATCGCCAGACGTTTAGTCGACTCTTCAGGTGACCAGAGGGCTGGCTTATTCCTAGGCCAACGAATCAGCATTGCCATACAACGTGGCAATGCTGCCAGCGTTCTGGGCACCGTTCCCGTTGACAGCGATGTGGATGAATTCTTTGACGCCCTTTGAATATTTCTATTATTATTATTTGTACATATTACTAGTTAGTTTTTATTTATAGTTTAGATTATGAGTATTGTACTAAATACTGAAAACCTAGGTTTAGTTTATACATCCAGAAGTTTCCAGAAAGCCAAGTAATAAATGTAACAAATTGTAGTAAGCTGATATCACTGAACCCTTTGTTAGTGCGGAACCCGACGCCTTGTGTGCTAATGGGGTACTCTTTTACTTTGGTGTCTGTTACACTGATAAGAAATATGTGTTTGGATTGATAGAAAAAAGCATTATTTACAAAAGATTTGTCTGTATGTATGTCCAGGATAAACTCAAACATTACAGCATGGATTTACTTCTGGCACGAATATTATTATGAAGTCGGGTCAACATATAGGTTACATAATATCACGCTATCACGTACGAGGAACGAGCAGTGAACCTTTATTTCTTCAACGCATTCACGCAGATAACGTTGCGGGTAGCAGCTAGCGTATTTATAAAATTAGTATGTATTAATTAGTGATGTTGCGAATATTCGCATTCGCATTCGCATTCGCAAATATTCGCATGTTTTTTGATATTCGCATTCGCATTCGCATTCGCATCCGCATAAATTGATGCGAATGTTTGCGAATATTTCTGAAAACGATTTTTAAATTTGCTACTATGATTTGAATATGGAAACTATATGAAACGGAATAGTCTTGAAATAATCAACTAAATTTAAATAGTTCTGTTAGTCCAATTGTATTAAAATAACAGATTCGCAACAAAAATCCTTTTAATCGTGATAAAATCATCAAATGAGTCCTACCACCCAGTTAAATTTAAAAATCTACCACATAATTTTGCATACTATAATTATGAGAAACAAGAGAAAAAAAAAAAAATTAAGTTCTTTAGTTTGTCCATGCCTGTTCCGGTGAAAGGTATAAAAAAACCAGCTCCAGTCTGAACTTGTTGAATAAATTTTATGTGTTGAATGAATGAAGTTACATTCATTTAACTATATCGACTTGGCCAATGTTCGGTTAAATTATGTCTGACATGAAATGTCAAACCCATCTATCATTTAGCGTGCGTTTATTTAAAAGTCAATATTCGCATTCGCATTCGCATTCGCGAATATTGAAATTGAATATTCGCATCCGCATTCGCATTCGCGAATGTCAAAAATCAGACATTCGCAACATCACTAGTATTAATACATCACTGACAATGTAACCTCGGATGCAAGTTATGTAAATGGATGAAATTGCAACTGTACGTAACGCAGATACAAATTCCCATTGTTATTCATACTAGTTTCCATATTATTATTATTCGCGAATTTCATTTATTTTCAGGAGATTGCTTGGGAACTCGTGATTAGTAAATTATGACTGGGGTTCGGGTGTAAACACTTATGTCCGAAAGTTCTATGTCAATCTAAATCCCGTTTGTTTGTTTTTGACGGCTGCTTCTGATTGGAAATATTTAAGATTCGACTAGGCAAATTCGGTCGTTGATTCATCATCATCATCATCATCTCAGCCGTAGGACGTCCACTGCTGAACATAGGCCTCCCCTTTTGATTTCCACTTATACCGGTTGGAAGCGACCTGCATCCGTCGCGTCTTCCGGCGACCTTTATAAGGTCGTCTGTCCACCTTGCTGGTGGACGTCCTACGCTGCGCTTGCTAGTCCGTGGTCTCCACTCTAGTACTTTTCGACCCCATCGGCCATCTGCTCTGCGAGCAATATGGCCTGCCCATTGCCACTTCAGCTTGCTAATCCGGTGGGCTATATCGGTGACTTTAGTTCGTCTACGGATCTCCTCATTTCGGATTCGATCACGTAGAGAAACACCGAGCATAGCCCTCTCCATAGCTCGTTGAGCGACTTTGAGCTTTGAGATGAGGCCAATAGTGAAAGACCACGTTTCGGTGCCGTAACTCATCACTGGTAACACACATTGGTTGAAGACTTTCGTCTTGAGGCGCTGAGGTATGTTGGACGAAAAGACATTGCGCAGTTTCCCGAACGCTGCCCAACCGAGTTGGATTCGGCGGTTGACCTCTTTCTCGAAGTTGGACCTACCTAACTGGACTACTTGTCCTAAGTAGATATATGAGTCAACAACTTCGAGTACCGAGTTTCCAACAGAGACTGGGGTGGGCACAACATTGGCATTTGACATAATTTTCGTCTTGTCCATGTTCATTTTCAAGCCCACCCGTTGTGAAACTCGGTCGAGGCCATCGAGCATCATGCTGAGTTCCTCCATCGACGATGTCGTCGGCAAACCGAAGGTGAGTGATGTATTCGCCGTTGATGGTTACAGATAAATATCGAGATTAAGATAATAACCGAGATAGATCATTTATTAATTAACAGCGTTAACCAGCTGCTAACTCATACTACTATAACTAATGGAGAACACGCACTGGCAAGCGTAGCGTAGGACAATCTGATGACGATCATAGGATCACGCTGGATGCAAGAGGAAACCGGCATGTCCTAATCAAAAATTCGAAAACATGTGACATCCACACTGGGCCCGCGTGATGGATTATGGCCCACTCCCTCTCACAGAAAGGAGGCCTGTGTCCCAGCAGTGGGAACATTAATAGGCTGATGATGATGAAAAAGGAGTTGGGAAATGAGTAGGCGGAGACACTGGCTAAAGCTAGTCGTTATTAAAATAAAATATGTCATCATCTGTGTCCCAGCAGTGGGAACATTAATAAGCTGATGACGATGATGACATATTTTATTTTAATAACGACTAGCTTTAGCCAGTGTCTCCGCCTACTCATTTCCCAACTCCTTTTTCATCATCTGCCTAGCCTTTTCCCAACTATATAGGGGTCGGCTTCCAGTCGAACCAGTTTCAGCTGAATATCAGTATTTTACATGGAGCGACTGCCTATCAGACCTCCATAACCCAGTAACTGGGAAATACGATACCCCATGGTAGGACTGGTTATCAGACTTATGAGCTTCTAACAGTAACGACTGTCAAAGATCTACAAATGACAGCCGGGACCAACGGCTTTACGTGCTTTCCGAGGCACGGAGGAAACTCGCTATGACAGATGGTCACCCATCCACAGACCAACCTCGGCAAGCGCGGCTTAACCCGGAAGATCGGCCTGTGCGGCTGTAGTTATATAGCCACGAGCTCCTTATTTATATTTCCCAACTCCTTATTAGCCTATGGTTAATCAATAATAATGTAACATTCGTATGATGAAAGAATTTTTGAAATCGGTTCAGTAGTTTTAGAGTTTACTTATTTCAAACATATAGAACTACAAATCTTTCCTCTCTACTATATTAGTATGGATTATCCTACAATACTGTAGCCTACTATATTATTATCAGTAGAGATTATTCTTGAAAGGCTTCTTTTTTTAGCGTGGTAACATCAACAAATGAGTCCTCCCACCCAGGGCTAGGCAGGTGGGACGGTCGGACTTGTACTGACTAAAATCCACGGTGTCCTTCAATAGCTCTTTACGTTCCGGGGTCACGGTAGCTCGATAGTCCCGCGACCAATCCTGCTTACAAGGCTACTGCATTTAAAATTTCAGAATAAAAATTCTGGTGATTATGAAATTTCTAAAAAGAATAAATCCCCTTCAAGATATGCCGAAATTTATTTCTTTTGCACAAAAACTTTATTCCGAACCGAAACTTCAGTTGTCCGAAGAAAAACTTTAATTAAAAGTTTCATATTTCATTTTAACTAGCTTCAGCCGTGAGTTTCACTCGTTCCAATACTGTTAATTAAATAGTTTGACAATTTGGTGGAAGTTTCTTTAGAGAAAATACCTAGTTTTCTTATTATTTTTTTGTTCAACGAGCGAATTTTCGATCAATTTTCTTTAGTTTCGAAAGTTTGATAGGTACTTCAGACTTGTTCTTCACGATTCTTAAAACTACTTTCGGGAAGGTTTATGATTAAAATCTTTGCTAAAATAAAGGGTAAAGTTTGGCCATTTTTGATTATATTGGGGGATACATCCAGTTAGATCAAAGTATTATTGTTTGTTTACAAATTTATACCCACCACTCGCATTACTTACATCAAGTCCGGTAAATATCTCACGGTAACATCTTAACGGGATAAAAGTAAACATATCAAGGCAGGTTTTAAACTACCTATATACCAATTTTCATTTAAATTCATCTAGTATTTTTTGTGTCAATCAGTAACAAACACAATGCCAGTGCGGAGCCTCTGTAAAAGAAAATTATCCCCACCTTCTTTCGTGCCCAACCACCTGCATTTTCCAGGGTTTAAACGAGGCAAATGACGGAGCCGTGCGGGTAGCTACGTATTGGTCGGATGCAATTTGAGTACATCGACACGCAAAGAAGAAGTAACAAACATCCATCCACAAGCTTTAAATTCTCCTCAAAGTTGGAGTAAACATCGTTTTTCTGGGTTTTTCTTTTTTTTTAACTTCCTCAACCATCGACTTTGTCAGCTTGGAATAAAAGAACAAATCCGACTTAAATAAAAAATGAAAAAAACGGTTGTCTGTAAAGTCGGTTTACTGACGATAGTTGAACGTGAAAACGTCATAAGAAAATACTGCAAACAATTGACACGCCGCGCCGTTGTTATGGAACGCTACAGAGCAAAGTAACGCCGCATGACGTCATCTTTTTTCGTGCGTGCAGCCGGCCATCGTATTATAAGATCCTCAAAAAAACTTAGTACACTCAATTGAAGCCAGTTTTTTTCCCAAAATCTCTTTCAATAAATATACAAGACGCAATTATTACGTGTTAATTTACAAAGAAGCCCTTTGCTTCGACGGAAAACATCCTATATATAAAAACATCACACCTAGGTGTTACATTGTTTATGAAAATTTAACATTCTCCTATTTTTATATAAAGCCATGATAAAAGGAAGCTTGTGGAAGAAAATACGTTCATTCTACCGGCTTTATGACGTATTACGTTATCGTGAATTTTTAATTTTCTTGTTACAAAATATTATGTTGTGTTGTGTTTAATATTTTTTACCTGTAATAAAAGGTATGTAGGTTGGTAGGTTACTTTATTATTTTTTTATTAAAATATGTGCAGAAGTTAATATCGAAGTAATACTAAAATCTGTTAATTAGATATTTGCCACGTTGAATGGCAATGCTTATTCTTTGGCCAAAGAAGAATCCAGCCCTCTACTCACGCAGTGTCGACCAGAGTGCGAGAGATTTCTTTAAAAAGATGACGTGGTCAGTAAAACGCGGTTAAAAAGCACAAAACGATATGCCATAACGTAATTTTAGGGCATTCTGGCGTCACAATCTCTACAGAGCTTAAATGTGTTTTTTCTTTAAAAAAAATCATCCGGAAAACAAACAAAGAATATACGTGACTACTATTTCTTTTCAATACTCCAACTGATGAAGTAATTAAATTCACAATTTATTGACGCTGTCAACTATAGTCTATTTCTTAAATTATGAGACGTCACAATTATGTATTTAGAGCCCTGAAGACCAACAATATCATCAACTTGGTACCAGCAACAGAACTCAATCAATCATAGGATACACCCGTCAAAGGTGATTAAGGCAATATCGCCTGAACATTGTTTGTTGAAGCCCACAAGGCCTTGTTAATCCTAACGGCCATATTATGATTAATTTCCTAAATTAACAGTACACAACGTTAGAAAAAGCTTTGAATTGAGCATCTCCTGCGATGACCGGGGTGTGAGGAGAAGGATTCAAATTCAAATTCAAATTCAAATTAATTTATTTGCAAAAATGTAGGTACAATCAAGATCTTAACACTAATGTGGCCCAATTACATTTTACCATTACATATGGTGTGCAAATATGTCATATTATAGTTTGATTAACTCGCTAATTTATCTCAGTTTAAATTATACCTGTATACCTATTCATTCATACATGCATTAATTAAAGTCAAAGAAAAATAAATACAATGTCAGATTATTTGAAAAATACAAAGTCATAGTTAATAATTATAATGTCAGGATTCAATAATAATTATATTACAATACATTCAATGAATTATTAATAATTATCATCAGTATCAGTACTATTACAATTTTATTTGGAGTGCCCTTCTGTACGATATGACATAAATTCTTCTAAATCATAAAAACAATTTTCTCTTAACCAATGTATTAACTTTCTTTTAAACATGGGTAGAGGTAAATCTTTGAAAGCGTCTGGTAATTTATTATACACCTTTATAGCCATTATGCTAGAGTTTCTTTTATGCAACGCTAGTCTACATGGAGGTACGTGGAGCATATGTTTATGTTTGGCTTTATTTCTAGGAGCTACATTTCTGTTTATAACATCTTTATGCTTCGTAAAATAATCTGGATTTTTTTTCACCAGTAGGCATAATTCTTTAATATACATGCACGGTAAAGGCAAAATATTAAATTTTTTGAACAAGGGCTTACAGCTATCGGTATACCAGGCACCACAGATTGCACGCACACATTTTTTTTGAACTCTAAACGCCCTTATGATATCCACCGAATTGCCCCACATTACAAGTCCGTATGCAAGTACTGACGAAACGTAGCCATGATATGCGCAAAGAGCAGCTTCTGTTGATACTGTGACTCTTACTCTTTTTAATGCATAGACAAAACGATCGAGCCTGTCACAAACGTAATCGACATGCTTCTTCCAGTCACAATTTTGATCTACTTGTATACCAAGAAATTTAGTGCTTTCTACTCGTTCTACAATAGTGTCATTGTATTTAACATTAAGTAGCAATGGTTTTCTTTTTGTTGTTTGGAATTCAATCATCTTGGTTTTTTCCATATTAATTTTCAGGTTATTATAGTGTAACCATTGTATGATGTCGTGTAAAGCTTTGTTTACTTCTTGTTCATATGTACTGTCGTTTTCACATTTCACAATGAGAGTTGTGTCATCAGCAAATAAGATTGTATCATGACGGGTGCAGTTTGGGATATCATTAACAAACATGTTGAACAAAAACGGTCCTATAACGGTGCCCTGAGGAACACCAAAATTGTTTTGCAGAAACTCACTTCTTAAAACCACATTTTTATTATTTATGATATTAGATATTTCCACACATTGCTTTCTGCCCCTTAAATAGTCTCTTAACCAATCGTTCGCTTTACCCCTTATTCCATATTTTTCTAACTTGTACAACAGTAAATTGTGGTCTACAAAGTCGAAAGCTTTGCTCATGTCTAGAAATATCGCCGCAACTGGTATGCCATCGTTTATAGCCTTAGTCACAATTTTCATCAAGTTGAAACATGCCAGCGAAGTAGTGCTATCTTGCCTAAATCCAAATTGCTCATTTTTAAGTAGATTATGATTTGTCGCAAATTCTTGAAGTCGCATGAGCATCACTTTCTCGAACACTTTCGATAAGATTGGGATCAACGTTACAGGCCTATAATTATTCATGTCCGATCTTTCACCCTTTTTAAAAAGTGGCTTAACTATTGATGTTTTTAGAATGCTTGGAAAAGCACCTTCCTCAAAGGACAAGTTTATTAAATAGCTCAGTGGTTTACATATATATGGAGCAGTTATTTTTACTACTTTTGTTGTGATGTCATCACTTCCCACCGCGTTCGTGTCGTTTAAATTTTTAATTACTCTAAATACTTCCATAGCGTCAGTTGGTTTAAGAAATATCGTATGTGCATTATATGTCTCAATAGTTTTGTTTATGTTGTACCAATCATGCTTGAAGTCGTTATTGTTTGTCAGCTTTATAAAAAATTCATTAAATTTGTCACTTATTTTTTAGGGTCTTCATATGTCTGATTATTTTCAATTATTCTGTCAATGTTAGTTTTTGAGTTAATGTCATTAATATGTTCGTTAATAACTTCCCACGTGGCTTTGCATTTGTTTTTATTATTATCAATGTATTTCTTACTTTGAAGCTGTCGAGAGTTATGTATGCACTTTTTAAGTATAGAACTGTAGGATTTGTATTTATTATTCAGTTTTTTTCGGTTAGTTTTATTGTATTGTTGGCTAAGATAGAGATACCTCTTCCTTGTACAAGATATTCTAATACCTCTCGTTAACCATTTACAGTTCCCTTTTTTATTGGATTTCTTAATGGTCTTCACAGGGAAGCATAGGTCGAAAAATAATTTAAATAGATTATGAAATTCAGTGAAGGATTCTTCTAAGTTATTAATTTCATAAACGGTTGAGAAACTAAGAGCCGAGATGCAACTACAAAACTTGCCCATATTTTCGGTACTGTAATCTCTGACACTTTGATACCAGCTATGTACTTCATAGGATGGATTTGTTTTCAGTGATAGCGTTTGTCCTGTTTCGTGGTCAGACAAGGCTAGATGATGTACCTCCGCTTTAACTTTTTTGATGTTGCTTGCTATCTGGTCTAGACATGCTGACTGTCTCGTTGGCGTTTTAATATGCAATTCTATATTGAAATTTTTTAATATAGACTTTAATTCTTCGCTGTGCTTGTTGGGTTTTAAGATGTCCAAGTTCCAGTCCCCACAAAGAATGATTTTTGCGCGTTTTTTGGTAAGTCTTGTTAGTAACTGTTCCAATTTATCAAGAAAGAAATTTGGACTGCTACTTGGAGTCCGGTATAAACAAATAATAACAATTCCATTTATTTCCACACCACAACATTCAAAATTAAACTTACATGTCAAGTCATTCATAATAGTTAAATGTTTGTATTTTAATTTATTATTCAACAATATACATACCCCTCCTCGTTTAGTGTCACGTGAATAGGATGCAACTAATTTAAAACCTGGAATTTTCAGAAACGTCTCAGTACCATTTTGCATGAAAGTTTCTGTCAAACACACAACATCTATTTTTGACCCGTTTTGAGACAAGTCATGAATTGCAAATGTCAATTCTTCCGTTTTACTAATTGCCCCGGCAATGTTCTGGTGCAATATTCTAAAATTGTATTCTGGTTTAGGAACGAAAACATTTAGATTGTAATAATGGTGAGTCAGACGGTGCCGTTTTTTTAAAGTAATACGGTATGGTTCCCTTTTTGTGAGTTTCGGTGGTTATCACATCCCGATTGCTCAATGATGCGTTATTTGCATTGACTTTCATACAATTAAGTTTTATATTTTTAATACGGTTAAAATAAAATGGAATTGTGCCCTTTTTAAGAAAGGCCTCTGTTGTGCATTCTGTTTTACCCTTCTGCCTTATTAACCTGCAATTTTTATAACATAGAAATGTTTTGTCATAGTAATTTGAGTCAATCTTAAAGTTAATTTGTTTACATGCATCTAACAAATAATAATATTTATTATATGAGTACTCATTTCTCAAATTAACAAATGAACAGTTTTTAAAGTTGGCACATATATTTTCAATGTTATTATTTAGCATGTTTTCATTTAAGTATCTGTTCTGTAAGACATTGAAAACTAGTATTTTTGTTTTTCTGTGGGATTTCAACAATGATATTAATTCTATGATTACTTTATTGGGATTAGAATCATTCTCCCCAACGCATACAACCATAATATTATCTTCTGAATCTAATATTTTATCGATAGGTTTAAGAATTTCCTCTGTGGTTGCATATGGTTTCGTAGAAGAGAAAATATTATAATCCCTGTACTGCGTATTTTTCCTGGATTCAATAAGTTTTGATGCCAGACCTGTAAATTGTTGTCCTCCAAATATGAATAAATGGGATTTTGTTTCATTTCCTCTGGTTGCAGCTATTTGTCGCGTTTTGTTTACTATGTTGTCCTGCAGATTATGTACAGCGCCATCTGTTTTGCATACATCGTACCGTTTCGAATTGCTGTTGAGTTCGACTGATCCATTCTCACTCATACTACGTGCAGCGCCATCTTTTGCGATTTCATCGCACTGCTTTGTATCTAGATCAATGAAACTCGTTTCTAGATTATTTTTGATAACACTTATATTGTGTGCCTGACTTCTTTTTTTCTTTGTTGTTGAGTGTTTTTTTGTGCTACTACTTTGGCTGCTGCATAGGCTTTTTAGTTGGACAATGAAGTTTTTTTGCTCCAATGTTTGTTTTTTTAAAGTGCCGTTTTCCATGATTAAGTTCTCAATTTCATCATGGGCCGCATTTAATTGCATTCTCAATTCTTCAATATCTCCATTCAGTCTTTCACACTCCTCACAACTTAAGGTGGTAGTATGTGGTAAACTTTTTGCTACATATTCAGAATTAGCTGAGTCAAACGATGACGTCGGAGAATTGATTACTGTTTTATTTCTTCTCCTAGTTATGTTCTGGAAATCCATCTTCTGTTTTAAAATTTGCAAAACAAGTTTCAAAAATAAAAATCTCAAAAAAAAAAAAAAAACAGAAGTTCTTCCCCAGTCGTGATTCGAACCCACGTATGTTGACTACGGACGCCGCTGTCTTATTTTATAAGCCACTGTGAATCACGAAGTAAATGTCGAAAATTGCGGCCTATTTGCTTGACAACGTAATTAGCGTTATCACACTGTATTAGTAATGAAAATCCGTTAGGGCTATTTGAATTTAAGTTCAAAAGTTCAAAGTCCGTTTCTTTGTTTGTTTTGATAGATCACAGTTTTTAGTGATTATTAATGTTTATTCACTTCTGTTGCACTTTTATTGTTTCACTCCTATATATTAATGTTCTTTTGCACTTTGATCACTGTACAGACGGTCAATATAGTATCAATCTGCATGTAAACACTGCTTGTGGTCCTGACCTTTTCAACACTTGTTTATTAGCACTTTTCACATAAACTAGTCTGAGATAACGATTGTGTTTAGTTGTTACACTATTTGGATGTTATAGTACCACATAGTTGTGTATTAACTGTATGTTTTATATTTTTAATAATATTTTTATACGGAGCAGAACTTATGCGTGGCTAGGGTTGCCAGCTTTTCCCTCCGGATTGCGCCTCCTTCACGTGTTCTGTCTGTCTGAGGATACGGCGGTGCTCCGCACATGCGGGTCAGGGGGCCTACTCTCTTAAGCTTGGGTTTCCTAGGAAAGCGGTGCCGTCTCAAAGCGGCCGTAATAGAGCGGTGAATGACGTCACTAGAACGTTGTCTATGTAAACAAAATGACGCGGTTTCCTAGAGTAAGGTAACTGACACCGTAACGTCAAAAAGCGGTGCCGCCATTTGTTAAAAAAATGACGGTTTGTTAAAACGGCTAACTTTTGAATGAACCTTGCTCCCATTAGTTCTGAATTACTAATTTCTCACATCATAATTATGAGAAGTTGGTTTACGTGGCAAAATCATCAAATGAGTTCTCCAACCCCGGGCAGGGCGGGAGGGACTGTCAGACTTCTACTGACTAAAATCCACGGTGTCCTTCAGTAGCCTGTTATGTTCCGGGGTCACGGTAAGGAAATAATCCCGCGACCCCGGCAGGCTTTGGCCCTCTGAGAGGGGGGCCCCGTCATTATGATGACGCTCTTTGAGGCGCGCGTGGGACACAACGCGCCGTCGACCCGGGCATGGTCCATGGTCGGGCAGCGAGTTGCCCTTTACTCGCTGCCCGCATGCCCGCGCCTACGGTGGCCGGAGATCGTCTTGCGACGTCCGTCGCCGCGGGCGTGCACCACCGCGGGTGGGGCGGAGGGAGGACACTGTCCTCTCTCGCGCGCGGCCCGCCTCCTCCTTCGCGAGCATTACTGCTTCGCAGAAGGAGGCGACCGCCTCCCACTCCGTCTCGCCCCGCAGCATGGCCGCAACCAATGCCAGGCGCGAGAGGTCTCCGCCTATCGCAGCCGTGAGGACACGTCGGTGCTCCGCCCAAGCTGGGCAGTCCTGCACCGTATGCTCCACCGTGTCCTCCGGGCGACCTTCGCAGTGGTGACACCCAGGCGTTTCCTCCTTCCGCATTAGACACAGGTACCTCCCGAAGCATCCGTGCCCGGTGAGGACCTGCGTCAGGCGGAAAGTAAGGAATGAGAAGTTGGTTTGCTGTACAATCATAATTATTGTCATCAATTTTTAATTGTATTACTACCTAATCTTAGGTCCGTAAGAATAAGGAATAAGAAACCCCTGAAACGTCGGCCGAAGCTACGGGATTCGTGCTTAGATAGTAGAACACCTGGCCTTTACCTTGACCTCCAGGTGGTCCACAGAGTTCGATTGCCGGGTTGGGCAAAGTTTCAAAGTGTAATTACAACCAACCAAAGCTCGCTATTAAAATTAAAATTTTCCGTGAATAAAAATAATATTGAGAAAATTATATTGTGAGGTTTCTTAGCAACTCATTATTAACCAGTGTTCAGTTCTCAGCTTATTTTTGACTATTCATAAGTGCCTGTCACGAGTCGTCTTGAAATAAGTATTTTGAGTACCTATAAATTTAGCTCAGGCGGAGTATTATTGTTGAGATTTTCCTTACATATTTCTTCGAAACACCCCCACATTTGGAATAAGTACTAGCTGCTGCCCGCGACGTCGTCTGCGTGAATGCGTTGAAGAAATAAAGGTTCACTGCTCGTTCCCCGTAGGTGATAGCGTGATAATTATTTTTGTGAAGGCTGGTTAACCTATAATTGGCGACTGTGTAAGTCCCAGTAGTTTTATAATTATATACCTCAACTTTACTGCACACAGAAGCTGTTGGAAAACCTTAATAAATAAATAAAATAACATTATGTTGACCCGACTTCTTATTAATATTCGTGCCAAATCTGAAGTAAATCCATGCAGATCTTTTTGATTTTATCCCGGAAATACATACAGATAAACAGACAAAAATTCTAAAAACACAATTTTTGGCTTTGGCATCGATTGTAGGTCACACGCCAAGTATCATTTTTAAGAAAATATGTATTCAATGTACAGTTTTGACTTTCCCACCATTTTATTGTATGTAATATAGATAGTCAACCTTTAATATTACATAGGTGTCCTCTCTGTGAGAGAGAATCGGGGCAGTTATCATTTGGACCGCTGTCGTCTTCATCATCACCAACCGGAAGACTTCCAACGCTGAACAAAGGGATCCCCCTTAGACCGTCACGCTGAACGACTATCTGCCACTTACATCCATCGGTTTTCCGCGACTCTCACGATGTCGTCAGTCCACCTAGTGGGAAGGCTACAGTGTTTGCCAGTCCGAGCATTGGAGAATTTTTCTTCCCCATTAATCATCAGTTCTACGAGCGATGTGGCCAGCCCATTGACACTTCAACTTGCAAATTCTTTGCTATTTTACTCAAAAATTACTTTCCGATATTTATCGAAAAATATTTGTCTCGTATTTTTCTTTTGTTTCGTAATCCAAAATTGACGAAGATACGAAGCTTCTAAAATTCACAAAACTTCACTCGGTTCGTATAATTTTACAGGCGTCATAACTTCACAAGCCCCCACTGTGTTTACTAATTTCAAAGCGAAAAATATAAATTAGATTAAAGTTAAATTTTTCAAATTTTATCTTTGTCAATATTCATTGATTTTAAAAAACTTAATAATTTTTTTTCAATATTCTGTAACTGACGGATTACATAAGACATCAATATAATTCGTTAAATGTGAATTTGACTATGTTTAATCCCATTAGTGTGTATTTATTTTTCCTCTACTTTTACTTAAATCCCTTTAAGAAGTCAGTTCTTCAGGCAGCCTGGGCAGGTATTGCTAAAAAGTATTAAAGAAAAAGTAATAAATATAATATACGAAAAAATTTAATTTCGTTGAAAAAAAAAATCTTTATAAAAATGCGAAATTTCGTCGCCTTAGTCTCGAGATAATTGAAATGTTAGAAGAAAACAAACGCCAGTTTATTCATTCCTCCAGGGCAAGGTGTATGAAAGTATGGATAAGGCATAAGAAACCTTCAATTTCAGAAATCCCCCCTGACAAAGCCCCACCAAGGGGGTGTTACTTTTTTTTTCGGAAAATCTCTACTATTAAATAAAAGATTAGGGGGATTTCTAATTATTCTAAGGGTCACAGGAAACCGTGACCCCGGAACGTAAGGGCCGAACACCGTGGATTTTAGTCAGTACAAGTCTGACAGCCTCCTGCCCTGGGTGGGAGGACTCTTTTGATGATTTTACCACGATAAAAAAGGGATGATTTTTATATCAAGAACAACGACGATAAAACTAATATGAGGGATTTCTGGAATTAATCAACTACAACGCCAAACCAGCATCAAACGTCACATAAGCAGTGTCTGGTAGAGACAAAGCTCTACGAAGCTGCCTTTTGTGTTCTAGGGCTTAGGTATTCTATTTAGACAGTCTCGCGACCTTACGCAAGAAGCCTGACCTCAGTATTTAAATATCTATAATTTTTAATCCTTTAATTAGGAACTAACCCAGAATCAAGATGCCACATCCAAAACACTTAGAACCACTAAAGACCCCCCATCGGCTAAGATTGCGTCCAAATCCACGCCGGCTATATTGCTCCACAATCTGGTTTTATCCAGTTAATTCCGGTTAATACCAGTTCATGCCGGTTCACTGGTAGCTCATAATTACACGGACGAGCTAAGCCATGCTATGTTGGGTTGTTCTATCCTGTTGGCTTAATCCTGATTCTAATACGGTTTTACTAATCGAGATTTTCTTGTCGGAATTTCGTTAGTTTTCTTTAATTTAATTGGTTTGGTTCATTATTGTGGGTCTAGTTTGGACTTACAATGAGTGGAGAGGAGGCATTGTAAGATCGGCCGCTATGTGTCTGTATATAGCACCGTAGTCTGTTAAATGGGTGAACCGATTAAATGCAGTTTTTTTTGTTTGAAAGCAGTTTTTTTGTTTGAAGCAGTTTTTTGTTTGAAGCAGTTTTTTTTTGTTTGAAGCAGTTTTTTTGTTTGAAGCAGTTTTTGTTTAGCAATGGTTTTAACACATGTTTTGTAAAGATTGGTTCAACAGTTTCAAGGTTATCAGATTTTTTTGTCATAACGCCTGTAAAATTATACCGACCGAGTGACGTTTTGCTATTGTAAAAGGAAAATACGGGTCAAATATTTTGTGATGATCTTACTTTCGGGTTAATCAAATTTTTTAAGTAAAAAATATCCTATTATGTATAATTTTTAACCGACTTCATATGTGTGTAAAATGAACAATATAACAATAAAGTAAAATGCTTTAGAAATCTACAAACAATGTCTTGAATTCTCATTAAAAGTTTTCTTTATGAATTCTTTGACCTCTAATGTAATATGACATTCTATTGTGTGAAGTATTCTTAATTACTTAGCTTGGCGTCATAATTGTTGAAGTGTGGGTTTAATAATAGTCATACTCTGTTTGCCAAATCTGTTACTGACTAGAGGCTCGTTCTATTTTCACGGTATCAGGTTTTTGACCTTTCAGGTTGACTTACAGAAAATTTTCTGACACAGAAATCTTATCTTGACTTTTACAAACACATCAAAAAAAAGAATTACCGAATTTGCTGCAGTTTGTTTGGTAGTTAGCGCCTAGAAACACACTAATTGTATGATTGTGCTTAAAATATTTAAAGAAAATTAAAAGTAATCTAAATATCATCTGGCTCACGAGTTTGTTGACAGTGGAATGTGAATACAGCAGTCATTGTGCTGGTAGTCGTGTCTGTCAATGGCTTAATTGCCAAGAGCCTCGAACAACATCTAAGGAGGCTCTCGCTTGGCAGCTGGATCAAGCTTTCAAAAAAAAATGTGTTTTTACCAATTTTTCTATCAGAAAAATCAATACCACAGCTATTGTCCCTCGCCAAACATCTTCAATTTGCGAAAGAAAATCATGAAATATTCATGATTCCTCTCATTTTCGCCGCTTCGTGTATAAAATACTTATTTTTTTACCATTTTTCGATAAATAAATGTAAATTTCTTTGACAACACTTAACTTGTAATACAGGAAATTAATATTTTTCTTATTGAAATGGTAATTTATTTTTTTAAGATCAGATTTGTTTATTGTTCATAACTTCAGATGAAATTTGAAGAAGGTTTTAAGCTGATCCCTATATATATACTCGTATACGCCCCTTCTAGACTACAGGCCCATGTCCAAAATGGATGGGTCATATGAAGCACCAGGTGACGTATATGGGACGATTATAAGAGCATAAGTGAATAAGATTCAGCACAATGCCGTCACTTGTAAGCTGTCCAATTCCCTCTTTTTCCGTGATCCAGGGGTAACCGCAACCCTTGATTTTTTCCCCTTGTCACATGATTTTTGTACGGCGTTGCAGAATAATGGATTAGAAGCTGTATTGAAAAAGTATGAAACTGATGCCGTACAGAATGAAATGACAAAATTTACCCTGGAAATTGTCAGAAAATCAAAAAAAAATACCGACTTTGTGGCACACCATTTTTTTACGGCCCTTCGCGCTTTCTTATTATTTTTCATGGATCTATCGATGGGAAAAATGCCGTACAAAAATATAATGATTTGGTCATGTACTCACTGCACCTGCACTTTTGAATTCTCGCATTATTATTTTATGCTCTTAAATATCGTCCTATATACGTCACCTCATCATCATCATCATCATCAGCCTATAATGTTCACACTGCTGGGACACAGGCCTCCTCTCTTGTGAGAGGGAGTGGGCCATAATCCACCACGCGGGCCCAGTGCGGGTTGGTATACGTCACCTGGTGGTTCATAATTATGACCCATCCATTTTGGACATGGGCCTGTAGTCTATTCGTACACAAGGAAACGCAAGTATCCACAGCTTACGAATTTAGCATCCATTGACGCTTGCCTGTGTACGAACCTCTATGGATTTGTATTGCGATAGTCACCTTAATACTAAAGGGTATCGGAGACTTGCGTCGTGTTGTGTTAGAAAGGTCTAAAAGTTTTGAGGTTTTTTGACGTGGGAAGCGCAATTTACGTGACACAAACAGCTGAAGTACTTTTTGTTGTAGGTTCAATACTTTCAACATGTTTTTTTCAAGCTATTGCCATAGCATTTA
Source organism: Agrotis clavis (assembly GCA_954870645.1). Classification (NCBI taxonomy): domain Eukaryota; kingdom Metazoa; phylum Arthropoda; class Insecta; order Lepidoptera; family Noctuidae; genus Agrotis; species Agrotis clavis. The sequence continues at coordinate 14,990,689 of OX940941.1, forward strand.
TTGCGGGCTCTGAGCGTGGCGACCGGATCAAGAAATTCCGTAACGAAAAAAACCTAATACCTTAGACCTAACACCCTGCGTCTAACGTCTAACGTCGTTTCAGTTCAGCAGACTTCGGCACAGTGTTTGTGTATGTGCGACTGGACGTATACGCGTAGACTAGTTTCTTGACGTTTCACTTGTTTGACGTGGATAACCATAGCCTTATAAGTATAATAAATAAATATTTACAATTGCACAAGTTGATAAAAAATGCTATGCAATAGCTTTACCGAGGCAGTCCCCGAGTGCCACGCGTATTTTTTTTAATATTCTGCGGCACTTATTTGTGCTCGTTTGTACACTAAATGTTGATGGATGGAGAGAAGAGAAAGTTTAAAAAATGGAAGGATTTTAGGATAAGTGATGAGAATAAAAAACACTGAAACTGTGACAGTACTGGGAGAATCCAAAGAAGAAAACAGTGTTGCACCGACCACAAGTAAAATGGGATAAGGCAGGAAGATAATTTTTTATACGTAAAATTGTATCATTGTATTGTCATTCTATGTATATCAGACGATTCCCAAGAATGAATATACTTACAAAAAAAAAAACTTGAGAGGTGTCAAGGGACACCCGGATGGAACGAAGTTACTGTATACACTCAACAAAAATAATCGTCGCGACTCCACTCCACTCCACTCCACTCCACTCCGCTCCGCTCCAATCCGCTCCGCTCCGCTCCAATCCGCTCCGCTCCAATCCGCTCCGCTCCGCTCCGCTCCGCTCCGCTCCACTCCACTCCACTCTTTGAGCTCTAGCACCCTTTCGCAACGCGCGATAAGGAACTTCGTTCCAAAAAGTGTCGTGACAACTTTTCGTAAGAATTTTTTCCGTCTAGCCTCCTTTCACAACGCGCGATAAGGAACTTCGTTCCAAAAATTCAATCAAATCACCGCCATTTTTATTTCAGGTAAGGTTTGGTTTTTAAATCGGTCTAGTTTTTAAAACGATCTGGTTACAGAAGATATTCAAGGTCATTGTGCTGTGACACTTTTTAAAAATACTCTTAGGACCTTTATCCAGCTGCGTGCACTCGAAGGCACAATGTTTGACGTACGTTATACAATGCGCGCTACCCCGTAAAGCCTCTTAATTAGGTTTTCACTGACTTCCAGTGAAATGAAGTGATATTTATTTTTGTAACTAGATTATTAAGCCCTTCAATCTATGGTTGCCTGCGTCTGAAAAAACGGAACGCCTATAAGATCACTTGTGTATCCGTCTGTTTGCCTTTCACAGTTACTTTTCTCCTATTTTACTAGATCGATTTAATTGGTACACATATCAATTGGAATAATTAGTTAGAAAGTTGTTCAAGAAAGTAAACAAACGGAGTACCGTTTGAGAGTTCACAAGTACAAGCAGAAGCACAGTATAGAGTACTATACTGTGCTTCTGCTTGTGCTTGTGAACTCTTCTCTATTGTGTCTTCTGAACTTTGTGTTAACGGTGTACAACTGTGGACAATAAAATCCTCTATAACGTGAGTTACGTATTTATTTCCACACACCACACCTATATATACCTATACATTCTTCCCCCCACACTCATTATCATCAACCTATAATGTTCCCACTGCTGGGACACAGGCTTCCTCTCTGTAATCCAACACACGTGTCCAGCGCGTGTTGGTAGATGTCACATGTCATTGAATTTTAGGTTCTTGGACATGCCTGTTTCCTCACGATGTTTTTTTCCCTTCACCGTTTTGAGAGAAGTTGTGATAAAATAAAATTACATTAATCTAATGCGGCTGGCTGGGTTCGATCCCATAACACCCGTTAGTTGGGGCCAATGATACTGCCATGGGCCACCACTGCTTATTTAAGCCTTACCTTCCCTCCTATATCTCCGAAACTAGCCTGCCGGGGTCGCGGGTCTGTCTGATCAGGCAACCGTGACCCTGGAACATAAAGGGCTATTGAAGGATCAACGTGGATTAATTTTAGTCAGTACGAGTCCGACAGTTCCTCCCGCCCCGCCCTGAGTGGGGGGAGACTCATTATTTTGATGATTTTACCACGATAATAAAAAAAGCTCTGAAACAACTGAGTATAAAATTAACAATTTAATAAAAATACAGATAAATAATCAGTAGTCAGCTGAGCACTGTTAGGTATCTGTATTTTTCAAGAGTGAAACTAAATGCGACTGAATTTAATATTCTATCATTTGACCTCACAAATACACATTCGACGCACTAACTGTCAATTCAAAAGAAATAATCATACAAACGTTAAAAAAAATAACCTTCCAATTTTTTAAATTGCCGTGTAATATCGAGAGTGGCCTGTAATGTGACAGGTGAAGCGACGCCATATTGACTTGTTTCACGTGAGCCGTTATTTTGCAATGACGTTTACTCTGTACCTAAACTTGTATACCTACACTGGATGGAGTATTTTTGGCCTGAAGTGTACTGGGCGTTGGTAAATTGAAAGTGACGTATTGGATTAGGTGTTGCATAATCAAATGGGTTATTTGGAATTCTGGGTTTCGCAGATTTTTTCGGTATTATTTGCTGTATTTTGATTTTGCTATCTCTGAAGTATTGGATTAGGTTTTTTTTTATCATGGAGGTTACAAACGAGAAATACGGCTTGGGTCACAAGCCTCTTTACCGTGACCCCGGAACATAAAGGGCTAGTATAGGACACCTTGTATTTTAGTCAGTACGAATCTAACAGTCCCTCCCGCCCTGCCCTGGGTGGGAGGACTCATTTGATGATTAAACTACGTAAAAAATGGTCACAAGCCTGCTATTACGATAGTGTATTTTTAAGCTATTGCATAACTTTTATCGCGGGCTCTGAGCACGGCGACCGAATCAAGAAATTACTTAACGAAAAAACCTAACGAAAATAACCTAACACTCGTCTAACGTCGTTCGGGAGACTTCGGCAATCATAAAAACATCCGTCATAAAGACAATTTACTTTTTCTTACTGATTCTAAACGGCCAGCTACAAAAGGAGGTTTTCACAACGAAACCTACTTATAAATATTCCTACAACAAAGCAGAGTGGCTAAGTGGAAGCGTACTGGGCTCATAAACTGTTGAAATATTTTCTTGTTTTTTATAATTGCTATGCAATAGCTTTACCGCGGCAGTCCCCGAGTGCGACACGTATTATTTATTTTAAACGATTTATTGACCAAAAATAGACACATCAAATATCAGGCACCCCAATTCATGACGTAAGAACTACCTACGCAAACTTATAATACCTAGACACGACGTACTGTGAATTACAAAAGCGTCATGTCTTTGTCAATTTTGGCTTACCTAACTGAAGAAAAAATAGCGGGTCGAATAATTTTTTGTAGTCTGAAGAACTAATTCGATGTTTTCAGTCATCTTGTCCTTTACATTACCGAAGCGATTGCTTCGCAAATTCTCGATTATAAACGAAATAAATTAACTTGAAACAATTAATCTTATATCAGATACTTCGCGCCATCTGTGGCAAACGAAATTTTAATTAGTGATTTAGCACTTTGAACTTTAGTACTGTATACATTAAGCTCTATTTAATGTATGTTATCACAAGTAGATTATACAACGCGCCTGTGTTTGAGAAAGGTATGGCAGAGGTGTCTTCGGCCCTCTGTCACCTTCATTTTCTTGAAATAGGGGTGGATTCCATTGTTATTTAGTGAGACCCAATTGTGAACTTTGAGCTGCAGTTAAAATGTTTTTGAAGTGGATATGGGAAGGGACTTTAGTTGAGGATTTAATATTTATGTTGATTTTGTAACAATTTATTTAAAAAAAATAAATTGATAAATGTATCAAAAAAAAATAAATTGATAAATAAATTGATATAATTATGATGAAAATAATAAAAAAAATCTCATATTCGTGAATAGATACTGATATACTTTTATATTTCATAAAAATGCCGTCTAAGTAACGTTTAAAGTAGTCGGTTTAAAAAAAAACATGTTTTGTGTTAAACTTTTTTTTTTTAAACCGACTTCTAAAAGGATGTTTCAAAAGGTTTCATTGAAACCATTTTGCCCGTTTTCGGAGGTTGGTGCCTTTTATTATTACTGTACATTGTATACGAGGTTTCTGGTCATAATTTTACGATTATTCTTCGGTGCACGATTTGCATGTAGCTATTAGCGAAGTAATCGAACCATTGGCTTCTCTGGTTCCATTACCAACCATTTTTGTGTTATCTTCGGGTATTTGTTCCGTGTCTGGTAATTTGTGTAAGCGTACCTATACTAGTTTGATTTTTTAAACATTATACACGTAAATATTTCTTCCCTATTCCTTAATTGCCAACAGTAACAAAATTAATTATTTAATATACCAAAATTAAACACAACCAAACATTAATACTTAACCAACACACTTTCTTAACTGAAGAATAAAATTCCTCTCTTCTTACGCAAGAAATCAAACCACCCGTCATAAGCCCGAAACATTATATTCTTGCCCTGGCTAGTACAATTAGTGGTCGAGGTACAAGTAACGGGCAAGATACACGGGCCATAAGGCTAATGGAGCAGAAACTCCCATTAAGTGGTACAACATTTGGGCGAATAGGATAGACGTACATTGGGTGAAATTTGCGTTGGAGAGAATATTTTCTTTTTCTTGTTGTTCATTATAATACCTTGGGTGGGCAAAATTTAGAAAAATACGTACATCCTCACGTCTACACTGCCACAGTACCTAAAAAGCCGGGTGGTTAATCAGTTCATCTTTCTAGTTCTAATCTACGGAGCCATAAGGTCCGATTCTTGATCGGTCAAACCGTGTTTTTTTAAGCTATTGCATAGCTTTTATCGCGGGCTCTGAGTGTGGCGCGGCGTGGCGACCGAATCAAGAATTTTCCCAAAAACCTAACGAAAATACCTAACGAAAAAACCTGACACCACGCATCGTCTAACGTCGTTTCAGTTCGGGGGACTTCGGCAATCATAAAAATATCCATAAAGACAATTTACTTTTTCTCACCAATTCTAAACGGCCAGCTACAAAAGGAGTTTTCACAATGAAACCTACTTATAAAATTCTCCTACAACAAAGAAGTTCTTTATTACAGTAGTGCACCACAAACATTTTAAATAAATTATACTCTCGTTAAATATACGCAGTAGGCGATTATTTTCTTTTAAAATATAAAAATGTTATGCAATAGCTTCACTGCGGCAGTCTCCGAGTGTCACATCATTTTTTTTTAACGTGGTAATATCATCAAATGTATCCTCCCACCCAGGGCAGGGCGGGAGGGACTGTCAGACTTGTACTGACTAAAATCCACAGTGTCCTTCATTTGCCCTTTACGTTCCGGGGTCACGGTAATAAGTCCCGCGACGCAAGATAAGTCCCGCGACCCAAACCGTGCTTAAAAAATATTTATCAATACAGAAAAAACTGAACAGTACATTCAATTAAGATTTCAGTTACAAGAACTTTTCATGAACAAATTCTTATGTATGAGCTAACTTTATAAAACTTCGCAAGTCAAATACTAAAGGGTTTTAAGTGACAAGAAAGCCTTGAATTTTTCGAGGTCCTTAGATTGTTTTTTACTTTGAAAGCTTGTACCTGCCTTTCATACAAATATTTCAAGTGCTTATGTTTAGAAATGCTTGAACAGATTTTTATGAATCTTTACAGTTCATAATCATTGGAAGTCTTCTTTAAAAAATGTTTGTCTATTTTGTTACAGCTGTAACACCATTTTTTTTCGAAAATGATTTCTATTATCTTTTTAGTATCATAGAAAATCCTATGTATCTTACTTAGGGGTATAAACTTTCTCTAAAATCGGTTCAGTCATTTCGAAAAAGAAGGACTAGAAAGTCGCAAGACTGTCTAAACGGGTAACCGAAAGGCCGCTGCCTCGAATCTTGCGGGTAGCGGGGCGGCGGCGGCGGCGGTGCGGGAGCGGCGCGTTCGTCGCAGACCTGTTCTCGAAACTAGCGGGCAGATCGCGCGTCACTATAGCCGCGTAGTGTTGTGTTCATGATTTTTTCGTCAAGATATTTGTTTTTATTCGCGAACGAAATGTCTGAACAATGACGGCAACATCTTTTTTATTCAAATTTATTCCTAACGCTCGATTTATTATGGTCAAAACACAAGAGCGCAGGCGCGCGGGCGGTGACTGTTTGTCGAGTACACCGCTCGCTGCCCGCTCCCGCCCCGCTGCCGCGCCGCTGTTTTCGAGAGTCGGTCCATTTGATTATACGCATAACATCATGCCGCTCCCGCGCCGCCGCCGCCGCCCGCCGCCCCGCTGCCCGCAAGATTCGAGGCAGCGGCCTAACGTGTAAGTTGGAACGTAAAGGGTTATTGGAGGAATTCTATGGAATTTAGTCAGTACCAGTCTTAACAGTCGCTTCCGGTCCACCCAGGACGGGAGGACTCACCATCATTATCAGCCAATAATGATCCCTCCGCTGGGACACAGGCCTCCTTTCTGTGAGAGGGAGTGGGCCATAAACCACCACGCGGGCCCATTGCGGGTTGGTAGATGTCACATGTCTTCGAATTCATGATTCTAGGACATGCCGGTTTCCTCAAGATGTTTTCCTCCACCGTTTTGAGAGCAGTGATGATGAAATAAATTACACAAAGTAATGCGCCTGGCGGGGTTCAAACCCATGACCTACAACTCGTAAGTCGGGACCGATACCATTGGGCCACCACTGCTGGTAGGACTCAGTTTGAAGATCTTTCCACGGAAAAATAAAAGTACTGGAAAGGTATGAAATTTCGTTCAACAAACACTCTCTTAAGCTATTTTAATTCTGGTCACGTAAAGCTTTCTTTAAAACCTTAGACTGTCTTGGATACCACTTTAAGTTGTTTTTAAAACTTCTTTCCAACAATAGATTGGTGGGCTTACAGTTCCTAATAAAGACTAACGGAATTTTTGCTAGAAATAAAAGAAGAAACGCTTAAAAAGTTTCTAAAAATAATTTTAATTTAGGCAGCGGCCAGTGCTAATTACGTCAGTATTATTTTTTTGTTAATTAGATTTTATGTTCTCTTTTCTTCATAATATTTAATTTGGTTTTGGGGCAAGTAAATCTAGGTTTACTTTTCATCAATTTTCTATCTTATTTTACAAAGGTCTGTAAGAAATTTTCATAGACTGATTGTATAGTTGACCTTTCTGGACTCCCTTTTCAAAAATGAATGTAAGACTTTCGAGCTTTTGACTATGACTAATAGTAGCCACACACCATCCTGCCTAGCGACGATCGATTTGACGCTTGCAATTGTTTCAAATTGCAATTGTTTAAAAATGCCAATTTGATGGCATGACATGCCAATTTGATAGGTCATCATATCGATTTGACACAACGTCAAATCGGCAGCAGTTGATGCATTTGGCTATTATCGGTGACGACAGCTACAATTTTATAAATTTGTAGCTATCGGTCACCGAATAATAGCTAGATCTAGCTATGAAGTTGCTAAGTTGGCATCGCTGCTGCAGATTTGAAGTTGTGTCAAATCGATCGTACGATAGGCAGTATGGTGTATATGGACGAACTGCCAATTTGAAACAATTGCAAGCGTCAAATCGATCGTTCGATAGGCAGGATGGTGTATGGCTACCATTAGGAAGATATACTAATGATAGCCGAGACTAACAACTTGATAGCCGGGACTAATTTTTTTTCAGCCAAGACCAACTGGTTCCCTCTCGGATACGAGTTCCCTCTCGGATACGTCCGGGGGGAAGACCAGTTTTTCGGGCCGGTGCACCCTGGGATGCGGGCAAAAACTCTTCCTTAGGCACTGTGTGCCTAAGGGGTCTCTTTGCCCGTATGCGAATAGCCTGTCGTGTGGACGCTCCAACGCGTGTCCCTCTGATTAGCAGAGGGCACAGCGGTGGAGCGGGCTTGCGGACGGTGAGTTATGGGTAGCTCGCCGTCCGACCAAGGACCAAGCCCGGGTCGGTAGCGCGTCGTGTTTCGCGCCAAATGCCTGCTGGGGTCGCGGGTTTTTTCTTAACCCAGGTTACCGTGGCCCCGGAACGTAAAGGGTATAGGAAGGAACACGGGTGGATTTTAGTCAGTAAGAGTCTGACAGTCCCTTCCGCCCCACCCAGGGCGGGAGAACTCATTTGATGATTTTACCACCTAAAAAAAAAAAAAAAAAGACCAACTGGTTGTCAGCTGGGACCAATTGTTTGCCATCTCAGACAAACTATTTGACATCTGAGACAAGCTACTTGTCAGTCAGTATCATCTGTTTGACAACCCAGACCAATTATATGATAGCCAAGAGCAAATTGGCTGACAGCTGGGATTGACTGTCTTACCTGTCTTTCAAGGTACTGTCCGGAGGAATCTTTGGCCCAAGGACCAACCTCAGTTGAACATTGAAAATCACTTTTATGACTGTTATTATGTAGCCACAAGCTATACAATACTGTCTTTAATAATATTATAGTCCCAAAAACAACTGGAAACGCGTCACGAATTCAGTGGGTCCACAACAGATTACCGGCTTAACTCTGTAGGTAATCATTTGACAAAGTTTTGAGCAATATTTGGGACGGAAACGAAACACAATCAGCTTGTTAAGTATTCTATTTGTGAAGTACTCGACAGTCTGGTTTGTATTTGCATAGTTTGAAGTTTATCTTAGTAGTTATTTAATGAGAATAATAATATTATGTTACGCTAATTACTTTGGACGTATAGTAACTATGAGCGTTAGAATATACCACTGGATCACGAATCGGCAAGCTATGGCGGCCCTAGAGTCATTAACGGCCACTTTAGGCATGGGTTTGTCAACGGCGAGTAATAGGTGACTCGCTGTCTGATCATGGACCATACACGGGTCGACAGCACGTCGCGTTCTATACGCGACTCAAAGAGCTGCCAGCAATCTGACGGAGGCACGTCGCAATCGTGGTGGCAATTTTCTACGAGGAGTGGCTAGAGAGGCACCACGGCGTCCTCATCTTCCGCCTGACGCAGGTCCTCACCGGACACGGATATTTCGGGAGGTTCCTGTTTCTGATTGGAAAGGAAGAAATGCCTGGGTGTTACCACGCAAGGATCACGGACACGGCAGCGCACACGGTGCAAGTCTGCTCCGCTTGGGCAGAGCACCACCGCGTCCTCACGAAGGCATTGGTCGAGGCCATACTGTGGGGCGAGACGGAATGGAAAGCAGTCCAAGGTGGACTTTTGCATTATTTTACCATGATAAAAAAAGGGCGTTCCCACAAAATAAAGAGCAACTGAAGGAAAGACCACCTTTAATACCAAATGCCTTTATAAAGCTCAAATTACCTAACAAACGTAATACATACAAATTATTGCAATTAAAGTACATAATAATATTAACACTATTACGAACAATTTATTAGCTCAAAGTGCTATTCCTAGCTATCTCATAATCCCTTACATAATTTATCACCTAGAGGCTAATGTATACCGTTACTAATTACCAATCTATTCCGACTATCATAATAGGTATACATATTTAAATACAAACTCGACCAGTGTACAGTCAGAGAAAAAAGCTTATGAATATTGTTCGAACAAAGGAAATGAATGAAAACTTTGATAATTGTGTTTTTTTTCTTGTGCAAAGTTATTGGAAAGTAGAGAGTCGTGGAAGAAATAATATCGTGAATAACGGTTCTTAGGCCGAGACTCCACCAAAGCTGTGCGAGTCGAGATGTGCCTCGAACAACCAATAGAATTGCGTTATTGACACAGCTCCACTCCGGCAACGCAATTCTATTCGTTATATTATGGAACAAACTAAGAGACTTTCTGGTCATTGATCGTATAGCGAGCTACCCATTACTCGTCGTCCGAAATCCTATGATTTGCATGGTGTACTTCATAAAAATATCCTAGCCATTCAAGTTAAAACGCCCAACTTTCGTTGCTAACTGTACGCTCATCCTGTAACATTTGCTTGTAACGATGTTCCTTACATTAGTAATATTATTGTTGTTGCAGTGCCCTGTTTTATGTAGTTCATTAACTTTTGTTTACATACCTACTTAGGTTGTGTTTGTCCAGTGCAAAAGTGGAACGAACCTTTGTACTATGCGAGTCAACTCTGACGGACTTCAGTGGGATTAGTCTAATCTCTAAGCACGAAACCCGTGGTTTCGGTCTTAGTGACAGACGTTTTGACATCGAGCCCAAACTAAGAATGAATGATATCGATAGATAGATCTTTACAGCCTTACTACAAAAACTTAAACATCTGTTGAACACTTGTCTAAAGAAAGTGTGACTGCAAAAAGGACCTTATTTCAACGTCATAAACTGTCATTTTTTTAGACAAGTGTTAAACAGACGTTTAAAAGTTTTTGTGGTAACACAGAGTCCGCGCCACCACTCAAGATCTGCGGAAAGTGGTGCTACATTTTTTTTTAAAGCAATTTTATGTCAGCGTCAAAATGACTTCAGTCGTGGCGGTATTATTTGTCCGCAATTTTGTTTTGACGTTAGTTACTTTCGTACATTTGTATCCGTTCCCGTGTTTTCTGTTGACAGACTTAGAATGTAGGGGTTGTTGTAAGTTCCCCACAAGAATTATTAACCGTCAGATTTCACATTGTGTCCTCGTTTTCGGTAGTTTTGTGCCGGATTTTATAATTTTTGTTGTGCTATCTCCGTTCGGGAAAAAATGGGTTGAAGGGTACAATAATCAACATTGGCTAATTTATACATACCTTTTTTCGTGGGTAATTATTTTTGTGGCGAACTAAACAACAACCCGAAAGTAGATACCTAGCCGCAGGACCAACGGATTAACGTGTTTTGCGATGCACAACCGGAGTTTGGATGTTGATTAATGTTGCTACTGAGAATTTTAATCATCATCATCATCAGCCTATAACACAGGCCTCTGTGAGAGGGATTAGGCCATGATCCACCACGCGGGTCTAGTGCGGGTTGCTAGATGTCACATGTCTTCGAATTTGATGGTTCTAAGAAATGCCGGTTTCCTCACGATGTTTTCCTTCACCGATTAGAGAGCAGTGGCGATGAAATAAATTGCACAAAGAAATGCACCAGTCAGGGTTTGAATCCACGACTCGTAAGTCGGGGCCGATACCACTGGGTCACCACTGCTTTTTATAATATAGAAAAACTCAATAGCACTCTTTGCCTGACCCGTGAATATAACCCCGGATCCCACGCTCAGCTGTCGTGCTTACGACCACGAGACCAATAGAGCAGTCTACTAATAGCGAAGTAAACGTATGTTAGCTCAGGCCACGGATAAATCACAAAGGACTTTGATATCTAATTATACTATCCATAATTACTATTTTCCTTTAGCAACCATACACGTGTCGTAACAGTCGCTATGGAACTTTGATATCTAATTATACTATCCATAATCACTATTTTCCTTTAGCAACCATGTCGTAAAACATTTACTTGTATCAATGTTCCTTACATAAGTAATATTATTGTAGTTACAGTGAGTTCATTAACAATTCGTTTATGTATGCTTGGTTTGTTTTTGTACGTGGGAGCAGGGGTGGGCAACCTTTGGAGGGAGTTTAATAGTTAGTTCTAGTTTTGCTTTTTTGAGTTTATAGGTTATCATCATTCTTTTCTTCAGTTTTAGGGGTTGCCTGCCTCTAGAAATTTCTTCTGTATCGCAGGGTCGTGAAGATTATAATAAATGACACATACAAACAGCCAGACCCGGAATCACTGTTTTTCACGAATTCGAAAAATTTTATGACCTTTTTTGGGACTGTCAGACTCTTATCGCCTTACCACAAAAATATAAACATCTGTTGAACGCTTGTCCAATAAAAGTGTAAGTGCAGAACGACCCTTATATCAACGTGAAATGTCGTTTTACGTTGGTAGTTTTTTTTTGACAATTATCGTGGTACCACAAAAACTTTTAACCGTCTATTGAACACTTGTCTAAAAAAATTAACGTTGAAATAAGGTCCGTTTTGCAGTCACACTTTTTTTAGACAAGTGTTCAACAGATGTTTAAGTTTTTGTAGTAAGGCTGTTATTGTTCAACAGATATTTATCATTCTTCTGGTAAGACGGTATCTGACTAAAATTCAAGTTCATTCAGTTGTTCGTTTAGGGCCCTGGTGTTCTTTTGAGGAAGTGCCACCACAAAATCTAGTATCGCAAATTAAAAAAAAAAATTACCTTTCGCACCAAAGGTTGGTGATCCCCGCACAACCTCAGGGGTACCTTTGTTTTGGTAACAAGAGATTGTCTGCTGTAAATTGGATTATATTTTTCCTGTTAGTGGTCGTTTTCTTTTATATTAAACCTGACCCACAAACGGCTTATTTTAATTTAGCGTTAAACAGAACGTAGTACTTGTTAGATTAACTCCTAAATTGTGTATTTATTTGTTTTTAGGGTAGCATTGAAGTTAGGCGTTTTATAAAATGTATGAGTATCGTGAATAACGACGACAAAGGGTGTGTTTTATCTGACGGGGCCCCCTTAGAGGGCCTTAGCCTGACAGGGTCGCGGGACTGTCTTATGAGGTAACCGTATCACTGGAACGCAAAGAGCTATTGAAGGATCACCGTGGATTTTAGTCAGTACAAGTCTGACAGTCACTCCTGTCCCGCCGTGTGTGGAAGGACTCAATTGATGACTTTACCACGGCAAATAAAAATAAAAGTGTGGCACTCGGGGACTGCCGCGGTAAAGCTATTGTATATCATTTTTTACTAACTTTTCTTTAGCTTGTCAGCCACGTCTATCAAGTTAAACGTCTAGAAAAACAAATACCGTACCGAAGTCTGCTGAACTAAAACGACGTTAGAAATTGCGGGGTTTATTTTCGTTACGGAATTTCTTGATTCAGTCGCCGCGCTCGGAGCAAGCGATAGAAGCTATGCAATAGCTTAAAATTCAGTTTTGTTTCAGACCAGCAAACCGCTAGATAAACCTAGTTACTATTTCTTTTTTTATTATTAATGCCTAAATCTCTGAGGTACAAAAAGCTATTGTTTTATACACTTCATAAGTTCTCCAAACAGCCCGAAGCTGGGGTCAAGGACTCATCCCACAGTCCATACATTATTAATCAGATTTGTGTGTGTACAAGTACAACAATGTAGGACAACGTCTAGAAAGTCCCTTCGAGTAAACAAAACCAGAACGCGTTCGCCTAGAAGTAACCTATTGAAAAAAAAAACAAACAGTACAATTGTTTTGAACAAGTGTTTTTAGTTTTTATTAGTTTCGGGTATTATTTAAAATTACTTCGACGTATATAGGTCGACGTCTAAACACATTAATAAATCATACATGTTTCATTTCTAGACTACATCTTTTCAAATTCTAAATAAAAAAAACTCTATGAAATATTTACAAAAACGAGACGCGTCGTACGCTCGAAACTGCGAATACGTATTTCTTTTTGCTCCGTAATAAAAATATTTTAAAGCAGTAATCAGTGAATTTCTTGGACTTAAAAATACATAAAAGTCGTGATAGTGACAATATCTTTAAAACATTACAAAAAAATATTAAAAAAATAACAGTGAACATAGTTAAAATATCAAAAACTTTCTTAATTATTACAAGTGATAGTACAGTACAGTGCACGGTGCTTTGTGTATTTTGAACTAGTCAATTAATACACACACCCTCTTTATTCAAAAAACTGCCATCCCTGTGCTAGTAGGACCACAATTTTGACATTGAACAAGAGTGTCAAAATAGCGTGCGTAGCTAAGACCCTACCTTACCATTCGCTGACGTCATTGTCGTGGGTTCAAATCCGACCTAAACGCGGAAACACTTTTTGCGATTCTTAAATTTTTGTTTCTTGTTTTGTAATCCCGACAACTGACAATGCTAAAGTGCGGAGCCTGCGGTAAATTTTTGGCAGTGAATGAGGGCATGAAATGCTCGAAATGTCCGGCATTTTACCATCGAGTCTGCGTCAACCTTGCCCCCACGGCACCAGCCTCTGCAAAGTGGATGTGCCCTGGATGTAAGGCAAAGGTGCCACGAACGGACAACTCCCAGACTCCTGTTAAGGGTATAGATGAACAGAGCTCGTCAACGAGTCATGTAGCGGTCAACATCACGGAAAAAACTTTGACAACTAACGAAAGCACATCCGATTCTCAGTCGAAAGTCGAAATAAGCCTCGCAATGGAAATCCGCTGTTTGCGTAGCGAGGTAAACGCCATGCGTGAAGAACTGCATCAATTTCGGGATGAGTTTTCGGGTATGAATGGTAAGATCAATCAGTGTTGTGATCGTATTGACACACTGGAAGTTCGTGTCAAAGATCTCGAGGAGAATTGGGACAGTTCGAGTTCCCCCCGTTTAATTAAATTGGAGGAAACAATTGGGGACCTCCAGCAGCAGCTGAATGAGCGGGAGCAAGAATCGCTTCTGAACGACGTGCAATTAGCTGGCGTCATGGAGACTAGCGGAGAAAACCCGACGCAACTGATGAACACCCTGGCGCTTAAACTGGCGGTTAAGCTCGAGGACCATGACATCGTATTCGCTAAACGGGTTGGCAACGTTCTGCGTGACCATACCGAAGGCGAAGCCTCTCGACCACGAATCATCGTTGCCCGACTAGCAAAGCGGGCGGTGCGAGACAGTTTGCTGAGTGCAGCGCGCGTCCGTCGCAACCTCACTACCGCTGATATTGAAGTTCCAGGGGCGCCACACCGCATCTACCTCAACGAGCGCCTAACTAAAACTAACAGGCAATTGTTCCGCGAAACGCGCTTAGCTGCTGGTCGCCTACAATGGAAATACGCCTGGACCAAGGATGGCCGCATACTTGCCCGTAAGGAAGAGGGAAAGTCAGCTGTGCACATACGAACGGAAAAGGACATTTCGCGATTTTTTATCAGTCAATAGGTTTGTTTATGTATACGTTCGTCTTGTTTGATGTTGACGTCTTTTGTGATTTGTGGAAAGTGTATCATAAGGATGTTCAAATCGACTCTTTTTTATGTTTTCTCCGTTATACCACTAACTTTTATAGTTTTTTAAGATGTGCATTACTTTTTACTAATTACGCTGCCCACGGTGTTATACCTTATTATGTATATATTGTTTCCTTATTGCTTATAATTATTTATTTACTTTATTTATTTATTCATTGCAACAATTATGTTTACATGCATCGTGTGTCAATTTTTGAATTCGTCTACTTGAAATATTATTCTGTAACATTTTCTTTCTCGTTAGTAAATTATTTAAAGAATGTTGGCTGATAAATATCTTAAGGTTGGTTTTTGGAACGCGGGTTCTTTGGGCACAAGACATGACGAATTTATAGCAGCGTTGCTGAGTCTGAACGTCGATGTCATGGCCGTGAATGAGACGTGGTTGCGAACAGGCGAAGAGGGACGTGCGCCCACAGTACCGGGTTATAGGCTGCGACATATTCCGCGCTCTTTATCTGTGAAGAATGGACGAGGTGGTGGTGTTGGTTTTTATTTTAAATTGGGTATCAACATTCGAAGCCACACAAAATCTGCTAATACATCCCACGACAATGTCGAGCAAATGTGGTTCACAATTAGTGTCCGCGGAATTAAGCTCGCAATAGGAACTGCCTATCGCCCGCCTTGGCAGGATGTTGATCTTTTCCTAGATGCTGTATCTGATTCGGCGAATTCCTTAACGCAATGTGAGTACACTATACTGATGGGTGATTTTAACATAAATATGCTAAACGACTCTGACGCGAAGGCAGATAAGTTAGTCTCATTTTTAAACTGTTTAGGTCTTAAGCAATTAGTACAGTCACCCACACACTTTACAGTACACGGCAGCTCTCTGATAGACCTCATTTGTACAAATGCTAAGCCGCGCTCTGTATCAGTTAACATAATACCAGATCTAGGTGCGCATGCGTTGGTTTTCGCCGAATTTAATTTTAAACGCCCTAAAGTTCCACTGCGGACCGTTATCTATAGGCCAATTAAATATATAAATAAGGAATGTTTTGAGCAGGATCTTGAATTGCTGAACTGGAAAGCGATAACCGGGCTGCACGACGTAAATGATATGGTCAGTGATTTTAATACGAACTTAATTACACTATTGGATGCCCATGCACCTTTAAAGACCAGTTATATTAGAGAGTGTTGTTTACCCTGGATTACTGACAATGTTAAATTTATGATGCGTTTGAGAAACAAGGCATTTGCAGACTTTTTAAAAGACAAAACAACTAGTAAAAGGGAATATTACAAAGAATTAAAATCACTTGTTTCTAGATCTCTATTTCATGAAAAGTCTGCCTACTACAAACATAAGATCAACAGTAAAATAAATGACCCTAGAGCATTATGGAAAAATTTAAAATCGAACCTACTGCCGTCAACACGTAAAGAATTACCAATGCACTTTGACGACCCCGACAAAATTTGTAACCATTTCTTGAACGTGCCGGGAGCGAATACAGTTAGTGACTCAATGCTTGTGTCTTTTGAATCCACTCGTTCTCGTAATAGTCCTACATTTAACTTGTCACCCACAACTAACAGGGAAGTCGCGAACGTACTGGCTACCATCAAAACCAATGCTGAAGGTTGTGATGGAATTTCTATAAATATGATTTTACTAACACTACCGGTGACTTTAGATGTCATAACTGCAATAATAAATACATCCATCGCAACCTCAACCTTCCCCGAGTCATGGAAAGTAGCTAAAGTGCATCCTTTGCCAAAGACTACCAATGCACAGGACGTAAAGGATCTAAGACCTATAAGTATTCTGCCAGTACTTTCAAAAGTGTTGGAGAAAATAGTATGCACGCAACTGGTCAAGTTTTTAGAGGATAATAAAATCCTTCCAGACGTTCAGTCAGGTTTCAGGAAAGGCCGTAGTACAGCCACTGCTTTGTTAGATGTGACTGACAATATATTGTCAGCTCAAGATAAGGGAATGTGCACGCTATTGGTTTTACTTGATTTTTCACGTGCGTTTGATTGCATCAACGTAGCTTTATTGTTGTCAAAAATGTATTTCTACGGATTTAACGAAAATACAATAAAATGGTTTGAAAGCTACCTTAGCGATCGCTCGCAATTTGTTGAAATACAGCGCGCAGATGGATCAACAGTTGTTTCTAGACGTCGCTCAGTGAGAAGGGGAGTACCGCAGGGCTCAATACTTGGGCCAATTCTGTTTATTTTATACTGTGCAGACATAATTAAAAACATAAAAAAATGTAAATACCATATTTACGCAGATGATACTCAGATTTATATATCGTTTAAGCCAGAAGACTACGAACAAGCATTACATGATCTTAATGCGGATCTTGAAAACATAGTACAGTGGGCCAATGATAACACGCTTGCTTTGAATCCTAGTAAAACTAAATATATGCTCTTTGGTACCGCAAACCAGCTTAGTAAAATTAAACCCTGCGCCTCTTGTGTAACTGTTATGGGGCAGCCTATCGAACGAGTCTACGAAGCACGTAATTTAGGTCTTGTGATGGATGCGGAACTTCGTTTTCATAAACACGTGACTCAGTGTATCAGTAATTGTTTTTATAGGCTAAAGATTTTGTATAGGGCTCGTCCGTATCTCAGTGAAGAGTTGCGAGTACTGCTTGTGGAGTCTTTGGTTTTATCTAAATTAAACTATGCGGACACTGTGTTCGGTCAACGGCTACTTTCAAAAACTGAAAAACTGATCCAAAGACTGCAAAATTCCTGTGCGCGTTTTTGTTTTAATGTTCCTTTCAGAGGACATGTCACACCTTTTTTCAACGAGCACAGTATTTTAAAAATGAAAGCAAGACGTAAACTACACTTAGCCAGTTTACTCTTTGGAATTATCAGAACTCAAACTCCTTCTTACTTGTTCGATAGACTGTCTTGGACTAGTAAGCACAGAATTGGTGAAGGTAGAAAATGTTCGCAACAACTTTCCATCCCGCAGCATAAGTCGGCAGCTTTTAGAGGCAGTTTTCGCTACGCAGCTAGTAAGTGTTGGAACAATATCCCTCCTCCTATTAAATATAGTAACAGTTACTCGACTTTTAAATCAAAATTGAAGCTATTTTTACTAACACATCAAAAAGATTTTGAAGACATTCGAGCCGACATATCTGCAATATAAATATATTATATATATAAAAACCCACTATGTATCTTGTTTATATTGTATCTTTGTTTATTATTAATTGACTAGCACCTATCCACTTAATTTATCCCGGTCATGTAAGTAATTACCTACTTGATTAACTTTTATTGTTTTTGTTGCACTCACTCTATTTATTGAATTATTTTTATTCTGCACTTTGTACTATAATGTTGTATTTATATGAATGTATTTACGTATTTGATTTCGAGCGTATGGCACTCGTGGGCTGCAGCTGAAAATCAGCGTCAGGTGGCGGACTTCGTGTTGCCACTTGGCATTTATGCTGAGCTGAGGCCCTTTTGGCATTAAAAGATTTGTTTTATTTTATTTCTTAGTTTGAATTAGTTTTAAGTTTTAATGCCAATAAACACAGTTTTCTTTCTTTCTTTCTTTCAAAAAAAATATCAATGGACTAAAAAAATACATCTAACGTTATTTAATTACAATGCCAATAAAAGTTCAAAAATATAACATATTAATGGCATATTATACTCAAATGGTTTTATGTCAATAAATTTAGACTCCAGAATATTAATATGTTTTTATTTTATATCCGTTCATCCGCCATGAAAAATAGTTAAAATGTATGATAAAACACACTGTATAATTTCAAAATGTTATAAACAGCTGTTTTAAAACAAGTTGTTTTAATCATGCTAACCCTGACCTATTCAGTATTCACTCTTGACTCATAGGTAGACCATAATAGGGCTGTCAACATCATCATCATCATCATCATATCGGACGTCCACTGCAGAACTTATGGACTTACCACACGCAAAAGCTTCACCACAGTTCTGCCTGCGCAAGCTTCTCACATTAAAAAACTGTACACGGACGGCCACAATGAACGCCCAATCACACACACAGGCAAGTACACGCAGGCCGGGCTTGCGCAGGTAGAACTGTGGTCAGGCTTGTGCGTATGATAGGCCCAATAGGCCTACCCATAAGGCAAGGCCGAGGCTATATACAGGAGGGGCCGAGGATATATACCAGGAAATACAGAGTCTGGCAGAGAATTCCACTCCACAATAAAAGTAGTCATGTCCATCATTTTTGTTTAGGCTAGAAAAAAAAACTTAACTACAAAATAGTAGTATTGATCATTTCCACCTGCAGTCTTTTGAAACATTAAGGACAGGAGGAGGAGGAGCTCGTGGCTAAACAATTACAGCCGCACAGGCCGATCTCCCGTGCATTCCGAGGTTGGTCTGTGGATGGGTAACCATCTGTCATAGCGAGTTTCCTCCGTGCCTTGGAAAACACGTAAAGCCGTTGGTCCCGGCTATCATTTGTAGATCTTTGACAGTTGCTACTCTCACTCAAAAGCTTATAAGCCTGACAACTAGTCTTACCATAGGGTACAGTTTTACCCAGTTACTGGGTTGTGGAGGTCCGATAGGCAGTCGCTTCATGTAAAATACTGATATTCAGCTGCATCTGGTTCGACTGGAAGCCGACCCCAATATAGCTGAGAAAAGGCTAGGATGATGAATTTTTTGAAACATTAGTAGCATCTAGATAATGAAACATCATTCCTCTTTACATTTTACAGCTCAAAAACCAATTTCATTGTCTTCAAGCAAAAAAAGCGCTGAACACACTCAAAGTCAAGCGGGTAACTGCTTACCATTGTGTTTCATGTACTTTCCTCACATAATTACTCAGTTCGGTAATCAGCTGGAAAAAGCTCTCATCCCACTAACTAGCTGAAGAAGTATAAAACTGGGAGTAGGTAGGTTTTGTGAGCATTGTGAATAAGTGATTCGTGGTTCGGTATACCAATTTTTTTTTCTAATACATTTTTGGTGAAGTATTTTGCTTGGAGGAAACACCACCAGATGGCGTTGAAGGGGCTTAAACGCAGCAGCGGGAAAAAACTAGTACATCATTTATACTCCAAGCTTGTTAGTAATTTTATGTCAAGTTTTATCACACCAAAATCACTCAAAATATTTTTAGATTGGTTTTAATTTAAAAAAGTGTTTGTGTGAACCAGAGTCTCCGACATAGCTACCTGGTGAAATTTTCAAGTTAAAGTGGGCAGGCCACATCACTCGTAGAACTGATAACCTATGGGGAAGAAAAGTTCTGGAGTAACGACCACGGACCGGAAGACGCAGCGTAGGCATCACGCCTCCCACTAGGTGGACCGACAACATCGTGAGAGTCGCGGGCAACCGATGGATGCAAGTGGCGAATAATTGTCGCTTGGCGTGGCGGTGTAAGGGGTGGCTTATGTTCAGCAGTAGACGTCTTCCGGCTGATGATGAATGAATGACGAAAATCGTATTTTTAAATTGGCATAAAATGTCAATTAGAAATTTAAAATTCTACCAGTCACTTTGAAAGTTTCTCAATTAAAACGCAACAAAACAAATAAACAGACAAAAACTAACTTTTGACCAAAATTAGGAATACGCAACGAACGTCCAACTTGCTACAGAACCCTCTTCTCACTGCTGCCGCAAAAAGAACATTACCGGAGTACATGGATGTTACATCTGCCGTGCTAATAACTACGCGTCATTAGACAAATGGCGGATGGAATACCTAGTTTGTGTAATGATTGAGGAGTATAGGAAGGAAGGAATCATCATATTGTTTTGTTTGCTAACCGTATTTTATGAAAATATCATTTCACAGATGTAGACTGTAGACTTTTATTGTGTAGGTACTGTTAAGAGCGTGTAAGTCGTACGACTTTTCATACAAACTTTCGAGTACTTGTTTACTTTTGAGTCTTTATTTAGGACCTTTAATTGCTAAATATTATCATCATCATCATCAGCCAGAGCACGTCCACTGCTGAACATTAGTCTCACTCTTAGACCGCCACGTCGAACGAAAATTCAGCACTTGTATCCATCGGTTGCCCGCGACTCTCACGATGTCGTCGGTCCACCTAGTGGGAGGCCTGCCTACGCTGCATCTACCGATTCGTGGTCACTTTGTCACCTGGTCGCGGTGGACGAGGTCGTGGTGGTAAATATATAGGTACCGCACAAAAAACAATCACACATTGTACCAGAAATAAAAAAAATTACCAGCCGAATTTTGAAACTCTTCCTTTTTGACATCGCTTAAAATTGCTTTGATTTTGTCGTCTTCAAAAAAACTAAGATTTATCAAAAAAAAGAAAATGTTGATCTCACGCCACGCCATTAACAAAAAAGGTTTTGCCACTCACGGAACCCTAATAAAACTGCCAGGCTATCTACCACAAAAACTTGGTAGATACGCTACATCGAGCTTGCTAATAAGCACGGATCATTAGCTTAATGGCAAGACATGTACAGTTTGAGGCTTTTTTTTCATTCACTCTCACATTCGTTCATTTAGTCGTTCGTTCATCCGTTCATTCGCTGAGTGGAAAGTTGCATGACGCGTAAAGGGCTCCAAATTGATAGGGCACGTTAAAGTATTGCTGCAGGGATACATGTTTTATGTTGTTTGATGGAAAATAATAGGTTGATACTAAGCATTGAAAATAATAAATAAAAAGTTTCCATGTATTTTTTCCTTTTTTTCATTGAATTGTTTTTATTTCGTCTTGGAAGATAACAACATTATACAGGGATAGTTCTTAGTGACCGGCCAAATCGAAGATGGTTCAGAATCGATCATATTTTTCTTAAGATTTTTACTGTCCACCACAAAAAACTGTATAGCTTGGCCAGAACGGATTGAAACGGAACTAATCTTTTTGTTTCTGACAACATTTTAAATTCTTTGATAATGATGTAAACAAAGACCGCAGGTTTGTTAGATTTCTTATTGTGCCATAAAACTAACGTAATAAATGAAAAAAAAAAAAAACATTCAAAGTGCTTGTAGCGCGAAGACAGTGGCGACTTCCGGTTTTCTACAGTTTTTTGCCAAGCTGTAAGTATGGATGTTACAACAGCTTAATTCCATTCAACAACGTACGCCCATAAATGCATTCAAACCCATGTGGGTGATCTGTTTTATTTCTTTTTGTTTTACGTGGTAAAATCATCAAATGAGTCCACCCACCCAGGTCGGGACAGGAGAGGTGGGTGATCTGTTTTATTAAATTTCTTTTTGTTTTACGTGGTAAAATCATCAAATGAGTCCACCCACCCAGGTCGGGACAGGAGAGGTGGGTGATCTGTTTTATTAAATTTCTTTTTGTTTTACGTGGTAAAATCATCAAATGAGTCCACCCACTCAGGTCGGGACTGGAGTGGTGGGTGATCTGTTTTATTTCTTTTTGTATTAAGTGGTAAAATCATCAAATGAGTCCACCCACTAGGTCGGGATGGGAGAGGTGGGTGATCTGTTTTATTTCTTTTTGTATTACGTGGTAAAATCATCAAATGAGTCCACCCACCCAGGTCGGGACAGGAGAGGTGGGTGATCTGTTTTATTTCTTTTTGTTTTACGTGGTAAAATGATCAAATGAGTCCACCCACCCAGGTCGGGACAGGAGAGACTGTCAGACTCCTTAGTGTCCTTCGATAATCCTTTTACATTCCGGGGTCACAATTATTTGATAAGACAGTAACGTAATCCCGGCTGGCTTTGGCCCTCTATGATCCCATCAGGTTGGTGACAGCACTTTCAGTCGCGTATGGAACACGACCCGCCGTCAACCCTGGCATGGTCCATGATCGGACGACGAGTCACCTAGTACACAACGACAAAACTTCTAAACACCATTGTTTTGGCATCTGTCGCTCTAAAATGGAAGGTTCCATAATTATGTTACAACTTTATCATATTTATACATTCATAGATGGACAAAGCAATTCCATAGAAGTTTTTATAATATTCCTTTTTCTTTCGATATTTCAAACAATATTTCAATCGGTTCTTTTTAGAAGCGAATCGTGACTATACCCGCTCTGAATTTATATCAGCAGAAAGTAAAATGCGTTAATAGAACCATTTGTAAGCAAAACGACATTTTAGACATTTATTTCTTTCAATCTGATTATGTGAATGTTGGACTAGAGTCTGGACCTTTTTTCATTCATTGACCAAACTTTAGTTTCACTGAAATCTGGTTTCTTTGAACTGAAGCGAAATGGGCTCATTTATTTTCAGATACGACTCAAAAACAATCTTATTGTAGAGTGTATAAATATCAAAGTTGTTTGACTGTGCCAGTAGCAACAACTAAAAAGCAACCGTATTTTAATGGGATTAAAGTTCACTGATCTATTGACATTCCCAATCAGACGTTGAGTATCGAAACTCGAAAGTCTGACAACCAGCCTTACTAAGGGGTATCGTATTACCCAGTTACTGGGTTGTGGAGGTCCAATAGGCAGTCACTCCATGTATAATACTGATATTTAGCTGCGTCTGGTTCGACTGGAAGCCAACCCCAAGATAGTTGGGAAAAAATAGGCAGATGATAAAAATTAATGAGTTCTGATCAAGTTCGGTTCAACAGAAGTGCATCTGACTTTTGTCGATCTTCTGCCAGAATGCTATAAAAAAGTCTATTAAAGGTATAATGATCTTTATTTTTGTATTTGTAAGGTTGCTGTTGTGCTACAGAAAATAAACGTACAGAATAATGTAACATATTACAAAAACACTTTAAAATAACACACCAATAAAATTCCCAAGCAATTTTAAACTCTAAAAATATAGCGAAAATAACAGCTGTTATGTATGTTAACATAACAAATTTATGTCGTTTCTAGGACAATAAATTGCAATTTGCGGCCTCACAGCCATTTAATGAGGCCCCATTCAGGCCAGAGATGAAATTTCACACTGAAAATTTTCAATTTTGTGCCATCCAGTTTACAGTTAACAAGTTGTATTCAGAGGCGTATGAAAAGAGTGCCTTTGCCCCATTTTCGGGGCACTGACTTCAATTATCATTAGTGATTTTGGTTTTCCGTTTGTTTGTTTGGTCATTAATTGTTTTAATTATTGTTTTGTTTGGACAGGATTTGTTTAATTATGACAATTAGTTAAGTTGCTAAAGTTATTGACGGTAAAAAAACGCCCCTTTACCGCTTTGAGAGCAGATGATTAAATAAATATCACGAAGTAATGCGCCTGGCTGGATTCGAACCCACGATCTACAAGTCGTTAGTCGGGAACTCAGGACCGTTACCACTGGGCCACCACAGTTCTCTCTATTGAGATTGATTGTAAGTCTCTTTATATCACAATAACTCCTGAACACCTGAACAGATTTCGATGTGTTTGGTATCGTTAGGATCATTGAAATATTGTGGGTAATAATATACACTAAAGGAGAAGAAAATTGTAATTGGTTAGCCATGATTTAGGAATGAAAACCAATTTTATTTTATTTACTCTTCTCTCTATGATTTTGTGACAAAACTTTGACAAGATGAAAGTGTTTCTGATTGTGTGCAACTTTTATGCTATGGCCAACCATGAAGGGGTGCTAAGACAGGAAACCTCCACGTGCGCCCGTGGACTGGAGTTCCCTCTCGGATACGTCCGGGGGGAAGTCCAGTTTTTCGGGCCGGTTTTGCGGACGGTGAGTAATGGGTAAGCTCGCCGTCCGACCAAGTACCAAGCCTGGGTCGATGGCGCGTCGTGTTTCACGCACCGACGGGGCCCCTTATGGGGCCAAATGCCTGCTGCCCGGAACGTAAAGGGCATCCGAAGGAACACGGGTGGATTTTAGTCAGTAAGGGTCTGACAGTCCCTTCCGCCCCACCCAGAGCGGGAGGACTCACGAGACATTACACTTTACATTACATTGCACGGTTGGCGCAGTGGCTGCGCTATCGACTGTTGTACTGTGTGTCGCGGGTTCGATCCGCACGGAACAAATATTTTTATGATCTACATGAAGTTGTTTAGGATCTGGGTGTCTTTATATGCAAGTTTCTTTGTTTGTAAATGCACCCACGATACAGGAAGAAATTGCCAGTGTGGAGCAAAGTTTAAAAAAAAAAGTAGAGCGAACGTCTACCTACTGAATTCACAGCGAGTAACAAGGATCGGAATAGATTACCTTCCGTGCTATTAATTAGTTTTATGCGAACGGAACCCGGAGCTCAGCTAGTCACTAATATAATAATAAATACCACTTTACTTAACTATCTCGCTTCTTTACCTTTTCATAAACAGTATTACCTACGATGTCGAGAACAAAGGAAATTCTTGCATTTTTCTTCATTCACTTCGCAGAACATTGTAATTACAATTTATTTGTATTTAGTGAAGTAATCAAATTGTTATACAGACTCATATCTTGCAATTATTCTTTACTTCTTCGTAATGAAAGAACATAACATAACTCCATTATTGAAGCTTAAACAGGGACCTTATAGTTCATCATTCTTTGTTAAAAAAGCTTTTCTCCTAATTTTTTTGTAACCTTGAAAAAGTGCCACCATAGGCTCGGGCATGCGGTCGGCGAGTAATGGGCGTGTCGCTGTCCGACCATGGACCATGCCCGGGTCGACGGCGCGTTGTGTTCCACCCGCGCCTCAAAGAGTGTCGGCATAATGACTCTGGAGGGCCTGCCGGGGTCGCGGGATTTATCGAATTACCGTGACCCTGGAACGTAAAGTGTTGTTGAAGGACACTGTGGAGTTTAGTCAGTACGAATCTGACAGTCCTTCTTGCCCTGCCCTGGGTGGGAGGACTCATTTGATGATGTTACCACGATAAAAAAAGCGTGAAAAAGTTAAAAACTTTGTACCCCACTAGGAAATTTTCGTGAGTGCATTTACAAACATTTTAAACTAACAAACAGATAGCTAGACAAGAAACAACTGAAAAACATACAAGTATTTATTTCGTGCAGATATTGAACACACGACATAGAACGCAGAAACCATTCCTTCAACCACTGTGCTAACCTCGCTATTTACTTCATGCTTGTTGTATCATCATCACCAGCCTGTAATGTTCCCACTACTGGGACACAGGCCTCTCTGTGAGAGGGAGTGGGGCATAATACACCACGCGGGCCCAGTGCGTGTTGGTAGATGTCACATATCTTCAAATTTGATGGTTCTAGGACGTGCCGTTTTCCTCAGATGTTTTCCTTCACCGTTTTGAGAGCAGTGGTGATGAAATAAATTACACAAAGTAATGAACCAGGCTGGGTTCGAACTCGTAAGTCAGGGCCAATACCACTGGTAGCCCAGTGGTATCCACCTATACCACTGCTCTCATGCTTATTGTACAGGAAGCTAAAATTTATATTAATCTCATGTTTTCAAAATTAAATGTAAAGTTTTTTTTTTGATACGAGTAAATGTTTAAAATATTTTTTTTAACATTTTAACATTTTTAGTATCAACAAAATAATTACGCTTCAAATCTCATCTCCCACAATCCCTAAGACAACAAAACCTATAACTTATAATCTCAAGTGTAACGTAATTAAACTTTATTATGCGTAAAATAAATTAAACCTTTACGACCGGGCGTAAAACAAACGGCGTCCTTATATTCAAATTGTTTTGAATTCTAATTCAGATCATTAATTGCGACACATAAAGCTACCTTACTGTTTTATTTTGTCTTCATAAAAAGGACAATGGGAATCTTAAACACAGAAAATATACGCACAGAAGTAAAATGCCTTTATGAGGAGCACCAGAAAAAAACTCCACAATAGCCCTTTACGTTTCAGGGGTGTTTAGACAGTCGCCTTCTGAGAATGACAGGCGGGAATCGGTGAATGGGAGGAATGAGAGGCGGGCGCCGTGAGAGAGAGGACAGCCTCCACCTCACAACCCACCCGCACAGTTTCTTGAACTGCGCGTTGAATACAACGCGCCATCGATTATGGCTTGGTCTTTAATCCGACGGCGAGATACCCATTATATACCCATATTACTTGCCATCCGCAAACCTGCGTCTACCGGAGGCCGAAAATCGCTCTGTGACATCTGAGTGTGTAACCCTTTTTCCTCGTTGTATGGAACTGAGCTTCTGCATTTTAATTTTATGCTCACCTTGATACTATTTTTATGAGCTTGACAAAATAAATGCCTGCTCTGTGTAACAATAAAAAATGATTTTGTAAGTAATTTAACACTAATTTAATGGGATTCTGAAATATGTTGTGGATTTAAACCTCATTCGTTAAGTTGAGTTTAAACGTGATTTCACGAATGGAATATGCCTAATGTTGTATACACTGGGTTCTGTGCCAATATAAAAAAAAATACGCGACTGATATTTTGTTAGGAGTGTCAAAATGAGAGTCAGTGAAAAGATTCAAGAATATCTGCCTGAACTTGATCCAGTGTCTCGGTATACTTTTTGTAATTAAACGTTAAGTGAAAATAGCGTGACATCAGTTCTTTACAAGCTTTTTTCACTTTCACCTCTCCCGTTAACTGTAATCAAATCTTGCAAGTTTTTGATCCACTTCCCGGATACTACACTACGATTGAGCTGAAATTTTGCACGTATACATAATTATATCGCTTGACAATGCAATATTATGACATGGACCTGATCTGATGTTGGAGCTGAACCCCGCGATACACTGCGCCAACCGTGTCATCAAATTGGCGATAACCTAGAAACCTCTACTTTTGGAGAAATCTAACTTTTGTTTTATTTTGTTCAAGGTACAGCAATAACAGTCAACGTGCATAGAAAAGAAGATCACACCCACATACTTCGTCAGTACCAACGGTAAATATTCTTATATGTAATTTACTTTTACTCAAAAATGCATGTAATGTGGTGGCTATTTTGACAACCTTGTTTGAGCAAAGTCGCCTTTGCCGGTCTGTTTCAAGGAGCGGCCAGCAATGTTTTTGCTGGCCGCTCTAACAGGCCGGCAAAACATTGCCGGCCGCTATTTTGACGTTTCAACGTTTAAAAAAACAAATGCAAAAAGATTTGATTTAAAACACAGCTGTTTGTTTATAAAGAGGTAGGCACAAAAAGATTGTATTCCATATTTAAAAAAAAAAAAATACAAAGAAGGAACAAAAGCGCGGTTCAGCGAATTTTTTATTTTTATTTAGTGAATTTTTTGCTATAAATAAATGAAGTAATAAATGAAGATAATATAGCAGTCAAACATCGCATTAAAATTATCGCAAACTATTAGTAAGTGACGGAGTGGGAAGCGGTCGCCTCCTTCTGCGAAGCAGTAATGCTCGTGAAGGAGGAGGCGGGCCGCGAGAGAGAGAGGACAGCGTCCTCCCTCCGCCCCAACCGCAGTGGTAGGCCCCCGCGGCGTCGGACGTCAGCAGACGATCTCCGGCCACCGTAGGCGCGGGCATGCGGGCAGCGAGTAAAGGGCAACTCGCTGCCCGACCATGGACCATGCCCGGGTCGACGGCGCGTTGTGTCCCACGCGCGCCTCAAAGAGCGTCAGCATAATGACGGGGCCCCCTCTCAGAGGGCCAAAGCCTGCCGGGGTCGCGGGATTATTTCCTTACCGTGACCCCGGAACATAACAGGCTACTGAAGGACACCGTGGATTTTAGTCAGTAAAAGTCTGACAGTCCCTCCCGCCCTGCCCGGGGTGGGAGGACTCATTTGATGATTTTACCACGCAAAAAAAAAAAAAAAAAACTATTAGTAAGTAATATGAAACCGGGAAAGTCGGTGTTGAATTTTAGTAACTGTATTTTTCATAATTGTTATTTTAATTAAAATTCTAGTTAATTAATATATATTTTATTTAAATCACTTACTGGTTTTATGTAGGTTAGGTACTTGCATTTTTAAGTAAAGCACTATACAAGCCTTGAACCACTACGTCTGCTTCGCTGGTCACGCTATGATTGCCTCGAGCTAGCCTAGCTACGCTCTAGGCCTTCCAGCTTGGCCATCATTGCAGCCCTTGCTGTCCTCGCTGTAAAGGCCTCGGCCTACGGCCTCGGCCTTTATCTCAGCTCGTCCATCCAGTGCTGCATGCTGTCCGCACTGTGTCGGCCTGGAGCTGCGCTACGCTGCGCTGTCGGCCATCATCAGTGCGACCAGCAAAGAAGCCATTATAGGCCGCAGCAGTAATGTACTATTACTCAAAAATGCATGTAATGTGGTCATTATTTTGACAACCTTGTTTGAACAAAGTCGACCTTGCCGTTCTGTTTCAAGGAGCGGCCGGCAAAGTTTTGCTGGTCGCTCTAACAGGCCGGCAAAACATTGCTGGCCGCTATTTTGACGTTTCAACGTGTAAAAAACACAAATGCAATAAATATTTTATTTAAATTACTTGCTGGTTTTATTTAGGTTAGGTATTTGCATTTTTGAGTAAAGCACTATACAAGCCTTGGCCCACTATGACTGCTTCGCTGGTCACGCTATGATTGCCTCGAGCTAGCCCAGCTACGCTCTAGACCTTCCAGCTTGGCCATCATTGCAGCCCTTGCTGTCCTCGCTGTAAAGGCCTCGACTTTACAGCGAGGCTTTGGCTTTTGGCTTTGGCTCTATGCTTGGCTCTGTTCGTTGTTCAGTCCGACAAAATTACAAACGGCGAATGCTCTGTGCTGTGCTGTGCTGCAAGTGAATGCTTAACTATATCTATTGCCTCGGAAAGCACGTAAAGCCGTTGGTCCCGGCTCATTTGTAGATACTCAATACTCAATACTTTATTGCATTCCACAATGTAGTCTTAGGTGGTAAACATTTTTCAAAGGAAACAGGAAACAATCGTGGACCCTGTCGGGCACAGCAAAGGGAACATAATTATTTTGAAGACAAGAGGACTTATTTTTTGTGTCTTACTTATAATCTAACTTATACTAAAACTTTTTATTTTTACATGGATTTATCATTTAAATATTCGTCGACACTATAATAATATTTATTTATTAGCATTTTTTTTAATTTACTTGTAAAAAGATGGTTTTTTTTTCACTTCTTATGGATTCTGGTAACTTATTATAGATTTTTATTGACATTACCATAGGACTGGTTGAGTGAATTTTTAAGCGGGATATAGGTAGGTTGAGTCGTGATTTGTGTCGGAGTGTGTATCTTGTCTGTATGTCTTCTCGTTTAGTGTAAAAGTCTGGGTGTTGGTGAGCGAATTCGCATATTTCGAGTATATAAATATACAAGGCAGGGTTAATATATTTAGTTTTATGAAATGGGGTTTGCAGCTATCTATTTGTTGGATATTTACTAGGATACACATAATTTTTTTTTGGATGGTGAACAGTGAAAGTGCGTCAGTACTGTATCCCCACATAATAATGCCATAGCTAAGCCATGCATAAGCATAAGCGTAGTATGTCACCAGGGCAGTCTGTGAATTTGTGGTTTTTTTAACTTCACGAAAAGCGTATAGAAATTTGGAAAGTTTTGATTTTTATTTTTTGTACGTGGACTTCCAATTTATATTTTTATCTAAAGAGATAGATATTTAGAGATAGATCTAGATTTTTAGAGATAGATCTTTGACAGTCGTTACTTTTAGTCAGAAGCTTTTAGTCAGAAGTCTAACAACCATTTCTTAACATGGGGTATCGTATTACCCAGTTACTGTGTTGTGGAGGTCCGATAGTCAGTCGCTTCATGTAAAACACTGATATTCAGCTGCATCTGGTTCGACTGGAAGCCGACCCCAATATAGGTGGGAAAAGGCAGGCTGGTGAAGGCATTTTCGCAGTACTCAAAAATCTAGTTTCCCAATAGTGCTCAAACTGAAGTCAACCATAAGTATCCAATTTATACATAGTTCAGTTTCGTTCAAGTATATTAACACAAGTATAATAACTTTTCCACTACAGAGACAGTCCGGATATTCACTTTGCAGTATATCGGTTGAACGGTACAGTTAAATAAAAAAGTGCTTATCAGCTATGTTGGAGATGGTACCCGTTTTATTGGCTTTAAAGTTTTATGTTCGCGACTGTACCAATATAAAGTTGGTGGTGCTACGAGTCTTGAGAATTTTGGATGGATTTTATATGGGGGAGGAAATTATATGGGAACATAATATGTGGGATCAATGAATGCCAGATATATCTTATTATTTACTGTAGTAAAATCATCAAATGAGTCCTCCCACTCAGAGCGAGACGGGAGGAACTATCAGACTGTACTGACTAAAATCCACGGTGATCCTTCAATAGCCCTTTACGTTCCAGTGTCCCGCCCAACTAGCAAAAAGTGGTTTTAATGCTATCCTAGAACCACATTTATCGAGGACTATATGAGACTTATATCCACATATAAGTCGCGAAAAGGGCCCACTTTATAAGTCTACTTTTACTTATAACGTATTTATATTAGTCCGCTGAAATGCCATCTACGCCCATATTGCTCCTTAAATAGAATTACGTCAATACAATTACTCCTGTTAATCTCAATATAGGTAAGTTATAGTAGTAAATTTGATTAACACGCTCCTAGAAATGCTGCTGTAAGCTCATAATTAGAACAGTCGAAGAGACTATCGGAAGTTGTTGTGCGCTGTGAAAATATTTTTAACTTCTTGTGTTTAAGTATTTATATGAATCAGAATTTATTAATGTCAACCACAATAGAAAAAGTTATTGTTAGTCTTATAGTAGGTAGCTTATTCATAGGGGAATATGAATTTTCTGTGAAATCTGTGGTGGTTTGGGTTACAATTTTAAAGCGCCTCTTGAAATTTGCTTATTTACATTTTAGTATTAATTAATATTAAATTAATATTATGAAGGCAGCCGACATTTTCTTAGTAAGCATTTCCAAGTGTAACATAGTGCTAAAATAAGTATTTTTAGCATGTCCAAGTGTAATATAGGACCAATATAAGTATGTTGGTTCTATATTGGAATATCTCAAAACCGAAGCATATTCGCCATTGTAACCGATTAGGGTTCCGCAATGTGCCCAGATGAAATCGATTGATATTATATTGATAAGTTAAAAACATATTTTTAAACAGGTTTGTCCTACGTGCTAGGTTAAACATTGTTTAACTTAATTATATAATAGGTTACTGACGATTTAAACAAGACTATGCCGATGTTCTTGGATATCGATCGATTTTCAACCAAAAAAGATTTCAGATCTTTAAAGAACTTAAAATGGCCTTGGAATGTTACACATTTCTTGTTATCTGAGATATGTCCCGGTTGTCAAAGCCAAAACTCGAACTGTTGAAAACTGGTAATCCATCAACATTTATGTTTAGAAAAATTTCATTTGGTAAATAAGAAACATTGTCATTTTATTTTTTCAAACATTTGACCAAACCGATGTGCCAATAGTGCACTGGGGCTGAAACACTAATGTTTAGATTTTCTTTCTTGGTATCCAGTAATGTTCGTGCATCTTTAGGCAAAACATTGTTTAATCTCATATTTAAAATTTTAAGTAAAGAGTTTAATGCAGAATGAGAAATATTGAAGTGTAAACCCAGTTTTTAATAGAATGAATGACACAGTTCTAAATTTTTGTTATAATCCGAAAGTTCTTCCTCACTTTCAATATCGCTCATAGACTTGGTACTTTCGTAGTTCTAACTTTTTCTAAATGTGCCATGTCCGGAACCCTCGCTAAAATTCGCAAAACGGTCGTCACACTGTTGTAATCAAAAATTGGCTGATATCAAGTCCTACAATAGAATTTCTCAAAACTATATAAAGCGTGTTTTCGCCTGTACTGGTCGTTACAAGCAAAAGTGGCTTCATAAGAGTTTTAACCAGGATTGTTTGAGATTACTTAGACTATAACACTACTGTGGAATGCCAATATAAATATGTCTAGGTTTAAAACGGCATAATATGATAAAACTAAAAAAATATATAATATAGAAAATATTTTGTCATACCGAGTGCTGTTATAATCTTGGTGTTTATTATTCATAAAACGTGGATATGAAATTCATTTAACAGTTACTTCTAAGCTTATGTTGAACCATACCAGATACATAAATGACTTATAGTGATTTAACTTTAATTTACTTATATTGGCCACAAAATATAAGCTTGTATGAGGCTAAAAGTAAAAATAACAAGAGCAATATTGCTCCTCAGTCCATATCTTCCTGGTACATGCTTCTGCAAGAGTATGAGGATTTAAATAGCCCGCAGACGTTATCTTATAGGCGCATATAAGTCTAACTTACCGGAGTAATTACTCTTGAGTGTAACTACTCTTATTTCATGCTTTTATAGGAGTCCTGATCCTAAATATGTCAGGAAATATGGTTTTATATACGGATATAAGTACAAATTATCGGGTAAAACGTACTTGAGTAAAAACAGCACGTATTTATGCTGTTAAAAGCGTAGTAGCAACTACCAAAACCTTCTCAGGAGCTTTATAAGTCCAGGTAGCATTCTTTAATCGCATGCCAGGATTATTTTGCTGTTGGGCGGTTACCTGATGTGACAGTCCCGCGACCCCGGCAGGCTTTGGCCCTCTAAAAGAGGCCCTGTCAGATTGCTGATAGTTTTTGAACCGCGCGTGGAATACGAAGCGGTGTCGACCCGGGCATGGGTCCTTGATCGGACAGTGAGTCACCCATTTCTCACCGTCCGCATGCCATGATTATCGCAAATAGTTAGCGGTCAACACAGAGTTCTCAATAGAAGAAAAGAACATCACTTTAAATTGAACACAATTTTTTACCGACTTAAAAAAATAAGGTTTTCAGTTTGACGTATTGTTTGTCCGCAATTATCTCGCGTTTGGCTGAAGCGATTTTGATACGGTGTTCGTAACATTCTAGAGAAGGTTTTAGTATGCAACAATAATGAATATCCCATGGCGTAATATCTTTGATTGCTACTGGGATGGTCCGTTTTTAAAGACTCCTGTATTATATTCTCCTTGATTATTTTTTGATATATCAACTAAAAAGGGTAAAATAAAACGGTTCCTTTTTTAGAAAAAGTTATCTAATCTCATGTAAGAATTTACCAACCTCATAATATATCCTCAGGTCTTTTAAGAATTCCACATTACTACTTCTTCGCGAAACGACTCTCCGGAGAGTAAAATTTTATAAAACTTTTCTGCCTCGAGGCTGTTGGACAGTCGTCCATGACATATTTTCAATTCCCCACCGTATATGAGCACTTACAATCATTCGTGTTGTTACATGTTCAATATTTGGACTATATAAGCATATTATAATAATAATGCTACATCAAATTCCTGATAATAAATGTCTTTGAGGCGCGCGTGCAACACGATGCGCAGTCGATATCGCTGTCTGGTAGCGGGACTGTCTTAGTTACCGTGACCCTGAAGCGTAAAGGCTGATTGAAGGAACTCCACAACCTCATCCCACCAGCCCCCTTCTATCATTGCACACCTAGACACACAGAAAATTATCATTCTGGCCATATTGCTGTTCTACTAATTCGCACTAAGCGTTTCCAAACGTCTTTTATAATGCGAACAGCGAAGGAGTGGAACTCTTTGTCTGTGTTTCTGAATGCATACAACCCTAATCTCTTCAAAAGAGTGAAAAGACTTCTTCTGGTTAAGCTCGTTCTATCGTCGACCTTGTCTTTGTTAGACCTGACCTAGAGTACGGTCAAGAGCGAAACCTATCGTTCTTAAAAAAAATGAAAGGAACACTGTAGATTTTAGTCAGTACTATAATAATGTGTTTAGTTCTAACTTTTTAACTTATCAGTTCCTAAACATGTTCAACCCGGAAATCAGCCTCATTTTTACCACTTTAATTGAAATTTTTCTTGTTAAATCGACTCACAGTAATCCACCCCGTTGACTACACCCCCAACACAATAATTTAGCGCGCCAACTGACAAAGTAACATCCCGGTTCAACGGCGCGTGGTGTTCCATGAACTCTCTTCAAAGCGCTGTCAGTAATTTGACAGTACTACCATAGGTCCAAACTCCTGTCAGGGTGGCGGGGCTATCTAAGCAGGTTACCGCGACCCTGAAGCATTTAGCCCAAATAAAGGAACACTGTAGATTTAGTCAGCACTACAGTAATATTTTTAGTTTTTCGTCAGGAACTTATCTAACTTCCTAAACATATTCAACCAGGAAATCGACCTCATTTTCACCACTACAATCGAACTTGTTCGTGTTAAGACTATCGTCTACCGAGCGCTCGTCCATACTAAAAGAGAAAACGTTTTCCTACCCCTAAATGTTATCCTATCTCAATGACTTTTTAGAATGCTTCTGACACTGTAAAAAAACTAGGTTTATAGGTTTTCTTTTTTTTTAAATTTATAATAGTTTGAAAGTAACAGGCGCCTAAAAGTTACTATTTTTATGACAAAATCTTCATTGAAGTAAAACCTTTGTATTTTAAAAACAAAGAAGTTTTAGAAAAAAAGCAAAACCTACAAACCTAGAATATAATATGCTGAAACGATTGACACCAGAATCTAAGAGATTGGACGTGATTTAGTATGTGAAAAACGTTTTCTCCCGAGAGACAAATTTCATATAAAAAATACTCACAGTCAGTCGCGAGCTGCAACGCTCTCTATCGCACGATCGGGGGGTTTTCAACGCGCGAGAGGGGCAGCACGAGTTTTTCTAAATACCTATTTTTTGAAAAGGCAGCCGCTATACAATCCTCTTAAATCGACTCACAGTAATCCACCCCGCTGACTACACCCCCAACACAATAATTTAGCGCGCCAACTGACAAAGTAACAACACTAAAGCGTTGAGATGTTAAATTGGGAGTGAGGTATTAAATTCCACTAACTTTTCCCACCGTCTGTTTGAAGCAGATAGGAATGGTATAATGTTGCCTTGTAAATAGGATGAGGATGTACGATGGTTTTTGTGTTGATCGTTTTAGTTGAATTGTTTCTGGCCAGCATATTAAACTGCTAAATGGGAAACTTTGTGAGTATGTTTAGATGTTTTCTCGAAGTATAACCGTTTCAAGAACTATTTCCAGAACACCTATGTTAAGAGCTTTTTTTTCCTCCTTTGTCATCAGACGCAGGTACCTCCCGAAACTTCCGTGTACGGTGAGGACCTGCGTCATGCGGTAGGACCTGCGTCATACGTTGAGACAGAACAGACCTTGAGTTAGCCAATCACAACGCAGTACCCCGTCCCCCTCGCTTACGTAGTACCTCAGCGAGTTGGCAGAATAGTTTTGTTCGTTAAATCGTGCAATGCGTAGTCTAGTATTATATAGTCGTTGTTTGAATCCAATCACATAGAAAAGCAAAAGCGATCCGATAGTCTATGTGACTGGCTTCAAACAATTCCATACATTACAAATAAAAACGCCTCGCTTCGCGTTCGCCACGCCTGTCTGTTTAACAATATCATTCATTTAAATATCAAAAAGAAAAACATTATTAAAAACACAATCCAACTCGTGATTCAGCCGTAAAACAAACAGATTTATATCAGTTTTCCAACGAATATATTCACTTTAAAAAATATTTTCTCCATTTGCTTTTCACCAATTAAACTCGACAATACTGTGCGAACATTGTATTTATTCAGTGTAAATATAAGGATGTTTGTTTTTGTAATCTAGGTCCATGTGTTTTTTTTTAACCGACTTCAAAAAAAAAAAGTAGGTTCTCAGTTCGACCTGTATGTATGTATGTATGTATGTATGTATATATGTATGTATGTATGTATGTATGTATGTATGTATGTTTGTCCGCGATTATCTCGCGTTTGGCTGAACGGATTTTGATGCAGTTTTCAGGAAAGTGTTCATTACATTCTGGAGAAGGTTTTAATATATAACACTAATAGATATCCCGTGACGTTGCCCGCGTGGATCCGATTTGCTTACTTGGATCGTAGATTTTAAGGGACGATTGCATGTTTGTCCGCAATTATCTCGCGTTTGGCTGAACGGATTTTGATGCAGTTTTCAGGAAAGTGTTCATTACATTCTGGAGAAGGTTTTAGTATATAACACTAATAGATACTCCGTGACGTTGCCCGCGTGGATCCGATTTGCTTACTTGGATTGTAGATTTTAAGGGACGATTGCATGTTTGTCCGCAATTATCTCGCGTTTGGCTGAACCGATTTTGACATAGTTTTCAGAAAAGTATTTGTTACATTCTGGGGAAGGTTTTAGTATATAACACTAATAGATATCCCGTGAAGTTGCTCACATAGATCCGTTTTGCTTAATAGGATTGTAGATTTTCAAAGACGCCGTTTTTAACCGACTTCAAAAAAAAAAGTAGGTTCTCAGTTCGACCTGTATGTATGTATGTATGTATGTATGTATGTATGTATGTATGTATGTTTGTCCGCGATTATCTCGCGTTTGGCTGAACGGATTTATATGCAGTTTTCAGGAAAGTGTTCATTACATTCCGGAGAAGGTTTTAGTATATAACACTAATAGATATCCCGTGACGTTGCCCGCGTGGATCCGATTTGCTTACTTGGATCGTAGATTTTAAGGGACGATTGCATGTTTGTCCGCAATTATCTCGCGTTTGGCTAAACGGATTTTGATGCAGTTTACAGGAAAGTGTTCAATACATTCTGGAGAAGGTTTTAGTATATAACACTAATAGATATCCCGTGACGTTGCCCGCGTGGATCCGATTTGCTTACTTGGATCGTAGATTTTAAGGGACGATTTCATGTTTGTCCGCAATTATCTCGCGATTAGCTGAACCGATTTTGATACAGTTTTCAGAAAAGTATTTGTTACATTCTGGGGAAGGTTTTGATATATAACAATAATGGATATCTCGTGAAGTTGCTCACATAGATCCGTTTTGCTTAATAGGATTGTAGATTTTCAAAGACGCCGATTTTATGAAGATTTTTGTTGATTATCTCAACTAAAAAGGGAAAAATAAAAAACTTTTTAAAAAAAAGGGAACCGACTTCAAAACCAAACACAAAAAAACTATAAAATAACTTTTCTTTCGGAAGTCGGTGGCCATAATATGTCAATGAAAAGAAAAAAAACAAAGCCACCGACTTCCGAAAGAAAAGTTATTTTATAGTTTTTTTGTGTTTGGTTTAGAATTCGGTTCCCTTTTTTTCAAAAAGTTTTTTTATGAAGATTTTTGTTGATTATCTCAACTAAAAAGGGAAAAATAAAAAACTTTTTTAAAAAAAGGGAACCGACTTCAAAACCAAAAACAAAAAAACTATAAAATAACTTTTCTTTCGGAAGTCGGTGGCCATAATTATGTCAATGAAATAAAAAAAAACAAAGCCACCGACCTCCGAAAGAAAAGTTATTTTTTAGTTTTTTTGTGTTTGGTTTTGAAGTCGGTTCCCTTTTTTTAAAAACGTTTTTTATTTTTTTCTTGAGCATTTTGGTAAACTAGCAGACTAACCTAATTATAGTATGAATTTCATACATCGCATAATATTGTGATCTAAACTAATTATGACTAATGGAGAGTTTTTTTTGTGCATTAGGTAAATCTCTCTTTTTTCAATTTTCTCATTACTTCTCTCAAGAAAGAGATAAATCAATTATTGTAAGTCTAGTACATTATTAAAGGTAGTATTGTATGGGCTATGGCACCCATAGACGGACATAGGTCGTCGGGCCGAGGTCGCGGAACTGTCCAAACGGGAAACTGTACCCTTAGCACGAATTTTCAGTATTTGAGACTTAAAGTAAACTGGAACATTATCAATTTCAAGTTGACATTTTTCAAGGAAAAAATTAGTTCCGTCTTCGCGCACCAGAAGCGCTGTTCCATTTTTTCATACAAGTAACGCTGTAAATACTGTAAAGTAAAAGAGTGAAAATTCGTGCTAAGGGTACTGATCCTGAAACTTAAGGGTTATTGAAGAAAATCGCTTGGTTATAGTCAAGACTTGTCCCATTCCACTCCACCCAGAGAGAAAGAGATAAAGAAATACGAGTCATTTATATTTCTTTCTCATTCTCGTATTTCTTTATCTCTTTCTCCCTGGCTG
Organism: Agrotis clavis; assembly: GCA_954870645.1. Classification (NCBI taxonomy): domain Eukaryota; kingdom Metazoa; phylum Arthropoda; class Insecta; order Lepidoptera; family Noctuidae; genus Agrotis; species Agrotis clavis. Next base: position 15,029,631 of record OX940941.1, read on the forward strand.
CAGTTTTTCCCTTTTTATGGCTGAGAGAAAGTATGAAAAAGTATGGGTGTTTTATGCAGTATATGCTTAGTAAGTGCTGTATCCAGATTAAACAAGATGGCATCCAACTGCATAGTCATCCTTAAATTACCTACCACTTAAAACCATTAATACCAGTACACGACATTAACATTAGGGCTCGTTTCCACAGAACTCCGTATTTACGGATTCATTTTTAGGGTTCCGTAGTCAACAAGGAACCCTTATAGTTAGACGCACAGTACTAGAGAGCTGTAATTTGGTGTAAATATACGGATTTGTTGTGCCGAAAAAGTGGTAAAATAAAATCTCGTAAAATATATTTTTTTAGGGTACCTCCTGTACACGTAAAGTGGGGATGTTTTTTTTTTTTTTTTCGTACCTCTTTGTGTGGGGTATCATTAAATAGGTCTTTAAAAGTATTGATAGTTTCCATTAACAATTTTTTGATAAAAAAAATTCGTTTGTGAAATATTAAGCTTTAAAGTGCTAAATTTTGCTCGACTCCAGTGTCCCCCCCCTCTACCAGCTAAACGGTTATGTTTGGGGGTGTGAAAAAATTCACAACAGTAGTATATATAACGAAGTTTAAAAGAAAATTATCATGACTAAGTAGGCTTTTCAACTTTACGAGTAATAGTCGACCAACTTATAAAATGTACTTGGATAACATATTTTCTTAAACAAAATGTATCGGAGAACATGTTCTTCAACTGCAAATGTAAGTTTGTCAACTTTATATTTACAGCTTTAATAGCTATGTTTTTACGGTATATGTTTTTTGGGGATAGGTAGGTTTTTATCGTCAACTATTTTAACTAACTTCAAAAAAAGGAGGAGGTTCTAAATTCGTCGTAATCTTTTTTTTTATGTATTTTCCCCGATTTCTCAAAGACTCCTGGACCGATTTTAAAAATTCTTCTTTTTAAAATTAAATTCAGCGAATCAGTTTAGTTAGTTCGCATAAGTATTTTGATGGGTAACTACGGAACCCTACACTGTGCGTGGCCCGACACGCACTTGGCCGGTTTTTAACAGATCCGTCGCTACTGGAGGTTTATGTTCACACCGCACTTACAGTACCGTTTTTACGGATCCGATAGCTACTGGATTTTTTCAGATCCGTATTTTTTACTGAATCCGTAATTCTGTCATGTTTGTGAACTCGCTCATACAATGACATATCTACGTTATCGCCAAATAAAAACGTGAACGGTAATCAATTTAACCGGATCAGTATTTTTCTCTGATCTGCTATACTGTCAAGTGTGTGAACTGGCTCATACAATGACATATCATCACTGAATAAAAAAGTATACCTACGATAAAGCGAATCTGTAAAACGGATCTCTGTGTGTACGAGCCTAACCCTAGCTTAATTAGTCATCAATTGTAATTCATATCTAATTAGCGTACCATTGTTCTAGTGATGCGACACCGTGGTCCCGGGCTCGCGGGATTAACGCCGACACCCCGGACTACCCCGGGAATTACGGTGAGTTATGAACGGAGTTATTAATGCGACCCCCGGGATAGAGATATCCCGGGGTGGCGATTAGTAAGGAGTGTTGTCGGGTTATTTTTATTGTTTTGTGGTTTTGAAAGGGATTTTGAATAATAAATTAATGAGCTGTCTGTAGATGTTTTCAGTGTTGAGGGAAAAGCTATTGTTTTACAGATAAAGGATCGTAGGATAAAAGTATCAACTGTCGGTAGATTGGCGCTGTAGGCGACCGGTCGACTTTTCCGCTAAGTTTCGTGGGTTCGATTCCCGCTGTTTTCACTGGTTTACTGTAATGCATGGATGGTGGTTTGGTATCAAAGACTTGAGTTGAGTAGTTGTTCTGTTAAAGAGTACATAGGTACTGTTTGACACAAAAACTACTACTCAACGGATTTGGATGAAACGTACCTACATAGATTGTTTACAACTTAAATTGACACATAGTTTACTTTCTATTGCGGTATCATTATTTCGTGAGACAACAACAGCTTGACGCAGATAAAGACGCTGTCATTAACTAGTTTCTTTTTTTTAAATTTATAGACGGCAGTTATTTTCATGAAAGACTTTGTAAATCTTCCCGGTTTCTGTTTCAAAAGTGCCCAGATTGAGAGAGTTAGTTAAAAACCCATAAAAATAAAATCCTTTATCTTTTGAAGTTAAGGTAGGTATTTCGCGAACCATAAGGTGGATTTATGGCATCTTGAAATTTTTATGAGAATTTTACGGTTGTTGTAGAATGGAAGTGGGAATTTATTTTGAAACTGTTGAGGTAGTTTTCTTAGCTGTTATTTTTTGAATAATTATAATCCACTCTTTGGATTTTTTCTGTATTTTGAAAATAGGTTAGTTTTAAGCACCAATAAATTGTAAATCTAATAAGTCAGCTAGAGTTTTGAAAAATAATGGACACGTATTTTTTCTTTTGATAAATCAATAGATGCGTCCACACAGAGCAAGCAGCCTCGCGAGGCATTTGTCACGCAAGGAAACTGCCTCGCGAGTCTGCTCGCTCTGTGTGGACGCACCTAATGAATATTCACAAAGAACGCAGCAAAACTTGAGAAAATGGCACTACAGCATGAAGTATTGTGAATTTTAAAAGCTTCGTATCTTTATGAATTTTAGTTTAAGTAGCAAAAAAAAAGGTTAAATAATTTTTTGAAAATGTTAGTTCTATGGACTAATTGAGAGCATTGGTGGCCCAATATTATGATCGACCCTAATTTACGAATTGTAAGGCCCGGACTCCACGAAAGCGGAGACGAGAGGAGATGTGTTTAAATAACCAATCAGATTCCTAGCGAAGCTAAGCGGAGAGATGTGGATTTCTAATTGGTTATTCAAACACATCTCCTCTCGTCTCCGCTTTGGTGGAGTCCGGGCCTTAGTCGTAGGTTTGAACCCACCCAGGTAGTACCAAAGTAATGAGTAAATTATGTAGTTTATTTCATCATCACTGCTCTCAAAACGGTGAAGGAAAGCAACGTGAGTAAACCGGCGTGTCTTAGAACCAAATATTCGAGGACTTTATTGTGACATCTACCTCTCTCTCACAGAGAGGAGGCCTGTGTCCCAGCAGTGGAATCATGGGCTGATAGTACTTAATTATGTGTTACTAATTTGAAGAAACACGCTAAGGAAAATACTGTGAAACATTACGGTAATTTAAAAACCTCTTGAAGCTCCATTGACCCAAATAGGCCAACGTATTCAAAGTGTAATTTGTACGTAGGTAAATACTGATAACAGATATTTGGGAACAGTTTGCTCGCCCGTATTTCGCTGTATCGAACATACTTTTGTCCATAATTACAGTTGGTTGCAAAAAAAATGTGGGCATAATTTTGTGAGTTTTGTGGAAAATTATAATTATCAAGAGCTCGTTTATGAATCGAGATGTTAATGATTCTAAAAATGAATACAATCTGGGCATTTCAGTTTGTCTTTCGAATCTGATAATAATAAATATTCCATCTACATTTTTTTTCTACCATTAAAATTGTATTCAAAATATATTTTTAAATTATTGGAAAGTGTGGGAATAAAATAATAAACATTGACATTAACAGCGTCTTGAATAAAACATGCTCTATATATTTTTTTAACTTGATGTTAATAATATAATTGCCATGAAACATAATTATGTAATTCAATCAACCATTTAAAAATTTGAACTTTATTTTAATGAAGACAAAGAACATACAATGTTGTAAGTAGGTACATTCTGAACAGCATCACTAGTACACTGAAGACCAAGTTAAGTTTGACTAACAGAAGTTGGAGAGTGTCCGCTTGCTGGCACGTGCTATCTGACATTATAGGTGCACTGTCTTGCAAGAATATTGACACTTTCAATAAATACATTTGATATTTTTAATTTAGCAAAAGAAACAGTACTTATTGGTAGTCATTTTTGTTTTTGAGGTAAAAATATGTTGATTAAATCCAATTAAATTTCAGAATCACCATGAAAGTCACCATAACTCGAAATTTTGACGATAAGATAGGCGTATTGGCAAAACGATTAACTGCTGTTCAACGTGTCGCGTATTTTTAAATCTTTGACAGTCCTTAATAATGTTTCTCAGAACCGTACTACCCAGTTACTGCGTTCTGGAAGTCCGACAGGCAGTCGCTCCATGTAAAATACTGATATTCAACTACATCTGGTTCGACTGGAAACCTACCCCAATATAAATGGGAAAAGGCTAGGCAGATGATGATACGGGTCGACAGCGCGTTGTCGGGTCGACGGCGCGTTGTCGGCTCGACGGCGGGTTGTATCCCACGCGGGTTTCAAAGAGTGTCAGCACAAAAACGGGGCTCTCTTTAGAGGGCCAAAGCCTGCCGGGGACGCGGGACTAACGATTTACCGTGACCCCGGAACGTAAAAGTCTATTGATGGACACCGTGGATTTTAGTCAGTACTAGTCTGACAGTCCTTCCCGCCCTGCCCGGGCAAAAAAAAGAAGTCAGATGATGGTGGTATTGGTAAGATTATTATATTCAAGCAAGGTGTGGCAATCTATTTTAATAATGTACTATCGACAAAGTTGAATCATGACCCATTTTGACAATAAATCGTTTGAATCCGTCAAATTGACAAAGATCAAAGTCGTTACCATGGATATGTATGTTTACGCGAATGTGGACCTTATTGTATTTGAAGCTTATGGTGGGTCATGATTCAACTTTCTCGATTGTACGTGGGAAGCGAAATTAAAATAATCACGTTCATAGTACAACCGCAATATCTACACTACACGTCTAGTGGCCAGTTAAAGTTTCGGCACGGTTCGCTCCTCCGTGTTTCGGGCTACCAAATATTTAGTTCGTACACTTGCTTGCATAATAATTGGGACCGAAGTAATTTTGTGGGATTTCATTTATATTTTGTTTAAGAATGAAGTAACTTACCGTGTTAGTTATAAATAAATAGATAAATAATATACATAAAATTAGGTCGAGGTTAATATTCGTGGCTAAGCAACAACTAAGCCGTGCTTAGCGACGCGACGTTATAAGCATCATTTCAAAAAAATTATTTTTCTTTATTAATTACTTTCGATGAACTTAGCACGTTCTAAGTATAGATTTGACGTTAGTGTTTGTGATAATATCAAATATACTATCTCAGCCGTAATGCACACAAAACTATCCACTATCATCTTAGTACAATTGTTGACGCAAAAAAATAGTACTAATAAACATTATAGTTAATTTTAATTTTGATTTTTGTAAATTAAAAACTCAAATCGCCTATAAATTTACACAAAACAATTTCTGTTAGTTATTGAACTGTTTAAATAAAAACATTAAACCCACCTCAGGTTACTGAAAACAAAACTATATTCACGCAAAACAGTTACTACAGTACATAAATATCTCCATAATAAATTATAGACGATAGAAATTTCAACATTCAACAGTTGTAAATCATTTCTTAATGGCTACTCGGAGACAATAAATATTAAAATTATATTTATATAGGTATAGTAGTTATGCAATAAATTGTGCGAACTCTCTTTAGTTTTGTTCAATGCTTGGCCACGAACTACACGATGCGACAAGTGTTAATTGCGACAGCGACTGACGACGAAATAAATAAAAGAAGTTGTTTTGACATGCAACAAGTCACTGCACGTAACAAGCGACTATGTGTCGCTTGATGCTGGTTACCAGCGCAAATCGTGTTGCCTGAAGCTGTGAATTATAAAAATATCGAAAATATAATTAATATAATATTAAAATACTAGCTTCTGCCAGCGACTTCGTACGCGGATCCTGTTGCTTATGCCAGCGACAATGGGTTCGTCAAAATCGAAGATCTGAAACGTCTGATGTCGAATTCTTAGAGCCTAGGGACGGGAAAACAACGATTCCAGACGTTCCAGATCTTTCATTTTTGTAAGTCAACAGGAAATGCCCATCAGACTAAACAACTTTAGCTAAGACGTCATTCCTATATATGTTATAGTGTAGCTGGGCTCTTGGAGTTCCACATCAGGTGTTCCAGATCTTCTTTATTATTATTATTTTTTTATTTTCTCAGCAGAAAATGCTCATCACGCGGAACAATTTTTGCTACGGCGCTATTTTTGTATCTCTTATAGTTTAGCTGATCTATTGCAGTTCTGCATCAGGTGTTCAAGTTTCCAAGATAAATTATAGCCTATATGTTGCCCAGACTTAATAGCTATACAACAAAAAAAAAACCAATCAAATCCGTCCAGTAGTTCCGAAGATTAGCGTGTATGGAGTAACTTCTCCCGTTTTCCTAACATTTCCCTTCACTGCTCTGCTCCTATTGATTGTAGCGTGATGAAAAGTATACTATAACCACCGCAGAAGTATGAAAAATAATTGTACCAAGTTTCGTCAAAATCCGTCGAGTAGTTTTTGTTTCTATAACGGTTATACAGACAGACAGACAGACAGACAGACAGACAGACAGACAGACAATAATTTTATTAATTGCATTTTTGGGATCAGTATCGATCCCTAATCACCCCCTGATAGTTATTTTGGAAATATATTTCATGTACAGAATTGACCTCTCTACAGATTTATTATAAGTATAGATATAGATAGATTAATCTATCTATATCTTATATCTATCTATCTTCTATATCTTCTATCTATATCTATACTTATAATAAATCTGTAGAGAGGTCAATTCTGTACATGAAATATATTTCCAAAATAACTATCAGGGGGTAATTAGGGATCGATACTGATGCCAAAAATGCAAATAATAAAATTATTGTCTGTCTGTCTGTCTGTCTGTCTTTCTGTCTGTATAACCGTTATAGAAACAAAAACTACTCGACGGATTTTGACGAAACTTGGCACAATTATTTTTCATACTCCTGCGCTAGTTATAGTATACTTTTCATCACGCTACAATCAATAGGAGCAGAGCAGTGAAGGGAAATGTTAGGAAAACGGGAGAAGTTACTCCATACACCCTAATCTTTGGAACTACTAGACGGATTTGATTGTTTTTTTTTTTTGTTGTATAGCTATTAAGTCTGGGCCACATTTAGACTATAATTTATCTTGGAAACTTGAACACCTGATGCAGAACTGCAATAGATCACCTAAACTATAAGAGATACAAAAATAGCGCCATAGCAAAAATTGTTCCGTGTGATGAGCATTTTCTGCCGAGAAAATAATTTGAAGATATGGAACACCTGATGTGGAACTCCAAGAGCCCAGTTACACTATTATATACAGTAATGACGTCTTAGCAAGAGTTGTTTAGTCTGATGGGCATTTCCTGTTGACTTACAAAAATGAAAGATCTGGAACGTCTGGAATCGTCATGCGCGTCCTGTTGTTTTCCCGTCCCTAGGCTCTAAGAATTCGACATCAGACGTTTCAGATCTTCGATTTTGACGACCCCATTGTCGCTGGCATAAGCAACAGGATCCGCGTACGAAGTCGCTGGCAGAAGCTAGTATCGAATAATATTGGTTGTCACGCAATAAATTGTGATAGCTCTCTATTATGTTCGTGTTTTGTTTATTACTTTTCCATAAGGCTGACCGCAGACTTGAGTCAAAACAGTTTTAAGACAGACTACTGCTGTACAAAAACCATGAAGATGCGCACACTTAAAACAAAACGTCTCATAGACAATATTGTCTAATAGACACAAGAACTGCACAGCGACAAGTCTGACACTGAACAGTTTTGTTTCAGGTGAGCGGCGTGTCGTAGACAAAACAGTTTTGTTTATGTTTTAAGACAGACTTGTCTATGTGAGACAAGACTGTCTTAAAACAGTTGTGACTCAAGTCTGCGCTCAGCCTAAGCTAGCTGACTAAAATAGTCAAAATATTGATAGAATGCCACCCGTAACTACGACACAAAGATACTTAAAGGAAGCAAGCTGAACACGAACATGTCGCTTATCGCAAGTCGCATCATTTGAGGTCGTGCACAAGGTGTAAATAAAAGTTACGGAATAAGTTGAGAGAACTTTCTTTAGTTTTATTTAGAGTATTGTGTTTGTAGTTATAATATTAAGCCGGAAACACATTATTTAACACGCCACGCGACGCAACGTGTCGACACCCGATGTGCACCGTGCGCATGTCGTCGCGTCGGGTGTTCATAGTGTGATTCTGGTCATAGAAAACAATACATTTGATTTGACTCAACACGCATCACGTTTCGTCGGGTGGCGTCGGGTGTTAATAATGTGTTTCCGGCTTTATAACTGTGCTTTTGGTCATTAAGGGGAATTCTGAAAAATAATTTGTGTCTTTTTTGAAACCACAAAGCTATTTTTGATACCAAGAAGTATTGGTATGTTCTGATCGGGTGGATTTAGACAGATGAAAAATTTGAATCCCAAGTAATTTTGATTTCATGCCGAATCTTTTCTGTGGACAAACATGAAAAACTTCACATTTTTCCTTCGCTGTTTTTTTTTTTTTTTTATTAAAATTTCTAAATGCCCTTCTAATGAAATAGTTACCTAATAAACAAGTATTTTTTTGTGCAATAATATTTGGTAAATTCTTGTGGCCCATTTCGGGAACGACTCAATTAGATTGTCAGCAACATGCTTAGTAGGAAGATAAAAATAAAAATAATGAATTATCGCCTCATATTGTGAGGAGGTTCCTCTCTCCGGAGTCATAACCAACGGTAGCTTGAACCCTGCTCCTAAAACAACGGTCCACAATTTTAAATGATTTTTGTTATCGTATGAAATATTTAAAGATATAGTGAAAAATGTACGTTACAATAGAAAATAATAAAAAAAAACAACCAAAATGATCTATTTCTCAATGCACCCAATAATACTGTCCTGCAGTGCACAAAACTTATCCAGCGCGTCTGTGCTAAAACTGTAAAGTAGATCTTCCGGAAACACTCCGCTTCGAGTTCGCGATTTCCTACATTTCCCCTTTTTTTAGTTAATTAATTGATCTCTCCCGGGTATTGTCTGTTCTCTAATTGATGCATAGTTCCTCTCACTGTGAACGATCTGATTGGATTTTTGCTATTAAGCCTTTTCGGAAGGCGATTGTGTTCTGTTTCTTTTTTTTTAAGTTCGGAAATGGTAGTGATTGATTTTGATGTTGGTTTTTGAATAAAGGATTGGTATTTTGATGATAGCAGTGGTAGCCCAGTGGTATTGGCACCGACTTACGAGTTGTAGGTCTCGGGTCTGCTTTTTGTAATTTATTTTCATCAATACTGCTTCAAAACGGTGAAGGAAAACATCGTGAGGAAACCGACATGTTCTAGAACCAAACATTCGAAGAAATGTCCGCGCTGGACCTGCGTGGTGGATTATGGCTCACTCCCTCTCACAAAGAGGAGGCTTGTGTCCCAGCAGTGGGAACATTTATAGGCTGATGATGATGATGATTTTGACGATTTGTTTTGGGATACTTTTAGTTTTGATATTATGAGAGAAGACTCAGCGTAGGCCCCTTAAAGGGCCAAAGCCTACCAGGATCGACTGACTGACTTATCAGGTAACCGATGCCACGGAACGTAAAGGGCTCTTGAAGGAAACCGTGGATTTTAGACAGTTCGAGTCTGGCAGTGGAACGACTAATTTGATGATTTAGCCAGGTTCCAAAAAAAGGGTTATGTTATAAAATACTCAAACAAATAATACACCTGCTCGGGTTTAAACCCAAGAACTACACTTTATAAAACGAAGCTGTTGTCACTGGGCCACGGCTCCAGCAGTGGGAATATTATAGGCTGAGTAAAGTTGGAAGTTATGGTCGCTTTTGCTTTATGTCTTTTGTGTTAATTGAGCAATAGGGAACACGAAAAACGCCTGAATTCTCAACTACTCAATTTGGTTGAGCATCGGGGATTCCCCACTGCTCAACTATTCACAGTTGAGCAGTTAGAATTTCAAAGTTCCATATTTTGTACTTACACAATTTCGAATTATTAAGTTGTGCACTGGTTGCAAAGTACTCGTAATTCAACATTTATTACCCTGTTCAAAATTATTGTACCGAGGAATTTCAAATGCAAATATTTGTGTTATATTCACGGGTTCCGTGTTCGTAGAACATTAGTATAATGTAACCTGCATTATTTCAGGTTATTTAAAACTTTTTTTTTTTTTAATGTAGTAAAAACATAAAATAAGTCTTCGCTGCACTGGGTAGTGCAAAAGGGACATGTCAGACTCTTACCGACCAAATGTTTATCCTCTTCTTTTAGTTTTCCTTTGCGTTCCAGTGTGACGGTACTCTTTATAAGTTAGTCCCAGGCCTAGGCATGCTTATGTCCCTATGGGAGCTCTGTTTTTCTGACAGCTCCCTGAAGAGCACGTGGAACACGACGAACCGTCCTTGATCGGTCGGTGAGCTAACCATTACTCACCGTCAGCAAGCCTGTGCCTGAACTCTGTAACAATAACAACCGTGTTTTTTTCTTATTACTTTAATAATTAGGAGAGCAGTGGTGGCCCAGTGGAATCGGCCCCGACTTACGTGTAGCAGGTCGTGGGTTCGAACCCAGCCAGGCGCATTACTTTGTGTAATTTATTTCATCACCACTGCTCTCAAAAACGGTGATGGAAAACATCGTGAGGAAACTGGCGTACTAGAACCAAAAAATCGAAGATATGTGACATCCACCAACACGCACTGGGCGCGCGTGGTGGATTATGGCCCACTCCCTCTCACAGAGAGGAGGCCTGTGTGCCAGCAGTGGGAACGATAATAGGCTGATGATGATGATAATAATTAATACCAGAAGACTCGAGTTCAAATCCCACTCGTATCTGAACTTTTCTTTCTGCAAAAATCATCTTTGCGCGTCGCACGCGTTAATACGATTAAAAATGCCTATTCTGTATTTCAGACAGACTTGTTCATAAAAAGCCCAGACTAAAACACCTTCATAATACAGAATTTACATAAAACGTGTACAGCTCAGTCCATTAGATTGTCAGGTACAGTTAGTTACCAACTCGCTTTGAACGGGGACAATGCATGAGAAACTTTTGAACGCAACTGTCTGTTGGTGACGGGTGGAGTTATGGCCCAGGCTTGGGACCTGAATTTGTTCACACTTTCCAATAAAGCCACAGGTCTATGAGCGGGAATGCGTATGTCGAGTAATGGACGACTCGCCGTCCGATCATGGACTCTGACCGGGTTGACGGCGCGTTGTGTTCCACGCGCGCCTCAAAGAGCTGTTAGCAATCTGACGAGGACTTACAGGGCCAAAGCGTGACGGGGTCGCGGGACTGTCTCATGAGGTAACCGTGACCCTAGAACGTAAAGGGCAATAAAATTGAAACATCAACTTGAATTTTATTTTGTACAAATCTGATAGTCCCATCCATTCCGCCCTCATTTGATGAATTTATCATAACAAAAAAAAAACTTAAAATTCGAAGACAGTCATGTGACATCTACCAACACAAACTGGGCGCTTGTGGTAGATTATGGGCTCTCTCTCTCCCACAAAAAGGAGGCCTGTGTCCCAGCAGTGGGAACATGAAAAACACGGTTAAATTACTTTGCAAACAAACTGAAATGAACAAACTCATAAGCTTGGCCCGATTAAAAGAAAAAAATCACGATGAAAAATAAAAAAATCTAAAAATAATCCTTTCAAAACGCTTTTTCAAAAACTGTTCAAAAAACTCGTAAAAGGGAATCAGAAAATATTTAATCCCCACTTATTAAGAAGCCCGAACAATTCGTTTCGAAACGCAACAGGAAAAGTTTTTTTCACCAATTTTTATTTTACTCACACAAAACTCCTTATTGCTGTGTACATAGAGTCTAAATTGGCGCAGTTATTAACAAAGTTTAGTATGGATTAGTGGTCCGGAAGAGGGAAACTTTACCGGGAGGAAATAGTGTTGGGGACATTCGAAACGAAAATTCGATTTAGTCGAATAATTTATTATTTGAGTAGTGATATATTTTGGCATGTTTATGGCTCGTAAATTCATGGTACATTATATTCTATCATTTATTCAGTTAGCGGAAATCAATGTTGTAGTTGCAATGGGCTTGCTGGTTTCCCATCATCATTTAATTTATAATGTTTGCCGCTGCAGTTGTTAGTTTTACACTAGGGCCACACTTACGAGCGTCAGCATAATGAGAGGGCCAAAGCCTGCCGGGGTCGCAGGATTATTTCCTTACCGTGACCCCGGAACATAAAGGGCTATTGAAGGACACAGTGGATTTTAGTCAGTAGAAGTCTGACAGTCCCTCCCGCCCTGCCCGGGGGGGGGAGGACTCATTTGATGATTTTACCACGCTAAAAAAAAAAGGGCCACACTTACGTGAACTGGCGTTGGCTTCGCGAAAATCACCGGGAAATACCGTTAGTGTGGCCTGGCTAAAAATATTACAAATAACACATTGAAACATACCAAACTTTACTGGATATTTTTATGCATACAAAAAATATTTTTCGTCAAAAATCAATCTACTGCAATACGTCTTGACTGCGTTTCAATCTTTCGTGTTGCTTCAAAGTATAAGAAAAAGGGAAAAGGTGCTACAAGAACCTTAACAAATCGAATCGTCAATCAAAGAATATTGTAATGACAAAGGGCTTTTTTTTGGCGTGGTAAAATCATCAAAATCAGTCCTCCAACCCAGGACAGGGCAGGAGGGACTGTCAAACTTGTACTGACTAAAATCCACGGTGTTATTCAATTGCCCTTTAGGTTACGGAGTCACGGTATTCGTTAGTCTCGCGACCCCGGCAGGCTCTAGCCCTCTAAGGAAGGCGCCGTCATTGTGCTGACACTTTTTGAGTCGCGCTTTGAACACGACGCGCCAGCGACCCGGGGTTCCTAAAGGCTTAAACGCATTTTTTATGAACTCTTACTTTTATGAACACTGACAGAATGATCGAAAATAGCACCAATAAAACAGAAAAAAACGTAAACTGTAGCAAACAAATAAAAACAAAATAAAAGTTTCGCAATGATCCCTTGAAACACTTTAAATTATCCGCCCCATTTCTCCTTCAAAGCAGTTTTGCTTTACTCGACTCAATTCGAATAAAAATTCGACTACCACTCGAATAATTCGTATAATTTAGCACATCACTAGTAGCAACCACAGGCAACGGAAAGTTTGTAGTGCATCGGGAGTTAGTTCACTAGTGGGTACTTTTAAACTAAACCGTTTGGAAATTGCAGGATTCCAGTTTTTAGTTCTACCCGTTTTTTTTTCGTTTTTTGTTTTGAAAGTCTGTTACGTCTGCCGTTTTATGATGTAAAGTTTGGAACTACAAGATGGGCTTACTGGCTGGTAGTAAAACTGTTTTGTAGTGTTCTCTTTTTAAATGATTTGTTTTTGAACTGGACCTAAATAATGTTGAGAAGTCAATGAATCTATTTATGAGTTATTGCTCTCACATTTTACCAACACAGGGATTTTTATGAAATGGTAATGTCATCAAATGAGTCCTCCCGCCCCGAAAGAGAGAGTGAAAGGGACTATCATTACTCTTACTGATTAAAAAACCATCCTTTTCCTTCATTTGGTCTATACGTTCCAGGGTCACCGTAACCTGATTAGGTAGTCCCGCGAACCCAGAAAGCGTTTTGTGACAGTTTCTTTAGACGCGCGTGAAACTGCGCGGCGTCATCAACCCGCGTCTAGTCCTTGATCGGACGGCAAACTATTCGGTATCTACGGAAAGCGTGGTTCACTGAGCAGCGAGTGATGCGGAGGGGAAAGGCTAGTTTTCATATAAACTTCCGCCGTAAAGTATAATTATAATTATTCTGTATTATTACTCAAAATATTGATGGATGGAGAGGAAGAGGAAGGCCAAAGAAAAGATAGATGGATTGTCTAAGGAATGATATGAAAAAAAAGGAGTAAATGGTACTGTGACGTCTGATAGGGGAGAATGGATGAAAAAAACGTGTTGGGCCGACCCCAAGTAGGAATAAGGGCATAAAGGTGATGATGATGAATAAATACTCAAAATAAAATACTCAAGGTCATTGTTGCTTCAAAAATGTTCCATAAAAGGACTGTGTTCCACTACATTTTTTTACAACTTAAAATGATTTAACTTCTTCAAAATAGAGGAATACTGTTATCTGTTCCAGACTTTCGTTTTGCTTTACTATACTCTTGGGTGCAGTAAAAAGTTTAAAGTTTTGAAGTCGATCGGCTTCCATGAATATCCATATGGATTCTCTGGAGGGTCGTGGAAGTGATTTGAAGTGTTTCTAGAGCATGTAAATGTTCTTAGGTACAGACGTCAGAAGTCTTTAATAGATTTTCAACCTGTGATAAGGCACGGTGGAAGATTAATGTTCCATTTTGAGCAGTAGTGGCCCAGTAGTATCGGTCCCGACTTACGAGTAGTAGGTCGTGGGTTCGAACCCCGCCAGGCGCATTACTTTGTGTAATTTATTTCATCACCACTGCTCTCAAAACGGTGGAGGAAAACATCGTGAGGAAACCGCGGCATGTCTTAGAACCAAAAATTCGAAGACATGTGACATCCACCAATCCGCACTGGGCCCGCGTGGTGGATTATGGCCCACTCCCTCTCACAGAAAGGAAGCCTGTGTCCCAGCAGTGGGAACAATATAGGCTGATGATGATGATGAATGTTCCACTGCATTGGTGAAATTTAACAGATTCATGTAGATGAACACCTGGCGACTGATTTAAGTTACTACGACAAGGGTGAACAGTTGAACACGTCATGATCTTCATTTGTCAATTGTTACTTAAAAATTACGTTTAGCATAAAAACACTAATCTTTTTCATAATTATTATAAATACGAAAGTTTGTGAGGATATAAAGTGTGTAGTCACGTGCGAGTCAGGCCACTGCATCTTTCGTAGAACTGACAACCGATGGGGAAGAAAAGTTCTCCAGTGGCGAACACGGACCGGAAGACGCAACGTACCTAAGCAGCTGGCCTCCCACTAGGTGGACCGACGACATCGTGAGAGTCGCGGGCAACCGATGGCTACAAGTGGCGAATTGTCGTTCGGCGCGGCGGTCTAAGGGGGAGGCCTTTGTTCAGCAGTGGACGTCTTCCGGCTGATGATGATGATGATGAGTTACGTGTGTGTTTCTTATTCTTTCACGCAAAAACTACTGAACGGAGATAACTAGTGTATAACTTGGATTAACACGTAACATAGCTTTTATCCCGATTTTAAGTTCGCGTGGGATAATTTTCGATAAACTAACATGTTTTTATCTTCTTTTGCAGGTATCTCGAGACATGAAAACTTCGACAAGAATATTCATTCGTCAAAGTAAGTACCTAAAGTATTAAGATTAACCAGGGGTTTTTAAAATCGTGACATTTTCTATAAAATAAGAATTGCGACAAAATTATTTTATATCTAGTATCATTCCAGACAGACAAGCCATGACAGCCAAGCCAAATTACGTCAAAGATGGCGCACATCCACATTTATTTTCTTCGATGTTTGCACTTCCGTGCCCTTTTGTGTAAATAAGCTATTGCTGACCCACGCCACAACTGAACCGTCGAATTCCTTCAATGTTTCTTCTACTAATATTAAACTATTTTCGGTAAAACTTCCACGTTGACAAACCTTCGGGCGAAAGTACAAACGTCATTAAATGAACTACAGCAAAACAAACATTTTCCAGTATCGCTCTACGTCCCGTCCTGGTATTTGCTCTTACTCTGTTATTATTTTACCTAGTTACTCATACAGTACAACGTTTACTTCTACTTTTCCTACAAAGTACACTCATCAAAATTTTGCATCACTCAACTTAAACCATCTGCGGGAGTTCAGAAACTGTTCGCAGTTGTTTTTACTGAATAGTGGCCACTTTACTAGCAGCTTGGCAATTAAAAGTTGCTCTATTTAGGTGCTCCACTTTTAAACTATTTTGTTACTAGTTACTAAAAATGGATTAGCATCTTGTTTTGAGAACTGTACGATGTTTTTATGATCAATTTGTATGTAGATTCTGATTAAAAAATGTAGTATTGAGTGGTGTGATAAAAAAATGTACCGTAAGTGCGTGTACCGTTATACGGTGTAACGGTACACTCACTTACGGTACACCCAGGACAGTTCATACAAAATATCTGGTACTTATTCGAAATAGCTGAAAATCGGTTAGGTTTTTCGTGTATATATTATGTTTTGTATGAACTTTGCATTTAATTTCCGTAAAATAAAAATAAATTGTCGTATTTAATTTAAATCAATTTTATATTGTTGTACATTTCTTGACAACTTTTAAGTGGCTACACTATCGCGCTCAAGTTACCCATCTGCTTCTACAAAACGTGTTAGTCCAGCAACTGTTCCGTTGAAGTCGGCATTACTATGCATTGGCACGACCGCCCATATCAATGCTGTCGATATTGAAGTGCATATCGCATTATATTAGAGGGAAGTATCTATTGGAATTAGTCTGTCTTGTTTATTAGGTCATTTCAGTTGTTTGTTGAAGGGGGAGAAAATTATGGTTCGCTATTTCCTCCGTTTATTTATTAACTAGCACACAGTCCGCGACCTAGTTCACGAGGATTTAGTATTTCCCTCTTTTGTTTAAATTACACCTTTAGGGTTGAATTTTCGAAAATCTTGAAACACATGTTTTATCAATTTGGTTGATAACTCAACATCCGAAATTTCCAATAAACTGGATTAAAATCAAAAAAAATTTCACACTGTATTCCATCCCATATTTTACACCCTTAGGGGATGAATTTTCAAAAAAATCCGTACTTACTGCACACCTGCGTTATTTAAGGAACGATTATCTATTATTTTTTTTACTTATTTTTGTCTTGTTTCGTAAGTCAAAATTGACGAAGATATTATGTATGTAATAAAATTCAAAATGCGTCACTTCTTGGTAAAATAATATATTATGTATCATTAATATACATTGAAGTTCTGACGTCACGAAATAGTATTTTTTTTTTTTTTTTGGATAGATTTTTTCCTTTTGTCGCCCTATCGTCTGTTATGGCGACAAAAGGAAAAAAGCTATACAGCTATATAGCAACGAGTATAATATATATTTTATATATACTCGTTGCTATATAACAGCAAATCACATTTTATTCTTGCTGGATTTAGAGCTGATTTCACCGTGCGATACGTAATCGAGTGTCAGTTGAACTCGGTGTACGCTTGACAGTCGATTAGTTCGTGTCCCGACATTTAATGTGAAAAATACCTGCTTGATTAATTTGAAATGACGAGGGTTTGTTGTTGATCGTCTTATTAAGTCGTCGTTGGATTGATGTAGTTACGAAAAAAATATCTGTTAAAATCGCTTGTCATCGTCATCACCATCATACCAACCGAACGTTAACTTCTGAACATAGGCCTCATCCATAGATTTTTCCGGGGTCGCGGGACTGTCTTATTAGGTGACCGTGACCCTGGAACCTAAAAAGCTATTCAAGTATCACCGTGGATTTTAGTCAGTTCAAGTCTGACAGCCCCTCCAGTCCCGCCTTGGGTGGGAGGGCGATTTAATGCTTTTAACACGATAAAAAAAAACCATAGACTTCCAATAAGACCGTTTGGAAGCAGTTTGCATCCAG
The DNA here is from genome assembly GCA_954870645.1 of Agrotis clavis. Lineage (NCBI taxonomy): Eukaryota > Metazoa > Arthropoda > Insecta > Lepidoptera > Noctuidae > Agrotis > Agrotis clavis. The sequence goes on from OX940941.1 coordinate 15,047,220, forward strand.
CGCGATCCTGTGGTCTTTCTTCAAATCGCATAATATAAAATACTATCTGTAGAAAAATAATTATACTTTTTAAACTCTGCTTGCTCATGCTCATATCTGACCTTAAATTATTATTATATTAACAAACAAAGGCAAAGCCATTTAAATAAGCAAGTGTTTTCATATAAAGTACACCTTGTCTTGCCATCCTTTTTCAACTTACTAACACAAAATGTACCACGAAAGATCAACTAAAGCATAAAACTCTTATCTCCAACTACTTTTACGTCAAAATTCACTCACACCTTTTACCCAAAACCCTAATTTACCAAACAAAATAAACCTTAACAAAGTATAATTACTAACCGGCACAGTTTAACAGCAGTTAAGTTAACTATGCATAAATTAAACTTAGATTAATGAAATTACCGTACATGGTGGGTCCGTGCTGTTGCATAATTTGTTCTCAATTTGAATTTATAGTCGGGAACCCGTAACATATTGTTTTGTTAGGCAGTCTAGAACTATTTGATTACCTAACCTAGTTTTGATGTTGTTTAGGCGAAATTATGTGTTTTCAGCATTATATTTTCAACAAACTAGGTAGGTACACATTTATGACTATATAATGAGAGCAGGGGTGGCCCAGTGGCCATGCGTATTTACTTTGTGTAATTTATTTCATAACCACTGCTCTCAAAACTAAAGGGAATTTTTCTTTGGAAATCAGTACGGCCTGGAACTAAAAAAATTGGAAATCTTTGGATATCTACCAACCCACACTGAGCCCACGTGGTGTACACTATTGTTTTAACATAGTCTATTTTTCTTTCACAGGACAACAAAACACAGGAAGACGGATAAGAGAGAAAATCGTTCTGATGGATTTGAAAATTATCGTAAGTAAATAATGTAGATATTTAAACCTATTCGAAGGTTAAAGCAATTCTTAAAAGTCGCTCGTCGTATTTTGGCAAAGCAGATGTATGGGCAGAGAAGCGTGAGTGGCGAGCGACAGTCATGAGCGCAGACTGGCGGGTAGTATACGTATATTAGGTTTCAACGGATTTGATACAAGCTTAATCCAACAAAAGATCCGTTTCATCGACCGTGTGTACAAGTGATGTGATAATCGCCTTGGTAAAGTCAAGTGGCATTAAATTTGTCGGTCGGACATTGCTGCAGCCATCGACGCTTTTCAGTCTGCCGCTATTGCTCGACTGTTTACCGCCGACGCGTTCATGCCTACCGTCGACGCTTTGTCGCTTGCACGCGACGCGTTGACGGCTGCCTTACCAAATTATGACATTTTGCTGTCTACCTTCAACGCGTTGACGGCTGCTGGCTGTAAGTGACGACGGCTGCAATAGTTTTTGCTGTCAATAAAGTGTCGCTCGTCTATCTGAAGCCTGAAACTCTTTGTTCTTGGTCTGCCATCCAAACTCTTTAAAGAGAAAATCAAACAAAATACGGCTTTATTTCAACTTCGTAAAACAATGAAACTTTGAAAGTTTAATGAATTTTGTTATGTATTTCAGAAGTCCAGTTTGTAAGACACAAAAGGGATCTAGGATCCGGTAATATAATTATCACTCAGCATTTTAGTGAGAAAATTGTCACTCCTGGTGAAGAGGTAAGGATTTTAAATTTATTAAATATTAGCACTCCGTCCGCGACTTCGTCTGCGCCAATTTCGAACTTGTCCTCTATGAATTACTAAGTACTCCCGGTCGAAAAATCTACACATACATATAGTAAAATGGTAGGAAAGTCAAAACTCTACATTGAATATTTTTTCAAAAGAATACTTGGGGTGTGATCTACCTTCGATTTTTGTCTGTCTGTATGTATATTCGAGATAAACTCAAAAAGTACTCCATGGATTTACTTAAAATTTAACACGAATAGTCAACATATAGGTTACATAATAAAATTATCACATTATCACCTTCGGGGAAAGAGCAGTGAACTTTATGGTAGGTATTTTTGTTGTTGTATAGCGTTCACGCAGACGACGTCGCGGGCAGCAGCTAGTATCGCATAAAAAGGGTTCTCTATTGTATATTTTTGGAAAATCTATAATATCGAAGTTTCATGCAAACTATCGAAACAAAAACAACCCTTGAGGGGTCGAATTTCGCAAATTCCATCTTAGTGAGAACCTGTTTCTTAAAAAAAATCCTAATCAAAATTCCCAAGCCTCTTCTAGTCATAGTGAACATGCTTCTTCTAGGTCAGCTCACTCCATGGTCATTGTAAAGACTATTAAGTCAAGAGTAAAGACACATATCAAAAACGTATGTTGTAATTTGCTCTGAAACCTGTTTAGCCCAAACGTGATTAGTAATTCGTGGTACTATCGAGCCTGGCTTCGTCTCTGTTAATAACTATAAATTGCGGTCAGCAATCCGGACGGTAATTGGCAACAAAATGGATTTGGTAAAGCAATGCTCAATACCAAAACGTCTTGAGTATTCAAGACATTTATTGATGAAGATACTCTACGATACAGAAGTGGTATTGCAATAGTATAGGTATGGGAAATTAGGTATGGGAAATCGAGCCACAAATTTACAAACTCAACCACAGATGTATGAACCACGAATATTATAACTCGCCAATAGTTTTAGTTTTGGGGGAAAATGAGTTTCGGTTTTGTACATTTTCTGATCAATAAATTTGTTTGATTCGTGGTGACTTAGAATTTTTTTAGCCAACGTGGTTTGTAGTGTACAAATATGTTATTAGATAGAAGTCGTTTAAAATAGCATAATATAATTACCTACATTTAAGGTGCTATTTTAACGGCTCATTCATTTGTATCAAAGGATTTAATAATGTATGAAGTTCGCGACGTGTTTACAATGTTATTCTTGCTGCCCCTCTGTCAATTTTACTATTAATAAAAAGACCTCGGCATGAGGCAGGCAATCGGTATTTAAATGCTCATCAATAATTCTTTTTGTATACCAAAATGGATAAATACTCACCAAATCTACAACTCGCTTTAGCAACATTTCAAGAACACCCCGAAGTTCGGTTTGGTTAGGACCTTTTAAACCCTGTAAACAGATATAAAAGCCTCGCGAAGCGGGTCTTCGTCGTCTCTACTTAGGTAATTTTTTTTTTATTAAGTACTGAAAATAGTTTTTTATACTTTACACAATTTGGTGAGCATTTGTCCATTCAGTTTTCTTTTTTTGTTTTAAAATAAGTACTTTTCTGGCAGGAGTTTAAATACAAGCCTTTTTTAAACCACTTTGTAATAGAAGATCCGTGAAGTTGAGCTCTGTTGACCAAGTTACGAGTACTTTCTTATTATGACTTCAGTGACGGGGAAAACAGGAATAAAAAGCACCCTACAGTAAAAGTTATAAAGTTTAATTTCATTTTCAGATAAGTCTGCAATGTACAGCGACTGCTGATAGACCTCCAAGGTTTATTTGGGAGAGGGATGGTGTTGTCATATCATCTAATACTGATCAGAGGTAAGAAAATCCGAGCTGTTTCCAGTAGTCTTATGCCTGCCGGGGTCGCGGGACTGTCTCATCAGGTTACCGTGACCTTGGAACCTAAAGGGTTATTGAAGGATACCATGGATTTTAGTCAGTACCAGTCTGACACTCTTTCCCGTCCCACCCTGGGCAGCAGGACTCATTTGGAGACTTTACCACGGTACAAAAAAAACATAGGAAATTCCCAGTAGTAACTGGGAATTTCCTTCCCAATAGACTTACTCTTAGTAGGACTTCGCTGGTGTTATATTTTTCCCAATAGTACTATTGTAATAATAAAAAACAATAAAATCTTCGCTGATTTATTAGTCCGAAAGATAGATTATTAAATAAAAATAAATTGACACATATTTTTCCTTTGTTACGTAAATCAAAATTGACAAAGATACAAAGTATTTAAATCACAAAACGTCACTTGGTCGGTTTAATTTTACAAGGGTTAAGCCGGAAACACATTATTTAACACGCCACGCGACGCAACGTGTCGACACCCGATGTGCAGTGAGCGCGTGTCGTCGCGTCGGGTGTTCATAGTGTGATTCTGGTCATAGAAAACAATACATTTGATTTGACCCAACACGCATCACTTTTCATCGGATGGCGTCGGTGTTAATAATGTGTTTCCGGCTTTATTTAACACGCTACGCGACGCAACGTGTCGACACCCGATGTGCACCGTGCACATTAACCAACACGCGACGCTACGACACACTAGCATTTGGAGGAATAGGGATATTTTTTTTCTTTGTGAGTGGCATCTTGCAGGCCAACCTAAGGAGGTTGTGAGCTGCTTAACCGGACTTTTTTGTGGATTGATGATTTCTGTGTCTATACTCTGTGATAGTTCTCGAAGTTTTCGAACGACTGACGCGAGGCGTCGGGTCTGGACTAGAAACACACTACATGTGATGCGTCGGATGGCGTGTTTACCCCCACCATCGGCAACACACCGACCTGGCACGTCTGGATCGCGTGGCGTGTGAGCGCATGTCGTCGCGTCGGGTGTTCATAGTGTGATTCTGGTCATAGAAAACAATAAATTTGATTTGACTCAACACGCATCACGTTTCATCGGGTGGCGTCGGGTGTTAATAATGTGTTTCCGGCTTTATACCGTCACAAGCCCCCAATCCTGAATTTGGAAGCGTTTTATCTTTTTCAATATTCACTGAATTAAAAAAAAAAATATCTTGACCAATATTTTTCAATTTTGTAACTGACGGATTGATTTCAATTTATTTATGCAGAAAACCACCATATTGATAGATGGTAGCAATCAAAGTTTAAGTTAGAAACAGAACTTAAAAAAGATAACTAAATTCAAGATAACAAGCAGACTACTCAACAATTTTGACGACCGGATAGACATTTGCTGTGCTTCACTTCAACAGTTCAAGCGCCAAGTCCACATAGGAATAGTCTAAATTTGTGCATATTACCATCACAACTGTTTTTATTATTTTTGTTTTTATTTTTCCGTTCTTTGTACATGTCACAACAAATCTACGCTGTGACTATACTATACTTTGCTTTTTACTTACTTTTAAGACATTAATTTGATTTGTACTGTTTTGCTTGCTGTGTTTACCGCCCTATATTGTACACTTAGTTTAAACTATGCCTGTATTTACCTAAGTATCAGTGTAACAATTGTTGGTAAGCCAAATAAATAAATAAATAAATAAATAAACAAACTGAGATCCACTAGTTTTTCAACCGACTTCTAAAAAAGGAGGTGACACAATTCGACCGTATATTATTATATTATTTACTTTTTTATGTTTTTTCGCGCATAACTTCGTCGTTTATGAACCGATTTTGATGATTCTTTTTTTGTTGGAAAGAAGATATTTCAAAGGCAGTCCCATGATAAAGAAATCAAGGTCTGATGATGGAAGACCAGAGAAATCGAGGGGAACTTTTAAAGATCGTAGGGGCGACTAGTGCGTTTGTAAGTTTTATCATTAAGAATTTTAAAGTACTACAATTTTGTGATACATAATTGTGAATAGAGAACAAAAAATATAATAATAATTTATTATAAGTTTCTATGCCAGAAATGGATAGAGTTTTGAAATTCTATGCTAATATAACTACCAAACATAAACAAAACAATGGAACATTTAGATCTGCTAGTTCAGGCGTAGCTATACAAATATACAACACATCCAATATGGCGCTCAACTTTTTTCACTCTGATGTAAATATTCAGTTGGAATCAATTTTTAGTTTGTTGTGAGTTCCTAAACAAATAAATAAATTAACTGCCCGCGTGTGTTTTAAACGATTATATAGGTCGTACGTAGAGTATGTTATTATATAGACCAGGATCTACGTTAGAGTTGACAGACAGCCCCGCGACCCCGAAACGTAAAGGGCTCACCATGATAATGATTATGAGATCGTAAAAGTCCGCAACCCAGGAACACTTCTTCTTGGTAACACCGTTTTTTTATGTTGCAGGTACACCCTAGGTCAAATGATGTCACCATCAGGAGTTGGAGTGGTCTCCCAGCTCAATATATCCAGGTCTCGAGTCGAAGACGGTGGCTTGTACACCTGCTTAGCTTTTGAAGGAGAATCCAGCACTGGACATTCGGCTCGGATTGATGTTTTTGGTAAATTCACAAAAATATTGTTTGGGTCCCATGAAACATAAAGAATAAGCCATTTAAAAACTATCGATGAAACTCATATGACGATCAGATGATGTTGTTTTGTTTTTCAGGACCACCTTACATCAGATCACTACCGCCAATAAAAGTTCAAAGTGGAGAATCGTTGAAACTGAGGTGTCCTTACTATGGATACCCAATCAGGTACATTAAATGTAACTCCTGCAATTGTATCTGTTTTTGTTATTGCTACAAATTCCACACTATATAAAAAAGATTCCCGTATATCTAGTACCTACATCGCATTGTAGATAATACAGAATGACAGCACAAAAGCCTGCCAGTCCAAAATTGATGACTGGATTGTTATTTGTTTTGACCTGTCCATCTGTTTCGAGTATAGGTTAATCCTCCTCCGCTTTACTTCATGTGTTATTCAGTATTGATTTATTAACGTTTCCAAATATAGTTTTGATTTCCGAGAAAGGCAAATTGGCAACGGGTTTGTTTCCAGGAATTTCTCAATACTGTTAGGCTTGATTTATACCATTGGCATAATATGCTATTTCTCTATAGTCTACACCAATTACGTGACTTCAAACGTAGGTAATTAACAAAATGTCAACGGGAAATGTGGATAGATTTTCTACAACGTGGTTGATATTGCTGGGAAAACTAGCTGTTACAATGAATTCAGTATAGAAAATTAATCACAAAATTCCGAAAAAAATAGAAATTAGCAAAAAACGCCGGTTGCATTGATTATACTAAGCGCCACTCTTCCGTGAACCTAGCCACCTTAGACGGTACCTGAAGATCATAACATCCGATCTGATTAAATGAATTAAATATGATACTTAATTCATGTTTGTTGGAGTTTTCTAACTACATACATTATGGCTGTAAGATAGACCATTTCATTACGCTCCACTTTTTTGACTGTGCAAGTGTGCTTCAGTGCGATTTTATATAAGCGTGATACTTTCAAAATATTCTTTTGTTAAATAATTACTTTTGAATTACAGCAAACTAGAATGGGAACACAAAGGCAAGAAAATCATCAGCTCCACATTACCCCAACATTCGAGATACAAACGAACATATGCAACCACTTCTGATAATAGTAAGAACACAAGAAGAAAACGTAAGAAAAGACAGCTCTTTGAATCAGGAGCTGATGGTATACTGAATATAGCAAGAGTTGTCAAAGAAGATAGTGGAGATACTTATACCTGTATACTTTATAGTCCATCAGGAGAAATGGCTAAAAGGTAAGGACGACGTAAAAAGAGGAAAGTAATGTATTTGCCCAAACCTTACTTTTTAAATGTGCTCTGATTTTTTTCATGATAGTTGGGCCAAAATACCTACGTGTTTTTTCGTTTTCTAGTTCATGGCGTTAACATATTTTTATTTTTATATGTTAAAACCATGAACTAGAATAAGATTAGTTTTAATATTTTTATTATTTATTCACACTCTTCTTGTGAATGTAATTCTTACAAACTATGAGTCTTCTTAGAAATCTTCATTCTAACAGATTCGAAATTTTAGTTGTTATTTAAATCTTTTTACAATGTTTTTGTAGTACTCAAGTAAAGCATCATTGTATTCAATTGAAACCAATCTTTGCTTACACAAAACAGTCCTACTGACGATGTTGATCTTTGAATATTTCTCAGGTCATTTGAAATTCAAGTTGTGGAAGCACCAGAATTAGACGAACTTCGAGTTGGTACTGGACTCAAAGAAGGTCAGATAGTTCAAATTACGTGCAATATTGTTGGAGGCGATCCACCTATTTACTTCTCTTGGCTAAAGGATGGGAAAAAACTTCCTGCTACTTTGAAGGTAAGAAAATGATTACCGGATACAATGACACCTACTGCCAGCAAATGAATTATTTAACATAATAATGAGGAATTTCAAAACTTTCCCAAATCGCTAATAAAAATTATACATACATTGAAGGACCAAGTGTGTCCCCTTGAGTAACTCCATCATTAATTTCCAGATAACAGAAAGAAGTTCAGAGTTATTTAGCGTGTTGATAATCAAGCGAGTTTCTTTAGAACATTGCGGAAAATACACGTGCATAGCAACAAACCACGTTGGCAAAGTAAACCAGACTGCGGATCTTTTTATCAACGGTACGTATGCTATACGTAGTCAAAAGCTTAACGTAAATCGAAATATGGTCGTAAAAGTAAAATGTTAAAAAATCCTTTGACACTCAGTGCTTGACACATTTTCATTGATTAGCAAAATTGATTTAATCTAGAATTTACAAAAGTATTAAAACTAGTGACCCCACCTGGTTTTGCGTCATGTTTACAGCATTTAGTACATGCTTGTTGGACAGTTTATTGAACCCTTTGGCCGTTTATGGAACTAGAGTCTTCGAGAAAAGAGGAAATGGTTCCATACGAAGCTTTTCTTTTCCTTGTACGGCACTGGTTCCCATCAAGGCTTTTAAAATACTCTACATCTATCATCTAGTATAATCTACACAGATATAGTCATTAATTGAGTAAGAGGTCCAAATATAAATATAAAATGAATCTGCTCAATTGATTCTTTATTACAAAGTCGACCAAATCATAAAAAGTTTAGAAATGCAGACCATTACTTTTACAGACACCATATTTTATAAGCCACATTGTTTCACAGTCGCACCAAAATGGATAGAAGAACCAACAAACACATCGTTACTATTGGGACAACGAGGCGTGGTGTATTGCAATGCAAACGGTTACCCGACGCCACAGATACATTGGATGAAAAGGGATGGTACGTTGAAATATTTACGCGATCAATTATTGAATACTCTCTGGCTTTGGGTTCGGTTTGTCCCCAATGATATTGGAACACTGGAATTCGTGCTTCTGGATTTCAATATTTGGGTTGATGAATATTAAACTTTGTAAATCTCTATTACGAAATACTCGTTTTGCGAATCGAATCGATTTATGCATGTATTCTCAATAGGTTCTTTGTATTTTAGAGTGGGTTACAAAACATTGGTTTGAGTTTTGTTTTTATCGTGAGATGAGTAAAGTAAGATATTTCAAACGTCAAAATAATTTAAACTCCCTCAACCATAAATGTGCTCATAATATTTAAGAAATTTAAAATTACTAGTTCTGAATTCTGTATTATTCTTGACTATCAAAGATCCAATTTATACTAGCCAATTCAAGTAGGTGATTAATAGTTTCAAGTAGTGAAGTATTAGTCAACCGAATGTCTTAATTTTAGCATCATTAAAACCTGTTATCTTAGTTTCTAACACTACCATTAGAATATTTAACATACTATTTGTTTCCAATTTCCTAAGCTTCCCCACTGTTGCAAATTCCATGATTAATATTATCACCGTTTTTAAGTTCTAATACTTACCTAGTATTTTCTTTCATTTTTCTTAGCTACCCTAGGTATATGGCGTCCAGTCCTCGACTTAGCTGGTGGTGGTGTCATGAGCTATCCTAACGGTACTCTCATTATTGAGGTGGTATCATTGTCCGATGAAGGCATGTACGCGTGCAACGTTGAGAACGGAGTGGGGGATGCATTGAATAAGAATTTGTGGATCAGTGTTAATAGTAAGTATTTCAGTTTTTTTAAAAGAGTACCTAAATAGCATGTTCACATCACTAAGTAATGTGTAAGTTCTCATATAGCTCGACTTAAAATGACGAAGAGATTGATCTTGATGGTTTAAACCTCCTTCTTTTTGAATTCGGTTAAAAATCTAACAATCAGGCGAAAATTACAACTGCAGTAGCTTGTTTTACTTGTTCTGGCAATGTAATCTTTAAATGACCTTAAAAATTATTTTGCTCATTAGCAACCTATTGGTGGCTTTACATGGAATTACTTTTCGGTTGATTCAGTTTCAATTCGAGTTGACCGCAAATAGTCACTTACGGTCAACTCGAATTTTTATCTAGACAAATCGACCCGTGTAACGTCCCATAGTAGTTACTGGCAGCGGCAGGTCTATCAAAAACACGTCCTCGAAGCGTTAAAATAAGATTGCTTTTTGGTCGTTGCTATCACAGGTAATCTAATTGTGGTAAAAAAAACTGAAGATCAATTCATTCGTAGGCAATATCATGTTTTTATATAGGGTTGACAAAATGTGCGTGCTTTAATATTTGGTCAATCAATCAAGTTGATCGATTAGTAGATACAGTATGCGCGGGTTGAAATATGAGACGTGTTTACTGTTCTCCTATTTCATAAGTTATTACGATGTTATGAGCCTGATTTACTAGCAATTTGTTTTGATAAAAGTACGTTATGCAGTGGCTTTATCGGGCATGCGGGCGGCGAGTAATGGGCGACACGCTGTCCGACCATGGACCATGCTCAGGTCGACGGCGCGTTGTGTCCCACGAGCGCCTCAAAGAGTGTCAGCATTATGACGGGGCCCGTCTACAGAGGGCCAAAGCCTGCTGGGTCTAAAGGGCTATTGAAAGACACCGTGGATTTTAGTTAGTACGAGTCTGACAGTCCTTCCCGCCCTGCTTGGGTTCCAGGACTCATTTGATGATTTTACCACGCTAAAAAAAAGCAATGGCTTCATACGCCACAACTTAAAAATATCCCATGAAAAGATAAAATCGGGATATAACTACACTATGAACTATATGCATACCCAATTTCATCCAAATCCGTTCAGTAGTTTTTGTGTCAAATAGTAACAAACATCCATCCATCCGTCCAAACAAACTTTCACGTTTTTATTATTAGTAGGATTTATCTATTCTCCTTTGACGGGCTATTAGTTGAATAGCCATTAGTTGAATAACTTTGATAAAACAAGTAACACGACTTTGTCATCGATATCGACCTCAGCTTTAACTTAGATTTCGACTTCGACTACTACGACTTTGAATTTCAACCAATAGACGCATAGACCATAAGAGTTGATACCTTGTGCTGGCTCACTCTATCACAACGCGCATTAATTTATTAAATGTGTATAAAATAGATAAACAATATGAAATAATCTGCTAACCGCGTTCAGTTTTGTATATTTAATTTGCCCCAATTACAAAAAAAATAATAATCGGTATACTTTACCCTAATATTCCTCAAAAAGTTAAAAATAATTTTAATTATGCAACAGAGTAATTAAAATAATAATTACCTAATGCTTTCTATATTTTTCTCAATATCAATTTGTTGCTTTGAGCCTCTTCATTTATGATTTTCGCAATTAGGTTTTGGACTTTCATGACGCCATCGCTAAAACCATCTGAAGGAGTTTGCTAACAAGCATTGATTAAGTACTGGCCATTTAAAAATGTGACGCTGTCACTCAACAATAACTGTTTGTCGTAATGTGAATATTATATTTTCTTCTCATATTAATTAAACTGTTTTACAACGTTTCTTTCTTTATTTCACTGCGCGGATCACTGTATGAGCTACAGGAACATACTCCCACAGGTTATGGGATTAGCACCGAAAAGAATTTGTACAACTTTGAGAAGAAAAGTGTAGAAAAATCTCTACAATAATGACTACGAAAACCTTTGGCACAGGCGATAGCGCGCAGCAATCGTCATCTAGTTCGGGTGGATTACCGTCGATAGAGCGACTAGATGGTAGTTCAAATTATGCCAACTGGAAGTTTGACATGGAGTGCGTGTTAGTTCATGACGAGCTATGGAACTACATCAAGGCCGAACCAGACGTAGCAGACGCGAACGCTGTGAAGAAAGATCAAAAGGCAAGAGCGAAGATTTGTCTTATGATCAACCAAAGTTGCAAGGTCCATGTGAAGAGTGCTAAAACGGCAAAACAAGCTTGGGACGCCCTGAGGTCAGCGTATGAAGACAAGGGAATCAATAATAAGTGCAGATTATTATCCCGCCCTGTAAGCATAAAACTAGAGCAGTTTACCTCAGTGCCCGAGTACGTGACAGAGGTCATGAATGTATCCCAACAACTGAACGACCTTGGCAAAGAGATCGATGACGAGTTATTAGCCACCTTGATGCTACAGGGGCTGACGGAAGAGTTCATGCCCATGAAACTAGCCCTGGAGAACACAACAACTACACTTACCACAGACTATGTGAAGACTAAACTGCTTCAGTTGACTACATACCGAGGTAATAGTGAGTCAAACCAGAGTGAAGCAGCCCTTACCTCCAGATCCAAGAGAGTACCAAATAAAACACGGCAGAAAAGTGGACCACCATCTCAGAAGACCACGAAATGCTTCATTTGTGATTCTACGCTGCACAAAGCACGAGAATGTCCGGATAATCCTGTCAAGAAGGCGACGGCGCACTCTACGATGCACACAGAAGTGCATACAGCGGTGGACACTGTGGACGATGGAGCGCTGCACAGTGCCATGGCGACGTCTACCTCCTCGAGCAGATATGAGTTCATCGTGGATACGGGAGCATCAGATCACATGACGTATAATAAGGAGTGGTTGAGGAACTATGTAAAGCATGATAAGATAGAGATTTCATGTGCGGATGGCGGTAAAGTATATGGTATAGGAAAAGGAGATGTGGTAAGTAAAAATGGAAAGAATGTGTGTGTAGCAGGAGCTATGTATGTACCTGACCTGTCAGTGAACTTACTGAGCGTGAGTACATTGGTGAAGAGAGGTAGGGTAGTAGTATTTTCAAAGGCTGGTTGTGAGATATATGACTCGGATGATTGCGTAGTGAAAGGCAGAGTGACTGTAAGGTGTATGGAAGAGAGAGGTATTTATAAACTTAAACACTATCCACAGTGCACGGCGCCGGCGGCGGCGCTGGCCCTTGAACTACACAAAGATGAGTCACTGGAGTTGTGGCATCGGAGGATGGGCCACCTAGGAGTACGCAATCTAAAGCTAATGAGAGATAAGTTAGCAAACGGGGTAAGTTTCCCAGATTCTAATAATAAGTTGGAATGCGTTGCTTGTCTATTAGGCAAACAGACTAGGCAGCCCTTTCCAAAGAAGAAGGCTTCTAGAGCCAAGGATGTACTGGAGCTCGTACATTCTGATATCTGTGGGCCTATGAGTGTTGAATCGTTTACAGGTTTTAAATACTTTATGACACTCATTGATGATAAAACGCGGAAGACTTTCATGTATGCACTCAGAAGAAAGAGTGAGGCCGTAGAGAAAATTAAAGAGTTTAAGGTTCTCGTAGAGACACAGACCGGCAAGAAACTGAAAGCAATCCGTACAGATAACGGGAAAGAGTATGTCAATAAGGAGATGAAACAATTCACCAAAGAGAATGGTGTTGTACACCAACTAACCGTTGAGTATTCTCCTCAGATGAACCCATGCGCAGAGAGAGCAAACAGGACAATTTGCGAGAAAAGCAGGAGTATGTTACAGGAAGCAGGCTTGGATGAGCGCTTCTGGGCGGAGGCCGTCAGACATGCAGTTTATTTGAAGAATCGCTCACCAACGATCGCTGTCCAAAACATGACACCAGAAGAAGCCTGGACTGGCAAGAAAACAGATGTAAGCCACATAAAAGTGTTTGGATGTAAGGCGTACATGCATATTCCTGACCAGAAACGCAAGAAATGGGATCCTAAGAGTAAGGAGCTTATTCATGTAGGATATGAAGAGAATACGAAGGCGTATAGACTAGTTGACCCCGTTACACACAATGTGCACAGAGCGCGTGACGTTGTATTTTTTGAAAATACTCCAGCTGGCAACCAAGGCAATAAATCTCGGCCTTCATTAGTGGTGCCAGTAGCGGACGTACTCAGTGGTGAGGCACCACCTGCGCAGCCCAGTACTGAAGTAGAACCGGCGCGTCAAGGAGGAGGTGGTGGAGGAGATAGAAGCTCTCTCCAGTCTGAGGATGAGGAGTACACCTCAGCAGACGAGGTAGAAATCTCAGTAGTAGATACTCCCGATACAGCCGTTTCGGAGGAGAATAGAGCAAGAGCAACTGAGGAAGCGACTGATCGGAGGTATCCTGTACGAAACAGGACGCCGAGAGAGATTCCGGGTGCAGTTCTATATCACGTAGACAGTGATCCTATACAACTAGACGACACTATATCAGTGAAGGACGCACTAACAGGGAAAGATAAAATGCAGTGGCAGAAGGCAATTAAGGAAGAGCTAGACGCCCTTAAGAAGAATAAGACGTGGGAGCTAGTGAAACGGGAATCTGGACAGAATGTGATTGACTCTAAATGGATTCTCAAGATAAAGTCTGAAGCTGGAAATAAACAAAGATTCAAGGCAAGACTTGTAGCGAGAGGATTCAAACAGAGAGAAGGAATCGATTATTCAGACACCTACTCACCAGTGATACGGCACAGCTCGCTACGTTTATGTTTGGCCTTAGCCGCAGAGAAGAAACTGCATATTGATCAAATGGACGTGAAGACTGCTTTTCTTAATGGATACATAAAGGAAAAAGTATACATGAAGCAACCAGAGGGGTGCGAAGAGAAGGGAAAAGAAGATCATGTCTGTCTTTTAAAGAGGTCTTTGTATGGTCTAAAGCAGGCGCCACGAGCATGGAACGAGAGGTTGGATTCAGCTTTGAAGACAATGAAATTCCAACAACTGGAAAATGAACCATGTGTCTATGTTAGAAAAAGCCAACACAGATTCATCATACTGGCCGTGTATGTTGATGACATCCTGATATTCTGGAACAACAAGAGTGAAATGTTACAGATAAAGAAAGAATTGGTGGATACGTTCGAGATGAGAGATCTCGGCAAAGCGGAACTGTTTTTAGGAATGCGACTTAGACAGTCGGATGATTCAGTTATGTTGGACCAAGAAGGATATTTAGAGAAAGTATTGAAAAAGTTCAACATGGAGAACTGCAAACAAGTAGCTACTCCACTGGTCCCTGGGTTAAGACTGAGTAAACCAGAAGGAACAAACTATGAGTCACCTAAAAATATTCCCTACCGCGAATTGTTAGGTTCGATCATGTACTTAGCAGTATGTACAAGGCCTGACATTGCATATGCCACAAGTTACTTGAGTCAGTTCAACAGCTGTTACGGAGAAGTACACTGGCAAGCAGCTAAGCGAGTGCTGCGGTACTTAAAGGGTACCAAGAGTCTTGGACTTCACTTCAAACGACGTGAGCAAGATCTTGAAGCTTTTGTCGATGCAGATCATGGAGGTGATATCACCGACAGAAAGTCTTATTCGGGATATGTATTCAAATTCGGCTCTGCATCTGTTAATTGGGAAAGCAGAAAACAAACTGTTGTAGCTTTGTCTAGCGCCGAAGCCGAATACATAAGTTTATCCAACGCTGCAAGAGAAGCAACGTTTCTAAGGAGATTTTTTGAAGAGCTTACTGGTCTTCAGAAAACAATCGTGTTTAGCTGTGATAGTCAGTCAGCTATGGCGATAGCTAAAAACTGTTCACACCACAAACAAACGAAACACATTGATCTCAGAGTACACTTTGTCAGAGAAGCCGTACAGAACAACACCATAGATCTGAAGTATGTAGAGACCGAGTCTATGATTGCAGATGTGATGACTAAACCCTTAACGAAAGGAAAGTTGGAGTTCTGTGTAAGAGGTATGGGGATGGGTCCTGTTGTGTGAGTTTGATGTGTAAGAGTGAGATTAATGTTAGATGTGCTGGTAGGTTAAGAGGTGCCGGTAACAATGCCTGTTAAGGAGGAGTGAAGGAGTTTGCTAACAAGCATTGATTAAGTACTGGCCATTTAAAAATGTGACGCTGTCACTCAACAATAACTGTTTGTCGTAATGTGAATATTATATTTTCTTCTCATATTAATTAAACTGTTTTACAACGTTTCTTTCTTTATTTCACTGCGCGGATCACTGTATGAGCTACAGGAACATACTCCCACACCATCTAAGCCCAGCCCATCAAATTATGACTTGGTGGCTTGTTATTCGCTTAAAAGATTTTCACAATAAATAAACCCACTAATTATTTCTAGAGCCGGTGCACTTCGAGTCAGTCGGCGCCAACCTGACAACCAAGATGGGTCTACCGGTAACCTTGACCTGCCGACCTTTAGGAGACAACCCTATCAGAGTCAAATGGTCACTTGATGGAAAACCGGTTGATTTTACATCATCAAGGTAATTTTTAGGGTTCCGTAGTCAACAAGGAACCCTTATAGTTTCGCCATGTCCGTCCGTCCGTCCGTCCGTCCGTCCGTCTGTCCGCAGCTTAGCTCAGAGACGCCCAGTACTAGAAAGCTGTAATTTGGTGTAAATATACGGATTTGTTGTGCCGAAAAAGTGGTAAAATAAAATCTCGTAAAATTTTTTTTTTTAGGTTACCTCCTGTACACGTAAAGTGGGGACGTTTTTTTTTTCTCGCGTACCCCTTAGTGTGGGGTATCATTAAATAGGTCTTTAAAAAATATTGATAGTTTTCATTAACAATTTTTTGATAAAAAGATTCGTTTGTGGAATATTAAGCTTTAAAGTGCAAATTTTTGCTCGACTCGAGTGTCCCCCCCCTCTACCAGCTAAACGGTTATGTTTGGGGGTGTGAAAAAATTCAGAATAGTAGCATATATAACGAAGTTTAAAAGAAAATTATCATGACTAAGTAGGCTTTACAAGTTTACGAGTAATAGTCGACCAACTTATAAAACGTACTTGGATAACATATTTTCCTAAACAAAATGTATCGGAGAACATCTGCTTCAACTGCAAATGTAAGTTTGTCAACTTTATTTTTACAGCAATAATAGGTGGGTATGTTTTGGGGATTAGTAGGTTTTTATTGTCAACTGTTTTTAACTAAATTCAAAAAAAGGATGAGGTTCTCAATTCGTCGTAATCTTTTTTTTTAATGTATTTTCCCCGAGTTCTCAAAGACGCCTGGACCGATTATGAAAATTCTTCTTTTTAAAATTAAATTCAGCGAATCAGTTTAGTTAGTTCGCATAAGTATTTTGACGGGCAACTACGGAACCCTACACTGTGCGTGGCCCGACACGCACTTGGCCGGTTTTTTTACTTTATTGTTTGTAAAATAAGGCATATTTTGTGATTTTTTTAAAGCTTAACCGCCAATGTACTGCAGCACATTCGAAAATTAACCTTCTGTTGTTGTGATTATCTTGAAAGTCTTTTACAGAAAAATGTAAAATTGGGTTGGTTTAATGTGCTGGAGTCTAATACTGAATTTGTATAAGAAAAATCGTGTTGATAACTCTGCATTTGATGTTTGGACCATGAGCGCCATCTAACGCTTTTTAGTAGAACTAAACACAGCATCATGTCCCTGTCCAACGAACTGAATTGAGTCTCGTCGTTTTGTTTTGAAACCAAGGAAAACTCTTCAAGCAATTTCCCACTGCAAAGCTTGTAACTCTAGTAGCATATTCGTTCCAAAGATGGCGCTGAATTTTAAAAAAAAGAACAGTCAACTTCGGGTCGGTAAAAAAAAAGAATTTATGGTATTTTACACTTTAAAAAGATTCTTTTGTCCGTACAGACGTCCACTCATTTAACGGCCACGGTATCTAGTGATTTGCTGTGCGTATTCGCAAATGCTAAAAGCTACAACAACTTTAATTACATGTACCTACCTAGCCGCAGACTGATCGCATTTTGTCGCAGAGATGTAGTTACTTTTTCTATAGAACGCTAATCGTCACAGTGCTGTTTTATATAATCGAAACTCTTACAAATGTTTTTGATCCGCTTTTGTTTGAAGACTGCATTCTTCTTTTGTTTCTCATTTCAGGCTCACAATATCAGAAACTATGACACATAACGGTCTGAACAGTGTGATCAACATCAACTACGTTGAAAGCAGAGATGGTGGGACTTACGAGTGCCGTGCCAGCAATCCTTATGGAGTAGCTGCTTATAATGTGCATTTAGATATTCTTGGTGAGTGAGAACTTTGCCTTATTTATTGATAGCTGTTTGGGGCAGTAGTTATCGAGTGGTATCCGTCCTGATTCGAAATTATTTTACTACCCGCTACTGCTATCAGAATGTTAAAGGAAAACATCGTAAGGAAATCGGCATGTCCTAGAACCAAACATTCAAAGACATGTGACATCAACCAACCCGCAACGCCTTGGCCCGCGTGGTTGTTACCTTAACTTAAATTGACATAGTAGATAAGACGCTTTAAAAATTCACAATTACTGTGGATTTAAAAAGCGTCGTTAATACGTCACGCTTTGGCATAACTTTGAAGAAAGTTTTTAGGCCACGAGCCGGGACTCCCGAGAATCGATGCGATGATTTTGATGACGTTTTTCACTAGAGCTCTCTTCAGATTAATCTGTGTACTGTGTAAGAATATCAATATAACACAGAGTGTAACTCTTACAGAACCACCAACACCTCCCCTAGACTTGCAAGTGGACTCAGTGACCAGCAACTCAGTGAAGCTATCCTGGAGAGACACTATCAGCACCCACGTTCAGTACTACACGATGCAGTACACTACGAACGATTTTATGATGTGGGACAGCGCTAAGAGTATCAATATTACCAGGTAAGAAAATTGGAAACTTTGTGGATGATTGTGTCAGAAGTTTCTTTTGGAACGAAGTTCCTTATCGCGCGTTGCGAAAGGCTAGACGGAAAAAATTAAGACGAAAAGTTGTAACGACACTTTTTGCTAAGGTTGCCGGGACGCGCGGCGGCTGCTCGTCCTTTACCACGCCCCGCACCCCGCGCCTGCACCCCTCACCCAACCCCCGTACCACGTGACTCTTGTCGCATTGCGGCGTGCGCATGTTTCTCTGTCTGTCTCTCCCTCTCTCTTATAGAAAGCAAACTAGATATTTTCGTTTCGTCTTTCTATTTCACATTGAAATGTGTGGTGTCGCGACGATTATTTTTGTTGAGTGTATATACAGTAACTTTGTTTCATCCGGGTGTCCCTTGTTTAATTTAAAATAGGTTTTTGGAGCCAAGAGGTCAACGGTGCGTAGTGTATCACGCGCGCCTCAAGCAGCTGTCAACAAACTGATGACCCTTGGTGCCAAATGCCTATCAGGATCTCGAGATTGTCTCAGCAGGATTCTGTAGCCTTCGAACGCAAAGGGCAACCGAAGGAGCACGATAGAATTTTTAGTCAATAAGAGTCTGACAGTCTCTTTCGCTCTCTCTACCCAGGGCGAGAGCATTCAATCGGTGATTTTACCATCACAAAAAAAGCAAAATGATAGTGTCATTCTATCAATTAGAGTTCGGAGTTTACAGAAAATTTAATAAACAAACCTTCTGTAAATATTTCAGGCAAGACAATGATGTTCGTCAAAACATAGAACTGAGAGACCTACAGCCAGCCATGGACTACAGAGTGAGGATCGCTTCAGGCAACCAAGTGGACCTCAGTCCATACACACAACCAGTACATTTTAGTACTCAACAAGAAGGTAATTAAGAAAGCTGTTTGAATTAGGTATCTGTAAAGTGTCAGAATTATGCGTAACGTTTGGAAATCCGGCGTCTAAATTTGA
The DNA here is from genome assembly GCA_954870645.1 of Agrotis clavis. NCBI lineage: Eukaryota > Metazoa > Arthropoda > Insecta > Lepidoptera > Noctuidae > Agrotis > Agrotis clavis. Next base: position 15,066,784 of record OX940941.1, read on the forward strand.
AATTACGTTTGCTTAAGCTCAATTTGGGCTGATTAACTGGAGAAGGAAAAACACAGAAAAAAATTGAATATAATTATGGGGAGAGGCTTTTGCACAGTAGACGGATAAAACTATAATAAGCTTGTTAAAAGAGAACGAATCTATGGACACGGAGTAGGCAGGCCTCCCACTTAGTGGACCGACGACATCATGAGAGTTACAGGCAACCAATGGACGTCTTGCATCTATTGGTTGCCCACGACTCTTACGATTGCCGTTCAGCGTGGTGGTCGTCTTTCAGCTGATGATGATGTTATAAATACGTACACTCTTAACAGTTAAGTAGTTCAGTACGGCACGATCCAATGAAAACAAAACAAATTGAAAAGAAGAAAATGGTCTAACTCATTGATTTATAATTTACAGCCCCATCATCAACACCACTTGGAGTACAAGTTCAACAGACAGACAACCCTGGAGAACTAGTAGTTTCATGGCTCCCGCCGCCCAGAGAGAGCCATAATGGACAACTACAAGGATACCATGTGAAGGCTGTGCCCAGGATTAGTGGAGATCCAGGTAAAAAGGATGGCTGTTAAAAATATTAACTGATAAATCATCTTAACTTACTCTTCTTCTTAGTACATTGGTGTCGGCTTAATGTCTAACCGAATAAAGTTGAATTTCAGAAACTTTTTTTTTAATCTATTTTCCGAAAACAAAATTCGGCCTGCGTCTTTCAGTATGAATACTCATCGATTGAAAAAGCCTAGTTACGATGTCGCAGTCCAGCTCGGCAAGGTCGACATTGGCTTTTAACTTTACCGGCTTTATTACAAAACGTGGTTTAACTTAGACCAAGCTTTAAATCAAAAACCGGCCAAGTGCGTGTCGGGCCACGCACAGTGTAGGGTACCGTAGTTGCCCATCAAAATACTTATGCGAACTAACTAAACTGATTCGCTGAATTTAATTTTAATTTAATTTAGGTACGTACATTAACATTTATTAGGAAACGAAGAATTTTCAAAATCGGTCCAGGCGTCTTTGAGAAATCGGGGAAAATACTTATGAAAAAAGATTACGACGAACCTCCTCCTTTTTTTGAAGTTAGTTAAAATAGTTGAAAATAAAAACCTACCTATCCCCAAAACATACCCACCTATTATAGCTGTAAATATAAAGTTGAGAAACTTACTTTTGCAGTTGAAGAATATGTTCTCCGATACATTTTGTTTAGGAAAATATGTTATCCAAGTACGTTTTATAAGTTGGTCGACTATTACTCGTAAACTTGTAAAGCCTATTTAGTCATGATAATTTTCTTTTAAACTTCGTTATATATACTACTATTGTAAATTTTGTCACACCCCCAAACATAACCGTTTAGCTGGTAGAGGGGGGGGACACTCGAGTCGAGCAAAAATTAGCACTTTAAAGCTTAATATTTCACAAACGAATCTTTTTATCAAAAAATTGTTAATGAAAACTATCAATATTTTTTAAAGACCTATTTAATGATACCCCACACTAAGGGGTACGCGAGAAAAAAAAAACCATCCCCCACTTCACGTGTACAGGAGGTACCCTAAAAAAAAATATTTTTCGAGATTTTATTTTACCACTTTTTCGGCGCAACAAATCCGTATATTCACACCAAATTACAGCTTTCTAGTACTGGGCGTCTCTGAGCTAAGCTGCGGACAGACGGACGGACGGACGGACGGACGGACATGGCGAAACTATAAGGGTTCCTTGTTGACTACGGAACCCTAAAAATCAATTTTTGAATTTCGAACTTTATTCCAACTGCTATAAAATTCTAAAATGCACATTGACAACTTAGACCGGGATCTAAACTCGGTTTTTGTATTATAATAACTTTACGACAGTAGAAATAAAGTTCGAAATTCAAAAATTCATTTTTGATTTAAAGCTTGGTCTAAGTTAAACCACGTTTTGTAATAAAGCCGTAAGGGTTTGTTTTCTATTTGCAGTTCCTAATGACACTCAAACTAAGATGGTAAAAGTGATGTCTAGAAAGGGGAAACAAGAAACGACGCTCAGTGGATTGCTCAAAAATATGAGGTGAGAATTACATTTATAATTCAGTTTGACTACTTTCTCAAAATAACTGCACCACTTACCCACAGTAAGCGTTTTGCCAATACTTTTATTGTGCGCACAGTGAGTGAGTCCTTCCACCCAGGGCAGGACGGGTACTGACATATTTGTTCTAACTTAAATCCATGGTGTCTTTCAATAGCTTTACGTTCCGGGGCCACAGTTACTCGATAGTCCCGGCAGGTTTTGGCCCTCTAAGGCTTGGTAACAGCTCTTTGAAACGCGCTATGGACCCGGGCATGGTACATGGTCGGATAGCGAGCGCCCACAGCTAAGGGTGGAAAAAGGTTACTTCCAGGCAAGCGTGCTTCATCTTCGCGCTTATCATCAGGCGAGATATTGGTGAAACGTGAGGCTATAGTTAAATAAAGAATGGAATTTTTCAGATACGCTGTTTCTGTGAGTGCTTTCAATTCTGCTGGCAATGGGCCTTTTTCCTTGCCGGTCTACCAAACTACGAGAGAAGGAGGTAAGACTTAACTCTATAGGACAAATTAAAGAATTTTTACTAAATCGTCACATAGTGAGATTTGACAATAGACCATAGAAACGTAAGTTTATTGAAACCTACCTGTAACTTGGGTGTTGGTAAAATTTGAATACAGAAACAGGCCAAATTTAGGTAGCTAGGTAGCATCATCAGCATAATTAATGTTTCAATCTGGAACACAGGCTTCCTCTTTGTGATAGAGAGTGGGCCATAATCCAACCCACGAGCCCATTGTGAGTTGGTAGATGACACATTTATTTTCGAATTTTTAATTTAAGGTCACACCGGATTTCTCTCGATGTTTTCCTTCACCGTTTTAAGAGCAGTGGTGATGAAATAGATTACACAAAGTAGCGCACCAGGCTGTTTCGGTACTCACCACCTACAGCTAGTAAGTCGGGGCCTATACCATTTGGGCCACCACTGCTCACACAAACGGTAGTATAATCCATATATCTGGGGGCACGGCAGTGCCCCGCCAAGTCTCGAGCAAAAGAGCACGGCCGTACCATCTTTTCTCGAAGCGATTCGCGGCTGTTTCGCCCCCCCTATAACTTCGACGTGGACAAAGCTAGGAGTTTAGGTTTTCGGTGAATAATAGTAGGCATTAGAAAAAGCTTAAGTTCGAAATTACATGCCAATTGAATGAATAGTTTAGGAGTTACGGTCGATCAAAGTTACACCATTTTGTCACTCACTCACTGACCGATCATCAAAAATCTAAGGTACTTCTAGCAGACTTAGAAACTTCAAATTTTGCACCAAGATAGGTCATTAGCCACATATAAAGGAAAAATTATAAAAACATTAAAAAATAATATACCTTAAAAAACAATTTTATATTTGCGGTTTGGCAAGAACATTGTGTATGGATTTTGACTGCATTGTTAACTTTGTTCGTTGTTTAAGTTAGTATTCAATTGGATGAATACATACATAGAATAGAAAGGAATAATATAAATGTAATACATAGACTATAATTAATATAAATTAATACATAAAGTTCATAATTCATTAAATTAATAAAGCTAAAACTCCATTGTATTGCGATAAATATTGTATGCGCGCTCGATAGATGGCGTTGTACCTTACCTAGTTAGTTAAACACTAATCCAAGAGATGGCGCTACGCTACCGAAAAGCGTAAACGAGGAATAGAGAATTTCAACTTGCAGGTGTGGGTTGCAATAGCCTAGTTGGTTAAGGCGTCTGGAGTACCTATCCAGAAGACGCGGGTTCGAATCCCACTTGCAACTTGAAATTTTTCTTTCCTCAAAAAAATCATCTTTACGATGCGCGTCGCATGCGTTAATGCGTTTAAAATAATTAATAAGTATGGTAGTTGCTATCTCATTATACAACATTGATTTGGCTGTAATGTCAACGTGTTGGGTGGAAGTTAGTTAAACACTAATCCAAGAAATGGCGCTACGCTACCGAAAAGCGTAAACGAGGAATAGAGAATTTCAACTTGCAGGTGTGGGTTGCAATAGCCTAGTTGGTTAAGGCGTCTGGAGTACCTATCCAGAAGACGCGGGTTCGAATCCCACTTGCAACTTGAAATTTTTCTTTCCTCAAAAAATCATCTTTACGATGCGCGTCGCATGCGTTAATGCGTTTAAAATAATTAATAGATTTATTATTGTTACTGAAACAGTTATTTAGGAAAATAGTTTATTAATATAACATAGACATAGTTACATATCTAGTTGTTTACGTGTTATTTAGTTTAGTTATATTTTTAGTTTGTAAGTTAGCAGATATATATTTATTTAGTTATTTGTTAGTTAGTTTAGTTTTATTTAGTTTGTTAGATAGAGAATGGGTCCTAAGCAAAAAAGTAGCAGAAGTCCAAGAAATTATGAGGTCACCTAAAAAAAAGAAAGAAATACACTTACAAAAAATAAATGAGATCCCACCAAAAACATTAAATGTAAAAAATGCCAAGTCTCTCGATGCAGTCTTTCCATCGTAAAAAGTTTTGAGATCTCACAGAAGCCAAGTCCTATTCAAATTATTTTGTAGTTATAAATCAACATTTAGTAATTATATCAATAGTTTTCTTTATATTATAACTATAGTGACTTGGCAATGAGCACAAATTAACTTGCTGCCTGGAATTATGTGCAAATGTTACTGACGAGACCTGTGATCAGATTATTTGTTATGTGTGAATCATGATGGTCACTACCGACTACATGTTCCAATACAATAATTAAGAATACCTTACGGGCCATCGCTTTATGAAAGTAAATGATGAATGTTAAGAGAATATATAAAGTAAAAGAGAATGTTTACGCATGCGGTGTGTGTAACCTCCAAATATGCCTTTTTATTTGTTTTTACTTGTGCTCATTGCCAAGTCACTATAGTTATAATATAAAGAAAACTATTGATATAATTACTAAATGTTGATTTATAACTACAAAATAATTTGAATAGGACTTGGCTTCTGTGAGATCTCAAAACTTTTTACGATGGAAATACTGCATCGAGAGACTTGGCATTTTTTACATTTAATGTTTTTGGTGGGATCTGTTTTACCTGCACGACCAGTACCGACTCATACCGACCTGTCTGTACCGACAACCTTCTTCTTTATAAAAGTACTCAAAATCGGGGAATGCAGGGCTCTGACTACTGAAATAACATGACTCAAATCATAGAACAGACTATTAAAATTTGAATGTTGATTTCAGCTCCCGAACTACCACCATCAGGCGTGGAGTGTAGAGGAGTCTCATCGTCTTCTCTGAGAGTTGCATGGCAACCTATCACGTCACATGGGACATCACTGCTCGGATACTCCGTTTATTATAGTACTGAAGGTAAACAAATCAGTTATGTGCTGCTAGTTCAGAATCATCATTTTAGCCCTGGATCACCCACAACTTGATATAGGCTTCCCGATTTCTTTTTCCTATTATTTTACAAAAATAAATTAAAGTAACCCCAATAGAGGACAAGCTGACCTTTGAACTGGCGATATCAAGTGCGTGTTCGACTCGAGAACTCCGAAAGAAAACGATTATCCTGTAGTTTCCAGAAAGCACTTGACTGGTGGCAGCCAGCTCTTAAGATTGGTCTTGGTCTATTCGGAAAATAGCGTACAGGATTGTCCAGCTTAGATAAAATAATATAGACACAATATTATAAGCCAATAACTCCACTCATTTCTTTAAATTACAGACGGACCGTGGCAGAACATAAGCTCCCCACACACGGAGCTGTACCTTCAAGCTCTTCTGAAGTACACCAACTATACCGTGAAAGTCGCAGGATTCTCAAACTATGGGCTGGGGCCTTTCTCTTACCCCATCGTTTGTACTACGTTGCAGGATGGTAAGTAAAACACTAAGTTACTTTTGAAACCAAAATGACATCTGCATCGTAATTATGTTATTAAAGCTTCAACTTTTTCCCGCAAAAAGCAAAACCAAAATAGGTGCTATTTGTGTGTGATATATTATCAATAAAATAAATATTAAAAAAAAACAAAAAACCCGACTGCGTAAAAAAACTAAAAAGAAAGAAACAAGCCCAGTAGTTTAGAATTCACTCATTCACACTCACAGTCGGGGCCCATTCAAATTATACCAATCAAATCTTCCCAAGGGGCCCCGACTGTGAGTGTAAATGAGTGAATTCTAAACTACTAGGCTTGTTTCTTTCTTTTTAGTTTTTTTATGCAGTCGGGTTTTTTGTTTTTTTAAATATTTATTTTATTTTACTATTTTTAGTTTTTGTTAGCATTTATCAGTCCAAATTAAATTGAAACATATAGGTTATGCATATTTTGGTAAACCATTTTTAAAATCCTTTAATTTGATACCCCACTTGATAGAATGTGAGAGATTTTAAAAAAATATTTTTAGTTCGGAACCCTTTGCACACGAGTTCGACTCGCACTTGGCCAGTTTTATGTACCCAGTGACACTCTCACGTTTAAGACGAATCTAACGACACCTCTCAAGTTAAAATCCATCAAGCCGTTTAGGCTGCAGAGCAACACACAGAAACATACATACATCATACATACATACATACATACACTCGAAAAACATAACCCTCCAGGCGCAGTCGGGTAAAAATTAATAACGATGAATGCTTTTAACCCAAGAATGGTTCTTAATATTTTACAAAATACTGTATTATTTGGGAAATAAAAGTTAATAATAAGTTCATCTGCCAACACTTCCCAACTATGTTGGGGTCGACTTCCAGTCGAATCGGATGAAAGCTTCTAAATAATACTCGTAGTCACAATTGTCAAAGATCTAAAAATGACAGCCGAGACAAACAACACGCTTTCCGAGACACGGAGAGAACACGCTGAGATAGATGGTCATCCATCCGTAGAATTCGGCTTTGTGTGAATCTTAGGAATTAAATTTTTTGATTACAGTGCCCGGTCCACCATCAGCGATAAAAGTACTAGTATCATCACCGACTTCTCTTCTCGTCAGTTGGAAGAGACCAGAGCAAGCGAATGGGGATATCTCACATTATACCGTTTACGTGAAGCCAGTTTCTAGGTAAGTATTTGGTCATAACATTATCGAAACATGTGACTTACGTTTGGATATTTTAGGGAGGATACCATTGACCTGCTACCTGCCTAATCTGCTGGATGTTTTGACGGTTTTTTTTTTAATAAATAAGCACTTTCTTGATCAATATGGGTCAGTACTGGTCATGCAGGCAAAATAGATTAATGTTTATCTTATGAGCTCGCAGATTAATTGCTTGTCGGTTTCTTTATACAAGTATTGCCTTGCACCGATCAGTACCGATTCGTACTTATCTTCATCATCATCATCATCATCATCATCAGCCGGAAGACGTCCACTGCTGAACATAGGCCTCCCCCTTAGACCGCCACGCCGAACGACAATTCGCCACTTGCATCCATCCGTTGCGTACTTATCTATCTGTATAGAAAACGTGATTTTAACAATGTATAAGTCTCAAAGATTAATACGAGTAATAAATGTATGAACTTCAGCGTTTCGACGACTTAGATCTGTAGTGGCTATATTAGCTGCTTAGAACATTCGATGGCGTTCGATGACGTCAAATTTATCTTTCCCATAAATAAAGAAGTATTCTTAATTATATTTTTCAGCACGAGTTCACCACAGAGCTACAGAGTGGAAGCAACTCTAGAGACACCTCTACGACACCTAACATTTTCAGTATCAGGTCTATCTACTGGTAGACAATATGAAGTATTTGTGAGGGCCCATACAGCAGTAGGCGAAGGTACTCCGAGTAACAGGGTGCATATAGATTTAACTTCTAAAGGTAAGTTGTTATATTTATTTTAGACTTTTTTTACCAGAGTTGACAAACTAGCATACGACCCGCCTGATAAATAGCAGTCTTCGTAATTTATGGACTCTTTCAACGCCACAGGTAGTGCATGCGCGTTTCCGACCTTGTAACTTTTTGCTATTTTAAGATATTGAAGAAAATAGAAAGACGTGACTCGCCTACAGTTAAAAGAACAATAGTTCTGGTGTAATGTCTTTGGGCCGTGTGTTGAGACCCGTAGAGGGGGACCTCTACGTCGACTAACGCTGGAAATTATTAACCTAGCTTGGTTGGAGCTTTGCCTGTAACTAATCAACGACTGTATTTGCCTGTCCGAGTCTTCATGATGTCCAATCAGAAGCAGCCGTCATAAACAAATGAACGGAATTTGGATTGAGAATGAGTTAGCGAGTTTCCTCGCGATGCGGCTTAATGATCATCCGGCTTACCACTATGACATTTGACTTAAAACGTGTTACGGTTAGGATAGATAAAAAACAAAACGCGGTCGCCACGACGGAAATCAGTCGAATTGCATCATTATATCGTAGTGGTAAGGACGATTATCATTTGCGCCATGAGTCGCTTAGTTTCATCAGTCTTATTGGGTTTTCCAATAAGAACTTTTCTATAGATGCCTTGGGGTCTTGTTTATGACTATCTTTTGACATTTTCATTGTATATTTAATCCATAAATTTTAGTGAATTGATGTAGCTATCATTTTTTTATTCAGTGGTAGCCGGCGTAGCATCGCTCGGTGGTCCAATCTCCGTGGGAGTTGGAAGCTCTTTACTTCTAGTGTGTCAGTGTGTGGGCTCCCCTCCCCCCCGCACCGTGTGGTACCACAAACATAACATCATCACCCACCATCCTAGGTTTACGAGGAACCATGATGATAGCTTGTTGATCAATAGTAAGTAACTTTATTTTAGAAAATTGTTTTTGACAGATTTACAGAGACCAGAAGTTACTTGATCTTAGCAAAGTGGTATACTTTTAGCAAGAATCTTTGAAGATTTAAAATTTACCTCAAGAAAGGTCACTAAAACTTGATTGTTGTCAAGATCAAGGGTCACAGTTTTTAAAGGGTACTCTCGGTTAGTGCCTAGAACCCCGCTATATATTAAAATACATAAAACCCCGACACAGCTGAATTTTGTTAGAGAGCTTGGGTGCACCAGTATATATAACGTACCAAAAGTCCTCGTCGATCCCATGTGTGCTAAAAAAGTTATTCACGATCAAACGTCAAAATGTTCAAGCCACAAGTTCCTGTGAGAATCATAGCAGATTTTGGATTTTTCCATGTTCACTATGATTATGTAAGATAAGAGCTAACACATTGAATACAAAAAACTTTTTCTCTACCTTCCAGATATAGACCAATCTCTAAGCGGCAACTACACCTGCCTAGCCAAGAACCTGTACGGTTCAGATTCAGTATCATACGAGGTATCAGTGCTGCCTACACCAGAGCCTCCAAGCCTGAGGGTCACGTCACATAAGAACGCTATACACCTGCAGTGGGATCTACCCAGGAAGATTGGAGGGAAGAACCAGAAAATAAGTGAGTGTTTTTGGAAGTCTTATTTTGGCTTTTCATTTGCTTTCAGTTTGGTCTTGGCCTTAATCTAGCCCTTTGCGTACTAGAGTCACACGGTCATCTTATAAGACTGGCCCCGGGCAGACGTTTGGCCCTACAGTTCTCGTTAGCTTTTCTGACAGCTCTTTGAGACGCGCTTGGAACACAACGCGCCGTCGACTCGAGCCTGGTCTTTGAGAGGTCCGGACGGCGAGCTACTCTCTACACTCTACTAGCCCACGTGTGCGGTGGCCGGAAATCATTATGTTGCTACCGATACTGTTTAGGTGTATGAGGCACAGAGCCGATACTTCCTAGATTCCCCGGTGAAAAGGAATCTGGTCGGAAGGAAAGGTTCCTTCCGCCTTCCTGAGTGTTGTGTCTGGAGGGCTTTCTGCCCGAAATTGATTGTCGAAATTTTATATAACTTGGAAACTCGCGAATAACTTTGAACATTTAATTCTTCCGTCACTGGATAGATTACGCTAGTGTACTTTTGGCGACGATTATGTCTACTGCACTGTTAATCTGAGCAGACTAGACTACGTACACATTCAACCGCTTATAGGATGCAACTGCTGCATCGTTAGCCTATACTCTGTATGGTCCGCTTTTAAGAAGCCCCTAAGCCCTATAACTGACACTTTTCTATTCTAGGTTACAATCTAACATGGAAAGAAGCAAACGGTTCCTGGCAAGACGCCTGGTCTAGCAAGGGCACATCTTTACAAGGAACTCAGGAGTATACTCTTCAAGGTCTGAAGTGTGGCACCAAGTATTCTCTAAGGATGACTGCAGCTAACAGTGTGGGGTCTTCACAACCGACTTATGTTGATGCTACTACTTTGGGAGGAGGTAAGATTATTTTGTAATCTGTTTCAGCTTCATTTTTTTATCTTCAAGCCGTCGGCTACAGAGATTATGTATCATGATTGTATTTGGGGTGTTTACAGATCCCGATTCCCGACCTCCCTGAAACCTTTAGAAAGATTTTTGTAGACAGGTTTATGAAAGTGCCCTTAAAAAAAAAGTACCCTTACTATCAATCACATTTGTTGCATGGGAGCCCCCTTAATGTTTATATAGGTATCCTTTTTTTTGTATTTTTTAGAACAACAAAGCGGCAACAGAAATACATATCATCATCTGTGAAAAATTCAACTATCTAAATATTACGGTTCATGAAATACAATCTAGTGATAAATGGACCTACAGATAGACAGACAGCGGGTCTCGTTTTACCCTTTAGTTACGATACCCTAAAAATATGCAATGAAAGCATTCAAAAGTTCATAATTATTCCAGTTCCCATATCACCAACCAGCACCGAATGGTTCTGGAGCAACGCCACCCACATCTACATACAGCTGAGCGGCTGGGATGACAACGGGTGTGAGATCACCAGGTTCGAGGTGGAATACAAGGAGTATGGAGGCAAGGCGTGGAGAAAAGCTGAGAATAGACTGGTGAGCTATATACCCTTTGAAAAGTTTCAGATGCCAGTGCAACAGATTGATATGGATCGAAGTGGAAACTGTATTTTCTTACTCTTCCGCCATTATTTCCGCTTTAAGTTGCTTCTGCCCACGGTTTTGGTTGCCCGCGTTATATTAGGCATTTGGCTCTATGGCCCAAGGCCCTGTCAGTTCCCTTCGGGAGTGCGTGGAACACGACGTGCCGTTGACTCGGGCGTTGTCCTTGTTATATACCCGTCCGCTGACTCGGGCGTTGTCCTAGATAAAAACCCGTCCGCAAGTCAGTTTTTACGGTGGCCGGATTTTGCCCCGCGGTGTCAATACAATCTCTGGGACTTCGTTGAGCTTCATTGGCGCTTTTGTAGAAGTTGCTAGTTGAGTATAGCTTTTGAGAAAAGCATCTTCATTCTCATTAGAACATCTGAATGAAATATTACTGTCTTGTCTTTTTATTCCAGCCGCAACTAGACCAAGCCTGGGGCCACTACGTCCCCACATCGGTCCTCGCACAACCAAACTCCTTCGTGCTAGCAGAACTGTTGCCAGCTCAATGGTATCATGTCAGAGTGACTGCAGAAAACGCGGCTGGGATATCAACGTCGTTGTATAGTTATGCTACTACTACTGTGCAAGGAGGTAAGTTATTCGAAGATTTGTGTTTTTATTCGCTTTAAGATGTGTCCTGAAAGTTGACAATGTGTATATAGTTCTGAAAGAAGAGTCCGCGCCTTGACTGAAGTCCTTAATGGTAGCCATACACCATCCTGCTTATCGAACGATCGATTTGACGCTTGCAATTGTTTCAAATTGGCAGTTCGTCCATATACACCATACACCATACTGCCTATCGTACGATCGATTTGACTCAACGTCAAATCTGCAGCAGCGATGCCAACTTAGCAAATTTATAGCTAGATCTAGCTATTATTCGGTGGCCGATAGCTACAAATTTATAAAATTGTAGCTGTCGTCACCGAATAATAGCCAAATGCATCACTGCTGCCGATTTGACGTTGTGTCAAATCGATTTGATGACCTATCAAATTTGCATGTCATGCCATCAAATTGGCATTTTTAAACAATTGCAATTTGAAACAATTGCAAGCGTCAAATCGATCGTCGATAGGCAGGATGGTGTATGGCTACTATTAGACGCGGGCGGTGATAGTGTCTATTTCATTGATCATTACATCAAATTGTATTAATGTAGTTTCACGGATTCTAAAAGGTCATCAGTCGTGGACTAAAAGGCTGAAATCTTTTACAGACGTCAGCAGGTCAACCTACCCGAATCTGTCAAATCCACATTAACCTTCCACTGTTGTGATAAGATTGAAAATCTATTAAAAAAAATTGACAGATTGATGTCGGTTGATGTGCTGGCATCTGTACATACTTTTTATCCCAAAAAAATACTATTCCTTAAAAAATCGACAAAAACGTTTCTATGATACCAAATGGCACTGATTTGAAAGTTCTGGATGTAATCCATACCCACTTAAAAAAATCACTCTGTGTTATCAAAATTTTAACTGTTAGTTTTATTTTGAGGAATTGTTCCTTCACTAGTTTCATTGACATTAAATTTACTTACGTTGTTTGTAATTTGTTTTTCTAATGTTTCAGAATCAGTGGGACCACCATCAGAGTTCTTTGATTTGAATATGTTGGTTATAATTTGTAGTTCAATACTACTGATGATTTGCTCATTTACATGCGTGTACATCCTCGTCAAGAGGCATAAGTAAGTATTGCAAAATATTTCCTGTTTTAGTCAGTAGAAGTTTTGCAATGTTTTGTCGAGATAGTATATAGAATAGTATACCACAATTAGTCTATTGAATTTTAATTGGTAAAATCATCGAATGAGTCCTCCCACCACGAGTAGGACTGGAGGGACTGTCAGACATGCCATCGATCCGGGCATAATCCAGGATCGGACGAGTCGCCCATTACTCGCCGTCCGCTTGCCCTGATGTTTTCCACTTACCCTTTAATTGGGCGATAAAATTATCAAATGACTACTTCCGCCCTAGTTAAAGCGGAACAGACCATCTGACTCTTACTACCTAAAATAACGGCGATTGGCTCTATTCTCCGACAGTTTACTGAAAGCTCATTACACGACGAATACTAAGCGCCCCACTTACTTCATCATCAGTCTACCATACTACTGATGCTGAAAATACTGGCTGAACATAGGCCTCCCCTAGATTTCTCATAGATTTCCAATAGGACAGTTTGGAAACGGCCCTACTTCTATAATTAAAGGATAACGAAAATGAAAACTTAGCGATTGATAAAGATAATATTGTAGAAGTTAATACAGCTGTTATAAATGATGTTATAAAAGTATAAAAAATGTTCGTTCCAGCCATCAACACCTAACAGAATACAGAAACTCTCTAACAGCTGAATGCAAGTCAGAACGAAGTAACGTAACAGTGAATACACCGCAAAGTGTACCCACTGATATGAACAATAGAGTATACAGTACTCCAGTGCATCTTACTGCTGAGAATAAGCATGGTAAGTTTGATGATCCATTTAAGTGTGATGTAGTGTAGTAGTTGAAAACAAAAATCAGAAAAAGAAAAACAAAAAACAGAAAAAGAAATATAATAATTATGTACCTATCTAATACGGATTATACGCAATTGACCCATGGTTTATGAGTATTGTCTGTGATAAGGATTGAATGTCTTATCTTTATTATTTTGGTGACATCGCAGAGCTTTCGTTTACAGTATCAAAAAGACACCTTGACTTATTTAAAAGTGACTTTTTAATAACATCAGCCCTTAGTGGACAATAACTGGGCATAGGTCTCCCTAGGGAAGGGAGACTTATGCCCGTTTCTCTTTTCACTGGTACTTGAGGCCATGTTCCTGACTTTTGTGAAGTTGTAAACGGTCGAACTCATCTCATTATTTTCACTTGTCTGCCATGACAAAATATTCGTCAATGCCTTGGAAAAAGGAAAATTTTGAATTCATGAAACATTCCTCTTATTTGCAGAATTATACGAGATAAGTCCATACGCACAATTTGCGATAGGCTTCCGAACCTTCGGACATGTAGACAATCAAGAAGTACCAAACAGGGTACACCTGCCGGGTAACAGCAAATCTAGATATGACAGCGGTTAGTATGAAAATCAACTACCATTTGAATATGAAACTTGAATCGGTTGATTTGTTTTATTTTCAGGCCTGATAAACTTATTCCAGTTATCAAATATTACCTAGAACGTGTATAAAAGTCTAAAATATTGTTTAAGAAAGTATTGGTTTATCTGGATGATATCATGATAATTTTTTGAAATTGAATTATTTGTTTTTCTTTCAGAAACAAGTTTTCAAATGCGGTCAGAGTCTGAAGAAAGTGACTGCGTATCAAGAACAACAACTTTAAAGAGTGTGCCAAGAAGTAAGTAAAGCAAAAAATATATTGGTATTTTTCCTATTATTATTGAATAACAGGAAAACGTTTCATGCAGGAATTTACCAGAGGTGTTAAACGAACACTGTAATATTATAGGATGAAAAACAAAACAGTAATTTCACCTGTATCGTGGGTGCGTTTTCAAACATTTAAAGTCACAGATACACAAACAACCAGATATGGAATAATTTCTTGCACAAATATTTGATCCATGCTGCAATCGCAACGCAGTAGTCAACCATAGATAAGATGGTTCAGGATAATCTAATCATAGTTTTTACTCTCTTTTACAGAAGCATGCAGAGTACCACATCATAGGTAGCTGAGGCAGTAATAATTTGAAAATAAGTAATCAATTTTAAAATGGTTGTGTTCATATCAGCTGGTCGATTCGATTTTGTATCTACAAACTTATATTAAGGTTACATCGTTTTAATTTATTTATCTTTGTAATAATGGAAGTTGAATTAGTGTGTTATTATTAATTATATGAAAACTAGCGACCCGCCCCGGCTCCGCACGGGTGCAATCTTTATAATATTATTCTCTCTCAAGTTGGATCGAACTGCACATGGTGTGCGAATTTTATTATAATCGGTTAAGTGGTTTAGGAGTCCATTGAGGACAAACATTGTGACACGAGATTTATATATATTAAGCAGTTTGTAATTCGATAGATTGTTACGGTTTTTTTTTTAAGTGTTTAGTTTTCTACTCCTCTTAGGCCCTTCGTACACAACGTGACGCAAGTCTCCGATACCATAAGAGTTAAGACTTTGGTATCTATTGACGCGTGCCTGTGTACTAACCTGTATGGATTTGTATTGCGATAATCGCCTGGATACGAACGTCAAATGATATCGAAGACTTATGACGCGTTGTCTATGAAAGGGCTAGCTCTTACTTATAGGGAGTTGTTTTGATGTATATTTTTACCATGGATCCAATGCTAAGATTTCAGTTACACAGTCATTCATTGCTTATTTAAAACTGTCCCAAACATTTAACCAATGTTATGTTATTGTAATTTTGTAAAATTCAAACTGAAGTGAGATGACAAATCTTGTGAAAATTTTATTATTACAATCCCTCTCACACTGTTTAAAAATCCTAACTAGTCAATATTATAAGTATTATTATTTGAAAACTAGCGCTGAGTTTTGATCTCAATTTGTTAAACGACTCAATTAACATTATACCTAGGTATGTTTTGTTCGTAATCTGTAAGTATTTATAAATAAAATAATGTTCATAATGAATTGTATAAATTACTAAAGTTTTTATTGTAAACCTTATATCATACTTATAGTTTTTATGAATATTAAAGAAGTAACAAATAAATAAAATACCGAAAGATATTGTAAAAAAACTGATTGTAATACGTAGTCTTCCTGATACGGAGGTATGAGCCAAAAAGGCTGCCAAACATTATCAGGTTTGAATTCCTATAAGGCTGAAGTCGATCGCCTACGTCAGTCGCGCGTACGATATTTTGTATTGTCTAACGGGTCGGTAACTCCACGTCAAAAGTGAATATTTAGCGGTTTTTTCTTCAATAAAACACCACATTGAGACATTGAAGTCAGCAGCGCGTACGTTGTTATGTATTTTTCGATACGGTACTTGACCGACAAGAAACAGGAATTGAAACCAGTACCCTTACAACGAGTTTTCAGTATTTGAGACGTAAAGTGGAACTTTGACAATTTCAAATTGACAATTTTCAAGGAAAAAAAATAGTTCCTTCTTCGCACACCAGAGGCGCTATTCCATTTTTTCATACAACAAACACTGTAAATACTGGAAAGACGCTGTGAAGTAAAAGAGTGAAAACTCTTGCTAAGGGTACTGAATTTCTCTTACATGGACGTCAGTCTCGTATTTTAGTGAGATAATTGACGAAGTACGCGGCGCTGACGTGAGTAACGCAGTATGGTGTTATATATAACACAATGTATAATCGTACGCGCGACCGACATCAGAGTAACAGGAATTGAGCCTAGATATTTTTCCAAATTTGTCACAATCACCCTATTTATAATCTGTATTTTTTATCTTCGAACAGTAAACTATGTTAAACATGTAAGTAGCTATTCTAATAAAGTCCGCTTTTCCGGTCTTCAGACAGAACGTACAGCTATTCAAAGCTATTTTTGAAAGTGATGACAAAGAATCTGCGTATTCCAACTGCTTAAGTATTTCGCATTCAGCTCGGCAAGGTATAATGGGCCTATCACATGCACAAGCTTCACTACAGTTTTGCCTGTACAAGCCCGGCCTGCGCGTACTTGCCTGTGTGTGTACTGTGTGGGTGGGCGTTCAGTGTTGCCGACCGTGTATTGTTTTTTCATCTAGGAGATGTTTGCGCAGGCAGAACTGTGGTGAAGTTTGTGTTTATGGTAGGCTAATTAGTCGCATTATGTCAGCACAAATGCTATTTTCGCTTGTATTGCGTAGATATAAAGCTTTATTGGACAGCCTTGAGCTGTTACGTGTTGTGAGTCTCTTACACACCATGTCTATGACATGTCCCGTCATGTCCTCCAAAGAGTTGACAAGGGGTAAAACTTACCTCTGCAGCAAAACCCACCAGCATAACGGCCTGGCGGCTTTTGTCTGTGAGCGGAGCGGCGGGCGGTACGAATAAGACATTAGATAATTTGTAAGTAACTGAACTCGCTATGAACGGCGCCTCGTGACGTGTTTCAAACATTTCTATACATTTGTCTCACCGCTTGCCGCTCCGCGCTAAGTGACGCTCACAGCGGCAAGGTCGTGAATGGGCGCTCCCTCACCTCGAGCAATCACCTGTTATATAACGTTACAGATTCGAACATAGATTGTCTTCCCTCACTGATGAGGGAAGACAATCGAGCATCACAATGAGCACCTTGTATCAAATCAGATACGAAATGTACGCGAATGCTCGTCAGTCAGGGAGGTAGTATTGTAATGTAATGTTCAAAGTCGAATCTATTTACATCACACGCGAATGCTCCCGCTGAGGAAGTGTCTTAAAAGAACACTCTTTTATCATTATATCATTTGTTTTATCTTTTAATTCAAAATGTCTGAAGCCAGAGAAACAGGAATAATGTAGTGAAAATCTAAAATAAATTGAAAATTAATTATCTTCAAAAAGACTGATTGTTTAACGTTTATTTTTTAATATTGTAAATCCTCGATTTACTATAGAAATAAAATTTCGAAAATATTAAATGTTAGAATACTATAATTTGTTTTATTTACACCCACTCTTATTATATAAAACAAATTTATAACATTAAATCACTAGACATACTCATTTTTGGCCATTAGGTGAATTTTTGACATAGTTTTGCACCTGGCGAAGTATAAATCCCATCGAAATGATCTGGCTTATTAATATTTCCACTCTTTAAATATTCAATTTCAAAGGTATAAAGGTTTCGAAATACATAAAACACTTTTTTCGGAACCAAAAATATCGCTTTTTATCTTACTTCGTTCAAAACCAGTTTCTCTCAGTCAGGTCTGCATTTCAGTGTTTAGGGATAATTAAAGAAGTAGTGAGACTGAGCAGTGGTGGCCCAGTGGTATCGGTCCCGACTTACAAGTTGTAGGTCGTGGGTTCGAACCCCGCCAGGTGCATTACTTTGTGTAATTTATTTCATCACCACCAAAACGGTGAAGGAAAACATCGTGAGAAAACCGGCATGTCCTAGAACCAAAAATTCGAAGACATGTGACATCCACCAATCCGCAATGGCCCGCGTGGTGGATTATGGCCCACACCCTCAGTGACAGAGAGGAGGCCTGTGTCCCAGCAGTGGGAGCATTATAGGCTGATGATGATGATGATGAAGATGAAGAAGAGATGAAGTAGTGAGTAAGTATTCAACGCGCCTCAAGCACTCTCGCAAAAATTTGCGGAGCGCTCCACCCATAAATGCATCTCATGTAGGTAACGTACTGTGGCATCTACGAGTATTGGAATGACGCGATGAATCCTGACATGCCGCGATACGTTGCCTCGTTTCGCTCTGTATAAATTCCAGTCCTGACTTTCATTGGAGTAAGATCGGAAATCATTTGTCTACAAAAATATCCTTTGCCACGCCCGCACGCTGAGCTGTGGTATGCCGTCAGGGACCCGAGGCCTTATTGCTCCACATACCAGCAGTCACCTTCCAATCTAGCCTTAGAGCGATTGCGAACTAAATCCGATCCGAATCCGTGAAAGTAACGTTCCGAAGTAACCATAAAACTATTTTTTTTTATCAGAGATTTAATTACAGCGACAACAATATCCATCAAGTTCCTGTATTTTCACGAAACCGAATTAAATGCAGTGCGAAAAACAATATTGGTCCGAGTTTATTTTTTGGGTATTCTTATTTTTTACGGATGTAGTGCGTAACCGCTCTTACTATCCACAGTTTACATGTCGTCTCATTAGTCTAAAAAAATTACATAATTAATTAGTTGGTAACAATTTGAATAGTGAATAGTTGGAAAAGTAGGCAACACAAAGGTCAAGAACAAAGAAAATTCAATTTTCATAAATCCTACTACAAGAAAAGTTAAAATCTTCTAGAACAGACGACCTTTAGATAATTTAGACACAATAGAGGCTCTAGGCAACGTGGAAATCCGTCAATATGGGACGATGACTAGGTGAGAAACAAGCGCAGTGGCTGAGCGATTTGACTGGTGCGCACCGTGTTGCGGGTTCAATTCTTGCACAGAACAGATATTTGTGTGACCTACAAGAAGTTGTTCCGGCTCTGGGTGTTTGTGTATGTGAGTTTATATGTTTGTAAACGCACCCAGGACACAGGAGAAATTCCCAGTGTGGGGCAAAGTTTACAAAAAAATAGATATGAAAATATTATTCTCATTAGTTTTAATGTACTAAGTATTCAGCCCTATAAAACCGTTGACGGAACGAGTCGGACTTCTGTTTGAGAGTCTTGCTGAAAAACTCAAGAACAAATGGAAGTATATGGGGTAGGTCTTTGGCATGGAGTGGGGAAAAAAGAGGTCATAATGCCACATTCAAAGGACTGTCAGAGTCGCAGTGCTTACTAAAAACCACCCTTTTTCTTCATTCACAGTTTTTAGGGTTCCGTAGTCAACAAGGAACCCTTATAGTTTCGCCATGTCCGTCCGTCCGTCCGTCCGTCCGTCCGTCCGTCCGTCTGTCCGCAGTTTAGCTCAGAGACGCACAGTACTAGAGAGCTGTAATTTGGTGTAAATATATGGATTTGTTGTGCCGAAAAAGTGGTAAAATAAAATCTCGTAAAATATTTTTTTTTAGGGTATCTCCTGTACACGTAAAGTGGGGATGTTATTTTTTTTTCTCGCGTACCCCATAGTGTGGGGTATCATTAAATAGGTCTTTAAAAAATATTGATAGTTTCCATTAACAATTTTTTGATAAAAAAATTGGTTTGTGAAATATTAAGCTTTAAAGTGCTAATTTTTGCTCGACTCGAGTGTCCCCCACCTCTACCAGCTAAACGGTTACGTTTGGGGGTGTGAAAAAATTCAGAATAGTAGCATATATAACGAAGTTTAAAAGAAAATTGTCATGACTTAGTAGGCTTTACAACTTTACGAGTAATAGTCGACCAACTTATAAAATGTACTTGGATAATATTTTTCTTAAACAAAATGTATCGGAGAACATGTTATTCAACTGCAAATGTAAGTTTGTCAACTTTATTTTTACAGCTTTAATAGGTATGTTTTACGGTATGTTTTTGGGGATAGGTAGGTTTTTATCGTCAACTATTTTTAACTAACTTCAAAAAAAGGAGGAGGTTCTAAATTCGTCGTAATCTTTTTTTTAAATGTATTTTGCCCGATTTCTCAAAGACTCCTGGACCGATTTTGAAAATTCTTCTTTTTAAAATTAAATTCAGCGAATCAGTTTAGTTAGTTCGCATAAGTATTTTGATGGGCAACTACGGAACCCTACACTGTGCGTGGCCCGACACGCACTTGGCCGGTTTTTTTTTTTATGGGACAAACCCACCACACTATTCCCAACCACTGCAACTCCTGAAAGCCAGAATCAACAGTGGCAACCACCAGAAAAGCGCCGAGACAATGAAGCTCGACGTGTCCCGGAGAATGAATTTACCTGTCTTGGATCCTGCAACGAAATTAATCAGAAAAGAATAGTGGAGGAGTAGGAAAAAATATATGTTCATTCACAGATATCCGTCAATTTACTGACAGCTCTTTCTTAGCTCATAGACGATTGCCACTGACACAGCCCTGTTCCTTGATTGGACAGTGAGTTACCCATTACTCGCCGTCTTCAAGCCTGCGACTACGGTGGCTAGAAAACACATCGCGATCTCCAACAACCTGGGCATCTTCCGCGGCGGCTAAGGAGTGAAGAGGAGGATTGCCTCTCCCACACATTCCTCCTCCTCCTTAGCTTACATTAGATACTACTTTGTAGAAGGAGGTGACTGGTTCCCATAATCTTTCACGGGCTCAGGAATTTCTTCAAATTCAAAGAATGTTCCCAAATTAAAAGATAGATACAAAAATTGGTAAAATAAAAAAAGGAACACTCCATTTCCAAGAAAACAAAATAACCCAATGAACCATAAATTACCCAAAAGAAAGTGAATTAAGTTATTGGAAATAATACTGAAGAAGCAAAACTAAAGTCTATTAAACTAACAAAACGTTTCGAAGTTTCACCGTCAAAGTTTTCGTATAAAATCGGTTCAAACAACGATTTACTTTGAGTGCGCAGTGAATCGAAAAATTGGTACGGAACTCTTCTAAGAAAGGATAGAGAAGTTTTTATAGTACCTACGTAGGTGTTTGAAATTGACTAGCTTAGATACAAGACGTTCTGGTAACTACTAATTTATTATTATTATTACAGTTGCTGGCGGTTTAACCTGTTTCAGGGTCACGGTTATATGATAAGATGCTCCTGCGACCACGGCAGGCGGTTGGCCGTCAGTGGGGCCCCATAAGGTTACTGACAGCTCTTTGAGGCGTGCGTGGAATACCACGTGCCCTGAGGCATGGTATAGACCATGCTCATAGGCATTATCATATGACGAGTAATGGGTGACTTGCCGTCCGATCATAGGATCGGACGGCAAGTCACCCATTACTCGTCATCCGCATTCTCTGGTATACAACGTTGTTTCGTTTGTAAACAGATCCACGATACAGGTGAAATTCCTAATGTGGTAACGTTTTATTTTCTTCATCATCATCATCATCATCAGCTTATAATGTTCCCACTGCTGGGACACAGGCCTCCTCTCTTGTGAGAGGGAGTGGGCCATAATCCACCGCGGGCCTAGTGCGGGTTGGCAGATGTCACATGTCTTCGAAGTTTTGGTTCTAGGACATGCCGGTTTCCTCACGATGTTTGCTTTCACCGTTTTGAGAGCAGTGGTGATGAAATAAATTACACAAAGTAATGCGCCTGGTGGGGTTCGAACCCACGACCTACAACTCGTAAGTCTGGACCGATACCACTGGGCCACCACTGCTCCTCTATTTTTTTATATCATTGTATTTATCCACTACCACCACCAATGTATTTTTCTTATCATTGGAATATTGGCTTCACAAAATAATCCAAATTTCGACGCAGTAAATGCTCAGAACCATACCTTTTCAAATCCCAATGACACAACACACCCATTAACACTGTCCCATTCAAATTCAATTCCAAACTTGATTGATACACACTCCATAAGGGACGTAACACACAAAAAACCGTATCTTTCCAACGTTGTAAATTAGGTCATCGATTTAAAACAGGCTGGGGCTATCCAATTTTACGGTTCGTGTGCTACGACCTCGCGGCAATGAGAGACTTAGGGTGCTCCCACATCTATCGACGCGGAATCGGCTTTTTCCGTCGCCCTTTCTCTTTCTGTCGCTTAGAACTACCATTTGCTAGACCGAGACAGAAAGCATAATGCGATAGCACGCGGCGGAATCCTCGAGGCGGCCGCATGCGTCGCATTGTCTCGGTCTAGCAAAAGGCAGTTCTAAGCGACAGAAAGAGAAAGGGCGACGGAAAAAGCCGATTCCGCGTCGATAGATGTGGGAGCACCCTTAGGGACTTTACCCATGGCGCGATGCGACGCGACACGATTCTTGTGATATCGAATAGATTGCCGATTTAAGTCGCAAGTATTTACTAATGGAGTGATGCGATGCAATTCGACCGTGAACTTCAAAAATCCAGCTTGCTACTACGACACAAAGGCGCTGCAAACCAAAGACAAAAAATTTCGCCAGTGACGAGTAGTTGCGCAATCGAATTTCGAACAGAGAATCATGTGCATTGACATTTGCACGTACGAGTACATGCAATTCGATATTGAGCAGATCTGTGAGCGATATCGTCAGTACGTGCGACTCCATTAGCAAACACTAGCGATTGTCCATACATTTTCTTCGGCCGGACGCTTGTGTGATATCTGACCGATATCGTCAATCGATGCAATTCTGTATCGCGTCGCGCCATTGGCAAAGTCCCTTAAGTTTATTTCGTATAATATATGTTTCAATGGAAGTTTCTACGTGTTTTCGAGGGCATTTTGGCATGATTTGTTGGTTTAGGATACAGGAAGAGAAAGTTTCTAAAGCAGGAAGTTAAACTGCCTAGAATTTTCTCAACTATGTTGGGTCGGCGAGCGTATGCATATCTGATCTCAATAACTTCGTAATACGCTACCCAATGGCAAATGGTTGTCAGACTTTACACAGTTGAAAATCTATCTAAAAAAAAAAAAACTGGGATTTTGTCGACGGCGGTTTTAAGTAATAGCAAAGCTAATTACGAGCTGCCAACAGAATTTCACTGCAAACAAAACTGAATTGTTACAGCAAAATTACACAGCAAAGCACAAAC
Source organism: Agrotis clavis (assembly GCA_954870645.1). Classification (NCBI taxonomy): domain Eukaryota; kingdom Metazoa; phylum Arthropoda; class Insecta; order Lepidoptera; family Noctuidae; genus Agrotis; species Agrotis clavis. The sequence goes on from OX940941.1 coordinate 15,090,084, forward strand.
TACCATTACAAATATTTACCAATAACCAACAATATAATTCCCTGGTAAATTATTGAGCAAACAAACTGATTGTTGTGCACATAACTACCAAACACTTTCGTTGGACCGCGACAACTTGCAAACTTCGATAATATAAAGTTGGAGCTCGAAATTGTGCGAGCCTGTACTGCTGGTTTCCATAACTCGACATTTCTGGGTGAGTTTTTACGATATTTTATTATCGTGATTTGGACAGTATTTTTTAGATACACCAGACATCATCATCATCAGCCTATAATGTGCCCACTGCTGGGATACAGGCCTCCTCTCTGTGAGAGGGAGTGGGCCATAATCCACCACGCGGGCCCAGTGCGGGTTGGTAGATGTCACATGTCTTCGAATTTTTGGTTCTAGGACATGCCGGTTTCCTCACGATGTTTTCCACCGTTTTGAGAGCAGCGGTGATGAAATAAATAACACAAAGTAATGCGCCTGGCGGGGTTCGAACCTACGACCTACAACTCGTAAGTCGGGACCGATACCACTAAGCCACCACTGCTCCACCAGACACCAGGAAAACAATTGCAGGCAAAAACGAACAGTTACAAGGGTCATAAATGTCCTACAGAGTTGACAGATACAAGGACAATGCAGTCTGTTGTCAGAGACGCTCAACGCGCGGATGATATTGATTGAAATTATTGATACCAAACCCTAAAATATTAAGATTTAACTGCAGCATGTTTCCTGTTGCCTTCCAAAGGTAGCTGAATATAAGTGTTTTATTTAATGGACAACTGCTCATCTAACCTCTACAACCCAGTCACTGGGTAACTTAACACTTTTTCGTAAGACTGCTTGTCAAAGTCTTCTTCAGTTATTAGATTTTATATAAAGACTTTCTATGGCAAGGGGTAGATTCGGATGTACGAAGCTCGGATTCTTATTCAATGCGTTTCAAACCGTCCTAGTCTCGACTCCATCATTGAATCAGCTTCTTACTTTTTCTTTTAAAACTCGATCCTTCTCTTTATAATATTCACAGTCAGTTTCATGCTTACATCTCCTATATTCTCTCACCAAACTTATCATATCCATAACACCCTATAAATCATTACCAGCTCACAGCTTATTATTTCAATTTCATTTTTTCTAGATATAATAATTATCAAGGAGAACACTTTTATCATTCTCACTTTAATTTTCTTATTTGTTATGTTCCTTATCCTCATTTCCTCCTACCTCACCGTTCACACAGTTATTGCCTTCTTCATCATCACCAGTACTTATTCCACCACTTCCATCTTTCTCCTCATCATTTTTTATTACCATCCTCAATTCATTTACAATCTCGAACGAAACTCGAACCTTACCAACTGCCATTGCCAAAACAGTCTCAACACTCCACCCACACCGTGGTAAGCCGCAACAATCCAGCGCAGTTTGTCGGCCAAACAAATAATTAATCTACAGTGGCTAGAGTTTAATTACTTGTTTGAGTTTGTCTTGTTCGACGCGAACTCACACTAATGCAGGGCGATGGTTGCTAGTTGCTAGTTGTAAATGTATAGTTGAGTTTTGGTCGTTAGGGTCTGTTTTTGAATGTTTTGGATTTTCGATCTGTTATGTAGTTGTACTGTGGTTGTACTTTTAGTCTGTACTGTTCAAGGTTCTAAGTCTCCGCGGTCGCGAGACTCTGACTGTTTCATCAAGATAACCTTGACCCTGGAACGTAAAAGGGTATTGAAGGAACACCGTGGATTTTAGTCAGAACGAGTGTGACGTGAAACCAATTAGCCTGCCCTGGGTGTGACGGTAGGGACTCCTAACGTCGCACCCAGGGCAGGCTAATTGATTTGATGATTTTACCACGAGAAAAAAGAGGTTCTACAGTCTAATACACGATGGTCGCGGGACTATATAACTACCGTGACCCCGGGACGCAAAGGGCTATTGGAGGACACCGTGGATTTTAGTCAGTACAAGTCTGACAGTCCCTGGGGACTGGGACTCATTACTTTACCACGATTTAAAAAATCTAGTCTAACACACGATCAGTTTACCATCAAGTTTGATTATCAGGAAATTGAAGGTTATCAAAAGTAGACTTGTCATGCACAGCGCACTCATAGCCATCATTGCGGCACGCAGATTTGAGCGCGCTGAAACAACAGAAAGATGATAATCAAAATAGATGAAAATCTAAATCTCAGAATCCTTTTAACTTAGAATTGAAGGAAATCCACGGAAAATACAATGCTCAAAACTCTTGGAAATGATTTGTACTAGTCATCTTATTTAAAAGATAAATGATAAATAGTAGAACGTCATCAAATCGTTGCTCACTGTGATTGACAATTTTGAGTTGTTTTGTTTCCATACTACGAGAGTTTAATGAGAGTACAACAGGAATTTCCGTAGTTATGCAGTAGGCGCCCCAGCTATACTTTTGCCAAATTACATTATTCAGCATCATCTTGTATACCTTTTGAATTGATCGATCGTAGCTAGTGAGTTTTTGTAGTTAAATCCTACTTACTATGTTTGTGTATTTTTAAATAAACTTGTAAGGTGAACTTAATTGCGTGTAAGTGAAACGTAATCAGTAATTCAAGATGGCTTAGATTTGGCATTTTATGTTTCTAACCTAAATCATTTGAGTTTGATATAAAACACAAAACATTCATGTACAGATTAATCAAATTATGGGTAAGTGTTTGCTATGTTTCTATCTATTCAATTCATTGTTGATGGATGGAGAGGAAGAGGAAGGGCAAGGAGAAGATGGATGGATTGTGTGATGAATGTAGAAGGAGTAGATGATGCTGTGACGTCTGGCAGGGGAGAATGGAAGAAGAAAACGTATTTGCGCTGACCACAAGTAAAGTGAAATAGGAAGATAATGATGATCTACTTAATTCTTGTATATACAGCTTTGTAAGTGTCGTTTTTTTAGTTTATGAGGACAAAGACTGACAACCATTAGTGTTACTCGGAGATACAGCTTTTTTGAAGTCAACAAGCCGCTCGAGGTAATTACGGCAACAATATTTCCGAGTTTGCCCTTTGTTTACTCAAAAACAACCGATCGATACATAACAGACATCATAAATTGTTGGTGTGTATAGAAAGGGGCCTTTAGCACTTCAAAAAAGCGAGAGATTGTGGGCTGCGGTGCTCCTTGGAGCGCCACACAGCAGTGACCTGAAATGTGCTGAAATGATGACGATGATGAGTATTCAAAGCCTGTATGTCGTATGGAATTCTAAACAAATTTTCATTCCAAACAGAATAACCACAATTGACTTTAAACTTAAACTATCATAAATTATAGAGATAGTCATCATCGCCTTGTGTTTCCCGCTTTTCTTTTTAATTTACATTATCCTTAGTTTTATACCAGTAACTTTATCACAAGTTTTCACTATTTTACTTTACAGCGTCTTTCCAATATTTACAGCGTTTCTTGTATGAAAAAATGGAACAGCGCCTCTGGTGTGCGAAGAAGGATCTATTTTTTCCTTGGTCAATTTCTTCTTCTCTTTTACTTTACGTCAGAATCACTGAAAACTCATGATAAGGCCTCAGATGGTCATAACTTGTCATTCAAGAAAACTTCTATTTTGTATTTTGTGACGAAGACTTTGTTTGCACTATATAATAGGCCCTCTCTATCCTCATTTTTATTTTCACTTAAGACTTAGTAAAGATTATTTCATTTTTTTTTTCATAAAAATAGAATTTTTAATGACTTACCTTTTTTAAAATATTATTTAACGTTGTTTTTTCGAAAACATGTAACATAAATTCCAAGCCAAATTTTAAGTAAAAAGAGGTGATGAAAACCAATTTCATCTTCAGGTTCGACTTGCTCATGTCAAAGGAAATGCAGTCCCTGGTCCACATTCAGATCAAGAATGCGATCTTCAGCGAGGATCAGGAGACTGGGCAGATGTCGGTGTGGAAGACCACGCTTTTTGAAGATCAGGAGAAAGAATGAGAATGTTAGTTGTCTTTGTCACACAACCAAATACCGAACCAGGCCCTATATACAAACAGCAGATGACAGCAGACGATAATCGTTATCGCTCAGCAGTCACTAATACATTTTCAACTTTATACCCTAGCGCGTAAAGTTGAAATCTATTGGAGTATAAAGATCGTATTTGTTTGTTTCGTTCGTTATCGCTCAACAGTGTTTAATAGATTTTTAACTTTATGCGCTAGTTTATAAAGTTGAAAATGTATTAGTGACTGCTGAGCGATAAGGATTGTCGTCTGCTGTCGTCTAATGTTTGGCTATAGGGCCAGTAGTTGAGGGCACGGTGCAGTGGCTGAGCGATCAACTGCAGCTGTACAACGTGTTGCGGGTTCAATCTACTTTCAAAGTTTTTATATCTTGTGACTGGGACTGTAGCACCATAACTATTTTTTAGTACTAGTTTTATTTTATGTCTTTTATTGACAATTTAAAAGTGCCTCTAATTGGCCTAATTTAAATAAATGATTTGATTTGATTTGGAATCCCCGCACTCTAGGATAATTATGACGTTTTCCTTCACCGTTTTGAGTACAGTGGTGATGAAAATATGGATAACACGGGGGTACTATCCACGACGTACAACTCGTAAATTGGGGTCGTAACCACTTGTCTTGTTCATCATCATCAGCATATTAAATGTTCCCACTGCTGGCAGGGACACAGACCTCCTCTCTGTGAGAGGAAGGTTCATAATCCACCATGGGTTCGAACCCATGACTTACGACTCGTAAGTCGCGGCCGATACCACTGGGCCACCACTGCTGTTACTGCTTCTCTTTCTATTTCTATCTATTGTAATCAAAAAGTTTCTTATTTTTTACAGAAATGTCCTTGCGCAAGAGTTACCCACACATGCAACTGTTCAGAAACATCGTCAATTAAGAACGATTCGCCGAGCGTCAAGAATCTTTGCCGGTTTACCATAGACGCTTATTTTACTTGAATATAACTTGCTAACTTATCATTCTATTTACTTTTATTGCATACAAAAATCTCTGTAATTCTGGTACTTATCAGGAAAACTGACAGATACTTATCACAACTGCGCTCAAAAAGGAAAAAGGCAAGTCGTGTCGTCTACCCAAGCTACTGGTACTGCGAAGTTGATCACAACCATCGCTGACTGAGAGGAGACCTTTTTTGTATGGTAATATCCCGACCTGAGTAGAGCAGAAGGGACTGTCATACATTTTTAATTACCTCATGCATTAAACACAGAATGTAGGGGACCCGCTAGGGGTGAATTGAAGATAATTAAAAACAGGGCCATCTAGTAGATCAATTTCTTGCAAGCTTACTGCTTCTGCCAATTAGTGAGGCGCTAAATGCTGCCATCTATTGAGAAAATGGAGAACAAAAAACAGCCAGTCGAATAACCAGTTTTAGGGAGGTCACAATTTTTTGTATGGTTTTTGGGTATGTATGTAATCTGTGCTCTTACTGACTATAATTCCACTCTTTTCCTTCGGTCCTAGGGCCAAATAGTCCTTTTAAGACAGTCCCGTGACCGCTGCAGGTGTTTGGCACTACCTACGAGGTTTCTGTCAGTGCGCTGAAGCTATTGTCAAACAGACAGGCGAAGAGAATGCGATCCGAAGCGTTTTTATTTGTAATGTATGGAATTGTTTGATTCCAGTCACATAGAAAAGCGAAAGCGATCCGATAGTCTAAGTGACTGGCTTCGAACAATTCCATACAAATTACAAAAAAAAACGCCTCGCTTCGCGTTCACCACGCCTGTCTGTTTGACAATAGCTTGAGAGCTTCTCGAGGCGCGCTGCAGTTCTTGTCCTTGATTGAATGGCTAGCTACTGAGAATTTCTGAATTTTGGGCTGATTATACTTAGTAGTGTAACCAAACTCCCAAAATTACTAACATGATAGATTACTAGCCAGAAGCTACCCAAAAAAAAAACATAATTTCGAAACATCCAATCCCATTTCCCTTCGCGAAGAGCTTAGAAAGTAATTTATGAAAGTTCGTCTTGGCATTAAAGTTAGTACCAATGTTTGCTCATCAATAGTTTACTCATTTGCAAGGACATGATTAAGGGCTGCGACGACTTATCAAAACTCACGTTAGGTGCGAAAGAGATGGAGGATGTTAGGGGCATTTTACATTGCGAAAAACGTTTCTTGACATAAAAAATTTAATTGCATGCTAAGGAATGACTGTATAAAAAACTTCCAAACAATAAACACCGTAAATACTTCAAGTACTCTGTAAGTAACATACGGAAATCTAATGCTAAGGCTTCAGTGTAGTAAGATCGGTCTAATCAAATGTGTGGGGTACAATCATAATATTATGTCACAAAATGCATCCGCCATGGTTTAATACAAATACTAATAGCAAGACCTAGCTGATAGATTAGATTTCAGTTTCACATAGATTTTCTAAGGGCAGCAAACTTTGATGGCTAATTTGAACCATCAATGCTATCCTACAGTCGTGAGGAGCTCGTGGCTAAATAATTACAATCGTACAGCCCAAACCTCCGGGTTAAGGCGTTCTCGCCGAGGTTGGTCTGTGTGGTGACCATCTGTCATAGCGAGTTTCTTCCGTGCCTCGGAAAGCACCTCGTAATTATAAAGCCGTTGGTCTCGGCTGTCATTTGTAGATCTTTGACAGTTGTCAGAAGCTCTTAAGTCTGACAACCAGTCTTACCATGGATTATCGTATTGCCATTTACTGGGTTGTGGAGGTCCGATAGGCAGTCGCTCCATGTAAAATATTGATATTCAGCTGCATCCGATTTGGCTGGAAGCCGACCCCAATATAGTTGGAAAAAGGCTAGGCAGATGATGAATGCTATCCTACAGTCATATAATGACAATCTAATTCCACCATACAAAAGGCCAATATCAAAACCCTTTTACCAGGACGTCAGGAATTGGTAACAGTTTGTCTGCGCCCTTACAAGCCGTGAGCGTCGGTTCTGATCCAACTTAGATTAGTTGTTCGTTGCGTCTTCCGCGGTAATTACCGACGCGACGTCCGAAGTCGAACTGATGTTGATATAACTTCTTGTGTTATATGAAAGCCTAGTACTTTTGATGAACTATCATAATATTACGCGGTTGATATTATTTCTTTAATTTTATGGTTACCCGCATCAAGTTCGCTAATTTTCGGTCTAAGTAAAAATATCCATTTTAATCCAGGTAACAAACGATCTGTGTTCCCAATCCTTTGAGTGTTTTTTTTATTAATGAATAACAAAGATACATACATCCATCTATCCTCACAAACTTTTCGCATTTTTAAGCCGGCATTACGTAACAACACGGCGCATAAAACTCGTATTACGAGTCGTGTAAAGCCTCGCAGCTTGTGACAGCAATTATAGCCGATCTGTGATCACCCGCTATGAAAAGCCAGCATAATTATACCAATCGACACACGACGGTTCTACGGAACACAAGTCTGTTAGCATACTTTCAAGCTTCTTACTAACCATAGGGACTGTCAAATTGTTATACCGGGATAATACATCCCGGTATGACAATAAAACTGTTACTGTTACTGTCAGCCTGTATCATCACCCTGGCAAAGGCCTCTCCCCATGACTTCCAGCTATTTCGATCTAAGGCTAGTGTGAGCCACTGGTTGTTAGTTTTGTCCAGCTCATCCCGCCTTCTTCTACGAGGTCTGCCGTGACGCCTTCTGGCTGTGTCAGGACTCCACATGGTGGTAATTTTGGCGCACAGTTCATTATCCGGCAGACGTGGCCGGCCCAGTCCCACTTCAGCTTAGCGGCCATTTTAGCAACGTCGGTGGTCTGTGTTTTGGAACGCAGTGTGGTGTTACGAATATGATCAGTTAGCTTAACGCCTAGAACACTGCGCTCCATTGCACGTTGGCAAACCTTGAGTTTGGACTTTTGTATGTTTGTTAAAGACCAAGTTTGAGATCCATTATGTTAAAATGGGAAGAATGCATATGTCCATGATTTTTTGCGTTTTAGTGATAAGGGTAGATCTCCCTTCATAAGGTCTTTCATGGACCAGTAGCTCTTCCAGGCATTTTCGGTTCGTCTAATGACTTGACCTGTCTTTTCTGGTCTGGAAGGAGATTATCTAGCCCAAGTAAATGTATTCATGAACATATTGCAGTTTGAGTATTAACTAGACGACATTTTTTTTTAGCATGCTGATATCATCAAATGTCTTTAAATGTCCTCCCGCCCCGGATTAGACAGTCCCAAGACCACTTAGACGGCATCACGCACACCTCTTTCTGTGTTGTTCATCATCATCATCATCATCATCATCAACCGAAAGACGTCCACTGCTGAACATAGGCCTCCCCCTTAGACCGCCATGCCGAACGACAATTCACCACTTGCATCCATCGGTTGCCCGCGACCCTCACGATGTCATCGGTCCACATAGTGGGAGGCCTGCCTACGCTGCGTCTTCCGGTCCGTGGTCGCCACTCGAGAACTTTTCTTCCCCATCGGTTGTCAGTTCTACGAGCGATGTGGCCTGCCCATTGCCACTTCAACTTGCACATTTTATGAGCTATGTCGGTGACTCTGGTTCTTCGCCGAATATCCATGTTCCGGATTTTATCCCGCAAAGAAACTCCGAGCGTAGCTCTTTCCATTGCTCGTTGAGTGACTCTTAGTCTCTCTAAAAGGCCAGCAGTCAAAGACCACGTTTCAGAGCCATTATGTTATCACTGGCAACACACACTGGTTAAACACCCTTGTCTTGAGACACTGTTGGATTCTGTGTTGGTAATCATAGTCTATTAATCAGATTATCATATACATCATATACAAACAAAACCTCCATGCCAGTTGACAGGACAATCCTTGACGTCAGAAAAACGTTCCTAACATACTGTTTCACATTAATGTTATTAAGGTGGGCTCTCACGAACCAACATAACATTTTGTACAACACGACCGAATTCCCAGAAGGAAGCAGTACCGTTTTACACAGCTCTTGTTGTGAAGGTTATTAAATTTCGTGTCTTAGAAAACGTTATTGCTGGTTGTAACATGAAAATAATCTTAGACCATCTTTTTTTTAGCGTGGTAAAATCATCAAATGAGTCCTGGGAGGACTCATTCAAAATCATCAAATGAGTCATCCCACCCCGGGCAGGGCGGGAAGGACTGTCAGACTCGTACTGACTAAAATCCACGGTGTCAATAGCCCTTTACGTTCTGGGGTCACGGTTATTCGTTAGTCCCGCGACCCCGGCAGGCTTTGGCCTTTTGTAGATAAGTACAGCTTTGGCCCCGTCATAATCTTAGACCACCTACTATATTTTATTAAAATATTTTTTAGAAGCAATAACATTTTTTTTGTTCCTTTCAAAATTCGACGATTGCCTGAGCTAAATTTTATCAAGATCCGTTTTGCCGTTTCCGTGGATTTATAACAAACAAACATCCATCCAAACATTCCAACTTTCGTGTTTATATTTTAAGTTAGATTGCGGAAATAAAGTTGTGTCCCTGTTAATGTTGAAGCCCCGTTGTGCGGGGCTTCTTTTTTGAAGTACGATTTAAAAAAAAAACTATGAATCTGATGATAGGGACTAGAGGAAGCAAGCAAGCAAAGTGAGTTGAAGATACCCTTAACGTAATCTATCCGTGTTGAGATGCCCCAAGCTCGGTAACCTCACTTTTGGACTAAAAACTACTTTTAAGAGTAAGTTCTCTATTAAATGATGAAATGTTGTTTGAGGAAACGACGGGAAAAAAGGACCAGCTGCATAAATAATGTGTATTTACTCAAAATTAACTACAGCGCATTAAATTAAATAACAAAATTCTCCTTCTAAGATCCTTTGAAGTTTATTACTTCAGCTATTCTCAAAATAAAAAGCAGTATTTCATCACGATGCACACTGGCTTGAATTTTGACGTGGTATTCATAAAGTCTTATGACTTATATAATAAAACCAGCGCCCCGCAGAGCAATAAACTTTAAAGATGAGTAATTAAATTAATTTGCATGAAGAAATAATGAAGATGGTAATTTTACACATCATTTTACCTACTTTAATTATTTCCCGTCTGTTTTATTTTTGAAGGCAATGTTGGTTTATTTTGTGGGTCATAATTTTATAATTTATTTTTTTATTGATAGCTGTGGGCAGAACATTGCGAACGCTAATGCAAATAGATAAGGATCGTTTAAAACGCTGACTGAAACAGCGATGGCACTCTATTGTGACGTAATGCAGGGTTTTTTTAACCCTTGCGAGTTCTTAAATAAACAAAAACCATATGAAAAATAACATCAAGAAGACGAAGTACCGATAAAATACATTATTAAAAACATCAATTTTTTTTTTATTTTTTAATAGATTTTGTGATATTATCTTTCAAGTGTATTAGTACCGTCTAACTGTTACAATGCACCCAGTACTTTTCCTCTTTTATTGTTCTTTATTTTTACAGACAAGCAGCGGGAAGCTAATAGCATTTCAGTTTGAAAGATATTAATATTGGTAAAATAACGTGCCTTTCTATACACTTATCTTTGTACCACAGCTTTGTTCTATCTATGTACATATTTTATGAAACATAAAATAGTCAGCAAATAATGTTGATCATAGGCAAGGTCGACTTTGGTTTCAACTTCGACTTTGATTTCTAATTCGACTTTAACTTTGAATGACTTTGAGACAATAGATTCTGTCTCTTTCTACAGCACATAAGTATTTATTTGTTATTCGGCGATCGCTTTATTTATGTGTTCTATAATATGAAAAGAAAGGAAATAAATACGGCGTCAAGGTATTCCTATTTTTAGTGAAAACGCATAGTATTTATTATACTTCACATAAAAATTGTTGGATTAAAAATCCATTATGTTGATTCGTGGACCCCAGCCTTAATAGTGTGTAGTGAATCTCATATGCACATCACATGTGGATCTTTTGTGTGATCGTACAATGGCCATCAGTAGCAAACTTTTTAGCTTGTTTTATATTTGAAAACAAAACACCATTGTTTGCTTGTTTTTTTTTTAGTTTTTAAATATATTTTTTGTTGTTTTTAAATTGTGCTCTCGTTGTTTTGTCTGCGTTTAGTTGAGTGATGTTTGAGTTTTTGATGCATTTTGTTCATTAAGGGGAAGTCATGGTTAAATCGTAATAGGCGTATGGGTAGATCTTCAAGGTAAAGTCGCGCTTGTCGTGATTGGTCTGTAGATGGTTGACCATCTATCATAGCAACTTCCGTTTTCCGAGTACTTCAGAAAATACATAAAGTCATTGGTCCCGACTCCCATTTGTAGGTCTTTCTAAGTAGTTTCTGTCGGTCAGAACCTCGAAAGTCTGAAAACAACCGACGTATAGTCGCACAAATACGAAAATTGATTTAAAAAGTAATCTTGAAAGTAAAACCAACACTTATTACTATGTGTAACATTATTACTATGTTTTAGTGGATGTTATGTATGTTATGTAATATAAATTACATAAATAAAAACACCAGCACTTATTACAATCTAGGGCTGCTACTCATTTTACGAAAATTCCGCGAATGGAGTTTAAATTTTTGAAATAAAATATATACCTATCGGGCTTACAACAACAAAGAGTCCATGTTGTAGGTCACGTACTTTTAAAAGCACGTGCGAGACGTGCACTATTCTTCACGAATAGTGCACGTCGGTGTAAAATCACTCGCATAAGAGGTTGAAAATAAAATGACTAGTAGTTTATTTACTCTCAATAAATGTTGAAATATTACAATTGCAAGTGCCAACTCGCGATATATTTTTATAAAATACTTAATTTGATAAAAAATACTTACCATCTTACCACAAAAAAAATAAACACCCGTTGAACACTTTGTCTAAAAATTGACAACGTAAAAATGACATTTCTCCTTGATATAACGGTCGTTGTGCAGTTACACTTTTTTTAGACAAGCGTTCAACGGGTTTTTATCTTTTTGTGGTAAGGCGGTATCTGTTCATCTATTAAATAGATAAGCGAAGGACATTTCAGGTCGTATCTTAGACCATTTCTGCAGCTTGCCAAGTCGCCAGCTTGTCAAGAACCAGGTCCGGGTCGAAAGACGCGCATAGAACATGACGCACCTCAAATAGCTGTCAACAAACGAATGGGCCAAACATACTGCTGGCAGCAACTATAGGACTATCGAAGCAGGATACCGTGGCCCTCAAACACAAAGGGTATTTGAAGGAACAGGCTGGGTTTTGGCCACTAACCGTCTTATTATAAGAAAGATAATTATACATTTGTTGAACAGTTGTCTAAAAAAACTGTCAATGTCAAAACGACATTAATGACGTTGATATAAGGGTCGTTATGCAGTCACACTTTTTTTAGACAAGCGTTCAACAGATGTTAATCTTTTTGTGGTAAGATGGTAAGAGTCTGACAGTTTCACTTAGGGCAGTGGAGGATTAATTTCATGATTTCACTATCCCAAAAAAAGACTATTTCAGCCAGTGAGCCACCAAAACATATCCTGTAACTGTTAGACACTATAATGTTTCTTTACAAACACATACAACAATATTTCCCTTGAGAAAAGCTTCAGTAAATATTTAAACACTGTGCGAAGCTTTGTATTTGGGTTCCGTAAATTTATTAGCTACGGAACCCAAAAAGAACAAAGTAGCAAGAACATTACCAATATGACGCTATATAAAGTTTGTTAATAACGCTATTTGAGGTTGGAATGAACACGTTGCGAGATTGCGTTTAACAAATTAAATTTAATATGTGGTGAAACGGAGTATTTTCACTGAATACTGATGTTGTTCAAAATTTGGGTTAATATAACCTACTTTATTTTTGGCTGTCTGTGGTTATTATTATAAATTTTATTTAGTTAGAGCTCATAACTCTGAAAGCGTGGCTAGAGGACAAATTTTGCGCCGTATTCCAGTAGTTCCATTCTCTAGTTTCATTATGGAACTACTGGGATTTTTTTCTACCAGTAGTTCCATGGAACTAGAAAAAAATTTGAGAGCTGGCAGAAAATTTTTGAAGAATAGGTACTTATGACTTGTCCATAACTTCTCCAGAAACACACAAACATAGAAGTTTGCCCCTAGCATGAATTCTACGTATTTGGTAGTATAACTTACTTACTGTAGTATGAAGACGTTGGAAAACGAAAAAGCGTTTTTAGTGCACAAACGAGCAACTTAGCGTACGTCACAAAGAACGAGAAAACCCGTGATAAGGCAGTTGAGAAGTGGGGCTAAATCAATCCTTTCATTTTCGGTGGTATTTCGAAATATTACCTTTAAAGGATTAAATAAGTATACAGTCATTTGAAAAAGTTCATTGCTAAACAATTTAGGTATCTTAAAACATAGTTTGTATATATTATAATTCCGCGACACTGTATTCCTCTAGAACATTTTAAACAAAAATCAGGAACAGACAGACTCAGCACTATTTCAAGCATTGCGAAGAAGGCTCAAAGTGAATGAAACTGCAATTACATCCCCCCACAATTTTTACAAAAACCAACCCTATGTTCCGTTCAACTAAGATTACAGCAACCGCAAAGTTAACTTTGCCACTTATCTTAAAACACTTCTGAATGCAAATAAGCCACAATCTGGATGCATTCAAGAAAAAGTTGCGGAGATTTTTGTGTCAAAGATAGTTTCACTTTAAAGTAGGCGAAAGAGGTTTTAAGTAGTGACTAACTTTGCTTACAAATTGCTTTTCTAATCTTCTCTGTGCAAGCGTTTCCTTACATTGCAGTCACAAGAAGTAAGTGTATTTTTAGATTGTAAGTTCGGGAGTCTTATAAGCGCGTATTCTAAAAGTTGGCAACGTCGCAAATAGTTGTCAAATATTAACAAGTTTTAATTAATTTAGCAATGTTACTGTATGGAAATAAGATATATGGCTCTGTACTGCACAAAAAAATTGATAAGGGAATGCAATAATTAATATCATAACACCGAAATAATAGTTTTAGATGAAAAAAAAGCATTTGGAAGCTTTCCAAATGCCTTTTATACACCTGAAACGGTTACAACATCAAGTTCAGTGTTTTAATTGCATTCCTTTATCATTTTTTTAGTGCACTACAGAGCGATATTTCTTGTTTTCATACAGAAAAATTGCCATATTACAGCTTGGCCAGAACGGATTGAAACGGAACTAAAATTTTTATTTCTGACAGCGTTTTAAAATCTTTGATATTTGATGTAAAAAAAGACCGCAGATTTGTTAGATTTTTTATTGTGCCATAAAACTAACGTAATAAGTGAAAAAAAATGAAATAAAATCATTCAAAGTGCTGGTAGCGCGAAGACAGTGGCGACTTCCGGTTTTCTACATTTTTAAGTCGAGCTGTAATTAAAACTTGTAAATATTTGACAGCTTTTTGCGACGTTGCCAACTTTCTGAATAAGCAGCCTTATAAGCGCGTACTCTAAAAGTTGGCAACGTCGCAAATAGTTGTCAAATACGAGTATTAACAAGATGTGCAAGATGTGCAAAATACTATATGGAAATAAGAAATATGGCTCTGTAGTGCACTAAAAAATTGAGGGAATGCAATCATTAATATCGTAAAACCGAATGTAATAGTTTGAGATTTAAAAATGTTTTATTTTGGAAACTTGCCAAATGCCTTTTTCACACCTGAAACGGTTACAACATCTTTAGTGTTTTAATTGCATTCCTATTTCAGTTTTTAGTGCACTACAGAGCCATCGTCGACTGGCCTGTTGGTCTAGTGGTTAGTGACCCTGACTGCTATGCCGGAGGTCGTGGGTTCGATTCCCACCCAGGACAAATGTTTGTGTGATGAGCACGATCATTTGTTCTGTGTCTGGGTGTAATTTATCTATAATATTATGTATGTATTTAGAAATATATAAGTATGTTTATCCGTTGTCTGGTACCCATAACACAAGCTCTGCTTAGCTTGGGACTAGATGGCGTTGTGTGATAGTTGTGGAATATTATTATTATTATATTTCTTATTTTCATACAGCAAATTTGTAAAATTAATTAAAACTTGTAAATATTTGACAGCTATTTGCGACGTTGCCAACTTTCAGAATACGCGCTCTAGTAGAGGAGCTCGTCATAAAAGAGTTTGGAGTTTCTTGCCAATTCTTCTCCATAGAGATCTACCCCTTGGATTGGGCATCTACGGTACTTTCCGCAGTTGTTATGTCTTATGACTGGGACTGTAGCGCCATAACTATTTTTTATCTGTTTTTATTCTTTTTGTCTTTTGCGGTTCAAAAGTGCCCATAACTGGCCTACTTGAAATAAATGCTTTGAGAATAAGCTTTTTAATCTTTGCTTTGCCAGCGTTCTGGGCACTGTTCCCGTTTACAGCGATGTGGACGTATTCTTTGACGCCCTTTGAATGTTTTTTCTTTTATATCTTATTTTTTTTCTGCATAATACTAGTAAGATTTTATTTATAGTGTGTACACAATTTTAGTATTTAGCAACATTTTTGAGAAAATAAATAGTTTCAAGTTTCAATAAAATTAAATTAAAACACCGTTTTAATGCTTTGATTTTGATTTAGTTAGGTAGGTTCTACTTGACCTTTGCAAACAACACGATAGGTGCTATGTCTTTTTTTATTGTATTAAAATCGTCAAATGAGTGTAGGACCTGTCTGTGTGTACAGTACAAGTCTGACAGTCCCTCAGGAGGGACTGTCAGACTTGTACTGTGATCCTTCAATAGTTCCTTTGCGTTCCAAAGTCACGGTTACTTGATGAGACAGCGCACGTTCCACCCGCGACCCCCGCATTTCCCGCGAACCCGGCATGGCGCTGTGGTGACCTATCGTCTGCTTCGATGTGTGTCGCGGGTTACAATATCTGTCTGGCCTAGCAATAGTTGTTTTAGGTATCGCTATTTGTAGTATGTGAATTTATAAAATTTGTAAACGCAATTACTATATAGGAGAAATTTCTAGTGTGGTGAAAAGTTTAAAAAAAAAGCGGATGAAAAAAGGAGGCGGGCTATTGTGTTTCCCAAACGTACTGTAAAGAAAAATAACTTAATTTCCGTAACAACCTAACAAAATTAGTAATAATATTTAAAAAAGAAAATACCACTTAGCGTTCATACCCCAAAACATAAGCAAATTCAATGTGCTGTTAAGACAACATCACACGTTTCAAGAGAGTGAAAGGTTCACTTGAGTAACTGTTCATTTTTTGTTTAAACTTTTCCCAATTTCGACAACAATTTCGACGATTTACGACTCAACCAAAGGTACTGCATAGATCTACGGTATTCTCTTAAAGGGCACCGCGGCCCTGATACGTAAATTACAAGTGAATGAATACGGTGGTTTTTAGTCAGTAAGATTTTTTTTCTGTTCTGAATTGTCTTTTCTGCTCCACCCAGGGCAGGAGGACTCATTTGATGATTATAACTCCCTAAAAAAATTAAAGTGCAAAAATAACATGACAGCCGGATACTTTAGTACATACATTTCCCATACACATGTCATGACACTATGGAAAAAATAATGTTTATCTACTGCTTTCATTTCATTATTGTTTTTTCTGCATGCGAGTGAATTACATCGAAATCATCGTTGGATCGTGATAGTACCTATTTAATTTATCTTTTAGACCGATCATAATAAAATTGTAGTGATACAAAATCTGCGTCTTCGTTCAAGAGTGAACTATAACTTCGAGTGAAAGTCGACAAAATAATAGATTGACAAAAACTGAATCGTCTGATATCGTTACAAAGAAACAGACTGTCGTTATGGGGGCTATTCCGCGCACCTGTTTCACCTAGATTGAAACAAGTCGACGGAATTTTAAACGAAATGGTAGGGATATCCGAACCAAACCATGATCGTAATGCTGATGGGCAATTGACCCCCTTGTGAATATGAATTATGTAGTTTGGGAATTGTTGTTTTCTAAAGAGATCACTGCGTCATTTGAACGCAAAGGGCAGCTGATGGTACAAGATCCTTTTACTTAGTAAGAGCCCGAGTGTCTCTACCAATCTACTAAGAGCGGGAGTCAAAATCAAAATCAAATAATTTATTTCAAGTAGGCCAGTTACAGGAACTTTTGAATTGACAAAAGACGAAAATAAAAATATAGCTCAAAATAGTTATGGTGCTACAATCCCAGTTACAAGACTTAATAACTGTGAAAGTACCGTAGGTGAAGTTGCCGGTAAATACAGTTGTACATCTCAAGGGTTTACCCTTGCCAAGGTTGATTCGAGGGTGGTCATCTTTTACAAGAGGAGTTTATCTTTGCAAAAGATAGGTAATAGGTATGTTACCTAAGCTATTAAATCTTGCTTAAAAATGCAGGCAACAGCTAGCATGATGATTATTGTTGAAAACTATAGAAAAAAATCCATGCACTCTTAAGCTATTGTCAAACAGACAGCCGTGACGAACGCGAAGCGAGGCGTTTTTGTTTGTAATGTATGCAATTGTTTGAAGCCCGTCACATAACCTATCGGATCGCTTTCGCTTTTTCTATGTGACCGGATTTAAACAATTGCAAACATTACAAACAATAACGCCTCGTTTAGCGTTTGTCACGCCTGTCTGTTAGACAATAGCTTTATAGTTTTTACTAGGACGAAGGCGGGATGGTTTACTATCATCATCATTACCATCGCCATCAGCTTACAAATGTTGAATCAAGACCCACCATTAGCTTATTTTCTTACAGACATTCAAATTCAATTAGGTTCGCATTCGCGTAAACATACATATCCATGGTAACGACTTTGATCTTTATCAATTTAACGGATTCAAACGATTTATTGTCAAAATGGTCATGATCCAACTTTGTCTATTGTACCAATCGGGGCCCAATGCGGGTTAGTAGATGTTACTATGTCTTCGATTTTTTTTTCTTGGTCCATTGCTTGCCTAGTTATTATTATTTTATGAACTAGTGTAAATATTAATTTGGATGCCATTTCTTCAATTCCCAGTGTCACCTGTAGGTTACTGAAGTTTAAAAGTGATTTTGTACCACTTATCAATATTTATTTCCAGTTGTACTGTTACAGTAGTAATTTTACTGATTATTACTTCTATTTTTTTTTATCTGGCAACACGCATCATTTGTCATTTGTCAAATTCACTAAGTTATTTCGCGCATAGTTGGAACTACCCGAGTTTGCGTGATTCATTGTGAAAAAAAAATATATAAAAATGTCCAGACTGTAAGTATCGTATTTTTTCTTTTTACATGTTATAAATAAATAGGTAATCTATATTATACATATACTTATTGACAAAAATAACTAAAACTATATTTGCTACAACGCCTACAATATGCAGTGTCACCCACAAGTGACACTGGGCATTAGGTTATGTATATTTATGTTATTTTTACTAAACTTTGTTGTTTACAGTTAGTCTTATCGCTCTGTTGAAATGGCGTTTTACAAGTTGTTTTTTTATAAGCTGACTTTAGATGAGATTGCTGAAGTGTTGCATAAATAGGATACCAAGGTGATAATACTGATGAGGATAGTGGAGATGAAAATAATGCTAACATTCTTCATCTACCTGGACGCATGCTTTGATCTCAAGTTCAGTTACAAAATCGACTTTCCGTTTCTGAATAAATTCTAGAATAAGATCTGGAAAATGAACAAGATGAGAAGAATGTGAAGATGGCGTCGATCATAGGGTCGATCGTTTTGATGAAAACATCGACTCCATGAGAGAAGCCCTTCGTGGCAAAAAGTGATGGTTTCCACTCTTTGCATTCTGCTTAGACGCATCGTGTCAAAATGCGTGACTGATCAAAAGGGTGTCAGAAAATAACTGGACCTATTGTGACTTCTGGAGCAGTAGTGGCCCAGTGGTATCGGCCCCGACAAACGAGTTATAGGTCGTGGGTTCGAATCCAGACAGGCGCATTACTTTGTGTGATTTATTTCATCACCACTGCTCTCAAAACGGTGAAGGAAAACATCGTGAGGAAACCGGCATGTCCTAGAACAAAACATTCGAAGACATGTGACATCCACCAACCCGCACTGGGCCCGCGTGGTGGATTATGGCCCACTCCCTCTCACAGAGAGGAGGCCTGTGTCACAGCAGTGGGACATCTAAAGGCCTATGATGATTGTGACTATAAATTTGGAAAACCGAGCCGTAATTCTGCTTGTGGTGTTCCCGTGCAATAGAGAGTACCAAATGAGGTGAGAAGCGCAGCGCAGGGTCTGCAGATTGTCACTCAGAAATTGGCTATCCTCAGTAAATATTTCAGTACTGTCATCAAGGAATAAAAAAATGTGCACTAAATTCATTTGAAATGTTGGCTTATGTATCGCAATAAAAGATTTAGTTATTTGTTATAATTATGTTACGTTTTTATAAATAATAGTAAGTATATAATTATATTATATACTTACACAATAAATAAAAACCGAACTTTTATTTCTGCCGAAATAATACTTGAAGTCTTATAAGTCATCTATCACAATGCCCAGTGTCACCCGTAGGTGACCTCCCCATAAAACGGGAGGGAGGCAACCTTACTTATTTTTTTCTTCTTTTACTTCTTCAATGAACAACTATTAACTAGGTTATCAAAGAAAAAACTGAAAAAGACCATTAGATTGGACATGGGAATTGAAGAGTTAAGGGCTGGTTTTTCAATAGTCAGTTAACCGTTACCTGAGGAATAAAAATAACGGTATGACATATTTTCCATAGATAAGCTGTCAAACCGCCATTTTTATTCCTCAGTTAATGGTTATCTGACTATTGAAAAACCGGCCCTAAGTCAAGTTAAAACCTCCAAATAAGAATATAATTTCCAAGTTGCATTTTGTACTGAAAGAATTTCATTTTCATGCTAACTATGTACTTTCTTTTAGGATTATAGCGCTAGAAACATTGCAAGCTGTTACCTAAAATAATATGAGTATGCAGTAAAAGATACTTACCGTTTAAATGTAAAATAAAAAATACTAGGTGCTATTAAAGAATACTGTTTCGTATGTTTTTGTAGTACCTAAGTTTCATGTACCGTGAAGAGGACAATTATTATTAGCAGTGTTTCCCAAACATTGTATAGGTAAAGATTTTCTTAGGAAAGAAAAATTCGATCCGCGGGCAGGATTCGAACCTGCGGCCTTCGGATTCAGTACATCCGACGCTCATTTCCAACCGAGCTACCGAGGATCGTACCCGCCACGGCGAATATTCTTCCTTCCATATCTAACGTCTCATGGTGACGTTTAGAATCCGAAGGCCGCAGGTTCGAATCCTGCCCGCGGATCGAATTTTTCTTTCCTAAGAAAATCTTTGAAATTCACTACGCATGCGTTAATGCGTTTAATATTTATAAAATATTGTATATGTAGTAGTAGATATTTTTTCCTGTGGTTCTTTTTCAATAATAGAAGACATTTCCACATTTTTTTTCTTGGATATCAGTTTAAAAAAAAACTGCAAAATCCTCAAATGTCTCAATTAACCTTTTTTACAGTGGCACTTTGCGTTCCAGAGCCGCGGTGTCTTTTTTAAGATAGTCCGGAAGAAACCTCGGCAAGCATCAGTAAATTGTCTGAGCATTCGAGAAAACCAGTATCACTTTCAAATAAACGTCTTTGATAAAATGATGAAGTAGGTACGTTTTTTTGGAAAAAGGAAAAAATAAATAAATACGTATTTAATAGTTTTCATTCAGCAATAACATACTAAAATATCCACAAAAAATACAAAATATCCTGTATAAAACCCAAGCTGGGCTTAAAAGCTAGTTGAATTAACTCATTAGGTAAAATAATACATACTCACATGTATTAACAGTAATAAAGACCTGCGACCCGTTATTTTATTTTGATGTCCCGGTACCGGGTCGCGACGTGATGGGAAACGCTGGACTATAGTATTTCTCGAAGTAGGTTACAATGAAAATAAAAACTCCGGAGTATTGTGATGCCCTTGGGTATTCACTATATAATAGTAATATTCTTTTGTACACTTGCGTCTATTTATTTTTATGTGTTACTTATCGTATTGTGGTAGATTCTTTTCATATTATGAAGCCCGTATTTCAGCAATTGGAACATTATAATGCCAAAAGCATTGATATCCCCCCCCCCCTCTAGAGGGCCAAAGCCTGCCGGGGTCACGGGACTTAACGTAACATAAAGGGCTATTGAAGGACACCGTGGATTTTAGTCAATACGAGTCTGACAGTCCCTTTCGCCCTGCCCTGGGTGGGAGGACTCATTTGATGATTTTACCACGTAAAAAAAAGAGCATTGATATCGCTGGGTAGTATGTAGGTTTTAGCCAACGACGACCAATTACTAGACTCCGCATGCACGATGTAAGGAACAAAAACTATTCTGTCAACTCGCTGAGGTACTACGTAAGCGAGGAGGACGGGGTACTGCGTTGTGATTGGCTAACTCAAGGTCTGTTCTGCCTCAACGTATGTTTATGGCTCACAGGAGTGGTCGAAATGAGAAGGATAGAAGACTTTTTTGCCTAATGTGTTGACAGACATCGGTCGCCTGTTATTAGGAGTCTAGTAATATATCGTCGTTAGCTTTAGCTTACAGACAACGAGTAGCTCACCGCCCGATCAAGGTTTAGGCCCAAGTTTACGTGCATCTCAAGGAGTCGTCCGCAAAGTGGGTCAAACACTCAGTACTCCATAGGCTACCGGAGTTGCGGGACTATCCTTAAAGGATGAAGAGGCCCTGAAAGACAAAGGGCAAGTAAAGGAACGCAGTAGTTTTAAGTCGGTCAGGTCTCACAGTCCCTTTATTAATTCTACTTCTTTTTTTATCGTGATAAAATCATCAAATTAGTCCTCCCACGCAGGGCAGAGCAGTAGGGACTGTCAGACTTTTTTTTATAATATTCCACAACTATCACACAACGCCATCTAGTCCCAAGCTAAGCAGAGCTTGTGTTATGGGTACTAGACAACTGGTAAAGATACCTATATATTTCTAAATACATACCTACATGTTATAGATAAATTACACCCAGGCACAGAACAAATGATCGTGCTCATCACACAAACATTTGTCCTGGGTGGGAATCGAACCCACGACCTCCGGCATAGCAGTCAGGGTCACTCGTAGACCAACAGGCCAGTCAAACTTGTACTAAATAAAATCCACGGTGTCCTTCAATAGCACTTTACGTTCCGGGGTCACGTATTCGTTAGTCCCGGGACCCCGCACTATTAATTCTACTTAGTAATACTGAATACTGCTATTAAAGTCTCTTCAAAGTTTTTTACTGCATCAACAACCTCTATTATCACTTCCATTTATTTTGTTAACATTATCATTATCATTTTATTTCCTTGTATAATTAATTACCTTTGTTACAAAGGGCTTTGTAGATAGTTCCGCTCCGACCAAATCCTAAGTCGTCTGAGCTTTGTAACAATCCTGTTACAATCAGAATAAGGAATCATGTTATGTCTATCTATACTTTTTCACAGTATAAAGATGATCAGTAAACTAACTCGGAAAAACATGGTTATGGCTCGTTAAATATGGCATAATAGAGAGGACTATAAAAATAGTGTGTGGAATAAGAAGCTTGTATAATGATGTCATCAACAACAAACAAAAACAACAAAACCGTACTGTTGTTCATCAATTGCCAACAGATTTTCAATTTTATAGTCTTAATATTAAAGTTGAATTATGATGACTATATTACAGAGCGTTTTCGTTCGTTCTTATCGTTGCTTTTAATAGATTGTCAACTTTATGCTCTAAAGAATTAAGTTGAAAGACTACAGATGTGAAATAACTCGGGACTTTTGGGTGTGACATTTAAGTTTAATGTGTACCACAACCTTTCCAAGTACTTTTATTTTTTTATTAATTAAAAATAAGTCAAAAATATTTATCAAAACATCTAGTTTCCCAGAATTGACATAATTATATCTTAAGCCACTAGGTGGAGCTGCCATATATCTCCAGACTTCAAGCATGTTTCGAAGACACGGTAATTTGATCCACTTGAAATACTGTAACAGTAATATTATTATCTGTACTGTGACCATGTTTCATTTGGTATATTCTGTTTGGCTCTAATACCCGTACAATTCGTGTTTCTCGAGTAATTAACTACAAAATTTCTTAAAGTAACTGTTAGTAAGATGGTTTCTTTGAAGTTTTGAGATGAAAGGCGAATGTAGTAATGATAAGATACTAAGGATATTACCGCACTATTTTGTAGTGTATTTCCAAGTACTTGACGTTTCGAGAATAAAATATTCCACTATAAAACGGCGTAAAAGTGGACTTCTCTTCCAGACTTCTTAGCTGTTTTTAGAACATTCTAGGCTATTTTCAGTAATGTTCTGGAAACTTCCAGTATTAGTATACCTGTCAATCTGTATTTAAAAACGATTGTAGTGATCTGAAATGAATTACCAGTGTTTTATAAGTAGAATTTAGAAGGGTATAACTGACCAGCAAAGAAATAATGTTTTTTTTTTAAATAAATACGTGGTTAATTTAACTAAAATTATAAATGCTAAAGTTTGCGGGAGTCGATGTATGGATGTTTGTGTTAATCCTACTATTATTATAAAGGCGAAAGTTTGTAAGTATGGATGTATGGATGTTTGTTACTCTTTCACGCAAAAACCACTGAACGGATTTGGTTAAAATTTGGTACACAGATAGTTTATAACCTGGATTAACACATAGGATAGTTTTTATCCCGATTTTATGTTCCCGTGGGATAATTTTTGAGTTGCAGCGGGTGAAGCCGCTGGCAACAGCTAGTCTTTCATACAAAAACCACTGAATGGATTTGGATGACATTTAGTACACAGATGGTTTATAACCTGGACTAAAACTTAGGATATTTTTTATCTCTTATGACGTTCCTTTGAGATGATTGCCAAACTTCAAGGCATTAAGACAATTTTTTTGGTATTTAATCTATAATTTAAAAATAAATTTTATTGCTGTTCGTTAGTCTCGTTAAAGCTCGAAAACGGCTGGACCGGTTTGGCTAATTTTTGTTTTGTATTATTTTTGGATGTCCAGGGAAGGTTTAAAAGGTTATTTTGAGGCGGTACGAAGTTTCCGGCAAACTTCAGCTAGTTTGATTTATAAAAACGTTGACCCACACTAAGAATTTCTCCTGTTCGTAGGTGCGTTTACTCCCGGGTCAACGGCGCGTTGTGTCCCACGCGCGCCTCAAAGAGCGTCAGCATACTGACGGGGCCCCCCTCTCAGAGGGCCAAAGCCTGCCGGGGTCGCGGGATTATTTCCTTACCGTGACCCCGGAACATAAAGGGCTATTGAAGGACACCGTGGATTTTAGTCAGTAAAAGTGTGACAGTCCCTCTCGCCCTGCCCGGGGTGGGAGGACTCATTTGATGATTTTACCACGTTAAAAAAAAAAGGTGCGTTTACTGACATTTAAACTCACATGCTTAAGCACCAGAAGAGTAACATCTACTCGTAGACCATCTTTGCGGATCTCAAACCAGGACACGAAACGCAGCAGTCAATCATTCGGCTACTGAGCCAATCGTATCTAGTTCCTACATATAATCTACATTATGAATGCGAACGTGTATTTATTAAACGAAGCCCCTTCTCTATTCGCGAAGGAGGAGGCGGGCCGTGTGAGGGAGAGGACAGCGTCCTCCCTCCACCCCAGTCACAGTGGTAGACGCCCACGGCGACGGACGTCGGCAGACGATCTCCGGCCACTCGCTGTCCAACCATGGACCATGCCCGGGTAGACGACACGTTGTGTTCCACGCGCGCCTCAGAGTGTCTCAGCATGATGACCTTCCTCTTGAGGGCCAAAGCCTGCCGGGGTTGCGGGACTTATCAAATTACCGTGACCCTGGAACGTAAAGCGTTATTGAAGGACAGGGACACAGTGGATTTTAATCAGTACGAGTCTGACAGTCCCTTTCTATAATTGTATATAGGTACGAGTAGACATCTATATATATAAAAGGCAAACTGAATGATTACTAATCAAGCCACAGCCCAGACCGCTTGGCCTAGAGACTCCAAATTTGGAACATAGGTTTCTTATGAAGCGTAGAGGAGCACTAAGAAAGGATTTTTGGAAATTCGGCCTTTAAGGGGGTAAAAAAGGGGGGGGAAGTTTGTATGAAACTCGGTCATTTCTGAAGCTTTATCAATGAAAATTGGAATATAGCTATTTGATAACAAATAAAGGATGACGTGTTTCAGGATTTTTGGGAATTCGCCCTTTAAAGGGGTAAAAAAGGGGGGGAAATGTTGTATAAAATTCCGTACATTTTAGTATCTGGTTGGTTATTCGGTTGAAAATTAGGCACGATTTGTTAAAGGGGGTAAGGGGAGGGCGTGGGGGTGGGTAAAGTGGGGGAGGGGGTGAAATCAGTTAATTTTATTATTTGGTTGGCTATTCGGTTGCACACTAAGCATGATTTGTTAAAGGTGGGTAATGGGAGGGCTTAGGGGGGGAGGTAAAGTGGAAGAGAGTAACAGGGGGGGGGGGCGGTAAAATCAGTTAGTGTTTGGGTACACTACGATAATACGAAATATTTTATTCCGAAATTCATAAATACGAATTTCAAAATACCGATTTTCATAATTCCGAATGGTTCAAAATTCCTAACGTTTATAATTACTATTTTCAAAATACCGAATTTCAATAGACCGAATATCAAAAATTCCGACTTATGTATTTTCCGAAACATCAAAAACACGAATACCGAATATTAAATTCCGATTATTGGAATTCCGATTTGGGTCCGTCGGGTCGAAAAGTCCGAGTCGGGGTGCCCCAAGACACATTTTGTTCGATATTGCATCCTGAGTTATAGCACCACCAAGGTGGTTCAACGAAGCCCCGCTTCGCGGGGCTCCTATTTCTGTGAGCAAGGTTTAAAGTAACCTAACACGAAGGGGATGGCGGGGTCTGAAAGACCCCGCCATCCCCTTCGAACCTAACCTGTCCGTGTCAGGGTGTCCCCAGTCCCGAGCTCGCTTCGCTCGCTCTTGCATCCTTGATCAATTTGTTGACTACCACCTACACCGGGGCTCCTATTTCTGTGAGCAAGGTTTAAAGTAACCTAACAAGTAACCTAACCTAACACCTTCGAACCTAAGCTGTCCGAGTCGGGGTGCCCCAAGTCCCGAGCTCGCTGCGCTCGCTCTTGGATCCTAAGTTCTTCTAATAACAATAAAAATCCTGAAGGCAAACAGTGAAAGTTAAGAGGATGCGCCTCGCCATTCCGTGCCTACACAGGCTTAATAACACTCTGGGAGTACGGTAGACAAAATTACGTGGAGCCGGTTTTGCACCAATTCGTTTCTGTCACTGACTTTGTGGAATGAGAAACGAAATTCCGATTTTCAATATTCCGAAAAAATCAGTTTATTCGGAATATTGAAAATCGGAATTTCGTTTTTCGGAATGAGAACTCATCGAGCATTACATTTTTCGAATAATAATATGTGAAAATCGGAAAAAGAAGAAATCGGACATACGACTTTCGATCAAATAAATTTCTTAATAATAGATATTGTAATTTTTAGGTATTATGATATTCGGAGTTCTGAAAATCGGAATATCGAAATTCGGAATAAAATATTTCGGAGTAATTGGGTGTTAGTACACTACACTACACCTACTTTATACCTACACCACACTTACCTTAACCTTCCCTGAACTTCCACGATTTTTTAAGACTAAAATCAGCCAAATCAGTTCAGCCTTTTGCAAGTTAAAGCGTGACTAACAAACAGCTATCCATTTTTATACCTCACTTGCTGAGCCGGCAGACGTTGTCCTGCCCAGTAATCAATCCTACACATACCCTACACCTACTCGCGTCGTGCGGTCCATGGCCCTCTACGGGGCCCCCGTGTGGGCCCTAAGCATTCGGACGCGGCCGGCAAAGCTGGTCGCATGCCAGAGGGTCATGGCAATCCGAATGATCCGAGGATACCGCACGATCGCCGGCGAATCGGTCAACCTTCTTGCCGGATCGCTGCCCTGGGATCTGGAGGCGACTGCCCTCCTGCGCGTCTATGAGTGGCGCGTGGAGGCGCAGCGTCGGGGTGTATCCACGCTGCCTCGAGAAGTCGAGGCGCGGCGGGAAGAGCTCCGGCGCGATCTAAGGGCAGTTTGGAGAGAACGACTGTCGCAACCGAGGTACGGGCTAGCCGCAATCGAGGCTGTGAGACCCCTCTTTGAGGAGTGGCTGGATAGGTCCCACGGCGTCCTCACCTACCGCATGACACAGGTCCTCACCGGACATGGCAGCTTCGGGAGGTACCTGTGCATGATAAAAAAGGAGGAAACGCCCGGGTGTCACCACTGCGAGGATCGCCCGGAGGACACGGTGGAGCATACGGTGGTATAGGACTGCCCAGCTTGGGCGGAGCACCGCCGTGTCCTCACTGCGGCGATAGGCGGAGACCTCTCACGCCCGGTATTGGTTGCGGGCATGCTGCGGGGCGAGACGGAGTGGGAGGCGGTCGCCTCCTTCTGCGAAGCAGTCATGCTCGCGAAGGTGGAGGCGGGCCGCTTGAGAGAGAGGATACCGTCCTCCCTCCGCCCGAGACGCAGTGGTAGACGCCCACGGCGACGGATGTCGCGGGACGATCTCCGGCCACCGTAGGCGCGGGCATGCGGGCGGCGAGTAAAGGGCAACTCGGTGTCCGACCATGGACCATGCCCGGGTCGACGGCGCGTTGTGTCCCACACGCGCCTTAAGGAGCGTCAGCATAATGACGGGGCCCCCCTATAGAGGGCCGCAGTCCTGCCGGGGTTTCGGGACATACGTATACCGCGACTCCGGCACACAAAGGGCTACCGAAGGACACCGTGGATTTTAGTCAGTACAAGTCTGACAGTCCCTCCCACCCTACCCGGGGTGGGAGGACTTATTTGATGATTTTGCCACGTAAAAAAAAAAAAACCCTACACCTACTCTACACCTACCCTACACCTACCTCCCTACATCTACCCTACATCAACCCTACCTACCCTATGTGTTATTCTGGATCTTCATTTACCTACATACCAAATTTCATCGTAATCTGTTCAGTAGTTTTTGGGTGAAATAGTAAAAAATATCCATCCATTCACACTCATAAACTTTCGCCTTTATAATATTAGTATGATATAGATATAGATTTAGTATGGAGATTCATTTATCTCCAAACTTAACGCGAGCAAAGCCGCGGGTTCAAGCTAGTAAAATATACAAGACAAAACTTATCTCATAATGCCTTAAATAAATATTGACTAACTTTGATCAGATCCCACATGAAGGCCTTATTTTATGGTTATTTACATACTTGTAACGAAGGCTTCTAACTTCACCGTCAAATATTTTTCAGAATCTAATTTATGTGCTTATAAAAGCAACAAAATGAGAAGTTTGAACTTAAATAATGACAGCCTTCAAGATTGAGGTTTTATTTGGAAAAAAACGTTGGAATAAGCGTGTAGATGAACCAACTTTTCGTCGACCCTTGCAGAGATGACTTACAGAAGCTTCCAGACCTGGCAAATGCGCCGCGAATACGTCGCTCGCGAGCTGCTAGCAAACTGCGTGTATTTTCCGCGTACAGATAGGCTGCTTATGCTCACGTAGCAATGCTGCCAGTCTTCTGGGCACGTTGCTGGTTGTGAGCAAAGAGTACTTTGATGCGAAATTTTTTTATTGGTCTATCATATCTGTCAATAAAATCTTTAAAGTTCGATATCTCCGAAACCAGTCAGATTGGATCCCTTGTTCCCGGGGTTTAAAATTGTTGCATAGGTCTAGTATCACCCATTTCCAGGACAGCATCGAATCAAAAATCATCCAGTATAATTATTATTTTAATTATTTGTTTTATCACATAAAATATATCTAAATAAGGGACGCTTAACTACCTCTGCATATACTTAGACAGTTTAGCAAAAGCAAAGCTCCGAAGTTATATTTACAAAACAGAACTCGAACTTTATCATCAAAATTATTTGTCAAAATCCAATTTCCCAACATACATAGCCACAAAATTATATGAATCTGTTCAAAGTCAGAACTCAAACTGTGTTGGGATCGCAGGTAGAATAAATTAATGCTGAGACGACGTGCAAATGCGTCGTTTTGGAGTAGGTAACTTTGGAACGATATGACAGTTTAATTTTGTTGTTTTGGAACGAAACATTTTGAGAAGGTGGAAGTTTGGAAGGACATTGATTGAGATATTGTTTTGATTTGAAAAAGGTAGACTTTAGAATTTGTTGATATTTTGGGAGGCTTAAGCCCAGTTTGGAATACGAGCGCAGCGAGCCCGTTAATTTTACCTAATTACTTATTTTACCTCGCAAGAGAAAACTACTTACTACAAAATGTTTTCAACCAAAAAGAAGTTAAACGGAAATGACTCAGCGGACAAACAGAATAAAAATTAGCTCGCTCACAATTAGAGAGCGGATCAAAGTCATCAATAACTGTCTTTAAACCAAGAAATATTTTTTTTTCATTCAGATTATAATAGTAACAGTACAAACACAGATACTGTCAGACTCCTGTCGACTAAAATCCAAGGTGATCTATCAATAACAATTTACGTTCCATTGTTACTGTTAAGACAGTCATGTGATTGGTTATCCACTTGAAGCCGAAGATATGTTCATGTTCAAGAAAGGTAACCACATCGTGAAGCTGTGTGTATAACATGATGTACATGTATGCGTCAAATTCTTCAGGAAAAGCTACACGTTTTAAACTGACATCCTCCATTCATCTCAACCATTTACATATTCCAACCAAATTACACACACCATAAAACACAAAATTACTTCTTCCTTTTCCTTCTATGAAATCTTTTCGAACCAGATCTCGCGGTGCTACCCCAGTTCGCTTGAAAGGCCTCGTCTATCTCCCGGCACCCATTGCGTGAATAATTGTGAAGCTTGTCCTCCTACCCAGAGCGGGACGGAAGGAACTATCAGTCTTGTACTGACTAAAATCCACGGTGTCCTTCAATAGCTCTTTACGTACCAGGGTCACGGTTACTTGATAAGATAGTCCCGCGACCCCGGCAGTTTTTAGACCTCTAAGGGAGGCCCCGTCAGATTGCTGATAACTCTTTGAGGCGCACGTGGAACACGATGCGCCCCGTCGCGACGGCGCATCGTGTTCGTCGTGATCGTCGACCTGGGCATGGTCCATGGTCCTCGTATAACCTTTTCTACATTTATAATTTCTGGACTTTAAAAGAGACTGTCACCTCTGCGTTTGTTTCGGCTGTTTCTTCTCAAAGTAGACAGGTACGAAACACCAGCCCCTTCTAGTTTTATGAAAAGACGTGTAAAAGTGTAATTGATATGACCTACTTGCGTATTAATATCATTTCATTTCATCATCGGACTGTGAGACACCCATTACCGTCCACATGCCCGGGCTACGGTTAGAATTTTGAAGCTTCTGAAACAAAATAATGCTCATTAAAATTTGCTACATTTTAAACTGACATCCTCCATTCATCTCCGCCAGCCTTTTACATAAATATATTCCAACCAAATTACACACACCATCTAACACAAAATTACCTCCTCCTATTTTCCGACATCCATTACTCCCATCCCTGTCTCCATATTGCGGGCTTAATCTGCATGTCGTTACGAGCCGTGTCTCGACTCATCCATAATTCACATAATGAGGACAAGCAGAATACTGTAGAGACGAAATAAGTTATTCAAGAGCAACTTGTTTAGGTTTTAGGTGGTTATCATGCTCGTAAATTGGGTATTGAGTGAGAGAATAAATAATCAGTAGTCAGAAGTTTTTCCTATGTATGTGTGTGTAGAGAAGTTCTCTGTTTATTTACATACAATTTTAAGACATAATGTAATTTTTTTTTAGCGTGGTAGAATGTTCAAATGAGTCCGACATTCATTGAGGCGCGCGTGGAACACAACGCGCCGTTGACCCGGGCATGGTCGGACAGCGAGTTGCCCATTACTCGCCACCCGCATGCCTTTGCTCAAAAGATAGGCACAAAGTTAAATTCTCTGTCATACAACTCAAACACTACTTTACCTTTACAAAAGATAAAAAGCATTTTTTAATGCGTTGTTATTTTTTTGTTCCAAAGCTCTGATTGTTACAGGATATCTTTCAACCCGACCCTTTCAAAGGTCAATGGCAGAACAGCTATTAGGGTTTCGAATTTCTCGTACAATTCAGATCTCGCTAAATAAATATCCCTCCATTCGAATCAGGTGCGCTAATGAAGACAATTTCAGCAAAAAGTGAAGCATTTTTTTTAGTCTTGTCAGTTCTTTTTTTTTTGAAGACAAAAAGAAATCATCATAATCATCATCATCATTGGCCTGCAGTGGCGAAGGGTGAATTTTCTTAAAAGGGAAGCCGGACCAAAAAATGCTTACCTTGCTCAAGTGTGATGAGTTAATTCCAGTAACTATAGCTGTGACCCAGTGGAGCTCGTGGCTAAATAATTACAGCCACACAGGCCGATCTTCCGGGTTAAACCGCGCTTGCCGAGGTTGGTCGGTGGATGAGTGACCATCTGTTATAGCGAGTTTCCTCCGTGCCTCGGAAAAGTACGTAAAGCCGTTGGTCCTGGCTGTCATTTGTAGACCGTTGATAATCGTTACTGTTAGTTAGAAGCTCTAAAGTCTGACAACCAGTCTTAACATTGGGTTTCGTATTACCCAGTTACTGGGTTGTGGAGGTCCGATAGGCAGTCGATCCATGTAAAATACTAATATCCAGCTGCATCTGGTTTGAGTGGAAGCTGACCCCAATATAGTGGGAAAAAGGCTAGGCAGAGGATTAGTTATATAATTGATAGGAAAAGCTAATCAGATTTCAAAATGATGTCATCCAAAATTTCAATTTATAATTAAGTTAAGACCGCTCCTACGCTTCCCCTATTCCCTTCGAAACGGGAGACAAATCAAAGGCGTTTGTATTGCGGCGGTGCTGCATACATTATTAAGAAAAGCCTTGATAAACCGACAAATTAGTATAACACCACCAACTAAGCGTTACACTACAGAAATTGGCTATCAACAATTTGCAACCTTATCAAAACTGAACAAGATTCGCAGTTCTTTAAATTATTCTTTATTAGGTGTAGATATAAATGTGTCGACTTCAATTTCATTCACAATTATTTTGCAGTTAGCAAACTATTTAATTCCGTCTTAATACAAAGCTGTAAGGTTGAGATTCGTCTGCCAAATAAATCTTGTAAAGGTATAATCGGAGAAGCCACGAAGAGAATTCATCAAGTTTGGTTAAAATGTTGATATTTCAAATTCAAAGTCTTAAATCGAGTGAATGTTTGTATTGTACAGATTGTTGGTATTAACGGTGTTATTAAAACAAAGTTTAAACGATGTTTCTTCTGCTTGAATCAGTTCTTAACCAACTTGTTTGAGACTTTCAATTTGAAATTGACTTTGAGCGGATACTGTGTTTTGTAATTATGTTTTTCTTGAAAATTTTGGAAGAACATTATTGGTAGTTGATGGAGAAGTTAGGAATAAAGTTTTTTTTTTTTTAATACATTTTATCAAGAGCAGTGGTGGCCTAGTGGTATCGGTCCCGACTTACGACTTGTAGGTCGTGGGTTCGAACCCCGCCAGGCGCATTACTTTGTGTAATTTATTTCATCACCACTGCTCTCAAAACGGTGAAGGAAAACATCTTGAGGAAACCGGCATGTCCTAGAAACTAAAATTCGAAGACATGTGACATCCACCAATCCGCACTGGGCCCGCGTGGTGGATTATGGCCCACTCCCTCTCACAGAGAGGAGGCCTGTGTCCCAGCAGTGGGAACATTATAGGCTGATGATGATATTATCAAGATTATCCATTTACAGCGATGTGGATGAATTTTTTGATGCACTTTGTTAGGTTATTTTAATTCTTATAAAGTTAATTAATTCATTATTTAATTAAAGTTATTGTAACATTACTATCCACAGTAAAAATACTATCAAGATATTGTAAAACATTTTCAGAAGAGTTAGTATGGAGTCTCTTGCACATTCCTGTCCATACAAACCTACTATTCCAAATGGGTGTAGAATCAATGGGGATGGCAACTCAAAGCCAATCGTAGATGGCGCTGCGATAGTTGGTCCCTACTTCAGATTACTGTCTGCCTTGTATAAAAAACAAACAAGATTTATTGTTATAAAAATTGAGTATAAATACAAAACAAATATGGAAAATTATTCGTCAATGCAAGTGCAAATACTAAAAGAAGAATTAAGACGCCGCGGTGCATCTACAAGAGGAAAACAAGTGATTTAATTGAGTGGTAATACATTTGATTTTACCGTAATAAATCCACAATTACTTGTAGTTGAGGTTTCAATTTTTGAGTTTAGGTATGTTTTACCTGTCCTCTCCTATAACAAGAATATAATGCTGCTTCTGACTTTCTATTTTGATAAAATATCATAATGTTTTGAGTCAGTAATTTTAGCCCTTTTTTCTATTAGATTCGAGAAATATCACAATATATTTAATTTCTTAACACCACAACTATCACAAAACTCGTTCCAGGTGATAATTCTTCCGCCAGACGAACCATTTCATGATTTATGGAGCGATGCAATACTGGTACTTAACCTCCAATAGAAAAGTAGATATTATTTTGAAAAGTGTATTCGATTGTTTAGTTATGGTATAATCATAGAATTTCATTAATAAACTCAACTAACGGCCTGTCTCGGCTTCGCAAGCCTGGATATTTTTTTATTATATAGCTTTTCCTTAGTTACAATTCAATTTTTGTTCTCAAGGCAGTCACAGCAGCTACCCATTATTTCTTGATAGTGTGAATTGTCGGAAATTTGTATGTTCCATCATTTTTACAGCTTATTACACAATATCTAGTCATTTTACATCAATAAATCGTTTTTTTCAGTAAATTCCTTTGATTTGACAGTTCTTTTGGGACCAAACTGTCACTTGTCACTTTGACACTTGCCTTCCCCATTCCATCCCATCCCATTGGGGTCACGGGACTGTTTCATCATTTAACCGTGACCCTAGAACGTAAAGGGCTGTTGAAAGATCACCGTGGATTTTAGTCAGCACAAGTCTGACAGTCCCTCCCGTTGAAGATTAAAAGGACATGTCGGTTTGCTCACGATGTTTTTATTCAACGTTTTGAGAGCAGTGAAAACGACGCGACGGTTCACGACAATATTATGTCTTAGGCCCGACGCTGCGTTAAGCGGATGCCCACGCGGTTCTATACAAAAGTGCTCCGTCGCGGGGACCCGTGCGGGGACCCGCGCGGGCGTCCGTCGCGGGGAGGTGCACCCCGCACCCACGCAACGGGGCCCGCGCGGGGCCACGCGCGGTGCCACGCGCGGGTCTACGCGCGGTGCCTGCCAGCGGTAACACGCACGGGCTTGTTCAGTCAATAAGGGTGCTTATACACGGTGCATGTAACTGGAGCAAACAGAGAGCATTTTTTTTTTGTATGAAGACTTTCGAAAAATTCCTCCGGTGCTGAAATTTGGAATATGGTGAGAGTAGGTGATACAGATTATAGATGCACAATAATCCAACATTTTTTTAGCCGAGAAGTTCTGTTTTTTTACCAAAACATGAAAATTGCTTATAACTCTCTGCGAAAAATTCCTCAGACTCAAATTCTTTTTGTAGGTATTTGTTTAAATGAAATAATTGGAAAAAAAAAGTATAAGTTAGAATAGGAAAGTATAAACATCCAACAAATGTTTCAATTTCAGTGTCACTCCAAATCAACTTTTTACATAAATTATCGCGCTTAAACTTGAAATTGAAATAAAAATCTTCAAATTGAACTAGCGACACTGCGTAAATCGGTCTCCGCAACGGGGACCGTCGCATACCCACGGAGACCAGCCGCGCATTCACGCGCGTGTCCCCACGCGGTACCACGCACGGGGCCACGCGCGGGACCACGGACGTGGACCCGCGACGGTTGCCCGTCGCGGGTGCCCGTTCAACGCAGCGTCGGGCCTTAATCTAGTCAAACAATCGGGTAAACTTTCTGCATACAAACACCAAAAATTAAAAAAAAATTAAAATACGCTCAAAGTTTTTGTTTACCTTTACTGACTTCCAAACTTGGAAGCCTCTTAGCATTCTGCGGGCTTACGCTATAGTGTGTGCTTAGCATAAATTCTAGGGCTTAAGTGGGGATGCAAGCATGCACTTGTGGGCAGAAACTATCGCGTAGTACAGTCATAGCTTACTAGTTATTGTTACAGGGCTGCGTGGCTTTGCTACGGCGTAGCGTTCTTGCTACGCCGTAGCGGCTGTGCTACGAGAGCTACGAATTATGGAACTTTTATGATTTTGCTTTTATTCTGATGTTAAAGCATTGCCTATCGACAAAGATTAATTTCATACAACGTCATGACAAAAAAACTATTGACCTAATTCAAAAATTAAAAAAAATATATTATGTTAACCTCAAGTAACATAGACATAATATTTCGTTGTGATTATTTCGGAAGTAAAGCTGCGGCCAAAACATAGTCAAATATTCTTCAGAAGTCCTTCGACACGAAAAGGTTAATTCTGGAATTAAAGAAATATTTTTCGAATATAGTTCAAAAGTTTTGGCTCTTCGTTTAGGCACAAAGAGATCAAAGAATTACTCCGTCAGAATTAAATGGGTTAGGTCAATATCAAAGCAAAAAATATCTTATTTAAATTTTAACCAGCTGGTTGGCTGAACTTTGTTCGGTCGAAACGGTGAAAACAAAAAAAAAAACTTTATAATATTGAAAAAAAAGACCTTCAAATACATTAGTAGTACATTAGTATTGTTAGGGTTCCGTCCCAAAGGGTAAAACGGGACCCTATTACTAACTCCGCTTTCCGATCGTCTGTCCGTCTGTCACCAGGCTATTTATGTCATGAACCGTGATAGATACACTGTTCAAATTTTTACAGATTATGTATTTCTGTTATCGCTATAACAATAAATATAAAAAAAAAAAAACAGAAAAAAAATATGGGGCTCCCATACAATTCACATGATTTTTGCAAGTTTTTGCTTAAGAGCGTATATTCCGAAAGCTGGCAACGTCGCAAATGGTTGTCAAATATTAACAAGTTTTAATTAATTTAGCATTGTTACTGTATGAAAATAAGAAATATGGCTCTGTAGTGCCCTAAAAAAATGATAAGGGAATACAATAATATCGTAACACCGAATATACAGTTTTAGATGTAAAAAAAGCATTTGGAAGCCTTCCAAATGCCTTTTATACACCTGAAACGGTTACAACATCAAATTCAGTGTTTTAATTGCATTCCTATATCATTTTTTTAGTGCACTACAGAGCGATATTTCTTGTTTTCATACAGAAAAGGTCAACGGGCGAATTGAATGGGAAAAAACCCACGGCGGACATAAATCAAACCTTGAGGATATATAGCTAAATGTCTCTTGGTTACCATGGTAAGGGTCGCATTCTTGTGGGCTGTGGGAATTAAAAAAAAAAAGAATTAATAGTTTACATTATTAATTCGGCGTAATAAATGCAGTTTCATCTAAAAATATGGCAGGGGTCGATTTCCTGCCACCGCAAGCCGGATCGCCCGGAGGATACGGTGGAGCATATGGTGCAGGTCTGCTCCGCTTGGCCAGAGCACCGCACTGAGGCGATAGCCCTGCATTGTTCGACGTCATGCTGCGGGGTGAGACGGAATGGGAAGTGGTCGCCTCCTTCTGCGAAGCAGTCATGCTAGCGAAAGAGGAGGCGGGATGCGAGAGGGAGCGGATAGCGTCCACCTCACGACCCAGCCGCCTCAGGAGACGCCCACAGGAACGGACGTCGCGAGACGATTTTCGGGTATGCCCGGGTTTCAAAGAGCTGTCAGCAATATGACGGGGCCCCCCTCTTTGAAGGCCAAAGCCTGCCGGGGTCGTGGGTCTATTGGGTCAACGTGGCCCCGGAACGTAAAGGGCTATTGAAGGACACCATGGATTTTGTTCAGTACAAGTCTGAAAGTCCATTTTTTCTTTTTTTTTAGCGTGGTAAAATCATCAAATGAGTCCTCCCACCCCGGGCAGGGCGGAAGGGACTGTCAGACTTGTACTGACTAAAATCCACGGTGTCCTTCAATAGCCCTTTATGTTCCGGGGACGGTGAAGAAATAAAATCCCGGGACCCCGGCAGGCTTTGGCCCTCTGAGAGGGGGCCCCGTCAGTTTTGCTGACCCTCTTTGAGGCGCGCCTGGAACACGACGCGCCGTTGACCCGGGCATGGTCCATGGTCGGACAGCGAGTTGCCCTTTACTCGCTGTCCGCATGCCCGCGCCTACGGTGGCCGGAGATCGTCTTGCGACGTCCGTTGCCGTGGGCGTCTCCCGCGGCGGCTGGGTCGTGAGGTGGACGCTGTCCTCTCCCTCACGCGTTCCGCCTCCTCCTTTGCTAGCATTACTGCTTCGCAGAAGGAGGCGATTGCTTCCCATTCCGTCTCGCCCCGCAGCATGGCCTCGACCAGTGCCGGGCGCGAGAGGTCGCCGCCTATCGCCGCTGTGAGGACACGGCGGTGCTCTGTCCAAGCGGGGCAGTCCTGCACCGTATGCTCCACCGTGTCCTCTGGGCGATCCTCCCATTGGTGACACCCAGGCGTTTCTTCCTTCCCCATACGACACAGGAACCTCCCGAAACATCCGTGCCCGGTGAGGACCTGCGTCAGACGGAAGGTGAGGACGCCGTGACGCCTCTCCAGCCACTCCTCAAAGAGGGGTCTTACCGCCGCGATTGCGGCGTGCCCGAACCTCGGTTTCGACAGTCGTTCCCTCCAAAGTCTGAAAGTCCCTGCCCTATTTTTCCCACGTTTTTATAAACTCACTTTTCTTGTTTGTTTATTTGTTTGTTTTTATGCCATTAAGCTTCTTCAGTGAACCGACAAGACAATATTGTCTTGACAGTTTAAATGTTCGATTCAGTCTCACGCGATTTAATAAATAAATGTATTACTGCATTTGGGATACACAAAACGATATCGAAAGCATGTTACTATAAAGCTTAGTGCGTGTGGTGTTATTTATTGTATTTCACGAGGTAAGTTAACTAGTGAATAACACTAGGTGATTCCAATGTCATTATAAAAACAGTTCTAAAAGTATGTTTTTTCTGCGACGTAACATGGATTCAATACGTTAATCATAAAGCAGGTCGCAGAAGGCATTTTGTTTGCAAAATATGAGGACCGCAATCTGTTTTATGAAGTGTGCAATGCAATGGATTCTAGGACTATTTAAAAACATGTTGCCACGTGCTGGAGTGGTCTAGTCCCCTGCCACACCTCATCCCTCGGACGCCGTATGATATGAACCCAATCACTATGTACGGCAAGTCTATTCTTTGAGAAAAGCAAGCCAAATACTTAGGTGTTGACCCTCTACAGTCTCCTTACCTTCCGTGCCCATGTAAAGGCAGTTCGCGTTCGGCTGCCTTTACCGGAGGTAGGCTTCATTTCTTGCTTACAGCAAGAAGCAAATTGTCACTCAAGTGCAAATTGCGTCTTAAAAAGCTGTCATCCGTCCTATTACACGTACATTTTTTTAGACCACGATAATTGCTGACAACATCAAAAATATACATCTTTACAATCCTAAAACTAAATGAGAAAAGGCAAAACTTGGTCCTCATATTTTGCATACAGATGTCTTATGGCGGCCCGGCCTATTACAGAAATTCCAAAAAAACAGTAAAAACTAAAAAAAAAGGAACCGACTTCAAATCCAAACACAAAAAAGTGTGACTTTTCTTTCGGAAGTCGGTGAAATAAAAAACAAAGCCACCGACTAGACTGGATGTTGTTTTTTTTTATTTACCCTTTTTTCATCGAATATGGCCACCGACTTCGAAAGAAAAAATATTTTATCCTTTTTGTGTGTTTGGTTTTGAAGTAGGTAGGTTCCTTTTTTTAAGTTCTTTTTTTGTTTTACTGTTTTTAGTTTGGATGTTCAACAAAAATCTTCGTATATTCGACGTCTTTGAAAATCTACAATCCAAGTAAACAACAAAAAAGGGCGGAAAAATCTATGCGGGCAATGAGATATCCATGATTGTTATAATACTAAAATCTTTTCCAGAATGTTAGTAACACTTTTCTGAAAACAGCATCAAAATCGGCACAGTCTATAACCGCGGACAAACATACATACGTCATACGTACAGGTCGAACTGAGTACCTATTTTTTTTAAGTCGGTTTGAAAATCAGGTTTAGTGGCTTGTAAACTATTGTATCTAGTCAATCAAAACAAAAGAGAATCTGAAACGTACAGATCAAGAGGAAAGACAATGAACGGAGATTTTTCGAATAAATACATTTTTGGTTAAAACTTTGTTCTCCAATGGGTTACAACAAAAATAATTGAAGGTATTATTATGTGAATTATGCGCTTTCATTCTAGACCATTTTCATTCATGTCCGCGACCGGGTCGGATTGCGCCCGATGACCTTTGCCAAATTAATTAAAACTTGTAAATATTTGACAGCTTTTTGCGACGTTGCCAACTTTCACAATATGCAGCCTTAATATTGGTGATGGCAACAGGTAGACGCTTGAAATGTTCAAAGAATATTTAGTCATTAAATAAAATATTCAATTTAAAAAAATGACGGGATGCACTCCGGGAGTGCCAGCAGAAGTGAAAACTTGAATATTAACGTTGTGCATTTTTTAGATATTTTAAACACTTTATATACATTCATTTTACGAATACACAGCAGTGTGGCCACTACACAGACGGTCGAGCCATCAGCTGTTACCATCCATGGATGCGCGTGGCACGCTGTAACATAATCCGCCTAAATGAAACTAAACGAAACAGCAGGCCGGTCAACTAGTGTTTGTCTTACAAATTTTCGCTCAGGTCACGTGTCTTGACGCGAGTTTAACATTTTTTACCCATTACAAAAAAGTGTACAACGCCGCAAAAGCACTTCAAAATTATAAAATAAAAATTTAACGGACATCAAGGGTTTCCTTCTCCCATTTAATAGACATGATCATATTGCTTTTGTTTATAAATAATGGGTCGGAACCTTTTGTGTGCGTTCGTTTTGCACTTAACCGGTTTTTTTTTCAAATTGTACCTAAAAGTGTGAAAATCTCCCATTTTCCTAACACATAAGATTTTAGAAAAATTGAAGATTATTTTCACAGCGAACACGGCAACTGTATTAGAAACAAAAAGGAGTTTCTTGCTCATTCTTCTCCATAGAGATCTACTCCTTGGAATGAGCACCTACGGTCTTTCACAGTTTTTATGTCTTGTGACTGGGATCGTAACACCATAACTTTTTAATGTTTAATTACATTTTTATTTGTCTATGACAATTCATAAGTGCCTGTAACTGGCCTATTTGAAATAAATGCTTTAAAAAAAAAACTCTTCTGAGAATTACTACGAAGTGAGGAACAGAACTGGAACGTTCTGAAGTAATGGCTTCAAAGGAATATTGAGATGGACTTATTTAAACTGACAACGTGGTTCTGTAGTTACATACAGCTGGGAACGTTATTGAACATCATAATGATGCCACGGTTGGCATAATTATAGTACAATATCTGGTTGACCGAGCTTCGCTCGGTTTTTAAAATGTCTATATCTTGGGAACCGAGGATTTCTTGATTAATCGATTCCTTGAGCCGAAAAATCCCTAATCTGTAACTTTCATGAAAATCCTTGGAGCCGTTTCCGAGATCCTGATTATTATATAAATATACAAGAATTGCTCGTTTAAAGATATTAGATAAAATCAGTCAGTCAGTAAAGTCCATTTTACAGAATAAACATTAATAACTGACTTCAAATGAAGGAGGTTTTCAAATCGGTATTTCGGTGTGATTCGGTCGAAAACTAAAAAAAAACATGATCACCACAAAAAAGTATAGGTAACGTAACTTTTCTTTCGGAGGTCGGTGGCAAAAAAACTATGAATTAAAAGCCTTTCGAAAGAAAAGTTATTTTACACTTTTTGTGGTGGTTTTTGAAGTCGGTTAATTATTTTTTAAGTTTTTTTTTGTGAATATTTGTGTTTGTGAGTTTCTATGTTTGTAATCGCAACCATGATACATGAGTTTCTAGTGCAGAGTCCGCGCCACCACTAAAGACTTTTTTTAGCGTGATAAAATCTTCAAACGAGTCCTCCCACGCAGGGCAGGGCAGGAGGGACTGTCAGACTTGTACTGACCAAAATCCACGGTGTCCTGCAATAGCCCTTTACGTTTCGGGGTCACGGTATTCGTTAGTCCCGCGTCCCCGGCATGACCACTAAAACCTACCTAAACACATGAAAATGCAAGGTTTTTCATTAATTCATTTACATTTCATTCTCAAACTTTCCTAACTGTATGTCCCAAACAATTCAATGAAACTAGGGCGTTTTTGTCCGCACTCAGTTTCACGCTTAGCGTGGTTTTTTTCGGTACAAGCTTTCGAATATCCTCAGTTTTAACCGTACTACCTTCCATATTTGAATCTATACCCGTTCGGATCAGACCACAGCCTCGGGTGACGCGAATTGCAATAACCACGACGCGGTTTTTATTGTGCGTTACATTTCACAGGTCAACATGGAAGAGGTTGGTGTGTTATATTTAACCATACAATCCTGTGCTGCCTTGAAAATGTAAGGCTCTCAGCCAAGGGAAACTACGCGCGTGTGACGCTTGTTTTGTACGCGAACAGCAAAAGACAGACGAGTTCCAACCGCCTGGGCCATTTTTGAGACGATACTGCTGCGTATGTTACGTTTGCAACGTACAATACAGATCTGATGAAAACCGTATGTATGCAAGCCAACTCCAAGCTGTCCTATTGGAAATCTGTAGAAGAGGTCTTTACTCGGCAGTGGACATCCTACAGATTAGCTGTAGGATGTCCACTGCCGAGTAAAAATATATTTTGATAATAACCTTCTTAGCGTGTCGATGTCTGGTCGATGTTTAGCGCCCTCAGAAGCCCCCATCAGCTCCAGTAATAAGAACAATAGGCAGGGCATTTAGAACACGATATCAAGATTCTCACCATATTATGACGATGATGTTTTGCAGTCGCTGTCGAAACACGCGTGTCGCTTGGTCGTTTATGTCATGACCAAGGGTTTAGATTTCGGCTCAGTTTTTGTTGCTATTCAAGTTTATATACTGTGTAAATGTTCCGTTTTAAGAGTATTGGTTCGTTGGAGAGCGGTCATTAAAGAGAACGCGCCAGAATGTTTCTTTGAGATTGAATTTTTGTTTAGAGTC
Organism: Agrotis clavis; assembly: GCA_954870645.1. NCBI lineage: Eukaryota > Metazoa > Arthropoda > Insecta > Lepidoptera > Noctuidae > Agrotis > Agrotis clavis. The sequence goes on from OX940941.1 coordinate 15,132,355, forward strand.
TTTTTTCTGAAGATTTTTATATCTGAAAACATTTACTTAACGTAAAATAATGGAAACTAAGTAGGAAAATAATTTGGAGTATCCTCTCCGAGAAATTTTGGAACAAAAAACTTGAGAGGTGTCAAGGGACACCCGGATGGAACGAAGTTACTGTATACACTCAACAAAAATAATCGTTGTGACTCTACTCCAGTCCAGTCCAGTCCGGTCCGGTCCGGTCCGGTCCGGTCCAGTCCAGTCCAGTCCGGTCCGGCCCAGTCCAGTCCAGTCCAGTCCAGTCCATTCCATTCCATTCTATTCCAAACATTCCAATGGTAATAAACACATTACCCTCCTTTGCGTCGCGCAGTCGGATAAAAGAGTCGTGACAACTTTTCGTAAGAATTTCCGTCCAGCCCCCCCTTTCACAACGCGCGATAAGGAACTTCGTTCCAAAAATATTAATCCATGGATTATAGAAAATAAATCTATATTCTACTTCATGATATTTTTAAATACTGTGTGTAAACCCAGACGCAGGTAGTGAGTTCCTCGCTTTTGTAGTGCGCAATATGAAAGGTATTCCGTAGCGCGTCTTTTAGTAAAACTAGCTTATATTTAATTTTATGAGTCCTTCATTACGTCTGATATTAATATTCTATTCCAATTCAAATCAACATACATTATTACATCTATTCTTTGACAACTAATACAGATTGGACATCTTTCAGACTCGGATATTCAAATTCGGTCATTGATTAAACACTGTTTTAGGCTTCACGGTTTGTTTCACAATTTAAAATGTCACTTACGGGATATCTTCCGTGATTTTTTTTTCCGTGATATTTTTTTTTATTTTATTATCATAACAAAGACTCCACAGAACTTTGGTGATACTGTGAGTGTGTTTTGCCGTGACTTAGTGTCGAGTTCCAATAGTGCGCGTAGCAAGAGACAGAGAAAGAGGGTAGGTAGACATATTTGTCTGCTCTTAACAATTTATTTCCATCCACCCGCATTCTCCAGTCATCTCGCGATCATGGCGTTTGCAACAGCGTCGAAATATCGGGAACTCAAAATAATAAATAATCACGGAAGATACCCCGTAGGTGACATTTTAAATTCGGTCATTGATTAGATAAAGACAAAGATCGGGATCAAATGCCAACTGAGATAGATAAATATTTAATATTCAGAGGTAAAGTTTCGCTCACGTTTGACCAAACACCCCGTTTAAAAAGATGAATGTTCGAAAAATAAAATAGGTGAGCCACCCAATATAAATACTCGAAAACCGAAGCTAATGGACAGTTTAAATTCCATTGCGCCCTTTGATAGGAAAAGCAATAAAATTGGCTTTTAGAAGTCAAACGATATGGTAATGTAAGGAGTACTGCTTTTATATTCGGGGCACGCTGCCGATATTTCACGGCGAGATCTGTTCGGATTCAGATAAAAGGGTACGGTTGTATGGAAATGGATTTTTGATTTTTTACTTTATTTTTGCTGGCGAGTAACTCACATAGAGGTGATTTTTTGACGTGATAACGTCTTATAATTCGATGGCTGGCTGCACGCACGAAAAAAGATGACGTCATGCGATGCGAAAACGATAATAAATATGAGAAATTGTTCTAAAACTGTTTTTGAGAAAACAATGAAACCGAAAAGCGTATTTACTTTCTAAGAAAGTTGCTGCAGCAATATGAAATGTTTCTAAGGCTCAGTTGGATCTTATTTTAAATAATTCTAAGAAAACAGAATTCAATTCTCCAAAACTTATTAATTTATTGTTTTAATTCTACCCAAACACACGTTCCACATATTCCAAAACTACTAACTGAAACTTTGAACATTCAACGAAAACTAAACTCATTTTCATTTTAATACAAAAGCCGTTTCCTCAAAAATAACCATTTGAAGCACCTGAGCAGATTGCGGGCTTACACTTTACCAAAAACGTACATTTCCAATCGAGCTTAGTACTGAACTCAGCTCAATTTCTGTAGCACTAAGAACCTTAATAGCATAAATTGAAATTCCACGCACTTTCCTCACAAAAGATTGAGGGATTATGATATTTATTAATGTCGACATAAAGATGGAAATTGCGTGTGATTTTTCAGCGTTTTGGTATTAAAATGTTGGGGCTTATTGAAAATTATGATTTGATGACAATATGATTTTTTAGGGGGAAAGGTGAAATTGTTAAAAAGTTTTATTTCGGGGTTTGCATTCAGAATTGAATGTTTTTATGAATTGTAATGGATATTTTGCCTTTTGTCGTACACATTATGAATTTGAATTTGTTCCATTGCCTCGATGGTGGGAAATGCGATTAGCTATAGGATAGCTGCAAACGAGGGCTTGATTATAAGATCAATATATAATTATTAGACTTTAGGCTGTAGCGTAATACCTAATTATGTATGTGTCCTTCCTAAAGAAATGGACTATTCATTAAAAAAAAGAATTTTTGAAATCGATTCCGTAGTATATCAGATTCGCGCGTTCAATAAAATAAACAAATTCTTCAGATTTATAATGCTTCATGATTGTTTGTTTGTTCCCTTTTCACGCCTAAACTACTAAAACGATCATTACGATCATTATAAAAATTTACTGGCATTGGTCGGTGCTGGTAAAGTTTTATAATGATCGTGATGAATGATGGCCATGCCGCAAGGCTAAGAGGAATGGGAAGCGATCGCCTCCTTCTGCGAAGCAGTCATGCTAGCGAAGCAGGAGGCGGGACGCTTGAGGGGAGGGCAGCATCAACCTCACTACCCAGCCGCCTCGGGAGACGTCCACGGCAACGGACGTTGCAAGACGGTACACGACAAGTAATGGGCGACTCGCTGTCAAATCATGGACAATGCTCGGGTCGACGAAACCGAATGGAACCCTGGTTGGGACGACTCATTTGATGATTTTAATACGCAAAAAAAACACCAATGCACATGAACATCAATTGAAATGAAAATATATCCCATACGTCTCACTCTACACTCACACACACACACACACAAACCACGTTACAAAACTATACAGATGTAATCAGCGCACTGATTACATAGTTCCCCCGAGGAGTAAGCGAGCTGGCTTCAATGAATTCTAAATGCTGTACACCGATTAACTGAGAACATTCATCACAGAAGAAATGTGCTTTTTCGTTGTTCTTTCAACGTTTATTTGTTGTTTTTTGGTAAGTTTTTTGTGTCCCTAGAGTAGTGAGAAGTAAATTAGTCTATAATTTGGTGAAAAATTGGTTTTAACCGAATGGCGACCAAGCTACGATCAAGGATGATGAGTAATCGAAAAGCTGCAGCAATCTGACGGGGTCCTTAGAGAGCCTAAATCTGCCGGGGTCGCGGAACTGCCTCATCCGGTAACCCTGGCCCTGAAACGTAAAGGGCTATTGAAAGATCCCGTGGATTTTAGTTGGTACAAGTCTGACAGTTGGTCATAGGTTCGAACATAGCCAGGCGCATTACTTTGTGTAATTTATTTCTTCACCACTGCTCTCAAAACGGTGAAAGAAAACATCGTGAGGAGACCGGCATGTCCTAGAACCAAAAATTCAAAAACATGTGGCATCTACCAACCCGCACTGGGCCCGCGAGGTGGATTATGGCCCACTCCCTCTCACAGAGAGGAGGCCTGTGTCCCAGCAGTGGGAACATTTATAGGATAATGTTGATGAAGTCTGACAATCCCTCCCGTAACGCCCTTGGTGACTCGCTTTGTTCTGACATTTTTGTTCTTAAACCAGTCTCATAATACACTAGTCACCGATATCGTGCCACCATTGACAAATTTTGTAAAGGGTTTGAAACAGAACGTGCAGCTAGCGCATTTGAAACCGGACCGGTATCTTGATAAATGTCTATGCATTTGTCAATTTACTGGTTGGCTCTCGGGAAACATGTAACTGTGGAACGTAGAATTCTACAAATTCGTGTACGGAGTACAAAATCTTTATGTGTATCTCTATGTTTGTAAACGCAAAGGAGCTCGTGGCTATATAATTACAGCTGCACAGTTAGCGCTTGCCGAAGTTGGTCTGTGGATGGGTGACCATCTGTCTTAGCGAGCTTCCTCCGTGCCTCGGAAAGCACGTAAAGCCGTTGGTCCCGGCTGTCATTTGTAGATCTTTGACAGTCGTTACTGTTAGTCAGAAGCTCTAAAGTCTGACAACTAGTATTACCATGGGGTATCGTACTACCCGGTTACTGGGTTGTGGCGGTCCGACAGGCAGTCGCTCCATGTAAAATACTGATTTTCAGCTGCATCTGGTTTGACTGGAAGCCGACCCCAATTTATAGGGAATATATTTTATTATAGGGAAAATGCTAGATAGATGAGTCATGTTTGTAAACGCACCCACAACACAGGAGAAAATCCTAGCGTGAGGCAACGTTTTTTTTTAAACAAACAAAAGTTAGTTTGTTTTTTTTTTTTGTTATCTTCAAATGAATTGAGTCGTTCCACACTGAGTGATTCAGAAAGCACTGTCAGACTCGTACTGACTCAAATCCTCGGTGTTTCTTCAATATCGGAGTTCTTCCGACGATACAGGAGGAATTCCCGATTAAGTGCAACAATTCCTTAAAAAAACATAGCCCTAACATTTCAGGGTCATGGTTACCTTTATGACAGTCTCGTGACCTTTTTTTATCGTGGCAAAATCATAAAATGAGTCCTCCTAAGGCGGGACATGAGGGACTGTCAGACTCGTACTAACAAAAAATTCACGGTTTTCCTTAAAAAACCGTTTATGTCCCGCGAACTTAGACAGAAGCTTACCTTTAATCAGTGTTTAGTACATTCGCTTTTCTCAAGCTAAGCTAGTACTCCTTGACGTGATTTTAAGTGACGGAAAACCACTTCTATGTTATCATCTGCCTAGCCTTTTCCCAACTATATAAGGGTCGGCTTCCAGTCGAACCAGATGTAGCTGATTATCAGTATTTAACATGGAGCGACTGCCTATCGGACCTCCACAATCCAGTAACTGGGTAATACGATTACCCCATGGTAAGAATGGTTGTCAGACTTTCGAGACTGTGATTAACGACTTTCAAAGATCTACAAATGATAGCCGGGACCAACGGATTTACGTGCTTTCCGAAGCACGGAGGAAACTCGCTATGGCAGATGATCACCTATCCACAGACCAACATCAGCAAGCGCGATTAACCTGGAAGGTCGGCCTGTGCGGCTGTAATTATTTAGCCACGAACTCCTCAAAAAAAAAAAAGAAATAAAAACACTCCTATAAAACCTCATAAACTAAATACAAACCGCTTACAATTTATCTCTACCAATAAAATAGCGTCTGCATTCTAACTCGTCCATGAATTTACTATCACTGCCGTACATACGAAATGGATTTTTACACAGCACCAGACACGAACCGGAATTGAGGAAAAACGTCGGCCGAAAAATATTTTTGTTATACTAACTGTTAACTTTGGTTTTACTCGTGGCAGGGGAAACTCCTTTACGCGCTGAAAAAGAATTTTTTTTAAATGATTGTAGAAGATGGCGATACTCTCTCATTTCTTCTCAATCATCGGATTATGATAATGAAGAAACAGAATGTGCATCTATGACTACGGAACGTAATCCGTCTTACCTACTACAAAATAGTTAAACATCTGTTGAACACTTGTCTAAAAAAACTGCAAAACTATTCTTATATCAACGTCAAGTGTTCAACAGACGTTTATTTTCGTAAAATGCGATGAAACAAAATTGGCGTACACGAGTAGACGTAACATTGAGTAGGGGTGTTTTAAAATGCATAATTATTACATAATGTCAGTTTTCATTCGGACATTTTTGGAGTATGTTATAAATATTTATATTTTCATACATTACTGTTCATTGGGCTAATGTTTACATTACAAGGGTGTTTGGGAAAAGTCGTTGACTTGTAATATGCTTGGATTTTGCAAACGGCTTCAAATTAAGGAGAGATTGTGAATTATAATTATTTTAAACTTTTACTCGCGGCTTGGCTCACTTTCATTTAGAATTTGACAATCGATGCGGCAACACATGACGCCAAATATTATCAAAATACCAGTGCTGATGTTTTTAGGAACAAAAACCCTTTTTCAAAAGATTTTTTTATTTTATTTACAGTGTACTTGAAGTATTTACTACGTTTATCATATTGAAAACTGAAATTGAATAGTGTACGAACAAGGAACTATTTTTTCCATCAAATTAACTTCAAGTATCCGTTAACTTTAGATCTCAAAAACTTGAAAAGTCATGATTCCTATGTACTTTTTTTGGGATGAAAGATACTTAATGTTTCATTCAGTGGTTTAGGCGTGAAACAAACTTACTTTTCTATTTAGATTTGAAAGTTAGAATTAAAATAACTACACCTATACGTTTTTTCCTAGCGTGGTAAAATAATCAAATAAGTCTTCCCACCCAGGGTAGAGCGGGAGGGACTGTCAGACTTCTTGTTGGTGTCCTTCAAAAGCCTTTTACCTTCCAGTCTCACATTAATTTGTGAGACCCGCGACCCCGACAGGCACCTACACCTGTACCTACCAAAAATTCCTTTTCTTCATTATTGTTCGTCGTATCGTTGAACTCCATGAGTAATGAGTTGAGCTACACGATAACTAACAGATGCTTGCACAGACTGGACGGATCCACACAAATCTGTGTAGTTCCTTCTTCAAAAGACCATCTCAGACAATAACCTACGTGGTCCTCTTGTGACATGACAGATTGTTTCGGCTGTTTCTTCTCAGAGTAGTCAGTTACGAAACATCGACCTCATGTAGTTTGTAAAATGACGACGTGTAAAAGTGTTTTTAAAAACCTAGTTGCAAAAATTAATAATTCATTTCATTTACTAATAAACATTTAGGCCGCCCATACACCATAGCACAGCTTGAGCCATTCTGTGTACGTGTGATGTGTACGTAGAAGGCTTATACTAGAACTTTCAGCCCAGACAATGCTGATTGCTTCAAGCAGGTCGTATATGGCCAGCCTTAGAAAAACATGGGTATTTTTACAGTGTTCTGCATTCCAACTTATTAAACCTTGAATGCAGACGTCTGCAAAAAATTTCCTATCAGATCACCCATTCGGAACATTTGCACGATTCACACATTTCTAAGACTCGAAACTTAATGACCCACAAGTGCTTCTATTCTCCTAATTACTAAGATAACAAAATGGCTGACGTGATGTGCCAGTTTTCCCTACTATTTCACTATCACATTAAATTCTAGCAACCCTCAACGTTTCGCGTTTGGCCGCAAGCCAAATAGCATTGGTTTTTAAATTTTTAACTCATCCGAGGTGAAACTCGCTGAATTGATGGCAACATTAATATTTCATTCGTGTGTTCGTTGGGAAGTGTGTTGCCATTTTTTCTGCCTCCCGATTTTTTGGGAGAATTCAATTTGTTTCCATTTGAATGTTGGAGGAAGTTTAAATATTTTGGTTTTCATGATGTTTTACTGTGTTTGAAGTCGAGATTGGATAGTCTACAAATATCGGCGTTGTTTAAATTTTAAGTGAAAATACGAAATTGTTTGACATTTTTATGACATAGTTTATCACAAAGTAGTGGTGGTGCACTGGTAATGGCGACTTACGGGTTTTAGATCGTGGGTTCGGGTATTGAACCCAGTCAGGCACATACTTCAAGTCATTTATTTCATGACCACTGCCTTCAAAACAGAAAAGGAAAACATCGTGTGAAAACTGGCATATTCTAGAATAAAAAATTTGAAGACGTCATGTGGTATCCACCAACTCGCAGTTGGACCGCGTGATAGATTTCAGCCCACTTCTTCTCACAGAGTGGAGATCTGTGTCTCAGCAGTGGTAACAGATATGCTGTTTATTGTATGCTATACTTTGTAATATTATCAAACCAGCTTTTTTTAGTGCTTTTTTGCAAAAACGCTTTTAACCCTCGACCCGTCGCGTGGGGTCTTTCAAAGCCCAGTGTTTAGAAAATTGGAAAATAAAAAGACTTAGAATACCTTTTCGGATCTCTTACTTTAGGTACCCTCCTAAAAAGGATTACACTTCACCCTCCCACCATCAAAATTAAACATGCGCGTGCGCCCTTCGAGATATGGACGTGTATTTCTTCACAAGGCTCTCAGGGACCCCACGCGACGACTGGCGTAAGTAAATTTTTACTTGTGACTTAATAGTTTTTTTTTGTGATAATTTTAATTTTGATATATTTTGGTTCCAGGATATTTTTTACATAAGTAAAAATGGATAATAGACAAAATCATCGTATTTTAAGATGGTTGGAAGAAGATGTGGAGGTTGTTGGTGGTGAACAGTGTGATGAAGAAAATGTTGATTATCCGGATGAAGTTAGTGAAAAAGGCACAGAGTCAAAACTGGAATACAAAGAAGATGATCATTGTGAATAAATTACTCCGTCAGTAACGTCCATAACATCCCATGAAACTCATACCAGAGCTATATGCACTGATTGTGTCCAAAGAAATGGTTAGGGTTACATAGACATGAAATGTATATATATTTTTTCATGATTTTTAGCTGTTATAATATATTATGTTTGATTATCATCTTTAGTTCATTGATCACAAACAACTATTCTAATACTTTGATGTTTTTTTAATAGAAACAATTGTCTGATTTTCGATATCTCTTGTTTTTTGTTTCAATGAAGTCCTATCCAAATGCGAGACGCCAAAATAATGTCAATAATTACTGTTACAATACTAATTGATTGATATTTATTTTTGGGGTCTCTGAAGACCCCACGCGACGGATCACGTAATTAAAAAGGCGCGACGGGTGGAGGGTTAAAAGTACATTGTTTTTTAAAAGTTAACCATTTGATCACGTATCAAAATATTGATCTCTAAAAATCGGTGGTCCAATATGAGAACTTCCAACTAATGTTTTCAAGCTAAATATATCGCTAAGTAATATTTTTAGTAACATGTCACCGATGAACTATCGACGAAAACTTGCCAAGTTGTGAAGAAAAACTTGGAAGAAAACACTTCTGTTTTTCCAAGTTTTCAACAAAGTAGTTGGTTTTTCCAAGATTCTCTCGTTTTCAATTGTATTTAACTACTAATTTGTTTTCAACTCGCACTTGGCTTTCTTACAAAACATTTTTGATTTAGAGCGTCGATTCCTTTAGAATCTAAGTAAGAAATTAAATCGATTTTATAAATGTTTGTTCTAGAAGTTTGTTTACGCTATGTGCAAAGTCGGTGGTGGGATTATCAAATCGATTGCAGCGCGCTATGTGACCGAATCAAGAAATTCCATAACAAAAATAAACCTAACGAAAATAAACCTAACACTCCGCATCGTCTAACATCGTTACAGTTCGGCAGACTTCGGCACGGTGTTTGTTTTTCTTAACTGACGTGGCTTGATTGACGTGGCTGACGTGACCATAGCCTAAAAAAGAGAAAAAAAATACATAAGTTGATGAAAATGCTATGCAATAGCTTTATCGCGGCAGTCCCCGAGTGCCACACGTATTTTTTTTATCAGATTATTTAGTTAGTGAAGAATCTGCAGCTTTTATGTCGCCAAATATGCGAGAATGTGTATTATTTTAGTTATTAATTGAACTAGGACACATTAATGTCATCTGCCAATCCTTTCCTATACTTATCCTAACTTATATAACATAATTATGCAATAAATTCGTTTGTTACCTTTTCATACCTAAGCCACTGGACGTGAAATGTTGCATCACCTTGACAAGTCTACAGAAATGAACAGAACTGTGTGGGGTTTCCGTTCATTGCGAAAAAGTACTGTTATCGGGAAAAACAAAAATAACGTTTATAGATGAGAGAAGTCCAGACTCCGTAACTGCTACTGAGTAATTCTTGATGAAAAAACTGCACAACACTTTGTAGGTACTACCCAGGAATCCAACTTGAGATTTCTTGTTTAGCGCGCTCTAGTCGTCGTAGTAGATCTAGTGACCAACGAAGCAATCAACACTACTAATTTCAAAGAAAAATACCAAAAAAAATCTTACGAAACGAGTTCTCTATCTAATAACAAATGTCGAGCTCAAACTTCAGCTTAACAAGATAAACTTTACAAAGCCTTGCAAAAATATTTGGACGCAAAAATATTCCGAGTAAAGAAATTAACAAAAAAAATCCCTCAGTAGTTTGTAGGCGACCGAATCTAGTATTCAGTGCAATATAAAAGAGTCTTTTGTGCACCGAAAAAGTGGGTCATCCTATTCCCCTATTACACTGCCGTGCATGGAAATTGAGATCGGTATTAAAATATTTTTTGAATGAGATTAGTTTTCCATTTGTATGCATGCTTGTGTGGTAATAAAAGATTGAATTCTTGTGGATTTATTTATTGGTTGTTTGAAATAAAAAGGTATTGATATTGTTGGAGATTTTATTGTGGATTATAATTTTACTCACTCATGTTATAATGAGTAGAAAAATAGGTAAGCAAAGATAAGTCACATTCTTCTTCTTTGCGTGTCGAAACAAGAAGAAAAAGAAGACTCTGGGAGTGAATGTAATTGCCAGAAGAGGTAACAAGGTTGTTCGGTTTGCTCATGAAAAATGAGCAATGACAAAGCAATGGAAAAATGAGAAAAACTTATCGCTAAAGTAAAAATTAAATTAAATTTTTTGGAGTTAGTTAATATTTATCCTGTCATCTTGTAAACAAATTAAACGCATTTCACACATTCTTCTACCCTCTACGAGGGTATCAAAAAGCTTCTCTCCCTTTAAAATTGCAGTATAAAATCTACTTCCCATGATCCTTAAAAGTACCAGGGCATTATAAAAGCGAGGCAACTATTTTTGTCCTACACTGCATGTCAGTTGTGTTGACCATCCGTTTGGTGTTGCACAGTTTCCAATTAGTGGCGCGGCTTTGTATCCTGCTCGATTATCACTTTACTATTGCAAACCAGCTATATGTATATTTATCAGACTCGAAGAGTTTAGTTTTCACGACGAAATAATAAGGAAACTTCATAACTATGTAGTACCCCACCGAATACTTTTCTGCTGCTTTTTATTTCAACAGGCTCCTATAATTCTTTCCTCTTTATCCAACAGGGCATCGGATTTAGAAAAAATAAGTTACTTCAAAATTTCATGTTATAATATACTCCTCAAATAAGTAAAAGTACCAGGGCATTATAAAAGCGAGGCGACTATTTCTGTCCTACACTGCATGTCAGTTGTGTTGACCATCCGTTTGGTGTTGCACAGTTTCCAATTAGTGGCGCGGCTTTGTATCCTGCTCGATTGTCACCTTGCTACTGCATTCATGAATGGTATGACCCTGTTTGGTTCCGGGCCTGTTGTACGAATTTGAACTGCTTGTGTGGAAAATTGGGTGAGTAATTGAATATGGAAAATGATAATTTCTAATATTGTATTCAGGCGACTAAATACATTAATTCATTTCATCATCTGCCTAGCCTTTTCCCAACTATATAGGGGACGGCTTCCAGTCAAACCAGATGCAGCTGGATATCAGTATTTTACAAGGAGCGACTGCCTGTCGGACCTCCACAACCCAGTAACTAGGAATACGATACCCCACGGTAAGACTGGTTGTCAGACTTTAGAGCTTCTGACTAACAGTACGACTGTCAAAGATCTACAAATGACAGCCGGTACCAACGGCTTTACGTGCTTTCCGAGGAACGGAGGAAACTCGCTATGACAGATGGTCACCCATCCACAGACCAACTTCGGCAAGCGCGGCCTAACCCGGAAGATCGGCTTGTGTGGCTGTAATTATTATGACTAAAAATAAATTCATTCATAAAATAATAACCGTGACCAAGGAACGTAACGTACAAGGAACGTATTGAAGGACACCGTGGATTTTAGTCAGTACGAGTCTGACAGTGCCTCCCGCTCTGCCCTGGGTGGGAGGACTCATTTGGTGATTTTACCACGATAAGAAAAAAACCTACTAACATTATAAACCTGAAACTTTGTTTGGATGGATGGCTGAATGTTTGTTAGTTAGTCTTTCAGGCAAAAAAATCTAAACGGATTTTGAAGAAAATATATGGTGCACATATACTTTATAACCTAGATTAACACAGGATAGTTTTTATACCGATTTAATGTTTCCGTGGGAGAATTTTTGAGTTTTAGCGGCAACAGCTAGTAATAATATAAACGTGAAAGCTTGTGAGGATGGATATTTGAAGGTTTCTCACTCTTTTACACAAAAACTGCTAAATAGATTTGGATGAAATTTGGTAGTTATACAGATAGTTTATAACCAGAATTAACACATAACTTTTTATTACAATTTGATCTTCCCGTGGGTTAATTTTCGAGTTGCAGTGGGCGAGCAGTAATTGATACAATATGTAAACAAAAAGACAAAAAATATTTATTCAACACACATTAAGTCGACTTGCATTGTGATACGTTAACGCCTTGCATGACAGCCTTGCCTTCGTCCAAGATAATCAACACACTGCCTTCAACACATGTGTTTCTAATTATAATTTCTCTACTATCTTGAACCGTAACCTAGAGTAATGTATGTAGATTACTATGGCATCCTAAAGGTGGGTCTACGCTAGACGATCTGAGCACTAAAGCCTTTGTCAAACAGGCAGGCGAAAGCGAGGCAATCCGATTCCGATCCGATTCCGAGGCGAATGCGAAGCGAAAGGAGACGTCAAACTGGGTGCAGCGAACCGACGTTTTGTATGAAGCCAGTACCGAATATATAGCGATCCGAAGGCGAAGCGGAGCGTTTTTGTTACGTCATGTATGGAAATGTGAAGCGATATCGCGCCGAAACTGAAGTCGTCAGAGACCACGTCAAACAGAAAGGCGTGCCCGCGAAGCGAGGCGTGACAGTTGTATTAGCTGGCTTTATATGAACGACGTCAAACAGAGCAAATACGGGAAAGCGAGACCGAAGCGTGCACGTTGTTTGTGTTGCCAGATTTTTCTTTTTCTTCATTATATTTCTTGTAAAACATCGATAATTTATTGAGAAATTTCATAGAGAAAACTGTTTGAATTCTTTTTATTAGATAAGGTACGCTAATTGATGAAAACGACTCAGTTTTATCAAGTTTTCTTCGCGTGGTACAGACGTCAGCAAATCAACCTACAATATTACCCAATTGGCATCGGCTGGCTTTTGCCTGGTCCACTAAAACGCCAGCTGATGTCATCACTGGTTACCACTGTTAAAAATGCAGTTGAAGTGGTATAAATACTGTATATTTTACGCCTTTTGAGGGTCCCAGCAACCACAGCAAATGCGACAGCACAGCCCGCTGTGCTTGCATATAAGATAGCGCAACGGTGTAGACAAAAATACCGCCACACACCAAAGGCCCACCCGCCTACCAATATCCCAACGTCATGTCGTCTGGTCTTACGAGCTACCGCGACCCCGGAAGGTAAAGGCTATTAAAGGACACCGTAGATTTTGGTCAGTACAAGTCTGACAGTCCCTCCTGCCCTGCCCTGGATGGGGGGACTCATCTCCTTTAAAAATAAACATGCGGTTTTGACATACGTAGTATTTCTATGTAGTCTGTGGCTTTAATATCATTGTGCCACACCCTATGGCGTAAAGGCCTTGAAGTCATGACAAAAAAATATTTAAAAAAAAGAGTGATACCGTAAACTTGTCACAGATTGACGTCTATTGTTTATTTATTTTTTGATTTCATGTTTTTTCGTGATTGATTGCTCATAGACTGCGTAAAGTAATGATCTATTACTATGCAACAAGAAAATGTGCAGCTGTTGTGTGTGTGCACATACTTAGTTCTCCAAATTGTCACAGTATCCGATAAGAAATTTAGTTTTGTAAATAATATTCAATAACCTTATTTTTTTCTTTGATCTGAGTGTTGACCAAACACACATTTGTGTGACTGTCTTTAGACTTTATCATTTCTCAAGATACGGTTAACGGATTATTCGAAAACTGGATTGGTTTACTTATGCAAAACAATACCTAAGTCATATTTTTATTGAGGAGGTACCAAGTATCTTTAATTTGCATTGGCCCAGCCGCCGTTTTGTTGGAGATGAGAACAGTACCACATCAAAAGGAGGATTAAAATGATGATATTTTGAATGCCAAGACTTTGTGTCACAATGTCTTTGAATTAATCAATTGACTGCTGAAGCAATGATTTCAATGTAATATCAATTTCAGGCCTATTTTGGAAACAATAATGCTTTTATCATTGGTCATCGAAGACCTGTATCGCCCTGTTTTGTCGACGAGTAGGAGAGTAATTTATAGCAATAAAAAAACACCTCGCACTCCGAACGAAGACATTTATTAAAAAGAATATCGCAGCCCCTTATACCATGCCAGGTAACGAAACGATAGCGCGAATTTAAATCGGGCAACGCCATCTATCGAGCCACATAGTAAACTTTTCTTACAAAACTGATTTAATGTTTATATTTTGCTCTATTAAGTATCAGAACGTTAACATTCCGCCCACCAAGGACCTAGTCCTTTCAAGCCGCCCACCATGGCAGAAACGTGAATAAATAATAATTATGAGTGACTTCAGTGATATAACTAACTCCTTGGCGTTCGAAATTTCAATTGTTCAAGTTGTCTTAGCGTAACATAATAGAATGTGAAAAGAACCAAACTTGATTAAAAATATATTCTACTTAGATTTTACATTTCTTACATGACATTCAATAAGTATGTGAGTGGACTGTATATAAAATAATCAATAAAAATAAAAAATAATAAAACATACACAAAGGCTTATTCATCATTCACAGGTAAAATGCACAGCTTCGAAGTTGGACGTTTGAGTCGGGAGTCCTTACACTGAAGGGTTACTACGCGCACTAAATTGTCCTTGCCCGGGTGTACTTCAACTACTTTTCCGTATAACCACTTGGCAGGCGGTAAATTGTCTTCCTTTACGAGGACAACATCCCCAACCTTCAGATCGCGCGTCCGTTTGGCCCACTTGTGTCGTTGAAAGAACCTGGTTAAATATTCCTGAGACCAACGTTTCCAGAAGGATTGAATCATCCTCTGTGTCAATTGCCAACGTCTCAAGCTACTGACTGTCGTATGCTCGTAATTATAATCGGGTGCTGTCACCAGTGGCTGACCGACCAAGAAATGTCCTGGTGTCAACGGGTTAGGGTCTGACGAGTTCTCACTGGACTGTGATATGGGTCTAGAATTCAGACACGCTTCGATTTGGCACAAGACGGTACTAAGCTCTTCAAATGTTAGAGTTGATTCGCCAATAACTCGTTTCAGGTGATGTTTGGTGCTTTTGATCCCAGCCTCCCATAAGCCTCCAAAGTTAGGAGAATGTGGTGGGATGAAATGCCATTCGGTTCCATTATTGGCCAATATAGAGGCGACTTCTTGAGGAAGAGCAGCACACTCATTGCGAAACATTGCCTTAAGCTCTTTTGACGCCCCTACAAAATTGGTGCCATTATCGCTGTAAAGATGGCTACAGTGACCACGCCTAGCCACAAAACGTTTGAATGAAGCCAGAAAGCCTTGAGATGTCAGGTCGGAGACTGCCTCTATGTGCACAGCCCGGGTCGCCATGCACACGAACAAACATACATATCCTTTATAGGCCTTATGCCCACGGCCCTTTGCAGTTCTCATTAGAATCGGCCCCGCATAGTCTACTCCTGAATAGAGAAAGGGTTTGCTTGGAGTGACGCGACATGCTGGTAGCTGACCCATCAGCTGATTTTTTGAGATGCCTGCGTATCGAACGCACGGTACGCAGTCGTGTATATGAGCCTTGACTAAGTTTTTTGCTCGAATAACCCAATACTTTGAACGAAGAAAATTGAGAGTCAATTGGGGGCCACCATGCATTACGCGCTCATGAGCATCCGATATGAGTAATTTTGTCAAATGAGACTGATGAGGAACTATGATTGGATGTTTCCTGTCCTCACTCAGTTGTGAATTTTGGATCCTACCTCCTACTCTCATTAGATCCTTATCATCCAAGTAAGGATTCAAAGAAACCAAACCGCTGCTTTTGCTGACGTCTTTTTTTGATTGAATAGCCTTTATCTCTGATTCAAACCAAACCCTTTGGCATTGCTTAAGACAGCAATGTATGGTGTCTGCAATCTCAGCGGCTGTAAGGTAAGGTGGGAGCTTTACCTGTGATTCTCTGGCCGTCTTAATTTTCAGGAATCGTCTACAATAGGTCAGAGTCCTGATCAACCGACGGAAAGATGAAAATCTAGACCACATTAGTTCACTCGGGTGATCGTCTATCTGTGCTGCATGAACTTTGATAGCCTTTAATTCCAGTTGGGTCATTATTGCCTTGGGTCTAGAGTATTCGATGGTATCAGAAAGCAACCATGATGGTCCATGCTTCCAAAGCAAATCGTCTAACAGGGATGTTGATGTTGTACCTCTCGAAGCAATGTCTGCTGGATTATTTTTCGTATCTACATAATGACATTGAGTGGAATCTAAAGCATTAAGAATTTCAGACGTCCGGTTGGCGACGAAAGTTTTCCATCGACTCGGGTGATCGCTCAACCAAGCCAGCACGACAGTTGAGTCGGTCCAAACATGTAAGTTCGATTTTTGAACATTTAAGACACGAGCCACATCTAACAGTAGTTTGGTAACTAAAACTGCGCCACACAGCTCCAGCCGTGGTATCGAAATCTGTTTAATGGGCGCCACCTTCGTTTTTGCAGTTACCAGATTACAGTGGATTCGGCCTTCAGCATCGATAACTCTGATGTATATTACCGCGGCGTACGCCACACTTGACGCATCAGAGAAACCATGAAGTTCAACCTTTTGATCATCAGCTTTTCTTTTCAGCCACCTCGGCATCCTGAAGTTGTCAAGTGATGGCAACCCACTACGGTAAGACTGCCACTCAGTCTGAAGATCCTCAGACAGTTCATCATCCCAGTCCAAACCAGCAATCCATAATTTTTGGATGAAAATCTTGGCGGTAATTATACATGGTGCAATCCAACCTAGCGGATCATACAAACGCGATATCTCTGATATAACTTTTCTTTTTGTTTCAGGTGCAGACGAAGGCGACGGTGGTGAAAATGGTAAGTTCACGGTATAATGGAATTCATCGGAGTTGCGGTTCCAGGTAAGTCCTAGAAGTCTAGTAGTTTCATCTTCTTTTATTTCCAGATCTCTTCCAGTATCTAGCCTTATTTGTTTTAGCAACTCTTCTCGGTTACTTGTCCATTTTTGTAAAGTAAATCCTGTTTTGTTTAATAATTCATTAAACTCGTGATAGATTCTTACAGCTTCTTCCTCAGATTGACCACCTGTCATTAAATCATCCATGTAGAAGTCTGTCCTAACTCTACTAGCAGCACCTGGATACGATTGACCTTCATCGTTAGCTGTTTGCTGCAGTGCCTTGACTGCCAGGTAAGGTGCACTTGATGTTCCGAATGTGACTCTCAAAAGCCTATATTCTTTTACAGAAGAATTGACATCATCTCGCCACAGAATCCTTTGAAAATCCACGTGATCATCAGCAACCTTTACCTGGCGATACATTTTTACGATATCGGCTGCCAAGCATACTGGATGTTGTCTCCACCGCATAACTGTATGACGTAAGTCAGCCTGTAAAAGTGGTCCTACCATCAAAGTGTCATTGAGGGAAACACCATCGGGCCCCTTGGATGACGCATCAAATACCACTCTTACCTTCGTGGTCGACTTATCTTCGCGGATTACAGCATGATGCGGTAAGTAAACAGCGCTTATTTTGTTTTTGTCTTTTTCATCTGAAATCTCTTCCATATGACCTAGTGATAAGTATTCGTGTATTACCGACGTATATTGACTTTTAAGCTCGCTATTTTTAGCTAACTTCCGTTCTAGACTATGCAATCTTTTTAACGCAATTTCCTTTGTATTACAGGGAGTTTTACTGGATCGAAACGGCAATTTAACTACGTAGCGACCATCTGCATCTCTGCATGTGGTAGCCGCAAAGTAATCTTCGCATGCCTGCTCTTCAGGACTAAGAATTGACTTTTCAGAGCCGGTTGGCTCTGCCTCGAGTTCCCAAAACCTTTTTAGGATTTCATTTTCTTCGACCGTAGCATGCATGCTTAGAATTACATTGTGACAAGACATTGCCCTATCTTCATCACTGACTTCTCCCGATATGATCCAGCCGAGGTAAGTATCTTGAGCCATGGTTTTACCCTTAGGGTCCTTGATTAAGCCTTCTTTTAAGACTTTGGTATAGGCTCCCGACCCTAACAAAATATCAATTTTGTTAGGCTTATTGAAATTTGGATCGGCCAAAGTAATATTACTAAGCTCTGGCCAATCCACCAATGTGAATTTCCTTTCAGGCAAGATTGAAGTCACCTTACTCAGCACATAAGCTTTTATTTGAAAATGGAAGTCAGGATGCAGTAACGACTGAATATTTACTTTGACCATGAATTTGGACGTTAGACTGCCCTGACCCCCCACACCTGAGATAGACGTTTTAATGGCTATCTTTTTTAAGTTTAATAGCTGAACTGCCGCTTCCGTAATAAAGGAAGCTTGCGAGCCCTGGTCTAACAGGGCTCTCAAAACTTGTGGATACCCATTTCTCGATTTAGCCTTAATAACTGCTGTAGCCAGTAAGACTTGACTTTGCATATTTTGTGCGAAATGGGTTGAAATATGAGGTTCAGCCGTGGTCTCGTTCTGTGGTGTTTCTTTTTGTATAGGAGACGCAGAAGTACTCGTCTCGCCTTCTGAATCCGATTTTAGATGCAAGAGAGTATGGTGTTTTTTGCTACAAATTCTACATTTTGTGTTAATTCGACAATTGATATTCAGATGACTTGAGCGAAGGCAATTGAAACACAAACTCTTTGATTTTACTATTTGGCGGCGTTGTTCGACGGTTTCTTGAGCAAACTTCTTACAATGACACAAGAGATGGTCCTCGGAACAATGTGGACAAGTTACTTTTGAAGCTACGTGAAATGCTTTAGTACTACTTTTAGACTTACTACTTTGAGGTTCTACAAACTCTAAAGCCCGAAAACGTTTTTCCAAAAAGTCCCGAAAATCATCGAAAGTGGGAAGGTCTTCGCAAGCTTGACTTACCTGCAACTCCCACTGCTTACGAGTCTCAACGTCCAACTTGGAGCTAATGAGGTAAATAACAATTATGTCCCAAGCTTTAACTTGTACACCTAGGTTTGACAATTCATGCAAGCAATCAGTAGTAGTGTCTAGCAGCTCTTTAAGAGCGGTCGATGACTCCGTCGTCATTTGCTTTTGATTTAATAAGCGCTTCAGAATACAGTTACATAAAAATCTTTTGTTATCGTATCGACTAGTTAGCAATGTCCAACATTTCTTATAATTTGAATGCGTGATTGGTATGTGTTTAATGAGTTGTGATGCTTCGCCCGACAACTGAGATCTCAAATAATGTAAGCGTTGCACGTCATCAAGCGACTGATTTTTATCAATTAGTGAAAGAAACAAATCTCTAAATGTTGACCATTCTTGATATGCACCACTGAAAACCGGAATCGTAATTTTAGGAAGCTTAGCAATTGACATTATTTTCGGTTGGGGACCGTCAGATGAAACATCACTCCTCTCATTGTCTTTCACAGAAGACTGCAATTTTTGTAAAGCATTTTTTAATTCTACCTTATAATTTATAAACGCATCTGTAACTCCTTCAAACACATCGTCTCTGATATAACTAGTTGCACTCAGTTCCGTTTCTGTATAATTGACCAAAAGCTCCTCGTGTTTTCTTGTAAAATCTTCAAACTGTTTGTCTAATATTTCTAAACGTGAGTCCACATATGCCTGATTTAATCTGTCTTTTGGGGTCTTTTTGAAGTTAATAAGCCCCTTCTGTATACGACTTTTAATATCTTCCAACAGCCTTAACTGAGCCTCCATGATTGCAAATGGTTTGGGTATAATACACAAATGGGCTGTGCTTATTTGCTAAGTGTCAAAATGTTAGCAATTCACTAAGTCGTATTTTTTCTAAGTGTTTTAAAGTCACTTTTACTCGGAGAAAAATCGGGCATAGATTCGGGGTATCTTCACTTTTTCACGAATTATTCTAAGTCCCAAGTTCCTTGATTGGAATTTTTCTAAGTCTCAACTTTCTTGAATTTTTCTAAGTCCATGAATTTACTTTAAATTTTTACAAGTCTCTGACACTTGGAACTTTGAACTAATAATTAAAGAATTTATTGAAAGTACTCACAGTTTTTTGGGTTGCACTGATCACTTATTAAAACACTGACACTTAGCTCCGTACGTCGATCTCGCTCCGCTCATTGACCCCGCTCCGCTCAGCTCCACTTTGTTGACCACGCTCTGCTTGGCTTCTTGGTCCATAGAAGATCGGGCTGCGCTCAAGATGGATGGTTTCCACCCCAGCAACACTTTACTTGCACCGTTGACTCTCAACTCTGACACTAGGGGGCGTTTTTACTTTTTCAAAAATCGTTCCGGATCGTAGGACCTTATGGTCATCGAAGACCTGTATCGCCCTGTTTTGTCGACGAGTAGGAGAGTAATTTATAGCAATAAAAAAACACCTCGCACTCCGAACGAAGACATTTATTAAAAAGAATATCGCAGCCCCTTATACCATGCCAGGTAACGAAACGATAGCGCGAATTTAAATCGGGCAACGCCATCTATCGAGCCACATAGTAAACTTTTCTTACAAAACTGATTTAATGTTTATATTTTGCTCTATTAAGTATCAGAACGTTAACAATCATAATCATATGATTGAAAATACTGTTACATTCGTGCGTATTGTGTAAAAAAAAATGTAATGATTGTGTGTTCTGTATGGTAATGTGTTACACCATCAACAAAATGTTAAAGAGCAGGATTTTTGAAGTTGTCGTTATAGATCATATTATCACAATAAAATAATTGAATAATAATTATGTTGTTTGGTTTTTTCATGGTGCCCCTATTACGTAGGTTAGTTTTTTTAATAATGAGGATAGCAAACAAATACTGCGGTACTAGGTACTGATCCTCATAATTTATATTATATTCTGTAAAGGTGTTACTATTGCGCAGCACTGTTGCCTGCTGCTGTACCAGACCGGTAGTTATGTGTCACATAACAACACAAAAATACAAATTACAACAACAAAATGTATTTATAGATTTCTTACATACTCGTAAATAACTTCATTTAAAAGAACTTGTATGCGTTATTCACTCAAGCCGCATGAAAATACAACCGCTCATGATCTTCGTTCATAACACGGATTGTTCTAGTGAGAGGTGTTTTGGTCAGTGTGTTGGGCCTGACCACCGGACACAGCAAGCGGAGGCGCGTGCCGCCTCCACCACACAGCTACCTCAGCATCACTCCCGGGCTATGTGCTACTCTACGCAGTAGCTTTACACAGCACCAGTGAAAGTAAATTCCGTGCGCATCCTGAGCTTGTCGTCAATATCGAGCGTGATGACCAAACAGATTTCACCAGAAGCGTTCGCTTCACTCATCCTCGGTCAAGATGTGATGCACGTCTTCGATTATTCCACATTTCTCACAATACAGAACAGCTAATTTTGTAAATAATATTAGTTTTAAAATAGGCATGACAGTGTCACTGTGGCACTGTCAAGTCTCGGATTCGCCTCGGAAACGCCTCGCTAACGCTTCGCTTCGGAATCGCTCTATGTTTGACGTCGTGCATACAAAGCCAACCATTACTAATAGTTCGGCAACGCTTCGCAAACGCCTTCGCCACGCCTCGCTGAGTTGTAATATCGCAAACGCCTTCGGATCGCTAACGCTATCGCATCGCTTTCGCGTTTCTATGTGACTGGATTCAAACAATTCCATACATTACAAATGAAAACGCTTCGCTTCGCTTTCGGCACGCCTCTCTGTTTGACAATAGCTTAAATGAGCACAAGCCGAACCGCTCTGCTGGCGGTGTCAAGTGTGCACGTGCAGTCAACAAAAAGATAATTATGTCTACGCAGGCATTCATTTTTTTTTTTTTTGTTTTAGAGACACACATCACATCATTTGAGCGGCCGGATTTAAGAAATAAAAGACTTGTTCTTAAGAGAACTACGTCGGTCCTTTTATTTCTAAGGGTGGGCGTAGCTCATGTAGAGGTTTTACTGTGAGGACTAACCTCAAACAGTTTTGTAAGCGCTGGATGGATCAAGCCGCTCAATGATTTTCAAATATTAAAAATAAAGAGTAGAATGGTCTAGTACGTTCTAGAAGACAAACAGTTGGTTATGTGGCATGTCAATGAATACAATTTTAATTCGCAAATATTCCCTTTTATTTAATAAATCACACGCCGATCCCTACGCACATCAACCTACCTCAATTTCTTTAATATAATATTTTCAACCTTATAGCAAAATAGCGAAAGGTTAATGCTCTATGGTAAAATTTGACAGATTGGGGTAGGTTGACCTGCAGGCTGGCGTCTGTACTTTAAAATATAATGAAAAAAACCTCTTCCGAAATTGATGTTTTAATTTAATACGTATGTAATTCGTTGGATTTTTATTTTGTTATGAAACAAAAAAAAACCTTTTAGAATACTCTGCCGGGATCGCGGTAATGAATAGTAACCGTGGCCCTGGAACGTTAAGGCCTGTTGAAGGAATACCGTATGAGTACGAGTCTGACAGTCGCTCCAGTCCCGACCTGGTTGTATCCCTTATTTAAGCCTCCTTCGTGAACGCATTGCAAATCCTTTTGTATTCGTCAAAAAACCGACAATAGGCGGAGCACAGTTGAGCATGAACCAAACGCTCGAAACTCGCTCACACGAATTTGTGCTCGGCTCGTGCTCCGCTTGTGCTCGGCGCGTCTAGCGTAGACCCACCTTTAGGATGCCACCGTCATCATCTATGCATTGCTGTAATCACAATGCAGGACATCTGGTTTACAGCTTGATATAGTAACCAGGTACGTTGTTTCAATGTGTGTAAGGTGCATATTGTAATTATTTTCAGGATTACTAGACTGGGAGACATACTTTGTATTGATTGCATATGTTTCCTTATAGCCAAGTGTGTAGATTGGGGCTCTAGGGTCGCGGAAGCGTCTGTAAAGGACATTGTGACCCTGAAACGCAAAGGGTTATTATACGAATGGGGTGGATGGTGCTATGTAAGAGTCTGATATTCCTTTCCGCTCTATCCAAGGTGAGAGAACCCATTTGATGATTTACCAAACCGAGGTATTCCCATTTGAGCAACTATTTCCAGAGCACCTTTTTTAAAGAGCTTTTATTTATTCCCGTTTGAGCTATTT
This sequence comes from Agrotis clavis, assembly GCA_954870645.1. Classification (NCBI taxonomy): domain Eukaryota; kingdom Metazoa; phylum Arthropoda; class Insecta; order Lepidoptera; family Noctuidae; genus Agrotis; species Agrotis clavis. Next base: position 15,155,675 of record OX940941.1, read on the forward strand.
GTCAAAATTTTAACGAGTTGCTCAATCGGGAACGAAAATATAATAATTCAAATCTATTCCCATTAGAGCAACTACGGCGCGGAAGCTTGTAGTGAGGATGAGAAAAACCTGGGTCACGTGATCGTGATTAGCATTTTAGCATTCTGCATGATCATTTCTTTTTTACGCTAAATAAACGCTTCAAAACTTTGCGATTCGCAACGCAGGCACTAATCTTCGTCGTGTATCGTAAAGTTTTTTTTTTGGATAAAAAATTCTGCTGCGTGTGGGTTTCAATACTAATAGATATTTTTTGCTTCGTTTCTTGGTAATGTCACTCGAAACCGCATCTTCCACGTTCAAAAAAGCGAATGAAAGATCTTGTCTCGAGTCTCAACGAGTGGAGTTGCGATTTCCCAATTATTTAGGCGCCTGAAGTAGTTATCCAAAAGACGCGGATTTGATCAAACCTTTTTTTTATTTGTATAAGGATATCTGAAGTTAGGAACAGTGTAGGTTGAGTCAGTACAAGTTTGACAGTGAATTCTGCTCTTTAATGGAAGGACTCATTACTAAGAAAAAATTTAAGCTATTGCATAACTTTTTATCGCGGGCTCTGAGCGCGGTGACCGAACCAAGAAATTCCGTAACGAAAATAAACCTAACACCCCGCATCGTCTAACGTCGTTTCAGTTCGGCAGACTTCGGCACGGTGTTTGTTTTTTTTTGACGTTTCACTTGATTGTTGTGGCTGACCGTAACCTAAAAAAAAAATTACATACCTAAGTTGATAGAAATACTATAACAATTTAATCCGTAATCCCATAATTATGTCGACAATCGCGTGTGCTAAATCAAGCTTAAGAAAGATTTAGAATTATTAGAATTCCACTACATTCTAGAACACTTCTACGAAACAAAACCACTTTTATATCTTGAAAAACATAATCTACAATTTAGCCCGCACGCTCATAAATTGCTAGCTAGCTTGTTTCATAGCAAAAATTCAGCAGAGCTGGAACTAAGCTCAAGCTGCTCGTGGAAATTCATTCCGTTGTGAACGCTTGACCGCGTCGGCTAGATAACATGTTGTTACAGCGGCCGTGCTGCGTTTAGACGGGAGAGCTGGGCAGAGAGTAGATGGACATGCAAATATTGTTTTACTCGAGAACTTATCGTGTGGTTATCTCTCTCATAGTGAGTGAAGCTAATGAAGCGTTCGTGGCGAAATAATTAGTCGTTAAGAAACAGAAAAAAAACCGGCCAAGTGCGTGTCGGGCCACGCACAGTGTAGGGTTCCGTAGTTGCCCATCAAAATACTTATGCGAATTAACTAAACTGATTCGCTGAATTTAATTTTAAAAAGAAGAATTTTCAAAATCGGTCCAGGAGTCTTTGAGAAATCGGGGAAAATACATAAAAAAAAAAGATTACGACGAATTGAGAACCTCCCCCTTTTTTTGAAGTAAGTTATAAATAGTTGAAGGTAAAACCTACCTATCCCCAAAAAACATACCGTAAAAACATACCTATTAAAGCTGTAAAAATAAAGTTGACAAACTTACATTTGCAGTTGAAGAGCATGTTCTCCGATACATTTTGTTTAGGAAAATATGTTATCCAAGTACATTTCATAAGTTGGTCGACTATTACTCGTTAAGTTGTAAAGCCTACTTAGTCATGATAATTTTCTTTTAAACTTCGTTATATATACTACTATTGTGAATTTTTTCACACCCCCAAACATAACCGTTTAGCTGGTAGAGGGGGGGGACACTAGAGTCGAGCAAAATTTAGCACTTTAAAGCTTAATATTTCACAAACGAATTTTTTTATCAAAAAATTGTTAATGGAAACTATCAATATTTTTTAAAGACCTATTTAATGATACCCCACACTAAGGGGTACGCGAGAAAAAAAAAAAACATCCCCACTTTACGTGTACAGGAGGTACCCTAAAAAAAAATATTTTACGAGATTTTATTTTACCACTTTTTCGGCACAACAAATCCGTATATTTACACCAAATTACAGCTCTCTAGGACTGTGCGTCTCTGAGCTAAACTGCGGACAGACGGACGGACGGACGGACGGACGGACGGACGGACATGGCGAAACTATAAGGGTTCCTTGTTGACTACGGAACCCTAAAAACACGTTTTTTTTATTTTATCGTCTGTTGTTACAGCGACCGTGCTGCGTTTAGACGGGAGAGTTGGGCGAGTAGATGGGCATGCAAATATTGTTTTACTCGAAAACTTATCGTGTAGTTATCTTTCTCATAGTAAGTGAAGTTAATGAAGCGTTCGTGGCGAAATAATTAGTCGATAAGAAACAAAAAAAACACGTTGTAGTGAGATCCTTCGAAAATAACAATTGTTAACCAGGGTATGGAGAATCGTAATTCTAAGTACATAATGGGTTTTGGAGATCACCCAGAACTGGGTAAATTAGTGGTAGGTATCTAGCTGCATCTAGCAAGACTCAACGTAGCCAGGCTGTAAAAGAAGAGGCCGTTGTCGGACTCTGACAGGATGATTGTCACAAGTCAGGCGGTCCTGGTGAAGCTTGCCGCCTTTAGTGGCATCGCTCAGCAATCACCCTATGTTGCAGGTAGTCTGTGGTGCCGTTGCCTGGTGTAATGGGCTGGTTGGATGATAGGTGAACTGTTAAGAGGGGACCTCACCCTTTTCAATAAATTATCGAGGATCTTTAATCCTATATTAAAATTCACATTCATAAACAGTTCACGCTTTTCCAATACATAAACATTTGATACACAAACGCCCTTCAGAACACTCACTCGTACAAAACCATTTCTTAATCCATCTTGCAAGTCAACTCGCCCGTTCAAACGCGCACTGGGCGCAAGCCATATCATTGGGAATATCGGTCGGCCCGCATGGCAGCGCCGTGCGATAGCAACCCCAATTCTGTTACCGAAATTACTACCAATTGGTACATACGCTTCTACTTTATTGGACTTGCTAAGTGACGCTAAATTTTAGCTTTGGGCCGCACTATTTTTATCGCGGAATAACATAATATTAGGTGCGTTGCCGGCGTGAAGTTATAAAATTATAAAAAGTCCTATATGTGCTATTTTTTATTAATTGAAATGTACACCTTTTTTGTGGAGGTCCGATAGGCAGTCGGTCCATGTAAAATAATGATATTCAGCGGCATCTGGTTTGACTGGAAGCCGACCCCAATATAGTTGGGAAAAGGCTATGCAGATGATGATGATGATATTTTCACGTTTGACCATCATCTTGCTTGATGGTGAGCGATGATATAGTTGATGGTGAAGCACACTGGTCTAGAACTTAGAAGAAACCTATTCACTCTTGACTTGAAGACCCCAAGATTATAGCTATCGGGAGACACAAACTCGAGTTAGGCGTTCCACTCCTTAGCTATGCTCACAGTTCAGCAAAACGCTTTCCGAAATAAATACTTAAATACTAATACTTCGGCCGCGTATGGAACCAGAGTTTCGGAACTGGTTCCATACGAGACTTCTTTTTTTCTTGCGTGACGTAGCGTTTTTGTTTGTAATGTATGGAATTGTTTGAAGCCTGTCACATAGACTATCGGATCGCTTTCGCATTTTTATATGACATGATTCGGTTCGGTTCGCTATCGCCTGTCTGTTTGACAAAGGCTTTACAGTTCCATAGATGTAAATTAAAAGCCTCGATGAGAACCAGTTCCATACGAGTAAATAAAAATCCTTGATGGGAACCAGTTCCATACGAGTATATAAAAATCGTTGATGGGAACCAGTTCCATACAAGGAAAAGAAAAGTCTCGTATGGAACCAGTTCCGAAACTCTGGTTCCATACGAGGCCGAAGCGACTACATAACAAACGTGAAAATTTGTTTGGATAGATGGATGTTTGTTACTATCTCACGTAAAAACTACTGACCGGATTCCAACGAAGTTTGGTATACTGATAGTTTATATCTATAATTGGTGTATCTATAATGGGTGTAATTTATCTATAAATTTATGTATTTAGAAATATATAAGTATGTTTATCAGTGTTGTCTAGTACATAACACAAGCTCTGCTTAGCTTGGGACTAGATCGCGTTGTGTGATAGTTGTGGAATATTACTCGTATTATTATTATATCCTGGATTAACATATAATTTATGTTAGTTTTCGTCATGATTTTATGTTCCCGCGGGATGATTTTCGAGTTGTAGTGGGCGAAACCACTGGCAGTATTATAAAGCTGAAGTTTGTTTGTTGTGTTGAACGGTCAAACTCAGGAGCTTCAGGTTCATCTTCATCTGCCTAGCCTTTTCCCAACTATATTGGGGTCGTCTTCCAGTCAAACCAGATTCAGCTGGATATCAGTATTTTACATGGAGCGACTGCCTGTCGGACCTCCACAACCCAGTAACTGGGTAATACGATACCCCATGGTAAGACTGGTTGTCAGACTTTAGAGCTTCTGACTAACAGTAACGACTGTCAAAGATCTACAAATGACAGCCGGGACCAACGGCTTTACGTGCTTTCCGAGGCACGGAGGAAACTCGCTATGATAGATGCGTCACCCATCCACAGACCAACCTCGGCAAGCGCGGCTTAACCCGTAAGATCGACCTGTGCGGCTGTAATTATTTAGCCACGAGCTCCTCCGAGCTCAGGAGCTTCAGGTTCGAATTGAAAAAATATTTTTGTGTTTAATAGATCATTTACTAAGAAAGGACATAATGCTATTATCATCACGGTATGATCAGTAAAATCTGAGCAAGGGAGGTGAAACCAAGCGGCAGTGCTATATTGAATAAGCTTGTTATTATTACAAGGATAAAAATATACATCAAAAGCTTTTCTTCCCTATATAACACTCTTTTATTCAAGTCAAAGTGCTGTAGCTAGAAGACGTTCGACACTCCTCCTTGCATAATATTCCCTTTGTCTCCCACAAGGCGATTGTCTAGTAAGATCTAATTAAAGTCTTTTATTCTTTATGCAAATCATTATAATTTTCTTCCTTGTTTTTTCGTAGGTTCAGCATGTTTTTAATGTCTTTATGGAGCATAATTTCATTTTTGTGAAAGTATTAGACATAATATGTATGACGGCGCGCGATAATTTAGTTGATTTATTATAAAAATTTTTATAAGTTGTAATCGATTATATGTTACTCTGTGGTGCAAGAATTATTTCTTTATTGGTACTTTTAATTTATAGCGGGTAACACCGAATGGAGTTGTAAGTGTCATGGCGGCGGTGACGCGCACTATTGATGCGACCGTCAGCCGAGGTACATTACGAGGTGCAGTTTGTGCATGCACAAACCCATTGGCTCTAGAGTAAAATTTTATTTTCTCTCCGTTATTTAATCAGTAATTATTATTGAATCATTAGTTATTTTGGTGATGTTTTGTTGAAATATTAAAAGTTAAACTAAGTGAGATATTTTGTGAATATTATTTTTCAACTACCTGCACCAACACGCCCATAATGGAGGACCAACTGATGACGGAAAAACAGCGACACGTGGTGTCTCAGCCGCTCGAACCTCCGTCATGAATTTGAGCCGTTTGGGGTTGAAACACTAGACATCGCCAACCGTATGGTCGTCGCTTAGGCCAGGCGGTCCTATTCTTGATCATAGGATCAGCATTGCTATCCAACATGGCAATTCTGCCAGCGTTTCGGGCACTTTCCCCGTTGACAGCGATGTGGATGAATTTTTTGATGGCCTGTTAATTTTAATTTTAGTCAAAAATGAGTAAATTAATCATTTTTGTAAATACAAATTTTAATTTTAATATTGTAAACATAACTTTTAAATGTAGTAATTGTACTCGTATGTTTTATTTAAACATTAGCTCAATCAATGATTTTTTTGAAGAAATTTTATTAAAGTTCAAGTACAAAAAAATGGCCACGGATGGCAACAATTTTTGAAGTGAAAACTTCTTTAGCGGCGTTGTACACTTTTTCTGTAATGGGTAAAAAATTTAAAACTCGCGTCAGGGTCACGTGACCCTGATCGAAAATGAGTAAGACGTCATTCAAATTAGTTAATTTCATATCTGTACTACTCCAGTTTTAAAATAAAACATAGTAACAAAAAAGTTTTCACTTCTACCGGCACTCCTGGAGTGCAACCTTTTTTGAAGTGAAAACTTCTTTAACGGCGTTGTACACTTTTTCTGTAATGGGTAAAAAATTTAAAACTCGCGTCAGGGTCACGTGACCCTGATCGAAAATGAGTAAGACGTCATTCAAATTAGTTAATTTCATATCTGTACTACTCCAGTTTTAAAATAAAACATAGTAACAAAAAAGTTTTCACTTCTACCGGCACTCCTGGAGTGCAACCTTTTTTTTCGTGTGAGGTTTCGTTCAATTTGTGTTGGTTATTTATTTAGATTTTTCAAAACTATCCCGTAAAGAGGGTGGCCGATTTCATTTGATGATTTTTACACAAAGCAAAAGCGATTCTCATGACTTACTTATTTCTACTCTAGAGTAATTTATTTCACCCTCAAATTCTTTCCAATATACAGAATTTCCAAGGAACTCACGTCCAATTCAGTTAAAATTACACGCCACTTACTGCCAATACATAGTGCAATCCTATATACATGCAAATTGCGGGCAGCTGCGTTCTGCCGCATCTGAGCCGCTATTACGGCTCGCCCTAATACGTATGTGTTATATGGGAACGGGAGAAGGATTTAAATGTATTTATTTTTGTTTAAAGTGGAAATATTCGGGCTTTGAAAAGAGTTTTGTTATTGTAGAGTTATACTAGCTGTTGCCTGCGGCTTCACCCGCTACAAATCGAAAATTCTCTCACGGGTAGAGTCACGAGTAATAGTATGTACTTATACACTAAGCAGTATTCAAAAGCGATGTTTTGCCAACATATTGATTAAACTTTTGCCTTTTCATTAGACTTTTATTTTGGAAGTCATGCTATTACGAAATTCACAGTGGAAACCAGTATTTGACGAGTTAATTGCGTTTGAATTTTGTTAAGTGTTTACATGTTTTTGCTCGTGACTGTACATAAAATCGGAATAAAAACTATCCTATGTGTTAATCCAGGTTATAAACTATCTGTGTACCATATTTTATCCAAATACTTTGAGAGGTTTGCGTGAAAGAGTAACAAACATCCACCCATCCAAAAAACTCTCAGGTTTATAATATTAGTAGGATGGCAGAAGGAGATCATTGTTGGAAGATAGCTGTACAACAAATGTTTTTTTTTTATGTGTTTTATTGGCAAAGTCATATGAGAACCATGCCGGTGTCTGAATTGGTATTTTGAACAAAGGGGCTTGTGGTTACCCAGACATATTTTTTCCTTATTGAAATTTAATTTGCACAAAGTATATTTCTTTTCTAAACAATTTCAGTTTAGAGATGGTAGTTAGGGTCACCCATATTGTGGTAGTACTCGTATTAAGGTGGTGATAAATTTGAGAATTCTTGCGAATATTGCAAGCATTATAGCGAGACTACCGACTAGCGCGTTCGGACGAAAGATCGTGAAAATGTTCGTAACGATGTGGCGCTGTTTGGCTCTGTTTGTTGTTCACCATCATCATCATCAGCCGGAAGTCGTCCACTACTGAACAAAGGCCTCCCCATTAGACCGCCACAACGAACGATAATTCGCCACCTGCATCCATCGACGCCCGCGACTCTCACGATGTCGTCGGTCCATTTAGTGGGACGCCTGCCTACGCTGCGCCTTCCGGTCCGTGGTCGCCACTCGAGTACTTTTCTTCCCCATCGGTAATCAGTTCTACGAGCGAATTTTACGAGTATTTCTTGTTCAGTTGAACAAAATGTTTAAATGGCGAATGCTCGATGTGCCTTAATAGAACTGAACGCGTCACAAAATGTACCACTAAAATGCTCGATGTTGAACGGGGGCCAACGTCACCACCACAACGAAGTATTTACGTGATATTGCGGTTAACACCAGGTTTGGCACCCATTCATGATCACGATGAAATGTTAATTACGTTTCTGTGTGTGAAATTAATGAGAATGGTCAATGTAAATATTCATTAGCTGTCCTGTATACAAAAAACACTAATAAAATTATTCTACAGAGGTCTTATCACGAGTTTTCACGTTTTATGACGTAAAATTAACGGACACTTTGACATTAATTATATTTTTTTTAAATAAACGTACTCGTACGTAAGGAATTTCTCCCGGGCCGTGAGTGCGTTTTCAAACAAAGAAACTCACATACACAAATACCCAGCCCCAAAACAACTGCTTGTAGATCATTCACATAAATTTGTTCCGTTTGGAAATTACATCTCTGCATCAATCGTGCCTCTCAAATTAGTCGCTCGTTCAAATTAGTTACATTTTTAGTGCACACACTAGAATGTACATACAATTCACGTCGTAATACTTCAAGTACTATGTACGGCCAAATATGCAGAATTCATGGGCCTCTGCACAGAACAGCAAAATGTACGTAAAGGCGGTCCCTCACCGCAAGCATTACCTGTAATGTAACGTTACAGATTCGAACATTTTATCAGTGACGGAAGACAATCGAGCATTACAATGCGCACCTTGTATCAAATGTATACTAAATGTACGCGAATGCTTGTCAGTCAGGGATGTAGTATTGTAATGTAATGCTCAAAGTCGAATCTTTAATTTTACTATTCACGCGAATGCTCCTGGTGAGTAAGCACCTTAATACACAAACAGAAACACACTAGTCTCAACAGCATGACAAAAATTAACAACCCAAAAATGCACATCAAACGAATTGAACGCGAAACTAAACAACATCACGAAACAGCTTTTCATATCTCCAACATACGAATTTCAAGCGAATCCTTTGAAAAACAGGGTACTACAAAAAAGGGTAAAAAGTCCTTAACACATTAATTCTGAAGCGAATCGCCGGTCGTGACAGTCGGCGGCAAACAATGGGCGTTTTTCCATTAGCCGGCACGGCACCGGCACCGGCGACGGCGCCGGCGCCGTGCCGGTGCCGGGGAAGCAAAAATGTATGAACATGTACGGCTCGCTTTTCCACTTACCGGCGCCGGCGCCGGCACGGCGTTCATACATTTTCGCTTCCCAGCACCGGCACTACGCCGGCGCCGTCGCCGGTGCCGGTGCCGTGCCGGCTAATGGAAAAACGCCCAATATGAGCGGTGCATGCCGCGTATGAATTTCAGTTTAGGTTGGGGGAGCGTTTAGATTGGAGTAATTACTGGCACGGTGTGAAATTAGCCTTTAAATTGTTGGCTGACAGGTATAATGCTGATTTACGGATAAGATACATAGGATAAAAATTTAATGTATTTTTTTTATCAAACTGCCCCTCACCAGGAATTTCACCTGTATCGTGGGTGCGTTTACAAGCATAGAAACTCACATGCACAGACACCCAGACCCATAACAACTACTTGAGATCATACAAATATTTGTTCAAACCCGCGACATACTGCACAGCAGTCGATATCTCAGTCACCGCGCCAACCGTGGTTTTTACAGCGTTACTTGTATGAAAAAATTGAACAGCACCTCACCTTACAGGTTTGTTAAATATCACAAGTTCATAGTTTTATAAAGCACGGGCTACCTTTAACTGGCCTGGCTTACACCAGAAATAAAATAACACACGAGGTCAGATAACACCAGTTTTCTACTAACGAGCGGCCTACTACATTGTTATGCTGAATCCATTTCCGTAAAACAACAAAATAATCAAGAAACATTCACCGAAAAACTCATCTATCGAAAACCGTCGAAATATATTTCCAACTGAAACTGATACCTACATATCCAACTAAGCCTCGATGCCCGTTCAAACACGCCAGTAGGATTACTAAAGAATAAAGAATTAGTCAGCGCAACCAGCGGTATCTATTACGGATGGGGATAGCTACTGGCGCGAGTTGCGGGGTACCGTAGGATTGAGGACCGCTCGTTGTGGCTTGTGGCTCTGTGGATGTTCACGTGTGAATTTCAACTGAGGTTTTGTGGAGCGTTTGGATTGGATAGTTTACTTGCTTGAGAAATGTTTGCTATTGTTTTGTTGTCTTTATCTTTACTTTACATAATTATAATAAAATCGTAGAGCTGTCATTCCTGTACATTGAATATTTTTTTCTTTTTGTATTTTTTTCGAGATAAGGGATCGATTCTGATGCCAGATCAACTTTTTTTTATTTCGAAATTTTTAATGTTTTTTTGCTTTGGTCTAGCTCCGAAACTACTGTAAAGTTGTCGATCAAATTTTCCTCAAATATTCCTAATAATATGCTTCTGTTCATAGGCTATGTATTATTACGCTATTTTCCCTGGGAGATAAGCAATTTTGAATTTAGTTGTTTTTAACCGACGAAAACAAAAGGAGGAGGTTCTCAATTCGACATGTATATTTTTTTTTTTTTTTTTTTTTTATGTATGACCACGCATAACTTTTCCTAACGTGGTCCGATTTCAAAAATTCTTTTTTTGTTGGAAAGAGTATATCTCAAAGTTGGTCCCATTTAAATTTCAAAACTAAAATCGGCCTCTAAGGGTAGAAAAAAAGGAATTAATTGTCAATCTTCCTACAGAATTTTCAATTATGAACCGATTCTGTTGAAATAAAGTTAACAATTGTAGTTCTGAGGACATTATTATATAGCAGAGGTGTGGAGAACATAACATGATGGCGTCACCATCATCAGATCAACTCCAGATCCCTGTTATTTTGTGAAATCAGTCCCAAGAGTTCCTTAACAGTTAACAACAGCTATATCGTGTTTGGGCTCATTTCACTCAGCTTGATGAGAACTTTAGACCTAGCTGAGGTATCATTGCCATCCAGGGTCTGAGGATGGTGACGGATAGCAGGGGCAAGACGTCCTCAACAGTTAACAGCACCTTTATCGTGTTTGGGCTCATTTCACTAGTCTTGATGAAAACTTTATACCTAGCTGGGAAATACTTGTCATCGAGGGTCTGAGGATGGTGACAGAGGGCAGTAGCAAGAGATCCTTAACAGTTAACAGCAACTATATCGTATTTGGGCTCATTTCACTCATCTTGATGAGAACTTTAGACGTAGCTGGGGTATGACAGTCGTTGAGAGTTTTTAGTTACAGAAATTGACACGAGATAGGAAACTCAAAAGTAAAAAATAAAACCTTTTTAAAAAAAAAACAAACCTAAGAAACATCGAACTGAAAAGCAAAAAATAAATTTTGAGGCGGCGCCAAAGAAACAAACAACGAATAGCTACGACGAGCTATTCAACCACGACAAGCTATACAACGAGCTATTCTGCACTTCAAATACTTAATTTATATGTTTGTTTGTTTGGCGCCGCCTCAAAATTTATTTTTTGCTTTTCAGTTCGATGTTTCGTCGGTTTGTTTTTTTTTAAAAGGTTTTATTTTTTCAATGTTTGTTTTGAGTTGAAAGCTAAACCACTGGATATTATTTATTCAATTTTTCCTCAAATATTCCTTAAACTGCGCTTCAATTAATAGGGTATGTATAATTACGCTATTCCCCTTGGGGGATTAGCAATGTTATGATATGTTGATTTTTAGTCATTGTTGACATTTGTATAAGAACCGCTATTTAAATATAACTGTTAGCGAACCAGCCAGTCTGGTTAGTAACCTGCTTGCCTTACGTGCAATGGGTCTCGGGATCAAATCTTGGTTATTTCTTTTTCACTTTTTGTGGTTCTTTTTTTTGTTTTTATGTATCCTGTGGGAGTTTCAAATAATTAAAAACAGTTTTATGCATACTTTCATTTCAATATTATTTGCATTTTTTTTTTTTTCTAATATTTTTCAGTAGTTGTCTAGGATAAATCTGCGCTGATTTAAATTGTAGGTAGGTAACTTGGATATTATTTAAACCGTGATTTATTGATTCGAGGTGTAGGAATTTTAAAGATTTGAAAACAAACAAATCATTCTATTATTTTGTATTTAATTTATTTTTGTTTAATCGCGAATCAGACAAAATAGTTCATTAATTGTCGATAGATGGTGCTTTTTATTTGAGATAATTTCTGAATCGCGGTGTTAAGATTCACACGCCGATACATAAGTACTGTGGATGTATAAATTTTTGGCAACTCAGATCAACGCACGGCAACCCTCTCCTCTTGCCATTATTGTAACGGGTCCTAGGGTGTAAGCACTGCATCTGTGGATAATAAACGTGGCTTGGGGTCATCAAACTGCTGGATCAGTGATCCACATCCACACCTATGAGTTCAAAACTTGACCTGGCTGTTTCAATTTCCCCCATCAAACACCTTGGGAGAAAGCCCAGGTAGTAGGTACCTACGTAGGTATGACATTATTGATCTAAACTAATATTATGAATGCAAGTATGTTTGTTTTTTACCTTTTCACGCAAACTACCTACTGAATCGATCGTCCCAAAATTTTGCATATACGTTGTCAGGAGTATAGACACGGATATAGCGTCTTTCATCCCGAAAAATAGAAGAGAGCTATTGCCGAGAAAAAAAAAACAAATACGTTCATATTCCAGATGGCGCCACTTACATGATCCGTATTGTTTCTCAAATTCGAAATTAACGCAAGCGAAGCCGCGGGCAAACACTAGTTTAGAAATAAATGCGTACAGAGAGGTTTGGCAGAAGAAACATGAGACCTTTTTCGAATATCACACAAAAAACATACATGAGAATAAAAAAATATGATTTGGAATCTTCCTTTTTTATTATACAAAATCAGGATCTGTCTAAACAAGCTATATAAATAAAATCTTTCGAGTGGCATATTTTTCTCGCTCCTTCCAGGTCTATAGAATATGTTAGTGCTATGAGGAAGAAATGTGGGACAACCAAGTTTAACAGATTCTGTTTTAGTATGGACATCTTGTACATAGTTTGTTAATAAAACTTAATATTGATGCATGCCAACTAATATTACGGTGAATTGATTTTACTCAACTTTAACTTGTTTTTAGGTCTATTTTCAAAATTACACAGGAAAATAAAACTTCTAATGACACACTAAAGCTCAGCTACAGAGTCCATGAATCGCACACTTGATTACTGTGTTTTCAACTAACTGTGAACATATTATTCAAGTCCACTATCCCATTCAAACGCACCTCAAACAGCAGTCACATCGCATTTAGGGCGACACGCTACTCGCCAACCATCCGAGATGTTGCACGATTGTCCTAGCAAAATCTATGAGCGATTCGACTGTACCTAGGTATGAATGACTTATTTTGTAAGCTAGATATGAGAAAGAGAGAGTGCTCTCTATCTCTCTCTCTCTCTCGTATCTAGATCGTCGACTGGATCGACACACAGGAGCATTCAAAAGACTTTGCAATGGACTCTGCGGGAATGTGGGTCGTATTTGGTTTCTAAGGCCAAAATCTTTTTGTGATTTAATTATCTCATCAGGATACCGTGACCCTAGTTTAGTCAATACAAGTCTGACATTCCCTCCCGCCCCGCCCCGGGAGGGAGGACTTATTTGATGATTTTATCATGATAAAAAAACGAATAGAATAAAAACTGGTTCATCACAGTGCTAAAAATTAATGATCATCATTTATGATGCTGTAAAACATATTTATAGTCATTACTGTTATCACCTAGATACTTTAAGAAATTATTACTGTAAGCTATTATAAAATCTCCTAGCTACCACAAAGTTAAGTTTGCGGCCCAAAATTTACAATTTCTTTGGCAAACATTTGGGATATCCACTTTAGGGGCAGCAAAAATAAATTTGTCATGAACCCTTGTTTATTTTAACCCTTTGTAATTAAGGTAGAAGGTATAGAATTCCGAATTAAGTAATGCGACACTTATTAGGCGGTGTCAAATATATTTTGAGAGGAGAGTGAACAAAAGCCTCTTGATTTCTTTAAAATTTTGACTTTTGAGGGTGAATCTGGGTCAGTTGTAGGACTGTGAAAATGTAACGAATTTCTGGATTTTAGTCAGTACGAATCTAACAGTCTCTTCGATTCCACTCTGCTGGGAAGAAGGACTCTTTTGTTGATTCTACCACCTAAAAAGGGATACAGCAAGTCTCTTTTCTTTTTTCAACTTTTACATACAAGGATAAATCTAGGATTTGGTTGACCCATTTACAAGGCCATGATAAGTACGTAACTGTTACGAGAACATTCTACACTAGGTGGGTTCGTAGATGTCCAAGGCTTCGTTTAAAGCTTTCTAGACTGTTTCAGCGTTTTTCTAGAAATTTCTAGTATTTATTTATTTATTAAAGTTTTCCAACAGCTTTTGTGTACAGTGAAGTTAATGCAGTCAGGGTATAAAGGAGGACAGTACCGGGAGCCAGTCAGTCTGTATATAACAAACGATCAGAGATTCAGAACAAGACAAGATAATTTAATTGTAAGCCCCTGGCTGGAGGCCTTTTTTTTTTTTTTTTAGCGTGGTAAAATTATCAAATGAGTCCTCCCACCCCGGGCAGGGCGGGAGTCACGGTAAGGAATTAGTCCCGCGACCCCGGCAGGCTTTGGCCCTCTGAGAGGGGGGCCCCGTCATTACGCTGACGCTCTTTGAGGCGCGCGTGGGACACAACGCGCCGTCGACCCGGGCATGGTACATGGTCGGGCAGCGAGTTGCCCTTTACTCGCTGCCCGCATGCCCGCGCTGGCTGGAGGCCTTAGAGTCATTTACGGCATCAACAGAAAAGTCCGGTTAAGCAGTTCACAACCTCATCTAGGTTAAAAAAAAGTCCTGATAAGTCTTGTCTTGGGATGCGACCCAAAGGACTGTCTTAAAAGAACACCGCGGCCCTGGAACGCAAAGGGTAACCGAAAGAAAGGGATGGATTTTTAGTAAGTAATAGTCTGGCAGTCCATTCCGCTACACCCAGGGCGGCAGGAATCATCATCATCATCATCATCAGCCGGAAGACGTCCTCTGCTGAACATAGGCCTTCCCCCTATAGCGCGGGCCACATAGAAAAGACGTAAGACGAGGACAAGTCGCGGACGTGCGAAAATGTATGAGAGTCGCGTCCGCGCCCCGTCTCTTCTGTGTGTTCTACGTCGCGACGCTTCTATACATTTTGTATGAAAGAGACGCCGAAGAGACATAATAATATGTCTCCGCCCCGTCTGCGTCTTACGTCTTTTCTATGTGGCCCGCGCCTTATACTGCCACGCCAAACAAAATTCGCCACGTGCATGCATCGGACTTTGCATTTGACTGGCCTGTTAGTCTAGTGGTTAGTGACCCTGACTGCTATGCCGGAGGTCGTGTGTTCGATTCCAACCCAGGACAAATGTTTGTGTGACGAGCACGATCATTTGTTCTGTGTCTGGGTGTAATTTATCTATAAATGTATTTAGAAATATATAAGTATGTTTATCAGTTGTCTAGTACCCATAACACAAGCTCTGCTTAGCTTGGGACTAGATGGCGTTGTGTGATAGTTGTGGAATATTATTATTATTATTATCGGAAGGACTCATTTGATGAATTTCCCACCACAAAAATAGTAATAATGAAATGCTTGTTTTACAAATCCATGAAGCTAATAATACGCGGGATTGCTCATTAATTACTAATTACTGATCATTGAGTAAATTACGGTAATCATCGCGCTTGGTTGGAAATCGGTAATTGCAATTTATTGTTATAAGTACACTACAGTACGGTACTGCTCATCCACTTGACACAGTTCGTAGTAGTACACTTAAGGCTTCATATAAGGGCCTCGTGACTTGTGTTTGGTGTCAAGTATTGAAACTTGTAAACGACTGTACAATAAAAAGTGTTATATTTTTAGGATTCATCTCAGTAATGGCACAGACTTTTTCTACTGAGTAAAATTGTTGTGGGCCACGGTTATCCTATAGACCCGTAACCCCGGCAGGCATTGGCCCTCTAAGGGCGACGCACCTTTGACCCTCGCATGTTCCATGATTGGACATCGAGTCGCCCATTACTCGTCGTCCGTATGCTCGCGACGTTTGTTGCCGTGGATGTCTCTCGCGGCTGCTGGGTCGTGAGGTGGACGCAGTTCTCTCCCTCACGTGTCCCACCTCCTTCTTCGCTAGAATGAAGGAGGCGACCGCTTCCTATTCCGTCTCACCCCACAGCATAGCCTTAACCAATGCCGGGCGCGAGAGGTAGCCGCCTATCGCTTCCTTTAGAACACTGCGGTGCTCTACCTAAGCGGGGCATCTGCCGCTTAGGAAACAGAGTATGAGGATATGGTGGAGCATACGGTGCAGATCCCCGCACTGTATGCTCTACCATATCCTCTGTGCGATTTTCGCTCCTCCAGGCAATCGTCACATGGCACAGACGTTTGGCACGCACATGTATCTAGAGTTTATTTTACGCTTTACGGAATCTAGAGTTTATTTGTGTCTACCGCAGCCACAACGCTGTCTATTAATAAAGAAAGTAAGAAATTGATAAAAGATTAGAGAATGTATGTACATAATTGTACCTAGACAACGCTTTTTATAGAACATCGCAACACGAAATCAATGTATTTTTTATGTAACCACAATTAAACTGAAGTTGGGCACACTGCTGCAACAATTACAAGCGTTCAGAGAGTGTGTTGGCGAGATCCCAAAGTGTGGTCACCGGAATGAGCGTTCATACAGGGGGACCTTTTTAAAAATGATAAATATTTTTAAAAGGCCCTCAGTACTTTTAAGTAAAAGGTTTAAAGTGGTTGTATGTTAAATGTTTACTTGCAAATGTTCAATGTGGTCCAGTCAATCTAGAAAAAAGGTACATTAATTCGCATCCAGCTGAAAGTGAGTAAAATATTGTTCAAAGCTTAATAAAAATCAACAATAGGGAATTCCCAATCATTCCAGTACTTGCAAAAATAATATTCAAGGTCAAAGTCAGATTAAGTGAGTTTTTCGCGATTTTCACGTAAACGGTAAGTTTTATCAAAAATAACCTCACACCAAAACTGTAGATCTCAAAATTATCTTCATAAAAGTTTAAAGACTTATACTCGTATTCCTGTTTTAGTGATTTAAGGATTCAAAAAGTTGCAACTGTTTTTAGTTTTTATATTACTACTATTCTTTCCTGATTTTATATCGTTGTAGGATCCCTGATAGGTAAATTCACTCTTCGGGACACGTTAAGCTTCATTGTCTCGGCGCTTTTCTGGCGGTTGTCACTGTTGATTCTGGCTTTCAGGAGTTGCAGTGGTTTGGTAATGGCGAGGTGGGTTTATCCCATAAATAAGTTCGAAAAAAAAAAAAGGGAACCGACTTCAAAACCAAAAACACAAAAAAACTGTAAAATAACTTTTCTTTCGGAAGTCGGTGGCTTTGTTTTTTATTTCATTTACTATGGCCACCGACTTCCGAAAGAAAAGTTATTTTACAGTTTTTTTGTGTTTGGTTTTGAAGTCGGTTCCCTTTTTTTTAAAAGAGTTTTTTTATTTTTCCCTTTTTAGTTCAGATATTTAACAAAAATCTTCATAATTATAATCGGCGTCTTTGAAAATCTACAATCCTAGTAAGTAACAAAAACGGATCTATGCGAGACGCAACTTCACGAGATATCCATTATTGTTATATATTAAAACCTTCCCCATAATGTAACGAATACTTTTCTGAAAACTGCATCAAAATCGGTTCAGCCAAACGCGAGATAATCGCGGACAAACATGCAATCGTCTCTGAAAATATACGATCCAAGTAAGCAAAACGGATCCTCGCGGGCAACGTCACGGGATATCTATTAGTGTTATATATTAAAACCTTCTCCAGAATGTAATGAACACTTTCCTGAAAACCGCATCAAAATCGGTTCAGCCAAACGCGAGATAATCGCGGACAAACATGCAATCGTCTCTGAAAATATACGATCCAAGTAAGCAAAACGGATCCTCGCGGGCAACGTCACGGGATATCTATTAGTGTTATATACTAAAACCTTCTCCAGAATGTAATGAACACTTTCCTGAAAACCGCATCAAAATCCGTTCAGCCAAACGCGAGATAATCGCGGACAAACATACATACATACATACATACATACATACATACATACATACATACAGGTCGAACTGAGAACCTACTTTTTTTATTGAAGTCGGTTAAAAAGTAGACAAAAAATCTTAAAATAATCACTTTATTGATACCACAATGTGAACGGTCACGAAGACGAGTGTAATTGAAATTGCAAATGCCAAATGTTAAGTTTGTGGTTTTAAAGACGTCTGCATTATCGTTATGGAACAAGAATAATAAAATGTAAATTTTTGGAGGTTGTTTAAACTTGAAAGATTAATTTGATGGCTCGAAAAGAATCATACGAAAATGGGAAAATCATGAAGTTTATTTACTACGCAATAGCATCGCTACTTCATCGAAACAAACATGAAACTGTGTTTGTTTAAAACTGAATCAGAGCAACGCATTTGCGGCAGTTTGGCGATTGCGGCGCCTCTACAGTTTTTAAAGCAATAGTCTCGATGGGCATGAGCCCTAA
Organism: Agrotis clavis; assembly: GCA_954870645.1. Lineage (NCBI taxonomy): Eukaryota > Metazoa > Arthropoda > Insecta > Lepidoptera > Noctuidae > Agrotis > Agrotis clavis. The sequence goes on from OX940941.1 coordinate 15,174,145, forward strand.
AGTAACAACGAATAAATCTTTAAGAACGTTACCTGAGAGTCTAAACGCAAACGTACAAGTTTACGTTACTTAACTGCAGTGATCACTTAGTTATACTTTAACCGGGTTAACCCTATACTTGACATGGTGCACTTAAATGCACATTGAATTCAGATTTTTTTTTTAAACAAAATATTACATCGAATCGTTTTAATAATAACTCCAAGTGATTTCTTATACGTCTGTTTACGTGAGGAAAAGAAATCTATATTTGTCTGGCTCACACTTTGTCAGTGGTGAACAAAATGGCGAACCGTCCGTCAGAGCCTGTGCATTGCTCTGTAAGTATCGTATTTTATCTCACTTAGATTAAGTTAAATGTATGAAATTGCTATAATTTTACTTTCTGCAAGCTTTACGCAATAGCCTGTTTATATTATTTTTTTGAAATCTTTTCTGCATACACAGTAATTCACGATTTTTGTAAGGTGTGCATTTAAATACACACTGCCTGGTGCAGTGTGAATGACAATTTATTTGTTGTGTATATTTAAATGCACACTGCCAACGTCATGATGATTACTACTTGTGAATGTTGTGTTTATAAATGCTGTGCTACTACATGTTCGAGCCTTTCTTCAAACAGAGTTTTTTTCATAATGTATGACAACAATTCGTATCACACTTTCCACCAAATTCCTTTGCTTTAGCTTGCAATACTTTAATTTCAGATGACTAGAAGTTGAAAAATTCTAGCGTTGGTGCCTAAATGTGGAGCTAAGTCTGATGTAGAATCTTGCGAATCTTCGGAAGATGCATTCCAGATGTGTAGACCTCATCAAGATGTCTCTGAAGACAGTTCCCTGGATCCAAAAAAATGGGTCCTCACTCCACAAGTTGTTCATTCGTGTTTCACTATCTAGCCTAAAATGAGTTTCTGCGCTATTTTTTACTGCTCCCTCGGTGGGAGGAAGATAAGAGATATCAAGCATGATGATGGCCACCGAATTCAAGAATCACTTATACTTGTGGGCATTGAGGGAGACTTTTTTAGCTGGAGGCCCATTCCACCTCAAGATGTAGGTTTCACTTGACTTTGTTAATCTTAGGTAGTGAAGGGAGGGTCTGAAATGACTGCTGCTGGTTTCTGGATCTTTTGCGATATCAAATACAACTTTCCAAACACGAAAAGGTCAAAATATTGTTTCCCAAAATTACAGACTTTCAAGAGCGGTTACCTCGGAATCTGTACAAGTTATGGAAATACTTACTGAATAATACTGGGTTTATTGAGCATTTATATTGTTCATACATGCTATGCCGTTTGGACGCATGGTTTCCGAGATATAAGCAAAAAAAAACAAAAAAGGTATCTGCAACAACCCCCCTCTACCCCCTAGCTCAAGGGCTAGGGGCGGGAACTTTTAATAATTATGTTCACCTCCTAACTAGTCTAAACAAAGTTACATAGTCAAAAATTGTGGTCCAAGAATTTCCCCTTATAACTGTTCGTAGACTGGGCTAATAGTTGAAGGGCGAAATTTCTTTATAGATTTTCATACTAAGTACTATAGTATTTAAGTTTTTTATATTGTTACATTCTTAGATAGACATGTAAGAAAACTTTGATCTCAGAACATTAGGACTGAATACTGTGATGAATAATAGTAGAAATAAATGTTTTACCATGTCAATATCGTAACCGTATCGAACCTAGATCCTAATGAATTTCAAAATTTTTTGATATTTTTCGAGACTAATGTTATTTTTTTTTTTAGATTAGTGATTACATGGCAGTGTGCATGTAAAGACACAGTTTTCTTTGTATGTTTTTTCTTGTGAGCTTGGCAGTGTGCACTTGAAGACACATAACATATCCTGAAAACTGAAATTCAGAGATTTTTTGTTTTATTTTTCCTGACATCCTTATGATCCAATTAACATAGGGAACTAGTAAAAGTTAATTTTTCTAAAGGTAAAATTCTCTGCCAAGTATAGGGTTAACAATATTCATAAGTATGTAGTTTATTTGACTTAAGTTTGTAGTAGGTTTGACTGTAGTTTTGATCGTTTCCACTTAATACTGAGAATGTTCAAAGTTATATCTAATTAGGCACTTCATCATCTGCCTAGCTTTTCCCAACTATATTAGGGTCGGCTTCCATTCAAACCAGATGCAACTGAATAAATATCAATATTTTACTTACTGCGACTGCTTATCCTCCACAACCTAGTAACTGTTTAATACATGATATGACCCCATGATAAGACTGGTTGCCAGACTTTAGAGCTTTAATTGGGACAAACCCACCACACTATTCCCAAACCACTGCAACTCCTGAAAGCCAGAATCAACAGTGGCAACCACCAGAAAAGCGCCGAGACAATGAAGCTCGACGTGTACCGGAGAATGAATTTACCTGTCTTGGTAAATTCATTCTCCGGGACACGTCGAGCTTCATTGAACAGTCATCATCATCATCATCATCATCATCTCAGCCGTAGGACGTCCACTGCTGAACATAGGCCTCCCCTTTTGATTTCCACATAATATACCGGTTGGAAGCGACCTGCATCCAGCGTCTTCCGGCGACCATTGAACAGTAACGACTGTCAAAGATCTACAAATGACAGTCGGGATCAACGGCTTTACGTTCTTTCCGAAGCACGGAGGAAACTGGCTATGACAGAATGTCACCTATCCACTCACCAACCTCGGCAAACGCAGCTGAACCCGGAAGATCGGCCTGTGCGGCTGTAGGTAATTATTTAGCCACGAGCTCTTCATATCTAACCTATCTTAATGAATGATGAAATAAATTACACACAGTAATGCGCCTGGCTGGGTTCGAACCTACAATCTACAAACTCGTAATTCGAGTCCAATACCACTGGCCCACCACTCAATCTCTCCAGGTAGTAAGCAAAGATGTGGGTCGACAGCGAAGCACGCTTGCCTAGAAGTAAACTCACTCTTGACATAAAAACCCCAAGGTTGTAGCTATAAGTCTCAGGAAATATATTATAGACTCCGGTACGAAATTCCAATACTTACCATTTTTTTTAGCGTGGTAAAATCATCAAATGAGTCCTCCGGGAGGGACTGTCAGACTTGTATCTAACTAAAATCCACGGTGTCCTTCAATAGCCCCTTATGTTCCGGGGTCACGGTAAGGAAATAGGTTCCGCGACCCCGGCAGGCTTTGGCCCTCTGAGAGGGGGCCCCGTCATTTTTGCTGACGCTCTTTGAGGCGTTCGTAGAACACGACGCGCTGTCAACCCGGGCATGGTCCATGGTCGGACAGCGAGTTGCCCTTTACTCGCTGTCCACATGGCCCACTCTTTACCGTGAGCAAATTATATTCTTAAGTAGTAACACGAAAATCAATTTGTTACGGTTCCCAGAAGTGCCGATTCCCACTCGATTTCTAATCGTCTTATCGGAATGAAATCGATTACTGCTGGCGAGTGTAACGCAAATTGAATAAGTTTGGACAAGACGGCGGTATGATTTGAAACTTGGCACCATTTTGGTGTTTACTTAGTTGATGGTGATTGGAAAGTTTTTGAAGAAATTTGTTTTTTATTTTATTTATTTCCGTTGCACTTAGACTTCTTATTGTATGTGGTAGTAAGTGCACGTTTTTGTACGTAAAGGCGGGTACTGATTGGCGTTACGGCACGTTCACGAGCGTGGGGCGGCGCGTTGTAAGATCAATAAATGTATAGAAATGTTTGAAACACCCCACGAAGCATCGCCAGTGGCGAATTCGTCTGCTAAAAATAAAAGTAGTTCTTATTCACGCCACATTACTGATTATCGCTTAGACCAAAATCGTGAACAGGACGTAATGTAACGTGTTGTACAGCAAGCATTCGTGCAGGCAAGGCAGTACGTGGAAACAAGGAGCGCCTTGTTTCCACGTACTGCCTGCACGAATGCTCGCTGTTACTAGCGAGTAACAGTCAAAAGTGTCTGGTTTCTCGCTGCGAATGTGGACATTACTAGCCGTAACACCAGTCAATTCCCACCTTCCGATTCCCATACGATCTCCAGCGCAGGCATGCGGACGGTGAGTAACTTGCCGTCCGATCATGGACCACGCCCGAGTCAACGCCGCGTCGTGTTCCACGCGTGCCGCAAAGAGTTGTCAGCAATCTAACGGGCTCCCCCATAAACGGTCAAAACCTGCCGGGGTCGCGGGACTGTCTCATCAAGTAACCGTGACCGACCACCGTGGATTTTAGTCAGTATGAATCTGACAGTACTTCACGTCCCACCCTCGATGGGAGGACTCATAAGGAGAAATAAATCTGTCTACTATGCTCTTATTTTGTATCTTCAATTTACCAAAACCTCAAAACCCGAGCGTATTGAAGGAAATTGGTACTTCAGGTCATAGAATATAATACATATTCCATAAATTTCCGCTTGAACCTGAAAGCTAACTCCAGGAAATGGGTCATTATGGAGCTCAATGATACAGTGGCGACCTGTGGCGCGGAAATATGCTGGTAGCGTTCTATTGATATTATTAGAGTTTGAATGTTTGAGAAATGATCTAACTTGTAACTAAATTGGTGAATCGACAAGTTGAATCATGGTCCATTTTGACAATAAGTCGTTTGAATCCGTAAAGCTATTGTCAAACTGACAGACGAACCGAATGCGTGGCGTAGCGTTTTTGTTTGTAATGTACGGAATTGTTTGAAGCCTGTCACATAGAGTATCGGATCGCTTCCGCATTTTTATATGACATGATTCGGTTCGGTTCGCTATCGCCTGTCTGTTTGACAAAGGCCTAAAAGTAAGAAATATCTAGGTAATTGTATTTGTATGTCTGTATGAAAATAAGTACATGGTGAGTCATAATTCAACTTTGTCGACTTCAACCTGTAAAAATCCTCTGATTTCCCATATCATTTATGAGATAGAATATTATTTTAGTTCCTAAGACGTTGGCGGACGTATCTCAATGCATGTAAATTATATTTCTTCACTACTTATTTAGTTTTGTTTCCTTGAATATAAAAAGTGTTTTATTTTTGTACTGATTTGAAACAAAATTAACTATAGGAATTTAAAATACTAAAATCTATATGTTTGTCAGTAATCTAGAAGATACTCTGGGTATTATGTTGTTATAAGTTGAAAATTGACGTACATAAATAACTAGCCACTTGCCAGCAGTTTCGTCTGCTACTACTCGAAAATTATCCCATAGGAAGATAAAAATCGGGATAAAAACTATCCTATGTAACGCTTTTCGAACGAGTCACAGTATTTTCGTACAAATTGGTCTCCTGACCTACAGAAAACTCTTGCATGTACAACATATTTTTCTTTATATTGTCAAATCGACACAAAAATGAAGTACAACAAAACATAACAAAACAATGACCTTCTTTCCGAACGAAACAAAAAACCATTAGGGTGGGTGAGGGTTTGGGAGCGATTCTGAAGGGAAAAGTGCGTATTATTCGGTTTACCAAAAGTGCTAGATTTGTTTTGGATCCGGTTATTTATGACATTTAATATTACGTTCAGGAGGAGCTCGTGGCTATATAACTACAGCCGCACAGACCGATCTTCCGGGTTAAGCCGCGCTTGCCGAGGTTGGTCTGTGGATGGGTGACCATCTGTCATAGCGAGTTTCCTCCGTGCCTCGGAAAGCACGTAAAGCCGTTGGTCCCGGCTGTCATTTGTAGATCTTTGACAGTCGTTACTGTTAGTCAGAAGCTCATAAGTCTGACAACCAGTCCTACCATGGGGTATCGTATTTCCCAGTTACTGGGTTGTGGAGGTCTGATAGGCAGTCGCTCCATGTAAAATACTGATCTTCAGCTGAATCTGGTTCGACTGGAAGCCGACCCCAATATAGTTGGGAAAAGGCTAGGCAGATGATGATGAATATTACGTTCAGGAGATGTTTGAATTTGTAAGGCAAGTAAACGCATTAAGGTTTTTTTAATAGTGACATGAGGATGTTACTTTCTCTCTGGTGACCATAGGTCTCGGATCCTATTCATGACATCGAAATGCTGTTACCATTATGGATATTTTCTTTTATTTTTAGGGTTCCGTAGTCAACAAGGAACCCTTATAGTTTCGCCATGTCCGTCCGTCCGTCCGTCTGTCTGTCCGCAGTTTAGCTCAGAGACGCCCAGTACTAGAAAGCTGTAATTTGGTGTAAATATACGGATTTGTTGTGCCGAAAAAGTGGTAAAATAAAATCTCGTAAAATATTTTTTTTTAGGGTACCTCCTGTACACGTAAAGTGGGGATGTTTTTTTTTATTTCTCGCGTACCCCTTAGTGTGGGGTATCATTAAATAGGTCTTTAAAAAATATTGATAGTTTCCATTTAAAATTTTTTGATAAGAAGATTTGTTTGTGAAATATTAAGCTTTAAAGTGCTAATTTTTGCTCGACTCAAGTGTCCCCCCCCTCTACCAGCTAAACGGTTATGTTTGGTGGTGTGGAAAAATTCACAATAGTAGTATATATAACGAAGTTTTAAGGAAAATTATCATGACTAAGTAGGCTTTACAAGTTTACGAGTAATCGTCGACCAACTTATAAAACGTACTTGGATAAATTATTTTCCTAAACAAAATGTATCACAGAACTTGTTCTTCGACTGCAAATGTAAGTTTGTCAACTTTATTTTTACAGCTAATAATAGGTGGGTATGTTTTGGGGATAGGTAGGTTTTATTGTCAACTATTTTTAACTAACTTCGAAAAAAGGAGGAGGTTCTCAATTCGTCGTAATCTTTTGTTTTATGTATTTTCCCCGATTTCTCAAAGACGCCTGGACCGATTTTAAAAAATCTTCATTTTAAAATTAAATTCAGCGAATCAGTTTAATTAGTTCGCAAAATTATTTTGATAGGCAACTACGGAACCCTAAACTGTGCGTGGCCCGACACGCACTTGGCCGGTTTTTTTTCATTCAAATGTAACAGATAAGTTAAAAAGTGTAAAAACAAAATATATCCAAATATCAATTTCAAGTTTCATCATCAGCCTATAAATTAATGTTCCCACTGCTGGGACATAGGCCTCCCCTCTGTGGGAAAGAGTAGGCCGTAATCTACCACGCGGGCCCAGTGCGGGTTGGTAGATGTCCCATTTCTTCGCATTTGTGGTTCTAGGATATGCCGGTTTCCTCACGATGTTTTCCTTCACCGTTTTTTCACAAAGTAATACGCCTGGCTGGGTTCGAACCCAGGATCTGTAACTCATAAGGCGTTGCCGATACCACTGGGCCACAACTGCTCCTCGTTTTTCGTCATTTCAAAATTACTGAATTAATAAAAAACGAAAATCAGTACCAAACCTTGATTCCCGAAAATCTGATGTTTCGCACCGCTTCGTAAAACACGAAACACCACAAGCTTCGAAGGAAATCACGCGTTATACAGAGGTTTTGGAGTGGTACCGGAAACTGCCACAAAAACCGGGGTTATAATATAATATGGCATTATTTTTCCTTTCATTGGGCGGACAATACGGTTCATAAAGTTTTATTGTTGAGGCCTGATTGCACTGTTGGTTAAGAACGAAAAGATTGGGTTTGGTGCAGTGGCGGTCAAAAGGAGTCCATCGCCCTAGAGACCGGGTATTTTTCACCGTCAGTCAGTGTAATGGCGGTCAAAAAGGGCCCGTTGCTAATTTTCTCATCTCATCATTGCCATATAATACCACAGGGGGCGATCTTCCGGGTTAAGCTGCGCTTGTCATCAGTTATAGCAAGTTTTATCGTGCCTTGGTTGCGGCTGTCATTTGTAGATCTTTGACAGTCGTTACTATTAGTCATAAGTTCTAAAGTCTGACAACCAGTCGTACCATGGGGTATCGTAGTATTACCCAGTTACTGGGTTGTGGAGGTCCGAAAATAATTAGGTCCACGTGGATGAATTTAATCAACAAAGCAATCTGATGATAAAACCATAATATTATTCACATCTGGCAACATTATGAGCTGATTATGCTAACCGTTAGTTAACCTCAAAGCTCATGTTAAAATTCAAGTAAAGTGCCACCGACCGCGGTCCCCTAGTACGTTCCCTTTCCCGGATTAGCGGGGGGAGCACTTAAGATTTTATTTTTCGTCGTCTTTCTTACGTCGTAAAACTTGTACGTGGCTCCTATATTCAGAAATGAGTGAAAAGTATACGTATATGTTGAAATTTTAGATGAATAGGATTATTTTTATGGGGAAATTTTGCATTTACTAGAGTTATTTTGATGTAGTGATCGAATTTATTAAGGTAACGGAAACTTTGAAAAGTAATTTATTTAGTCAAGATAGTGGGCAAACGCGATACCTAGAAAACATGCCAGTACAATTATTACAGTCTTCAAAGTTGGATTTCAAGCTATTTCAGAGTACGCTTACTCCATCGTAGGCTTGGCCTACACTAGACTCAAATGCACACCCTTATCCACATCTACAGTAATATTATAAAGAGGAAAGATTTGCATTTTTTTTTTTGAGTAAAATGTTTGTAATGAATAAACTCAAAAACTATTGTGTCGATTTCAAAAATTCTTTCACTTTTTGAAAGCTGCATTGGTCCTGAGTGTCGTAGGTAAAAACAGGGGGGAAGCAAAGCCGCTAGCAAAGCTAGTCTATTACAAAAACAATTCTGAGTAATCTAGTCTATACAGTCATTACTGTAAACTGGTTTATCGAACCCAATTTCTGGTCCTTCCCTTCGTTGTGAGCTCATTACATACTTGCATACATAACCAGATAATATCGAATATTGAAGGCATAAAGTTTAACGTTTATACCGAAAAGCAATCATGACTATAGCAAACAGTTCTAATACCACGACATAATTTATGTTGTAGTTCGATAGCAATTTTCGAACTGATTTAACTTTAGTGAGCATTTTGAACAATGCACGTGCTTGTGCTTACGTGTCTAGTTGAGTTAGTGACGGTATTAGGAGGTTCTAATTTGATTTTAGCTGGTTTTCATTGTAATTTGAAACTTTTTGTAATTTTTAATATTTATTTCATAAGACAAATACATAAATACCTATTAACTAAAATATAGAAATATAAAATACTAAATGAAAATAAAACTAAACTATTATAGAGCATCGAAAACTTGATTCTCAACGCTTTCAGCCAGTTATGTGCCCAAGAGGCTGGCGGCGTTGCGTCTTTGTATGGCAATACTTAGCCTCTGGCTAAGTTAAAGCCAGCTTTAGAGTCACGGGAAGCGTCAACAAGTCTTTTAGAAATGTCTCTGTAGAGGCTGTGAGCACTTGGACCCCATGGCCCTATAGTTTCAACCCCAAACGGCTCAAAAATATAGTTACCACTAAGGTTGCTATATTTACGCCACTTGAGGTTCTCAGCAATCGCAACAGCAGCGCCAGCAGAACACAATGATCTTGGAACATAATTTTTAATAGACTTCAAAAAAAGGAGGAGGTTCTCAATTCTACTGTATGTATTGGTTTGGTCTGGTTTTGAACTGTCTGAACAGGTAACCTTAATCTTGGAACATAAAGGGCTATTGAAGGAACACCGTGGATTTTAGGCATTTCGAGTCTGACATTCCCTTCCGTATTTAATTATTTTAAACGCCAAAAAAAATGTTGTAGGTCAACCATTTAGATAGAGCATAGAGCAGTGGTGGCCCAGTAGAGCAGTGGTGGCCCAGTGGTATCGGTCCCGACTTCCGAGTTGTAGGTCGTGGGTTCGAACCCCGCCTGGCGCATTACTTTGTGTAATTTATTTCATCACCACTGCTCTCAAAACGGTGAAGGAAAACATCGTGAGGAAACCGGCATGTCCTAGAACCAAAAATTCGAAGACATGTGACATCACCAATCCGCACTGGGCCCGCGTGGTGGATTATGGCCCACTCCCTCTCACAGAGAGGAGGCCTGTGTCCCAGCAGTGGGAACATTATAGGCTGATGATGATGAACCATTTAAAAAATACACATCTCGGGTTCAATGTTCAGGCATAACTTTTTTGATTTTGATGTTTTTTTTTTGAGATTCAGTGTAGCTTCAAAGTAACACCATGTGTGTAGGCGCCAAATATGTATATAAAAAAATATATTTTTTGGAGTCGATTGAATCAAACTAGTACATTAATTAATAATGTACCTATATCTAAGTAAATACTGGTAAAACGGTGTCAGTAAAGTCAACGCAAGGTCGCTAGCAATTTGTGAACCAATCTGAGCTGACGTGAAACAATGCAATCGATGCCGAAGCGGGAAGGAATCCGGGCGGATTCCAACTCGATATAATGCTTTGAACGGAGTAGAGTAGCTCGTTGCTAAATAATTACAGTCGCACAGGCCGATCTTTCGGATTGAGCCAAGCCTGCCGAGGATGGTCTGTGGATGTGTGACCATCTGTTATAGCGAGTTTCCTACGTGGCTCGGAAAGCCGTTGTCATTTGTGGATCTTTGACAGTCGTCACTATTAGTCAGAAGCTCTAAAAGTCTGACAGCCAGTCTTATCGTATTACCCAGTTACTGGGTTGCGGTCAGATAGGCAATCGCTCCATGTAAAATATTTATATTCACGTGCATCCGTTTCGACTGGAAGTCCACCCCAATATAATTGGGAAAAGGCTAAAGCTGAATGAACGCTTTGGAGTAAGTTATACTAAAAAGGAGTTGAATCTCTCTTCAAATAGTAATTTACTTGGCTTGCGAGGTTGTCGACATGAGGAATGTGAATTCAGCTATTGGTTGTGCCTATTCCTGTAGGTAAAAGCCACCGGCCTAATCGCCAAAAGTCTTAACGAACATCTTTCGAAGCTCCCTAGGTTGTTAGATTTGATTCAACAAACTAGTCCTTGGGCCTGAAAGCCAGATACTTACCGTGAGACAACTTTATGTATTTCACATCTTTTTAAATAACACAAGATGAATTTTGCAGGTGAAAGATACGTCTGCGTACTTCCCAAATGTCGAACAGTTACAGCTAGGCGTCAGCAAGGCTATAATCTACTTACTTGTACAATAAAGTTAATAAAATGATAAACATAATACACACATGCCAGTAGGTAGTCAACACACACACACACACTCACACACACACATTCGGTTTGACTGGAAGCCGAACCCAATAATAATAGTTGGAAAAAGGCTAGGCTGATGGTGACTACGTGATGCTGAACTTGAATTTATTACCAGAATTATTAATTTATGCAGTAGCATTCAATTATTATTACATTCCCTCCCTTTTGCTGCAACTGCAATCCCAACTGTAATCTGAATTTAATAGACTATGGAGTACGATGAAACCACTACCTTTCTGCGAAATATAATTTATATTATGCTAGTCTTTCATGTTTCTGAATTCCTGGTATCAAAATATGACATGTGTATTTATCGGAGAGTTACGTAGTCGCAGCCAATTTTTGAATATAACTTTATAAAATAGGTTACTAAATACCTAAATAAAAGCGTAACTATGACTATTACATTATTGTAGTTAGTTTTCCAAGCCGTCTAGTTCATATTTTTATTTTTTCATTCAAACCATTTTATTTGTATTAATTTTCTTTTTCTACGAGTAAAAATTGTATGTTGAAAAAAATTATGGACAACACTTATTATGACTCCCAAAATTCACCAGTATTTTCTATTTGAATGTAGCCAGTAATAATAAGGATAATCGTGCCACTAATAAATTAAATCATAGAAAAATTGTCTTCATGTTTGGCTACTATAGCTTCACAAAGTAACAAACATACATACACATACTCTGCTAAAAACCACCCTCCATTGAGTCGCACAGTCCACTAAAAAATCACATTTAGCAGGGCAACCAGGAAAATACCAACTAAACATATTTGCCCCAATAAATCTCGAAATAGGAACATACCAAGTAATTCTCAGCTAGATAGCTATTCGATTGTACAAATACCTTTGGAAGGATTTGTCAAATGTTTGATCAAATAGTTGTTGGTGGAATCTTTGGAAGTTGTTTGGCCAATGTTGGAGCCAAGCTCTAACTTTGATGTGAGTTGAACGAATATGCTATGAAGCGATGTACGTGTATTGGAGGTATGCTTGATACCTAAGTAGACTATTTGTCTATATAGACCGGAAGCCAGACCAAAATATCGTTAGTGATTTCTTCTCAAGCCATAATTAGTAGACTACATAAGGGAGTCGGATCATAAAGATTTGTGGAAGTCAGCTGCTGTTCCGTTGGTGGGATAAGCAGCAATAGCCGTTCAAACACGTAGAAAAAATAATATTTTTTTGTCATTTCCTCTCAACTGAAACCTGGTTTATATTGAAGATTACCTTATATCACGAAGAATAAAACCAATCAGCTGTCTGTAACATGGTGGAATACACGTCTGCTGGTCACTCGAACATGTAATTTTTTATATTATTTTCAGTGATTTCCTCTCGACTCAAATTTTACCTGATGAAAGTTTACATGAAGATATGGATAAAAGCAAACGTCAGCTGGCTGTATCTCGGTGGAAAGATCGTAAAATAAAATATGAAGAAACAAATATTTTATTAAATCTGAATAACTAAACGTAATTTATTTGCAATATCAAAACGGACATAAGGGAAACGAGTGTCTGTCATAATGACACATAGAAGAGCCATAAAAAAATATTATTTAGAAAAAAAAACTTGTGTCATCCCTAATGTCTAATCTTGTCAAATCATTCTGCTGTCATAAGGTTTCAAATCAATATTAAATGATTTTGTTGTTGTATTTCGTTATTTTGTTCAAGTTATGGAACTGTTCTTACTGGAGTGAATAAGTAATTGACACCCTGATCAAGAAGGTCCGTTAACCGGTTCAACAGAATCAGAAGGATTCCCGCACGATCTTCAATGATGAGACAAGGCTCTCGCTTGGAGATTACGTGAAGAGCTTCTCGATCCGGCTTGCATTATGAAGAAATTCCTATCTTTGAGGTCCGAACTAGATATCCATTGATATATGTTTCATAACAACATGTTTATTTTGTATTTTTAATTGTTTTATATGTAATGTAAATGAAAAATTAAATGACAATAACATCAAATAATGAATCAAGCAATGATTGGGGGTTTTCTTTATAGAAAAGCTTTTTATTTCTTATACTTTTCACTAATTGAGAAAATAAATCAATAGACCCATTTATACGTTTTTTCAAGAGTTCATTATGATTGTTTTGCATATTCGTGCAAAGAATGGGCAGAGAACCTTAGGCCCATCGCATACGGCGTATTCTAAACGCGCAGAAGACGCGCGTTTCAGGAACGCGCCTCTTCGGCGCCGTAAACGCTGATTTGTTATTGCGTTTGGATTGATGATACAAGCGCGCGTATAAAGAAGCGGAGTAGAGGAGAGAGTCTTATATGTAAGAGTTATTAAGTAATCGTTCAGACATAACCGCGCGGTTAGTCAACCGCCAGAAAATAGAATCGCGCTGCTCCCGCGCGTTTCTATTACTATGGAGTCTTTACTTTGCGTTCAGTTGCGTGGCGGATACCGCGCGGTTAGCACATCACAGCTCGTGAGTTTGGCACGGTTCGTTTCGACACTGAACTGTTTATTGATGAAGTGGAGAAGAGAAATGCAATATGGGATATTCAGTGTGAGGATTACTCAAATAAAACTATCATAACCAAGCTTGGCAAGAGTTAGTGGAGATATTTGGAAATTGTGAAAATACGTTGGAAACTTGGTTGGTTACTTAATATTGGATGCACCCATTTGCATTGCATACCGCATTTTTCTTATCGTTTTTTTAAGGATCAAAAACCACAGTAAATCGATTTTTCGCTGACCTCCTTTTTCAAACGGACGTTATCCCTGTACGATAATCACATATAACCGCCGGAGTCTGATTGCATAACAATTTTGCGGTTTCGAACCGCGCGATTCATGAACGCGCGGTTTCCGCAAGTCTGTACTAGCCCTTAGTCCTGCTTGTACAATAATTTTCAAAGTATCAGCTGAGGACCTTTCCACCGAGATACAGCCAGCTGACGTCTGTTTTTAGCCATATCTTCATGTAAACTTTCATCAGGCAAAATTTGGGTTGAGAGGAAATCACTGAAAATAAAATAAAAAATTACATGTTCGAGTGACCAGCTGACGTGTATTCCACCATGGTACCGTCGGCTGATTGGTTTTATTCTTCGTGATAAAAGGTAATCTTCAATATAAACCAGGTTTCAATTGAGAGGAAATGACTAAAAAAAAATATTTTTTCTACGTGTTTGAACGGCGATTGCTGCTTATCCCACCAACGGAATCGCAGCTGACTTCCACGAATGTTCATGATACGACTCCCGCTAATTATCGCTTGAGAGGAAATTGGTCACGGACATCTGTTACGGGCTCCCGCTCTAATATAATATACTAGTGTCATAAGAGAAGGCTAGGCAAATTATGTCTTTTAACAAAAGGGTGATGAAAGACAAAATTTTGGTGAGTACCAGCCCCCTTCTATCATCGCACATCTAGACGCACAGCAAATTACCATCCTTACCTTATTGCAATACCACCAATTGGCACTAAACGTTTCCAAACGTCTTTTATAATGCGAACTGCAAAGGAGTGAACTCTCTGCCTGCGTCTGTGTTTCCGAACACATACAACCCTAATCTCTTCAAAGTTAGAGTGAACAGGCTTCTTCTGGGTAAGCTCGCACCATCGTCGACCTTGTCTTAGTCACTCCTGACCTCGACTATGGCCAAGAGCACACCCATTACACATAAAAAAAAAAAGTAATTGGACCTAGTCAACTTGCAAATGATTAATGAAAACAATCTGTAGTCTTTAATCGAAACTACAGTTTGTCTGAAATAAATTTTGGACTTTATGACCTAGAATATAAAATTGAAAATCTAGTAACGACTACACAGCGTTCTTGTTTATTGTTTGACACTTTGTCTAGGCCCTCTGATTTGGTAGATACGCGTTAAGCTTGAATGATTTTTCCCGCAAATTGACTGCTTCAAGAGACGTTTTTACAAGATTGATCGAACTTCAAAGCACCTTATTATTTACAGCTTAAGTTTCATTTTACATCACACACACACGTCTTCTCAGTATTGATTGATTGCTAACAACAATTTATTTGGAATTTATTGCGATCTGAAAATCGGAATGTTAGTGAAATTTATTTTTATTTATTTATGAAAAACATTAATTTTATCTCTATATAGGCGACAATTTACATCGAATTTCATGAGATGTGCTCTAGGTCGAGCTGAAGGGACTGTTAGACTATGACTGACTGAAAACAATCGCGCTCTTTGGCATAATCTTTTTTTTCCTGTCATTTGATGATTTTACCACGTTAAAAAAAGGCGTCTGGCCCTATAGCTATGGAGGCCTCGTCAGCTTCCTTGGGGAAAGTTCGTCGATTCGGGCCTTTTTTTTTTTTTTTAGCGTGGTAAAATCATCAAATGAGTCCTCCAACCCCGGGCAGGGCGGGAGGGACTGTCAGACTTCTACTGACTAAAATCCACGGTGTCCTTCAATAGCCCTTTCTGTTCCGGGGTCACGGTAAGGAAATAATCCCGCGACCCCGGCAGGCTTTGGCCCTCTGAGAGGGGGGCCCCGTCATTATGCTGACGCTCTTTGAGGCGCGCGTGGGACATAACGCGCCGTCCACCCGGGTCGATTCGGGCCTTGCCTTTGGTTGGACGACGAACTTCCCATTACTTGCCGTCCGTATGCTGCCTACGCGAATTTGCCCCGCGATGTAAATACATAGATAATTATTTGTAACGTCTCAATGTAACCAGTTTTACTAAAAGAAACTCGTTTGAAAACTCCGCGTTGTTAACAGAAAAGCATTCTAAATTCTATCTTGAACACTAACTGCGTCAGTTAGTATGTGAAAATTAGCCATCTTCGCTGAATTACATATATTATACGGCTTAATGTTCGGGACGTGTCGGTATGAATAAAGATATGGAGCGCTTTTGAAGCGTGGCCACCACCAGTGAGGGACACTAGAAGATTGGTAAAATTATATTGGTATAATTATTTTAGGCTGTATAGCCGAACCACCATAAGTTTTATCATCATAATAAGTTTGGAAACTCAAAAAGAGAAGCATTAATTTATCCAGGTTAGTAGGTATTATTTATGACGGTAAGTAATAATCAAAACATGCAGTACAGGCGGTTTGAGTACTCGTACCTAATACAATCCACTGTAGATACGGAGTATCGCCTCTAATATTTATTTTTATAGTCACTGCTATAGAAATACCAACTTGCGGACATAAAAATGATTTCTAGAAACATTACCGCGTTTTTCATTATATTTTTTTAAACCTTCCATCTTTTTGAACTATTAAACTTAGGATGACTGAACAGCACCAGAATATGCTAATTAAATGTGTTTTATCATTTACTTTCCCATAAATCAACATTTTGTTCACAACAAACCTAGACATAATATTTGTAGGCTCTTTCTACACCACTGTATTACCCAAAAACAAATACCTATCCAAACACATCATCATCATCAGCCGGAAGACGTCCACTGCTGAACATACGCCTCTCCCTTAGACCGCCACGCCGAACGACAATTCGCCACTTGCATCCATCGGTTGCCCGCGACTCTCACGATGTCATCGGTCCACCAAGTGGGAGGTCTGCCTACGCTGTGTCTTCCGGTCCGTGGTCGCCACTCGAGAACTTTTCTTCCCCATCGGTTGTCAGTTCTACGAGTGATGTGGCCTGCCCATTGCCACTTCAACTTGAAAATTTTATGAGCTATGTCGGTGACTCTGGTTCTTCGCCGAATATCCATGTTTCGGATTTTATCCCGCAAAGAAACTCCGAGGATAGCTCTTTCCATTGCTCGTTGAGTGACTCTTAGTCTCTCTAAAAGGCCAGCAGTCAAGGACCACGTTTCAGAGCCATATATCATCACTGGCAACAGACACTGGTTAAACAACCTTGTCTTCCAAACACAGCCTCGTCTAATACATACTCTAAGTCCAAAACTCATTTTGCCGAGTAAACACATCCGACGCAATTTTCGTACATGCAGTCTGAGCTCAAGACCATTTATTTGTTAAGGATGGGGGTCTCAGCAAATGTATCGCTACACCCCCTAATTTAAGGGGGTGGTAGTGGACTTAGTTGTGTCAAGGGGTTCTTGAAGTAATTAAATGGTGTTTGCGGGGTGCTTTGGGGGCGTTCGGTGCCGTTGGGTCTTAAATTGTTAGCGTGTTCTGGATTTTTGTGTGAAGGACCATGTTTTGTAAGGGTGAAAAAATCTGTTTGGTTGAGATAGAATAACCGGCTAAGTGCAAGTTGGACTCACGAGTGAACTCTTATATTATAAAGAAGAAAGATTTGTATTTTCGTGTGTGTATGTTTGTAATGAATAAATTAAAAAACTACTGTGTCGATTTCAATTTTTTTTTTCCTATTAGAAAGCTACATTTACTCTGAGTAACACAGGCTCCCCGTGCGAAGCCGGGACGGGCCACTAGTTTTGTATAAAAACGCAAAAAATCATGTTTGTTGTATGCGATCCCCTTAAATATTTCTCTTATTCTGTTTTTGAGTTTTTGCTGTTACAGTGGCAACGATATCTAATATTATTATCATCTGTGAAAATGTTAACTGTCTATTACGGTTTATGAGATACAGCTTGTTCACAAACGGACATATGGACGGGCAGCGGAGTCAGTAATAGGATGCCAGTTTTAAACCAATTGGTACGGAACAATAAAAATCACCTGTGAAACATAGTTATACAGGGTGGAATTTTGTAAAGCCACCTGGAGGGAAAGTACTCTTAATACTGCAGATAGAAAATTTTACTCAAAGGAAACATTCCTTTATTTTTGAATAGAAAGCAAACTGCATTCAAAGATTTTCAAAAATTCTCTTCTCCCACACCCGGAAATCACTTTTATTGCATCGATCGTTAGGGTCAATTATAAGGATGAAATCTCTCTAACAAACATGATAAATTAAATGAAAGGAAAACCAGGAAATCTGAAGTTACAAATTCAATGAGTCAAGTTAAAGCATTCTTTCTTTCATCTTTCATTTAATTTATCATGTTTGTTAGAGAGATTTCATCCTTATAAGGGTCAATGACCCTAACGATCGATGCAATAAAAGTACAGGGTATAATTTATTCAGATTTTAGCCGGTTCGATTCCCGGGTGTGGGAGAAGAGAATTTTCGAAAATCTTTGCACGCTTGCCTAGAAGTAATCTATTCACGCTTGACTTGATGACCTTTGGTTGGCTTGGTTATATCCGTCGGGAAATACAAATACAGGGAATTTGAGTCCTTTTTTAACGTGGTAAAATCATCAAATTTTAATGAGTCTTCTCAAGGCAAGGCAGGAGGGACTGTCAGAGTCGTACTGACTAAAATCCACGGTGCCCTTCAATAGCCCTTTACGTTCCGTAGTTTCCGGCGCGTATGGAATTCCACTTATTCTCACACTAGAATTAGTAAGGTCAATTTAGAATTATTTTTTTTCACCAGTAGAACGTTACATAATAATATTATTATCCTTGAGTATCTTATACCGAATTTATTTTAAAATTGCAGCCGTGCGAAGCGAGCGCAAAGCACACAAAAATTCTACCGTAGCAAGCCAATCCTTTTACAATACAACATAAAACAATTCCCACACACAAGATAAAAACCACCATATTGTTTTCCAACAACAGCACAAACCAGAAAATTCCAGTTCGAAAACAATATCAAAGTCCACTAAATCAATCCAATCCATTACTTCTCTGAAATATTTCAAACATTCCTTCAGTACACTGCTTCGCTTTCAGCAAGTTATGTCCCTGAAGAGCAACTATGTCTCTCAGGAGTTCAGAGGTCAAACTGCAATCGTCGTGATATTAGGGCCACTGAGGATTATGGGGAACTCAGTTATTTTGTTGTAATGGATATGTAGTGGTATTCTCTAAAGACTCAGCGATGCGGCAGCGTTGAGTTATTAAAACTCGAATTGTTAATGAAACACAATAATAATCTAGCAATCTAAAAAACAAAGATCACCGACTTCAAAAACCACAAAAAAGTTTAAAATAGCTTTTCTTTTCCAAGTTTTGGTTTCAATTCATAGATTTTTTTTACACCGACTTGCTTTTTTATTATAACCTTTTTAGTTCAAATATTCAACCCAAATTATTTTCAATGACATAATTTTCTTACACGTTTCTTACTTCTAAAATACCCACGAAATAGCAGGTCCAATACTTTGTGTAATTTATTCATCACCACATCTCTTAAAGCCGTGAACGAAAACATCGTGAGGAAGCAGGCATATACTTAAAATTAATAAAACTTGAAATTAATAAACTTAAATTAAGTATCCCTAAATGTAAAATGCGCTCCAAAACAAATAAAGCTGACGTAGCTCAGAAGGCTGCCCAACTGAAGTGGGACTGGGCAGGACATGTCTGCCGCATGCCAGACGAACTGTGGGCCAAAATAACACAATACTGGTACCCTGAGATAGTGAAGCGAGGTCGCGGCAGACCACGCAGGAGATGGCGGGACGAACTGGACAGATTCTGCCCGAATTGGAAAGAGGAGGCACAGAGTCGTGAAGGATGGAAGGAGTGGAGGGAGGCCTTTGCCCAGGAGTGGGACAGAACAGGCTAGGAAAAAAAAAAAAAAAAAAAAAAATGTAAAATAGTTAAGTTTACTAAAAATAAAAACATAATTAACTTTAGTTACTCACTGTGCAATGAAGTTCTTCTTGGGGAAAACGATATTCGTGATCTAGGTGTACATTTGGACAGTAAACTTCATTTCGATGCCTTCCGGCCAAAAGAGGATAAGCGACATTTTTTGGGAAATCGACTTATATACCTATTATGGTTAGAATCGGCTTTTTTTTCTGCGTCTAATGGTCTAAGTTTCATGGCTCTAGGACAAACTTTTTGTCGCTTAGGCGGTAAAGGAATTGAGGTTCTGACACTAAGTTTTTCGTCATAAACGACAGTTATTTTTGGTGTATTTTGTATTATGGTGGTTGGATAAAAATAATATTTCAAAACTGTGAGATAAGCAATTTTGGCATTGAATATTTTTTTTTTACTTGAACGTTAAGTAGTTTGGGCTGTAAATACTTTTTTGTAAAAAATACATTATTCAAATTTTGCTTGAATCTTTGTTTACCAAACTTTCGGTTAGGATATTAGGGCAGTTTTTTTGGATAAAATATATGTCATTTATTACATTTAGGCCTCATTTCCGTGACTTTATTTGGCGCTTATTTTTATTTTCCCTAGTCACCAAATCAATCATCAAAGGCGCTTAGGATAAATCAGCAAAACGAATGTCGCCTGTACAATTGTCGCTTACCCTTTTTTTCCCTCCCAAAAAAAAAAATCTGGTATGGTGGTTGGATAAGATGATAAATCAAAGGTTTGGCGGTTAGCTTACACAAGAATGACAAACAACATCGGTTATCTCTCTCTTTCGTTCGAACAAAATGTCGTTAGCGTTCCGCAGCGATCATAAAGTCTGTATACGACCACGGCGTAAGCACCACCGTGCTCGTGAGTCATTTTGGCCCAAAGTTTTGTAAGGAAAATAAAACGGGAAGTTTATTTAATAGACTTTATGTTCATCTATGACTGTATTATTCTACTTAGTTATTTTAGGTTACATAAGAAAAAAGTTATTCTTTTGCTACCTTGTTCCGACGATACCGAATAGTTAAATAAGTAGGACCTACAGTTTAGTTTTTCAGTGCTTTTGTTTTTTTTGTTGGCTAGTATATACGGCTGAGAAACATGATCAAGGGTTCGAATCCAAGGTTGGGCCAGCAAGGAGTTATTGGGTTTTGTGATGAATTCTCTGCAAAAGAGTTAATCTTGTGCCTCATCTGACCCTTCTTTATCACGGTTAAATCATCGAAGGAGTCCTCCCAGGGCGGTACCTACGGGAAGGACTAAAATCAACAGTGATCCTTCAATAGCCCGTTACGCTCCAGGGTCACGGTTACCTGATTAGACTATCCCGCGATCCCGGCAGGCTTTGGGTCTCTAAGGCCTTGGTCGCGGGACTAACGAATACCGTGACCCGGAAACGTAAACAGCTATTAAAGGAGACTGTGGATTTTAGTGATTAGACTATCCCGCAACCCCGGCAGGCTTTTGGGTCTCTAAGGCCTTGGTCGCGGGACTAACGAATACCGTGACCCGGAAACGTAAACAGCTATTGAAGGAGATCGTGGATTTTAGTCAGTACAAGTCTGACAGTCCCTCCTGCCCTGCCCGGGGTGGGAGAACTCATTTTATGAATTTACCACGCTAAAAAAATTAAAAGGGGCCCCCTTCAAATTAACGGCAGCTCTTTGAGGCGCGCGTGGAACACGAAGCGTTACGCGCCTACAGTGACCGATCGGAAATCACCTCGCGACGTCCGATGCCATGGGCATCTCCCGCAGCGGTTAGGTTGTGAGGTGGAAGCTGTTCTCTCCCTCACGGTACCCGATACCTTCTTTGTTAACATGACAGCTTCGTAGAAGGAGGCGACCGCTTCCCATTCCGTTTCGCCCCGCAGCATGGCCTCGACCAATACCGGGCGCTAGAGGTATGTCGCCTCCGTGAGGACACAGCGGTACTATGCCCAAGCTGGGCAGTCCTGCACCGGATGCTCCTCCGTGTCCTCCGTGCGGTCCCCACATTGGTGACACCCAGGCTTTTATTCTTCCCAATCAGACACAGGAAACTCCCGAAACATCCATGTCCGTTGAGGACCTGTGTCAGGCAGAAGGTGAGGACGCCGTGGTGCCTATCCAGCCACTCCTCAAAGAGGGGTCTTACGTTTTGTCATAACTAAGAGTAGTCCATAAGTATGAATTGCAGCATAGATGTATAACTATCAAGACTAACTTACAATAAATAACTATTGTTTTGTGTTATTCTTTAAAAAGAAGACAAAGAAAAAGAGAGATTGAGCATAATATCTTTTTTTTTCATATCCGCATCTTAGTAAATGTCAGTTTAAAAACTTAAAAAGGTCTAATCTACGTATTTAAGTGTGTCTGTATAATTTTATAAGAATTAAACACAATGTGCTTTCGCGTTGTTTATAAAGTGCTAATTATATTTCTTGTTGTTACGTAACTTATTACAATTTCCTTGTTCGTCTCTCATTAACCAATAGCCGGTTATATCATATTGGCTGCACTTGATGAACCGAAAAGTCACAGGTATGCTCTTTTTCTTCAATAGAAATAAAACGAATGGTGCACTTAAATCATTTAGGTTGGAACTCAATCATCGAGTTGTTTTCATTTAATAAGTTTTTTCCTGTTAGTGAAATCGGGTCTATTTGAGGGTAAGCGACACTAAATTGTGTTAGGAGTGTGATTTATTGTAATTAATAATGCCATTTCGTAGAGACATAATCAAAAGCTAAATGGGTAAATTTTGAAACTTTTGAAACTTACAGAAAATTTTATATAATTTTTTTTCACTTTTTTTGAACTTTAAACTACTCTCCTGTAAAGTTTGTAAAGTGGCGGTTACCCCCTTTTGGCCGGAAGGCATCGATTTGAACCTGCACGTTGAAAAGATAATTGCTAAAGCTTTCCAAATGTATAACCTTGTCATAAGATCATCCACTGATTTTAAACGACCATCAACATACTTGTATCTATTTAACAGCTTGGTACGTCCACAACTGGAATATGCCTGCATGATATGGGACCCGTTTTATGCAAAATATGACCAAGCCATTATGATTGAGAGAGTACAACGAAAATTTTTGAAAACGATGCAGTACAAATGTCGTATGACTCGCCTTTCATATAGGGATTCATTGCAAAAATTCAACCTACTTACCCTTAAATCAAGGCGTCTATTACTCCAAGCCATGCTTTTGCACGGGCTTATACATAATAAGTACGATTGTTCTGAACTTATTAACAAAATATCATATATAGTGCCCAGAACTGTGATTCGACGAGAGGCGCGCGTCTACCCGCTTTTTGCTACGACTGCCAGCCGTACAAATGCGGGTGAACGGGCGCCCCTCCAAAGATTGGTAAAAAATTTTAACAAACATTTTACTGAAATCGACATATTTGCCGAACCTCACATTAAATTTAAGAGAACTATTATTAAAACATTAGAATTAAACTTACTCAGCTAAATGAAGTTAATACTTTTTTTTTTTCTTCTAATCTTACTGATTTTTACTAAGTTTGGCTAGAATAAGTCACATAAATATTGTACTTTAAGAGCGCTATTACATACTGAAAGAACACAGTTTCTGTCAATTTGACATCGTGATGCCCCCCGCATAAAAACAAAACACTAACGAAACAGCTATGCCTCGTATACCAGGAAGAAAACAACATGAGCTTTTGCCACTTTTCTTTCGAATAAACAAAGTAAAATCCCGGGCTTCTAGACACTACTTATATTCATAAACGAATAGATAATATGATAAATGTATACCTATCAAAATTAAAAATAAGGGCCACTCATTATATTACACTTTAAACCGCACATTGTGTCAATCTGCGAATTGGATAAATTATTTGTAATTTACAAAGTGTGCATTATAAAGATTATTCAATTCCATTCTATAATACGAGTAAATTATCTTGTTATGATATCTTTCAAGTGTTAATTTTGTTTCTAGTGGCTAATTTGAATTCATAACTTATTTAATTAGATTTTTGAAATTATTTAGAATTTACGATTTGGTGTTTAAAATTTTTCAAACTTTTTCTTTGACTTATACATCAAACAGTCATTTAGGCCATCTATTCAGAGACATAATGGCCGCAAAACCAGCCACTTGGGGTGATTACGGTGACATAAATAAGGAGATATAGCCAGAAGTGGTCGGTTTAATGCTCGAATATTTCCAACCAGTGGCAGTGGTACAAAATATTTGAAACTAGTGTCAAAAGAGACGGGTAATATCACCAAACGCCGAGATCCAGGAAGAAAGTGAGTAAGGCCCAAGAAGACCATCAAGTTCGTTAAACCGCGCAAAGAGAGCGATAATCTACTGCGCGGATCATACAAACTCCATTGCGACCAGCCACAAGCTCCCCTATAATTGACAAGACAATTTCGAATCAACACCATGAAGATTAAAAATATTCAAGAAGATTCTTGGTTCGCCTGCAGTTAACTGTGAGCGGATGGTGCAAATCGTTAAACATTTGCAAAGGAGAAAATTTATTGAACTGTTTTGACTGGGCTTCAGTGCTTCTTATACTGGGTTACAGCTGGTTTTTTTTTTAAATAAAGACAGATCTATCAGAGTTCAACAGGTTTCAGATCATTTCTCTCTTGAAACAGAATGTTTTGGTGAGCTTTAAATTATAATCTCTAGAGGGGGAGGACACCGTAAGCCTGAAGTCTGGTAACTTGCTCTACTACCGGGAGGGCGACCAACAGTCCCAAGGTGGTGTCGGGTTTCTCGTTCACAAGTCCCTCGTAAATAACATAATAACCATCGACAGTGTGTCGAGCAGGGTGGTATACCTAATACTAAGAATATCCAAAAGATATTTGCTGAAGGTCATTCAGGTATACGCACCGACCTCGTCACACTCCGATGATGAAGTGGAGACTATGTATGAGGACGTAAGTAGGGCCATACATAGCTCCAAAACCCACTTCACTGCTGTTCCCATAACTTTAACGTAAAGTTAAGAAAAGCAGTGATGAGTTGAGAGTGGGGCAATTTGGGTATGGGCAACGGAACCCTAGGGGACAGAGGCTGGCCGACTTTCTGGAGAAAGAGGAACTCTTTATGATGAACTCTTTCTCTAGAAGCCGCCTCACAGGAAATGGACCTGGCTGAATCCCGATGGTTTCACGAGAAACGAGATAGACTTCTTCATGACCGACAAGAAACGGATATTCATCGATGTCTCTGTGATCAACAGGGTAAAAACCGGTAGCGATCACCGAATCGTAAGAGGCTCGCTGAATATCAATGTTAAACTTAAAAGGTCCAGCTTGATGAAGTCTGCGCTCCGACCTACTCGGCCCCATATTCAAAACCCCGAAAGCTTCCAACTCGAGCTCTCTAATCGCTTTGCTTGCCTTGAGAACTTAGTGTCAGTGGACGAGATCAACGACGGGCTAGTGGAAACTGTCCGCACGGTAGGGTCTAAGTTTTTTAGACCCTGTCCTAAAGATACTCCAGAAATTGACCGAGCAAACCTTAAACCTCATGGCTGAACGACGTTTGCTACAGTTGCAGTCTTCCGATGACGCGAAGTCATGAAGGCAGTTCAATAGACGGATATCTAAGTCCTTGCGACATGATCTGCGTCTCTTTAATACGAATCGTGTTAAAGAGACCATACAGCGAAACCAAGGCTCTAAAGTGTTCGCAAAGGACAAGTCTATTGGGCAGAGCCAGATGACAAAGCTGAAACGGGAGGATGGCAGCATAGCGTCGACCAAAGCAGAGGTTTTAGGCAAGATCGAGAGGTTCTATGGACAGTTATACACTTCGGTCGCAAAGCCCGTTGACCGCTTGGTAGGAGATCCAAGAGCCAAGCTGTCCCCACATTATACGACCCATCACGCTTAGCTAAGTTAGCGAGTACAGGAGCAGAAACCGCAAGCGATTCCATTGAGAAGAGGCGTAAGACAGGGGGACGTTATCTCTCCGAAACTGTTTACTGCCGCAATGGAAGCCGCCTTCAAGCTCCTGGAATGGCAAGGACTTGGCATCAACATCGATGGCGAATACATCACTCACCTTCGGTTTGCCGACGACATCGTAGTCATGGCAAAGTCGATGGAGGAACTCAGCATGATGCTCGATGGCCTCGACCGAGTTTCACAACGGGTGGGCTTGAAAATGAACATGGACAAGACAATTATGTCAAATGCCAATGGTGTGCCCACCCCAGTCTCTGTTGGAAACTCGGTACTCGAAGTTGTTGACTCATATATCTACTTAGGACAAGTAGTCCAGTTAGGTAGGTCCAACTTTGAGAAAGAGGTCAACCGCCGAATCCAACTCGGTTGGGCAGCGTTCGGGAAACTGCGCAATGTCTTTTCGTCCGACATACCTCAGTTCCTGTGTGTTACCAGTGATGAGTTACGGCACCGAAACGTGGTCTTTCACTATTGGCCTCATCTCAAAGCTCAAAGTCGCTCAACGAGCTATGGAGAGGGCTATGCTAGGTGTTTCTCTACGTAATCGAATCCGAAATGAGGAGATCCGTAGACGAACTAAAGTCACCGATATAGCCCACCGGATTAGCAAGCTGAAGTGGCAATGGGCAGGCCATATTGCTCGCAGAGCAGATGGCCGATGGGGTCGAAAAGTACTAGAGTGGAGACCCCGGACTAGCAAGCGCAGCGTAGGACGTCCACCAGCAAGGTGGACAGACGACCTTATAAAGGTCGCCGGAAGACGCTGGATGCAGGTCGCTTCCAACCGGTATAAGTGGAAATCAAAATGGGAGGCCTATGTTCAGCAGTGGACGTCCTACGGCTGAGATGATGAACTGGAATGTTTGGGAAGTTAGCAAGTCTGAAATTACATTTAATTACCAATTCAGAAAAAAAGCTATCAATATTATTTACATTATTTTATTATCTACAATTATATCCACATTCGAATATAGTGGGAAAATACAATCAACACATTTATATATTTACATTGCAAACAGATCAAAATTAAATTAATTCAAAATATTAGCTTGTATCAAGAAAGGTAGGTTATGCTGTATTCTTGGCGATTGGGAAAATTACTGGCCACGACTCATGACCTGCGGAAAATTCGAGGTACTACATTTTTCACATGGAATTTGATGTCATGACAAAGACACTAGCGCCGCGTATAAAGGTCATGAATGGTGGCGTGTATTTTAAATTTTAATAATTACGTGACTAATGTCAAAATGGTTGCGAGCGATACGTCCTCCCTCAAAAGGCGCCCCGCGCCGTCTAAATCAAAGAACAAACCGTTCTTGGTTTTATGTTGAATTTTGCCATTGCATATTATAATTGTTTAATACTATTATTTTACTTTTAAATGAGCTAATTATTTTTTTAATGCAAGCTAACATAGTAACCTTAGTTATTCAATACTTTTTGATTGAATATTCAGTAAACATTGATAGATAAAAAATATAATTTCGGACGAAAAAATGACAAATTCTTCCCGTTTTGAAAAAATATTTTTGGTGTATTTCTGAATGAAAAATAAAAAAGTGATTAATGCAGTCCAAATATAATCTTTCAGATGTACCATGGACATTTTCAAATATTATTTTACTATTATATATTCTATGTAATTCGGTACCAAAGTATGACAAAAAGTAGAATTTTATGAAACATCCTTTGCAGAGACAAGGTTTTTACTCATGTATGTAAACAAATCTAAAAATTTGTTTAAAGCACTCCACACAGAAATAATCAAACTTTCTCGAGTATATATCTTTTTTTTATTTGTGGCAATGACATGCCCAGAATCAGGTTCCAAAAGTCACACAAAAACAACGAAACGTGTGAAAGCCCTCTTAAGAGGATTGTATAGCAGCTGCCTTTTCAAAAAATAGGTATTTAGAAAAACTCGTGCTGTCCCTCTCGCTCGTTGAAAAACCCCCGATCGTGCGATAGAGAGCGTTGCAGCTCGCTACTGACTGTGAGTATTTTTTATATGAAATTTGTCTCTCGGGAGAAAACGTTTTTCACATACTAAATCACGTCCAATCTCTTAGATTCCAGTGTCAATCGTTTCACCATATTATATTCTAGGTTTGTAGGTTTTGCTTTTTTTCTAAAACTTCTTTGTTTTTAAAATACAAAGGTTTTACTTCAATGAAGATTTTGTCATAAAAATAGTAACTTTTAGGCGCCTGTTACTTTCAAACTATTATAAATTTTGAAAAAAAGAAAACCTATAAACCTAGTTTTTTACAGTGTCAGAAGCATTCTAAAAAATCATTGAGATAGGATAACATTTAGGGGCAGGAAAACGTTTTCTCTTTTAGTATGGACGAGCGCTCGGTAGACGATAGTCTTAATTTAAATTGTAACCGGTGGAAACGTAGTGAATTGTACATTAACCTAGTTATTAATATGTATTTAGATGTAAGCTACAATGTACAATTGTTGGTTTTCCCAAATAAAATAAAATAAAATAAAAATACTAGAACCAAAAATTCGAAGACGTGAGACATCTACCAACACGCATGACTCGCGGGGTGGATTATTGCCCTGAGAGGGATCTCACTGAGAGGAGGCCTGTTTCCCAGCAGTAGGAACATTATAGGCTGATGATGAAGTAATAAGAGAAGAATCCAACTAAAAATCCCAATCGATTCGGCTGTTTGTTCATTTCATCCCGCTCTGGCGGACCCGCGGGTCCAAACAACCTAATGAAAAAATAATAATAATCATGAATTAGTTAATTCATCTCACGGGTCCCATTTGAGCGGGGTCAATCGACCAAAGAGCCAAAATTTCCTTTTGTGAAACAAAAGACTAACAATTTTCACCTGAAATCCCGCCCTTTCTTTTTCAGAACACAGGGGCAAAAATATATCAATCCAATCCATTTATTCCTCTGAAATATTCCAGGCATCCGACCCCGTTGCGCTGGCCCACTTCTTAGCGTAATGCCGTGGGGACAAAGAGGAAACTTTTATGAAAACGAAACTTTTAAAATAAGCCTTTTGAAACGAAAGTATGGGAGTATCAATATTATTGCTTTAGTCATTTTTTAGGGTACCGTACGCGAAAGGTAAAACGGGAACCTATATTGCTAACACGTTAACAGTCTGGTCTATCTTGGATAATCTCGTGGTGCGTACAATAGTTTTTTTTTTATAAACATTTTTGTTCATACGTCCCTAAAAATCATAGCTCTAGCTCACATGTCATGTCCAGCCCAGAAAACGCAGTTCAGTTGCCTTTGGCATAATGCACTAATGGGGTTGTTGTTAGTTTGCCACAAAGTTAATTCG
The DNA here is from genome assembly GCA_954870645.1 of Agrotis clavis. Lineage (NCBI taxonomy): Eukaryota > Metazoa > Arthropoda > Insecta > Lepidoptera > Noctuidae > Agrotis > Agrotis clavis. Next base: position 15,203,072 of record OX940941.1, read on the forward strand.
CCACGAAAAAAAGTATGTGTAAGTTTGCCACGATTCTATTTTGTTTAGAATATTTTCAAAATAATATTTTTTCTTATTGTAAATTCGCCACGATGCTTTCTTACGTACGGATAGCAGAAAAATCAAACAATAAACAGTGCGTTTATTATGGTTTTATATGGTCCACCCGCTTGGTTCACCTAGGTGTACCACGGGAAATTATTTTTGCCCGTGGTTGACCTGAATGTCCATTATGTTAAATAGTGATATTAAATTGTAAAGTCAGTATAAAAATGTTGCAATCTTTTTATTTGAAGGTAGGGACTGGTTCCAGGATAATAATGGAGGACCATTACAATAAGACATACCTACATAAACATAAGTACTAGGCTGGCATGAGTTCAAGGTGGTATTTTTATATGGTTATTGTTTTAATCATTTTGAATAGTCTATCAAAAGTACAAGAACGGTCAGGTGCAGTTGTTTAAATACATACCACCTTGAACGTATGTGAGCCTGGTACTTTTTCTGGTTAGTAACATTCTTTCGGTTTCAAGCTTGCAGCTGGAATTTTGTGCGGACGGCAAGCTACCCATTACTCCCATGGCCCAGTCGCCCCTAATAAAAACATAAGGTACAGTCGACGTTCAAAAGCGGCTAGGCACGCTTACAAGGCAATAGCTTGACGTTTAGTTTGACTTACGACCTTTTATTTTTAAGAGACACATTCATCATCAACTACTGATTGTATAGGATTCATAATTTCAACGTGACTAGTATGTGTTCAGTTGGCCTAGCGGTAAAGCGTTCCACTTGACGTATGCGGTGAACATGCAAGGCATGAGTTCGAACCTCTTGCAGAGATATTCTTTTTGTAAGTTTTACTCAATTGTTAAATATTGTAATGGGACAGAAATATGATTATAATCGTTGGTTCACAATTTCTGTGAGGTAGACCAAGTTTTAGGAATATTTAACTTGATCGAAATCAAGTTGTCGTTAGATTGTGGTTGTTGGTTAGTGACGTGTGATTATATTAGATAGCGATATATTAAAGTATTCTCAAAATGCCGGCGAATATCAATATTGAGGCAAGAACAAATATTATTGAAATATCATGTTGAAGTTCATCAAATGAGTAGACTGTTGACTGAGGGATTGTCAGATTCGTATGAATCTGATATCACAAATATAATATAAGTTTGTTAATTACATAAATAAATAAATAAAACAAAATTAACATTTTAATTCAGCATGACTTTTTTATTTCCACAAAGACCAAAAAAAAACATAAACACATAAAACTAATATTTGACTTTTTTTTAATAAATAATAAGCATTAATAAATTGTAAATTAACATGAATAACTAACAAGTTATTGATTAATATAAATATCATGATTTAAAAAAAAAGAACAAAAAAATACCTAGCTAAACACATTACAAGACTCAGATCTCATTGAACTCCACTTAGCCCAACAGCTATCAGTAATAAAATAAGTAAATTAAAAAATTTGAATGAAGATAAAACAATACTATCCAATTTCATTAGCTGATTATAACGACTAAATTACGTTTAATTATATTTAAGAAACTAAAGGGTTTTTTTATAAAGTGCGGCCTTTTTAGTATGTTATCCCATAAAAAAAATAATGTGTAATATTGTGTTTATGATAACAAAAGAAATATTAAAAATATGACTATTTATTAAAGCCATTTGAAATAGTAATAGTTCAGCAGGCCAATTTCTCTATGCGTTCCAAGGCCGCGCTGCCTTGTTACTATTTCAAACAATCGTCCCATGGCACTGTGGTCCTGGAACGCAAAACGCTATTTGCCCTTTGCGTTCCAGGGTCACGGTGCAGAAACAGGTTGTTTTTAGCAAATAAATTTATTCCGCTCCACCAAATGTGAATGACCAAAAAAAAGTTATTTAAGGATCAATGTTCTTTTACTGAATTATAACCACGCAAATAACATTAGCACTACTTAAAAAAATACTGCTACAGCTATGATTGTGAAGGCATCGCGGTCCTGGAACGCAAAGGGCCAGTTGCTCTTTGCGTTCCGGGGCTGCGGTGCGATTTTTTTTTTCTATGCAATCAGTCTTTTTGCGTTCCACTTAGTGCGATTTAGCAAAAAAAAATATAATATGGAAATATTATGTTCTATTACTGAAATAGAACCACAAAAATAATAACCGCTCTCCATAAAAATACCCTTTTGAGGACATCAGTTTAATTTTCGTTTTCTTTACGAAAAGAATGATTGAAACTTAGCCTCAAATCTAAGCCCTAAATTAATAAGAACTGTGAATAAAATTATGTTTTCGCTTACAGTTTATTAGCAATGAATACAACAAAAGCGATATAAAAAATATGGTCGTGCTTTTAAACGTTTTTTTTTTTATTTCTATAAAACACACGGTTTTTGGCTGATGTTTGGTGTAATTTTTGTCTTGAGTGCACGGTGAAACTAAATGGTTATTCATTTCGTGTTGAATTAGTTACTCATTGGGGGAAGCTATTTCCTTCGTATTCCTTCACCATAATTTTATTATGATGTCTGACAACCGTCGGTGTTGGACTTTGCTCTCGACTAGCTTAGCAATAGCGCTTGTCGTTCCTCGTATCTCATATCCACAGGACTCACAGTATTTCACTAGAACAAAACATGGAATACTATTATTATCTTTATGCAGAATACAACTGATAATTTATTTTATTAAAAGAAAAAACTATAAATAACACGTATTACTATCTTTTAAACAAACCTATTGTAGGGAATCTTATCTAATAAATAATATATTAACATGTGAAATAACTAAAAATTAAATGTTAATACTCACACTTAGTCCGGTTTAATTTGATATTTGTATTGTTTCATCCATATTTATGCACGGCTATATTATTCACCCTCAGTGATTATATTATTCCCACTGTTAATATTTCACAGCAAAACAATAACATTAAAACAGCGTAATAGATGTAAACAATCGTCACACAAAATAACCAGGAATTAACAACGTTCTATTATGAGACTCGAAACGATCTAACATAGTTATGTCCACCTCACAAATCGAAATAATTTACTTTTGTAACTTTTGTTTTGTTTTCTCTGATCTACCTACAAAACTTTATTATTCTTAAATGATGATAACGGTCGACACATAACTCTAATGACTAGTATTAGTAATTATTAAAAAAAAAACAATTTTATTTATCAAATTTCTACAAAAAAATGCATGAAAAATAACAAAAAGAATAAAGCAATTATTTAAAATTATTAAATAAAAACAATTAGAAAAAGGTGAGGATCGATCCTTCGCCAGTGAAGGATATACCCGAGCACCTTAACCACTGCGCCAGCATTACTTGTAGAAGAAGGTTGAAATTATGAAGTATACCGTAAGTTCCTTTGATTTGTATAGTAATAACTTATAATAAAAGGTCGTAAGTCACAGCGAAGCGTCAGGCTATTGCTTTCAGAAATGGAAGAAGGATTTTGGAATTCGACTGTACAATTACTGTATGAATCTTCTAAAATGTGAAAAACAATTTGCCGTGGTACAGCTAGTTGAACCAAGCGGGTGGACCAGGGGTAATAACGAATAAGTGAAATAAAACATTATTTATTTCTCGTAATATACTTTCTATATAATCTCGTTTTTTGAAAAATAATTGACTAGAACGTTCGTTAGAAAAGATCATGAAAATGCTCGTATGTTTGGCTCGATGCTTGGCTCGGTTCTCAATAACTCTCTTCAATAACTTTGCTTGCTATCGTTACTTTTAGCAAAAATCATGTCAAATGTGGAATTGTGGCAAATTTACAATTACCATGACCTACCTATGACGAATTTACACATGATTTTTATGCATGTGGCGAATTAACTTTCAATGTATGGACTTTACAAAACTGTGGCAAATTAACTTTGTGGCCAACTTACAACAACCCCATTAATGTAATGTACGGACAGTCACCGTGTTACGACCCCATTGTCCTTTCGTCCGTCATCAAGCTATATTTCAAGGTGTGTCCACAGTGGAAGCCTAGCGCGACGGCGGCGGCGGCGGGCGCGGTGGCGGGCGCGGCGGCGGGCGCGATCTGTGTCCGCACTGCCGATCAAGCATTTGTTTTTGTAGAGGCGATTTCAGGTGTTGCAAACCCGGGGTGGACCTTCTATACACTTTTAAACACATACAGTCTTGCTAATTCATTTATCCAGATTAATAGTATTAAGAAATATGAAAGCCACAGTCGTCGTTCAGTAAAGGTATACATGGACATTATTGGACATCCGTCAGTCAAAATGGCAGATTTACGAACATGCAATCGCGAATTCGTGACAGAATTTATAAATCTGTGTAAATCTCGTCCTACAATGTGGACAGGAAGATTAAATCAAGGGATTATTCTGACAGAAACAAAAATAAATAAATACTTTGAAAAAATAACACATTTATTGATTCTAACTAACACCGAAATGGTTTGATACTCCTGCCACCCGCCCGTTGTATCGGTTGTTGCCTAGCAACGCCTAGGCTTGCAAAATCGCTTGTAGACATCGCGCTAGGCCCCCGCCGTAGTCACTTCAGTATGGCCACGAGCGACGATTTCATACATTCAATATTATCGCGCCCGCCGTGTTGTGCCTGTTTGAGCACAAGGACAGTGATAGTTAGACAGTTTCACAGATAATGTATTTTATTTTGCCGCTATATCACAGTATAAATATCTACAGTAGTGGATCTCGGCCGCATGATAGAAATAAATACCTACAGCCGCGCGGAACGTAAACATGCGTTAGGGCTGTCCGACGCCCGTCTCCAGCATTTTAATTACATTTGCCTACTTTCTGTTTCTATTTAGTGTTGTGATTGTAAATATACTTTTCTTATATTTAAGTAAACAAATAAAATACTTTGTATATTGAAAAGGAAGTGTTCAATAAAAATGCGTGTTGTTTTTTATTAATAGATTTAATTTAAAAACAAATGTTTGTTTGAAAAACAAATTGTGCTTATAAATTTGCGACCGAAAAATATTTGCGCCTTGACTGACTCGTACGAAATGCTTTATTATTGAATTTTAAAGTATAATAAACTCGCATTCTAATAAAAAGCTTCTCGCATTCTAATAAAAAGCTTTCTTCTTTTTAAAATTAAATTCAGCGACTCAGTTTAAGTTAGTTCGCATAAGTATTTTGATGGGCAACTACGGAACCCTACACTGTGCGTGGCCCGACACGCACTTGGCCGGTTTTTCTAGTATTATTCATACACAAAACACAGATAATAAACAAATATTACTGTAGCGCCGTTACGTAAAACGCACCCGTGACGATATAACAAGGGTCTGATTACGTCGTCGTGTGGATTCGCGTCAACCGCTCCTTCAAGGTCAGTGCGCCGCTCGCGCTACCTCGTACAGCGCATCGCTCGCGCAGGCAGTCGGCCTAATGCAACCGAGTGCGCACACTCAAATACGGAGCGAACTATGTACTCTTACGTTCCAAGATTCATGACTGTGTTAAAGTTTATGTAGTACACTGAATATACGTTGATTGTACACCGTACCGTAGGTAAATGAAGCTCACTGCTTCATTTCCGTGCCCGCCGACAATCCCACCGCGCCGTTACACCATGACTTTACTTTGAATAATACAAACTAACAAAACACACATGCACTGGAGTTTTAACACAAGAGTAAGTACCTACCGTATCATGATTCTTTCAGAACCGCCTATAACTTAACTATTTAACTTGCCTCAGTAACTTTCCTTTACTTTATTCATTTTACTGTATTTATTAACCCAAATACCCTTTTTTTCGTGAGATAAAGGAAAATACAAAACCATTAAAAAGTCACACATTATGTACCTACCTACTAGCACGGCTACTAGCTACTAGTAAGTAAAATTATTTTATAGTTAGTACTCACCTTTCAGAGGTTGCAGGTAATTTAAAAAAACTTATGTCTGGATGCGTTATTGTTGACGTTAAACACCCAAACACAGCACAATATTTTCTACTTGTCATATTTGCTAAAAAAAAACAACGCACCGTCCGTTCATCACTACGGTACGGCCGTGACTGTCTGCGCCTCGAGCGCGCCCCGACATCGAGGCGCGTAGGTATAGCTCGCGTTTCGTCCGTTTGTAGGGAGTCCCAATACTGTACATATTATTACCGTGGCTATATCAACAAATACTGAAAAAAAAAATACGTGTGGCACTCGGGGACTGCCGCGGTAAAGCTATTGCATAGCATTTTGTATCAACTTATGCAATTATAATTTTATTTATTTATTTTATTCATGCAGTATTGCTTTTTCTTTTATTGTTATTATATTAATAAATTAATAATTAATTAATTTTAATTATTAATAATTAATTTAATAAATTAATAATTTAATTATATTAATAATTTAATTAAATTAAATGAGCGTGAGGTTTTTTCGTTACGGAATTTCTGGATTCGGTCCCCGCGCTCAAGGCCCGCGATAGAAGCTATGCAATAGCTTAACAGAATAAAATAAATAACTAAGGGGCTCCCATATGCGAGCGGCGAGTAAAGGGCAACTCGCTGTCCGACCATGGACCATGCCCGGGTCGACGGCGCGTTGTGTTCCACGCGTGCCTCAAAGAGCGTCAGCATGATGACGGGGCCCCCCTCTAGAGGGGCAAAGCCTACCGGGGTCGCGAGACTTATCGCATTACCGTGACCCCGGAATATAAAGGGCTATTGAAGGATACCGTGGAATTTAGTGAGTACGAGTCTGACAGTCCCTCTGTTACGCCGCCGTCCTTCCGTCCATCTGTCCGTCTGTCGCCAGGCTGTAGCTTATGGCCGGTATACACAGCAACGATAAATCTGCGCAAACGAACTGCACAGTTCATTTGCGCAGTTTTATCGAACGTACTATAATGTACAAAAATCGGCGCAGTTTTTTTGGTTGGTGCAAGCCTTAAAATCTATTCGATAAATCGCACACTGCGCAAACCGACTGTGCAGTCAGATCGCTACGATAAATCGTTGTCGTGTGTACCGGGCTTTACGAAGCGTAATAGTCAGACAGTTAAAATTTTGACAAATGATGTGTTTCTGCTGTGGCTAAATAATAGCGGTAAACAGAAAAGTAACATTTCTATGGCAGTCGGGGACGGTCCCGTGAAAGATTCGTCATCAGCCTATAATGGTCCCACTGCTGGGACACAGGCCTCCTCTCTGTGAGAGGGAGTGGGCCATAATCCACCACGCGGGTCCGGTACGCTGCCGCGCTATCGATATTAGCAGTAAGTGATTTTTTTTACAAAATGAGTTAAATATTGATCCTGAATCAGCGCAATGAGCCCTACCATATGTGCTGACACCTGTTTTAATAGCTTATCGGGAACCAGTAAATTTCGTTAAGGATAAAGGCAGTAAGTCCAATAAATGACAAATCTTCCTTAATTTAACAACAGTAAGTATAGTTACTCCGGGTTATTAAGTAAAGCTCTATCATTTAGGTTTTACTCTTACTTAACTTATGTGCAGTAACTGTGTAAACTGTCGATGTGTAACTGTGTATACTGTCGCGGTGCAAGACGAACATTATATATTTAGATAGAAGATACTTAGACGAACAAAAAGTATTTTAAACATAATATCCTAAAGCGTCAGATTTTAAAGTTGTTCACTGATATAAGTCGACAAGTGATCCTAAACTGTAACCTGACGCTTTAGGATATTATGTCCGTTATATTTATTGTTCCTCTAAGTAACCTCTATCTAAATATATAACTTTGGTTGTTCACCGCGATTCTGAAAAAAAAAAACAAAATGGCGAGTGACCGATAGGGTCACCCTCCATACTAAAATCTGCTATCCCCTGTGTATATAGCTTATCTTCTTAAAATTTTATTGTTATCTAATAATGAAACTAGTGAACCTCGTTATTACATATAATAATAATACGTAAGTAAAGAAATATTAATAAACATGAACGTTTTTATCTAACACTCCGTTTTTATCCCTAAGCAATAACCTAAACTTAGTATGAGTTGCTTATAATAACAGCAGTAACTTAGTACTTACTGTTGTTATTCTATGCAAATGATATTTCAGTTGCTTCAACTAACACTAGATATAAAAGGATTTTCGTCATTTAAAACTATTCTAATATAATTATAATTTTATTGAGTGAATAGTATGAAAGCGCTTTATTTGGGCTACACGTTTCAACCATTACAATAAATATAACTTAAAAAAAGAAGTCTGGAAAAACAAAAATTGTAACAAAAACTTTGCGGGCCAATTACTCAAAACTACGCAAATCATACTTACTGCTCTTATCGATAGCGCGGCAGTACGGGTTGGCAGATATCACATTTGTCTTCGAATTTTTGGTTCTAGGACATGCCGGTTTCCTCACGATGCTTTCCGTCACCGTTTTGGGAGCAGTGGTGATGAAATAAATTACACAAAGTAACGCGCCTGGCGGGGTTCGAACCCACGAACTACAACTCGTAAGTCGGGACCGATACCGTTGGGCCACTACTGCTCTTCACACATGAAAAACTGTTCAGACATTCAGAAGCTGTGGTGGAATTAAGAACCTTACAACCATACATACATTATAAATGAACCCTAAAAGCGTAACACTCCCTTTTTTGAGCAGTCTTGTAAAAAACAGAATAAAATAAATGTATTATTTAAGGGGGGTCTTATAAAACAGATTGTGTGTTTTTTTTTGCCGTTCCTATAAAATAATTGTGTGGAACCTTATCATGCGCTAGTCCGATTCGCACTTGGCAGTTTTTTTTTTGGCGAATAAGGCATCATAAATGAAGTTGAAGTATTATTGATTGCGTCTGATTTCTGTGAAAAGGAAGGATTTATTTTGAAATATACTTTTTATGTCATTATTTATTTTTCTTTACGTTTTCTTTTTATGAAGACTTGGCTTTTAGGCAGAGGGAGAGATACATTATGTATTATATTATATTACGCGACTTCGTACGCGGATCCTGTTGCTTATGCCAGCGACAACGGGGTTGTCAAAATCGAAGATCTAAAAAGTGTGATACCCAATTCCATGAGCCCGAGTAAAAAAAATGAATGGGAGTTTGACCAGAACAGTAAAATTGTTATTCATACCTAATAATTATTCATCGTCATCGAAAATCAGTCCTAAACTGTTACCGCCTTCACTGCGTGGAGGTACTCTCAGCTTATGTTATTTTATAATTATACAGTGAAATTAGTGATAGTTTTGATTTCCACATCAGGTGTTCCATTGCATTTTTGGCATCAGTATCGATCTCTAATCACCCCCTGATAGTTATTTTGGAAATACATTTAATGTACAGAATTGACCTCTCTGCAGATTTATTTGAAGTATAGATATAGATATAAGATAATACAGAAGATTATATATCAAAATATGTCTTAGTATATAAGGATAGCAAAACTATTGTTATCGTGACTGTCTTTACTCCACAGTTTTCACTCTTTTACTTTACAGCGTCTTTCCAGTATTTACAATTTCTTTTATGAAAAAATGGAGCAGCGCCTCTGGTGTACGAAGAAGGAACTATTTTTTTTCTTGAAAATTGTCAATTTGAAATTGTCAAAGTTCCAGTTTACTTTACGTCTCAAATACTGAAAACTCGTGCTAACGGTACAGGTGATTTTAAACACATTACCGCCTACGTCGGGAATCATAGAAAAATGCAGCTGCGAGTGGAAATCGTACCCGTGTGTTTTGGATAAGTAATCCTGGAGTATATCTGGAGTATTTATCTAGAAGACGCGGGTAAGGCTATCGCAATTCCACTTACGTTCATTAGTTTAATTCGTTACCAGGAAACGTTAAAATACTCGTATGGGTATGAAAGATACGGCTGTAGAATTTTTCGTTCCTGAAAAAATGTACAGTAGTATTATTGTAGTACCTACTGGGTCGTACGATATGGGAGAGGAGCTGTGAAACTCATTAAATGGGTCTCCCTACCCTGGATGGAGCAGAAAGGACCATCAGACATGTATTGTCTAGAAATCACCCTTATTAATACCATTTAGACTGTCTCGTGACCCTAGAAAGTCATGAAATACCCCTTTTTTTATCGTGGTAAAATCATCAAATGCGTCCTCCCACCCAGGGCTGAGCGGGGAGGACTGTTAGCCCCTTTGTAAACTAGGCGACGCAAGTCTCCGATACCTTACGATTTTGGTATTCATTGACGCGTGCTTGTGTTCGAACCTCTATGGGTTTGTATTGCGATAGCCGCTTGGATACCGAAGTCGTATAAGGTATCGGAAACTTGAGTCGCCTTGTGTGCGAAGGGCCTTAGACTCGTAATGACTAAAATCCACGGTGTCCTTCAATAGCCCTTTACGTTCCGGGGTTACTGTAATGAGATAGGTCCCCTGACCTCAGCAGGCTTTGGCCCTCTAGAGGGTGGCCCCGTTGTAATGCTGACACTCTTTGAGGCGCGCGTGGAACACAACGCGCCGTCGAACTGGGCATGGTCCATGGTCGGACAGCGAGTCGCACTTCCAAACCAATTCTAGACCAAATCGCCTAATGGTTTTTTTAGCGTGGTAAAATCATCAAATGAGTCCTTCCACCCGGGGCAGGGCGGGAGGGGCTGTCAGTCACGTACTGACTAAAATCCACGGTGTCCTTCAATAGCCCTTTATGTTCCGGGGTTACGGGAATGAGATAAGTCCTGCGACCCTGGAAATCGCCTAATGGTAAGCAATGATGCGGTTGACAGTGAAGCACGCTTGCCTAGAAGTAACCTGTTCACTCTTGACATACCCCAAGGTTGTAGCTATCAGGGGACACAGACTCCTGGCTATCCACCCCTTAGCTGTGTGCGCACAATTTTCATAACGCTTTGTAAGTTTCGCTCATGCAGATATCCAAAATGCAAACAAGATCACGTGACCTAAAGTTCTTTTAGTGTCCACAAAAAAGAATTAGGTCACATCGGCAAAATTTGGAAGTCGTTAAAATGCACATAAAATGCATTTCATTTCGAGCATTTACATATATGTATTTTTGTGCTGGATTTTTAAAAACTTGGGCGAAATTTTAAGCCAGAACGAGATTCCTGCTCTTAAACATACAGAATATCAGACTACCTTGTTGGTTTTGTGGTCGCAAGTGCGACTATTGGCCATGAGGTCCTGGATTCGATTCCCTGATAAAGTGATCAGGCCAAAAGATAATATAGGGGTTTTCTATTTGAATTTTATAAAAAGTAGGTAGGGTGTTTAAATGATTAAATCTGCCCTAATACCTAATTAAATGTACAGACGGACACCAGCACATCAACCTATCTCAAACAGTTTTCTTATATCTATCTTCTTCAATAGATTTTCATCCTTATCATAGTAACCCACCACACTATTCCCAAACCACTGCAACTCCTGAAAGCCAGAATCAACAGACAATGAAGCTCGACTTGTCCCGGAGAATGAATTTACCTGTCTTGGATCCTGCAACGAAATTAATCAGAAAAGAATAGTAGAGGAGTAGGAAAAAAAATGTTTCCACTTCCAAAATTTTTCTCCATGCAAGCAGGAGACAGAACAAAACAAGGCCAACAGGCACAAAGGGACATTACAACTGGGAGAAGCCAGTTACCTACCACAACGGGTAAAAATGACTACTAATATTAATGAGTCCTAAACCTTAATCATATTAATGTTCGATTGGTAAAATTTGACAGATTTGGGTAAGTTGACTGTTGTACAGTCACGAGCAATAGTATGTATTGACTATGTGCGAAGTGGGTGGTGGGGAACGGCAAATCGATCGTAGCGCACGACGTGGCAGAAATGTGAATTAATTCTGGGCTGTCATGTGTCAAGTTGCTTTATTTTCATAACTTTCTTTATAATTTAATACGAAAACTTTAACTTTAACTTTTCCCGTTCGTTCTAAGCTCTTCCACTTCTCTCACATGCTGTGCTAATACTAATTTTTTCCCTTTTTGCTCAGTTTGAGGTTGGAAATGTATTTTATGCTTAACCGATTCAAATCCCGTGCGTATTATAATATCCATATTTTCCACGAGGAAGAAAATCGCTAGGTATAATATACACACTCACTTTTTACACTATTTTTTCAATTTCGTTGAAAAACTAGTCGAAATTTAATATCACAAAGATATCTTATCATCTAGTTGACATGATTTGACAGATGACAAGTCCTGAATAGTTGCGGCCACTAGGGGCGCTGTCATCGCGCACACAACGAATACACTAAGCAGTATTCAAAAACGATATTCTGCTACCATATTGATTAAACTTTTGCGTTTTTATTAGACTTCTATTTTTTAAGCCAAACTGTTACGAAATATGACTTTTTTCAAAGTGGAAACCAGTATTTTACGAGTATATTTCGTTTGAAATTTTGCTAATGTGTTTACATGTTAATACTCGTGACTGTACAGTACCTTTAGCACGAGTTTTCACTATTTTACTTTACAAATTTTTTGCGCCTCTGGTGTGCGAAGAAGGAACTATTTTTTTACTTGTGTCAATTTGAAATTGTCAAAATTCCAGTTTACTTTACGTCTCAAATACTGAGAACTCGTGCTAAGGATACAGATAACCTACCCCAATCTGTCAAATGTCTTCAAAAAATCAACTTTAGTACAAGACAAGAAGGTTTATATTCGCCTGATAAACAGGTGACAGTGACTCTGGAACGTAAGGGGCTTTTGAAGAAACACCGTTGATGTTAGTCAGTACGAGTCTGACAGTCCTTTTCACTCTAACTTGGTCGGGAGGACTCATTTGATGATTGTACCAGGTAAAAAAGGCATAAACAGCAAAAAGAGGTATTAGACACTTCTGCCAAACCTGTTGAGGATTACAATCGTGAATTTACGTCACGTTATTTGAACAAAATAATTTAAATCAGCTAAGTATTATGTTCTCGTTTAGACAGAATATTGTGTGAAACCAAACATAATGTTCTTACATAAGTAAAACTTTTTGGCAACGTTCAAATCACTGACATTATCACAAATAATACACAGAATGTTTCGAAACAAACTTCTGAACGCTTCCAGTACATTTAACGCGTATAACACAATACTGCCAACATTAAAATTCCATGCGTTTTCTTCCAGACTCGCATTCGTACACAAATTACTGTATGTCCATATAAAGATATCGTTATGCCGCCAAAATTCATTCCCAAATTTTCAAAACAGTTGGGAAAGTAACCGGCAGTCCTAAAACAGACTTTACCCTCTTGAAACAAGAACGCAATCAAATCAAATTGGATTTGGCCAACGGTAAACGCTATCCTGGTGTAACTTGACAGGGATGATTCGCCTCAGTACGTTGGCGAACGTCTAACCGTTCGGACGCGTGTCGGTTTTTGCGGTCTTCGCGAAATAAAGTTCGGAATTTAAAAAGTTTTCCTCGCTATGTCGGTCTTATTGGATTTTTCGTGAAAACTTTCGTGTGCTGACATTGATTAGTTGCTCTTTATTTTTGTTTTGAAACTGTGGAAAATGTGATTCTGCTGTTTGTGATTTAACAGGTAAGCCTTTTGTATTTGTAAGAGGATTTTAGGATTTACTTGATAAACGAATGTTTACGTTACGTTGTAAAATTTTAATTAGGACTTTGTTCTAAATATATAAATAAACGACCGAATTAGCAGATATTTAAAATGGGACAAAAAAATAAGTTTTATTTATTTATTCGTTAGCAAAGACACAAATAATTACAGTTCCGCAAAACAAAATGTAGGTAATTCTAAATTTGAATCACAAAGAACAAAAGAGGGACAGTCTGTATTTTATGTAATTTGCTGTTTGAGATCAAACAGTTTCCTCATTAGTTCCCGCCTACGTTGTTTATTATAATTTATTTTTAACAATAACAAGATACCAAAACTATTTTACTTATTTTTAAAAGATTATTACTAGACTGTATTCATTGAAATTAAATGCCTTTTTTAACAAAGCTAGATTCCGAAACATTTTGTGAAAGTGAGAAAATTGGCGCCCAAACAGGGTCTTGTTGGGCGGCAATTTATTAGAAGGCCATTTGATAGTCATTACTACCAAATTACTTCCAATATTTTGTTCGCATAAACTGGCAGCTAAAATTGCAGGTTTTCAAGAAATTTATTACCATAACAAAGAATTGTTTATCACAGAATTCGCTCTAATTTTTTTTTTTTCACCTTAGGCTTTTTTATGAATTTCTTCCAGGATATTTTTAATTAAAGGAATAAATCTCGCATTTGGGCTATTCCACTTTAAATCTGCTGAACATAAGTTCACCGTATTTTGATCTTTTCGTAAGAAGACAGTGGATTAGCAAATATGAACATTATACTTTTAATTTTTTTAAGAGTGTGTACGCCTCATAAATGACATAATTGTAAACTTAAAGTACTGAACCAATTTTAATGGAAATTAAGCAAAAGCAATAACCGCATACCCCTTTTTTTACGTGGAAAATCCTCAGTTGAGGTTTCCCACCCAGGGCAAGTCCTGAACCCGGGGCATACGCTGGCTTTAAAAGTTGTCAAAGAACATTTTCGGAAAGTAATTTTTCAGCAAAGTTTGGCAATTTTTTTAGAAAGAGTATTTTTAATTTCAATTACCCATCATTTTTTGAGTTTATTTATGAAATGCCATACCATACAGGCTTTTATTTAAAAAAAACTGGCTTAGCATACGTGTTGACATTGATTTTAATTATCAAGATTTATAATTACCATAATATTAATCACTTCGAACAAATTTTGTGCAAATTGCACGCTTTTCACTCTTTCATATCATAAAATATCCTACAAATTACACGATTCTATCATCAAACTGTTATATCCGTTACCATGACAACCAATAATGTCTTCTATATCGGTTCCCAGAACATGAAAGCGCTTTTGACGAGATGTTATTGGATTTTGATCTTTATATCAAGCGAGATTATGGGCAACAGTACGCTGAAAACCAATTAATTTGGATACCTAGTACCTATGGTATAGATGACCCAGTTTTGACAGTTTCATTCCAATGTTCCGTGGTTCGTTTTTGTTTCTTTATTTAGGGTTCCGTACGAAAAGAATAAAACGGGACTACTAATACTCCGCTGGTCGTCCGTTTGTCTGTCGCGTCTGTCACTAGGCTGTATCTTATGAACCGTAATAGTTCGTCATCATCATCAGCCGGAAGACGTCCACTGCTGAACATAAGCCTCCCCCTTAGACCGCCACGCCGAACGACAATTCGCCACTTGCATCCATCGGTTGCCCGCGACCCTCACGACGTCGTCGGTCCACATAGTGGGAAGCTTATGCTGCGTCCTCCGGTCCTCGCTACTAGTTTTGTAAGACGCACGCAGCGAGCACACCAGCGTTGCTCTCAATAGGCAGATCCAAGTCGCTGTGGCCGAAATCGGTCGGGATCATATACAGTGCGTCCGGGCACGAGTTAGCGATATTTGAAGGGGATATACTAGGCTCTTGTTCATCGACAAAAATGCTTTAAAAAAATTCTTACTCCATAACTTCGCGAATGGCAGCCATTTTAATTTTTTGATTTGTCGAACTGGGGTGTGTACAATAAAATGCAAATATCTTGGAATCCAAGAGACCTACATTCATGCAAATGACTTTATTGCAAAGTAGCCTGTAATATTGGGGTAACTCCTAAGATACTTAACGTAGAGTGATAATTTTGATATCATTTTATAGCCTGACTCAAACACTTTTAATTTATTGCAAAAATCTTATCAAAATTCAGGGGTACTTATCGAGCTAGAGTTAAAAATGTGAAATTATTCAGTAATTTTTGTGTACAATTTCGTGTTTGCCCATGTTTTTTGGTTATTTTTACATATTATTTAGAAAACGTTCGTAAGTTTTTGATAAGCCTCAACGTTTAACTTTGCAATAAAGTCAATTGCATGAATGTAGGTCTCTTGGATTTAAAGATATTTGAATTTTTTTGTACACACCCCAGTTCGACAAATCAAAAAATTAAAATGGCTGCCATTCGCGAAGTTTTGGAGTAAGAATTTTTTTAAAAGCATTTTTGTCGATGAAAAAGAGCCTAGTATATCCCCTTCAAATATCGCTAACCCGTGCCCGGACACACTGTATATGTATATATAAGACGCACGCACAGATGATGTATTTCTGTTGCAGCTATAATAACAAATACTAAAAAATATAAAAAAATAAAAATGTAAGGGAGCTCCCATACATTTTCAGCACACATACAGCTCCCATGATTTTTCTCCCGTTTTGGTTCGATATTGATAATGGCAGTAAACGTTTGAAATATTCACAGAATAATTTAGATATTATGTCGGTATACCTAATTATTTATAAATAAATAACTTAATGCAAATAAAAAAGGAATTAAGGAGGGCCCATACAAGAAATGTTTTTTTGTCGTTTTTAAAATGGTATGAAACCCAAATCCTACTCGCACTTGTCCGGTTTTTAAACAAAATGGTACGGAACCCTTCGTGTGCGAGTCCCACTCGCAAATTGGGGAGTTTTTTGTCTCTTTTTCATTGTTGGGTTGCAAACATGATTGTAGCCTACACAATCATGTAGTTATCATCACCATCAGACGAAATAGTGGTTGAAACAATTTCTCGCATGACGGTAAGCGATGCGATGATGTATTATGGTCGACGGTGAAGCGCGCTTGCCTAGAAGTAACCTGTTCACTCTTGACTAAAGACCGTAAGGATTTTGTTGTTTATAGCTATCGAGAAATACAGACTTTATAAAGCGTGAGCAAAATCATCAAATGAATCCTCCCACTTCAAGCAGGGCAGCAGGGACTATTAGATTTGTACTCACTAAAATTCACAGAGTCCTTCAATAAATAGCCCTTAACATTCCGGGGTCACGGCAGCTCGTTAGTCCCGCGACCCCGGCAGAAATACAGACTAATGTACGAAGATACGAGTTTTAACCCCAATTAAAAGCTGAGTAAAGTTTGGTTTCCTTCAACTTTAGACAAATCCTTTTACACACCATGAAATTGAGCTATTAACATTGGAAAAAAATAATTTAAAGTTATGTAATGAAGAACTATTAAAGAAAAATAATCTTTTTCAAGAAATCGTCTGTAGCCCAGTAAAACAGAAACAAAGAACACCAATAAAAAAATCATCGACTATTAAAACAAAATCTAAACAAACGCAGACAATAAGTTTAACGAAGGCGATCGTCGAGGAAGATACTACTACTTTAGATGACTGTATTGAAATTAATATCGCCGACAATGAACAAAACACTTCAGGCGAAAAAGATACATTGCAGTCGCAGACAACAAATACTGGCAAAAAAACATCCCCGACCGCACGGACTTCGCCCACGTCGGTCGGAGCCATCAACTAAACATAAAATAGTTTTATTAAGTGGTGAAACATCTAATAGACTGTATAGAATGGCTGAAGAAACTTATCTAAATAATTTTGAATTCTGTCATTATCGTAAACCCAAATGTGGAATAGAACGTATCCTTGATAATATTGATGCAAAAGTCCGAGAGTTTACAGAGTGTGACTACTGTATTATTTATATTGGCGAGGAAGATTTTCGAACAACTCATAATTATATTGAACTCGTCAGTTTTATTCGTGAAAAATTATTACCACTAAATCTTTAGATAAAACAAAGACTAATATTTTACTTTAAATCCCAAAAGATTTTCACATTCCGCTAATAAGTTAAAGTGTGCGTTTCCTTCGTCCTTCCGAAAGTTTCTTTGACACCCTTTTTACTTTGTTTTATTACTTTTTTAGTTATGTCTTGAGGGAATCTATGTATGTATGTCTATAGATTCCTATATATACTCTCTGTTTGATTATTATCTGTACAGTTCAAACTAATATTATAAATGCGAAAGTACGAGAGTTTATTTTTTGTGTTTGTTTGACACCCAAACATAGACTGATCCTGAAATTTGGCATATGGGATAATTTCTGACCTTACTCGGGCGAAGCCGCGAGTAGAAGCTAAAAGATTGGTAAATCATGACCTGGATTAGAACATAGGATATTTTTTATCCCAGTAGCACGTTCCTATTGGATCATTTCTGACCGAAGGGGGGAAATTCTAGAAAGAAGCTAAGAGATTAGGGTAGAACACGGTTTGAATTAGGACATTAGATACCTATTTTTTTTTTACCGCGTACGTTCCCGTTGGACAATTTCCTACATCTACGCGAGCAAAACCATGGTCAGAAGCTTGTTTAGCAAATACGTTGATGCGTGTAAAGACACGGACATAGGAGACCTTTCATCTTCTATCTATCTTCTTCTTCTATATAAAATCTATCCTATAAATCTTCTTCTATCTTCTTTAGTATAAAAATGGATCACTAAATGTGTTGCTAAGCCCATAACTTGCAAACGGCTGGACCGATTCGAATAATTCTTTTTAAGCTATTGCATAGCTTCTATCGCGGGCCTTGAGCGCGGGGACCGAATGCAGAAATTCCGTAACGAAAAAACCTCACGCTCATTTAATTAAATTAAATTATTAATTTAATTAAATTATTAATTTATTAAATTAATTATTAAAATTAATTAATTATTAATTTATTAATATAACACAACAACAACAACGACGACAACGACGACAACGACGACAACGACGAAGACGACGACAACGACGACAACGACGACAAAGACGACAACGACGACAACGACGACAACGACGACAACGACGACAACGACGACAACGACGACAACGACGACAACGACGACAAAGACGACAACGACGACAACGACGACAACGACGACAACGACGACAACGACGACAACGACGACAACGACGACAACGACGTCGACAACGACGACAACGACGACAACGACGACAACGACGACAACGACGACAACGACGACAACGACGACAACGACGACAACGACGACAAAGACGACAACGACGACAACGACGACAACGACGACAACGACGACAACGACGACAACGACGACAACGACAACAACGACAACAACGACAACAACTGCTGCTATGCAATAGCTTTACCGCGGCAGTCCCCGAGTGCCACACGTCTTTTTTTTTTTGTTGTGTTTGTAACCATCAGGACCATGTTATAGAGGACGAAAATCATCATGTCCACCCGTGTGAAGCCGGGACGGGCCGCTAGTTCAGAATAAAAACATACACACACAACGAGAAAAGCAAAAGTAACGTTTATATGATAACAGATGGCACCACATTTACTTACTACTTTATTTAACGGCACGTTTGGTGTAGTAGCTGAGTAATTGAACTGCTGCGCTATGCGTCGCGGGTTTTGATCCCCGCACGGAACAAATTCTGTATGAACTGCAATAAGTTGTTCCGTGTCTGGGTGTTTGTGTATGTGAGTTTCTAAGTTTGTAAACGCACCCACGGTACACGAGAAATTCCTCGAAAGAGTAAAGTTTTATAAAAAAAAAAGTTACGATTCGATTTGATTGTCGAATGAGTTTTCTAAATTTATCACGCAAGAAACCACGGGGAAAAGCTTACCGTACCACAAAAACTTTTAAACGTCTGTTGAACACTTGTCTAAAAAAATGTCAGATTATGACGTTGAAATAAGGTTCATTTTGCAGTCACACTTTTTTTAGACAAGTGTTCAACAGATGTTTAAGTTTTTGTAGTGAGGCTATATTTGTTTATTCTATGCTATATATAAAAAACAACATTGTCAATACCCTGTCACATTAAAAACCAAACAGAAGTTGTCTTGTTATGTAAAATAAGCTGTCAAGAGGAAAACAATAAATAATACAAAACTTCCCCTAAAGAAACCTCACTTGCAAGCGGACAGGCGAGCACCGTACCGTGGCCGGGCACAGCGGGGTTTTGACAGCCTTGGCATATCTCAAGATGGCAGGTGACAGAACTTAGGGTTTGTGAACACCACGTTATTTAAACGCGCCGGCGACGCGTGTTCTAGAAACGCGTGTTGATGACGGCGCGCTTTTAACAAACAGAGTAGTTTGTGGTTGTTTATATCGCGTCAAACGCGCGTTTGCATCGCATCTGTATCGCTACACGCGCGCGTCTGTATCGATTCAAACGCGTATTTGAATTTACAGGTGTACAAAGATCTACAGGCTGCGTCTGACTTGGCGTGCGTATTGCGTCTGTGTCACTACAAACGCGCGTCAACGGCGCGTTTAAAAAACGTGGTGTGTATAGGCCCTTAACCGTATTATTTTGTACGACACTAAGCTTCTTGGTACCGAAGGCGACGCAAGTCTACGACATCTTACGTTTTTGGTATCCACTATCGCAATACAAATCCATGGAGGTTCATACACAGTCACGCGTCAATGGATATCAAAGTCGTGAGATTTTGTAGTTAAGTTAAGTTTAATTTTAAGATTTTGTACTTAAGTCGACTAATACGAATAATACCACTATTAATTGTTCGTCCTCAGACTTTGACTTTAGTTAAGTGTTGTTTGTGCATATCTGTACCATTAGCACGAGTTTTCAGTATTTGAGACGTAAACTGGAACTTTGACAATTTCAAATTGTCAATTTTCAAGGAAAATATTAGTTCCTTCTTCGCACACCAGAGGCGCTGTTCCGCTTTTTCATACAAGAAACGCTGTAAATACTGAAAAGACACTGTAAAGTAAAAGAGTAGAAACTTGTGCTAAGGGTACTGTACCAGTGTTTTCATTGACGGGACTTAGAAAATAGGCACCCTAATTTCTAAAGTCTGTCGTTTGACTAAAGTCGTTTTGACGCGACGCTAGTGTCTATGTCATTACATCAATTTTTATTTAAAAAATGTAGTAGGGTAAAGGGAGATAATTTAATTGAGACAGGCAACTCAGTGGTAGTCTTAAATGTCTCTCAAAACGTTACCTATGCATGCTGTATTGCAAAATGATAAGTCACTACGTTTTGTCCACTTTAGTGGTGAACTAGTTGCATCATTTCGCATTACTGCATGCATAGGTAACGTTTTGAGAGACTTAAGACTCTATCACTGCGTTGCCGGTCTCACCAAATAATCTCCCTTTACTTTAGGCGATTCTCACACTGCCCCGCATGATGCAGCGTAGCGCGTGGATGCGTGTTCTTCCGTTGCTTGTAAGTATCTCCGTTTGTATGGAAAACACGCACAGTCTAACACACAGAAAATGCATCCACGCGCGTTCATGCGGATCACGTGCATACACGCGGAGAAACATGCACCCCCGCGCGTAGGTGCGGGGCGAGACGCAAGGTATGGCACACCGAATCCCGCAGTGCCGCGCGTGATTTTAAATGCTCAGTACTGCACGACCACCACAGAGAACGGCGAATAAATAAATGAGAGCCGCCGTGCGTGAATCTACAAAACGCACCTACGCGCGTGAGTGCGCAAAAAACCCGCACGATGATGCAGATCTGCACTCCCGCAGGAACGCGCGTAGGTGCGTCGACACGCAATATGCAGCATGATGCGGGGCAGTGTGAGAATCGCCATATAGCGAATTTTCCGCAAGTGTGTTGGCGCGGACTCTGTCAAATCGTAATCGTATATATTCTTAGTTCGGCTTCATTGTCAGAACAACCGTAACTAAAGCCTGGTTGAAATGATTACATTGGTTTTCTTTCATTTCGTTTGATTTAACGGCGAGCTAACCGTTTTTTGCCGTCCGCAAACCCAGATTTCAGAACAGAAGTTTTGATTCACATAATATCCCTACTAAGTACAGTTGTTAGGAACAAATTTCGCTCTGTGAAACTATACAGAATAGCATTGCAGTGTAACGAAAATGTTTGTGCCGCCCTGAAATCAAAACCACGACCTGTAGCGCTGAATCCAATCAGTTGACCACTTTGTCAACCGTACCATTAATTACATCGGGTTACTGCTATCGGGAATATCCCGACCAAGTTCCCAACAAACTTTTATTTTCTGATCTAGAAATCAGGTCATCTACGAGTAGGTATATCTCCTATACTAATAATATTATTTATTATAATTATAGAGCAAAGATTTGATTGTTCGTTTGTATTTAATAAACTCCGAAATACTGAACCGATTTGTAAAATTATGTTTGTGTTGGATAGTTCATGTATCGAGAAAGGCTATATAATATTACGCTATGACCAACAAGAGCCAAGCAGGACTCATTTGATGATTTTATATCACGACAAAAAAAAACATTAATTACACTGGGTAACTTGTATATTGCGGCCAAATTCCTGACAAACTACTAACTTTCTGATTTAAGATATAAGCTTATGAGGTTTTCTTCAGAATCACTCAATCTATTAAAAAAAAAAAAACCATCAAAATCCGGCGAGAAAACGAGTAACTATCGACAATTTTCTCTCTCAAGAGACGCACAATGAATGTACATTCCGTGTAAACGAAACGAAAGAGATGTTATTAGTAGTTATAATAGTAATAATATCTCTTTTCATTCACACTGCCGGCGACGACTCGCTTTACTAGTTTTGTCGCTGAGCGACGAGCTTTCAAAAAATAAAGTCGCTCAGCGATACTCGTTCAGCGATTCTCGTCCGGCTGGCTTGATCAGAGGCGAGTAAACGCTCGTCGCACTTCCACACTCGCTTATAGCGACAAAACTATCGAAACTACACTCTCTTCTCGCTGATTGCTAACTCTTTTATATTTTCTAGTTCTACTAGTTACTCGATCATCGGCGGTCGGACCACTGCCTAAGATCTAAGCATACATAGGGACAGACAGCGGGAAGCAACTTTGTTTTATACTATGTAGTGATTGTAAATTGGCTAACTTAAAAAGTAAAGATCAAATTGCTACAAAATTTTTGAACCACGTGCCAAGAAAATAATTCCAGTTTTCATTCGAAAATCACTGTATTTATTTTACGCTTACGTCACTCACTCATACTAGCGCCTTGTCATGGCCTGTTGAAGTAATCAGTCTTAAAAATTCCCACAGACAGATTTCTGAAAAATTAATCTTTCTGAAAATAGTAACAGATCAAAGAGAGTAATTAAGATGAAGATCTTACATAGTTGAATACCGATTTTGTTTGTTTTGCGTTTTAGTATTTACTTTATAAGGCTCGGCTATATAGCCGAGCCTTATAAAGTAAATACTAAAACGCTTAATCGCTTAAAGCGCTTAATCGTTTAATCGCTTAAAGCGCTTAATCGCTTCTGAATACGCTCTTGATCCCGCGTTCTATATAGAACGCGGGATCAAGAGCGTATGCAGAAGCGATTAAGCGCTTTGCACTTTGGTGCTTCGTAAAACCGCCAGATTATTCAAGATTTGGGTTAAGCGTTTGTTTTGGAGAGTTTTGTTATCAGTAAAAGCCGTCAAACATTGAAAAGTTGTTTAAAATATTTCGATCGTTCATTTTTGTGTTCGCTAAGCTCATTTTAATAATTAAGAATTATTAGGAGTCGGTGTATCTATACTTATAATAAATCTGTAGAGAGGTCAATTCTGTACATGAAATATATTTCCAAAATAACTATCAGGGGGTGATTAGGGATCGATACTGATGCCAAAAATGCAATTTATAAAATTACTAGCACTACGCCCGCGACTTCGTCCGCGTGATTTTCGAACTTTGCCTTTGTGAATTTTATTTCTAGTCCCGGCCACCCTCTATATGGGCTACTGTTGGAAAACCCAATCAATATTCAACAAATTTTCTATCAACCCGCAATATTCCGTCTTAGGTGACACCTAGGTCCTAAAAATTTAAGACTCCTAACTATCAACCCCAATACAAACTTTTAGGGGTCGAATTTCGTATCATCCTCTCTTAGTGAGAAACTGTATCCTAAATAGAACCCCCCTGCAATGTTGAGTCCTCTAATAACAAACACCAAAGACAACCCCTAAGGGGACGAATTTTGTAAAATTCCGCCTTAGTGGGAACCTAGGTCCTAAAACAACCCCCAAGCTGAAACTCCTAGCATTTGTAGTAACATAGTTTCATACAAAACTGTCAACCCCATAAACAGCCCCTTAGGGGTAGAATTTTAGAAAATAGTGCCTTGGTGTACATTTACGTCATAAAAGAACAAACTTGCAAAATTTAATACTCCTAGCATTTGTAGAAACGAAGTTTCATACAAAATATCAACCCCTTATTCAACCCCATGGGGTCTATTTTCACAAAACACCCGCAACTACGTCCAAAAAAGAATCTCTATGCAAAATTTGAGTCTCCAAACTATCAACCCCGAAAAAGCCCCTTAGGGGTCGAATTTCGCAAAACCGTCTTAGTGAACATTTAGGTCTTAAAAAGAACTCCTCGCAAAATTCGAGACGCCTAGCACTTGTAGTAACAAAGTTTCATACAAACTATCAAACACAAAAACAAACCCCTTTGTCGTCGAATTTCGCAAAATCCCGCCATGGTGTCCATCTAAGTCTTATGAAGGAACCCGGTGCAAAATTTGAGGCTCCTCGCACTTATATTGACAGAGTTTCATACAAACTGTCAACCCCGAAAAACAACCTCTTAGGGATCGAATTTCGCAAAATCCCGTCTTAGGTATAAATTACGTCCAAAAAAGAACTCCTATGTAAAAATTTGAGTCTCAGTTCTATCAACCCCAAAAACAACCCCTTAAGGGTCGAATTTCACAAAATTTCCACCTTGGTGAGCATTTACATCTTAAAAAGTACCACCATGCAAGATTTGAGACGCCTAGCACTTATACTAAAAAAGTTTCATACAAACTATCAACCCCAAAAAAAAACCCCTTAGGGGTCCAATTTCGCAAAATCCCGTCATAGTGAGCATCTACGTTCTAAAAAGACACCCCATGCAAATTTTGTAATTCCTAGCACCTGTAGTAGCGAAGTTTCATACAAACTATCAACCCCAAAAACAACCCCTTAGGGGCCGAATTTCGCAAAATCCGTTCTTAGTGCTCACCTACGTGGCATAAGGAGGGCTTATGCCAAATTTCAAGTTTCTAGGCCCAGTGGTTTGGGCTGTGCGTTGTCAGATCAGTCAGTCAGTTTTGAATTTTATATATATAGATTGTCTGTCTGTCTGTCTGTCTGTATAACCGTTATAGAAACAAAAACTACTGGACGGATTTTGACGAAACTTGGTACAATTATTTTTCATACTCCTGCGCTGGTTATAGTATACTTTTCATCACGCTACAATCAATAGGAGCAGAGCAGTGAAGGGAAATGTTAGGAAAACGGGAGAAGCTACTCCATACACGCTAATCTTCGGAACTACTGGACGGATTTGATTGTTTTTTTTTTGTTGTATAGCTATTAAGTCTGGGCAACATATAGGCTATAATTTATCTTGGAAACTTGAACACCTGATGCAGAACTGCAATAGATCAGCTAAACTATAAGAGATACAAAAAAAGCACCATAGCTAAAATTGTTCCACGTGATGAGCATTTTCTGCTGAGAAAATAAATTTGAAGATATGGAACACCTGATGTGGAACTGTATCTGTAATAAATTTTGTATATTATCTAGATTTCACATTAACTGTTTATGCAAAAATAACTTATAATTATGCTTATTTTTGCACCTTGATACGAATTACTTAGCCATTACTAGCCGCGGTTGTGCTAGTAATGGCTAAGTAAAGTAAGTCTTAAGTTTGTACTCGTACCTATAATATTCAACCCGCTTTTGCTTGTCGCACTCCGCTTTATGTTTAGCGTATCTTAAATAATTTCGTATCAAAACAGTTGTGTATTTAAGATGTTGATTTTGCGTCTATTTTATGATTTGAATCTCTTAAGAGATTTAAAGGTTATTTCAATACAGATACACCATTCTGTTAAATTGTACCATGAAAATTGTATATTTTCGAATTCTGGATAAACATTAACGACTGTCAAAATCTATAAATGGCAGCCGGGGCCAACGGCTTTGTGTGCTTTCCGAGATACGGAGGAAACTCGCTATAATGGTCACCCATCCACAGACCAACCTTGGCGAGCGTGACTTAACCTTTAAGATCGACTTGTAAGGAGCCACAAACCGCTCAGGTAAAAAAACATTTCTGTTTAAAAATGTGTGAGTTTTTATGTAAAAGGCATGTTATCAAGTTATGTATGAAAATAATATTCCATTTCACTATAATATCAGTTAAATGAAAACAGAATAAAGAAACAAAATAACAGACATATTTTCATGAAACAGCACGCCGTATATTTCATAGAATTTCACTTGATACTGGCTATTTTCAATACGTATCTGGCTAACATTTTATTTTTCACAATACAATGAAATGAATGACTGTAAAAGGGTATTCCTCAGGGAGGACCGCTATAATTTCTCTTCCACATTTCGGCTTTTACAGAAATAACAGTTCGTGGTCTTACTTTTGTTTTTGGTGTTCCTTTATGATCATTAAATAAGTAAGAAGGTATTTATGGCTGTCTTCCTTGAGAATTGGAAGAAAAGAAGCATGGCATTTGCCCAGCAATGGGAAATGGGGCATTACATGCTATTATTTTTTGACGTGTTAAAATCATCATATGAGTCTTCCCACCCAGGGCAAGGCAGGAGGGACTGTCAGACTTGCACTGACTATAATCCACGGTGTTCTTCAATAGCCCTTTATGCTCCGGGGTCAGGGTAGCTCGTTAGTCTTTTAGCCTTCTGAGAGGTGTCCCCGCCAGATTGCTGGCAGGTCTTTGAGGCGCACGTAGACCACGACGCGCCGTTGACCCGGGCCGGACAGCGAGTCGCCCATAAGGGACAATACATGCTGGTAAAAGAAATAGTACATTTATAAGCTTGGGGTGAAAATAACTTATTATTTTATTCCCGAAATAGGATTTAGAGCTCGAACGAAGCGGGGAAGCTAATAGTTCGAGAGACTATATTTGCCCAAGGTGAACTTGGTGGGGTGAGGTTTGCTTTTTATTACGAATACAAGGACAGTAAAAATAACAACATTGTATGTTAGCATAGGAAAAAAAATAGTGATTGAATTGTTGCTTTCCAGCCTGTGTTGAATAATATTTTTTTGTCCTGCGGCAAGTCAGCAGTTGAAAGCGATTATCCATCTATATCTCCAAGCTGAAAAGTATTACTTTCAATCCGCTCCTCAGACAACTTCAGACATACTTAATGGGTACAGGCAGTATTTTCGCCTCATCCTAATTCATACATCTAGTCATACAAGCACGCCAACTGCGAGTACTTCGCACCCTGCCTTTCTGAAGCACTTCATCAATAAGGTCAGTAGATTCTACCTACTTCTTCTCAGTCGTAACACTCTTGTCAGAGTGGTCGTGGTTGCGCAGACAAGGTACATGGAGGGATGTTCGATGGGTCGTTGATTTTCCCGAGGACTGCTCTTTCAGCGATGTGCTTCAATTTTTATCGGTTGGAGACGTTCCGCGTACATTGGACCATGGTAGACTTAGTAGCCCTTTTTATTAAATCAGACCAGCGAGTTGTTGATCGGCCTCGTAACCTCTTGCCTTCGACTTGGCCCTGAACCACCAGTCTTTCCATAGAATTTTCATTCCTGGAGATGTGACCGAAGAACTTCAATATACGTAGTTGCACAGTAGACGAAAGCCGGTTTTTCGCCGGTTTTCTTCTACCTACTTACCCATAAATTAAATTAATAAAACGAATCATAAAATTGACCCATATTTTCACACAGAGGAAACCACGTACGTAAAGGCATCAACGAGAAATAATGCAAATTTTCCAAATCAACCCCATCGTAAAACCCAAATTAGCATCAATGATAATAAAATTTAATTCAAATTAAAATATGAAGCCATAAAATTTTATGGGGGCTTAAAACAGCTGTAACTTTGAAGGGACTTACTAGTAAAATTGGGTATATTATTAAGTTTTATTGTACCCCAAGCGCTTATTAGGGATAAGAGTTAAATATCAAGTACATACATAAATAAACCGGTTAATTAAATAAGATATTGTTCCCAAGGCGATAATTGGGCGGTTAATTTTTGGGCTATGACTCACGACAACCCATCCCACACATGAAAATTTTCTCAACTGAATATGAACCGTCTCATTTTGGGATTAAGTTGAAAATCACATTAATTTGCCTGATTGAGTAAGCTTGAAATACAAAAGTAAGCCTACGTTTTTCCCTTATGTGTAGTATAAAGGCGATTCTTAAGATACCTTTCCACCGGTGTGCGGCACAATGTACAGTACAAAATGTTCGCTCTAGTCGACACTTGCAAATTGTGCGCGAACATTTACAGAATGTTCGAATGTTGCAACACATGTGTGTGCACACGTGACCAGTGGACTTTTTATTTGTGCGCTCACATTGCTAAACTTTACTCAGTTCAGTGAAAATGTTCGCCCACAAATGTGTTGCACTGTGGACATAGGCTAAACGCGATGCCAGCTTAGGTACACGCACTGTTTAAGTACGCGATCAAAATAATGTGCCGCTTGTAATGTAAATTAAAGTTAACGTCGCTTAGACGTTGGGAGCAAAAGCTAGTACAAAGTGAAAGACACTTTCACGCCGAAAGAGAACTAAGAATGTATCTAAAACGATATCCCATATTCTGGACCTCATGATCCAATAGTGTTCGTACTCACTTCACAATACATTGACAGCTTAAAAGCATACTTGCAAACAAAAACCACATACATAACCAGCAACGGATGATTACCATCGCGATAGTATCGAGATTAAACATTGTAAATAATCGATGTTATAATATGGGAACGTTTCTGGAAATCGGAGATTCGGTAAAGCTTTGATTTTGGATTTCGGGGTAAACTATTTGTGTTTTGACCTTTCCGTTGAATTGATTCTTGATTTTCCATTTGATAGAGGTAAGGAAATAGTGCGTAGGTGTTGTGGCATGGCTCCACAATGGATATAATTACTATATTACAAGCTTTTATTAAGTTTCACCTGTCTCGTTGTCTGTAATCAAATCTTGCAAGTTAAAGATCCACTTCTCAGTTTTCGATTGATTTTACATTTTGCACATTATGTATTTCTCGTGACAATACAATTTGAGCTGATTTCATGATGGAGAGCTGGAAGATGGCCATAGAAACTCTGTAATGAAACAGCAAAAAACCCATCGAGTTTAGACTCGTTTAATTCGTCTTGATGAGTTCTTTATCTATCGTTAGTATATTTTAACAATAAAAGCTCGTTTTTAAAAAGAACATGGTTAATTAAATTGGCCCAGTTACAAGAGGTGCCCACTGCAACGGACGAACGACACCGCGAGACGATTTCCGGCCACCTTGGCGCGGGCATGCGAACGGCGACTGATAGGTAGGTAACTCACCGTCCGATTATGGTCCATCAAGCTGTCAGTAATCTGGCGGAGCCCCCATAGAGGGCCAATGCCTGCCGGGGTCGCGGGACTGTCTATTAGGTAGCTCTGGATGGAGGAAAACCGTGGATTTTCTTCAGTACGATTCTGACAGTCCCTTTCGCTACTCACGCTCCACCCAGGGTTCCGGGATGACTCATGTGACGATTTCGTCAAGATAATAAAAAGGGCTATACTCTTTTTACACCGAAAATAAAATCTTATTTGAAATTCGACAATCCCCTCGCAGCTCATAGAATAACATCTAAAACACTACTTCATTGGTAGCGACGTGAATTGCGCCATCTGTCTCAGCTTTAACACATTACAAGATTTAAAGCGCTTTATCTTGAATGTGGAACATTCCTACACAGTTTTCCTTAAACGCTTTGATGCGCTGTAAAATAATATATTTTGTTTTATTTACATATTTGTTGGTAAGTGCTGTCGTGCTTGTTCGCGTAACTAACGAATTACCGTGACCTTGAAACGTAAAGGGCTTTTGTAGGACACCGTGGATTTTAGTCAGTACAAGTCTGACAGTCCCTTCAGCCCTGCCCTTGGTGGGAGGACTCATTTGAAGATTTTACGACGCTAAAAAAAATTTTGTCGTGCTGAAAGCTTTAGGGATCCATTTTGTGATACCTTTCATGTGTTATTAAGCCATAATGAACTTCAAAATATCAACATCTTGGGACAAACTTCCAAATCCTGTGCGCCAGAATCAACAGTGGCGACCTCCAAGAACACCAGTTGCGAGTACTACGCAGTTACGCACCCAAAATTTCTGACGAAGTTGACTAAAAACGTCAGTGTATATCGCAGCGCGAACTCCGAATTTATTCTCAATTTAGGGCAATATCCTCATTCGTCACTTCTATTACTGTGAACTTCGAAGCCTATGAACTTTTCGTGGCAACGATTTGTGCTTTAATCGCTTGTGCTAAACCTTTGACTATTTCAAAAGGTAGATAGATAATATACGAGTAGCTAAAGGTGAAGTAGGACGTTTCTGGAATGGAAATCGCGCGTAGGTAAACGTCTCTCGTAAACATGGACTGCTGACTTGAAGAAAGTAGCTGGCAGTGGCTCGATGACAAAAGCGCTCTTTGGGAGAGGCCTATGTCCAGCCACTGACTGCAATAGGATGATGATGAATGATGGTGAAGATGATTATGACAAATAGCTATTGGCATAAAAGTTACAGTTACCAGAGTTCTTATGGATGAGCTCGATCCATCGTCTACCTTGTCTCTGTTACGCCTGACCTAGACCATGGTCGAGAGCAAACCCATGATACAAAATAAAAACTTTCACTTGTCAACCCACGATCATGGCGCTTGCAACAGCGTGGAGCTCAAAATGAATATTCGAATGATTTATAAAACAGTTCACATTTTTGTTTCCAAAAAAAGAGCATCATCCTAAAACTCTTCTATACATATAATAAAACTGTAGAAAAATCGTTTTTGTACATCAAAATAAAATCCAAAAAAAATAGCTAGGGTGTTGAAGGACAACCAACAGAACCCATTTCCAGCATTTTTAGAATTTCTGTCTGTTTGTCTGTTTGTCTGTTTGTCGGTTTGTCGGTTTGTCTGTTTATTTGTGGCTCCATCACGTAAAATGTACGAAGGCAATGTAGATAACCTTTATACACAACGATCGAGCGTAACTTGAGGACTAATTTAGTTTTTGTTTCATTGCAATCGGTTAAGTCTATCAAAAGATATTTGAATTTAAAGTGTTCCAGACCCAGAAGTAAAAATATTACGGTCAGTTTACACCGAGACGCGCAGTTCAGTAGCGCGATCTAGCTTGGAATAGAAAAACTACATACCTATTCAAATATGGTGTGGACTGGAGTGGAGTGGTTTGGAGTGGAGTAGAGTAGAGTAGAGTAGAGTAGAGTAGAGTGTAATGGAATAGAATGGGATGGTTTGGGATGGAATGGAAAGAAAGAAAAGGTTTTTATTAGACTCACACTAGAATGGGAAAGAGTGGGATGGAGTGGGATGGAGTAGGATGGAGTGGGATGGAGTGGGATGGATTAGAATGGAGTGCGATGTAGTGAGATGGAGTGGGGTGGAGTGGGATGGTGTGGGTTGGAGTGGGATGGAGTGGGATGGAGTGGGATGCAGTGGGATGGAGTGGGATGGAGAGGGATGGAGTGGGATGGAGTGGGATGCAGTGGGATGGAGTGGGATGGAGTGGGATGGAGTGGGATGTAGTGGGATGGAGTGGGATGGAGTGGGATGGAGTGGGTTGGAGTGGGATGGAATGGGTTGGAGTGGGATGGAGTGGGACTGTGTGGGATGGAGTGGGATGGATTAGGATGGAGTGGGACTGAGTGGGATGGATTAGGATGGAGTGGGATGGAGTAGGATGAAATAGGCTGGAGGGGGATGGAGTGGGATGGAGTGGGATTGAGTGGGATTGAGTGGGATGGAGTGGGTTGGAGTGGGATGGAGTGGGTTGGAGTGGGTTGGAGTGGGATGGAGTGGGTTGGAGTGGGTTGTAGTGGGATGGAGTGGGATGGAGTGGGACTGAGTGGGATGGAGTGGGATGGATTAGGATGGAGTGGGACTGAGTGGGATGCAGTGGGATGGAGTGGGATGGAGTGGGATGGATTAGGATGGAGTGGGATGTAGTGGGATGGAGTAGGATGAAATGGGCTGGAGTGGGATGGAGTGGGATTGAGTGGGATGGAGTGGGACTGAGTGGGATGGAATGGGATGGAGTCGGATGGAGTGGGATGGAGTGGGATGGAGTGGGATGCAATGGGATGGAGTAGGATGGAGTGGGACGGAGGGGGATGGAGTGGGATGTAATGAGATAGGATGGTTGCTCTAATCCAGTAGCAATTCTTCTGAATCTGAACGACAGAGGGCGTTTATTATAATCACCTCAAACATTTTTGAAAAATAAATTCTAAATACAGGGATTATATATGAAAACGATATGATTCATAAAAAACGTGGCGAGAATTAAGCGCTTCGCACTAAAAAATACATTGTTAAATTCCGACATCCACGCGAACGAAGTCGCGGGCACAGCTAGTTAGTAATAAAGCAGCTAGCTATTAATACACTTCCAATTTATGACGTCACCAAAATTGCTATGCCTCAATTGACTTGTCACTCCAATCAATGCCCGAAACAAAGCTGAGACCTCATTATCATAATTTTGCAGCTCGAAAACATTATACTGTCAACCCATTCTTTCGTAATAAAACGGAAAAAGATGTTTTCTTATCGGGACATTTTCGGAAATGTCTCAACTGAGAAAAGGGTCGCAACAAGGATAGACGAATTTGGGGTATAAACAAAGTATACATATGGACCAGATTTGCAAGAATAGCTTTAAATATGGGTAGTAGGTACGAGTATTATAGTGTTGTTACTCGATGTTGAAAATCATCTTATTTGCTCAAACGGCAATAAAATGGGTTATGGCAGATGACGTAGAAGATGGCCGGACGTACAGTCTTCCTTGAGAATTTGAAAGAAATAGTTTGCAACCGCAACCATTGGAATTAATGGAGACACGAATTGTCCGCTCAACTAATCTGTAATTTGCCGAGACAACCCGAACATGATTAAGTGACACTAAACATCAGACAAACTTTGCCGATCGCTTCCTCACTTCGTTACCCAAGATAATACTGCCCAACCTGCCAACTGATAAAATACGACACTATTCGAATTCAAAATATAATCGCATACATTCAAGACCATAGTTCGTTTGAGCGTTTTCGTATATTTGCAAAAGAAAAACCATTTCATACGCATTTTCAGTAGTTTAACTTAATGATCTCGCAGGTATCTCCCTCCATTCCTTCAGGGACCTTTACGTAGCGTAATGTACTCAAAAACGTTGAACGGCACACTAAATTTGCCTAAAACACAGTCTTAATATAAAGCTCAAATTCCCATGACCAATTACGCCAAACCACATTGCCTTTCTCCCCAAAATCTAAAACTGTGCATGCAATTTTGACCCAAATTCTCTCCATGCTCCTTAGTTGATAAGGGAACGATCGAGTCTCATTTGCATAGATGAAGTCCTTAATTAGCAGAATAAGGGGCTCAAGACGACATCCAACGTCGGTTTTAGATTAAAGCCTGTAAAATCTACAATTCAAATCCAGCAGTGGAATTCAAATGAGAGACTATAGGGCAAGGTGTCGTTGAGGGCGATTAACTAGTAGTTACAAACTTTTTTGTTCAAGAAAAGGTTAACTGTAGGAAAATTATCGAAAGGTGCTGGTAAACTGGAGCATTCACTTGTAAAGAGCATTTTTGCGAATGTTACATTACAGAAAAACAATTGCTAGCGTTTTAGCGAAGATTCTATCGAGTTTTTTGCCGAACCAACTGTCAATTCTGACGAACATCGACTAAAGCGTTCGCTAGAAAGAGCGTAAAAATTTTCTTAGCATGTGTGGCTCTGTTCGTTGTTCAGTTCGACAAAATAAAAAAGAGCGTATGCTCGAACGACCACTCTTCAAGGATAAGTAATGCTTGCAAAGGTGAGTCTGTGCGTGGATGACCATCAGTCAAGGTCCCTTCATGTCTTACGAAGAACACTAAGCTGTTGATCCCGGCTATCATTTGTTTATCTTTTTCAGTCGATTTAGGTAGTTGGAAGCCCAAATGCCGGCAATGGCTGAGTCTTACAAACGCTTGCTGAAACAGCAGGTACATCTGCTATATTTCACACATCTTTGACGGTAAATTGGTATTCTCAATACCAAAAGTTAAAAATATCAAGACTATACTGTACTGAGTTGTGTAGCAGTCGATCCATATTAAAATACAGGACCAAGCTGCATCAGACTTGGCAAAAGTAGCTCTCAATGAAACCGCGTCTTTAGAACAACTTTGCTTTGGTAGTAGGTAAAACTCTCGAGGAATGTTGGACGTATTGCTGCAAATGCAATGCAAGTTGTCCAGGAGAAACTAATTCTGTGTAGTGTTGAAATGGAGTTTGGAAACAGCTTTGAGTTTGAATCAAATTCTTGAAGATATTCTTTGGAAGAGAAATTCGTGGAATGGATCGGTCACTGTAAACTTCGTACGGTATCTGCTATTAGGTGGACTCCAATTACCATCATAACACCATCATCATCACCACACCATAATATCTAAAAGTGTCAAGTCACTGACTCATGCCCTGGGATCTGGAGGCGACTGCCCTCCAGCGCGTCTATGAGTGGCGCGTGGAGGCGCAGCGCCGGGGCGTGACCCCGCTGCCTCGTGAAGTCGAGGCGCGGCGGGAAGAGCTCCGGCGCGATCTCAGGGCAGTATGGAGGGGACGACTGTCGCGACCGAAGGCTGGGCACGCCGCAATTGCGGCGGTAAGACCCCTCTTTGAGGAGTGGCTGGAGAGACGTCACGGCGTCCTGACCTATCGGATGACGCAGGTCCTCACCGGACACGGAAGTTTCGGGAGGTACCTGTGTCTGATGCGAAAGGAGGAGACGCCTGGGTGTCACCACTGCGAAGATCGCCCGGAGGACACGGTGGAGCATACGGTGCAAGACTGCCCAGCTTGGGCAGAGCACCGACGTGTCCTCACGGCTGCGATAGGCGGAGACCTCTCGCGCCCAGCATTGGTCGCGGCCATGCTGCGGGGCGAGACGGAGTGGGAAGCGGTCGCCTCCTTCTGCGAGGCAGTAATGCTCGTGAAGGAGGAGGCGGGCCGCGAGCGAGAGAGGACAGAGTCCTCCCTCCGCCCCATCCGCGGTGGTAGACGCCCACGGCGACGGACGTCGCTAGATGATCTCCGGCCACCGTAGGCGCGGGCATGCGGGCAGCGAGTAAAGGGCAACTCGCTGCCCGACCAAGGACCATGCCCGGGTCGACGGCGCGTTGTGTCCCACGCGCGCCTCAAAGAGCGTCAGCATAATGACGGGGCCCCCCTCTCAGAGGGCCAAAGCCTGCCGGGGTCGCGGGATTATTTCCTTACCGTGACCCTGGAACAGAAAGGGCTATTGAAGGACACCGTGGATTTTAGTCAGTAGAAGTCTGACAGTCCCTCCCGCCCTGCCCGGGGTTGGAGGACTCACTTGATGATTTTACCACGCTAAAAAAAAAAAAAAAGTCACTGACTCATTACGAAATTTCAGAAAGCACAACACTAAAAGTTTCAAATATCGCATTGGAGTTTTTTAGAGCGTAGGTATCTAAGGCATTTATACGTAATTCAACCCCTAAGGTGTTGAATTAAATGTTATGAAAACATTATAATAACTTCACTCATAATAACATATTTATAATGTCATGGATTTCCGCAAAGTAACACCTGGCCCTATAGACAAACAGCAGACGACAATCGTTATCGCTCAGCAGTCACTAATGCATTAAATTTTTAACTTTATACCCCAGCGCGTAGAGTTGAAAATCTATTGGAGTTTACAGATCGTTTTCGTTTGTTTCGTTCGTTATCGCTCAGCTGTCTTTAATAGATTTTCAACTTTATGCGCTAGTGTATAAAGTTTAAAAAATATTAGTTGACTGCTGAGCGATAACGATTATCGTCTGCTGTCGTCTGCTGTTTGTCTATAGGGCCTGATTCTATAATTTACTCTCAGGTGTTGCTTTTGGGGTTGACAGTTTGTATGAACAAGTACTAAGACTATCAAATTTTTGCTAGATATTTACCTATTTAGATTTTCCAAAAGTATCCCGTCAAGAGGTTGGCTGGGAGTAGAAATTCACAGGTGAAAAGTTTGAAATTCGAGCGGATGAGTGCTAGTAATATTTTTTACATCTGAAAACCAGGAGGATTGAGCAGCTAGGATTGCGGAAACTTCATGTCATGTCTTAAATGTCCTATTCAATATTCTTCCACAAGGATTGAGCAGCTAGGATTGCGGAAATGTCATGTCATGTCTTAAATGTCCTATCCAATATCCACAACCCAGTTAGTACTGCAAAACACGATACTCCTTAACCGAACCACGTCACCCGAACCTCATTCGTTAAAGGAACCGTCTACCTAGATGAAGCTCTTAATTAGTACGATAACCGCTACCGTTCGGGACATCCAACGTCGGTTTTAGATTAGGGCCTGCAAAATCTCCAATTCAAATGCTGCCATGGAATTCAAATGAACGGGGCCCTTACTAAGTGTCGTGCGATTTGGGGATGAGAATTTTGGTTCCCATTTATATAACTATGGGTACTCGTTTGACCATTATCTCGTCTGACACCTATTGGATTTTTTAGTTTTGTATGGAAATCAAAACTGCTTCAAATTGAAGGCACTTATCAATTTTATAATACGAGTACCATCACTTACTTGTGTGACATTCACTCGAAATTCGACCGTAATGCTTTAAAATAAAGACACTACATTAACCACATATTTTTAGTGATTCTTTGTTTTCAATTAAAAGAATGTAAAATGTAATAGCAAAATCTATTAAGATAATTTCAAAACCAAAAAAACTTGGAATTCAGAAGGCTTTGAAGTAAAATCAATTTGAAATAATGTCAAGGCTCCTAACCCAAGTAACACAGTCTGGATGTTTTAAAACCAATCTGTCTATAGACTGTCTATTCAGGGTTAATCTTTAGATACGGGCTTTCTGAAGATGGGTTTGATAAAGAACATTTAATCTTATAGAGTTGTTTATCTAAAGCTTTATTATTTTAAGAGCATTTGTTCTATAGAACACTTATTTTAAGTAAGTTTATAGTTATAACGAATGTTTCTAGATAAAATACTCTACAAATAGTTTAAAAAGCCTAAAGGTACCTATTTTGAAGTAGTTTTATAGATAAAACGATATATTTGAAGACAAAACTTTCTACAGATATTCCATTTTAGCTAATGGTACTCTTATCTTTTTTTTCTATAGATACTTCAGTCTAGATAAAATACTTTACTAGATATTTTTAAGTTTGTCTAGAAAACTGATAGAGAAGTCGTGTTTTTAGAGTTTTTATCCTTAAAAGTGGCTTAGTTAAGTGCATTTGCACTAGAAATTTAAATTGGATGAGTTTATGCAATGGAGAAGATGAAACAAATTAAAAGATCTGGTGGTTTTCGTCGAAAAATCCGCAAGTATTTAAAAAGTAAGAAAAATGAAGAAGAGACGACCGAAAAAGAATCGAAAATTCCTAGTAACTTCCTCCAAAACGTAGAAAATTGTTGATGTTATATGGGTATCAAATGAAAGGGTTTGCTGTCAGGGATACGAAAAAAATGGTGACGTGACTTAAATCCAAGATGGCGGACAGGCTGTTTGAAATTCACCCCTATGATATGGGTATGGGTATCAAATAAAAAAGTTTGCTGTCAGGAATACGAAAAAAATAGTCACGTGTCTTAAATCCAATATGGCGGACGTCCAAGATGGCGGACAGGCTATTTGGAATGCACCCCCATGATATGGGTATCAAATGAAAAGGTTTGCTGTCAGGAATACGAAAAAAATTGTCACGTGACTTAAATTCAAGATGGCAGACTGGCTGTTTGAAATCCACCCCAATGTTGTGGGTATCAAATGAAAGGGTTTGCTGTCAAGAATACGAAAAAAATTGTCACGTGACTTAAATCCAATATGGCGCACAGGCTATTTAAAATCCACCCCCATGATATGCGTATCAAATGAAAAGGTTTGCTGTCAGGAATACGAAAAAAATAGTCAGGTGTCAATTCAAGATGGCGGACTGGCTGTTTGAAATCCACCCCAATGATGTGGGTATCAAATGAAAGGGTATTAATGTAATTACAATTATAATTATTATTTCTCACATTGTTTATACTTAAATAAATCAGAAATACTTTTTACTCGGGTACACTCTTGTATTGATTAATTATATTGGTTTGTTACTGCATAAAATGGTCTTACGTTCACAACACATGAAATTACCTATTCACTGAAGAGCGTCTAGAAATACTGTGACAAGATAAAAAGGAATACAGAGTGACAGTTACTAGATAATTTTAAACCACTCTTAAATCTGTTTATTCTCTCACTAGATAGTTTAGTATGTAGTAAGTAAAATTATTCTAGAGCCATACTACAAAAAAAATCTCTAGACTGTTTGTTCTATAGAAATCGGTTTTCTAGTAAATTTTATCTGGACGCCATTTTTATTGCCTATTTTTTGCTTCAAATAATTTTTGTTACGTATTTTAATGTTTTTATCATTAAATCATGTGTAATTAGACATTTGATATGTTTTAAATTACTATATTTTAAATAAAATGAGTATTTTAAGCATTAAACTGTAAATTCGAAAATTTGCTTATACCAGATAATATTCATATTTTGAAAAAATAATGTTAAATCTTACATTTACAGCGGGCGCTCTTATTTTACAAGAGTTTTACATAATATTCAACGATAGAATTTCAATCGCATATTGATTTGCCTATTTACCCATTATTAAAACACAAATTAATAAAAAGTAATAAATTTGTTACGCCATGATGCAAATATTATTAAGTAAAATAACTCTTGTAAGTTCTACGCCATTATGCGTCACTAGTAAAATGTTACTTAAAGTTGTTAGTCTTAAGATCATTTGGTTTTAAAACTTGACGAGCAATGATTCCTTTAAAGGTCTTAACTCTATCTATAAACTATCTACTAGTACGCTACTAGATAAACGTGCGGTCTATAAACGGTTTAGAGAGACACTAGAAACATCTCTTAAGTCAATTTGATCTGAACTCTATCTAGTCATGTTTTCTTAACTCATTCTTAAGAGAGGGTACAAGAATGTGCCCACTTTTACTAAACTCTGTCTATAAGCGTTCTAGAAGATTGCTTATAGATATTTTATTCTTATGGTAGACAATTCAATTTAATTCTATAAGCTATCTAGTAGTACGTTTCTAGACACGTTTGTGTTACTTGGGAATACACCCAAATCGAATTGAATTTCATAAAAGCTTAGAAACTCAACAATTTGAAACTGATATGGAGAGTATTGGCCCAAGATTACCATATTTGGGCGTTCAGCTGGCACATCGCCAAGGGTCGGTCGGCTTAGCTCAATCTTAGATGTCCAGGCGTATTTGGTATACCTACCATCAGACAAGCTTTAGGGCTTTGTTTTATTACGATTTTGTTGAGCACACGCCTTTACTTACATCTGGAATGTCTGACGGAACTGTGAAATTTGATTCCAGCAAGTCCTTTTCAGCATATGATAACAAGATGCACGGCAATACACACATCCTACCCGTTAGTGCATTTCAAGCA
The DNA here is from genome assembly GCA_954870645.1 of Agrotis clavis. Lineage (NCBI taxonomy): Eukaryota > Metazoa > Arthropoda > Insecta > Lepidoptera > Noctuidae > Agrotis > Agrotis clavis. Next base: position 15,242,573 of record OX940941.1, read on the forward strand.
TCCTAACCGTGCCTACAAAGAGTTATAAAAATAAGTTCATTGTGCGCACAGCTCAGCTGGAAATCCCTGCCAGATTCTGTCTTTTCTGTTAACTAAAACCAAAGGATCTCCAAGTCAAAAGTGAATAGGTTACTTCAAATCAAGCGTGCACCGTCGACTTCATCATTGCCTACTATCAGGAGAGATATTGATAAAAACATCAAATCATCAGTAGATCTAGATGATGATGATGATGATGATAATGATGATGATCTTTTCTTTGACACTGTTACTTTAGGCTTCCCTATCAAGCATTACAGTATCATTAAATGTTTATTATTTCACATAATTTTGTCCTACTGTAATGCATTTGTCTCCCTTGCTTTCTTCTGCCTATCACAAACTAATGCGACTCGTTCGAAAATGAGTCATTGGAGCTCATTCCGCCATCTTCTTTTGGGCCTGCCGCATTGTCGTATCCTTTCACATCCATGCCATCACACTCAATTCATGCAAACTTTTTCTGGTTTACTTGTTTGCAGTCAAAGCTTTGGCTACCAATCGGCAAGTTGAACAATCCTGCTACCAAATTATTCAGTCTTGTTTAACAACCCTAGATTTTACGTTTCCCCTTTGACAAAACAGTTCGAAAATAAGGCAAATAAAAATTGACTCTTGATTACCTCGTAATCCTTTTTTATGTTGCCATTCTGACTCGGATCACGTTTCCTATAAGATCCTTTAACGACAATTCGTAAAAGCGTTTATTGAAAAGGTCATTGATTTAAAAATCACAAGGAAGCTTCTTTTACGTAACACGATATTAAAACCCTTATGTTAAAAGGTTACGAAATATGAAACGGTATATTATTAACAGCGTTTCATGCATGACGTTGTGAGTTCAAATCAGGGCAAGTTTCCTTTCTAAGGCCATTGTCTAATAGTGGGGTGAATCAAGCTAGTAATATCACTGAAAAAATGCAAACTAGTATCGAAAATACCCTTCCGAGGAACTTTGAAAACTAGTCTAACCAAGGAGAAGTACCAAATACTGTTGCCCAGTATTTGCTATGTCAACATTATTACAATTATGGCATTTTTGCAATAATTAGACACTTGATAATTTTGATAATATTGTTCGGGCAGAGTTACGCCGTGACGTCACAACTTTCGTGAGCAAAATCGCTTCGAGGGGACGGAAGACGGTTGTTGGACGATGGGCCTCACTTACCCGGAAGCCACCAAGTACTTCAATTTCAATTTCAATTTATTTATTAATTTTGTGAACATAGGGTCAAAGTTTTACAGATGTTTACAGTTATAATGTTGTTCCATGCTATGTCCCGCCAGAAGGCATACAAAATTTTAATATAGTACGAGTAAATTACACATATTATATTTTTTTTTTTTTTTTTTTTTTTTTTAGTATAAGTAACAAATGAGAATTAAATAAGGTAAGTCACAATTTTAAAATTTCAATATCATGCCAAATGCTAATTAAATAATAATAAATAGAATATGTCAAGATTGATGTCAACAAACAATTTAAGAAGTCACTTATACAAACATAATGTCACAGTTTCGTTTAAAAAGGAAATAACAAATTAAATAATAAAGATAAATATCAATTAATAATAACATAATATAGACCGATTCAAACCTTTATAAATATTATTTTAATTTATCATTAAGATATTCAGTAACGGAATAATATGCCTTGTCACTTAATAACCTAAAAAGCTTACGTTTAAACTCATTTATATTGTTACTTGATACAATTTCAGCAGGTAGTACATTATAAAGTTTCGGGGCCATTGCATAGATACTATTGTATAGAAATTTGGTTTTAGTTTTCAAAGGGTGCAACTTTTTAGAGCGTCGTTGACTTTCGATGGACTTGTATAAATGCATGTTGTTTTTTACAAAGATACAGGCTTCATAGACATAGAGCGAGGGAACAGTCAATATTTTTAAATTTCGAAAGTGTGGCTTACATGAATCTGTTCGTTTTATTTTACAAATAGCTCGTATACACTTTTTCTGTGCTAATAATACCTCGTTGGCTTTAGTAGCATTGCCCCAAAATATAATGCCATAACGTAGAGTAGAGGCGACATACCCATGATACGCTGTCAGGAGGGCTGTTTGATTCGCGATTTTCCCTAGCATATGAAGAGCATAGGAAAACTTACTTAGCTTTCCACATACATTATCGATTTGAGTTTTCCAAGACATGTCGTTATCTATATGCAGTCCAAGAAATTTTGTAACATTTGTTCACTTCAGATCCTGCTAATGAGATCGCTGGTGCACCGTCTGATAAGCACCAAGCTAGAGTCGACAAACTTTGTTTTCTTAGCCTTAAATAGCTATTACAATAGAAAAAGGGCCCGATAAGACAAAAACTCTGCTAGGGTCCCAGAAATGCGGAGACCTCTCGCGCCCGGTATTGGTTACGGCCATGCTGCGGGGCGAGACGGAGTGGGAAGCGGCCGCCTCCTTCTGCGAAGCAGTAATGCTCGTGAAGGAGGAGGCGGGCCGCGAGAGAGAGAGAGGACAGCGTCCTCCCTCCGCCCCAACCGCAGTGGTAGGCGCCCGCGGCGTCGGACGTCAGCAGACGATCTCCGGCCACCGTAGGCGCGGGCATGCGGGCAGCGAGTAAAGGGCAACTCGCTGCCCGACCATGGACCATGCCCGGGTCGACGGCGCGTTGTGTCCCACGCGAGCCTCAAAGAGCGTCAGCATAATGACGGGGCCCCCTCTCAGAGGGCCAAAGCCTGCCGGGGTCGCGGGATTATTTCCTTACCGTGACCCCGGAACATAAAGGGCTACTGAACGACACCGTGAATTTTAGTCAGTAGAAGTCTGACAGTCCCTCCCGCCCTGCCCGGGGTGGGAGGACTCATTTGATGATTTTACCACGCTAAAAAAAAAAAGGGTCCCAGAAATATCTTTTATTTTATAATTAACTGAAGGCTTGCAGTTGATCATAATCCGGGCGGATGGTCAGCGAAGATGTGGTAGACGATGAAGCACGCTTATCTAGAAGTAACCTATTCACTCTTACGCTACACTCCTATAAACCTTAAAGTAATCATCATCTACCAAACCTTTTCCCAACTATACAGGGTGATTTTTTATTCACCATCCAAATTGTAATATATTAATCTTTGGCGAAAATCATTAAATACGTGTTTTTTCTTTTTGTATCAATCAATACAAAAATATCGAGATATCACGTCTCAATGTTATCTATAAAAAGTTGATGAATCTGGACACCGCGCTGTGATGTGTCGCTCAGGTGTAGCGGGGCGGGGCGGGGGGTCAGCGGGGTGCGCTCTGCCCGTTTCATGCGTCGGCAAGTGTATATTATTAACGTTTAGCTTAGTGACCACACAGAGCGGATGAGAAAATGATTTAATAATTATGACAATTTGACGTATCGATTTTTTTTCAAAAATGGGTTTAGTGATTGATACCTAATGCATAGAAAAATTTTGGACGGTGGTAAAAAAGTCACCCTGTATAGGTATTGTGGTTGGCTTCCAGTCGAACCAGATGCAGCTGAATTTAATTATTGTACATGGAGCGACTGCCTATTGCAACTCCACAACCCAGTAACTGGGTATGACTGGTATTATAACCTCAAAGTCTGTTGTCACTATCCAAAATGTAAATATTTTTATTTTAAAATATTTATGAGGAAAGAAAAATTCAGTAGCAAGTGGGAGTTTTAAACGTTTTTATTATTTCTTTCTTTATGAATATATTTTAAAATGCAACGAGTTAGTTAAAGAATGAACAAAGGAAGTAATAATCTAGAGAGGTTATTGCCCTTAAAGGTACTACAGTAGTACGAGTCTAACAGTTAACTTCCGCTCCACAAAAAAGGTACAATACAATCTTAACGAGAAAAGAATCAAGCATCCCATTACTCTAATGAAAAGCCGTTTAGCTCCTTAAATTATATTAACGTTAGCAATAAAGCCGTTTCTAACAAGAAATCCGATCGCGAGCAGTTAGTAGGGGTACAAATTCAACCAGGGTAACGTTCGAGGTTGAATTTTAAACGGGCCCCCTGGAATCGGTTCGACGTCTTGCCGCCAGTATATAGTTCTGGTTTTTGCATCAACCTCGCATTTGTAATGGTTTTGGAGGGTACCTTTGATTGTTCGCTTTGGTTTTAGAATTAGGTGTATGTTTGTAAGGATGAGTCAAAGTTTTTTTGTATAGGTACGTGCCAAAGTTTTTTCGGAGTGGTAAAATCATCAAAATTAGTCCTCCAGACTTGAATGAAGTGGAAAGAACTGTTAGAGTTTAACTGGCTAAAAATCCACAATATATTATTTCGGTACAACTTTTTTTTTATCGTGGTAAAATCAAAAAATGAGTCTAAATATGAATGGGTGGGACTGTCAGATTTGTACTGCCTAAAATCGACGTTGTCCGTCAATGGCATTTTACGTTCCGGGGTCTCGGTAATTAGTTAGGCCCGCAACTGTTTAGGTAGCCCTAAAGCTATTGTCAAACAGACAGGGCGAAGCGAATGCGATCCGAATCCTGTCATATAAAAAAGCGAAAGCGGTCCGATAATCTATGTGACAGGCTTCAAACAATTCCATACATTACAAACAAAAACGCTTCGGCACGCTTTTCACTTTGACAAATGCTTTAATGTTTCAGTTTCACGGTTAGCTGTTTAGACAGTCCAAAGACACAACGAGTAAGGGTAAGGTTTTACGCAGTTTTTTATTAATGTCTGTAAGCGTCTTTTTCCTAACATAGTTTTTTTTTTGCTACAGTTTATTAAAATGTTATGATTTCTTCTTCTTTTTAGGTTATTATTACAAGGTTTTATTATCTAAAGAAAACACACAACAAAGAATTTTTCTTGATAAAGTTCACTTTTTTATCAGATAAGCTGATTAAAAAAAATATAACTTTATGCTAGCGATCACAAACTTGATCGTAACAGGTCATGCACATAATTTTTAAATCTTACAATTAACCTCGCCGTATCTTTCTAAATAAAATACGCTCAGTACAATCCCACAGCAGCTATTATTAGACCAATAAAAACGCGATTTAAATGTTCTACTAAGATTTAAACTTAATGTTCCGCCGATAATTTTATTATTCCCCCTTGGCAACTTTATTGCTTTTTGTGAACAAAGCTTTTTGATTTTATCATCCTCACTCCACTCTTTGAGTTGGACAAGGGTATTTAGATACCTACTGATAGAAATCACGATACAGAAGCAACGGTTAAAATGTTTAGATTAGCTCTCGCGTCCGTAATACTCCTTTTATGCAAGTCTAAGGGCGTTTGTGCACTACACGGAATTTTACGGTCCGGCAGTAAGATTTACATCAACTTTCATTGAGAATTCATTGAAATTCATTGACAATTGTAAGAAATCGGACTGCCGGGCGGTAAAATTCCTTGTAGTGCACAAACGCCCTAAATACTGTACTGTTTTTTTTTAAGATAGTCTTTGACCGCTATTTCGCCTGATGGTAAGCAATGATGTGATGTGTGTAGACAAAATCATATAGATTTTTTTTAATATTGTTACCGTGTCAGGCGCAAGAGAAGTTAGCGAGAGTTGGACTGCTTTATGAAGAACTGGAACATTGACGCATATAGCCGTGAAAATTGGAAAGAGTGGAGGGAAGCCTTTTGACCAGCGGGGGGATACTATCATCTGCAATAATTTTTGTTTTTACATGGAGCGACTGCTTATCAGAGACCTTGATACAAACATCTGCAATATTTTTTGCTTTTACATGGAGCGACCGCTTATCAGAGACTTTATAACAATATTGCTGTATTAATTTCACGTACGGCGTATTGTAAGGAAAGTGAAAAAGCGGCTTTAGTGCACGAACAAAGAAATTATTTCCATAAAATTATCGTCAAGGTTCCCGTTTACTTTATGACAGATTTGTTAATAGTTGTGCTAGGGCCTCGGAACTCCACAACTCACTTAGTACTGGGTTACCCTATATACCCGATACCCTTTGATGAGACATAACATAGTAATTATAGAGTCAATTTATAGGTTTAAATCTCTGCAACAAGGGTAATTTTCCTATAACAATTATCAGATTTCAGGGTCATGGAAAGAAGAGAGGATAATTGGAAAAGTGATCCTTATTGACTCACGGTCTTGTTATAAAGTGTCAAAGCTGGTATTGTTCTGTTGCTAAGAGAGTGCGGTCGCGGGACTTATCCAATTTACTGTGACCCTGGAACGTAAAGGGCTATTGAAGGACACCGTGGATTTAAGTCAGTAGGTACGAGTCTGACTGTATCTCCCGCCCTGCCCCGGGTGGGAGGACTCATTTGATGATTTTACCACGATAAAAAAAGAGAGTACTGCAGAATTTCTAAATAGCACTTTCTTTTTCTTGCAATAGAACTATGTCGGCACTTTTGGCGCAGTGATTGAGCGATTGACTGCGGGGCAGCGTGTCGCGGGTTCGATACTTGCACGGAACAAATAATTACATGACCTATAAGTAGTTGTTCCACGTCTGATGTTTGTGTGTGTGAGTTTCTATGTTTGTAAACGCACCCACGACACAGAAAAATTCTTAGAGTGAGACAAAGTTAACAAGAAAACATTATTATTGCGTCGCATGCAAGAAAGCAGAGCTACATTCAAGTGGATGGATCAATGGATGTTTCTTTTGCAACTATTTCACGGAAAAACTACTGAACGGATTTATGTACACTTAAAACATGCATAGATTTTTATCTCGAGAGTATTTTCGAGTTTTAGCCGGTGAAGCCGCTGGCAAAAAATAGTGTTAGACAACATGTTACTACTTTTGTGGTAGTTGCATAGTTCCGTAGTAACATGAACTCGTAAGGTACTAGAATAAATCTAAGAAAAGTATAGCAAAGCTAATAAAATCTCTCTTCTTTTCCATTTTATCACCTGCAAGGTTCATTCACTAAAATCCCATCTCTCGCCTTTTTTTTACTAAGTTATCACTTATTTTTGTGAATGTTGATTAACTGGTAATTGGCGAATGTGTAAGTCCAAGTTGTAATAATTAACTTAATTGTAGTACATAGAAGCTATCGGTGATTTTCTAATGAATACATCACTGTACAATGCAGCGGTTTCGACAATAAAACAAACTGACTTTCGCATTTATATTTGTCAAGATCTTTTAAAAAATAAGGTTGAGCATTTGAGAGCTTTAGAAAACAACTTTTCTGTTGCTATTTAAACAAATACAAGACAGTACACGACCCTAGATTTATTACCCCTAAAACATTCCAAAGGAAATCATTAAATACTGTTGTAATAAGAGAAAACAAGGAACACTTCGAATTTATAGGACGTAACAAAGACATTTATTTCAGTCAATTGTTCGGTGTGTTTTATTCAAACACTTTTGGGAATAAACAATACTTCGGCAGTCAATAAAGGAAACTTCCCTTTACACTTTTTTCTTTATACTTACCTGCCCACCTTTTATTTTTGTTTGGAAATATGCTAGGGATAAAACTCTGTTTACATGGCAATGATCGATACGATATTTTACTTCATCGAACTTATTTTTTGATCCAAAATGTCTTGTTCGAGATAATGTTGTAAGATTCGTTTTCAAAGTTACGAGTTTTTTTTTTTTTTTTAAATGAGTCCTACCCGGGGCAGGACAAGAGGGACTGTACTTCAGTAGCCCGTTGTGCACCGGAATCGCGGTATACGTGTGTCCCGCGACCCCGGCTGGCTTTGGTCCTCTAAAGGGGGGGCCCCGTCATTGTGCTGACGCTCTTTGAGGCGCGCGTGGAACACAACGCGCCGTCGACCCGGGCATGGTCCATGGCCGGACAGCGAGTTGCCCATTACTCGCCGTCCGCATTATTTGCGCATTTTTTCACTACACAGAAATCGGACCAAAACTTTCGGAGTTTCCGGTGTACGCACATAAAAAATGTATACCTACCGAATTTAAAACCTCCTGTTTACTGAAGTCGGTCAAAAATCGTGAGCACTAAGATGGCGGGATCAAATCTCCAACTTTGATGTCAAAGTTGCGGGACCAAGGACTTTTTCATGTACCTTCTTTACCTTCGGAGGTACAAGTGTCTTGTTAAGTGTACAATTAGTACAAATATAGTACAAACACTCTATTATAATTATAAATTGGGATTTTTGCCCCACCTGCACCATATTGATGCTCATCAAAAATCGTTTGCTGATCATCGCTCATGACTTCTCCGACCATCTTCTTTGGAAACGCAGCCTTACCTACCTTTTATTTTCATTTCAGAAATATCCTAAAAACAAAATGGCCGCTTGTTTTATTTTTTTCTTTTGTTACAATAAATGTCCGTTTTGATTTAAAGGTTGTGAATTAACTTCGGTGTCTTTTGTTTGAGTGTTTAGAGGATTATTGCGTACTTTATTTTGAAGCACTTTCTTTTTTGTAGTGTATTTTATTTTAGTCCCAGAATCTTTATTTATTTTTTTATTGCTCGTCTATCTTGCATCATTAATTTATTGTTACCCTGGCTGTGGAATACAAATTAACGAACGGATTATCACAATATTTCTGTATGTTGTTTGCAGAGTATAGTATTTAACTGAAAAAGCGCGGTAAAAATTAACGTTAAAGTACTTGTTTACTTTACAAAGTCTTATCTCAAAATGTACGCGGTTTTTGACTAAGCGCGTTTGTTCATGACGCGATGCGTTGGAATTCGACCAATTTATGTCGCTGATCAACTGCAAGTAATAATCATCTAAATAATAACGTCGACGTTAGAGCGGGGGCACATGATGCGTTGCGGCGCCGCACCGCATAGATTTCACCGCATCAGCGGGCATACGAGCGGTGCGGCGCCGCAACGTTGTTATGTCGCAGCGTTGCCGCCGGCGCCCCAGCAGCGTTGGACAGTCTGTTGTTGCATAAACAACTGAGCGGTGCCGCTCCGACGTCGCGACGCATTCACCCCTCCCCGCCTCGTCTCGGTGTTTGCAAGTCCGATGCGGCGCCGGAGCGCATCGTGTGACATGCCACAGATATTTCTATGTAAGACGACGCGGCAGCGACACCGCTCCGGCGCCGCACCGCCGCCGCAACGCATCGTGATGTGCCCCCGCTCTTAGACTGTCGAATTGTATCATTATGTCGTACGTCTACGAAAACCTGGCCTGTTGGTCTAGTGGTTAGTGACCCTGACTGCTATGCCGGAGGTCGTGGGTTCGATTCCCACCCAGGACAAATGTTTGTGTGATGAGCACGATCATTTGTTCTGTGACTGGGTGTAATTTATCTATAATATGTATGTATTTAGAAATATATAAGTATGTTTATCAGTTGTCTAGTACCCATAACACAAGCTCTGCTTAGCTTGGGACTAGATGGCGTTGTGCGATAGTTGTGGAATATTATTATTATTATTATAAACCTGGTACTCATTTTTGTTTGCCTTTTACATTTCCTTGATTCCAGGATCCAAGACAGGTAAATTCATTCTCCGGAACATGTCGTGCTTCTTGCACTTGCTTTTCTGGTGGTTGCCACTTTTGATTTTGGTTTTCTAGAGTTGCAGTGGTTATTTTTAAGCTATTGCATAGCTTCTATCGCGGGCCTTGAGTGCGGGGACCAAATCCAGAAATTCCGTAACGAAAAAACCTCACGCTCATTTAATTTAATTAAATTATTAATTTAATAAAATTATTAATTTATTAAATTAATTATTAAAATTAATTAATTATTAATTTATTAATATAATAATATATATTATTTTTTTTAAAGAAATATTTCAAAAATGTAACTTGAATTAATATCGAAGAAAAAGCAATACTGCATGAATAAAATAAATAAATAAAATTATAATTGCATAAGTTGATACAAAATGCTATGCAATAGCTTTACCGCGGCAGTCCCCGAGTGCCACACGTCTTTTTTTTTATTTATTTTTTGGTCTGTTAATGAAAAACTGCAATTTTTGATGAAAATAACGGACAAAAAACAACCAAACACCAGAATCCAAGCCTTCTATGTAATGAATATTCGGTTTTTCGCGTGGAGTTTTAAAAGCAAGTTCCTAGAACTTCAGCCGTTCAATTTTGTTCATTTCTCTTTCCAGGAATTGTATGGGTCGATTTCCTTGATGTGCTGTGAAAGGGTTATTAACGATTTTAAAATAAAAGGAAGATTTATGTGGGAACAAAAGGGACATGGTCGCGCCATCGGCCCGGGCAAGGTCCATGATCGGACGGCGAGTCACCCATCACGTAAACAGGGACTAAGACGTGATAAAATTAGTTTCTAGTTCGTGCAATAGAGGCGCTTTATCATTTTCAAAACAATTTACGTCGTTATATTTTAAGTACGCTGTAGAGCCTCTGGGCTCATTTATATGATTTCCTACTATTTTTTACTTTTTTTTTTCTATCATATTTCCGTGATAGGGGCCTGCTTATCAGGAAAAAACTGGCTTATTTATCGTACGATCATTTAATTAAGGTCCACAAGTCCGCGAGGTATCGCACGGGATTACTATTCACCCGGTAAAATATCAAACTGAGTTGTATCTACAGTAACGCGCGATGCCGCGCGGAAACGCGCGTTTTAAGTTCGTTAAATTTGTATCAACTCGTTCAGTCGATGTTCACGTTTTTTGACTGTTCGGTAGAAAAGAGATATTACATATATAAGTGATGTAAAGAAATTCGGGCATACGGTTATGAACTGTTCGTAGAAAACTTTCAACGCTTTCTATACGACCGAATTTCTGCTATAATAGACGTAAAATGTTCCTGCGAATCGTTTTAATAGTAAAATGTACTAGCTGTTGCCAGCGGCTTCGCCCGCTACAACTCAAAAATTATCCCACGGGAAGATAAAATCGGGATAAAAACCTATGTGTTTATCCAGGTTTTAAACTATCAATGTATCAAATTTTATACAAATCCGATCTGTAGTTTTAATTTCCGTGAAAGAGTAACTAACTTTCGCATTTATAATCATCATCTGCCTAGCCTTTTCCCAACTATATTGGGGTCAGCTTCCAGTCAAACAGGATGCAGCTGAATATCAGTATTTTCCATGGAGCGACTGCCTATCGGACCTCCACAACCCAGTAACTGGTTAGTACGATATCCTATGGTAAGACTGGTTGTCAAACTTTTAGAGCTTCTGACTAATGCTAACGACTGTCAAAGATGTACAGCGATAACAAACTGCTTTACGTGCTTAACGAGACATGGAGGAAATTCGGTATGCTCCTTGCAAACTTTCGCATTTCTAATTATAAGTAAATAATGTCAAAAGGATGGCAAATAAATTCTTCCAAATCAAATTTGTTTTCCAGTAAGTTTGACATTTCCAAGTTTTTCATTTTGACATTTATAAGTTTCAGTAATTTGTTTATGTTAGAACCGTTTTTTTTATGATTTTAGTACTTCGTTTAAAGGTCAGAAACTCTTTGCTTCTATATTAAACATTGTTGTTTTAATAATTACTAAAAATATCAAGAATTTTTTGTTTAAACTTCTCAAATGTTTCCGAATTATTTCTCTCGAGTATTTAGTTTCGACAGTCTGAATTAAGTGTAAGTTTATCACACCTTTTGACAAATTAAATAAATAGTAATTCAGAATATTTACCATTATACACAAAATCTTCTAAAGTGCCTTCAAAAACTTACGGTAGTTCTTAAAAAAAAAAAAATATTAACGCTTCAATGTAGTTCTAAAAAAAATATATTAACAGGACGTGTTTCGCACAATATTTTAACATTTTTAATATTTGGGTTTACTTCGTTGTTGAAGTGAAAACTTCTTTAGCGGCGTTGTACACTTTTTCTGTAATGGGTAAAAAATTTAAAACTCGCGTCAGGGTCACGTGACCCTGATCGAAAATGAGTAAGACGTCATTCAAATTAGTTAATTTCATATCTGTACTACTCCAGTTTTAAAATAAAACATAGTAACAAAAAAGTTTTCACTTCTACCGGCACTCCTGGAGTGCAACCTTTTTTTTGAAGTGAAAACTTCTTTAGCGGCGTTGTACACTTTTTCTGTAATGGGTAAAAAATTTAAAACTCGCGTCAGGGTCACGTGACCCTGATCGAAAATGAGTAAGACGTCATTCAAATTAGTTAATTTCATATCTGTACTACTCCAGTTTTAAAATAATAATTAATAATATTAATTATATATAATATATATAATATAATATAATATATATATAATAATCAATAATTATGTTAATTTTAAATGGATGAATTAAGTAATGTGAGTACGTGTGACTCAAGTGACAATGAAACGCAGAACATAGTTGTGGAAAGTGAGCAATCATCAAATACTATGCTAACGGAGGAGATGAGGCAGAGTGAAAGGTGTGATCAACGAGTTGTGGAGAAGAGAGGGCGGCAGGATGATGAGGAGATCGTGGAGGAAGATGGTTTTGTAACAGTAGTTAGGGGGCATAAAAAACCAAACAGGAAAAACTCGGTCAACAATAGTTTGGTGACGGAAGATGATAAAAATACTGAAGAGGAGAAGCATATTATATGTGTTACTGGAAAAGAAACTTTGCCGAAACAATTTGGAATGGCGAAGCTGCTACGATCATGTAATATTCCTAATATAACTAAAATGGTGTATAAAAGTGCATTCAGGGTTTTGATTCATTTCGAAAATAGAGAAAGTGCTACAAAGTTGATGAATTGTGAAAAGATGACCAATTTAGGTTATAGAACACAAATGACGGATGAACTCAATTTATGCTATGGGACTCTGAGGCAAGTAGATTTGGAAACAGATGAGAAAGAAATTTTAGAAAATGTGAGTTGTGAGAAAGAAATGATATCAGTTAAACGACTTAAAAAACTATCGGACAATGGAGAATGGGTTGATTCGGAAACAGTTAGGATATGTTTTAAAGGTGCTACTTTGCCACCGTACGTATACGGCTACGGTTGTAGGTTTAAAGTGGAACCCTACACGTTTCCAGTGTCACAGTGTTCCAGATGTTGGAAATTCGGTCACCTATCGAGGTCTTGCCCAACTAATAAAACAATATGCCCCAAATGTGGCAATCAACATCCTAACTGCGAAACAAATGAATATGTTTGTGTTAACTGTAAAGGACCACACATGGCAATGTACAAGAAGTGCCCTAGTTTTATAAAAGAAAAAAGAATAAGAGATATTATGACCAAAGAAAATTGTACATACAGAAAGGGATTGGAATTATATCTAAAAGAGAAAGGGACTCGACAACTGAACACTACAACAACGGACACAGAGAGAAATACAAATTCTGAAAGCTTAGAAAATGAGAATGCAAATTATACACAGATAAGAACATACAAGGACGCAGTGACAGTACAATCAAATGTTCAAAGTTTGAGTGTTGTATCTGGTAGCAAGACAAACATAGACAGCTTAAGAAATAAAAATAACCAACAGAGATATATACCGAGGACGAAGCAAACTGAGACCAGTACTATGAGTAGTAATACAAAAAAAGACAGCCGCAATATACAACGAGAAACTACGAGTACATGCATAGAAACTGACAAAGGCGAACTGCCAGAGATAGAGGATACAAGCTCTAACATAGATTTTATTAGTATATATCAAAAAGTTAAAGATATATGTTTTTCCGACAAAACCTGGCATGTAAAAATACAGGAATTAGTCAAAGTTATCTTTGATGTATGTAGTAGATTATTCCTTAAAATTTTCAAAAGTGATGATGTGTGGAGGAAAATTATATTTATGTTTAACAATGGCTAACTATAATAGAAATAAGATATCTCTTAGTATTGTACAGTGGAATGCACGCAGCTTGTTGCCAAAACGTAATGAATTTGAATTATTACTAGCACAAGAAAAAGTACACATAGCGCTAGTATCAGAAACTTGGTTGGAACCGGATAAACATTTACATGTAAGTGGATATAATACTTTTAGAAAGGATAGGTTGGATGGTTATGGTGGGCTAGCTATTTTAACACACAAATCTTTAAAAGTGCAACAGTTTAACACCAATATCAATAATCCTGGTATAGAAATTATATGCCTAAAACTTTTGAATTGCTATGAAATTAAAAATATAGTGTTAATATATTGCCCTTCTTCGGTTCGCACTTCTCTTTCTGACTGGGAACAAATATTTTCAGTATTCTCAAACAATTGTATTGTTGCTGGAGACTTTAATGGACACCATGTAACTTGGTCCTCCAAAGCTGATGCAAGAGGAATACAGCTATATGATTCGGCTTTAGACTCGGGGTTTATTGCCCTTAATGATGGTAGCATGACAAGGGTGACTTTGGTTGATGGAGTTGCACAAACGACTTCTCCTGACATTACATTTGTATCCTCTGATCTATCTGTTTTGTTAGACTGGAAAGTTATAAACGAGAATTTAGGAAGTGACCATTTGGTTATAAAAATTTCATACAAACATATTAGCTGCTTAAACCCGGATGGTATAGTTAAAAAACGGAACTTCAAACTAGCGAAATGGTCAGAGTACAGCAAGACCCTAGAAAACTATTTGATACAAAATATCGTTCCAAGAAATGTGCAATCCTTATATGATAACTTTATAGAACAATTGAACAAAGCTGCGGATGAACATATACCTTTTAATAAAATTTGCAATAATCCTACAAATGGTTTTCGGCCTAAATCCTACTGGAATCCTACTCTGTCTCATTTAATAGCGCAACGTAGACTAGCATTAAAAAACTTTAGGAAAAATCCCACACCAAATAACTTAATTTTGCTGGATAACAAAACGAAAGCTGCTAAGAAAGCTATCAGTCAGGAGAAGTTAAAAGACTGGCAAAATTACTGCAGTAGTGTCAATGAAAAAACATCTAGTTCTGAAATGTGGAAACGTATGGGATGGATTAAGGGACGGGGATCGCCCAGGTCATCTGTTTCAAATGAACACAAGGAACAACTCTTGTGTAGTCTCGCTCCGGATTACGTCTACCCAAAACACCATCAATTTAAATCAAATAATACAGAGCTAGAGGACACGTTCACTTTACAAGAAATGATTAATTGCTTCAAACGAAAAGACACAGCGCCTGGGGCGGACGGGATTACATATTCTTTGATATTTCATTTGTCTCCTATTAGTAGAAAATATTTACTGGAATTGTACAACCTCATTTTTAGCACTGGGATTATCCCAAAACAATGGCGGAATATATTAGTAACACCAATACCAAAATCCTCACCAGATAACAATAGTATTAAATTAAGACCTATCTCCTTAATATCCTGTATATGTAAAATCTTTCACTCTATGTTGACAAAGCGGCTTGAGTGGTATATTGAAAAAAATAAGTTGTTGTCTCAGTATACCTCTGGTTTTAGGAGAGGCCAATCTTGTCAGGACTGTCTAGTTAAGTTAGTTAGTCAAATCTACACAGGATTTTCACACAAAACTCCAACAATAGCTTGTTTTCTTGATGTTACGAATGCTTATAATAATGTGTTAATAGATGTACTGGTGAACACTTTAGATGAGATAGGGATTGGAAAAAAGTTTTGTCAATATTTATGGAATTTTTTGAGTGAAAGACATCTTATGATAAAAGATGAATTGGATAAAAACAATTTTTTCATAAGATATACAGATAGAGGATTGGCTCAGGGCGACCCAATTTCGCCCATACTTTTTAACATCGTCACAATTAAGTGTTTCAATGAAATTCAGAATGTTACTATGTGCCAATATGCGGACGACTTTGTCTTGTATCGAACGTCTAAAGATTTCAAAGAATCCCAACGAGCACTTCAAATAGTGCTGGATAGATTGTGCTATGTGTTAGATGAATTAGGATTAGAACTATCGGCCGCTAAATCTAAAGTGTGTATCTTTAGCAGGGGTTTTAGAAGATCAAAGGTAGAACTTAAAATAAATAGTCATAATTTAGATATAGTTATCAATTATAAATATTTAGGTGTATGGCTCGACAGGTCCTTACGCTGGAGTAAACATATTAACACAATTGTTGGAAAAGTTCAAAGAAACCTCAATCTACTTAAAGTTTTAGCGGGAAGGTCTTGGGGATTGCATCCTCAACATTTAAGACATATTTATATAGCTCTGATTCGAAGTCGCATAGATTATAGTTGTTATTTGTATGATGCGAGTGCAAAATGTCACTTAGATAAGCTAAATAAATTACAAAACCAAGCACTGCGTATTATAGGAGGTTTTGTCAAATCCACTCCGATTCATGTAATGGAGAGTGAGCTGTGTGTGGTTCCACTGTACATACGAAGAAAATATTTAGCTTATAAGTTTTGTCTGAAAGTCAAATCCATAGAAAATAATATAACAAATAATCTATTGGATGAACTCCATACTCTTCGACTGAATTGTTACTGGCGCAATAAGGTTTTTCCTATATTAGCCGTAGCATATAACGAGGTTAAAGGAATTAAGGTAGCGTCTTCCAATCCTTTACTGATGTTCACCCTAAGAACATGGGTCACTAACATTAATGTGAACGAGATTATTGAATGTAATTTAGAGGCTGTAAGGTCACCGAAAGGGTCTTATGATTGCACTTTACTAAAACACGAAGTGACTAAAGAATTATGTACAAAATATAATGGTTGGGTTACTATTTTTACAGATGGGTCGAAGAGTGTAGATGGACACGGAGCGGCTTACTATATATCTTGTAATAACGTAGACAGCTCAAGTAATAACTGCTTTAAAATAAGTGAACCTGCATCTATTATGACGCTGGAGCTCATTGCGATCTCAGAAGCATTGAAATTTGTCACAAATTGTCATGACAGAAATATTGTTATTTGCTCTGATAGTAAAAGTTCACTACAGCATATAGCTCGATGCGCCTCTGGACACAGAGGTGCTTCGGTAGCATATGACATTCTTTCTAAGATAGATGAACTTAATCAAAAAGGTGTTCAACTGAGATTGCAATGGGTCCCATCGCATATTGGAATACAGGGTAACGAGAAGGCTGACATGTTGGCGAAGTACGCAGCCAAACACGGAAAGGAAACTAATATTAAACTTGATTACTCGGAAATATTGCCTAAATTCAAAAATGTTTGTTATGATCACTGGAAGGAACACTTTAACAAAATTTCAGTAGAAAAAGGAATATGGTATAAAACCATACAATGTCAGCCTCCCCGTGTGCCTTGGTTCATTAATATTAATTTAAGCAGAAAATTTGTAGTCACAGCTCACAGACTTAGATCAGGACACATTCCATGTAACAAATACGCCTTCTTGATGAAAAAGAATACCTCCCCCAACTGTGAAGTGTGTGGAGTTATAGAGGACATACATCACTTGTTGATGGAATGTGTTCGATATGAGGCTGATAGGAACAGGTTGTTCAGGACTCTAAAATTGAACAAGAACGACATAGGTACATTCCACCGATTACTAGCTAAACCGAGTTCAGATGAAGCAAGAAAGTTGTTCGACTTTATGGCCCTGATACATTGATCTCTTTTTTTATATTGTTATTGTTTTAGGTTACGATGGGACTGACATGCGCTGTGCGTTATAAAAGTCCCCAAAAATTAAAAGAAATAAAAAAAAAAAAAAAAAACCTTTTTTTTTTTTATTTAGTGTAAAAATAAATAAAAAAAACTTCTCATAACAAAAAAAAAAGGTTGCACTCCAGGAGTGCCGGTAGAAGTGAAAACTTTTTTGTTACTATGTTTTATTTTTAATTTGAATGACGTCTTACTCATTTTCGATCAGGGTCACGTGACCCTGACGGTCACGCGACCCTGACGGTCACGTGACCCTGACGCGAGTTTTAAATTTTTTACCCATTACAGAAAAAGTGTACAACGCCGCTAAAGAAGTTTTCACTTCAAAAAATAAAAAATATTCGTTCAATATATACATTGAAAAAAATAATGCTAAAGACTTTTCCTCGAACAACATACATTTTTAAAGTCGAACATTTCGAGCCAGACAAAATAACTTTCTACTCATAATGACACTTACATGTTATACGGTTCTTTTATTTTACTGCCGAACCCTAAAAAGGTCAAAAGGCTCAGGTGTTTATAAAGAAGTTTCGTTTCACTTAAGAGTTCATTTAGGCTCTTCGTACACTGCTGCTTTTTACATCGATTAGATCGCACGTTTTGAAAATACTCCTCTACATTTTCTTTAATAGTTGTTGACATTCTAATAATAAGCAAATTACTCTCCCACACCATACCATTTAATTCATCATCATTTGCCTAGCCTTTTCCAACTAAGTATTCTTTAAAAAAAAAAAAAAGTACAGTTTTGACTTTCCTACCACTTTATAAAATGTATAATGGTTAATTTTGAAATAGATTTTTATGGTCATGATCTGGGTTTTCCCGAATTACCTCCCATAGTCGATTTAAAGAGTACTGTGTCCGTGAAATGTCAACGGCAACTTCTGGAACAGGTTTGTCTGAAGTCAGTCAAGTCCTTTCTACTCTACACAGGGCGGGTGGACATTTGTACGCGTTTGCATGAGCAAAGGCACATAGCCAGCGATAGTGGTAGTTTCGTATCGTGGTGAACGGGCGCCCTTAAATGCGTGGGTGTATCGATCAGGTTTATTCAGGCCATTCAGGTACTTCCACCTCTGATAAGTTTCTCAGAATAGCAGGCTTAGTTCTCATACCAACTTTGATACGAAAGTTAATTTTCTAAAACTTCTCTATTATTGCACTTTAAGAGGATCGTCTACCGAGCGCTCGTCCATATTAAAAGAGAAAACGTTTTCCTGCCCCTAAATGTTATCCTATCTCAATGATTTTTTAGAATGCTTCTGACACAGTAAAAAAATAGGTTTATAGGTTTTCTTTTTTTCGAAAGTAACTCTTTGGCGCGTGTAACTTTCAAACTATTATAAATTTTGAAAAAAAGAAAACCTATAAACCTAGTTTTTTACTGTGTAGGAAGCATTCTAAAAAATCATTGAGATAGGATAACATTTAGGGAAAGGAAAACGTTTTCTCTTTAAGTATGGGAGGGCGCTCGGTAGACGATCCTCTTAAAGAACATAATTGCAATAAAAAAATAACTGTTCCCCACTGTTTGACGCGCAATTATTGGTCTTAGCGTTATAGTGCTTATAACTATTTTCTTGATAGTGCTAAAAATGACGGACGGGAGGGAATGTCAGACATAATTATGTTAACTAAAATCCACGGTGATCCTTTACGTTCCAGGGTCATGGAACTTTAAGTAAGTAAAACGGTTACCTGAAGAGACAGTCCCGCGACCCCGGCAGCCTTTGGCCTTCTAAGAGGGCCCCGTCAGATTGCTGACAGCTCTAAGAGGCGCGCGTGGAACACTACGCGCTGTCGACCCGGGCATGGTCCATGATCGAATGGCGAGACACCCATTACTCGCCGTCAAAACGCTTCACGGCGTCTGTTGCCACGTACGACGTACATGTACCACGGTACCACGGGTTACTAACACGTTGGCTGGTAGTACAATTGACAAAGTTGAATTATGACCCACCATAAGCTTATCTTCTTATATATAAAATTTCCGTGTCACAATGTTAGTTACCGTACTCCTCTGAAACGGCTTGACCTATTTTTATGAAATTTGGTATGCATATTCAGTAGGTCTGAGAATCGGCTACTATCTATTTTTTTTTTAATTTATATGGTAAAACAACGTTTGCGGGTTCAGCTAGTTTTCTTATAGACTTTCAAATACAATTACGATGGATTTGTATGTTTACGCGAATGTCGACCACATTCGCGTAAACATACATAATATCCATGGTAACGACTTTAATTTTTGTCAATTTGACGGATTCAAAAATTTATTGTCAAAATGGGTCATCAAATCAATTCCATTTATTTGCATAAATCATGGTATACAAGATGGTGGAAACAGTCATCATGATTCAACTTTGTCGATTGTACATAATACTGGTAGTACCACGTGTAACAAACTCTTTTAAATCTATCTTCAACAAAAAAGGGTCAAACAAAATAACGAAGTAGGTAACAAGGTTAAGATAAGAAATTTGATGTAAGCCTATTCTTATTCTTGAACCTTTGTAAAGGTGTCTTGAAAATTTAATGCTACGCCTTTCAATTGTTTAGAATTAAGCCCTGATTTCGCTGTTCTATTGTTTTCAGAACAAAATGAACACGCGATCTAAAAATACCACTTTAGGGCTGATTTTATATCAGATAACTTTTATCTAAAAAAATTTTATCAGATAACTGTTATCTTTCAGATAACTTTAATTATCTGAGGAATAAAAATAGCGGTTTGACATATTTTCTATAGATAAGCTGTCAAACCGCCATTTTTATTCCTCAGATAAAAGTTATCTGACTATTGAAAAATCAGCCCTTTAGTAAAATAATAAAATTATATTTTTTTCCGAATATGTAACCAGTGGATAACGTAGTTGGTAACGCATTGATATATATATTTTTTTTTAAACGTTGCCCCACACTAGATTTTTTTTCTGTGTCGTGGGTGCGTTTACAAACATAGAAACTCACAACCACAAACACCCAGACCCGGAACAACTACTTGTAGATCATACAAATATTTGTTCCGTGCGGGAATCAAACCCGCGACACACTGCGCAGCAGTCGATCGCTCAGCCACTGCGCATAAGCCTATTTTAATCATTTGTATAATGTGTAATAGTTGATTTTCCTTAATAAATTAAAAACCGGCCAAGTGCGTGTCGGGCCACGCACAGTGTAGGGTTCCGTAGTTGCCCATCAAAATACTTATGCAAACTAACTAAACTGATTCGTTGAAATTAATTTTAAAAAGAAGAATCCCACCAAAAACATTAAATGTAAAAAATGCCAAGTCTCTCGATGCAGTCTTTCCATCGTAAAAAGTTTTGAGATCTCACAGAAGCCAAGTCCTATTCAAATTATTTTGTAGTTATAAATCAACATTTAGTAATTATATCAATAGTTTTCTTTATAAATTATAACTATAGTGACTTGGCAATGAGCACAAGTAAAAACAAATAAAACGGCATATTTGGAGGAGTTGAAAGTTACACACACCGCATGCATAAACATTCTCTTTTATTTACTTTATTTATTCTCTTAACATTAATCATTTACTTTCATAAAGCGATGGCCCGTAAGGTATTCTTAATTATTGTATTGGAACATGTAGTCGGTAGTGACCATCATAATTCACACATAACAAATAATCTGATCACAGGTCTCGTCAGTAACATTTGCACATAATTCCAGGCAGCAAGCAGCTTTTCATTTGTGCTCATTGCCAAGTCACTATAGTTATAATTTATAAAGAAAACTATTGATATAATTACTAAATGTTGATTTATAACTACAAAATAATTTGAATAGGACTTGGCTTCTGTGAGATCTCAAAACTTTTTACGATGGAAAGACTGCATCGAGAGACTTGGCATTTTTTACATTTAATGTTTTTGGTGGGATCTCATTTATTTTTTATAAGTGTATTTCTTTCTTTTTTTTAGGTGTCCTCATAATTTCTTGGACTTCAGCTACTTTTTTGTTTAGGACCCATTCTCTATCTAACAAACTAAATAGAACTAAACTAACTAACAAATAACTAAATAAATATATATCTACTAACTTACAAACTAAATATAACTAAACTAAATAACACGTAAACAACTAGATTTATGTAACTATGTCTATGTTATATTAATAAACTATTTTCCTAAATAACTGTTTCAGTAACAATAATAAATCTACTATCTAATCCGGCTAACTTAAGTTCTCTGAATATCGCTACAATATTTTTTTAGTTTCGAAATGGTTGTTCATAGATAGATGGCGCTATCAAATGAAAATTATTGAATTATTTTAAAGTACTACTTAGACTGCGCTCTGTAACGAAACCATAGCGCGATTCAGACAGGTACAATGCCATCTATCGAGCGCGCATACAATATTTATCGCAATACAATGGAGTTTTAGCTTTATTAATTTAATGAATTATGAACTTTATGTATTAATTTAGATTAATTATAGTCTATGTATTACATTTATATTATTCTTTTCTATTCTATGTATGTATTCATCCAATTGAATACTTAAACAACGAACAAAGTTAACAATGCAGTCAAAATCCATACACAATGTTCTGGCCAAACCGCAAATATAAAATTGTTTTCTATGGTATATTATTTTTTAATGTTTTTATAATTTTTCCTTTATATGTGGCTAATGACCTATCTTGGTGCAAAATTTGAAGTTTCTAAGTCTGCTAGAAGTACCTTAGATTTTTGATGATCGGTCAGTGAGTCAGTCAGTCAGTGAGTGACAAAATGGTGTAACTTTGATCGACCGTAACTCCTAAACTATTCATTCAATTGGCATGTAATTTCGAACTTAAGCTTGTTTTAATGCCTACTATTATTTACCGAAAACCTAAACTCCTAGCTTTGTCCACGTCGAAGATATAGAGGGGGCGAAACAGCCGCGAATCGCTTCGAGAAAAGATGGTACGGCCGTGCCCGTTTTGCTCGAGACTTGGCGGGGCACTGCCGTGCCCCCAGATTTAGTCTGTTAATCAGGGTAATTAAAATAATGAATGATATTTTAATTAAAAATATCGACGAAAAATTGTCACACGCGATGTCCAGGGTTCAGTCAAAAGTTTTGTGTTACTACCCCTGTTTAGACCGTCCCGTAACTCCTACTTCTGATTCAATATTCAAATTCATCCCTCATTTGTCATTAGATCACGCCCCAGTAATCAGAAGTTTGTTCGTCATTATGATTACCAGTTCAAAACCTTTGAAAATTTTCTTTTGAATCTATAAAAAATGCTAAAGGAAGCGAAAAAAAAAATCCCGTTACTCCGTAATTTGTGGGGGCAAAAGAAATATTTCGTCGAAATTTTATTTTGCATACTGATTTTTTTTCGAAGTTTCTCTTTTCTTCGAGGTTAGAAAGTTAAAAATTGTTTCGCAGTTCAAGAAACTTTTTGAATTAGGTACCATTTTTATCTACTCTGTTGGTTTCTGATACAAATTATTGAGTGAAGGGCTGAACAATGCGGGAGGATGGCTAGTAATGTAAACTCGCCGTTCGATCATGAACCACGCCCGAGTCGACGGCACGAAAGCACATCTCATCAACAATCCGACGGCGCCGCGATCACAGTACTGTCCAAACGGGAAACTATGACCCTGGAACGTAAAGGGCTATTGAAGGAATATCGTGGTTTTTATGCATTACGAGAATTACAGTCCCTTCTACTCCTACTAAAGATTGGTCTGGAAGTTTCTAGAAAATTCTACCCTGTTCTAGATGTTTCGAGATTGTTCTTGATTGTTCCAGAAGGTATGGGTTCTGCTTCTGCTTCACCCAGAGTGGAAGGACTCATTTGGAGATATTAACACCAAAAAAGATAAACAATCATTAAATGAGTCCTCCCGTTATTGATACAATCCGAGACTGATGTCAGACTTGTACTGACTAAAAAGCACCAAAGGCCTTCAGTAGTCCATTCCAGGGCCTTCGTGCCCCTTTAAGATACACCAGTGACCTTTAACATAATCCCTTGCCTTCCATTTCTCCACGAATGATCATTACAACAACTATTTATAGCATCGTCTATACATCTATCTATACATATAAATAAAATTGGAGTGTCTGTTTGTAATATTAAAATAACCCGTTTTTAGTACATGCATACGAATATATATACGGTACATACACCAAAATAACATTTTGTACAATTTTGTCTGTCTTTCTTTCTGTCTGTCTGTCTGTCTGTCTGTAATGGCTAATCTCTGAAATGGCTGGGCCGATTTTGACGGGACATCTATTGGCAGGTAGCTGATGTAACAAAGAGTAACTTAGGCTACTTTTATTTTAGAAAAATTCCTTTGTTTAAAAAAAATACATGTTTGAGTTCCGACATTCACGTGAACGAAGTCGCGGGCACAACTAGTAAAAAATAAAACTTTCAAATCTACTCAAGAAAACTTAAGCACTAAGTTTAGTTTTTAACTTGAGCTTGTATAAAAAAAACAGTCTCAATAAACACTGGGTTGCAACTTGTGTAATTAATACCTACTTGTCTACTTAGATTCTGCCACTGAAAAGTTTGAGACAGAAGTTCAACTGAATAGAGTTGTTATTAGACTTTCGTAATCAGCCAATAATATTCACATTACTGAGACAGAGGACTCCTTTCTGTAAGAGGGAGTAGGCTGCAATCCACCAAGCATGCCTAGTGTGATAGTTTAATGATAGATGTCACATGATTGTCTTGTCGTCAGCGTCCACGCATACGTAGATACGCTTCACGTACAGCGAGTTCAAGCGCACTTACGACTGTCATTTGTTTGTGATCTCCACGCACACATGGACACGCTTCACGTACACCGAGTGCAAGCGCACGTTCGACTGTCAGTTGTTTTAAATCTCCACGCAAATACAGATACGTTTCACGTAAAGCGAGTGCGAGCACACTCACGACTTTATTTTTTTTAAGATCTTCACGTACAGATAGAAACTCGCTTCATATACAGCGAAGAAAGTACACTCGTGACTATTATTTATTTAAGATCTCCACGCACACATAGACATAGTTCACGTACAGTAAGTGCAAGTATACTTTACACTGTCATTTGTTTAAGATATTCACGCACAGATAGAAACTCGCTTCACATACAGCGCGTGCAAGCGTACTTGCCACGTCATTGGCTTAAAATCTCCACGCACATTTAGACGTGTTTGTCGTACAGCAAGTGTCACTTATTTAAAGTCTTCACTTACACATGGAAATGCTTTACGTACAGTCACGAGCAATAACATGTTAACACTTAACAAAATTCAAATGCAATTTACTCGTGGTCTCCACTTTGAAATAAGACCTATTTCATTATGGTCTGACTTACAAAATAAAAGTCTAATGAAAAAATCAGAAGTTTAATCAACATGGTAGCAGAACATCGCTTTTGAATACTGCTTAGTGTTTACATACTATTGCTCGTGACTGTACAACGAATGCAAGCGTACTCGCGACTGTCATTAGTTTGAAGTCACGGGCGAATGTTTCTATATAAATATGCGTCTGTTTTCACTTGTTGTATGTAGTTAACCTTCTGTAGATAATTCTATCTTGTATACTTAGGTTCTACCGAAGCTTACTGAGACCGCCGCCAGCAAAAAAATATAACTTGGACGTGGTTTGAACGTTGTGGGAAAGATGTAATTTTTTTGTTTTAACGTACTTAGTTACCAGTAACTCAAAGTTTAAGAGCCAGGGTATAATTGTCAGATATATATAAAATACTTTTTTAAAAAAAGGGAACCGACTTCAAAACCAAACACAAAAAACTATAAAATAACTTTTCTTTCGGAAGTCGGTGGCTTTGTTTTTTTTTTTATTTCATTGAGATATGGCCACCGACTTCCGAAAGAAAAGTTATTTTATAGTTTTTTGTGTTTGGTTTTGAAGTCGGTTCCCTTTTTTTAAAAAAGTTTTTTTATTTTTCCCTTTTTAGTTGAGATATTCCACAAAAAAAAAATCTTCATAAAATCGGCTTTGAAAATCTACAATCCTATTAAGCAAGAAAAACTGATCTATGCGGGCAATTATTGTTATATACTAAAACCTTCCCCAGAATGTAACAAACACTTTTCTGAAAACTGCATCAAAATCGGTTCAGCCAAACGCGAGATAATCGCGGACTAACATGCAATCGTCCCTGAAAATCTACGACCCAAGTAAGGAAAACGGATCCACACGGGCAACGTCACGAGATATCTATTAGTCTTATATACTAAAACCTTCTCCAGAATGTAATGAACACTTTCCTGAAAACTGCATCAAAATCCGTTCAGCCAAACGCGAGATAACGCGGACAAACATACATACATACATACATACATACAGGTCGAACTGAGAACCTACTTTTTTTTTTGAAGTCGGTTAATAATGAACTTACACCTATTTTTTTTCGGTGACGTCTGTTGTCGTAGACGTCTCCTGCAGCAGCTGGGTTAGCCGCATTTAGCCTCCTCCTTCGCTAGCATAACTGCTTCGAAGAAGGAGGTGACTGCTTCCCATTTTTTCTCGCCCTCCAGCATGATCTTAACCAATGGCGGACGCGAGAGGTCGCTTCCGACTGTCACCTCCGTGAAAGTGAACTTATACCAAAAGCTAAGATCAGTCGCGCTTCATTTGAAATGGGTAACTGTGATGATGTCAATAATTGTATAACACTAGCTGTTGCCAGCGGCTTCACCTACATACACATACACATACATACATCCTCACAAACTTTCGCATTTGTAATATTAGTAGGAAGTAGGATGTTTTATCCAACTTTACAGATTCGCAAAAGCAGTTTTGTTTTGATAATGCTTTCTATCTCTCTCTTTATGCTCATATTTGAATTACCTTGTAAAGTAAATTATGTCGTGAATAATTAAAAGTAATAGCTTTCATTAAACATTCTTTGTAACACACAAGGTTAAAATGTTAATCAAAATAATCTTGTTAAAAACATTCGTAGCCTCGTAGCCTCGTAGCACCTCGTAGCAGTCTACGCCGCTACGAGGGGTCTACGACATGAGTTCGTGTACATTATTACAAGTTAAAATGGAATTTTCTGAATATTTGGTGCGTGTACTGAAATAAATAGGATTTCTTCGCTTGATGGATTGCTTTTTCTTACAGTCTTGTTAAAATAGTAGGGAATATAATGCCTATTAGTCATTTTACGTGACTAGTAGTAGGTAAGGATTTCAGGTTAGTTTACTTTATGTTCTTTGCAGGTTTGGCTTATTATTTTTTACATAAGTAAAGGCGCGTCTGTACGCTGAGCGGCTGCAATATACTCGTATACAATAGAATCCGGTTATTATGACTCCGCTTATAGTGACCAACCGCTTATTATGACGTGTTACAGAGAGAAGTTTGGTTTTCATACAAAAAGCTTTAAACAAAGTCGGATATAATGACTTCACATTTAGAGACATGCCGCTTAGTATGACCCATTTTCAATAAATTGTGTCCAGGAGATGAAGTTACCGACGTGATTCATAACACCTTCGACAAAGTTTTCGGGAGTGTCACGTGATACCCGACAATGTTCGCTGCATGCATGGCTTTTTTGAGGCTCAGTGGGCAATAGATAGTTGAATTATTAGATATAGTCAATTATATATATTAACATAATATTATTAATTATAATAATATATTATATAAGATATATTAATTCCTTTATTCATTTTTTATCATATTTTATACATTTTCAAATATTATTACAAAATAAATAAAAACATTTAAAAATATAAAAAATAGGTGCCCACCAGCATCGGGAACAGGGTCCAAGCTGCCGGTGGTTAGGGCTCCAGAGAGAGGAACCTCCTCACTATGCGCGCCGTGTCCAAGAGAACTGCTTTCTGCATCAAGCCCCTGAGCCAACTGCACAATGAGAGCCTCTTAAGATGTTGGTCGAGGCTCTTCGCGATTAGTCCATTGACCGTAACTACTATCGGTACAATGACTGCTGAGTCAACGTCCCACATGTCAACAATCTCGTGTGCTAAATCAAGATACTTGATTTTTTTATCATTTTCAGCTTTAACGAGGTTGTCGTCATGAGGGACGGTGATATCAACAATCATTGCACGGCGCTCTCGGCGATCTACCACCACTATGTCAGGCTTATTGGCTACAATAGTCCTGTCAGTGATGATAGATTGATCCCAGTACAACATGGCATGACCGTTTTCAAGAACTGGGTCGGGCACATACCTGTAGTATGGTACTTCAGAATCCACAAGGTTGTACTGCAGGGCAAGTTGCTGGTGAATAATCCTAGCTACTAGATTGTGTCTGTGCAAGTACTCGCTGTTAGCAAGACGAGAACAACCGGAAATAATGTGTCTGATCGACTCACCGGGACGGTGGCATGCCCGACAGATGTCAACCGTACCGTCCTTGACAAATATATTAATACATTAATTATTATTATAATATATTAATAATAATAATTAATAATATTATAATTATTATATTATTATACATATATTATTATAATAATATATATTAATATTATATACTAGCTGTGCCCGCGACTACGTTCGCGTGGATGTCGGAATTTAACAATGTATTTTTTTGTGCGAAGCGCTTAATTCTCGCCAGGTTTTTTTATAAATCATATCGTTTTCATATAAACCCTTATTTAGAATTTATTTAGATTTTTCAAGAATATTTGACGTGTTTGTAATAAACGCCCTCTTCGTCGTTCAAAGGCAGTACTATTCAATTGCTACTGGATTAGAGCACCCATTCCATCTCATTTCATCCCATTCCATCCCATTCCATCCCATTCCATCCCATTCCATCCCATTCCATCCCATTCCATCCCATTCCATCCCATTCCATCCCATTCCATCCCATTCCATCCCATTCCATCCCATTCCATCCCATTCCATCCCATTCCATCCAACTCCATCCCACTCCATCCCACTCCATCCCACATCCCACTCCATACCACTCCATACCACTCCATCCCACTCCATCTCACTCTATCCCACTCCATACCACTCCATTCCACTCCATCCCACTCCATCCCACTCCAACCCATTCCATCCCACTCCATCCCACTCCATCTCACTCCATCCCACTCCATCCCGCTCTATTCCACTCCATCCCATTCCATCCCCCTCCATCCCATTCCATACCACTACATCCTACTCCATCCCACTCCACCCCACTCCATCCCACTCCATCCCACTCCATCCTACTCCATCCCTCTCCATCCTACTCATACCACTCCATCCCACTCCGTCCCACTCCATCCTACTCCATCCCACTCCATCCCACTCCATCCTACTCCATCCTACTCCATCCCACTCCATCCCACTCCAACCCACTCCATCCCACTCCATCCCACTCCATCCTACTCCATCCCACTCCATCCGCTTCCATCCCTTTCTAGTGTGAGTCAAACAAAAACCTTTTCTTTCTTTCCATTCCACCCCATTCTATTCCATTCCACTCTACTCTACTCTACTCTACTCCACTCCACTCCAAACCACTCCACTCCAGTCCACACCATATTTGAATAGGTATGTTGTTTTTCTATTCCAAGCTAGATCGCGCTACTGAACTGCGAGCTGCGTGTCTCGGTGTAAACTGACCGTAATTTTACTTCTGGAACACTTTAAATTCAAATATCTTTTGATAGACTGATCCGATTTCAATGAAACAAAAACTAAATGTTACTTCAAGTTACGGTCAGTCGTTATGTATTAAAGTTATCTACATAGCTTTCGTACATTTTACGTGATGCCCGAACAAATAAACATACAAACAGACATACAGACAAACAGACAAACAGACAAACAGACAAAAATTCTAAAAATGCTAGAAATGAGTTCTATTGGTTGTCCTTAAACACGCTGGCTATATTTTTTGAGTTTTTTTTTAATGTACAAAAATTATTTTTCTACAGTTTTATTATATGTATAGATTGTTATTATTATTATGTTATTATATATATTGACTTAGTTCTATATTCTCTCGAATAAAATAAATACTTACATACTGACAAAAACAGGAGGTTGTTTATTTTGTTCAAAATGCTTTGTATGACGTCCGCTTAGTATTACGTATTTATTATTTCCCTTCGATGTCATAATAAACGGATTCAACTGTATATATTTTTTTATGTACAATGGGATTATTGGGATTGCTCTTGACCTTAGTCTAGGTCAGGAGTGACTAAGACAAGGTCGACGATGGAGCGAGCTTACCCAGAAGAAGCCTGTTCACTATAACTTTGAAAAGAATAATTGCCGGCAATAGGCTATTTTACTCAACTAAAATAAAAAAGTCCGAACGATTTTTAGCAAATTAAATTGACTCGTATAATTATTTTTCTTTTCTTACCTATACCAAAATAATTGACGAAGATACAACGCTTCTAACAATGAAAAAACATCACTCGGTTGGTACAATTTTACAAGCGTTATGACGTCGGTCGCGAGACTAACGAATTACCGTGACCCCAGTACGTAAAGAGCTATTGAAGCACACCGTGGACTTTAGTCAGTACAAGTTTGACAGTCTCTCCTACCCTGCCCTGGGTAGGAGGACTCATTTGATGATTTTACAACGCTAAAAAAAAGCGTTATGACGTCACAAGACCCCCTCCCCCCACTCCCGAATGTGGAAGCGTTTTAACTTTGTCAATATCCATGTGAAAAAAATGTGTTCATTTTTTTTTTCAATACTCTTACTGATGTCATTCATTAAAATACCCTATTGTGCGAGCGCATTAAAAGACAGTATAAAGCAAAATTAACCTCACAAAATTCTGAGAAAAAAACAACACGTTTAAAACCTTTTTGAAACAAAACAAAAACTTATGATCATAAGAGGAACTTTCCAGTTTACGTTGCAAATCTCATGCAACCTTAATTAGTTGACTAACTGACGTCACAAGGTGAGACAAACTAGGCTAATGAGTTGTGCAACTTTTAGATGCATCTGTTAGTCTTTTATGGGATTAGTCTTCTGTGAAATATGTCCCTAACTTTTATAATTAGGTGGTGTAATAGCTTAGAGTTATACCTTTTTTTTACGTGGTAAAATCATCAAATGAATTCTCCCACCCAGGGCAGGGAAGGAGGGACTGTCAGACTTGTACTGACTAAAATCCACGATGTACTTCAATAGCCCTTTACGTTCCGGGGTCACGGTAATTCGTTAGTCCCGCGACCGACATTAAACTTACACTTTAAAAAAATATTTAGTTTTCAAACTGTCACTGAACGCAGGAGAATAAACATTAGTTATACACTAAACGATTTAAAAAAAATACGTCCCGTTGGGGGACCGAAAAAAATCGTAGATAATAAATAACTTGGAGCAGTCCCCCAACACGAAGTATTTTTTTATAATTATTAATACATAATTAGGTACTTTAAGATTGAGTTGTTTTTATTATTTATTACTTTTTAAGGGGTCTTGGTTTTTGTGTCGGGGTTTTTTTTAGATATTTTAATTTAATTTTTGTGTACGAGATAGTACAAAGTGCACATTGTGATGCTCAATTGTCTTCCTTCACTGATGAAATGTTTGAATCTGTAACGTTACATTATAGTAGCCATACACCATCCAGCCTATCGACGATCGATTTGATGCTTGCAATTGTTTCAAATTGCAATTGTTTAAAAATGCCAATTCGATGGCATGACATGCCAATTTGATAGGTCATCGAATCGATTTGACACAACGTCAAATCGGCAGCAGTGATGCATTTGGCTATTATTCGGTGACGACATCTACAATTTTATAAATTTGTAGCTATCGGTCACCGAATAATAGCTAGATGTAGCTATAAAGTTGCTAAGTTGGCATCGCTGCTGCAGATTTGACGTTGTGTCAAATCGATCGTACGATAGGCAGTATGGTGTATGGTGTATATGGACGAACTGCCAATTTTAAACGATTGCAAGCGTCAAATCGATCGTTCGATAGGCAGGATGGTGTATGGCTACCATTACAGGTGAATGCTTGCGGTGAGTGAGCGCCTTTAGGCCATTTTTTTTTTTTTGTAAACAAAAACAAGACCTTTTTAAAGGAACCGACTTCAAAAACTCTAGGCCTAAAAGCATAACAAATAAAAGAACACATTCATAAAATTGGTTAGAATTTACTTGAATTAGTGAGTTCAGAAATTCGGCGATTCACTCATTAAGCAAAGAGAAATTCGGCGGATTTACGTTCAGAAATTTTCAGCAGTTGTATGCGCTACGCTGTAAAGGGTAAACTTTAAAGCTTGGAAACTTAAAGATTCACCTGTACACTCAAACTATGAACAACTTATGTCTTCTAAGTACTTTCAACGCTACTCCTCTTAAGATAAAGTTTAAAGTCGTCTAATTAGGCAAGTAACAGTGTTGCTTGCGTCATCAGTAAAGTTAAACTGGGGCAGGTATATCCCGTTCACTTCGCCCCTTCGTACACGAGGCGACGCAACCAACTCCGACACCTTATGACTTCGGTATCCAGGTGACTATCGCAATACAAATCCATAGAGGTTCGTACACAGATACGCGTCAATGAATATCAAAGTCGTAAGGTATCGGGGACTTGCGTCGCCTTGTGTACGAAGGGGCTTCTTCGTTCACACTTCGGCCTACGCAGTGAGCGACATGGCACCGTCCGCGGTCCAGTTTACACGGAATATGAACAGTAGTGGAAAATTCAGCCCAAAGTGAGGGCGAGAATTTCTTGGGAAAAAAAGTATCGTCATCATCAGCCTATAATGTTCCCACTGCTGGGACACAGGCCTCCTCTCTTGTGAGAGGGAGTGGGCCATAATCCACCACGCGGGCCCAGTGCGGGTTGGCAGATGTCACATGTCTTCGAATTTTAGGTTCTAGGACATGCCGGTTTCCTCACGATGTTTTCCTTCACCGTTTTGAGAGCAGTGGTGATGAAACAAATTACACAAAGTAATTCGCCTGGCGGGGTTCGAACCCACGACCTACAACTCGTATGTCGGGACCGATACCACTGGGCCACCACTGCTCTCCTTATGACTTCGGTGTCCAGGTGACTATCGCAATACAAATCCATAGAGGTTCGTACACAGATACGCGTCAATGAATATCAAAGTCGTAAGGTATCGGGGACTTGCGTCCCTATGAACGTCGTGCGTCGATATGAACAGTAGTGGAAAACTCAGCCCAATGTGTGGGCGAGAATTTCTTGGGAAAAAAAGTATCGTAGTTTAAAAGTATCGGAATTATATTTCACAAAATTGAAATAAAGGTGTGATTTCGCGCGATCTTGGTATGGTCAAATGGATCATTCTCATGTCGACAGAAACGCAACTCGTCAGATTAGCAACTCGTCATCTCTCAGGATGGACTCGCAACTTGTCAGAAACGTAACTCGACAGAAAAGCACTTTGTCAGAAACGCAACTCGTCAGATTCGCAACTCGTCAGATAAAATTCAGAGCAATCTCATCTTTGTTAGTGACATCACTAACAAAGGGGATGAGATTACTCTGAAGCTTACTAAGAGCTAATAAAAATCATACCATTTTAAACGTTTAACTGATACTAAATTCATTCAAATCACGCCATTATTTGCTATCCCGGATCTATTCCAAGTAAGTGATTTACTTTTACGAGTATATTTCAGAGAATATCAATCGAATATTATACTCGTATATAATTATGTGTAATTACACTCTTCAAAGTTCAAAAGCATTCATCAAACATTTCTAAGAAATAATAAATTGTGTTAGGAGTTTTATTCATTTATTTATAGGTAACAGGATTTTCGATAGACTATCTTTTCGTAAAAGGGCGTATAAATGAATTATTATTTATATTATGTTTGTGGAGGCGCTCGTGGCTAAATAATTACGGCAGCACAAGCCGATCTTCCCCGATAAGTCACACTAGCCGAGGTTGGTCTGTGGATGGGTGACCATCTGTCATAGCGAGTTTCCTCCATGCTTCGGTAAGCACGTAAAGCCGTTGGTCCCAGCTGTCATTTGTAGTTCTTTGGCAGTCGTTACTGTTAGTCAGAAGCTCTAAAGTCTGACAACCAGTCTACCATGGGGTATCGTATTACCCAGTTTCTGGGTTGTGGAGGTCTGATTGTCAGTTGCTCCATGTCAAATACTGATATGCTGCATCCGGTTTGACTGGAAGCCGGCCCCAATATAGTTGGGGAAACGCTAGGCAGTTGATGATGATTATGTTTGCTGTCACTATAGATATTAAGTTCGCCACTTAACATTATAGGAATTATGACAACATCAATAAATAATTGCATTTCAATCAGGCCCTTCGTACACAAGGCATTGCAAGTCTCCGATACCTTACGACTTTAGTATCCAGCCACTATCGCAGTTCAAATCCATAGAGGTTCGTATACAGGCACGCTTCAATGCCATACCAAAGTCGTAAGGTATCGGAAGCTTCCGTCGCCTTGTGTACGAAGGGGCTTAGAGACATGAATTAATAATGGACAATATGTATTCTAGGTTTCTTTTTTTTTTAACAATGAATATTAACAAAGAAAAAAGGCATAAAAACTCGTGAGTGAGGTTTTGTGACGTCAGAACTAGTAAGAAATATGCATAGGAGTGACGTATTGCGCATTCTAAAAGCGCTATCTTCGTAGATTTTGGCTTACGTAATAAAAAAAAAGTCCCCAGCGCAAAAACTTCTTGATAGTCTAACTTATTTAATAAGAGGGAAAAAAAAATGTTTTGTAATGTAGTATTATTTTTATTCTTGTAACTAATAATTTTAAATGTATTTTTTGTCGTGTTATAATGTTAAGCTATTTAACAAATAATTACTATGCCAAGTACGCCTAAAGTTTTAAAGTTTGACTTCAAAGTAGATCTTACAATCTTAAGTTGCCTAATTAGTCGGAAAATGTTAGAATAACTTAAATAACAAGTTTAAAAAGTAATAGACATCAGTTATTTCGTTTGTAAAGTTACTTGCTGTAAAACTTACTATTTACAGTGGCTTCATTTAGTAGTAAATATAAAAAAATACGTGTGGCACTCGGGGACTGCCGTGGTAAAGCTATTGCATAGCGTTTTTTATCAACTTACGCATCTTTTTTCTTTTTTAGGTTGTTGTTAGCCACGTCAATCAAGTGAAACGTCAAGAAAAACAAACACCGTGCCGAAGTCTGTTGAACTGAAACGACGTTAGACGATGCGGTGTGTTAAGTTTATTTCCGTTAGTTTTTTTCGTTAGGTTTATTCTGGTTATGGAATCCGCTCGGAGCCGGTGATAAAAACTATGCAATAGCTTATAATATCTTTAAACGAGCAATTTTTGTATATTTATATAATATAATCAGGATCTCGGAAACGGCTCCAAGGATTTTCATGAAAGTTACAGATTAGGGGTTTTTCGGCTCAAGAAATCGATTTATCAAGGTCCCAGGTTCGAGAAAAGCTCGGTTCCCAAGTTATAGACATTTTAAAAAACCGAGCGAAGCTCGGTCAACCAGATATTTAATATAATTATGTAAACAAAATCTGGCATTATATAAATGTTCAAATGACATTATGACACAAAAGGGCAAACTGCAAAATAAATTGAAAATCTGTTTAGTCCATCAGATAGAGTATTGAAAAATAATGAACACGTACTTTTAAAAATCAATGAATATCGACAAAGACGAAACGCTTCGTAATTCGAGAGTGGGGGGGTCGTGACGTCATAACGCCTGTAAAATTATACCGACCGAGTGAAGTTTTGTGATTTTTAGAATCGTTATAACTTCATCAATTTTAGTTTACGTGACAAAATAAAATACGGGTCAGTTTTTTTTTTTTTGATAATCTACATTTCTGACTATTTTTTTTTGCGTTAATATCCTATTCTATTACTAGACCAACCAATGATGAACTAATGAAATTAAAAAATTACGAAAATTTAGCTAAATGACAGTGGGATCGCGTTGGAATGACAAATTTACGAAAATCGCCTCTGGCTGGACGTGTTAAATGACGAGCAAAAAGCATTAGATAAAGTTATCCTGGTGGCCTACGTCCCCAACTAATGTAATGCACGCACTGAGGCACTTTGATCTTGAAGCATTTGCCGACATACGCTGGCTAGCCCTCGCACGTGCGTAGCTCATGCCTCGCCACGAATATAAAGGTACACACCTTGCGAGGCATGCGTTGTGCGCCGTGCGGAGCGCATGCCTCGCCAAGTCTGGATCCACCTTAACGTTACACGTTGTATATTACGGACGTGATTATCCATAGACATAACACTTCACTTTCATAGTGTACTCCGAACATAATATTAGTTCATTTATTAGCCTCAAGTTACTTAATTGGTGGACTAACAATCTTTCCTTCTCAAACTAAACTAGGCTAATGAGTTCGAAAGTTCTAATGCATCCAGAAAGTGCTGAAACCTGATAGGTGAAGCACGTGTGAGTTTTAATTAGGAAGGTTTAATAGTTTGGTGGCGATTGGGGACTAAAATGAATAGTGGTATAAAAAAAACGACGGGTTGCACTCCGGGAGTGCCGGCGGAAGTGAAAACTTGAATATTAACGTTGTGAATTTATTTCCATATTTTAAACAGTTTATATAGGTACACGAATTTTACATCATCATCAGCCTATAATGTTCCCACTGCTAGGACACATGCCTCCTCTCTTGTGAGAGGGAGTGGGCCATAATCCACCACGCGGGCCCAGTGCGGGTTGGCAGATGTCACATGTCTCCGAATTTTTGGTTCTAGGACATGCCGGTTTCCTCACGATGTTTTCCTTCACCGTTTTGAGAGCAGTGGTGATGAAACAAATTATACAAAGTAATGCGCCTGGCGGGGTTCGAACCCACGACCTACAACTCGTAAGTCGGGACCGATACCACTGAGCCACCATCGCTTTGCTGCACGAATTTTACGAATACATACAATTAGTACAAACTCACGACTTCTTCCTATGAGGGTATTCAGAAACTACATAACGCCACCTGCTGCGATCCTAACAAACTCCTTTCGCCTCATCCACATTCATACATCTGGTCATACACGCACGCTGATTGCAGTACTACGCACCCAGTCTTTCTGAAGCACTCCACCAATAAGCTCAGTGTAAATTTAAGGTCAT
This sequence comes from Agrotis clavis, assembly GCA_954870645.1. Taxonomy (NCBI): domain Eukaryota; kingdom Metazoa; phylum Arthropoda; class Insecta; order Lepidoptera; family Noctuidae; genus Agrotis; species Agrotis clavis. Next base: position 15,279,211 of record OX940941.1, read on the forward strand.
TTAAGGTCAGTGTAGGTCTTCCTAGGGAATCCCGTCCCGGATTTCCACTCATCTCTGCATTATAAATTCCTTTTGTTAGTCGCTTTTCACTTCTTCACTGAGGAGCTCGTGGCTAAATATTTACAGCCGCACAGGCCGATCTTCCGAGTTAAGCCGTGCTTGCCAAGGTTGGTCTCTGGATGGGTGACCATCTGTGATAGCGATTTACCTCTGTGTCTCGGAAAGCACGTAAAGCCGTTGGTCCCGGCTGTCATTTGTAGATCTTTGACAGTCGTTACTGTTAGTCAGAAGCTGTAAAGTCTGACAACCAGTCTTACCATCAGGTATCGTGTTGCCCAGTTACTGGGTTGTGGAGGTCCAACAGGCAGTCGCTTCATGTAAAATACTGATGTCCAGCTGAATCTGGTTCGATTGGAGGCCGACCCCAATATAGTTGGGAAAAGGCAAGGCAGATGATGATGAGCCGCTTTTCACTCATCCTCTCCACATGACCGAACCATCTAAGTCAAAAGTAAATCCTTGACATTATACTTATACTTTTTATAGCTTGGTAAAATCAGCTACCTTAAATTAGTTGACTAACTGACGTGACAAGGTGAGACAAACTAGGCTAATGAGTTGTGCAACTTTTAGATGCATCTGTTAGTCTTCTATGGGATTAGTCTTCTGTGAAATATGTCCCTAACTTTTATAATTAGGTGGTGTAATTATGCTAGGAAGTAATACCTTTTTTTTTAAATGGTAAAATCATCAAATGAGTCCTCTCCCACCCAGGGCTGGGCGAGAGGGATTATCAGACTCGTATTGACTAAAATCCACGGCATCCTTTAATAGCACATTACGTTCTGGGCTCAGAGTAATTCTTTAGTCCCGCGATAGACGTGAAACTTTTACTTTGAAAAAAAAAAAATAGTTTTCAAACCGTTACTGGTTTCCGTCGGCAGGGTAGAATAAACATTAATTTTAAACTAAACGATTCTTTTTTGCGTTTTTACGAATTAAATATACAAAAAAAGCTTGATATTTGTTTTCTCTAATAAGAAATCTCTCAAAACTAAAAACTTTGAAAACCAAAACATTTAAAACAAAGTTTTTACCGAAGTTTGGAAACTGATGGCTGGTTAGAAATGTTTTCGAGCCAAGTTTCAAGTTTTCAGACACCGAGTGGACTTAGTCGAAAGATATTTATTTTTATCAAAGTAAACCTGTTGAACTGGCTAAGTAAAGATTTAGTTTTTTACCCGACTACATCAGAAGGAGGATAATGTTTTTCGAATCTATGAATCTAAAATATTTCTTTGGCACGCTCTGTGTAGAATAAACGACTTGATTATATTTTAGCTTGTAAGGTGTCGTTAGATTTGTCTGAATTGTGAAAATGAAACGGTACATTAAAATTTAATAAATCCAAAATGGTGGACTTTGAGCGCCATTTTGTGAGAGTCTTTTTTTTTCTCTTTGATACTATCGAGTTTGATACCTTTATTTCGATACCACCAAAATAAAGGGTTTTAAAATTAATTAAAATTGATGATTCACCTTCTGTTGGTTTTGAGGCGATTATATTAATTCAGTCTTGTGAGATTTTTCGGTCGGTAGGGTTGCACTCCAGGAGTGCCGGCGGAAGTGAAAACTTGAATGTTAACGTTGTGCATTTATTTCCATATTTTAAACAGTTTATATAGGTACATGAATTTTACGAATACATGCAATTAGCACAAACTCACGTCTTTCTATGTGTGTAGTAAGAAACTACATAACGTCACCTGCTGCGATCCTAACAAACTCCTTTCATCTCATCCACATTCATACATCTGGTCATACACGCACGACGATTGCTAGTACTACGCACCCGGCCTTTCTGAAGCACTTCAGATGGTTTTGAGGCGATTATATTAATTCAGTCTTGTGAGATTTTTCGGTCGGTAGGTCGTCTTTTTCGATAACGATGACTTAGAAATTTCATTTTTAACCGACTCCAAAAAAAGGAGGAGGTTCTCAATTCGTCGGAATCTTTTTTTTTTTTTTATGTATGTTCCCCGATTTCTCGAGGACGCCTGGACCGATTTGGAAAATTTTTCTTTTGTTTGAAAGGGTATACTTTCCAATTGGTCCAGGTCAGGATCTGATGATGGAATCCTAGGGAAATCGAGGGCAACCTTCAAATTTTATAGGCACATAGTACCATTTTCATATATTTTCTAAAGCTGTTCAAGTATTTGCATCTGATAATTATCATCTCAGGTGGATGACCTGATGATGGAAGGTACAACTCCTTAACAGTAAGGAGTAGGCATCGATTGATTTACTTTGTGTTCGCATATCTCCGGAACTACAAGTCCGATTTAAGTAATTCTTTTTTTGTTGTACTAGGTATCACTTAACTTAGAGATTACTGCAAGTTTCATCAAAATCGGTTCAGTAATTTTTGAGATATGGAATTTTATTAGCTTATTGTGTACATGAGTAATGTAAGTACCGGTGCGAAGGATTACAAAATTCTAGTGCACATGTGAGAGTATAATGTTCTTGACAAGAATTCGGGTTGAATATTTAAACTAAAAAGAGTAAAATAAAAACTTTTTCAAAAAAAATGTAACCGTCTTCAAAAACAACCACAAACAAGTGTAAAATAATCTACAAAATAACTTTTCTTTCGGAAGTCGGTGCGGCTAAAAAGACAATGAAAAGAAAAAAAACAAAGGCACCGACTTCCGAAAGAAAAGTTATTTTGTAGATTATTTTACACGTATTTGTGGTTGTTTTTGAAGACGGTTACATTTTTTTTGAAAAAGTTTTTATAATACACGCGGTCCAGAGAAATGGGTCTTCACAAACGGACAGTCGGATTCTGTATTTTGTGGTACGGAACCCTAAAAGTAGCTTTACAAATAGGTTCCAGTAGAAATATTTACTTCCAATTAAATCATTTATTACATCATATTCCGTAAAACTCTCTGATGGATCTCCTGTAGACCTAAGTCAACATTTTTCTTTGATCTTTCAAAGTTTTATCTTTATCTTTTCTTTACATATAATAAAATCGTAGAGCTGTCATTCCTGTACATTGAATATTTTTTTCTTTTTGTATTTTTTTCGAGATAAGGGATCGATTCTGATGCCAAATCAACTTTTTTTTTCGTTTTTTTTTTTGTTTTTTTTTTGTTAATTGATCGATCTCCTAAACTACTGTAAAGTTGTCGATCAAATTTTCCTCAAATATTTCTAATAATATGCTTCTGTTAATACGCTATGTATTATTACGCTATTTTCCCTGGGAGATAAGCAATTTTGAATTTTGTTGTTTTTAAATGTTTGTTTGGAGTGGGAAGCTAAACCACTGGATATTATTTATTCAATTTTTTCTCAAATATTCCTTAAACTGCTCTTCAATTAATAGGATAATATATGTATAATTACGCTATTCTCCTTGGGGGATTAGCAATGTTATAATATGTTGATTTTCAGTCATTGTTGACATTTGTATAAGAACCGCTATTTGAAAACTACTGTCAGCGTACTAGCCAGTTTGGTTGGCAACCTGCTTGACTTTTGTGCAAGGGGTCTCATGATCAAATCTTGCGATTTTCTTTTTCACTTTTTGTTTTTCATTTTTTTGTTTTTATTTGTCCTAAGAGTTTCAAATAATAAAAAAAAGTGTGCATATTTTTACTTCAATATTATTCGCTATTTTAATTCATTACTATTTTTTTTCAATAGTTCTCTAGGATATAAATCTACACTGATTTTAAATTGTAGGTAGTGAGTTGGTTTTTTTTTTAACTGTAATTGTTTCGAGGTGTAGGAATTTGAAAGATTCGAAAACAATCAGTGTTTCTATTATTTTGTGTTTATTTATGTTTTGAATTGGTGCTCAAACCAGTGCATAGATTCTGTTTGAAACGACGACAAGTTGTACTCATCGAGTCAAATAAGTTATTTTTTAGGTATAAAGCGGTATGCTAAAGGGAGAAGAGCAATGCTATCGTACGTTCAATTTGCAGCGATACTGTAAATCGACCAAAAAATTATGGTCTAATGTTTATGATAAACACGGATCTTTGAAATTAATGTCGCTCAAATAAGGATGTTTCCTATGCAAACTATGTACCTAGGTATAACATTATTGATCTAAACTAATAATAAAAATGCAAGTATGTTTGTTTTTTACCTTTTCACGCATTACTACCTACTGAATCGATCGTCCCAAAATTTAGCATATACGTTGTCAGGAGTATAGACACGGATATAGGGTAGCTTTCATCCCGAATAACAGAAGAGAGCTGTTGCCGAGAAAACAATAATTACGTTCATATTCCAGATGGCGCCACTTACACGATCCGTATTGTTTCTCAAATTCGAAATTTACGCAAGCGAAGCCGCGGGACACTAATTATTAAATACGTATCAACTTTTGATGTTTATCGAAACATTTATGGCTCAATAGCAAAATAATTTGGGGACGGACCCGTACTCCACCTTGTTTCTCCAACCGGTTGGAGCGCGCAGACTATCAATATCGATTTTATTCTCCGTGCTCCAACTGATGACGTCATCATCTGCCCAGCCTTTTCCAAACTATATCGGGGTCGGCTTCCAGTCAAATCAGATGCAGCTGAATATCAGTATTTTACATGGAGCGACTGACTATCGAACCTCCCCAACTCAGTGACTGGAAAATACGATACCCCATGGTAAGACTGGTTGTTAGAGCTTCTGACTAATAGTAACGACTGTCAAAGGTCTACAAATGACAGCTGCGACCAACGACTTTACGTGCTTTCCGTGCAAATCGCTATGACAGATGGTCAACCAGCCACAGACTAACCATCTAATAACGTTATTGTATAGTGAAACAAAACATTCCGATCTTCCAGGTTAAGCCACGCTTGCCAAGGTTGGTCAATGGATGGATGACAATCTACCATAGCGAGTTTCCCCTCTGGTGGGCATTTTTAAGTTGGGTTTTCTGAAATCTACATTAGTATTATAAAGAGGAAAGATTTGTATTTTTGTGTGTTTGTTTGTCATAAATAAACTCAAAAAGTACTCTGCGGATTTCAAAATTGTTTTCACCATTAGGAAGCTACATTCACCCTGAGTAACATAGGCTAAAACATGATATATTATCATGTCCACCTGTGCGAAGCCGGGACGAGCCGCTCGTACACCACAAAAAGCTTCAAGGTGCTATCACTAAATAGTTTGTCTGGAGGTTCTCGTAGCTAAATAATTACAGCCGCATAGGCCGATCATACGGGTGAAGCCGCGCTTGCCGAGGTTGGTCTGTGGATGGGTGACCATCTGTTTGTGTGAAAAGCACGTAAAGCCGTTGGTCCCGGCAGTCATTTGTAGATCTTTGACAGTCATTACATAGTCATAGTCAGAAGCTCATAAGTCTGACAACTAGTATTACCCAGTTACTGGGTTGTGAGGTCCGATAGGCAGTCGCTCCATGTAAAATACTGATTGATATTCAGCTGCATCCGGTTCAACTGGAATCCTACCCCAATATAGTTGGCAAATAGCTAGGGAGATGATGATGACTAAATTGTTTGTCTGTCAAAACCTTATACTAGTTGCCTCAGAGACCAACATCACAACAAGTTGCATCTGACGCGGCGGCCACTGGTCTAACTTCAGTAATTAACAAACTTACTGAGACCAGTTTGTGGGCCTTTCACAATATAACGGAACGGAGAGCAAGCGGTTATTTTGTGATATAATAGGTTACGTTTGTGCTGAAGGACGAATAAACAAAAAAAAAACTTGCATAGTGCAAATCGGAACACACACAATGAAGGGTTCTCTCAACTTAGCTCTCAACTTAGCATTACAGTTGGTGGGCATGCGGACGATGAGTAATTGGTAACTCGCCGTCGGATCATGGACCATGCCCAGGTCGCCAGCGCGTCGTGATCCACGCGCGCCTCAAAGAGCTGTCAGCAATCTGACGGTGCCCAGACAACTACTTGTAGATCATACAAGTATTGGCTCCGTGCGGGAATCGAACCTGCGACACGGAGCGCAATCGTTCACCCACTGCACCAACAGTGCCGTCAAACGTCCAACTTATTTTCACATTAAGAGCATAATGCACACCACGTTTTTTAAACGTGGTGTGCAAAGGCTCTTATATACCTATACGTTCATATAAATGTACGGATACATAAATATTCAGGATACGTTTACCAGGAGTTCAAAATTATCCACATTTCATATTTGCAAAATTATTTTGTAAAACCCAGAAAATAAATCAAAAATAATCCCACAACTCGCAACTCGTAAAACCCAACCAACTATTAGTCACAGATGCTCCACGGATATCACACGGAGTTCTCACTAATTAGGAAAGTTTAGTTTGATCCAAATATTATGGATGTGCTCCAAACTTGTTATCATGCAAACGAATGGTTTTAAAAACATACCACGTACACACACGTAATCGACCACGATAAGGCCCGTAATCCACCAAAACGGAGAGGAGAGGAGACGAGAGATAACCTAGCGGGATGTAAGTGACGTTTAGACAGTTGACGTTGTGTTGACAGTTTTTTATTTTTTTCATTTTGCTCTAATAAGGCAACGGCACAACTTTTTGGCCAATGACGTCACCTACCTCAAAAATTAAAACATTAAAAATAAAAAAACTATTGAGCCAATCACTAAAATATTCAAATTACTTTCTCAAAATGCTCTAAATTTGCAGAAAATAAAATAAAATCGAATGTTTGAAAAATTAAGAAAATCCCCATTAGGTTTGATTGAAAAGAGTTGAATTCTTATATGGTTACGCATCTGTGATATTTTGTTTTGGTAGCTGTATTCTCACGAAGCCCCCAAAAAGGCGTAGCGGAGGCCCAGGGTTCCGTGGAGCACACTTTGAATATAGCTGAAATAAACAATGTAATACGCCTCACTAGGTTCAAACCCATAATACGTAAGACTGGGTCATTACCAATGGACCACCACAGTACTATGCTCGTGCAGCAGATTGATCACATTTATTTTACGTGCTAAAGTCATCAAATGAGGACTCATTTGATGACTTCAAGAGGACTCTCGACCAGGGTGGAACGGGAGGGACTGTCAGACTCGTAATGATGAAAATCCACGGTGTTCCTCCAATAGCCCTCTACGTTTCAGGGTAACCTGATAAGACTATCTCGCGACCCGGCAGGCTTTGTGTCCCCGTCAGATTACTTGCAGCTCTTTGAGATGCGACGCGACGTCGTCACATGGTCCATGATCGGACGGCGAGTCAACCAATACTCGTGGATCTCTGTCGAACACGACGTGCCTTGGATCAAGGAATGGCGAGCACATTTACTCAAAACAAATAAGCAATCGCCTTTGCTGAAATCGTTCGAATTGCTTCATCATCATCATCATCACCCATACGCCTGTTATCATTAGCTTCTCACCCTTCCCTTCCCTTCAACACTCGACCAACTACAACTCACAGGCGGTCCACGCGTACCAGAGGGAGTTCCCTAATTAAGTAAGTTTTGATCCAAATATCGGATGAAGTCCAACTTGTTACATGCAAACGAATGCCATTTAGTTCACGTATTAGTTTAGCTCATAGGATTTATTATAATGTTTGGGATTTGTGATAGTTTTGTGTGAGTTTTGTTTATTATTGCTTTTAGTACCTATAGGGATAGGGTGGCAAAAGGTCGAGCGCGAAAGAATCAAGCACGCTCTCTGTATCACGCCAAATAAGTCATTTTTAGGGTTCCGTAGCCAAATGGCAAAAAACGGAACCCTTATAGATTCGTCATGTCTGTCTGTCTGTCCGTCCGTATGTCACAGCCACTTTTTGACGAAAGTATAAGGGCTATCCTGTTGAAACTTGGTAAGTAGATGTATTATGTGAACCCCATTAGGATTTTCACACAAAAATAAAACAAAAACTATTCTATAAATTTTGGGGTTACCATTACCCCATACTTTGAATTGAAACTCAAAAAAAAATTTTTTGGCCTGATCCATACGTGGGGTACCTATCTATGAATAGGTCTTGAAAAACTATATTTAGGTTACTAACATAATTTTTTTCTAAACTGAACAGTTTGCGCGAGAGACACTTCCAAAGTGGTAAAATGTCCCCTGTAACTTCTAAAATAAGAGAATGATAAAACTAAAAAAAATATATGATGTACATTATCATGCAAACTTCAATTGAAAATTGGTTTGAATGAGATCGAGTAATAAGTTTTTTTTTTAATACGTCATTAATTGTAAACCGCAATTTAGTTGCAAAGTTACAACCAACTACAAGAACTTTTATGTTATGTTACTTGCTGCTACGGAACCCTATATGGGCGAGTCCAACTCGCACTTGGCCGGTTTTTTTGTTTTATTTTCTTACGTGGTAAAATTATCAATGAGTCCTCCCAGGGCAGGACGAAAGGAACCGTCAGACGTGTAATGACTGAAAATCCACGGTGTCTTAAATTGTACTGAAATTCTTACGAAAAGTTGTCACGACACTTTTGCCCGACTGCGCGACGCAAAGGAGGGTAATATGTTTATTACCATGGAATGGAATGGACTGGACTGGACTGGACTGGACTGGACCGGACCGGACCGGACCGGAGCGGACTGGACTGAACTGGACCGGACCGGACCGGACCGGACCGGACCGGACTGGACTGGACTGGAGTAGAGTCACGACGATTATTTTTGTTGAGTGTATACAGTAACTTCGTTCCATCCGGGTGTCCCTTGACACCTCTCAAGTTTTTTTTATTTACATCTATACATCTAGACACGCGACTGAGAGTGGCCAGCCAAAGCAAAGCACAGGCGTAGGCGCGCTCACAGTGTGTAATATTACACGAACCATTTGGAGGCACTTTTTAGCCCCTCATAACTCAAAAACTATTTAACCTAGACTTGTCAAATTTGGAACATATATTGAGATTGGCGAGATTGATATGTGTTCCAAATTTTATAAACATATCTCAAACGGTTATTTAGTTATTAACGACCAAAAATCGTCATTTTTATGACTGACCTATAGATCAAAACTATATCCTAGTTCCAGATGACCTAGAAAGTTCAAATTTGGCATGCAGATAGGTAATTACGTGTATACAAAGGAAAAAATCTGAAACTGGTAATTTTTTATCATTTTACTATAATTTTCACTTAACTTATAATTAGTGCCTGTAAATCTCTACATGTGGATTTTAAGATCTTTACGTGAATATTTATCGAGTTGAATACCACCCTTAATTTTTTAAATGCCCGTTTTTGTACTTAAAAATAAGAATTAAAGTAGTTTTTCGTATTTATTACGCGTAACTAACCGTATTCAACAACCAGTAGCGCCATCTATTATCATATTCAGGAACTCCTGCACCATGCACGAAATCAATGAAGGATTGATGTAAACCGAACACTAGATGGCGTTGCTCAATTAGTGCCGAAACTCTATTTGTGAAATGTAGATTTCATGATCTTTACGTGAATGTAAACGAGTTAAATACCACCCTATTTTTTTAATTCAAATATTCTCAATTTTGTACTTGTAATTACGAATATAATTGATTTTCGTATTTATTACGCGTAACTAACCGTATTATACAAACACTAGCGCTACCTTTTATCATTTTCAGACACTCACTGCACCATGCACTAAATCAATGACGGATTGATTTATTCAAGAAACACTAGATGGCATTGCTTCATTAGTGCCTAAACTCTATTTGTGAAATGTGGATTTTATGATCTTTACGTGAATACATAACATGTTAAACACAACCCTAATTTTTTAAAATCCATGTATTATGGTTAGATACTGAAATAAAAATAATACTTATTAATCAAATAAATCAATATTTATTAACATTTTCAGTAACACATGCGAATTCAACTATAAAAACGTAATATGTTGATATTTTTCAATTTTTAGTTATTCATTATTAGAAACAATAGGAATTTATAGTCTTATTGACTAAAACAGAGATAAAAAAAACTTATTACATAAAATAAAATAGTGATAAGTCTTCTTCTTCCTCGATCACAGCCATCGAGCTGCTGCAATTATTGCAGTATGATACAAAGTGGTCTGGACATACAAAGATGCGACATGCCTAACAAGTGTGCGATGTTTTCTTATCCTTCTTTGATGGACATATTTGACAACTTTTTCGAGATCCTGGAACTTGCATCTTATTTACTTTAGCTGTTGTTATTACGCTGAAATAAGTGGTCATCATCGTCAATGTCCGGAGCGGCCCGGGAATTTACAGGATTCGAGGAGGAATCTTCATTGTCAGAATACGAGTCTTCTAACAACGCCATTGTTCTGTCCAGATCATTTTTTACTGACATTTTATAAAGAAACTAAAAAATAACAAATAAATTAACATTGAACACTAAAGTAACGAATAAAAGTAAGTCACAAAATTACGACGCCAGCGATGACGCTGGGTCATACTTACCCGTTTCAACTTGAAGCGCGTGTATCTCAATTCGCGAACATTGTCACACGGATCATATGAACGAGGCGGGTAGAGGGGGCCTATATCTCCAGCTACACGAACTTTCAAAACATGCGACCGAAGCATAATAAAAATATGTTCGTTTAAAGTTGCCTCGGGTCAAATTGACCCAGCGTCATTGGCGCCGGGTTAAAAAAAAAAGATTGAATATGAAATATGAACAGGCAAATGTATGAACCAATACGAATATAAAAAATATTGGTATTATATTAAATCCTTGTCCGTAAAAATCGAACTTCCCTTCTTGCCGGCAACGAACGGTGTCCCGTGTCTAACATCCCCTACAGTTATTAACTGAGATTTATATTATTTAATGTTTCAATATTTACTTTAGCGATCAACAGTGTAAGATTTATGTACAAAAAGTAATGATATCCCATCAAAAACATAAATGTGAAATGGGAGCCAAAGCCAAGCATAATAGTTTGGTATTATGCCTTGGTTGTTGAATTCATCAAAAAAAGAAGTGAAATCTAAATGGGTGCCAAGTTTAATGGTCAGTTCTGAAATTTATTTAAAACAACATTAAATAGATTTCTTTTTATAACTAAGGATCATACATTGTAGCCTAATTTCTTGCTTTGGCTAGTTCTCATATACGAATTGTTCGATGGTTAGTACTACCAGCAAGCCAAATTTTCGGAAAAATAAAATAAAACTGAGAAGTTACAGGTTTAGAAATTATGAAGGCCACAATATAATTCGTATTTTATGAGAAATAGCCAAGCAAGAAATTAGGCTACAATGTATGATCCTTAGTTATAAAAAGAAATCTATTTAATGTTGTTTTAAATAAATTTCAGAACTGACCATTAAACTTGGCACCCATTTAGATTTCACTTCTTTTTTTGATGAATTCAACAACCAAGGCATAATACCAAACTATTATGCTTGGCTTTGGCTCCCATTTCACATTTATGTTTTTGATGGGATCTTCTATACATATAAATAAAATTGGAGTGTCTGTTTGTAATATTGAAATAACCGTTTTTACTACATGCATTCGAATAATTATAATATATACGGTACATAAACCAAAGTACCATTTTTTTTACAATTATTGTCTGTCTGTCTGTTTGTAATCTCTGAAATGGCTGGGCCGATTTTGGCGGGAAGGGACTTCTAAAATTTCTTTGTTTAAAAAAAATACTTGGTAGAGTTCCGACATCCAAGCGAACGAAGTCGCGGGCGCAGCTAGTAGGATAGGAGATAATATTATACAAATGAATGAAACCGTGCTATGACATAACCTAGGCATGAAGGCTACGAATGTAGCCTTATAGTAGCCATACACCATCCTGCCTATCGACGATCGATTTGACGCTTGCAATTGTTTCAAATTGCAATTGTTTAAAAATGCCAATTTGATGGCATGACATGCCAATTTGATAGGTCATCAAATCGGCAGCAGTGATGCATTTGGCTATTATTCGGTGACGACAGCTACAATTATTTTATAAATTTGTAGCTATCGGTCCCCGAATAATAGCTAGATCTAGCTATAAAGTTGCTAAGGTGGCATCGCTGCTGCAGATTTGAAGTTGTGTCAAATCGATCGTACGATAGGCAGTATGGTGGTATGGTGTATATGGACGAACTGCCAATTTGAAACAATTGCAAGCGTCAAATGGATCGTTCGATAGGCAGGATGTTGTTATGGCTACCATTAGCTACCAAATACGATTTCAATCTAGATCATATCAGCTGTGATATCAGTGTCTAGATAACGAACATATTTAGGGTTCCTGACAACATCTATTAGTCTGCAAGGTCTTGATAGTTCCACATAATATCCGCCGTATTTTGAACTACAAGACGAAATATCAAGTCATATAAACCAGTGTAATCTGACCTCTGTTTCTATTAAAAGCCAATGCCACGCGAAGTCAGACAAAACTGGGAATTATGTTCTGGTACATAATCAAGAAGTTTCAGATATCAGTTCAAGTCTAATTAGCAAAGTTTCATTGCGCGGCAGGAATGTTATAGTACATTTAGGTGCCCATCACTATAATGACCCTTCTTATACGGCACAACAATGTTAAAGTGGGTCAAGTAATGCTGGCCACCGATTGTGCTTATGTAAGCGTAAATAACGTATTATGATATTTACGCTACTATGCTACCTTAATTACATACGCATGTCATTTTAGCTGTTTTAATATTAAATCTCCGCAAACTGACATCGGCATATTGACAGCATCAATTTTTTTTTTAACGGTAAGTAGGCTTTTTTTTATTTAGTGTGGTAAAATCATCAAATGAGTCCTCCCACGAGCAGGGCAGGTACTGACTAAAATCCACGGTGTCCTTCATTAGCCCTTTAAGATCCAGGGTCACGGTAATAGAATAAAACCCGCGACCCCGGCAGGCTTTGGCCCTCTCCTCTTTAAGTACGTACAGACCGAAAATGCAAAGATAAAGATTATTTTTAGTTTTTAAAACACGTGTGGTAAAATGGTCACATTGAATTGTTCAACTTCAAAAAGTTCGAACATTGAACTCAATTATAACACAAACAGTTCAAGACAAGCACCCTTATACCTTCGCGTAGCTATCTAAAATGTGATGTGGCTCTAAGAAATGCATTGGGTATTGTTTTCTGCAGTCTCAAGTATTGTTAATATTATTATTTACTAGCTTCTGCCCGCGACTTCGTACGCGGATCCTGTTGCTTATGCCAGCAGTCGGGGTCGTTCAAATCGATGATCTGAAACGTCTGATGTCGAATTCTAGGAGCCTGGGGACAGGAAAACAATGTGATGCGCGAGACGATTCCAGACGTTCCAGATCTTTCATTTTTATAAGACAACAGGAAATGCCCATCAGACTAAACAACTCTTGCTAAGACGTCAATCTTGTATATATTATAGTGTAGCTGGGCTCTTAGAGTTCCGCATCAGGTGTTCCAGATCTTCAATTTTTATACGATGACAGAGAGTACTCATCAGGCTGAATAACTCTTGCTAAGACGTCATTCCCTTATATGTTATAGTGTAGCTGGGCTCTTGGAGTTCCACATCAGGTGTTCCAGATCTTCAATTTTTATACATCAAAAGAAGGTGCTCATCAGGTTGAACAACTCTTGCTAAGACGTCATTCCTGTATATGTTATAGTATAGCTGGGCTCTTGAAGTTCCACATCAGGTGTTCCAGATCTTCAATTTTTATACATCAACAGAAGGTGCTCATCAGGCTGAACAACTCTTGCTAAGACGTCATTCCTGTATATGTTATAGTGTAGCTGGGCTCTTGAAGTTCCACATCAGGTGTCCAGGATCTTCAATTTTATTCTCTCAACAGAAAATGCTCATCACGTGGATCAATTTTTGCTATGGCATCATTTTTGTATCTCTTATAGTTTAGCAGGTCTGTTGCAGTTCTGCATCAGGTGTTCAAGTTTCCAAGATAAATTATAGCCTATATTTTAATCGAACTTAATACCTATACAACAAAAAAAAAAATCATTCAAATCCGTCCAGTAGTTCCGAAGATTAGCGTGCACAAACACACAGACAAACAGACAAACAGACAAATAGACAAAAAAAAATTAATTACAGTTTCGGGTTCGGCATCGATAAAATAACAACCCCTGCTACTTTTTTTTTTGTATATTTCCATTGTACAGACACCACTTTTCTACAAAGGACATGGCCAAAAATTGCATTCCATCAAAATTCCATGTACACGTACATAGTAAATACCATTATAAAATAAAAATATAAAAATTAATTGCTGCGTAGGTTTTAGCCTCTCTGAACTTGTCAGTTTTTAACCAACTTCAAAAGAAAAGTAGGTTCTCAGTTCAACCTATATGTATGTTTGTCCGCGATTATCTCGCGTTTGGCTGAACCGATTTTGATGCGGTTTTCAGGAAAGTGTTCATTACATTCTTGAAAAGGTTTTAATATATAAGACTAATGGATATCCCGTGACGTTGCCCGCGTGGATCCGTTGTTGCTTACTTGGATTGTAGATTTTTAGCGTCCATTGCAGGTTTGTCCGCGATTATCTCGCGTTTGGCTGAACCGATTTTGATGCGGTTTCAGGACAGTGTTCATTACATCTTGAAAAGGTTTTAATATATAACACTAATGGATATCCCGTGACGTAGCCCGCGTGGATCCGTTTTTGCTTACTTGAATTGTAGATTTTCAGCGCCCATTACAGGTTTGTCCGCGATTATCTCGCGTTTGGCTAAACCGATTTTGATGCGGTTTTCAGGAAAGTGTTTATTACATTCTTGAAAAGGTTTTAACATATAACACTAATGGATATCTTGTGACGTTGCCGCGTGGATCCGTTTTTGCTTACTTGGATTGTAGATTTTCAGCGCTTATTGCAGGTTTGTCCGCGATTATCTCGCGTTTGGCTGAACCGATTTTGATGCCGTTCTCAGGAAAGTGTTCATTACATTCTTGAAAAGGTTTTGATATATAACACTAATGGATATCCCGTGACGTTGCCCGCGTGGATCCGTTGTTGCTTACTTGGATTGTAGATTTTCAGTAACCATTGCACGTTTGTCCGCAATTATCTCGCGTTTGGCTGAACGGATTTTGATGCGGTTTCCTAAAAAAGTATTTGTTACATTCTATAAAAGGTTTTGGTATGTAACAATAATGAATATCTCGTAAAGTGGCCCGCATAGATCCGTTTTTGTTGCTTACTAGGATTGCAGATTTTCAAAGACGCCGATTAGTGTGAAGATTATTGTTGATTATTTAACCTAAAAAGGGTAAAATAGAAACAAAATAATTATTTCAAAAATTAATGAGTAATGCAAGATGAATTCTAAATTCATTCAATAAGACAACCCATAAAATACACTTTAAAGAAAAACATGAAAATCTATTATAGGTACTTTGTTATTATTGTCAGATTTTAATAAATAATTCATTAAAGCGCCTTTTTATTATAGCAAATCCTAGTCTATGCACTTATTGCTGGATAGACGTCACGGCGTCCTAACCTTCCGCCTGACGCAGGTCCTCACCGGACACAGATGCTTTGGGAGGTACCTGTGTCTGATGAGGAAGGAGGAAACGTCTGGGTGTCACCACTGCGAGGATCGCCCGGAGGACACGGTGGAGCATACGGTGCAGGACTGCCCCGCTTGGGCAGAGCACCGCCGTGTCCTCACGACGGCGATAGGCGGAGACCCCTCGCGCCCGGCATTGGTCGAGGCGATATATTCCCTTTATGTCGAGTCCCGTTACGTCGAGTCTGGAAGTCTATTGTTCTCCAAAGTATTGATATTTTACGCTTTCTATTACCTTTATGTCGAGTTTGGTGAACAAGTACAGTCAGGAATGTAAATTAAAAGCCAATGGCATAAAAACATAATAATATTAATACAAGTATAGGTGAAGATTACCTAAAAAAGGAAGCTCAACGGAGCCCCGCTCCACGGGGCTCCTATTTCTGCGTGCATGGTTTAAAGTAACCTAACACGAAGGGGATGGCGGGGTCTTTCAGACCCCGCCATCCCCTTCGAACCTAACCTGTCCGTGTCGGGGTGCCCACAAGTCCCGAGCTCGCTTCGCTCGCTCTTGGATCCCAAGTTCTCCTAATAACAATTCCAATCATTAATAATTCTAAATTATGTGCATGTATTCATTTCACTGGACGTGACTGTACTTCTAAAATATGATATAATTAAACTCGACGTAAAGGTAATAGAAGCGTGGTAAATAAACTCGGCGTAAAGGGAATAGAAACGGGACAGAAAACTAAACTCGACATAGGGGTAATAGAAGCGAGACAAGGTTTTCGGCTCGACGTAACGGGACTCGACATAAAGGGAATCAACCGTCGAGGCCATGTTGCGGGGCGAGACGAAGTGGGAAGCGGTCGCCTCCTTCTGCGTAGCAGTAATGCTCGCGAAAGAGGAGGCGCGCCGCGTGAGGAAGAGGACAGAGTCCTCGCTCCACCCCAGCCGCAGTGGCCCACGGCGTCGGACGTCGGCAGACGATCTCCGGCCACCGTAGGCGCGAGCATGCGGGCAGCGAGTAAAGGGCAACTCGATGTCCGACCATGGACCATGCCCGGGTCGACGGCGCGTTGTGTTCCACGCACGCCTCAAAGAGCGTCAGCATGATGACGGGGCCCCCTCTAGAGGGCCAAAGCCTGCCGGGGTCGCGGGACTTTTCTCATTACCGTGACCCCGGAACAAAGGGCTACTGAAGGACACCGTGGATTTTAGTCAGTACGAGTTTGACAGTCCCTCCCGCCCTGCCCGGGGTGGGAGGACTCATTAGATGATATTACCACGTAAAAAAAATGCACTTATTGCCAGCAATCTGACTAAAGGTTTAGTCAAACTGTTTTCGTCTAGTCTGTTGTAATGACAAGTTCTTTATGTGTTTTATTTACTGCAATTTAATGTACCAATATTCACGAATACAAAACACCAAAAATCATTAGTGTACATTGAATTCAATAACTATGCAAACGTCCATACAAAAATTGGCCATGTCCTTTATTATATGTATAGATTTAAGACTAGCTGTTGCAAGCGGCTTCACCCGCTACAACTCGAAAATTATCCCACGGGAACATAAAATCGGGATAAAAACTATCCTATGTGTTAATCCAGGTTATAAACTATCTATGTGCCAAATCCTTTCTGTGGTTTTTGCGTGAAAGAGTAACAAACATACCTACATACACATACACAATACACATACATACATCCTCACAAACTTTCGGATTTTTAATATTATAGTAGAATTTTAATTAATTAATTACTGAAGTACCCACTTTACCTTCGTTCAATTTTTATACTTACAAATAATTCTATCTTACTTCTTACTAGAAATACACGAAAAGTTGTGAGGCTGTATGGACGAGTGGATGTTTGTTACTCTTTAGAACAAAAAAGTTTATTGCAAGGTACACATTGTTTTTTTCGATGTGATAATCCGACCGCACTATTCCCAAACCACTGCAACTCCTGAAAGCTAAAATCAACAGAATCGACCAGAAAAGCGTCAAGACAATGAAGCTCGACGTGTCCCGAAAAATGAATTTAACTGTCTTAAATCCTACAACGAAATTAATCATAATAATATAAAATAATAACGGAGGTGTAGGAAAATACGTAGTTTCTGCTTCATTAATTAAGACCTAGGATACTTTTTATTTCGGTATTACGTTTCCAAGGTATAATGTCCGAGGTACACGTAGGCCAAGGCCCCGGCAACACATAGTTTATCCATAAATTCAATTCAACTTTACAGTTCGCTGAACCAATATCCCAAAAACAATTTTCCACCAAAAAACACACTGGCTTAGGTATATCAAATTCAACCACACATTTTGTGGTTACAAAAAAAAACAGTGACAAAAAGTAGACACGTTGAAAAAAAAAAGAAGAAAAAAAATTCTCGCTGTTTCCGTTCATATTCAGATTAATAACGGATGCTGTGTCATATGCAGGATCCTGTGGGATTTGTATTCGTTTTAATTTTCCTGAGTAGTGTATGTTATATGTTTCAAATTCATTGGGTTTCTATGTCGCATAGTCAACTCTTTCCCGCGGTTTCATTTGGGTTATTAAAAAGTTTTACCGACGATTTTGTTTTTTTTTTTGTGTTGGGACAAACCCACCACACTATTCCCAAACTACTGAAAGTCCTGAAAGCCAGAATTAACAGTGGCAACCACCTGAAAAGCGCTGAGACAATGAAGCTCGACGTGTCCCGGAGATTGAATTTTTCCTGTCTTGGATCCTGTAAGGAAATTAATCAGAAAAGAATAGTGGAGGAGTAGGAAAAATATGTTTCCACTCGACTATTTGGATTGTATTCTTTTCAGGGTAAAGGGTACGTGTCTGTCTGTTTGCCTGTCTGTCAGTCCGTCCGTTTGTCACCAGGCTGTATCTCATGCACCATGATACTTGCCGCTTTCAGAAAAATACTAAAAGACGAAAGGTTCCGTACCATAAAACTATAAAACGGCGGCGAGAGTTTTGAAGGTACCATTTTTTGGTTAGCCTGCCGGAATCACGGGCTATCAGATAACCATTGCCCCGGAACGTAAAGGGCTATTGAAGGACACCGTGGATTTTAGTCAGTACAAGTCTGGCAGTACCGCCCACTCTGCCCTGGGTAGGAGCACTCATTTGATGATTTTACAATAGATGTTATTTTATACTTGATCTAAAAAAATGCAAGCTAATTCTACGGGCAATAGCGATAACTTGCGGCAGAAAACCTAACATCAAACCATCTACGACCGTTCAAGCAAATTTCCCGCATCTTTCCTAGATTAACCTACAAACAAGCCCCGCACCGAGGCGCCATCTATCGCTAATCGCTAGCCGTTGACAACGTTATTGATGAGCTAGCAATTAATCATGATCACTTGTCCAAACGGGTTCGGTTTCACTTAGCCGGTGTTTGCTTTTTGCTATTTATTTTGGGAGATGAAGACTTTTTGAGTATAGGGGAGTCGATTTTTGGTTGGTTGGTAAGTATAGAATAGTGTTAAAAAAATTGGGCAGTGATGGCTCAGTAGAGATGTTGTGAAACTTGTGTTGTAGGCCGTGGGTTTAAACTTAGGTTTTGTTTGTTTGTCATAATTTTAGAACTATGACATCATGGAAATTTCTTTCTCCTTTCTCCAACCTACTTCCTTGTTGTGCTGTGCTCGACATGGCCCTTGATCATTTATTTGCTTTGGCTATGTACAAACGCTAGCAGGTCTTCCTTAATCTGTCAAATGCCAATCGAACATTAACCTTCCACTATTACGTTAAGGTTGAAAATTTATAAAAGAAAGACAGATTGAAGTAGGTTTATGTCCTGGCGTCTGTATAATTATGGATTGCAATATGTAATTGTAATTGGATTGATTTGAATTGGACGTTGGAAACGAATTTCAAAGAATTTGGCCCGTCCTTTCTGGCCTGAAATCTGGACTTAAGCATATTACCAACTAGCTGTCCCCTTGACTTCGTTCACGTGGATGTCGGAACTCAACAATTTATGTATTTTTTTTAAACAAACGATTTTCCCTAAATTAATAGTAGCCCCTAAGTTACTCCTGATTACATCAGCTACCTGCCAACAGAAGTCCTGTCAAAATCGGCCCAGCCATTTCAGAGATTATTGCCATTTGAAAACAGACAGACAAAAATTGTAAAAAATGTTATTTTGGTGTATGTACCGTATTCGATATTTTTCAATATTTACAAACAGACGGAGTGTCTGTTTGTAATATTGAAAAATATCGAAAGAAAAATTTTATTTATATGTATAGGGTATATAAATGTATAGATAATGTATAAGAACAAAGCCATGACAGAAGTCATTAGGGTTCTTAGAGGCGACTTAATGAACTCTGAAACCAAAAGGTCTCACATGAAACGGGAAGATTGTGACACAGTTATGTCCCTAAAATCCCATAGGTACGACCTTTTTACCTCCTCTAGCCGTGAATTTATTATTTTATATCCTTTTACTTGTTTTACTTTACTCTATTGGTTTGCAGGAGGAGGTTACTGCTTCCCATGCCCTCGTTTTATGTATGGCCCATTCAAATTTTACCAATCAAATCTTCCTAAGGTGCCCCGACTGTGAGTCGTTCTGTTCTGCATTAGAATTTATGATTTCTTTTATGTGTGTATCGATTGTAAAACTATTTCAATTGTGTACAAGTTATTTAGTGTTACTTAACATAATTCTAAACTACTGGGCTTGTTTCTTTCTTTTTAGGTTTTATTTAAGTAATTTTTTTTCACGTGTTTTTTCAAATTAGTTTTTACGCAGTCGGGTTTTTTGTTTTTTACGTGGTTAAATCAATGAGCTTTTCTAGGGCTCTCTCGCTCTGAAATGTCAGTCAGACTCCCTACTATCTAAAATCCACGTTGTTTCTTCAATAGCCTTTAACGTTCCAGGCGTGACCGGTTACTTGTTTTGACAGTCCTGCGACATATTATAAGACAACAATTGGAAGACAAACAGCAACATCTAGATGAAGCAATAAAAAAAATCGTATACATAAAAATATGACCACATATCTTATGTTAATACTACGCGCTCATCAAACTTGCTAGCTACATAAAGACAAAATTTCATAGCAGCTATGAAAGTCTTACAGTATGACGTCGTAAAATCAACCCAAGTTGACCCGCGTTATATCTTTTAGTTTTATATTATGCTTTATGATATCTCATAGTTTTATGTTTTGGTGGCTGGTTTAAAGGATACGCGGCTTTGGAGTCGTTAATAAGTATTTTGAAACTAAGACTTCTGTTACACAACAGTCTAAAGACATTATTCCTTCTATTGGTCTTTTAAATTAATAATATTTAAAAAAAAGGTTCCACCATACTAGGAAATTTTCCTGTGTCGTGGGTGCATTTACAAACATAGAAACACTCATACACAAACACCCAGGCCCCGAACAAGTAATTGTAAGTCATAAAAATATAAAGGACCATGCCCATCTGTGCCCCAGAAACGCCCAGATAAAGTATATTACAAGATTGTTTTATTAAAAAAAAACTAGAATTATGATGTTTATTTGAAATCATATAAAGCACCGGTTAAAAAATAAAAAAAATAAGACTTTTTGTTGACATTGCAGTACTTAATCATCATTCAATCATTCTCCATTTATTACGGTTTGGAATCATGTCCTTTGGCCCATTTATATAAATTCATTCGTTGTGATAGTTTTGTTACTAATGATAACGAATACCTATTATTGCAGTGTTGCGGTTTTATTTGCGTATTATTATTGATTCGATCGGCAAGATAAAACCCAACATGATTGATATTAGTCACAAAAGTGATTAATAATTACTACTATTATATATTCTGTGGCTTTACTAAAAGATCTTAAGGATGTCTCCAGACACTCAACAGTAAAAGATAAAAGTACTTTGTGGTAATGTTAAATTATATCTTTTTTTTTTACGTGGCAAAATCATAAAAGTATATCTAGGCTTCAATTAAACATTATAATTATATAATAATTGAAGTCAAAACCTAATGAAGTAAAGGCTCAAAAGACTTAGCTCCAAGTCAAAAACATTCCAAACAAAAAACTAAAATGAAAATGCCTGACACTCATTCACTCATTCACTCTGCCTGCGCGTCTGCTGCTGTGTTTGTGTGTTTTCCGATTTGGTCTTCTGTTCGATATAAAATCTTAACTTACATGTTTATTTGATAACAAAGATAAGTCAATAAGATGATCATGAAGTTCCTAGTGAAAAACTATTAGCAATGCTGTCTATAAACGATAAAATGTATAAAAAACCAGCAGGAAGTTATCATGTTTAATGTCCAATATCTTTTGAATCGGTGCTTTAAATAACATTAAACCTAGATATCATAAAAATATCGCTAAAAAGCTATCGTATGACATAGAGCTGCAATTTGGGCATTGCATGACATTGCTGACTTTCAGCTCCATACTAATATGGGCATGGTCCTTTGGTATATTTCCTTTTACTCAGTTTCATAAAAATCAAACAGCCTTTTCAAACCGGGCGCTCAACTCAGATTACAATAACGAATTTCGCAAAAACTGACTACAAGAACAAAAAGTCATAATTCAAAGCTTTAATACTGAAACTGAATATTGAAAAAAGGAAGCAGTATTGTGCCTTAAAATACAAAAAAAAAATCTATACTAGCTGACCCGGCAAACTTCGTACCGCCTCAAAATCACCTTTTAAATCTTCCCTGGACTTCCAAAAATAATTCAAAACCAAAATTAGCCAAAGCAGTCCAGCTGTTTTCAGTTTTAGCGAGACTAACGAACAGCAATTGATTTTTAGGGTTCCGTAGTCAACAAGGAACCCTTATAGTTTCGCCATGTCCGTCCGTCCGTCCGTCTGTCCGCAGCTTAGCTCAGAGACGCCCAGTACTAGAAAGCTGTAATTTGGTGTAAGTATACGGATTTGTTGCGCCGAAAAAGTGGTAAAATAAAATCTCGTAAAATATTTTTTTTCCCCACTTTATGTGTACAGGAGGTACCCTCCTCCTGTACACATAAAGTGGGGATGTTTTTTTTTTTCTCGCGTACTTCTTAGTGTGGGGTATCATTAAATAGGCCTTTAAAAAATATTGATAGTTTCCATTAACAATTTTTTGATAAAAAGATTCGTTTGTGAAATATTAAGCTTTAAAGTGTCAGTTTTTGCTCGACTCGAGTGTCCCCCCCACTACCATCTAAACGGTTATGTTTGGGGGTGTGAAAAAATTCACAATAGTAGTATATTATAACGAAGTTTAAAAGAAAATTATCATGACTAAGAAGGCTTTACAAGTTTATGAGTAATAGTCGACCAACTTATAAAACGTACTTGGATAACATATTTTCCTAAACAAAATGTATCGGAGAACATGTTCTTCAACTGCAAATGTAAGTTTGTCAACTGCATTTTTACAGCTATAATAGGTGGGTATGTTTTGGGGATAGGTAGGTTTTTATTGTCAACTATTTTTAACTAACTTCAAAAAAAAGGAGGAGGTTCTCAATTCGTCGTAATCTTTTTTTTTAATGTATTTTCGTAATCGATTTCTCAAAGACGCCTGGACCGATTTTGAAAATTCTTCTTTTTAAAATTAAATTCAGCGAATCAGTTTAGTTAGTTCGCATACGTATTTTGATGGGCAACTACGGAACTCTACACTGTGCGTGGCCCGACACGCACTTGGCCGGTTTTTTTAAATATATAGATTTTACTACATTTTATGTACGAAGGAGGAGGTACAATGAGTAAAAAAATTCGTGTAAAAAATTCTGTGATAAAGTCAAAAACGCACCGTGGCTCAAGAACCCAAGTAAGGACCCGCGGATTTTAGTCAGTAAGAGTCTAATAACAATCCTGCTCAGAGCAGAAGGACTCATAATATTTATAAGCTCAAAACAAGTTCTGTCTCAGCAAGGACCCTGAAACGCAAAAAGCACATGAATACACAGAGTTGATTGTAGTCCTTAAGAGTCAGAGAAATTCTTGCTGAAAAAATTCCATAAACCCATTGCTTGGGAATTGATCCTAAGACCATACTATTAATGGTAGTGCTTACACTCCTAAATCAACAAGTTTTTTTTTTTGCGTGGTAAAATCATTTCATGAGTCTCCCACCCAGGGCAGGACAGGAGGGACTGTCAGACTTTTACTAACTAAAATCCACGGTGTCTTTCAATAGCCCTTCACGTTCCGGGGTACCGGTAGCTCGTTAATCCTGCAGGCTCAGACCCTGACAGGAAATCAACAAGACTGGCCTAGTTACATGTATGTCTTCTATGATTTAGACCAACCTCCATCTACTTTTTAAATAAGTGCTCTAAATAATATATGAGCAATAACAAACAAGATAGTAGATAAACATTTTGTTTATTTACGTTATTATGTTTACTTTGTGCCGTGTTTTGGTAACATTCATAATACATTAGCTATTGATAACGCTCCTGTAAATATTTTGAACCGAAAAGCGAATTTAAATAAAAATATTACAGTATCGTAACCTGGTATTTTGATTCGGGTACTCTAGAATACCTGAACCATGATGCCAGCAGACATGTGTGATGAAAATTTGAAGTAGAAAATTTAAAACGATGTGTAGTAAGAAATAAATACTTATGATTAATATACCGACATAAAAATCTTGTGATTCTTGACTAACATAGTAGCATAGTATCAAACCAACATTGAAAACTCTATTCTTTGTAACATTCTACACACTCCTCCATAAAATAACGAACAAACCGAACGAACAAAAGAATAACAATAAAACTTTGAAATAAGACCGGTCCAAAACATGAACCTTGCGACACCCCTCATAAAATTTCCAAAAACTATTCATATTTTTGTTCTGACAAAAGTTATCCAACTTTGTAATAGATATTCGGATGGAACCCTAAAAACTTAGACAGAACCCCCACCACTAAAATAAGATAGCACACGATCCATCATACGTTGGTCTATCAAACGCGTTATGTGAAAAAGCAAATGTTAAGACAGAGATGAATTTGACGGGTCATGGCAACTGGTCACATCTGCTCTTGAAACTTATATCTAGACGTAATGTTTTATTTGACGCAACAGCGGGTAGAGACATAAAGTAAGGAATTGGGTTGCTTGGTACGAGCGTAAAAGTACCAAAGTTAGGACCATGCATGACGTAATCTTTGTGAAAAATTGTTCAGTAAAAAGATTTGTTCTACAAAATGGAATACGAGTAGCTAGGTAGTAGTAGTACCCAGTTTATTTAAAAAAAAAGTTATTATATGGTGTCTGAAACTGATTATAGCTTCTCTTAATTTCATTAAAATTAGAAAATTAATTAAGGACCTTGTCATGGCGTGTCTCTATTTCAATAATTGCCTGTCACTCAATGTGTTTCCGTAACGTATTTGATTAACTAATTCGATGTATTTGATAAAAGTAAGTACAGTTTAACAAATTAACAAACCATTTTTACCATTTAGTCACAAAACATTCACGTTTTAATTTGATCTAAAAATTAATTTAGCAATATTTTATTTAATTCAGCAACTAAAAGTTGGACATAAACATGAAAATATCTAACGACATCGAAAAACGTATTCGGACAAACACGTATGGATGTTTTACTTTTAATTAAATAACTAAAATGTTTGCTCTGTTATTATATAAAAAGTCGAGCAAATAAAGAAAAATAAACTTGTAGAAACATCTAAAGACAGCCCTATTCATACTTCTATCCATAAACTTTCCAAGATTACATGTTTTTTCCCTTCATATAAAAATTACCAGAACTGGCTGAAATATATTTCCCTTTGTGTCAAAAAAACTTCACAGTTTCCTCTTTTCTAAGCCGGAGAAATATTCCTAGATTTTTTCGCCGTCAGAGTAAAAAGTCCTGTTACCATTAACTCAAGTTACATCAAGTGTTGAACTTACCGTGATGTCTTGCGAAAGAGACCCTTAAGTGCGTGTTAAGTAGTACTTGAGCAGCTTAAGACGTACTCAAAGTTTTTAAGAACAAGATTTTTACTGTGACATTTGTTTACTTTGATATCCAACGTTATATTGGAAAAGTTAAGCTTTACAGATTTTCATGGGAATGTTTCAAAGGTTTTATGTTTCGGGCTTTAGAGACAATGGAATTTGCAAGGTATCCTTGAATTTTAAGAGTCATTTTTGGGTCTTAAATACTTGCTGATGGATCATTGTACAATGGAGTCTTATAATTTTTTATAGCCTTATGAAGCAGGTTTTGAAGTGGGATTAGCAGAATCATTGCGGATAAGGAAGTTTGAAGATTTTTCGGTTTGGGCTTAGGTGAGTGATTACGTCAGACATGGATAAATGTATTAGAGTGGAGTTCCAAGAATTTTCTAACGAATCCTTTGGTGGTACGAATTGTAGTCACTTTTCATTGTTTTTGAATCTTTTTTCGTCAAATCATTCATTATTTGGGTCACGAAACTGTCTTTACTTTATCGGATAACCGTGACGCTAAAACGTAAAGGGCTATTGAAGAAACTTCGTGGATTTGAGTCAGTGCTTGTCCGATAGTCCCTTACGCTCCACTCAGGGTTTAAGACTCATTAAAGCATTTTACTATGAAAAAAGAAACATTATTTGTTATAATACATTACCCCAAATAGGTGAAATGATAATATTGAAAGATTTAAAATAAACCTAACCAAACCGAAACTCGGGGTGCCCAGAGTTTTTGGCGTCTTTATAAGTAAACGTCAGGGGCAGGTTTGGTTTAGTTAGATTTCACACATTTCCGGGCAATATTAGGAATTAGATATGTTCATATCCATCATCATCATCATCATCAGCATATAATGTTCCCACTGCTGAGACACAGGCCTCCTCTCTGTGAGAGGGAGTGGGCCATAATCCACCACGCGGGCCCAGTGCGGGTTGGTAGATGTCACATGTCTTCGAATTTTTTGGTTCTAGGACATGCCGGTTTCCTCACGATGTTTTCCTTCACCGTTTTGAGAGCAGTGGTGATGAAATAAATTACACAAAGTAATGCGCCTGGTGGGGTTCGAACCCACGACCTACAAATCATGTTCAATCATCAATGTTCATATCCGTTAACGTATAAATATTAGTTCCCGTAACTTTACCAATGTGATTAAATTCATAAGTGACTGAAAAGAGTAATAAATTAAAAACTTCTTCAGCATTTTCCTTTTAACGCAGATGGATAGATTTCAACGTAGCGAACACAAACATTTCTTATTGTTCTTGCATTAAAAATAAGTTTCGAGTTTCTTGTCGGTTCTCCATATACAAATTCTGTGCAAGACGAAATTTTCCCAAGTTTTACTTGAATTTGAGTTATGTTGGATTGTTGCTATCGTGCATAGATTGGATACAAGATTTTGCAAGTGATTCTTTAAAAAAGAATTACAATTTGTATGAAACAAGGTGAAAAAATAGTATGATGGTTGAAAGCAGAGAATGAACGAAAAAAAAGCGTTTTAACGCCGAACGCAAATGAGTGAGATGATATTGATCATCTCCGAACCTGCACCTGACGTCTATTTTCAAAGAAACCATTGTTGGTTTCTTTAACTCTTGGGCAAATGGGCACCCTGAGATTCAGTTTGGTTAGGTTTGTTTTAAAACTTGCACTCGGAAACCAGAGTCACCGACATAGCTCATAAAATTTGCAAGTTGAAGTGGCAATGGGCAGGCCACATCGCTCGTAGAACTGACAACCGATGGGGAAGAAAAGTTCTCGAGTGGCGACCACGGACCGGAAGGCGCAGCGTAGCCAGGCCTCCCACTAGGTGGACCGACGACATCGTGAGGGTCGCGGGCAGCCGATGGATGCAAGTGGCGAATTGTCGTTCGGCGTGGCGGTCTAAGGGGGAAGCCTATGTTCAGCAGTGGACGTCTTCCGGCTGATGATGATGATGATGACTCGGAAATAGGATCAAGGAAAAAGGAGTGGAAATGAAAATAGTTACAGATACAAATAGATATAGCTATCACATGTATTATAATAGATCTATTATCACTAGAAATCACCACTGTGTACCGCACACATGAATACAATTATTTTAACACTAATTTATCAATCACAATGACCAATTCAACACAAAACATCAATATACGAAAACAGTTACGTTCCGAATTCATTGTTTCGCGTCCAACTACCTGAATATTAACATGCTACCAACCAGTTTCCATTTAACGATACCTGTATTGTATTGTTAGTGTTGCCAGGTTTCCCCATTAAAGCGAAATGTCCCGATTTTCAAGGGTCTGGGTGACACGTCCCGATTTACCGTAGTTTGGGACTCTGAATGTCCCGATTTTTATAATGTTTCCCGTGGTGGACTCAAACCCACCCTAAAATACCCGTACACAAATCCAGAAGCTATAACAGCTGTTAAGAAATTCCCAATATCACTTTTATAACTGAACCGGGAGTTAAACCTGGGGCCTCGGACTCAACAGTCGCCCCTATTGCTAGACCAATGACTATTAGACTGAATTAGTAAACCTGACAATTATTTTAACACATAAAAGCGGAGGCCACACCGTAGGGAAATGCCATTAATTATCGCGAAGATGGACCTTCACACAAACATTTAAGGTAAT
This sequence comes from Agrotis clavis, assembly GCA_954870645.1. Lineage (NCBI taxonomy): Eukaryota > Metazoa > Arthropoda > Insecta > Lepidoptera > Noctuidae > Agrotis > Agrotis clavis. Next base: position 15,307,309 of record OX940941.1, read on the forward strand.
TCCTCCGTAGTAGCCCACGAAATTCTAATTTTCATGATTGTGTTTTTTGCAATTTGCATATCAGTGACAAGTTGTAACTTGATCAAAAATGATTCGCGACAGCGAAAGTTGGTATAATTTTTGAAATCTTACTTATTTTGACCAAATCTTTGTGAGCGAGAATGGAGCGAATATTTTTAAATTATATATGATTATAACGTCGCAAATCATATTTTGATCAAGGGACCGCGATAATTAAATCATTTCCTGATAGTGTGGCCCCCGCATGTTTAATGTCACTAACACACTCTAGTTCTCTAACCTATTATGAAATGTCACTCAAGACTTGAGCATTACTTGAAATTAGTTTCAACTAATCAAATGGCTTGAATTTAGTTTCAAGCTTTTGACAGACTATAATACGGACCTACGGTGAAGGAAAACATCGTGAGGAAACCGGCATGTCCTAGAACCAAAAATTCGAAGACATGTGACACTACCAACCCACACTGGGCCCGCGTGGTGGATTATTGCCCATTCCCACTCACAGAGAGGAGGCCTGTGTCCCAGCAGTGGGAACATTATAGGCTGATGATGATGATGATGAATACGGACCTTTGAATTGCTCTGTGAAAGTTGATGGAACGGTTTAGCATCTTCTTTTTGAAACTTTGCCCCACACTTGGAATTTCTCCTGTGTTACGGGTGCGTTTAAAAAGATTTATACAAACAGCCAGACCTATGGGTCTGGCTGTTGTTATGACAACTACTTGTAAGTTTTTATTTTTGTCGTGTAACGGGCACGCCGCAAGCGCGGTAAGACCCCTCTTTGAGGAGTAGCTGGATAGGCGTCACGGCGTCCTGACCTACCGCATGACGCAGGTCCTCACCGGACACGGAAGTTTCGGGAGGTACCTACCTGTGTCTGATGAGGAAGGAGGAAACGCCTGGGTGTCACCACTGCGAGGATCTACCTGAGGACATGGTGGAGCACACGGTGCAGGACTGCACCGCTTGGGCAGAGCACCGCCGTGTCCTCACGACTCGATGAATTTACCTACCGTGATAAAAAAGTACAATCATCAAATGAGTAGGAGGGCCCAGAGCGGGCGGGAAGGACTGCCAGACTTGTACTGACTAAAATCCACGGTATTCTTCAGTAGCCCTTTGCGTTCTAGGGTCACGGTTACCTGATGAGACAGTCCCGCAACCCTGGCAGAATCCCGCGACTCCGTTAGAACTACTTGTAGGTCATACAAACATATTCCGAGCAATAATTTTATCGGTGACACGCACGGATTGTTGCGCTGCGTATAGCGAGTTTTCCGCACGGAATAATTTTTTGTATAGCCTGCAAATTCCGTCTCTGGTTGTATATTGGAGTTTAAATGTTTATAACCGAACCCATAATGCAGGAACTATTCGTAAACTTACAAAAATTAATGGTTACAAGATACCGTAGCCCTGGAACGCTAAGGGAACCGAAAGAGCAAGGTGGATTTTTAGTCAGTATGAGTCTGAGAGTTCGTTCCAGTCCACCCGTACAATATGGAACCATCAAAAAATAGGAATATAAAACAAAATAGTCTACCTTACTAATGATCAACCCAATTTCGTAAACTCAATGACACAACTATATATTGATTTCAAATCAACTTAAAAGTTAGTACTGTAAGGTAACATTTTGGGTAAGGTCAAAATGTTCTGTCTCGTATTCGGTCCCTCTCTAACTAAGGTTAAACTACACCCGAGTCCTACTTCGTTTAAAGTGATAATGTTTAAGGGATCGTTCATTGTGATGTTCGATGCGATGTTAGTGCTCGTTCCCACAGAGATCCGTTTTACAGAACCCCTTTATCGTGTACGGTTGTTTTGATAACGAGACCGAACTAACAATGAATGAACTTAGAGTTCGCGTCACCACTCAAGACCTGCTACAAATTTTTATGCATTTTGATGTAATAACATAAACACAAAAAAAAACTTTTTGAAAAAAGGGAACCGACTTCAAAACCAAACACAAAAAACTATAAAATAACTTTTCTTTCGGAAGTCGGTGGCTTTGTTTTTTTTTTATTTCATTGACATAATTATGCATGGCCACCGACTTCCGAAAGAAAAGTTATTTTACAGTTTTTTGTGTTTGGTTTTGAAGTCGGTTCCCTTTTTTTCAAAAAGTTTTTTATTTTTCTCTTTTTAGTTGAGATAAACAACAAAAATCTTCATAAAATCGGCATCTTTGAAAATCTACAATCCGATTAGGCAAAACGGATCTATGTGAGCAACTTTACGAGATATGCATTATTGTTATATACTAAAACCTTCCCCAGAATGTAACAAACACTTTTCTGAAAACTGCATCAAAATCGGTTCAGCCAAACGCGAGATAATCGCGGACAAACATGCAATCATCCCTTAAAATCTACGATCCTAGTATCTAAGCAAAACGGATCCACGCGGGCAACGTCACGGAATATCTATTAGTGTTATATACTAGAACCTTCTCCAGAATGTAATGAACACTTTTCTGAAAACTGCATCAAAATCCGTTTAGCCAAACGCGAGATAATCGCGGACAAACATGCAATCGTCCCTTAAAATCTACGATCCAAGTAAGCAAAACGGATCCACGCGGGCAACGTCACGGGATATCTATTAGTGTTATATACTAAAACCTTCTCCAGAATGTAATGAACACTATCCTGAAAACTGCATCAAAATCCGTTCAGCCAAACGCTAGATAATCGCGGACAAACATGCAATCGTCCCTTAAAATCTACGATCCAAGTAATAGTACAGGATCCGTATATAGAACGACCTTCACCGATCGAGTAACCGGACGAAATGTGTTTTTTATGAAATAAAATATGTTGAAGAATATGACGGTGATGGGTTGCCTCATAAAATCCTGTCAAGGATATTTTTAATTAATTTTATAAAAGGTTATTTTTTTTCAATACCTTCACCGATAGAGTAACCAAAGAAAATTAACACCAATTGAAAGTCCGAAGTCTATAGAATATGCTAACGTAGGGTTGCCTACCTTTTTCTTGTCAAGGGTATAGGGTTGCCTAATTTGAACAGGTGATAAAAAAATGCTACCTTCACCGATCGAGTAACCAAATAAATTATGTATCAAAATAAAGACATTTTTTTTACGAATACGATGGTATACGGTTGCCTATGAAAAACTTGTCAGAAATTAGGGTTGCCAAGCGTTGAAGTTTGAAAATTTTAGACGGTTGGAAGCACATGAGTAGATAAACGGACACTAAGCTTCTTAAGAACGAGCAAAATTGTTACCTATTTTGGTAGGGTTGTCACAATAGGGTAGACAAATTAAACAAAAATATATTAAATAGCTTTATTATTCAGTATGATAGAATCGAATCAAATAATTTAATTCAACTAAGCCAATTACAGGCAATTTTGAATTGTCAAAAGACATTTTTAAAGGTGTTTGGTCACCAATATATTAGAGACCAAACACCTACCTTCAAGAGGGCGCGCGTTGTCAAATAGACCGCGCTTCGTACCACTTTATATACCGCCCGTTCTTACCTTATAGTAGCCATACACCATCCTGCCTATCGTACGATCGCGGATCGATTTGACGCTTGTAATTGTTTCAAATTGGCAGTTCGTCCATATACACCATACACTATACTGCCTATCGTACGATCGATTCAACTCAGCAACTTTATAGCTAGATCTGGCTATTATTCGGTGACGACAGCTACAATTTTATAAAATTTGTGGCTAAACTTTTTAGCTACTTTTTCTAGCACCATTTCATTTGTATTTCCATACAAGTACAGACCAGTAAATAGGCAACGAAGGATGAATAACAGACCGAACAGACCGAATAATTTTCGACCTTATCGACATTTAAAATTTAGTTTGTTTTTCTCACATTCTCGTTAGCTAACATTGCTCCTTCATTAAAATCAGGTGTTTGCATAAATGTCAATAAGGTCGAAAATCGCTTGAACCTTTTTTTAACTTGCTATCGTGGTCCCTTGACACCTCTCAAGTTTTCAATCGTATTTTGGTTTAAAATAAAATGAATAACACTTTTTTTTATAAAAAAAAATCCTAGACCTAAAACTATTAAAGTTCATCATCATCATCATCAGCCGGAAGACGTCCACTGCTGAACATAGGCCTCCCCCTTAGACCGCCACGCCGAACGACAATTCGCCACTTGCATCCATCGGCTGCCCGCGACCCTCACGATGTCGTCGGTCCACCTAGTGGGAGGCCTGCCTACGCTGCGTTTTCCGGTCCGTGGTCGCCACTCGAAAACTTTTCTTCCCCATCGGTTGTCAGTAAACTATTAAAGTTACACAAGAACAAAAGTTTGATTTCACAAAAATTGCAATAACTTGAAAACTACTAGACCGATCTTCATGAAACAACTTGTGAATCTATTTTTGTAATGAAACACAGCCCTTTTAAATACTTTAATTGAAAAACATACATAAACAAAAAAGTGAGTTTTCAAGTTACGTAATAATCTAGGTTTTAAACTTTTACAATTTTCCATTAAAAAACTTATCTAATTAGAAACTAATAAGAACGTACAAGATAATCTAATAAGAATCGAATATATACACAACACAATCACTGGATTCTGATTAGAAAACACTTGTCTTAAAAAAATCACCTTACAAATCACACTTGCACCCCTTGTCGTTGCGTGGGTCTCGTCGCCGACAATCACCTTCATCATAATTATGCCAAATTTCAGTTCCAGAGGAGGAATTTTTCGGACCACATAATTATGCCTCGTTGACTGGACTATTGGAATGGGTATCTACGGTACTTTCACAGTTATTATTTTTTGTGACTGGGCACCATAACTATTTTTGTACTAACTTTATTTTATGTCTTTTGGCAATTCGAAATTGCCTGTAATTGGCTTAGTTCAATTAAATTATTTGATTCGATTCTATCATACTGAATAATAAAGCTATTTAATATTTTTTTGTTTAATTTGTCTACCCTATTGTGACAACCCTACCAAAATAGGTAACAATTTTGCTCGTTCTTAAGAAGCTTAGTCCGTTTATCTACTCATGTGCTTCCAAACCGTCTAAAATTTTCAAACTTCAACGCTTGGCAACCCTCATTTCTGACAAGTTTTTCATAGGCAACCGTATACCATCTTATTCGTAAAAAAAATGTCTTTATTTTGATATATAATTTATTTGGTTACTCGATCGGTGAAGGTAGCATTTTTTTTTAACCTGTTCAAATTAGGCAACCCTAGACCCTTGACAAGAAAAAGGTAGGCAACCCTACGTTAGCATATTCTATAGACTTCGGACTTTCAATTGGTGTTAATTTTCTTTGGTTACTCTATCGGTGAAGGTATTGAAAAAAAATTACCTTTTAAAAAATTAATTAAAAATATCCTTGACAGGATTTTATGAGGCAACCCATCAGCGTCACATTCTTCAACATATTTTAATTCATAATAAACACATTTCGTCCGGTTACTCGATCGGTGAAGGTCGTTCTATATACGTATCTTAGACTATAAGCAAAACGGATCCACGCGGGCAACGTCACGGGATATCTATTAGTGTTATATATTAAAACCTTCTCCAGAATGTAATGAACACTTTCCTGAAAACTGCATCAAAATCCGTTCAGCCAAACGCGAGATAATCGCGGACAAACATACATACATACATACATACATACATACATACATACATACATACATACATACATACATACATACATACATACATACAGGTCGAACTGAGAACCTACTTTTTTTTTGAAGTCGGTTAAAAACAACCATAATAAAAAAGGGTAAAATTACTTACAAAATAACTTTTCTTTCGGAAGTCGGTGGCTTTGTTTTTTTATTTCGTTGTCTTCTTTGCCACCGACTTCCGAAAGAAAAGTTATTTTGTAGGTTAGTTTATCCTTTTCTGTGGTTGTTTTTAAAGGTGGTTAATTTTTTTATTCAATCCAAATTCTAGTCAAATACATCATTTTCTTACATGTGCACTAGAATTTTGTAATCCGTAGCACCGGTATTAACATCACTCATGTACACAATAAGCTAATAAAATTCCCTATCTCAAAAACTGCTGAACAGATTTTGATGAAACTTACAGTATTCCCTAAGGTAAACGATCCTTAGTACAACAAAAAAAGAATTTTGAAAATAGTTCTACAATTGGCGGAGTAATTGCGTAACAAACACGCAAAAAGTAAAGATCATCATAGTTATCATCCACATAGAAAGAAAGAAAAGAAAGAAAGAAAAAATATTTTATTTGACATAGTAGAAATTAATGCTCACAAAATAAAAAGAACTTAACCAAATAGGATGAATTTTTTATGGGACCAAATGGCAAGTATACTGCATCGAACAAAAAATGAATCACACCAATCGGACTAGAAACCTCAGAGTAATCGATGTACATACATAAAAAAAACCGACCGAATTGAGAACCTTCTCCTTTTTTGAAGTCGGTTAAAAAATAGACACTAGCGCCGCGTTAAAATGACTTCAGTCGTGGCGGTATTAAAACGGTACTGTAAATGCAGTGTGAACATCACCTTCAATGGTACAATTAATAAGTTAAATCGATCCTGTAAATACGGTTACTCTGTGGGATTGCTGGAGAACTCGGCGAATTTTTGTTAAAGTGCTAAGGCAGGGTCGCTGGACTTACCGAATAACCGTGACCCTGTAACATAAAGGGCTATTGAAGGACACCGTGGATTTTAGTCAGTACAAATCTGACAGTCATTCCCACCCTGCCCTCGGATTCATTTGATGATTTTTTACCACGATGAAAAAAAAATTGCTGGAGGCAAACCGAAAACTTGCTCAATACTTATTTAATTATCCCTAAATACGGACATGCAGACTTGGCTAAGAGAAACTAGTTTTGAATGAAGCCTTTTTGTAGAATTTTGAGTGCTCTAAACCTAGAAACAAAACATACAATAAAAAAAAAAAAAACGAATTGACGAAATCATTCAGAACACAGCTTTAGGTTCCAACTTATATTTTAAACATGATATATTTCCAAAGGTAAAAAGAGTTTGCAAACTTTCTCAGATAACCAGTTTTTGTTTGAACTAATGAAAGTTTTCTTATTGTTTCAGAATCATCCGCCATGGTTGGAAAAGTGTTTATTTTTCTCGCATCAGTATCAGCTTTGAATATTGGTAAGTACTCGTAGCATTTAAATAACTAAATGAGCGATAGTTGGCGGTGCCAAAGAAACAATCAGCGAAGATCAACCTAGCTCAATTATTCGCTTCAAATAATCAAATAACATGTTTTGTTTATTTGGCGCCGCCTCAAAATTTTAGTTTTTGCTTTTCAGTTCAATCTTTCGTCGGTTTAATTCTTTGTTAAAAAGGTTTTATTTTAAAACAAAGAACAATGGTCAGGTAGGTAAACACAAACCTATACATTTATTCACAAAATAATTTATTTCCATACAACAAGTACTGGAATGACAGCGTTTCAATTTTCCAAGCCAGTCGAAAGTTTTAATTATGCCGCGAAATTAATTTGGGATCAAGTTTGGTGCTCCCATTTGTGTTGGGTGCCTGCCTTTTATAAAGCTTCATTTCAAAATGATTTTTCATATATGACGTCATGTGCATATTATACTCGGATAAATTGGTTTATTTTATTTTTAATTGCGTTTTCGAAAGAGGTTTTTTTTTAATATTTTTTATTAAATTAAAGGTTCGCGTTTTACCACTATCTCGCCTGATGGCAAACGAAGATGTGGTCGACGGTGAAGCACACTTGAATAGCAATAACCTGTTCACTCTTGAATTGACACGGCAGTCTATTCTCCAAGACGATCCAAGCAAACGCAAGGGCACTACCTATCTTTTCTTAAACCGATTCGTTGTTTTTTTTCCCATATATTTCGGGTTTAATTCTCGAGATATTACTTCAATAGTGGACTCACAAAAAGTTAAACATCTGTTAAACACTTGTCTAAAAAAAGTGTAACTGCAAAGCGACCCTTACCTATAATATCAACGTAAAATGCCATTTTGCAAGTGACCCTTTTTTAGACAAGTGTTCAACAGAGGTTTAAATTTTTTTGTAGTCGAGGGATGAAGTTTCAATTAATCATAGCTCCTAAAGTTTAGATTTAGCTATCTAAAAAATTCCTTCTACTTCTTTCACTTCTCTCACTTCTTAAAATTGTCAGGGCACTTTTTTTTACTCCTGAAGTCCTAGAACACCAGTGGCCCAGCAGTAGGAACATTATAACCTGATTATGATAATATAATACTACCCGCTTTAGTGAAGGTTTTTTTAAGTACTGTCCCCAAGGGACTCATTATTTTTGGCATTTCGCGAGATTTATACGGTTTGGCCTAAAACAAAACTTTTTTTGAATTTTTATTGTTCTGAGTAGTTTCAGGAACTATTAGAATCATCCTTTAAACACCCTCTAGGATTGAAACTATAAATAGAAATGATAAGATGATTGAGATGTGATGTTTCCTATAACACATGGTGGGAGATATGGAAGGAGAGTAAAAGGAGAAACAAAAACCAGTTCACAAAAATAATGTCAAGCTATGAAGTTCTAAAGCTATTGTCAAAGAGACAGCTAGGCGTGACGAACGCGAAGCGAGGCGTTTTTGTTTGTAATATATGCAATTGTTTGAATCCGGTCACATAGAAAAGCGTAAGCGATCCGATAGTCTATGTAACGGGCTTCAAACAATTGCATACATTACAAACAAATACAACTCGCTTCGCTTTCGTCACGCCTGTCTGTTTGACAATAGCTTTAAAGCTTGTTGTGGAAGAAAAATTCGACAGCGAGCAGGATGTGAAACTGTAACCTTCACTTCATACCTGCGACAAGCTATCGCCATCATGCTCACAATGAAATTCCAACGCAATTTAATAGAGATAAAACGTACAAAACACCACAGAAGCTGCATTCAAAACCACTAACACCCGCCACGATGAAACCGACAAACTTTCCCACAATCATAACGAACTCAATTAGGCGAAGTAAGAAAGACAAACCATTTTCACTTCCCTTAGCAAAGCGAGAGACAAAAAGGAAAATATGGCGGCTTTAGCTGAAGAAAACAAAGGCTTAACCGCTTGTCATCTCGGGCAAATTGTAAGACTTAAGGCAACTGTCCCATTGCCAGCGAGTATGTGACTAAAGACCTATTTAAGCATAAGCTGGATGCGCTAGCGGATTACGTGATCCAGTGGATGAACCCATAATGAGTTAGCTAAGAGTTGAAAGTTCGATTATCACCCGGGATAACACTTTTAGGGACACAGGACTATATAAGCAGGTAACCGTCTTAACTGTTGAAGGAACACCGTAGATTTTAGTCAATACGAGGACTCATTTTATAATTTTGTAGGGTACAGGTACACGCGCGTGAGTATTAAGTACAAAGTTCCGCGGCTAAAGCGACTTGCTCCGTATTCACTGTTATTGTGGATAGAAATAATAAAAAACCTGCAAAATCCGCTTTGGTATGAACAGTATTATTAACGACCCACAACTCTCTCTCTCTTAGCGATAGTGTTAATTGTTGCTGTAGTAGTTGCTCGCTCTAATCGCTACTCGCTAATCGCTGGTCTTGGGACAAATGCCTTAAAAGGAAGCTTTTATGCTTTCTGAGTGATGAGTTAGATGACGGAGTTAAAGAAGGTTGTTGCGGATTCAAAGTACTTTGTATATGGGTTTAGTGTTAATCTTCTAACTGGTTCTTTAATTGATTGTTTTGTTTGTTACTTCTAAAGTTACTGAATTATTTCAAGTTCACTGAATATCGAGTTTGAGTTATGAGCTGAGGTTTTACCGTGCATCGATAAAGGTATACAAAAAAAAATAAAAAATTGGCGCGGACTCCACTGTCTGAATAGCTTAGTGATTTAAAGCGTTGACGCTGATGACCGGAGCTTCAAATTCTAGCGATGAACAGGATATTGTTTTGTTTTCGTTTATTTTTTTAGGGTTTCTTTAATTTTTTTTTCAGCAGAGCTCTGTTGGCCAGAACTCTATCCATACGTCCCTAGTGTGTCTTTCTTCTTTATCTTGTTTAGGTTTTTCGTTTCGCTACAAAAAAGTGGGCTGGTCAGTGGCCATGGCTGCTGCAGAACTAAAGAAAGGTGGAGTAAGAAGATTCTTGAATGGAGACCGCGCGTAAATAAACGTAGGATGGGACGCCCCCCCTGCAAGATGGGCAGATGACCTTAAGACTTCAGAAGGTAGCTGGCAGTGGCTTAATAAAAGAAGCGGGAGATCGTGCTGTGTGGCGCTCCTCGGGAGAGGGTTAAAAAAGTCCTAATTGACTGAATTTGACACACGTGAAACAAAACAAACAACAACAATTACAATCGTGTTAAAACCGGATAAACACAGCAAACTTCGCGAGAGGATCAGTGAGTTTGGTGTGTTGGGAACAAAATCATGTTGTGAGTGAGACGAGTGACAGTGGTAGTGGTGTCGAACGCAAAAAACGAACAAGAATGAGGAGAGACCGATTTTTCTGCTCATAAACATCCACCCGCAACTTCAGTTCATCCGTGATCATGGCGCTTGCGACGAAATATCGGAAACTCAAAACAAATAATTCAATCGATTTATGTGGGATGTGGATTCAGTGATCATTGTGCCGATAGTCGTGTCGACCCATGGCTTAATTGCCGAGAGCCTCAACCGAATTCCTAAGAGGCTCCCGTTAGGCAGCTGGATCAAGGGCCCGATTCAGAAAGCAGTTCTTCTGAACACGGTGCGCATTGTTAGGAGGTTCCTTTCTTTGGAGCCCTGACCACCGTTAACTTGGATCCTGTTCCCGATACAGATGAGACATTATTATATTTTTAATGTTTTGTTTTTTTTTTTTTTTTAAGTATTAAAAAAATATAAAATAATATAAATATAATATAAAAGTAAAAATATTGAAAAATATACATAATAAGTAACAGTAATGAATAAAGGAAATAATAATTCAATGTAATTAAATAATATTCCGTTTTAAACCTTAATAATAGAACAAAAGTAATGTTACAACAAAATTATTATAAGCTCCCGATACACTCTGGTGCGATTGAATCAAAAACTAATTAATTTTAATTGCATTGAAATTGAGAAAGCTATTGATGATAGTTTGAATGTTCATTTCAGAATTCAATTTCGAATTGTAGCGGTTGTAATTGCTACTAGCTTCTGCCAGCGACTTCGTACGCGGATCCTGTTGCTAATGCAGCGAAAATGGGGTCGTCAAAATCGAAGATCTGAAACGTCTGATGTCGAATTCTTAGAGCCTGGGACGGGAAAACAATGGGACGCGCATGACGATTCCAGACGTGCCAGATCTTTCATTTTTGTAAGTCAACAGGAAATGCCCATCAGACTAAACAACTCTTGTTAAGATGTTATTCATATAAATGTTATAGTGTAGCTGGGCTCTTGGAATTCCACATCAGTTGTTCCAGATCTCAATTTTCATACGTCAACAGAGAGTGCTCATTAGGCTGAACAACTCTTGCTAAGACGTCATTCCTATATATGTTATAGTGTAGCTGGGCTCTTGGAGTTCCACATCAGGTGTTCCAGATCTTCAGTTTTTATACGACAACAGGGAGTGCTCATCAGGCTGAACAACTCTTGCTAAGACGTCATTACTGTATATGTAATAGTGTAGCTGGGCTCTTGGAGTTCCACATCAGGTGTTCCATATCTTCAAATTTATTTTCTCAGCAGAAAATGCTCATCACGCGGAACAATTTTTGCTATGGCGCTATTTTTGTATCTCTTATAGTTTAGCTGATCTATTGCAGTTCTGCATCAGGTGTTCAAGTTTCCAAGATAAATTATAGCCTATAATGTTGCCCAGACTTAATAGCTATAAAAAAAAAAAAACAATCAAATCCGTCCAGTTTTTCCGAAGATTAGCGTGTATGGAGTAACTTTCCCTTCACTGCTCTGCTCCTATTGATTGTAGCGTGATGAAAAGTATACTATAACCAGCGCAGGAGTATGAAAAATAATTGTACCAAGTTTCGTCAAAATCCGTCGAGTAGTTTTTGTTTCTATAACGGTTATACAGACAGACAGACAGACAGACAGACAGACAGACAGACAGACAGACAGACAGACAGACAATAATTTTATTTATTGCATTTTTGGCATCAGTATCGATCCCTAATTACCCCCTGATAGTTATTTTGGAAATATATTTCATGTACAGAATTGACCTCTCTACAGATTTATTATAGATATAGAATAGATATAGATAGAAGATTGAAAATCTCCTGGTAACACTTTTGATGAATACAATCAAAAACTATCAAACTGCGAAGGATTTTACTCGATTGTTTGGTATTATTGTAGTTTTTAATCGAATTCAAAAAAGGTTGAGGTTCTCTTGTTCGTCGGTTTTTTTTAAACAAACTAGCTTTCCCTGTGGTTTCACTCCCGCTGACCGATAACGTGACGTTTTATAGCCTATACACTGAGAAAACTGGCAATCATAAAAGAGGTGAATTCAGCTTAAAGTATGATGAATTCACTCTAAGGACGGAGCATAGTGATTCACCAAAAAGAACGATGATAATACTGATGTTGATGATAACAGTATTTAAGATGATGTGTCACCATGGATTTAATAGGACGAGCATACATTATATATTAATATTTCCCACAATTTTTCAGTGACGTTATCATATATCCAGTTACGTCCTATTATTTTTCCTACTATTTTACGATGATTTCCTCACATATCCAGTTACGTCCTACTATTTTTCCTACTATTTTACGATGATTTCCTCACATATCCAGTTACGTCCTACTATTTTTCCTACTATTTTTCGATGCCTTCCTCATATATCCAGTTATATCCTATTACTTTTCCTACTATTTTTCGGTGACTTCCTCACTTATTCAGTTATGTCATACAATTTTTCCTACTATTTTTCGGTGCCTTCCTCATATATCCAGTTACGTCCTACTATTTTTCCTACTATTTTTCGGTGACTTCCTCACTTATTCAGTTATGTCATACAATATTTCTATGACTTAATGATATAATGCAGTTATGTTCTATTATTTTTCCTACTATTTTTCGGTAACCTCCTCGTATTTTAGGTTAGATCCTCTTACTTTTCCTACTATTTCCTCATATCTCTGGTTATAGCCTATTATCTTCCGGAGGTCGCCCTCAATAGGAGGATTGTGTTTTTTAATAAACCAATTAATATCTCTATAATACACCATAGTGATTAGTTGTAGTTCTACTCATTCTCCATCAGTAGGACTACAACTAATCACTGGTGGTTTACACAGAAATTGTTTGGATTATTAGAAAACACAATCCTCCTATAATTGAGGGCGCCACAGGACTTACATGATCTCCTTATTTTTAAGTATCCAATATTGGTTCTTTCCTTTTAAATATTATTAGGTGTGAGCTCAATATAAAAAAAAAAACTGAAGAACCATATACTTGAACCTAAAAAAAATGGGAAGCAAGTAAAAAAATTCTTGGCAAGAATGGTAAGAAGGTAAGAAGGGATGTATGTATAAATTAAACAGAAATTTGAATCAATGGTATTTTTATTTCCATAGTATGAATGAATATTATAAACAAGAAGACTAAGAAATTCATTCCGAAGCGCCGGCCGACTGCAACTGCAGCCGGTGAATTTAATCATACAATACCGGCGCTAGTGTGACTTATCCTACGTCTTAAGGTGATTGCTCCAACCAGCCCGCGAAATTCAAATTTGTTTATGTTTTTTTGCAATTTGCAGGCCAGTGCTAGGGTGTATGTTGATGAAAATTTGATTCGCGGCTGTAAGACGTATGTAGTTACAGAATTATAATCATCAAAATCATCAATACAACCCTCCGAGTTCATAATGGTGCAGGAACAAAAAAAAAAAACAGAAAAAGTCATTTCTACACCACTATGAACTTGGAGAGTTGTATTGATGATTTTTTTTTAACAGATACTCAAAAGTGACGTTTGACTATACGAAATCTAAAGTTTAGGAGCTGCTCAAATGTTAAGCAGCCCTTTAATTTTGAGTGACGTTTCAGTATTCGTGGGTGAGTCTGCACAGCGGCGCCACTAATCGATTATTTTTTTAAGTGTAAATCAGTTAAATTTTAAACAAAACTGGGAACGAATTTGACGAGTAAGTTATCTCTAATATTTTCTGAGTCGGTGCAGGTGTGACTTTTTACTAGTCACATTCGTTCCAAGTTTTGATTTTAACTGAACAAGATGAAAAATGTTAAATTTTTAGTGGCGCTACTGTGCGGAAGATACACATGGAGTGCCTCGCCTTAATGATTACAGTATCTATTTGTGGGTCATTATAAAGAATCATTAAATAAAATCATTATATACATTATGTTCAATAATTCTAGTTTTTATAAATTAAAATAAAGGTTGTTTTACAAGGTTGTTTTAAAGCTTAATTTACAAAAAATAGAATACTATTTGAGCGCACCCTGCTATAAAAAATTAACTGCCCTTTGGACTCTGCAGTGCCTCAAACTAGCAACGCCGCGTACGGTATAAGTACATAATTAATAATTCTAATAATAATAAGTACCTAATTAAAACTTCAGGATAGGATACTTATTGAAGTACTCCTGTAATGTCCCTTCCTCGTAGTACAAGTACCGGAGGCGAGCTCGCACCGTCTCCCGCCAGAGGGCACTGACCTCCTGCCACGGACCAGCTGAGGGACTTGTGACAGCTGCTCTAATGCTGACGCTACGTCCTCCACTTCACCTGCACACAAAAATTAAAACGATTAATAATTAGTACAATAACAATAGCGGTTCTTAGATTCAGATATTTTGTAATTTGTTACGAAAATTTATACAAATTCAGATATTTTTCTCAATAATTTTGTTCTTGATAATTTAATTCAATCTGAAAACATAAAATTTCTTGAAAACGAGTTACCTTCTTTAAGTCCGGTTAGGTCGATTCCAGCGAGTGAAGGGCTGTCCACTGGACTTGGAGCGAGAACGTGACTTGGGCTTTTCAATAAGGCCCAACGAAACTAAATGCTGCCGTCGAGCCCTTCTGGCGGTGACTAACCAGCCAGAGATATTGCGCTTAGCCTGGTAAGCATCAGCCGACAGGTACGGCGCGTAGTATAGGGGTGGTGACTCTTCTTTAAATAATCTGCCAATGTCGTAGGAGAGAGCAAGCAGCTGCGAATCTGTCAGAAGTACCGGGTTTTCGGCCGTAATGAGCTTCTCCATAAGCAGCTTGCATAAACGCCCACGCACGTTTGAGGGTAAGGCCGTTTTCTGCCCAATTGCTATTATTTGTTTTCCCTCGACTGATGAATTCAGTATGACATTCGCCTGAAACACAAATAGTATAAGTATGGCATTACAAACTAAATATGCAAGGTAAAAGTAAAAAAAAAGCTTGCAAAAATGTCACTAAAATGTTGAAAATACAGGTTCACCTTCTATTCAGTATAATGATTAGTTGGAGTCGGTGCCAGTCTAGGCATCATGAATTTAGTCATTAGTTATAGCTGTCAACAACTCCAAATATATTACTAATCTTTGTGACAGTATAGCTCCTAAACGGCCGTCCGTACACACATACAGGACAGGACAGGTACAGACGTTAAACTTATCTGTTTGTGGGGTTAAAAATATTGAATGTCAATTTAAATTCCTTATAAAAAGTACAGAGTAATAGGCAATAACTTACTAAATTGCTCCCGGTGGACTCTTGTGTAACTGCTTCACCCACTGACGACGACGAGTCCAGTGGTATCACCAATATGTCACCATCCTAAAATAATATTTAATTTGAGACAATGTTATAATAGTACATGTAAAAGAAGGTGTGATAATATGAGTATATATACGGTCAGTTAACCTCAATAATCGTTGAAATAATCACTAAATGTGTCTGAGTGCGACCGTTAACTAACAGGCTATAGCTAGCCCTAGCCGGGGTTAACTCAAGGGAAGTGTTATATTTTTTTTTCTAGTAATCGGTTCAGCATTGCAGGTGTGAACGGTCCTGTCCTCGGCCCTTGATCCGGCCCTGATAAAAACTAATCGATCAAGATCAGGACTGATCCTGGTCTCAAAGAATGTCTATACCAAATTTTGCATCGGTTCAGTGTCTTAGGTATGAAAATGTGAAAAGGTCCTGCCCCAGCCGACAGATAGACAGACAGACTTACTTTCGCATTTATAATATTAGTATGGATGTAAGTACAAATTAATACATATTGCTCTTGAACCAAACAACAGTAAGTACGAGTACTTTTCTACAATTTTGCATAACTTACCAAATTTTCCTGGTTAAGTCCTGCTTCGCAGTCTTGGTTGAAGATTGAGCTTTGCAGTCCTTCACACGGTGGCAGAGGCTCTAAGTTACAAGGTAGACTAGTTAACAAGTCATTCCTCAGGACCTCTTCAAAGAGTGATGAATTGTAGGAGTTATCTTAAAATTTAACAAGAAATTTAAAAAGGTAATAATAATGTACTTAGTTGGTAAACTAACAAGACTGATGAAAAGTTAGGATTTTATTCCACTTTTTAAATAAATACTGCACTGGTTAAATTGTTAGGTATCTTAATTTAACCTACAGACTTTAAATAAAAGTTAATAAGTAGGTACCTACCTACATGCAAGTAGGAGGATGTGCATTTAAGCGACGCAGGGCATGTGTAAGCAAAAAGTTTAAAACAAAATTTACTTTTTTTAAATAAAATTTTACAAGAAAACAAACCATATCTTTTGGTTGGTCGCTTTTTTACATGGCCAGAGCTGCTTCAAACCGGAGTCTGTCCCCTATTTGAGGGAACATACTATGTATGTATGTCTTGTTTACTAAGCATCTGCATTGTTGCAATATCAATTCTTTCAGCTGAAAAAAAAGGTAAATTTAACAGCGCCCTGATTGCTGCTGTGAAATGCACTACGTCGCATCGACTTTATAAAATGTAGGTTGGTACCTATTTGTTTTTTTTTTGGGTTGCAGTTGCACATCGAACCTAGTGTATAATATAAATATGAACGTATATCTAGGTAGGTGGGTAGGTACCATACGACAAAACTATTCTTGGTTGGAGTGTACGGCGGCCAAAAAATTGTTATTTTCGCAAATCGTTTATTTTCTCGATTCTATAGTATGTAACACCTAGAAAAGCTAAAAGTGTCTTGGTGTTTTTTGTCTCCGACCAACCGTTTGTCGTAAAAACGATGTCGAAGGGATCCATAGGTTAGGTTATGTTAGAGCTGTGACCTTGAAATTGGTCGCGAAATTTTTTTAAGTATCTTTTCATAGTGCCCCTAAGACGACACTCTGACCCTATTCTTGCTAGAAATTAGAATGTGTGAATGTAATGTGTGAGCTCATGCTAGCAACTTACTAGGTTTGTCAACTTACTTTCAAAACGATCGATGTAGCGTTCCAAATTCCACTTCTTCAAAAGATCACGCGTAGCCGTATCCATTTTTGCACTGATCAAACACGTTCACTGGCACTGATAGAATTGTTATTGCTATAACAAATTAAACGAGTCGTGAGTCGTGACCGGCTGGCTGTAGCGGTAAAATAAAAATGGCGCGGGGCGGCGGAATGAAGTGAGAGAGGGTTGCCCATTATAAAATTCCGTCACCTTAAATTTGTAGGACATCATTCAAAATTTGATGCTACTCATAAATGGGTTTCTGTAATAATAATTTAGTAGGATACACTTAAAATAATATGACTATATTATTGAACTTTGATGCTTACTCTAAAAATATGAGATTATTTAATCGTATTATCATAGGATTCACATAAAATAATATGACTGTAATATTAAAAAATGATGCTTACTTTAAAAATGTAAGTTTAAAGCATTATAATTTAATATAGTACATTAGGTCCCAGGTCATCGTATTTTTAGAGATACTTCTTCATATTAAACTATGAAATCTACTTAAATTACGGTGACTGTCATTGTGTTTTTTAATTAGAATCTTATTTATAATTATCATACTAATTTATGGGACAGTGGACCATTTTCTATTACATAGTGCTATTATTTGACGAAGACAATGTTATTTTAAAATGACAAATTTTTACGATGACAAGTATCATAATATTGCATTATTTACCCAAACAATTCGATTCCATCTTAACACATTTCAGTTCTAGCGTAATATTTACTTATTATCAACATATTTTAGGACAACGCATCTATTTTAAACCAACGTCACGATATTTTAAGATTATGCCAAAATGACATTTTTCTCAGTGTATCGACAAAATGGACTATTCATTACAAAATATATTTTTCAATACGAACCAGTAGTAATTCCTGAGTTTAGTTTAATTTTAGTCAGTACAAGTCTGGCAGTGCCTCCCGTCCTGTCCTGGGTGGGAGGACTCATTTGAAGATTTTACCAAGAAAAAAAAGGGCTTCAGAGCGAGGAGGGATCATTCTCCTTTGTTAGGTGATGTTGTTGAAAAGTGCGTTTCAAACTACAGTCTGGATAAAAAAAGCTTAAGTGGCAAAGCTCATAATCCGAGCTTTCAAAACTCCAATATGTGTTTACTTGAAAAACACGATTTTTATTATCAAAAAGGTATTTATTTTTGTTTTAGTTTTATAGAAACTAAATACACGGATCGATGAACGTATTTTTTTAACGCTTTGTAGGTAAATACGGGTTTCAAATTTTTCTCATTTCAAATAGGCACGTTTTCCGTGGATATTTTTAAATAAAAACTATGGATAAACGTTGTTTTTATACGATAGGTTTTAATAATTCAGGACGAGTATGAAATCCAGTCATTTGCTTTCCCAAACCAAAAAAAATGGTTCTTTGTTGAGGTAAAAAGTTATTTATTTAAAAAACTATTTTCTTTTTAAAACAAGCTTCTATTATTAAATTATAGAAGCCACAATAGAATATCAAATTATTCTATCAACTTTCAACGAACCACACAAACAACAAATTTTCTCAAAACAACATTCTTCATCACAAATTGAATTTGGATTTCAATTTGTGGACGTCCAGACAACAATTGTAGTTGATTTGTTGCGAGGAAGACAAATTGTTGTCTAAATAAAAGAAAAAAGGTTGAATTGTTACCTATTACCTCTTTGCTAACCTGTGGGGAAGAAATATAATTTTAATGGAAAAAAGAAAATCTTGTATCTTGACAGGTTGAGTCAATTTGAATTTGGAACCAATTCAACAACAAAAAAATTAATGGTACGATCAAGGTGATCCCGCGGTTTCATTAGGACCCACAATGGACCAATCTGGATGCGAGCTGGTCCATTTTTAGTTAGTCCTGTTAACCATAACTCGTAGGTTTTTTTGTAAGTTTTATTTCATATTTATCGTATAATAATAGAAACCGTCTACGATTTTCCATGCCGATCTGAATGTGCGCAACGCTGCGATATATTTTTATAATAATAATAATAATCATATTTTCATCATTCAAAAGGCAAAATGAGCACACGTGGTGGTAGAGTATGTCTAAGTCGAAGTCGATGTCGATATTGAAGTCTAAGTCGAAGTTGAAGTCAAAGTTATATGATTAAACGATTGACTTTGCTGCATTATCATACGTGTTGGATTTATATCTACGAATTGACAACGCAGAGTTAAAACTTCATTTGAGCGTCTATTAAGCCAACGAACAGATTTTTTTGATATCTGATATTTCCCGTTTAAAAATTAATCAATGTTCAGGGGTCATCAAAACAGTATTATAAATAAATATCGAAAAAAAATAAACTCAAATTAAAAAAAAAAAACAACAAAAACAAAACACAAAATCGACATCCAATCCAATTACCACACCATCATTCTTTTTTCAAAACAAATTGTAACCTCCATAATGACAGTTACAAACGTCAAAATGAGATGAAAAAAAAGAAAAACATTACTTTTTTCTGCTAAACAGGAATCCCGGCTTTGTTTCCAACGATACTCATAAACGCATCGGTCTGTACAAATTTTAATGAGTCCAGTACTACATTCTGCTGTATTTTTTTTTTTCAGTACAATATTATCATTGCAATGTGGAGAGAACGTTGCAATATTTTGGTTTCATATCCTTTGATGTTCGCATTTGCGGGATGCGTGAGATTAAATTAATCCTTTTGAAGTTTTCTTTAGGTTATGTGGATTTAAATTTTAATTATTTTCGTTATACATTTTTATAACGATGTTGACCTCAAAGTAAGTAAAAAAAAATATAAAGAGAGTTGAAAACTCGACACACGTAGCGTGATTACGTAATTTTTAAAGAACGTTGCCTCACACTTGGAAATTTCTTCCTGTATCGTGAGTTTACGTTTATAAAAATATATGTCGTCAAATCTGCGTTATCAATCTATTTTCTTTATTTTTCTTTAGTTTCTGTGGCTTACTGTTTTGCATAATCTATGATCAGACTGGTAGCAGTACAGAAAAACGTCAGCTCGTAGCAACTCGAAACTCGAACTCGGTATAAACATGGTAATTTTGACAACATCACAGCCACATCGCAACCACAACGTTCCGTCGTCGCAACGACTCATTCAATCGTAAGGTGTTGTGGGATTAAAACGCAACCACAACACAACTGCAAAAAAACCGGCCAAGTACCTACGAGTTGGACTTGCACGGCACACCATATCGATAGAAAATTATGTCTGTTGTATGAGAGCCCATTATTGTTTTTTTGCCATTTAGTTTAGTTATTTTACCCTTTTGGGTAGGGAATCGTTAAAACTGCAGTGACTTAATTCACAAGTAACCACATCTAGACTGCATTTTTTCTCTGCGATATCGTTGTGTTATCGTAAGTTTGGTTCGTCCATACGTACGACAACGCAAAGATATCGCACATGTTGACTTAAATCATCGCATTATACCAGATCCGACTCACAAAAACCAGCAATCTGTTGCCAGTCAAGACCAAACGCCTCACTCGTCCTCGCAACCCTAATGTCATCAATTATGCATGACATACGCATAAGTAAATGTAACTCTAAATCTATCTGTACAAAGTTGCTTATCGTCCCCCTTTATGACGTAGTTATAAGATAGATTAAAGATTTAAGATTCAAGATAGATTTTAATAGTTATAATATGTTATAATTTATTGGTTTAACCTGTTTAGTGATACCTCATATGATAATCCAGTTTCTTAATTTTCTGTGTTCAAAACAAACAAATCCATTTATCGATAGTTTTTGTGTCAAAAAATAACAAAAATGTAACCCTCACTTTACCCTCTTTTTAAGAATAATTTTTAATAAGATAATATTCAAACATGTTTTATCTGCGGATAATGTTGTGGACTGCAACATTACTTCATAATTATGTTTTGTTTACCCTTTATGATATAAATATGTTGTAGTTGTTTATTATCCCTTAATAAATAAAATAAAATAAAATAAAATAAGAGGTTTACGATACCCATGATATGTCAATGTCTTTTCCACTCTACGTAACAAAATATAATTAAAACTAGTTGTTTTCAGCAGCTTCACCCGCTACAAGATGAAATCGCGATAAAATAAAGTCTTATGTGTTAATCCAGGTTATAAATTATCTGCACACCGGATTTCATCCAAATCCATTCACCAGTTTTTGCGTCAAAGACGAGCAAACTTCCATACATACATCCTCACAAACTTTCGCATTTATAATATTAGTAAGCTAAGATTATAATTATTATAAAGGGCTTTGTGCTTTTTGTACCAGTTCCTTGTCCGCCATTTTGATTTTTTTTCAAAACAGCGTACACGAATGAAACATTGATAAATCGATAGATCAAATCAATACAAACATAAAATGTAAGCGGCAAAACCTCGTAAACCGTCACGTTTCCGAGTTATGAGCTGTCAAACATGTAAAATTAGTGCCACATTTTTTCTTATATTTTTAATAATTGGATGTTTATTGATCAAAAAGGATACTTCCGCAATAAAACTAATTGAATATTAGTTTTTCACGCATTTCAAATGCTTTTACATAGGATTATTTCGTTTAACGCAATTTCTGCATTTAAAATGCGTGTAAAAACTAATATTCACTTAGTTTTATTGTGGAAGTATCCTCTTTGATCAATAAACATCCAAATATTATAAAAATAAGAAAAAATGTGTCACTAATTTTACATGTTTGACAGCTCATAACTCGGAAACGTGACGGTTTACGAGCTTTTGCCGCTTACATTTTATGTTTGTATTGATGTGATCTATCGATTTATCAACGTTTCATTCGTGTACGCCGTTTTGAAAAAAAAACAAAATGGCGGATGGCATCTGGTACACGGCCCATACAAAAAAGTTCAAACCCCTTTATATTATGTAAGAACCATAATATGGAAACTCTTTGTACTTAAACATAATGACGAAATAATGCCTTCCATAAATCCTTTTGAGGTTACAAATTGGTTCTTGATAATGTTCGACTTTGTTACATTATATTATTATCAAGGAGGAGAGAAATATCCGCTTATAATAATTGTTATCATGGAATTACGTCAAGAGAATGATGGTGCTTTCAAGTTGTATGTTGAAAATTTATTTTCATTGCTTTTGAGGATGTTATGAGTGGGTAAAATCATCAAATGATTCCTCCTACCCTGGGCGGGGCGCCCGCCGGGCGGGAGAAACTGACAGACTTATGCTACCAAAATGTGGATTTTGGTCAGCATAAGTCTATATTATTAAGTTTATATATTTAATTATATATATATATATAATTATTATTTAAAGCCTTTTTTTGCTATTTTTTAAACGTTTACCCGCATTAGGAATGTCCCCTGTATCGTCGGTGCGTTTACAAACATAGAAACACACATACACAAACACCCAGACCCGGAAAAACTACTTGTAGGTCTTCTGTGGATGCCTTAAGGGCTGATTTTTCAATAGTCAGATAACTTTTATCTGAGGGATAAAATAGCTGTTTGACAGCTTATCTATAGAAAATATGTCATACGGCTATTTTTATTCCTCAAATATATGTTATCTGACTATTAAAAAATCCGCCCGGAATGACTTTAAGGCCTCCAGCCAAGGGCTTTCAACTAAAATACTACAAACTAAGTGACCACAATCTAAGGGCACCCCCTGTGGGGTACGAACCTTGGCTTATGGCGTCACTGAGGGAGGAGAGCAAGGGACAGGCTGGATCTGAATGATATCATTATTTCCTTTCACTCATAGATCGACCAATCAGCCTCTTATTATTTAGTCACAAACTCATCTAGCTGTGTATCACCCAATTACTCTAATGTCACGCATAATTCCAATAATTATAATCTATGTGCTTATGTGAGTACATACTCGCTATGAGTTAAGCGCTTTGTCGATTATATTAAATCTGATTAACGCTCAAACACATTCCATGGATTGACTATGTGTACATACTTTTATTACATAAGTATAATAATGTAATCCATCACGCGGGCCGAGTTGCGGGTTGGAAGATGTCATATATCTTCGAATTTTTTTCGTTCTAGGACGTGCCTGTTTACTCTCGATGTTTTTCAAAAACTCTATCTACAAAAAGCCAAAAACTAAATCAATAAGCAAAATCAAAAGTCATTTATTCAAATTAATATGTGAAGCAAAATCAAAAGTCATTTATTCAAATTACGCTGATTGATCAGCACTTTTTGAAGGTCAATTTTTACATAAGACAGTCCCCCAAAGCGCCCGCCCCCCCCCCCCCTTCGACACTTCCTAGTGTTTTGGCTGGGAAGAAGAAGTGGCGGAACACATCTGTCTGTACGGTTAAAAGAACCAAGTAATAATAATAATAATAATATTCCACAACTATCACACAACGCCATCTAGTCCCAAGCTAAGCAGAGCTTGTGTTATGGGTACTAGACAACTGATAAACATACTTATATATTTATAAATACATACATATTATAGATAAATTACACCCAGACACAGAACAAATGATCGTGCTCATCACACAACCATTTGTCCTGGGTGGGAATCGAACCCACGACCTCCGGCATAGCAGTCAGGGTCACTAACCACTAGACCAACAGGCCAGTCAACAATCAACGTCAAGTGATAACTACCAACGCGTATTGTGCTAGCATGGTGGATTACGACCCATTTCCTCATACAAAGAGGAGGCCCGTGTCCCAGCAGTGGGAACATTATAATCTGATGATGAACACGACATAAGAAAACAAAACTCCTTTAATAACTAGAAGTAACTTATAACAACTCGTTATTCACCACCAAAAACATCATACACACTGCACAGGTGGTTCTAAAAACGCGTTATTATATTTTCCCTCTATGATAAAATACCAGTCATTTTTCACGTCAATTCCTTCATAAGTTCCTTACGGAGTTGACGCTGACGTATAGACACAATATATTTCAGTAACACCCTGTATATAAGCCTTAATCGAATACAAATAGAGGGAATTGGTCCCGAAATTTCCAATGGGGTGTGTGATTAAAGATGTAATGCTTTATTCAGGCTTATTTATATTCGATTTTAAATTAAGCTATTGGGGATATTATTTCAAAGGTTTTTTGTGGAATACTGGTTACACACAACAAAATTATCTGATTCTGTATTTTGTACGTGAACCATAAATTTTGTGCCACTGTTTACAAGTTTTATTTAGTTTCACCTGACCCATTGTCTGTAATCAAATCTGGCAAGTTAGATTTGATCCACTTCCCGGTTTCCGATTGAACTGAAATTTTGCCCATACCTATACATACGAGTATACTCTCGCGCCCGACATTGGTGGCCATGCTGCGGGGCGAGACGGAGTGGGAAGCGGTCGCCTCCTTCTGCGAAGCAGTCATGCTCGCGAATTGGCTATTGAAGGACACCGTGGATTTTAGTCAGTACGAGTCTGACAGTCCCTCCCGCCCTGCCCGGGGTGGGAGGACTCATTAGATGATTTTACCACGTAAAAAAATATAAAAAAAAACCTATACATGTAAATATATCGTTATTTATTAGACTTGTTTGATTCGTCTGGACGAGTACTTTGTCTACCGTAAGTTTAGTAAGTTAAGCCAACGCGTTAGCTTGTATCTCGTGGCCATAACAGAACGCTCTGAAAGCCAATTAGATACATTGAAAGCAGCATAATAATATTATGCTGCTTTCAATGTATCTAATTGGCTTTGGCTTTACCAATTAGACTAAATAACTAATATTATTAGTTATTAGTCTAATTGGTAGAGACATATACGAGTATGTGGCTGACAATCCAGGTAGTGTTACGTATTGATCTAAGTTTGTAAGCTCATAAGATGTATCCTAGTAATGTAGGATTATGTTTAACGTATCGACTTCAGCGTATCCAAAGTAAAATAAAACAACTTTTTGGCAAAAAAACTGTCTTGTTACGGCACCAAAAAATGTAAAATAACTGTTCTTTCGAAAATCATTTTCTTACATTGATTTTTTATTCGTATTTTAGTCTTTTAATAAGTCCTTTTTAAAAAAAAAATCAAACCGACGAAACATCGAACTGAAAAGCAAAAAATAAATTTTGAGGCGGCGCCAAACAAACAAACATATAAATTAACTATTTGAAGAGTAGAATAGCTCGTTGTATAGGTTGTCGTGGTTGAATAGCTCGTCGTAGCTATTCGTTGATTGTTTCTTTGGCGCCGCCTCAAAATTTACCCACCAAAAACATTAAATGTAAAAAATGCCAAGTCTCTCGATGCAGTCTTTCCATCGTAAAAATTTTTGAGATCTCACAGAAGCCAAGTCCTATTCAAATTATTTTGTAGTTATAATTCAACATTTAGTAATTATATCAATAGTTTTCTTTATATTATAACTATAGTGACTTGGCAATGAGCACAAGTAAAAACAAATAAAACGGCATATTTGGAGGTTACACACACCGCATGCGTAAACATTCTCTTTTACTTTATATATTCTCTTAACATTCATCATTTACTTTCATAAAGCGATGGCCCGTAAGGTATTTTTAATTATTGTATTGGAACATGTAGTCGGTAGTGACCATCATGATTCACACATAACAAATAATCTGATCACAGGTCTCGTCAGTAACATTTGCACATAATTCCAGGCAGCAAGTTAATTTGTGCTCATTGCCAAGTCACTATAGTTATAATATAAAGAAAACTATTGATATAATTACTAAATGTTGAATTATAACTACAAAATAATTTGAATAGGACTTGGCTTCTGTGAGATCTCAAAACTTTTTACGATGGAAAGACTGCATCGAGAGACTTGGCATTTTTTACATTTAATGTTTTTGGTGGGATCTCATTTATTTTTTGTAAGTGTATTTCTTTCTTTTTTTTAGGTGTCCTCATAATTTCTTGGACTTCAGCTACTTTTTTGCTTAGGACCCACTCTCTATCTAACAAACTAAATAGAACTAAACTAACTAACAAGTAACTAAATAAATATATATCTGATAACTTACAAACTAAAAATATAACTAAACTAAATAACACGTAAACAACTAGATATGTAACTATGTCTATGTTATATTAATAAACTATTTTCCTAAATAACTGTTTCAGTAACAATAATAAATCTACTCCGAATATCGCTACAATATTTTTTTAGTTTCGAAATAGTTGTTCATAGATAGATGGCGCTATCAAATGAAAATTATTGAATTATTTTAAAGTACTACTTAGACTGCGCTCTGTAACGAAACCATAGCGCGATTCAGACAGGTACAACGCCATCTATCGAGCGCGCATAAAATATTTATCGCAATACAATGGAGTTCTAGCTTTATTAATTTAATGAATTATGAACTTTATGTATTAATTTATATTAATTATAGTCTATGTATTACATTTATATTATTCCTTTCTATTCTATGTATGTATTCATCCAATTGAATACTAACTTAAACAACGAACAAAGTTAACAATGCAGTCAAAATCCATACACAATGTTCTTGCCAAACCGCAAATATAAAATTGTTTTTTAAGGTATATAATTTTTAATGTTTTTATAATTTTTCCTTTATATGTGGCTAATGACCTATCTTGGTGCAAAATTTTAAGTTTCTAAGTCTGCTAGAAGTACCTTAGATTTTTGATGATCGGTCAGTGAGTGAGTGACAAAATGGTGTAACTTTGATCGACCGTAACTCCTAAACTATTCATTCAATTGGCATGTAATTTCGAACTTAAGCTTATTCTAATGCCTACTATTATTCACCGAAAACCTAAACTCCTAGCTTTGTCCACGTCGAAGTTATAGGGGGGGCGAAACAGCCGCGATTCGCTTCGAGAAAAGATGGTACGGCCGTGCCCTTTTGCTCGAGACTTGGCGGGGCACTGCCGTGCCCCCAGATTTTTTGCTTTTCAGTTCGATGTTTCGTCGGTTTGATTTTTTTTTTAAAAAGGACTTATTTTTTACTTTTGAGTTTCCTATCTCGTGTCAATTTCTGTAACTAAAAACTCTCAACGACTGTCATACCCCAGCTACGTCTAAAGTTCTCATCAATATGAGTGAAATGAGCCCAAATATGATATAGTTGCTGTTAACTGTTAAGGATCTCTTGCTACTGCCCTCTGTCACCATCCTCAGACCCTCGATGACAATTATACCCCAGCTAGGTATAAAGTTTTCATCAAGACTAGTGAAATGAGCCCAAACACGATAAAGGTGCTGTTAACTGTTGAGGACCTCTTGCCCCTGCTATCCGTCACCATCCTCAGACCCTCGATGGCAATGATACCTCAGCTAGGTCTAAAGTTCTCATCAAGCTGAGTGAAATGAGCCCAAACACGATATAGCTGTTGTTAACTGTTAACGAACTCTTGGGACTGACTTCACAAAATAACAGGGATCTGGAGTTGATCTGATGATGGTGACGCCATCATGTTATGTTCTCCACATCTCTGCTATATAATATGTCCTCAGAACTACAATTGTTAACTTTATTTCAACAGAATCTGTTCATAATTGAAAATTCTGTAGGAAGATTGACAATTTATTCCTTTTTTTCTACCCTTAGAGGCCGATTTTAGTTTTGAAATTTAAATGGGACCAACTTTGAGATATACTCTTTCTAACAAAAAAAGATTTTTTGAAATAGGACCACGTAAGGAAAAGTTATGCGTGGTCATACATAAAAAAAAAAAAAATAAAAAAAAAAAATATATCTACATGTCGAATTGAGAACCTCCTCCTTTTTTTTTCGTCGGTTAAAAAGATTGATGCACGGATGGATTTTAAGTCAGTGTTTTATTACGTACTTTGACTTTAGACTTTCTACCACCATAGGAACTCATTCCGAGTTGTTTTTCTATAGCACGACATTGTATGCCTATAATAGGTACAGACTAGTAGCGGAACGAAAAAACGTCAGCTTGAGTTCGTTGTTCAAATTCTCTCACTCTTTCTCTCTATCTATCTCTGTCTCTCTCTCTCTCTATTGCTCTCTATCTCTCTCTCTTTCTCCCCCCATCTCCCCCCATCTCTCTCTATATCTCTCTATCTCTTTCTCTCTCTGTTGTTGAGTGCACACTTTTGTGCCACACATTCCAAGTTTGAAACATAGTAAAATATTAGGTATGTCACAAAAGAGCATATATCTTTTAGGATAGAGAAAAAGTGGTGACTAGTGACCTGTTATAAAGGATGACCTGATAAACAGTAAGATTCTTTTCTTGGATCCACACTAGACCATTGAAGGTATGAATTCTATCATGTACATGAAATTCATGTAACACGTTTTTGGACCACACTATCAGTGAGGATAACTGGAATAAACCAAAAGTTTTTACAGAAATAAATTTTGACATCAAAGAAGTCTGAGGATTATTTGGTCCTCATAAAGGAAAAACAGGGATAGACATTCACTATGAAGTTCATCCCCAAAGCTGTCGAAAAACACAACACTTGAAAAAACACATTGACACACTCATCCCTAATTCACACGCACATTCCATTTTATGTAAGATACCATACGGAACACATTTAAACTAAAAACTGCTGTTTTTTTTATTCAGCAACTTGTTTTTATTACACATCGTAAAAGAATCTCTCTTATAAAAGCGCAGTGGGCAAAGATTGGTAGAAGAGGGGATAGTCCTTTGGCGGTCGAAACATTTACAAATGATTTAGTTTATACAATTTATTTGTGTATAACACGAGCCAAAAATCCAGGCTTAGATACAGGATGCAGACATCATTCCCGTTCCCACCCTCCATACAGATGTTGAGAAAAAGTAAGTAAAAGTTAGTTATAGGTATTTAATCAATAGGCACTTGTTTGACGGTAGCGGGGCGTTGGCGCGACGCAGGGCTGGTGGGCCACACTGGTACACTACGGGAAACGTGACACGCTGATGCCGCCGTCGCGTCAACATCGCACTAGCAATCCGCTAAATGATGTCTGTCACTTTTCTTTCTGAAAATGTACAGCACAAACCAACACACCAAGTGATCATGATCGTGATCAAGGCTGGCGTGGCGTGTCACGCCACGCCAAGGTCAGCGCGGCGTTGGCGTGTTGCGTATATCGACTTACCTACATAAAATATATATTTTCATAGTAAGTAAGCACGCCAAGCACACGCCATGCTACCGTTCTGTTTGACGTAGTCTTTAAACTATTATATTTCTTACTAGGTGCACCTCTATCTAACTCTTCCTGAATTACACGTGCGCAAAGACCAATTATTGGAACAACCATCCTATTCACCTACAAGCCTAACCTTCCTACCTCCACAAATTAACACGCCTCACTGAGCCACGTTCCACATAGGCACAATACGCCACAACGACTATTCTATGGCCCGAATGACGTCACTTCATGCATTTTAATGAACACAGACCATCGTCCGTATGCAAACAGACTGAATACGTTGCCCTACTGTTTTGTGTTGTGGGAAACTTTTTACTGTGTGTATGTGGTGTGGTTTTTTCGGTGGCCAGTTTTTTTAGTGCAGGGGATTCACGCTCTTATTAAAGTGTCAAAGAGGTTGTTATTGCACTTTTTTATTTGAAAGGAAGCTTCAAGCCGTTCTAGTTTTCTGTCGTCTTGGTGTCGTAATTAATTATGTTCGTGCTTAGATCCTTCTCACTTTATTCAAAAGGTGTGTTGACAGCTAAGAGACTCATACGGTTGCCTGGAATAGTAAACATTACATGACTTTACAGTACAGTAGTCAGACAGCTTAGTAAAAGGAAGGCGTCTGGCAAAGAAGGAATAATCTCCTTCTTCAAAAAATTAACAGTCTTTGGGATAACCCCGGGGATATGGGAACGGTCCAGCAGTGGACTGCTAGGCCGAAATGATAAAAATGATCAAACTTCCAACGTTCCTTTTTCTTATTTTTCTCATAAGTCTTAAAAACACTTATCTTATAATATTGTATTCACAAAGTAAGATAATGTTTTTCTCAGGATTCCAAGAAAATACATCATCCAGTAATTATCTAAGGTTAAGAGGATCGTCTACCGAGCGCTCGTCCGTACTAAAAGAGAAAACGTTTTCCTACCCATAAATGTTATCCTATCTCAATGATTTTTTAGAATGCTTCTTACACAGTAAAAAACTAAGTTTATAGGTTTTTTTTTTTCAAAATTTATAATAGTTTGAAAGTTACAGGCGCCGAAGAGTTAATTGCGACGAGCGCTCGGTAGACGATCCTCAAGAAAATACTTAAACTAAAATTATTATTTATTTGTCATATTATTCAGGTAGCTGATCCCTGTTGTTACACCGGCTCCTCACCTCGCTTTTTTTAGTCATAGCGTGATGTAATATAACCATAACCTTCTTCGATAATAACTGTCCATCACAAACAGAATTTTTCAATTCGAACCTGGTAGTTCCTAAGATTAGCGTAATATTAGTTTAGATAAAAAATAAGTTAAAAATAACTAAAACCCGACTACGACAAAAACGTGCACTGAAAAGTATAAAACAAGAACATTAATTTGACCGATATTGTGCTAGCCGTGGTCGTGTGCCACCTACCTAACGAAGATTGTGTGAAACAACCGCAGGTGTTAGTTATGTTAGTTATTTTTAACTTATTTTTTATTTACACTATTTTGGGGTTAGGTATTATTATTAATTATTTGATAAGTATATAATAATAAAAGCAGAGTAGCCAGTAAATTTCAAATGTACTCATTAAGCCTTTTCATTTGATACCCATGTTGACACTGTTAGAAACAGGCAAAGTAGCTATTAATGTATATAAAATCTATATAATGTATATATATTTCAAATGTGCACATCAAGCCCTTTAATTTGATACCCATGACGATACTGCGAAAAAATTTTTTTTTTTCGGTTACGTCTTTACATCCTCTAGAGGGCGCCATATTGTATTTGATGACACGTCACCTATTCTATAACCAGCGGACAACTGAGACGCTTCTAACGACACCTGATTTGTCATGTTATGACAAGTAGTTTAGAAGTTATGAGGGAACAGACAAACATACATACATACATACCGGTCAAAATTATAACCCTCCTTTTGGCTTTGCCGTAGTCGGGTAAAAATGAAGTTTTGTTTCATATTGATCACAACATAATGCTTATAATTCCTAAAGGATATAAGCAGACGTGTGCTTATTAGACCTTTGTCAGTCATTAAGTCTTGTGTAATAGGGGATCAACCTATTACCCTATATCAGGCAAACAACAAATTCAAACTTTAAGGCTGCTACTGAAAGCACTCGAAAATACTGCCTGACTGAGAAGCTCTGTATCTGAGATATGGCGAAGTCAGTCACCTCCTTCTTCGAAGCACTAATGTTGGCGAAGAAGGAGGCGGAATAAATGAAGGAGGACGTACTCAACCTCACGACTCTTTCAACGCGGAAGCAGGACCAAAGGCCATTGGATGTCGCGTGGCGATTTACCGTCAAACCGTGGCTTCAGCTACCGTGGACGAAGGTGGACTTGTGAGTAAGAGTCTGATGGTCCCTTCCGCCCCACCCAAAGTGGGATGACTCATTTGGTGACTTTACTATGAAGCTATTTCACAAAAAGTGACATTTTGCAAACCTTAGCGCCGCTAGCGAGGAATTTGTACGTGATAGCTCTCTTTCATGTATTTTGCCGCCTCCTTCTTCGGAGGCGGTCT
Source organism: Agrotis clavis (assembly GCA_954870645.1). NCBI lineage: Eukaryota > Metazoa > Arthropoda > Insecta > Lepidoptera > Noctuidae > Agrotis > Agrotis clavis. Next base: position 15,339,408 of record OX940941.1, read on the forward strand.
AAATGACAGAGATTTTATATGAGAGCTATTTAAACATTATTTAGGCTTTCTTCGAGATTTCTTTACAATATAACCGTAGCAAAAAAAAAAACCTCAAAAAGCAGTTGTGGCCCAGTGGTATCGGTCCAGACTTACCGAGTTGTAGGTCGTGGGTTCGAACCCCGCAAGGCGCGTTACTTTGTGTAAATTGTTTCATCACCACTGCTCTCAAAACGGTGAAGGAAAATATCGTGAGGAAACCAGCATGTCCTAGAACCAAAAATTCGAAGACATATGACATCTGCCAATCCGCACTGGGCCCGCGTGATGGATTATGGCCCACTCCTTCTCACAGAGAGGAGGCCTGTGTCCCAGCAGTGGGAACATTATAGACTGATGATAATGATGATGAAAAAAAAACCTTAAATTATAGATCATAACATATTTATCCTCAAAAGAAACTTAAGCGAACCTCACGAAAATAGCTTCCGAAACTTTCATCAAACAACAAAGACTTGAGTTACTTGAAGCAAAGCCCTTTAATTTCGTATCATAATCAAGTTTGCTTGTTACAACTTGTCAATTTTGAGCTAATGAAATACTAGGTAAGATCTTGAAATAAGATTTCGGAAAATCTATTACATTTTTTTTACAGTCCCGCGAGCGGAGCATTCGGAAGTTTTTTGGAGTTTTGAGTTATTTCCTTTCATGTTATAAAACACGAAGCTAGTACGATTTTGAGTTCAAACTACGAGCTGATGTTTTCCCGTATCGCTTTTAGTGGTTTATTTCAGTTTGTTCACCTGGGTGACCTGTTCTCCTAGTACTTTTTGTTCGACGCCAAAACCTTCATGACCGTCTCCTAGTACAATTCATGTAAATAATTGTCTGGCATTCTTAACATGAGTGAGATAAATGTCTAAAAGCAGAAGGAAAGTCGCCTTTGTTCACTTGGGCGAAATAATTCTGAGGTGAACAAAAGACACCATCTGTCCCGCTGAGAAAATGTCCAGCTGAGAATCTGTACAGCTACGTATCTGCGCTACATTGCACTTGGGTGCGAGGTGAAATGAGGACTTCAATATCTCCTTTTTGTTCACCGAGGTGATATCACTCAGGCGATTAAAGTGGAATAAAACCTACCAGTTTGCTAAAGGATTTGCCCGCCCAAGAAAGATTGATTTTATATTTTGAATTTTATCGCGGTCTCTCCGTCTGAATAGCTAAGTGGTTGACTTCTTCGAAGATGACGGCGTGTTCGAAGAGTTCTTTTTAGATTTTTTCTTTATTTCCAACGGAGTTAAGCTCGGTCGACCAGCTGATGTTTTTTAATTTGACAACGCCGAGTTAGAGCTCCTTGAGTTATAAGTCGAGCTTCACAGTAATTGACAAATGCTTGCACTGACTGGACTGGGTCCACTCGAATTTGTGTGGTTCTTTCTTCAAAAGACCATTTCAGACACTAGCTTGCATGGTCCTTGTACTTTAAAATAAACTGTGACCTTTGAGTTTGTTTCGGCTGTTTCTACTCAGAGTAGTCAGGTACGAAACACTGGCCTTTCCTAGTTTTATAAAAAGACGTGTAAAAGTATTGATATAACCTACTTGCATAAATACATCATTTCATTTCATCATGAAATTCCATCCTTAAGGTGCGTACAGACTATATATATAACATAACATGTTATACAATGTTTTATATAATGTGGATGCTGAATGTTATATTGTAACATGCTATTGATATGAACAACAATGTTACATAACTAAGTCACGGTTAGCACTGAAGAAGGACAAGTGGCAACGATTGTATAACTATTCAATATTGCAATGTTATTCTAATGTAATCAGTATTGTTTTATGTTGCAATGTTGAATAACAAGGTTACATAATGTGGACGTGTTATAAAACAAAAGTTATATAACATGTTACATAGTCTGTACGCACATTTACGGCTCTCGGTCGACACATCTATTTTTTTTCTAGTGCACGTTATGTTAAATCTTGCGACCCAAACCTACAAGCAAATCCTCAAAAAGAATAAAAGTTTAGACGCCATCAGCTACTTATTCTTAATAGAAAATGTTTTCATTTTTACTAAAACTTTCTTGAGTTCTAACGATGTCTCTTGGTTGTTAGAGGTCTTTGTGGACTTATTTCGGGTTTGCCCTTAGGTTTTGACACCTACAATAACTTGCTGAGCCAAATAAATATTTTTTTTTTGCTTTGACTTCAAAGAGTTTGAAAGTCTTCGTGCCGCTAACTTTTATGATGAAATTAGTACAAGAATCAGAAGCCATATCAAGAGTTTTCACGTTTTTGTGACGTAAAGTAAACGGGGACTTTTTTATCGTGGTAAAATCATCAAATGAGTCCTCCCACCCAGGACAGTACGGGTGAGTTCTGTCAGACTTATACTGACTAAAATCCACGGTGTCCTTCAATAGCACTTTACGTTCCGGGATCACGGTAATTCGTTAGTCCGTGGTCAGTGACCACCCATCCACGGACTGACCCAGGCAAGCACTGCTTACTTGCTTAGCTTTGAAGATTAATTATTTAGCCACGGGCTCAAATATCAAAAGAAAATTCACAGCATACAAAAGTTCCATTACAAAATTCTCGTATAAACATAGAAATAATAACCGAGTACCTACTCTGTTTTTTTTGTTTCTCCAAGCTCAGGTTGCAAACACAAAATAACGTAAATCCTATTCTATATCTATGTACATACAATAGCATTTTGTTTGTTTGCAGATGCCTTGCTTGTCCACAACACACATGACTTGGCCAATGTTGACGCAGCGACTACGGAATATCGTGTCAACACGTAAGTTTGATTTTGAACCTTATCTTTTAAACTTTAGCAAGTATTTTAGTGTAGCAAACTACAAGAAACAGCTCTCGGCTTCCCATTTTCTTTGCAACAAACTTCCAGTCGAATTTCAACTTTACGTATCAAAGTTAAAGGTTTTATTTCATGTGACTGACGTGGTTTATCCTGCTTGTTTTTACACGGTCTTCAAAGAGCAAGACTGAAGTTACATCCGTTGTTTTAAAGTCCTTTTTTGTGTGACGAATAAAGTAGTAGTTTTAATATTATAATGAGAATGTGAAGTGAAATAAAAAGTAATGGGGTTCCATGTGAACGGTTTTGTATGAATTTTAAAACGCATCCGATATTTTTTCCGGACGTTGATGCATTATTTCGTCAGTCAGGGAATTTCATTATACTCGTATGGAGACTGAGGGAGTTAATGCATAATCCATTTTAAAAGTGTATACTTTAAATTGGGTATCGAATGAGGGACCGCGAAATCAACATCATATCAGCTGTAGGTTGTCCACTTCTGAACATTTTTTGTTTATCGTGGTAAAATCATCAAATGAGTCCTCCCACCCAGGGCAGGGCGGGGAGGACTGTCAGACTCGTACTGATTAAAATCCACGGTGTCCTTCAATCGCCCTTTACGTTCCGGGATCTCAGTAAATCGTAAGGCCCGCGACCCCGGCAGGAATATGATACCCCTTGGTAAAAGTGGTTGTCAGACTTTTTGGCTTCTGACTAACAGTAAAAACTATCAAAGATTTTGAAGTGATAGTAGAATGTAGAAGAAAGAACAAGCCCTAGGAAGACTAATGGGCCTCCCACACGCACAAGCTTTACCACAGTTTTACCTGCACAAGACAAAACAAACACGGTCGGCAACCACAGATAATAGATATACATAAATAACGCAAGTATCACGATCTGTATGAAAACCAAGCTTGGCGGGCTTGATTTTTTTGACTACCTTTTATGACGTCACAAAAACTATTTAGTCATGGGAAAACCAAATCAATTGAAATACGCCCCCGCTTACGGTGCCCCCTCGTCCCACAGCACAATATTAACCATTTTAATATTAAAACTGACGTCCAACTAACGATGGACCGATTTAGACGAGCGTGAAAATGGTTACTTACGATTTTTGGTCGTACACTAGCACGGATTTTTGGCACGTGAAGTAGTTGCTCTCGCGTTATTTTGGTATACAACATGTAACGTAATTAACGCACACCCTCAGACACCCCAATTAGAATATTATGCTATAATCATAATACATATACCTATTGAATTTTTAATTAAACATTTAAATGCATTGTTATTAACTAAATTAGTTATTTTGCGGTAAGGTTTATTTTTCTTTATTTTGTATTAAATGACGGAATTTGTATTAATACAAATAAAATTGCACTTTTTAAGTCTTGCTGCCTTGATTTACGGTCTATCTTTGTTTGTTTTGATTGTACAGAGGTAATGTGACTATAATTTCCGTAGTTTTAAATATTTTTGTTAAAAAATAAACTGTATTTAAAATGATAGAAATCGATTCAGTAAACGATTCTGAACAAACTAATTTCAGGATGTGCGTTAAAGAATACTCGTAATAGAGTTGTTTTTCTTCTACACACATAATATACATCAACGACAACAGCACGTAAAGCCGTTGGTCCCGGCTGTCATTCGTAGATCTTTAACAGTCGGCTAGGCAGGTGATGATACATAACATACATATATAAACACAGCGCCTTTTTCCCAAGGGAGTATGCAGTAACTACAGAGCGCCACCTGTTACGATCCATAAATACTTCATTCGCCATATCCACATTCATACATCTGGTCATACACGCACGACGATTGCAAGTACTACGCACCCGACCATTCTGAAGCACTTCACCAATAAGGTTAGTGTAATGGGCCTCCCACACGCACAAGCTTCACCACAGTTCTACCTGCGCGATCGGGCGTTCAGTGTTGCCGACATACAACTTGTAACATAATTAAAAGATAATAAATTTAAAACACCTACGTTCAGCTACCTATTCTTTCGACCCTTGAACTTTCTTTTCTATTCTAGTCAAAGACAAATAAAAAACTTATTACAAAGAAAACCCTTTGTAAGCAGAACTTTTTGAGAAGATTCCCAACACTTGAAATATAAAAGGGAATTATTCTCGTGAATTAGACTTTAGTCGTTTGTTTGATAAAATCACTTATTTATACACTTTGTTTGACTACTGGGTTGTGCCTCCGCGCTTCACCTTTAGGTACCTACCTACATAAAATAAACATAGGAAGCCATAATATTTTTTTTTTAATTTACTTTATTTTTATTTTTAATTAGTGTTTGCCCGCGGCTTCGCTTGCGTTAATTTAGAATTTGAGAAACAATACGGATCGTCTAAGTGGCGCCATCTGGAATATGAACGTAATTGTTTTCTCGGCAACAGCTCTCTTCTGATATTCGGGATGAAAGATACCCTATAACCGTGTCTATACTCCTGACAACGTATATGCTAAATTTTGGGATGATCGATTCAGTAATAGGTAGTAATGCGTGAAAAGGCAAAAACAAACATACTTGCATTTATAATATTAGTTTAGATCAATAATGTGGCGGGTGGCGGGATTATTTCCTTACTGTGACCCCGGAACATAACAGGCTACTGAAGGACACCGTGGATTTTAGTTAGTAGAAGTCTGACAGTCCCTCCCGCCCTGCCCGGGGTGGGAGGACTCATTTGATGATTTTAGCACGCTAAAAAAAAAAAGATCAATAATGTTATAGGAACATAGTTTGCATAGGAAACATCCTTTGACCATTTGAGCGGCACTAATTTCAAAGATCCGTGTTTATCTTAAACATTAGACTATCATTTTTGGTCAATTTACAGTATCGATGCAATTTGTTAACGAAATTAAACGAACGATAGCATTGTTCTTCTCGCTTTAGCATACCGCGTGATTCTTAAAAATAGCTAATTATTTAACGGCGTATGGCAAAGCGAAAGCATCGTTTGATGAGTCGGAAAAGTTGCCACGCACCGCCACCAGTAGGCGCCAGTATCGCGAAATTAACGCAATCCAAAGTTTTATGTATTTCATTTCGTCAACTTCGACATTTCATAAATTAGTGTTCCCTTTACGCAAAATACATGTATTACTCTAGTAGAAATATTTTGATATAAAGATATTGAAACATTTACTAAAACAAAATGATAGAAATACTTATTGATGTGGATAAATATTTTGTAAATATTTTCATCATTCACAGTCTTAAATTTATTTTATAACACTTGGACACAGATTTTGACGTCCCGAGATAACGAAAAAAACTACTATTTGGTAGAAAATTAATAAAATTGGCACACTTTGCGAAAGTGACAATTCCCAATTATCTAAAGCCCCAAACACATGTGCGCACGGGCAAAGGCATGTGAGCATAATGACGTCGCTCCCCCTTAGAGGGCCTACCAGGGTCCCGGGACTAAAGAATACCGTGACCCCAGAACGTAAAGGTCTATTGAAAGACATCGTAGATTTTAGTATATACCCGCCCTGCCCTGGGTAGGAGGACTCATTTGATTATTTTACCACACTAAAAAAAGCCCCAAACACACGCTTCTTTTATTAACGTCCGTTCAGAAAGCTAGTTGCGTGTGATGCATTTTGTTATAATGACAGACACTAGCGCCGCGTAAAAGGGACGTAATAGTTTTTACTCGTATATTATGAGGTACAGGTACACAGATTATTGTAGTACAACAATTTTATTGTCTGTAACTTCTTTATAATTATTGAATCTTCATTCTATAATATCCTATCAATTTTTTTTGGGACAAGGTCTTAATATCACTTTTCTGATAAATAAAACCTTTGAGAGATATCTATCGGCTCCAAAAGAATGAGCCCAGTGCTAATCATTTTTTTTTGCCTCCAAAGCAATTACTAGTGCGAGAGCAACTTGTACCGAACACGCGGTGAGACAGCAATGACCACAAATTTTTCATCGCAGTCGCAGCATTATACTATAGGCGATATTTAACAGGGTGGTGGGTGCTATGCCTTATATGTAGTTGACATGTAATTTTGAAGTATTCAAAATTTTGACAATACCAGTTTTCATTTAATTTATTTTAATCCTGTTTCTTCGAAATTGTTATAAATCTGTGACGAAACTAAATAAATAATAATAAGAGTGAAGTGTTTCTTATCCTATATCGCAGTTTGATACGATTAGAAGTTGTTTTCAGTTACATATTGTCTCAAATTGTTGACTGCAAATCAGTGAATTTATCATTAGTTCATGTGAAATGGTATTTGGATGCATAAAGATTAGATGGAAGGAGGATGGACACAGAGGAACCATCCGACAACAATAGTACGATATCACGATAGCATTGATATAATTATCACTGTGAGTAATTTATTATATTGATAGGAACAATTCGTAATGTATAGTATCATACGTATTCTAAACATTTCCCTTGTTTGCTCTGTAGGGGTCGTCAGGAATTTCCTGCGATGATATTCAGTATGTTTAGTTTATTTTAATACTTCATTTATTAATGAAAATAAAGTGTTATTGAAAAATGAAAGTTTACGTGACTTATTTACAGTCATGTCCGTTTAATCACGTCCCATTGAACACATCGAAACATAGTTTTGAATAATCTATAAGCCTACGTATCATTCGTTTTTATTTTCTCGATCTTTTTATACATTTCCAATTTTATTATTACGAAAATGTGACAGCCGCGATCTGAAAAAAAGTGTCACAGGTCTAGCCTGTAAGAGCCACGCTGGCTGACTGATGTGTCAAGGAACGAAAGTGATGACACTACTTTTAAAAGGCAAAAGATGAGAGGACGATAGTGAATGTGTGCTCAGAATAAAATGGCGTATGTGCCCAAACATATTGACGCCTTTTTATGAATTAAAATTGTTATTAATTGAAAAACTGTCTTTACAGAATTAAGATACTAGTATTTTCTACAATTTAAAACAACATCCTTTCAATAACTCATAGTAGTTACGCCGCAAAGTCCAAAAAATAAAAAACATAGACTGAACTTTGCATTTTTTTTGTATCGAGAAAATTTAATTGAATCGTGTTTTCAACTTTGTGAGAATTTAGATCATATAGTTAATAACTGTATTCCAAGTTGTAAGATCTGTAGTCCAGTCATGTACGACAGAAAGTAAAATATAAAAACCGTATAAGTACTGACTTAGCCCCATCGTTTAAAACAAAATCTATGCACTGGTTTGAGCACCAATTCAAAACATAAATAAACACAAAATGATAGAAACACTGATTGTTTTGGATTCTTTAAAATTCTTACACCTCGAAACAATTACAATTTAAAAAAATATCTAACTTACCTACTACCTACAATTTAAATCAGCGTAAATATATCCTAGAGAACTATTGAAAAAAATTAGTAATAAATTAAAATTGCGAATAATATTGAGATAAAAGTATGCATAATTTTTTTTTAATTATTTGAAACTGTCAGATTAATTAAAAAGAAAACCAAAAAGTGAAAAAGAAAATTTCAAGATTTGATCTTGAGACCTATTGCACGAAAGTCAAGCGGGTTACCAACCAGACTGGTTGGTTCGCTGACAGTAGATTTCAAATAGCGGTTCTTATACAAATGTCAACAATGACTGAAAATCAACATATTATAACATTGCTAATCCCCCAAAGGGAATAGCGTTATTATACATATCCTATTAATTGAAGAGCAGTTTATGGAATATTTGAGGAAAAAATTAATAAATAATATCCAGTGGTTTAGCTTCCAACTCCCAACAAACATTTTAAAACAACAAAATTCAAAATTGCTTATCTCCCAGGGCAAACAGCGAAATAATACATAGCCTATTAACAGAAGCATATTATTGGGAATGTTTGAGGAAAATTTGATCGACAACTTTATAGTAGTTTCGGAGATAGATCAACTCAAAAAAAACATAAAAAATTTCGAAAAAAAAAGTTGATTTGGCATCAGAGTCGATCCCTCATCTTGAAAAAAATACAAAAATAAAAAAATATTCAATGTACAGGAATGACAGATCTACGATTTTATTATATGTAAAGATAAAGATAAACATTGCCCCAATCTAGAAATTTCTCATGTGTCGTGGGTGCTTTTACAAACATATAAACTCAAATAAAAACGCCCAGAACTAGAACAACTACTTGTAGATCACACTAGTTTTTGCTCCTTGGGGGAATCAAACCCATGACATGCGGCGCAGCCGTCCAATGGGGAAGGCCGGTCAAAGCTAATTGTAGATGGCGCGATCATAGCTAAGTCCTAATCCGACCAATGAGGTAGTACTATTTTGAAGTACCTATAAGATTTGAACCAATGACGATGATTGGAACAAGCTATACTAGCGTCATTCGTTTCCCAGTTGCCATCCCCATTGCTAAGCCACTGCGCTAATAGTGCCGTCAAATTATAATAGAACTAACTTTTTACCAGAATTTATTCCCCTCCTCTTCCCCTTATAGCCTATGTCACGCAGGAATAACTCAAAAAAATACATATTATATAAATATCACTAGATAACTAACGATATAAATAGGGGAACAGTGTTTAAGGGGACGCGAGGTATAATGGGGACATACACATCATCATCATCATCATCAGCCTATAATGTTCCCACTGCTGGGACACAGGCCTCCTCTCTGTGAGAGGGAGTGGGCCATAATCCACAACGCGGTCACAGTGCGGGTTGGTAGATGTCACATGTCTTCGAATTTTTGGTTCTAAGACATGCCGGTTTCATCACGATGTTTTCCTTCACCGTTTTGAGAGCAGTGGTGATGACATAAATTACACAAGGTAATACGCCTGGCGGGGTTCGAACCCATGACCTACAATTTGTAAGTCGGGTCCGATACCACTGGGCCACCACTGCTCCTCCATAGGGGGGTGTGGGACATACACACTTCAGGTATAAATACTCAACACAACACTAACGTAGCGCAAGCGCCATCAGGACGTCATTTGCAAGCGGCCATTAAGAAATAGCGTCCTGTTGGCGCTTGCCCTATGTTAGTATTGTGTTAAGTTTGCCTTAAGTGGTGAATTTCCATCATCGTCTTATACACTGTTCCCTTATGAACATTCATTTTCAGAATATTCAATGTATTATACCAAAACGAACCATTTCTTTGGTGGAGACTTCAGTCTCTCTCGTACGGAAAGGCTGATAAAATAACCCCTTTTTGCTAATAAAGATTAAATTCAAAAAGTAATAAAATAGACAAAGAAATAGTAACAAAGGCAGTTCGACACTCGTCTATGTAAAGATTTAAGCTGGACGTACTAGCGAGCGCACGATGTGGGGGAAGGTACAGTTGTGAGGAAAAGTGGTAAAGTAGATACTGTTTCTTTAACCAGTACCCTTAGCACGAGTTTTCACTCTTTTACTTTACAGCGTCTTTCCAGTATTTACAGCGTTTCTTGTATGAAAAAATGGAACAGCAACTCTGGTGTGCGAAGAAGGAACTAATTTTTCCCTTGAAAATTGTCAATTTGAAATTGTCAAAGTTCCAGTTTACTTTACATCTCAAATACTGAAAACTCGTGCTAAGGGTATGTACTGTTCATAAAATATAATATGAGGTACATTGTATTTTATTAAAAGAAAATGTGAAGTCATTGGGGCGATATTTCTTATTATTCGTGCTGCTTCACCCGCTACAACTTGTAATTTATCCCACGGAAACACAAAAATGGATTAAAATCTATCCTATGTATTATAAACTCTCTGTATTCTAAAGGGGAATGCCCACCCTCCATAGTCTCCTAGGCCCAAGATGGACTTCAAATATTATTACAATTTCATCCTTCGTTGCGTACATTCTCACAAACTTCCACGCTTTTGATTAATTTTACTGGCCCTATAGCTAATCGCTTAAAACAGAGTGAGCGCTAATTGTGTTGAGTCACAAATTCAGATTTTTGGTCAAAAGTTCAGGAGGCAAGGCGTAGTTTCTGGTGATTCTAAAGGTTTATGCTACTTTGCCGAGGCATCCTTATTTTAATTTTTTTCAAGTTGGTGTTACCATCTGCCCACTAGGTATTATAGTCAAGTCAGTGCTGCAGTCGTGATATTATGAAATCATTGAAGCTGGCGCAAATATTTAATTGAGCAAATTATTATTTTGAGAAATACTTAGGTACTGGTACACAAGTGGCTTAAAGCGAGGGTAGTTCCGCTTGACTGTGGGAACGAGATGGCGCTAGATAACTTGTATAGCTCTGTCTTTTTCACACAATGGAACTATTCTCGCTATAACACGTCATGGTAGGCCCCCTGGATATAAAATAAAAGCCAATCGTAATAGATTGAAGCAGAACCAATAGCTAAGTAGGTATACCTATTAAAAAAATGCAAAGTTTACTTAGGTACCTATTTAAGTTTGATCACTCGGTGACCCAAATCCAAAACCATAAAAACCTTTAACCCCTAACAAAATCTGCCACTAAAAGAACATTTCCAATAATACCCCTTTTTAAACTATCCGCTAAAGCATTTAAAGCGTGCAATGGACCATAAAACAGAATACAAAATAAAATCCTTTTCCGAACGAACACTAACACTTTTCTGCACAACAGTACTAGTCTGTAAGCCGATTGGAAAAAGTTGCAAACTCGACTTTACCGAGTAATAGGATTTACCTAGGTTCTAGTTCAAATATTGTGATTTCTTGTTGTTTGTTTAGACTTTGGTCTTATTGACAGGCACTGTAATATTGTTTAGGAAGAGATTATGTATCCAATTACTCTGTATTTTTAAGGTTTCGTAGCCAAATGGCAAAAAACCTAACCCTTATAGATTCGTCATGTCTGGCTGTCTGTCTGTCCGTCCGTATGTCACAGCCACTTTTCTTCGAAAGTATAAGAGCTTTTGTGTTGAAACTTGGTAAGTAGATGTATTATGTGAACCGTATTAGGATTTTCACACAAAAATAAAACAAAAACAAATTTTGGGGGTACCCCCCATACTTAGAACTGAAACTCAACAATTTTGTTTTCGCCTGTCCCATACGTGTGGGGTATCTATGGATAGTTCTTTAAAAATGATGTTGAGGTTACTAGTTTCATTTTTTTCTAAACTGAATAGTTTGCGCAAGAGACGCTTTCAAAGGTGTAAAATGTGAGTCACCCCGGGGTGTAATTTCTTAAATAAAAGAATGATAAAACTAATCATCACCACTGAAACCGACAAGTCCTAGAATCAAAAATTCTAAGTCATGTGACATCTAAATGAGTCTAATTTAAGCCGGAAACACATTATTTAACACGCCACGCGACGCAACGTGTCGACACCCGATGTGCAGTGAGCGCGTGTCGTCGCGTCGGGTGTCCATAGTGTGATTCTGGTCATAGAAAACAATACATTTGATTTGACTCAACACGCATCACGTTTCGTCGGGTGGCGTCGGGTTTTAATAATGTGTTTCCGGCTTTAATCTAATCTATCAACCTGCACTGGACCCGCGTAGTGGATTATGGCCCACTCCTCAGAGAGAGGAGGCCTGTGTCCCAGCAGTGCATAAATTATAGAAATGTGACCAAGACGAAGGTTATGGTTTTTGGCATAGAGGAGGATATACTTATCGTTATACGAGGTGAAAATAAATTATGCAAAAGTCGTAAGTTATCGGAGACTTACGTCGCTTATAGTAGGGACAAAAAAAAATAACTTTTTGAAATTCCATCCAAATCTGTTCAGTAGTTTTTGCGTGAACGAATTACAAACAACCTCACTAAATTTGGCATTTATAAAAATAATAATAAGTATATAAAAATATTTTTAAGAATAAGTGAGATAATTCATCACAATTTTCCACCGAGCCAATATTTTAGCCACCCTGCCCTGGGTGGGAGGACTCATTTGATGACTTTGCCACGCTAAAAAAATAAATAAAAAAGCCAATATTTTATAAAAGTTTTAGTAAAAATCTGGCAGATAAAAGAGATTTTAATAAACCTAAGTATTTGTATTAAAATGTGTTGATCATTTTATAACAAAGACTTTTATGTTTCAGATTAAGAAGTCGGAGACTAGAGCATGCTGGTAAGTCTTTTCAAAAATTAAATTGAAATTCGTAGATAGTTTTTTTTTTTTTAATTTAACTAGTGTTCACCCGTGGTTTTGCCTATTAATTTTTTTCAAGATTATCTCCTAAGATTTACATCAGTCAACAAAAGTCACATGCAACTTGTTTATTTTACCGGCGGTAAAATAACTTCTATTTGGAAATCGGTTGCGTTGTTTTTAATTTATTGTTTTTTTTTTTGCCACCAATTATTTATTAAATACGTAGTATTTGAGATCCAATTTTTAGACACTGAAAGTCGAGTTTCTTGCACGTTCTTCTCCATAGAGATCTACTACTTGGAATGTGCATCTACGGTACTTTCAGTTTTTATGTCTTGTGACTGAGACTGTAGCACCATAACTTTTAATAATTATTCCTTTAATTGTCTCTGACAATTCAAAAGTGCCTGTAACTGGCCTACTTGAAATAAATGCTTTGATTTTGATTTTCTTATAGCTTCTACGGAAACTTAACTGGACAAAAAAAAAATAAACTGCTCTTTTCAGAATTTGGATTTCGACATAACCCACAATTAAAATTAAATTCCTTTATCATAAAAGGTGAACTTGATGCCTTAGGCATTTTTTTCTTTAATCCAAGGGTGGTTCAAAACTGATAAAATCTATTGTAAAATAAAAAAGTATTATAAAGAAATGAACTCTGTATTTTTGTAAGTTTTGATTAAAGAACTACAAGTGCTTGCTGACGGTGAGTAATCAGTAGCTCGCCGGTCGATTAAGGACCAAGCCGGGTCGACGGCAAGTAGTGTACCACGTGGGGCAAACGCCTGCCGACGTTGCGTTACCGTCTGTAAAGGCAACCGTGAGCCTGATACGCAAATAGCAACGGAAAGAAGAGTACATTTACATTTTTACAGAGTACATTCTTAGTCAGTAAGAGCTTGACGTTCTATTCCGCTCCAACCGAGACGGGAGGATTAACTTAGTAATTTACCACGCAAAGAAGCCGCTTGCCCATACGAACGGTGAGTAATTGGTGACTCGTCGTCCGATCATGGACCATGCCCGGGCCGACGGCGACGGCGCGTCGTCTTCCACGCGCGCTGAAGTGTATGTAACTAGTATGTACTATGTATGCTCCTAAGGTAGACTTAACCCATTGTATGCACTAATTTATAGTGCTATTCAATATTATGCTTACTATGTACTTTACCTGAAATGCGCATTACGTTATAATTAGTGTTGAACTTATTAAATGGAGTTCAATCAAGGTGGTTGTGTACTTCTTTGCGATCCCACCGGAACCCCAAAATCACAGCGCCTCAAAGATCTGTTAGAAAACTGACGTGGATCCCCCTTAGAGGGCCAAAGCTTGCCGGGGTCTCTTGCAATAATGCACTCATGCAATAACCGTGATCCTGAAACGTAAAGGGCTATTGAAGGATCACCGTGTATTTCAGTCAGAACGAGTCTGACAGTCCCTCTACCGCGCCCTGAGTGCTAGGACTCATTAATTTGATGATTTTACCACGATTAAAAAAAAAACACCCGAAAAGGGATAAGCTACAAAACTACAATATTCGTATTTATATTGTTTTTCTATTGAGAATCTAAATTCTCCTCATATTTAATTGATAAAAATGTTCCCATAGCATAATTTACGATGTTCACTGAAGAGAAGCCACGGTCAAAAACAAGTTCAAAATAAATCCTAAACTAAGCTGAAAATTCAAATGAATTTCTAGAATTTTCTCTAAAAAGGAAAAAAAATACAGATTCGTCCTAACACTATGTCGGAGTTAACAACCTAAGTAATTTCGAACAAAAGGAAAAAACTTTTGAAGTATTCATAAAAAAACCCCTTTGTCAAAAGTTTTGAAGATCTCTTTCACGCGAACGGTATAAAGGAGGATTGGGGAAAAAATATCCTTGAATTACTATGAAGTATTGTTTTTTAGAAAACTTTACTTGACGTTTCATAGTGAAAAGAAAAGGTATATTTTTTCTTTTTTAAAACGTTGCCCCACTAGAAATTTCTTCTGTCTTGGGTGCGTTTACAAACATAGAAACACACATGATACACAAACACACAGACCCCTAACAACTACTTGTAGATCACACAAATTTTTGTTCCATGCAGAGGTCAAACTCTGGGCACGCCGCAATCGCGGCGGTAAGACCCCTCTTTGAGGAGTGGCTGGAACAACGACGATATAATACTAGACTCCAATGATATTAAAAATGAATAGATACGTTACCTACACGACAATCTATCTTCAAAAACAGCTCACTGACGCACACATGAATAACTAAATATTGCAATAGCACATTACATCACGATTAGGCATTAAAGTAGGATGGCATCGCAAGTGAAAAAGAGACAAATATAATTTTACGCGATGTTTGGTTATGACATCTATCTCTGTTGCACTCTTTCTTTTTTGACGCCATATTTTAGAAACGTAATGTTTGATTTGTGAAAATATTAAGATAAATAGTATATTTACGAATGATATGTGATTCCTTGACTTTTAGAAGTTTTGCTTGTATAATTTGTACAATATATATACAATACATACGGCATTTTCGGTGGTTTTGGGTCATATTACTTTGTACTTCGTGACGTGCGTCTGTTGTCGCCGGCAACGTCGCACTGAGGTCAAGATGTGTGAATCAGCCTCATTTGAGCGCGTGTGTTTTTGAGCGCGTAAACGTATCTACACCTTTTTACTTATAATATCATTGACTAGACTCCGCATGCACGATCTAAGGAACAAGAAATATTCTGTCAACTCGCTGAGGTACTACGTAAGCGAGGGGGACGGGGTACTGCGTTGTGATTGGCTAACTCAAGGTCTGTTCTGTCTCAACGTATGTTTACGGCTCACAGGATTGGACGAAATGAGACGACTATAAGACTTTTTTCCCTAATGTGTTGACAGACATCGGTCGCCTGTTATTACGAGTCTAGTATTAAATCGTCGTTGGGCTGGAAATATAGGCGTCACGGCGTCCTAGCCTTCCGCCTGACGCAGGTCCTCACCGGACACGGGTGTTTCGGGAGGTACCTGTGTCTGATGAGGAAGGAAGAAACACCTGGGTGTCACCACTGCGAGGATCGCCCTCGGATAAGCTATTGTCAAACAGACAGGCGTGACGAACGCGAAGCGCAAAGAAGAAGAGATGAAGTCACATAAAAAAGCGAAAGCGATCCGATAGTCTTTGTGCGTCAAACAATTGCATACATTACAAACAAAAGCACCTCGCTTCGCGTTGGTCACGCCTGTCTATTTGACAATAGCTAAAATGATTTGCCCAGAAATGTCAGATGGATCGACGAGAACAAGGTACGTAATGTATTTGAGTTTAAACAGTTCATTAACGCACCCAACACACAGGACAAATAACTCCGTGACTTCTTCCAAGAAGTGCCTTATAAAAAAAAACAAACCTATAATATTTTCTCGACCTAAAAATCAAATCCTTTTTACTAACGCGCATGACATACTCATTGCTCACTCACCAATGAATCCAGTAAATAAAAAATCTATTCTTCCCTGAATCATATTTATTCTGTGCCTGAATATCACAACTTTTGCAATCTAGGGCAGAAAATATAAGTTTCTGTTGTCGCTAAAGAATTAAGTCTAGGTCAAAACTATATAGAGAGTAATATCATATTACGTAATAAAGTTTTTATCGTTACTTCGGCTTCAATAACCTTTGTTAAGTGCCGGCCTTATAACTATGAACATACATGTATAGATAGCCTAACATTTTTATACCCTTGAGTATAGAAAGTCAAAATAACAACTTAGAATAGTGTATGTTGGAAAATAATATAAGAGGGAGAGAGAGGCCAGTTTCACTAAAGAATTATAATTGGAGAGCCGATGACACCTACTCTAGTATGAAAAGACTCCGAGTTGATACAACATGTATAATTTAGTCATATCATTGAAGGGAGAACACGAAATGCCATGTCCAGTTGAAAACCAGCGTCGAGCACTAGTTGCTCGACATTTTGCTGAACTGGCCTATTTGGCGCAGCCATGAGTCACACGACAATTCTGTTTCTTTTTTTTATTAATTTCTACTCTTGTATTAGATGTAAGTCCTTTTTTGTGTGTTTATTTTTATTTTAAATGTTGTGTGTATCGTGGTCCCTTTTGAGCCAACTAAATGTTTTTTCTTTCTGTCTTTCTGTCTTTAAATGCCTATGCTGCAATATCAACTGCTGCTAGTGCTGGCATAGCCTTTAACAAACATTAAAAAAAAACGATTCTCTAGCAAGAACCATAAAACTCCCAAGTTTCGTTTGTTCCTCGCAGTAGGAGGCTGTGAGTATTTTTCATTTTTTTTTTGCATTCGATCTTCAACATTTCGTGTTCCCCTTTAGTGATAAGATAATATTAATTATATTGTAAATGGAATTGTTGAAAAAGATTTTGCCTATGTTCTTTTTTGATCCATACTTCCAGAAAAACCCTGTATGATATACAAGCAGAGTACAACCCAAATTGATTATCAAATTCTAAATTAATGCGAGCAAAGCCGCAAGCTATTCGTCAGCTAGTTTTCATATTAAGGGAATGATTGATAAGAAAGCCTGCAAATAAGACATCTGTGTCATCCCCGACAAGTAATCGACTAGACATCGGTCATTTTTACACGAAAAAAAAGGTCTAATAGATCTTCTTTCTGAATAAAATGCGACACATGTGTTCTTCTTAGCGTAGTCCTGGATCGTCTTAATTCATCATTTCAGCATATAACAGTCCACTGCTGGTCATAGGCCTCTCTCGGGGAGCGCCACAGCGCACGATCTCCTGCTTTTTTCGTCCAGCCACTGCCAGCCACCTTCTTCAGGTCAGCGGTCCATCTTGCCGAGGGGCGTTCCACCCTACGCTTACCTATACGCGGTCTCCATTCGCGAACTTTCCTACTCCATCTTTCGTCGGTTCAAATAGGTACAATAAAAAAAATCTCAATTCAAATTCAGGGGTCTTTCAATCCAAACCCATCTTTATTCAAATTTACATAATCTGAATTGAGATGGTCCAGCACTGGATTCTGACCAATAGCTACCGACATCATCGTGCCTAGCCTCTTCCCAACTATATCTTTGACCATTTAACCTACCTCTTTCCTTACAAAAATTATAAACTATATACAAACTATTTGGTTTTGACGAACTGCAAATGGGACCAACTGCGGATTGGACTAACCGCAAATGGGACCAACTTCGTATTGGACAAAACGAGAATGAAACTAGTGAGAACGGGAAACGAAGTAAAAATGAGTCGAAGTGCGCATAAACCACTAAATACTGCTCCATAAAAGGGTCACTTATAATAATAATAATCACAGTTCCCAACACACACAACTTTTTTTTTTTTTTTTTAGCGTGGTAAAATCATCAAATGAGTCCTCCAACCCCGGGCAGGGCGGGAGGGACTGTCAGACTTCTACTGACTAAAATCCACGGTGTCCTTCATAGCCTGTTAGGTTCCGGGGTTACGGTAAGGGAATAATCCCGCGACCCCGGCAGGCTTTGGCCCTCTGAGAGGGGGGCCCCGTCATTATGCTGACGCTCTTTGAGGCGCGCGTGGGACACAACGCGCCGTCGACCCGGGCATGGTCCTTGGTCGGGCAGCGAGTTGCCCTTTACTCGCTGCCCGCATGCCCGCGCCTACGGTGGCCGGAGATCATCTAGCGACGTCCGTCGCCATGGGCGCCTACCACTGCGGCTGGGGCGGAGGGAGGACGCTGTCCTCTCTCGCTCGCGGCCTGCCTCCTCCTTTACGAGCATTACTGCCTCGCAGAAGGAGCTGACCGCTTCCCACTCCGTCTCGCCCCGCAGCATGGCCGCAACCAATGCCGGGCGCGAGAGGTCTCCGCCTATCGCAGCCGTGAGGACACGTCGGTGCTCCGCCCAAGCTGGGCAGTCTTGCACCGTATGCTCCACCGTGTCCTCCGGGCGATCTTCGCAGTGGTGACACCCAGGCGTCTCCTCCTTTCGCATCAGACACAGGTACCTCCCGAAACTTCCGTGTCCGGTGAGGACCTGCGTCAAGCGGTAGGTCAGGACGCCATGACTTCTCTCCAGCCACTCCTCAAAGAGGGGTCTTACCGCCGCAATTGCGGCGTGCCCGGCCTTCGGTCGCGACAGTCGTTCCTTCCATACTGCCCTGAGATCGCGCCGGAGGTCTTCGCGCCGCGCCTCGACTTCGCGAGGCAGCGGGGTCACGCCCCGGCGCTGCGCCTCCACGCGCCACTCATAGACGCGCTGGAGGGCAGTCGCCTCCAGATCCCAAGGCAGTAGTCCGGCAAGGAGGTTGGCCGACTCGCCGGCAATCGTGCGGTATCCCCGGATCATTCGGATAGCCATGACCCTCTGGCATGCGACCAGCTTCTGTGGTCGCGTCCGGATGCTCAGGGCCCACACAGGGGCCCCGTAGAGGGCCATGGACCGCACGACGCCAGCGTACAGCCCACGGCAGGAAGCGTTTGGCCCGCTGAGATTGGGCAGCAGTCGCCTGAGGGCGGCCGCTGTACTGTTCAGCTTTGGGGCCAAACTCAGGAAATGCTCCCTGAAGTTCCACCGGCTGTCGAGGACGAGTCCCAGGTACTTCATCGTCCCCTTGACGCCGATTGGAACTCCTTCCACCGTAATGCTGTAACTCGACTGTGGCGCGTTACGGCTGCCATGAAAACACATGGCCTCCGTCTTGTGCAGCGCCACGTCGAGTCCCAACCGCCGGATCCTATGGACGACTGTCGCGACCGCTTCCGTCGCCACGTCGGCCGCCGCCTGGTGAAACACACACAACTTGCAAAAAACAATAGGCGAGAAAATTAGAAAGTATACAGAATTGAAGGAAGAAGTCACCAGAGTCTGGACTCAGGAAAAAGTTTACGTAGTACCTATAGTAATCTCCATCACGGGTGTAATACCCAACCACCTCCACCATAGCATGAAATTACTGGACCTTAAAGACTCCATTTACATCACACTTCAAAAAGCTGCCATTTTAAATACCTGTCGAATCGTACGAAAGTTCATTTTCACACACACACAACTCACACACGCTACATTGACTTAGCTTAGGCCCGTTAACGTAGCTTAAACTAGCCAAAGAGCTAAGAAACAGAAGATGTTTTTCCTAAATAATAATAATGATGACTTCATAGCAAAATAAACCTATAAATTACTTTCGAAACATCATATTGATACATACTCGACATTTCTTTGAACTTTGTGACAGACTTATGAATAAAATTGACTTCGTAAAACTAAGTTATACAGAAACATCAATATTTTTATTTATCGCCAGAAATACCTAGACAAAAACAACTCATACCTAAAAAGATGAGCATGAAAGAGATCAACATAAAACTTCAACAATTCCAACGTTGATCTACCTTTAAATCCGCATTTGCATTTCCTCCGTCTCAAGTCTGAAGCCAGTTTGAACTGCATAAATCTGGTTAGATCCAGCGCAAGCCGGATTTTGGCGGTCGTTACCGAATCAACGTACGAATAACGAACTTTATGGAGTCTTGAAAGGAGTTGATTTTCGATTGCTTGTGGTTTTATGAGACGTAAAATAAAATATTGCAAGATTGTTTAGTGTTTTTGTTAATTTGGGAAGGAAAATTAAAAATGTATGAAGGAAGGAATTTACAAAAGGGAAGTAAAGCAAAGAAACAAGAAGTAAAGATTATGACGGCACGGTTGGCTCATTGATTGACTGCTCAGCTGTGTGTTGCGTTTCGATTCCCGGACTGAACAAATATTTTTATGACTTATAAGGGTTGAACCATATCTGGCAGCACGGAATCGCCTTTTTCCGTTGCCCTTTCTCTTTCTGTCGCTTAGAACTGCCATTTGCTAGACCGAGACAATACGACAGCAGCCGGCCGCCTCGCGGATTCCGCCGCGTGCTTTCGCATTATGCATTCTGTCTCGGTCTAGCAAATGGCAGTTCTAAGCGACAGAAAGAGAAAGGGCGACGGAAAAAGGCGATTCCGTACTGCCAGATGTGGTGTAGCCCTAAATAGTCTTTCCGGGTCTAAGTGTTAGTGCATTTAAGTTCCAATGTTTGACTTCGGATATGAAAAAGAGAATTAACACTCTTGTAATCTTAGTTTAAAAGATAGTTCATAATTTCTAGATATTTAAATACTTTTTAATATTTAAATTCTTTTTACCATGGAGTTTCTTGCCGGTTCTTCTCCATGGAAACGACCAACCCGAACCATGCCAATTTTTTTTTCTCTCTTCTCGACGTTTTATAAGTGCCCACTGAGGCCCATGTAAAATAAAAATATTTTGATTTTGATTTTGATTTTTTGATTGATTTTTAAATACTTTGATTCACAGCTTTTTCATCCAGTGTGATTCACGACACGGCTTACTTCAAGAGACGCAATCGCATCACTCTTGTGTAATGTGTATTCTAGTACTAATTTGGAATAAAAAGGTTTCTTTAATAACAAGGGTACGGCTTATTTTAAAAGTTTCGAAAGCTTCGAGGCGGGTTTTCATCCCTTCGACATAAATCCTAAATCACCTTAACGATATCCACAAAAAAGAAGTGACACTTTCTTCACAGAGATTTAAAAGAATTTTATACCTTTTCTGGAACTCTTCAAAGGCAAGCCAATTAACTTAGAAATAAAGTCCAAAGAAAAACAAAAAGGTCACTCTTTTGAATTTTGCTGAAAAATAAAAGTTTCAGAAGAAAAGAACTGATTTATTGAAAGTCAAAGCCATCGGAAAGCTTCATATCAAAAAAAAAAACTGAAGCAAAAATTATATTCATAAAATTCACTTTAGTGTAAAAAAACCCTTTTACAAAACATTCAACGTTGCATACAACAAACGATACAATTTAAATTTACGAAATTACAAACAAACACTGCTAAGTCTCGAATTTATGTAGAACTGCATATATCTGGATTAAACCGCTTTGGGCTGGATTTCGGCGCCCGATACCGGCTAACGGCCAATCAGAGGACGCTAATCCCAGTTAGTTAGGATAATCCTTATGTCATTGTCGGAAATACTTATCATTTAATCAAACAATGGTGATGGCAGGATTATAATTATATTAGATTGTTTTATTCCGTAAATTAGCAGTTGTCGAGCAAATGGTAACTGCGAAAGAAAAATATTTTTCCAGAGCGTAGTAATAAAATAATTAATGATTTATTTTATTAGACTTTAAGCTGAATGGTTTATTTTTCTGTAGCCGCTTTGAGGGTTAAATAAAAAAAATAAAACAGCTTAATGTTCATGAAATAGTCATATTTCTTTTTTAATTAATAATTTAAGGAACACTTAGGTAGTTAACTTTTGTAAGATTCTCGATTTGCCTTTTATAAGTGCTCATAAAACGTACAAAATAACTTAAAATAATAGGCATAATTTAAAAAACAAAACATTTTTCGTTTTGGCGTAGTCAGATTAAAGATGGCGCTCAAAACTCATTATCAAATACGTTTTCTGGTCCCTCCATCGAAACCACAGGCTTACATAGGACATTTACCATAAATAAGTACCACCAATTTGTTCAGTAAACGTCACTGTGTTCTAAATTTATGCGTGGACACAATTACTACGCAAACGAAATTAGACAGCGTACTGTCGTAGTGGCGTCGGGTATGGGTCGGCGCACACTAAGCATTTAAATGTGCGTTTAATAAATCACTTAAAATTGTATGTCTGCTGACGGCAATGGCTCAACGGTTTCTCATTAAATTGTTGAAATCAGACGTGAATTTTAGGCTTTACAAATGACCTGAGAGACTAGGTTTTTCCTGCAGTTTCGCCTATGTACACAAAAGTAGGGAATCAGTTGCTCCGATTAAGCGTGATCTTGAGTACTTAATAGCTAGTTAAGAATAATAAAAATGGTACTATTTTAAAGGTTAAACTCTTAACTTTAAATTGATTTCGATGCCATTATTTGAGGAACTATCCCGGATCAGTTCAAAGTAAGTGATTTCAATACTTTTGCTCGCTAGTTTACATGCATGATAGTTATGATTACCTACACTAGCTGTTGCCAGCGGCTTCACCCGCTACAACTCGAAAATTATCCCACGGAAACATAAAATCGGGATAGAAACTATCCTATGTGTTAATCCAGGTTATAAACTATCTTTGTACCAAATTTTAGCCAAATCCGTTCAGTGGTTTTTGCGTGAAAGAGTAACAAACATACCTACATACACATACATACATCCTCACAAACTTTCGCATTTATAATATTGGTAGGATTAGTAGGAGGTAAGTATTCAGTTTCATCGTTCAGCAGTATAGTCGTGAAAGATAACAGACATGTCGACTTACTTTCCATCCATAAAACATACTAGGTTATACTCGTTGACCCGCCCGCGTGAAGTTCGGTTACATTTCATCAGTCTCACACCATTCTAGCCTTTGCAGTCGACTTCCAGTCCAAACGAATACATCTGAATATCAGTATTTAACGTGGAGTGACTTCTGACCTTCAGCACCCAGTAACTGGGCAATACGGTAACCGAATGATCAAGGTGATTTTCTAGTCCGTTGAAATCTGACAACAATCCTTTTAACTCAATTCATTTGATTTTAGAGACCCCAAAAAAAATGTACTTCTATACCTCGACCCGTTGGTGTCGCGTGGGGTCTTTCTTATCCAAATGCGAAACCTCAATTTAATGTTACTTTTACTGTCAGCCTGTATCATCCCACTGCTGGGCAAAGCCGTCTCCCCATGAATTCCAGCTGTTTCGATCTAGAGCTAGTGTGAGCTACTGGTTGTAAATGTAAATGTTACAATACCAATTGATTGATATTTATTTTTCGGGTCTCTTAAGACCACATGCGACTGATCACGTAATAAAAAGGGCCCAAGTAGGGGTGGAGGGCTATTTGTATACGAAAACTAACACTGAAACTAGGATACAGAATTCAAAACACAGAAACAACCGTGTATGAATGGGACATCATAAATTCTAGATGCAACGAACATCAGCACTGTTGGTGCTGTAGTAACGTTCGTTCTGACACACTGGTCGTGCACTGAACCTAATGGCTTGAGCGGGAGGTGCGATATTGCATATTTCTCTCAAAGCTAACGAAATGAATCATATACAATGAGAAAGAACGAGATAGTACTCAAACGAAAGTCGTTTCAACCCTTGCGTTGTTCATTCAGTTACAGCACATATTATTACGCCTGTATCATTGTTTATTATAATTATTTTTTTTTTATTGCCTACCCTCGTCCTTGTGTCATTTCGGGGTGCCAGCTGAAAACCAGCGCTGGGTGTTTCTCGCCCAGCAAATGCTGAGTTGGTATGGAAATGCTCTGCAAAATATTTCCTGTATTTTTAAATGACTTCAAAAAAAAGTAGATTCTCAGTTCGACCAGTGTGTTTGTATGAATGAATGTTGTCCGTGATTTCAAAAATAAAATAATAATAAAAAAGCGTAAATTAACTTTTGTTTTGGAAGTCGGTGGCAAAAATGGGTTAAAAAAAAACATGGCGAAAAGTTATTAGGCTTTTTTTGTGTTTATCCTTTTTTTTCAAAAAGTTCATTATTGGTGTTTCCAATATCAAATACATATCTTATTATTCCATTTTGAAGAAGGAATGTAAAACACAGTGTAACAGAGCCACCAAAACACATATCTACACGGTTCGCACTGCACAATGTCGTAAATTCTGGTTCTAACTATCGTCAGCACCATTGATTGCGTCGCCAAACTCATCGTGTGCGCTCAACCTAATGGTTTCACCAGAGGTGCAATATTGCATATTTCTCGCAAGGAAAACGAAATGAGACATGTTGCACAGTTTCACTGTATCTCGAATAAGATATGAACAATATACTTGATGACGTTTAGTTTCAAACGTGAAATATTGTAGTACTAGCTTCATGTTAGAGCCTCTGAGCCATAACAATAGTTGATTCCTTGGTAAAACCTTACAATAAGCAGATTAAATGCAAGGTGTCCTTCTCAGAAATACAACTTATGGTACTATAAATTACGAGGACGAAGACTTACCGAGGGGCGAGACGGAATGGGAAGCGGTCGCCTCCTTCTGCGAAGTAGTCATGCTAGCGAAGGAGGAGGCAGGACGCGTGAGGAAGTAGACAGCGTCTACCTCACGACCCAGCCACCGTGGGAGACGCCTACAGTTTCGGACGACGCGAGGAGATTTCCGGCTACCGTAGGCGCGGGCATGCATCATGCACGGGCGCGTAGTGTTCCACGCGCACCTCAAAGAGCTGTCACCAATCTGATGGGGCACCCCTTAGAGGGCCAGAGCGTGCCGGGTTCGCGGGACTGTCTCAACAGGTAACCGTGACCCTGGAACTTAAATGGCCAAAGTAAAAAATGGTACTTTAAATGCACTTCCAACACTTTTTAAACTCCAACAACTCTTGTCTTAACATCAACATCCTTGAAGCCGCCAAGACCTCAAAATCCTTACTATTCAAATTGGCAATTTGCCACCTGGCTTACAGGCAGTATCTCTCCAAATTGTTCATTGTAATGGTCTGTGGAACGCTCTTAGGCCTGGCGTACACTGGCGGCATGGCATGGCACGGACGCACAGCGTCGTATCTTCGTTAATAAGTTTTTAGACTGACATGGGCACTATTACTAATATTAAGGTTTAAAATGGGATATTTACGTAACTCAAAACAAATAATGAACATGGTAAATCCCGTTTTAAACATTAAAATTATCACCGTCAATTTTGAATTATGTATTGTAGAAAAAATACGAATACAACATTAACTGTTGTTGATCTGAAAACAACAAGATTTGCAGTCAAATTGTCTATTATCCTTTAAGCGCAGGCCACACCGCCAGCTAGCGGGCGGGCGGGCTAGGCGGGTGGGCGAAGCGAACGAAGGAAACTATACAAACTACGCGAAATATTGGCGAACTAAACTATGGGGTTCACACCAAAAACTACGGACAGACGAGCGACGGGCGGAGCGGGCGAAGCGGGCTAACCAAAATCTACGCTTTCTCTTCTTCTTAATTCGAATAGAATTTAACAGTAATATCTTTTTTTTATATTTTGTAGTTAGTCATCAGAACTTTCGTCGATATATGACATATTCATCGTTCACACACGTAAACACTACACTGCTATTCGAAAGACGAGCTAGCCACTCGAAACGGGGAGGACGGGAGAACGAACCGGGCGAGCGGGCTGGCGGGCGAGCTAAGCTAGCGAAGTGGCGGGCGCGCCAACGAGGAGAACGAGTAGCTTCGCTGGAATCGTCGGATATTTCGTTAGCTTAGCTCGTTAGGTTAGTCGGTAGCTCGCGGTGTGAACCGAAGTATGTAAAGAGGTGAAACGATGTTCGCCCGCCTAGCCCGCCCGCCCGCTAGCTGGCGGTGTGGCCTGCGCTTTAGCTATTGAAATGTAGCGAGAGATGCTGCGGCATGCCGAAAGATTGACAGCTCAAGGTGCGTTTGATAGCTGCGCTGGATACTGCGGTTTAACGGTTTTTTTTTTTAATACATATATTTGTATAACCAAGTCGGGCCATGTATGCGAGTTATAGTCAATACAGTTTACACTCGGTGGCATATTTACGACCATTTATCAGTTTGTAACTTTATTATTGTCATACTGTTAAGTTATATTAGCATTCATCACCTGCCTAGCCTTTTCCCAACTATATTGGGGTCGGCTTCCAATCGAACCAGATTCAGCTGGATATCAGTATTATACATAGAGTGACTGCCTGTCGGACCTCCACAACCCAGTAACTGGGCAATACGATACCCCATGGTAGTACTGGTTGTCAGAATTTACAGCTTCTGACTAACAGTTATGACTGTCAAAGATCTACAAATGACAGCCGGGACCAACGGCTTTACGTGCTTTCCGAGAAACGGAGGAAACTCGCTATGACAGATGGTCACCCATCCACAGACCAACCTCGGAAAGCACGGCTTAACCCGGAAGATCGTCCTGTGCGGCTGTAATTATTTAGCCACGAGCTCCTCCTTAAGTTATAATATTAGCATTCATTACCTAAAAGTCCCTAGCCATGCCGTTCCATCAATGTGTACCGGGCTTTATGTATCCGTCGGCGTTGCTATGTTATGCAATATTTGCAAGTGTTATACAAGGTGTGTTACGGCCTAGAAATTGTGTGAAACAAGCTTTATGAATAGATTTTTCAAGTGATCGTGTTCGTGGAGTATTTTTTGTAACAAAATTGTCTGATATTAAATAGTTATTTGTTATGCAAGGCTGCAAAGTTGATTTTTGTGCGCGAGTACTTGAATTGAAAACTGAGAGAGCGAAGGATTCTAAGATTGAACCGCGAGAGAAACGAGCGGTTCAAATATAGAATCCTGAGCGATGCGAAGTTTTCAAAAGTACGAGACGCAGAAAAACTTTGCTGCCGAGTGCAACACACAACTTTTCACCTCACACAGCGAGGAAATGGTAGGTGTAAGAGAAACAGCTTAAACAATTTACTATTTATGTATTTAATTATTCTTTTTAGAAATTAAAAGTAAAAATTACTAAAATTGTTAATCTTGAAAGTTAAATGTTTTTTTGGAACATTAATACTTGTGTTTGTCACTTGTGTGTTATTATTACGTAAATTTGCGGAAAATTGCTCAAATTCATTGGATTCCATTGTGAATGTTGGAGACAGAGACAGATATAAGGCGGTTCGAGACGATTTTCTCGAATTTTAAAAACTCAAACTTACGACATCTACTACATAACACTAATGTTCAGAAAAAAAAAATAGGTTGCAACAACCCGGTGCACTGACATGCAGTGGGGGCGGCTCACCTGCCAGTGTAGAAAATAATTGAATACAAGACGTGTTCGATTTTTAAACAACACTTTGTGCTCTAGAGCACAAAATGAAGTTTTCCGCTCAGATTTTGAATGAGAAATCGGGTGAGGTGAAAATGATATTTCGATCAAGGGCATTAAAATATTGCGGAATTGTTTTAATAAAAAGTAGAGTGTCCACCGTGGGAGTAACACTTTTTTAAGCCCACGTACTTGAACATAGAGCGTAGCGAGGGATTCTAATGTAGAATCCAGAGCGAAGCGATTACTCTTGCCTTAAAAATAGTTGTTTGTTCCAGTTTCAAACAGTCTACTATTTCTCTTTCCTAACACTATTTAACTTATTTAAAATCTGTTTACTCGTAGTTACTGTGTAGTTTAGAAACACACATACATATACATAGGGGGAAGGCAACGACGACATAATACTAGACTCCGCATGCACGATCTAAGGAACAAAAATTATTCTGTCAACTCGCTGAGGTACCGTAAGCGAGGGGGACGGGGTACTGCGTTGTGATTGGCTAACTCAAGGTCTGTTCTGTCTCAACGTATGTTTACGGCTCACAGGATTGGGCGAAATGAGACGAATATAAGACTTTTTTGCCTAATGTGTTGACAGACATCGGTCGCCTGTTATTACGAGTCTAGTATTATATCGTCGTTGGGGGAAGGCCTTTGTCTAGCAGTCGGATAGGATATAAAGGCTGCTAAAAATAACAAATAATCCTTTAACATCAACATAAAACTACATACAATTATTCGAAACTACATACAACATGTATTGTATTGTCATTGCCATTACAATATTGTACTCAGTATAATGGGTCGTGTGCACAGGTACCGTGTCGATTCACGCATCACTTGCCATGAGATTGATGTTAGTATCCCGCTGAGTCGCTGACTGTACTGGTGTTGAGTGATTTTATGTATGTTTGTAAAGCTGTTCGGGATTGTAGTAGTGTGTTATTTTTTGTATTGAGGTCTGATATTCCTGAAATACATTTATGTGCTATAAGCGATGAAAATATGAACGAAAACGTCACGGTTGATTTGTCACTTAAAAATCACGTATTTTAATATTTTATTTCTATACATACTTACATACTATAACAATATTTAAACACTAAAATTAAAAGTTAATTATTTACAAAAATTACTATTTTTATTTTATTTTTTGTAATTTTTGGTTTTTGGTCCATTCATTTTGGACCATGTCCTTTGATGGAAACAATAGTTCCTTTTTCGAACACTAAACAATTTTACATACAATAAACGCAGTAAATACATCAATTGCGCTGTAAATAAAATACAGAAATCTTGTGATAAGGCCTCAGTAAATGTACATGTAAACTATAACACTATTGTTTCAATGAAGGCTCGTCAGTGCATCGCTGACGCCGCATCTATCCTAGCATTACATGCCGTGACGGCTTGTATGCCGATCAAATCAAAGATCATATTACATTATATAGACACACGGTAATCATCCTTACCTTATTGCTATTCCACCAATTCACACTAATGCCTTTGTCAAACTAAAAAGCGTGCCGAAGCGTTTTGTTTGTAATGTATGGAATTATTTGAAGCCTGCCACATAGGCTATCGGACCGCTTTTTTATATGACAGGATTCGGATCGCATTCGCTTCGCCCTGCCTGTTTGACAATAGCAAGAGTTTTCAAGCACCAAAGCTGTGCGAGTCGAGACGTGTTTTGAACAACCAATAGAATTGCGTTATTGACACAGCTCCACTCCGCAACCCGTGCCGCAACGCAATTCTATTGGTTGTTCAAAACACGTCTCGACTCGCACAGCTTTGGTGGAGTCTCGGCCTTATGCGAACAGCGAAGGCCGAGACTCCACCAAAGCCTGCCTGCCTCTGTGTTTCCGAACCCATAATTATAACCTTAATCTCTTCAAAGTTAGAGTGAACAGGCTTCTTCTGGGTAAGCTCGCTCCATCGTCTACCTTGTCTTTGCCACCCCTGACCTAGACTAAGGTCAAAGACAAACGCATCGCACGTAAAAAAATCGAGCTAATGAAAAGGGGAACTGACTGTATCAATTTATTATTCATCATCATCATCTTCAGCCTAAAATATTCCCACTGCTGGGACACAGGCCTCATCTCTATGAGAGGGCCAACATGAACCGTTATAGTTAGACAGTTGAAATTTTCGTTGATACCAAAAAAAAAAATACAAAAACAAACACGTTTTTTTTTTGCCGTTTTTTATAGGTAAATAATGGTACGGAACCCTTCGTGAACGATTCCGTCTTACAGTTGCCCAGTTTTTATACTGTTTACAGATTTACGAAAAAAAAGTTTTCCAAGAAAATAAACAGTATTATATGGCGTTGAAAGCACGGATGTTTGGACGGAAATTAAGACCGATTGTAGCGGGAAAAACATCAAGAACTTTGTATGTTCTATAGCATCAATCAATGTACGTATACACATATCGAATCTCGCATAAAATGATTTACAGTCGACCATGTAATATAATACTATTCATATGGATAAATATTCAAACATCTAATTATTTCTAATATTTATCCATGATTGTATGGCTCAGTCGCAAAATGTCCCTTTCGCAAAATGTAAATATGTAATACTAGATGGAGTTTTTAACAAACTATTTCACGTGGCTTCACACTCGCTATTCGGCCCCTATTGATTGTAACATGATGTCATACCTTCCTCGATATATTTATCAAACACAAAAATATTTTTCACTATAGCATTTTGAGTCGTTTTCAATATGACTTTTGGACATTCTAACACTTGTTGATTTTTCTAACTAAATAGAAATTAATAGACATGGCGAATGTCACGCTTCTCCATAGATTTCACTCTAAAATTAATTCAAAATACAACCATACTCGACTGTACCGAAAACAATGCATTTAGCTGCAGCATTTGTACAATGCAAGGCCATTATGGTGCTGAGGGATTATTCTAAATCTGGCTTGCAAGGCACTAAGCTTCGAATTTATCGCTGGGAACGCGAGCGCCGCAAAACCTTTCTTACGTGTTCGGTTTTTTGCAGCTCTGTTTTTCAGCGGTTTTTTTTTCGGTGATTATAATTGTGTTTTTAATGATGTGAGGCATAGAGGCTGAGGATGTATAGATAGTTATAATATTATAGATAGTTTGAATTAGTTTGAATGAAAGGCGTAATCTCCGGAACTAATGTTAACTCCAATTGAAATTATAAAAATCAAATTTAATTTTTTTTAATTTGACATGCAAGCGAAGCAGTCATGCTAGCGAAAGAGGAGGCGGAACGCGTGAGGCAAAGGACAACCTCCACCTCACGACCCAGCCACCGCGAGAGACGGCCATGGCATTGGACGATTTCCGGCCACCGTAGGCGATCATAGACCATGCCTGGCATCGATGGCGTGTCGTGTTCCACGCATGCCTCAGAGAGCTATTAGCAATCTGATGGAGTCCATAAAAAAAAAAAAAAATATCCAAAAAAAAATGACTGACAAATTGAACTGTGACTTACTTATTGAATACGGTAATTCCAACTTCACAGTAAAGAAAAATGTTGTAGTATAATAAAAAGGACAATATGGTATACAACATTGTGACTTTATTTACTTCCAAACATCACGTATGCGAGAGCAAGCCTTACTTTTCCTAGAACATTATGACGACGCATGAAGTTAATAAATATTCTAAGCGAGGCACATGCCATTGAGTAGGAATGTTATAGAAGATACGCCTTATTTAACTCTACATAAGGTTTGAATTAAAAATCAGCGTAGGCCTCCCACACTAGCGAAAAATGAACCTATATTTGAAGAGTAGCTGGAGAGGCACCACGGCATCCTCACCTTCCGCCTGACGCAGGTCCTCACCGTACTCCAGTGTTTTGAGAGGTCCCGCTGTCGGGTTGGGCTGGAAGAAACGCTTTGGTGTCACCACTGTAAGGACCACCCGAGGACGCAGTGTAAGTGTGCCTACTTTCAGTGATGCAACGCCGTTTCCTCACGGTGATAGGCTGCAGCGACCTCTTGGACGAGACATGCTACGGGAATAGACGGAATGGAAAGCAGTCACTTCTAGCGAAGGAGGAGGCAAAATGCGTGAGGGCTCCATTTTACGACCCAGCTAACGACATCACATAGCACGAGATGATTTCCTACCACCGTAGGTCCAGACATGCGGTCAACATACAATGGATGACTCGCCGTCCGATTATGGACTATACTTGGATCGACGGCAGGTCGTGTCATCAATCTGACGGGGCTCCCATACAGGGTCAAAGTCTACTGGGGTCGCGGGACTATCTAAACAGATATCCGTGATCCTGGAACGCAAACGGCTACTGAAAGAACCGTGGATTTTAGTCAGTACTAGTCTGAGAGTCCCTCCCGTGAGGCGGGAGCACTGATTTCATGATTTTACCAAGCTTTGTTGATTGACACAGAAATTACTTCACAGAATGAGCCTTCTGTATCATAATCTATGTCAGATACATTGCGCAAGTTCACATGACCTAAAAACGGACGTCATAAACTTGTTTTCTACCGTTTTTGTTGACGAATGAGCGGAAAAAACTGCTCTCATGTTTAGCAGGAAAGTAGAGGAAAAGCCTTTTATTCCTTTTTTACTGCATCGTCAAAAGAGTAGTAGAAAACTAAAGGCGTGTTTCCATAAGGCAAGTCTTGCTTACAAGTATGTCGCAAAATTGATACACAAATTGCTTGAATCAACCTAAAAGTTCGAGTTCGTAGCAGAACTCAAACGGTTTTTTTTAAAATAGTAAGATAATAATAATGAAGATAATGTTAAAAAAAAATAAAAAGAAAACTTAGAACAATAAAATCGTTGGGCGTTATTTAACTTATTTGTTTCACAATAAAAATAAAACCAAAGGGGTTTCGCGACTTCGTTCGCGTGGATGGTCGGAACTCAACAAGGTTTTTTATTTTAAACAAGGGTTTCTTTATAAAATAAAGCTACCTGCCGAAAAAAGTCCCGTCAAAATCGGTCCAGCCATTTCAGAGGTTAGCCATTACAAACAGACAGACAAAAATCGTAAAAAAAAATATTTTGGTCTATGTACCGTATAGATATTCAAATGCATGTAGTAAAAAACGGTTATTTCAATATTACAATCAGACACTCCAATTATATTTATATGTATAGAAGATATTGTGTAGAGTCTCCTACTCCACATGTCTATGCTAAAGACTCTTCTGACCGCGTTAATTTTTGTAAAAAAGGGTATGTATAAAATTTTCACTTCACCTAAATTGAACTTTCCGACGACAATTGGAAATTATTGTTACAAACATTTTAACTTACATCATCACTAAGCTGTCAATATGATCATCCAAACTCTCTGATACCGTTAATCCTCCATTTTCCAACCACCAGCTTTGCCTCTCATTTTGATATTATAATAACTGACAAATACATACGTTTAAATAAATATGTATACAGAATACGTGCATATGGAATGGGAATTAGGCAAATACAATCGGATTTAGTCGGCCAAATCTGTTCGCTGCAGCTGTGCACCTGACTATTCTATTATATATATAACTAGCAAGTTGTACGTATATATAACAATATATCGTATGTATAGGTAGGTAGGAATGTTGGCTTAACGTTACTGGCTATGTAGAATGTGTATACAACGTTATTTTTAGTATATGCGAAACCTGAATTTAGTTTGTTAATCAGTAAGTGATTCGATTCCAATAATTTTTACACCATGTTATATTTTTATTCAAAAATATTTTAATTAAATTTTATTACCAGTTAATTACAAAACAGTCACCGTACTGTAAGGTACCTATTGCCGGGGTGCTAAGACAGGAAACCTCCACGTGCGCCCGTGGACTGGAGTTCCCTCTCGGATACGTCCGGGGGGAAGACCAGTTTTTCGGGCCGGTGCACCCTGGGATGCGGGCAAAAACTCTTCCTTAGGCACTGTGTGCCTAAGGGGTCTCTTTGCCCGTATGCGAATAGCCTGTCGGGTGGACGCTCCAACGCGTGTCCCTCTGAATAGCAGAGGGCACAGCGGCGGAGCGGGCTTGCGGACGGTGAGTAATGGGTAGCTCGCCGTCCGACCAAGGACCAAGCCCGGGTCGGTGGCGCGTCGTGTTTCGCGCCAAATGCCTGCTGGGGTCGCGGGTTTTTTCTTAACCCAGGATACCGTGGCCCCGGAACGTAAAGGGCATCCGAAGGAACACGGGTGGATTTTAGTCAGTAAGAGTCTGACAGTCCCTTCCGCCCCACCCAGGGTGGGAGGACTCATTTGATGATTTTACCACCAAACTATTATCACGAGTGTATAACACAGGAGACGCGGTTTGCGCGGGAGTACCGCGAAATGAGCATGTTTTTGAACGGACAAACAGGTAATATACAAGCTTATAGCTTTGTGATTTTTTGTGATACGGTTTTAAAATTTTGTACATAGATTCTTTACACAAAAATATTGGAGAGGTGTATCGGGTTTCGCATAGACAAAAAATAATGTTGTATACAGGACGGCTTGTGAAGCCGAATCCAACAGATAGGGACTTTACCCATGAACGAGACCTGCCCTGAAATCATTCTGGCTTACTTTACATATCGAATTTAGCTGGAAGAGCTTCTTCACAAAGTAGGTTACCTACCGCCTTAAAATTCATACGGAAAATACCTCTTCGTATTTTGTAAAGATATTAAGACATGACTTCTGAGTGACGGCATACGTTACGTTGTTTCAGTATATGTTTCTATTCCTTGCTTATTATAATTTGATAAATTAGTGTTAGGAGAGACTGTGCTAATTGTACCGTCTAATATTTAAGTCTAATTCACTGTGAGTTGCCATGTTTAAGGAAATATTCGCTCTTGTATATTAAACAACAGCATTCTGAGGGTCACTATTGATAAGCCGTGATGCGCCATTTTGGCACACTTAGTGCATGCACATGTGCATGTACGCGGTGTGTCGAGTGTACGCAGCAGATTTTAAATTAAGGATCTTTCTGTGTTTCATTATTTTCATTTTGACTATATTATAATTCAAGCAAAGAAACACGTACCAAAGGACAATGATCACGCTTCATAGAAAACAAAAACCAGCTCCGGCAGAAAGGAGTTGTATATCAAATTATCAATGAGATGATATTATAACAATAATCGGGTCTTTGAAAATGAAAATCTTGATAATAATAATATTATAATTACTAGCTGTGCCCGCGACTTCGTTCGCGTGGATGTCGGAATTTAACAATGTATTTTTTTGTGCGAAGCGCTTAATTCTCGCCAGGTTTTTTATAAATCACATCGTTTTCATATAAACCCTATATTTAGAATTTATTTAGATTTTTCAAGAATATTTGACGTGTTTGTAATAAACGCCCTCTGTCGTTCAAAGGCAGTACTATTCAATTGCTACTGGATTAGAGCACCCATTCCATCTCATTCCATCCCATTCCATCCCATTCCATCCCATTCCATCCCACTCCATCCCACTCCATCCCACTCCATCCGACTCCATACCACTCCATCCCACTCGATCCCATTCCATCCCACTCCATCCCACTCCATCCCACTCTATCCCACTCGATCCCATTCCATCCCACTCTATCCCACTCCATCCCATTCCATCCCACTCCATCCCACTCCATCCCACTCCATCCCACTCCATCCCACTCCATCCCACTCCATCCCATTCCATCCCACTCCATCCCACTCCATCCGACTCCATACCACTCCATCCAGCTCCATCCCACCCCATCCCACTCCATCCCACTCCATCCCACTCCATCCCACTCCATCCCACTCCATCCCACTCCATCCCACTTCATCCCACTCCATCCCACTCCAAATCACTCCACCCCACTCCATCCCACTCCATCCTACTCCATCCTACTCCATCCCTCTCCATCCCACTCCATCCTACTCCATCCCACTCCATCCCACTCCATCCCACTCCAAATCACTCCACCCCACTCCATCCCACTCCATCCTACTCCATCCTACTCCATCCCTCTCCATCCCACTCCATCCTACTCCATCCCACTCCATCCCACTCCATCCCACTCCATCCCTCTCCATCCAGTATTGTAGTGGGATCCATCCAGTATTGTATTGGAGTGGGTTGGAGTGGGATGGAGTGGGATGGAGTACCATCCCACTCCATCCCACTCCATCCCACTCCATCCCACTCCATCCGCTTCCATCCCATTCCATCCCTTTCTAGTGTGAGTGAAATAAAAACCTTTTCTTTCTTTCTTTCCATTCCATCCCATTCTATTCCATTCCACTCTACTCTATTCTACTCCACTCCACTCCACTCCAAACCACTCCACTCCAGTCCACACCATATTTGAATAGGTATGTTGTTTTTCTATTCCAAACGAGATCGCGCTACTGAACTGCGAGCTGCGTGGCTCGATGTAAACTGACCGTAATTTTACTTCTGGAACACTTTAAATTCAAATATATTTTGATAGACTGATCCGATTTCAATGAAACAAAAACTAAATGTTACTTCAAGTTACGGTCAGTCGTTATGTATTAAAGTTATCTACATAGCTTTCGTACATTTTACGTGATGCCCGAACAAATAAACATACAAACAGACAAACAGACAAAAATTCTAAAAATGCTAGAAATGAGTTCTATTGGTTGTCCTTAAACACGCTGGCTATATTTTTTGAGTTTTTTTTTAATGTACAAAAATTATTTTTCTACAGTTTTATTGTATGTATAGATATAGAAGATAATCGTGAAAGGGCATTGTCTGAACTTGGCCATTTTTGTACGCGATGCTATACAAAAAAGTAATTTACCAATATTTTAAATTCTATTTTAGTAAACATCTGGTGCAAATAACTTTGTATCAATTGGCATTATAAAAAATAACCTTTTTTTAAGTATTTGATTTGATGCTACACACGAACCGGCGGATTTGGTTTCAGTGTTGCCAAATCAAAACTCCATAAACCAACAAATTCAAATCGATTTAAAATACAATGCAATCTCTCCACTATATTGAAATATACTTTTCATAAGATAATTTATATAAATAACATTCTAATAAACGATATAATTAATAGGACTTCAAAAATGATAAAACTGGGGTTATATGCATTATTTCTGGAGAAATCATAGCAGTATAATCGATTTCATATGAATCGATAATAATAATATATACAATTGTTTTTTTTACGCGATGCTTAAAAAATGTTGTGTTGAATTCAAAATGACAGTTGTCATTTTGAATTTGCATCGTGATTGATTGATGATTTTGTTAGTTTTATAAGGAACACTATTTTTTTTTTGTAATGGATTTCGATTCTTCCTTTCTTGGCGACTCCGGCACTTCTTTGGAAAATAACATTGAAGGGAGGTCAGGTCAGCAATAAAACAATATTGCTGCAACTGTATGGTGGGCCGTAGAACAGTAGGTTGCTGTGCACATAATTAAACAATTATTTGGTTTTTAAGTTGGGAAAGATATCAGGAACATATTACATACAACTGCTAAGTTCCTTGAAAATGTTCTCATAACTTATGAATCTGACTAATAAATATAATAATATTAAAAAAAAACAAGTTTATTTCATACATAACCTGTTTCAGTTAAATGTTAAAAAAATATCTAAATAAAAATCTTGATACAAAACTAGCTGTAGATCCTCATTGTTACTGATTTGAGCTAATAAATCAATCACATATTATTAGCTGAACTGTTTGTTTAAGAATGGCCAAAGTCCCATAGAAATTGGACAATTCCCTTTGTTTGGATGGATGTTTATTAGGTACTCTTTCACAGAAAAATCTTTTGATGAAAAAAAAAATTGGATGAAATATGGTACACAGATTAACACATAGGATACTTTTGATCCCGATTTTATGTTCCCGTGGGAGTTTTCCAGTTATAGCGGGTGAAGCCGCTGGCAGCAGCTAGTATTTTATAAAAGTTTGTACAATATACATCTGTATATCTTCTCGTACACTTTTACATGTCTCTGTCTGAACATTCACACCTCACAAACAATAAGACGAGCAAACAAAACACGGCGCTAAGAATGTCAAGTTACAAAGTTTTGATAATAGCGAACTTGGTGTAAACATCTTGTGATAAGACATTGTCTTGTTCAACAAAAGCTAACTTTTGTTAAAGTTCAGTGTGAAGAGACAGACGCTTTATTATTATACTAGCTTTTGCCTGCGGGTTCACCCGTTACAACTCCAAAATTATACCACGGGAACATTTAAGCTATTGTCAAACAGACAGGCGTGGCAAACGCGAAGCGAGGCGTTTTTGTTTGTAATGTATGGAATTGTTTAAAGCCAGTCACATAGACTATCGGATCGCTTTCACTTTTCTTTGTGACTGGATTCAAACAATTCCATACATTACAAACAAAAACGATTCGGATCGCTTTCGCTTCGCCTGTGTGTTTGACAATAGCTTAAGATCATACACACATAAACTCACGCCTTCTTTCGAGGCAAAAACTTCCTTCTTCTTCATACATCTAGTCATACACGATCAGTCATATGGTCGGTCATATAAAAAATCAATCCCACCAAAAACATTTCTTGTAAAATGTTGCCAAGACGACCACATAAGGTTTGCCTTGTGAAAAAGATATCAGATCTCATGTAGAGCCAAGCTTCTGAATCTATACGGCCTAACTCTACCGACCCTAACTTCACAAATTTTACATGTCAGTAAAAATGTAAAGACTAACAAACATCCATGCATCAATTCTCACAAACTTTCGTAAAAAACTATTCCTTGTGGGTTCACTCGTGTCCCTCTCCTTATGGTTTCTTCAAGTTTTAATTACCATAGAAAGAATGTAAATGGCAATTAAAAGAATAGCGTGGGTTTTAGTTAGCAGGAGATATCTGATGTCTGACCATAGTCATGCAGTACCATGCTATGCTATAGAAAAAGATAGAAATAGATGGACAACACCGAATGATGGCTAAGGCGAAATCGAGGTCAGGGTCCAATACGAGTTCAAGGTCGAAGTCCAATTCGACGTCAAAGTCAGAAAGAAAAAAATAATGATTACACCGATATTATACTTGTTTAATTTATAATAAATTGTCATCCATCCCTGCGTTACTGAGTCGACGCAGTCTATTGAAATCGGTTCAGCAGTTTGTGCATGAAAGTGTTACAAACAAACACACGTCTTTATTTATAATATTAGTTAGGTTAAGTTAGAATAAGCTGTGCTTGGAATAAGTTTGAAGGGAAAGACGGTTAAATATTTTATTCAACTCATCTTAGTTTGGAAGTCGTAAACTAAAAATTTT
Source organism: Agrotis clavis (assembly GCA_954870645.1). NCBI lineage: Eukaryota > Metazoa > Arthropoda > Insecta > Lepidoptera > Noctuidae > Agrotis > Agrotis clavis. Next base: position 15,378,453 of record OX940941.1, read on the forward strand.
AGCTTGAATTTGTTTATTTATTACTGAAGTCGTACTTTTCGCATTTGAATTCTGAAAGATGAATACTATTTAAATATTACTTGTTTCAATTTCAATGTACTTATTTAAAGCAATTATATTACTTTCTAAACTTACGTCGGGAAGGTAGAGTTTGTAAATAAAGTAAAAAAATACATTGATTTAAAGAGTACTGTTACGTCGATCGGATTGCGAGACCAATCTATAAGCTTCTCGAAGGTTCCACAAGGTTTTCGACAATTTTATTGTACTGAAGATTGGTCTGGAATTTTATAGAAAGTTCTACCCTGTTCTAGATGTTTTGAGATGGTTCTGGAATGTTCCAGAAGGTATGGGACTATGTCGAAGTCTATGGATGTTTCCAGAACATTCGACCACCTTCTAGAAACATCTAGTGGGTCCGGCCGGGGTATAAAAAGGGCGCCGACCGGCGACCTGAGACAGTCTGGTTTTGACTACGATCGAGGCGATTCTAAGTGACTTTTACGTGTGATTAAGAGTGTGTATGAGTGTTTAAGTGTTGAGTAGTGTTTAGTGATTGTTTTAATTTGTGATTCGTGTGTGATTAAAGTTTATTTGGTTTTAATTGGTGTTAATAAATTTATCCCAATACCCAGCTCGTAACAGTACTAAAAAAAAAGTTTTCTAATGAGAAACTAAATAAATGCACAAGCTTGACTCAAACAATCAATTCTTAACTAAGTTTAACATTTTATTTAAAATGTATTCAAACTTTAATGTACCTATATGTAATATACATTTATTATTTTTTTGTTTTAAAAAACGTTGCCCCACACTAGGAATTTCTCCTGTGTCGTGGGTGCGTTTACAAACATATAAACTCACGCACACAAACGCTCAGACCCAGAATACCTACTTTACGATCATACAAATATTTGCTCCGTGCGGGAATCGAACCCGCGACACGCAGCGCAGCAGTCCAATCGCTCAGCCACTGCGCTAACTGTGTCGTTAATTATGTATAATCTGATCTGGCCCAGGTCACATTAAGTTTCTACTCCCAGTAATTACTTACAAAAGCAAAACAAAACATTGTCCAAACATGATCTGAAACACAACTCCTAAGACATACTACCAACAAATTGCGGTGAATAAATGATGAACACAAGTTAGATATCCACTATTTATAAATGAACAACCAAAAGTGGCATGTAAGTGATACTGAACAGAACAGAATAGAATACAAACACATTTATTTGATACTAGCAGTTGCGACTTCACACGCTACAAGTCGAAGAAAATTATCCCACAAAATCGGTATAAAAACTATTATAGAATAGTGTTAATCCAGGTTTTAAACTATCTATTTACCTATCCGAATCCGTTCAGTAGTTTTTGCGTGAAAGAGTAACGAACATCCATCCGTCCATACAAACTCACGTTTATAATATTAGTAGGATTGAACAAACACAAAAATCTACTAAAAATAAAAAATACAATAACAATTTTGCTGATCATGTCCTCACCAAAAGGGTTATCAACTCAGCATTTGCTGTGCAAAAGACAGCCAGCGTTGGTTTTCAGTTGGCACCCCGCAGTGACACACGGACGAGGGTAGAAATATAAAATAAATAAATAAAATAAAAGATGAATAATAGAAGTCACTTTTGTAGAAGTGGTGGCCCACTGGTATTGGCCCCGACTTATGAGTTTTTATGTCCTGGTTTCGAAGCATTACTTTGTGCAATAATTTTCATCACCACTGCTCTGCACTGCAAAACGGTGAAGCAAAACATCTGGAGGAAACCGGCATGCCCTAAAACTAAAAAATCGAAGACATGTGATAACTACCAACCCGCACTTTGTCTCTCGCACAAAGAGGAGGCTTTTGTCCCAGCAGTGGAAACTTTTTAGGCTGATGATGAATGTACTGAATTGTTTCAGAAATCAGGAAGTTATATCAAGTCTACTTTTTTTAAAAGAAACTTAGCCCCGCTGTATTTTCTGTATCATTTTGCGAATTCAGTTGTTGTGATTTTTTTGGCGTGGTAATATCATCAAATGAGTCCTCTAACCCAGGGCAGGGTGGGAGGGACTATCAGACGGGTACTAACTAAAATCCACGGTGATGCTTCAAAAGCCCTTAACGTTCCAGGGTCACGGTTGCCTGATGAGGCAGTCCCGCGACCCAGACTTTATATATCAAATGAGACCTCCTACCCTGGCTGTTTGTGTGTGTAAGTTTCAGTATTTGTAAACGCAGTACAAAACAGAAAAGTACTACTAAGTACCTAAAGACGGCCAAAAAAAATCGGTTGTCTGTAAAGTCGGTTTACTGACGATAGTTGAACATGACAACGTCACAAGAAAATACTGCACTTACGTTGCTATAAACAAACAGTTCACACGCCGTTGCTATGGAACGCTACAGAGCGAGGTAACGCCGCATGACGTCATCTTTTTTCGTGCGTGCAGCCGGCCATCGAATTATAAGAGGTAATCACGTCAAAAACCAGTGAACCCGCTAGAAAAATCTAGTTCCCAACAATAATCACTTATACACAAACACTAGAAACGAATAATCAACAAACACCTTTCCCCAGTACACTACCTACAAATTGCACTGAATAAATCATGAACACAAGTTTTGATATCCACAATTATTCCCTTGCACTGAAATTCATTAGTAGATTGGTAGATCACGTATAAATATTTAGCATTGGTTCTAATACATTAGATGGTAGACGTTCTACTGAATTATGTATCACTAGGTGTGTGTTAGAAGCGGTCGGCTGGAAAGCAATTGTTTTAGTGGTGTCTGAAGTTAGGAGAGACTGTGTTAATCCATGTTTTAGCAAACGTGTTTGGAAAACAGGGGCCTTACCACAAGCTCTTAACGGGTCCAGTTTATGACCTAAACTGAACTGTTCTTCTAATTCGTACCATGACAACAGCTTAACGTTCAATCTAGTAGGCCATGCCATCTGACAGCGATTGTGTCAAACTGAGTCGCAAGTTTTGGTTTCATTCATTCAATTTTGTACTGGTTTGGTACCATGACGTCGTATAGCAGCTCAACTGAAACGCTCAAACTGTCAAAATAAGCAATCCAATAAAAGTTACTATTTCTTTAACATAAACTGAAACGTTTGGTAAATTATTGATGAACATCAAGTTTTTTAGAGGATTTTTTACAAAAACCAACGTAAGTGTACTTTAATCTTTCTTTTAAAGTTATAATACCTATCCTACATACATTTTTTCAACCGCATTTGGTTTTCTCTAATAGGTACTAGGTAGCCTAATTTATTTTTATTGAGTTTTTGAACGTAAGAGGCTCCAGTTTCGCGGTCAGTTGGACCCCTTCAATAACGATGATGCCGAATTCATTAGGCGCTACCTAAGGCTATTCAAAAAAGCAAAGTCTGTCAAAGTCATTTGAAAGGATTTGGTGAAAAAGACACAACGCTATTTAATAATAGCGTTGTCTCTTTCTCACTAAAAACGTTTCAGCTACAAATTGCGATCTTTCATTCACTTATAATAATCCAAATATCGCTGAGCGTATTGGACGTCAGGATACGACTTTCAGCGATGCAGTTTATGAACTGAAACTGAAATGTCTTGCTTTTTAATCGTTTTTAATTAGTTCATGATAGGCTTGCAGCTGGTAGCTTGAATATGTGTGCAATTAGACATGGTGCCCTCCCAAGTAACACAAACTTGTCTAGAAACGTACTACTAGATAGCTTATAGAATTAAATTGAATTGTCTACCATAAGAATAAAATATCTAGAAGCAATCTTCTAGAACGCTTATAGACAGAGTTTAGTAAAAGTGGGCACATTCTTGTACCCTCTCTTAAGAATGAGTTAAGAAAACATGACTAGATAGAGTTTAGATCAAATTGACTTTAGAGATGTTTCTAGTGTCTCTCTAAACCGTTTATAGACCGCACGTTTATCTAGTAGCGTACTAGTAGATAGTTTATAGATAGAGTTAAGACCTCTAAAGGAATCATTGCTCGTCAAGTTTTAAAACCAAATGATCTTAAGACTAACAACTTTTAGTAACATTTGACTAGTGACGCATAATGGCGTAGAACTTACGAGAGTTATTTTACTTAATAATATTTGTATCATGGCGTAACAAATTTATTATTTTTTTAACTTGTGTTTTAATAATGGGTAAATAAGCAAATCAATATGCGATTGAAATTCTATCGTTGAATATTATGTAAAACTCTTGTAAAATAAGAGCGCCCGCTGTAAATGTAAGATTTAACAATTTTTTTTCAAAATGTGAATATTATTTGGTATAAGCAAATTTTCGAATTTGCATTTTAATGCTTTAAATACTCATTTTAATTAAAAAATAGTAATTTTAAACATATTAAATGTTTAATTAGACATAATTTAATGATAAAAACATAAAAGTAAGCATTAAAATACGTAACGAAAATTATATGAAGCAAAAAATAGGCAATAAAAATGGCGTCAAGATAAAATTTACTAGAAAACCGATTTCTATAGAACAAACAGTCTAGAAAAACTTTTTGTAGTATGGCTCTAGAATAATTTCACTTACTTCATACTAAACTATCTAGTGAGAGAATAAACAGATTTAAGAGTGGTTTAAGATTATCTAGTAACTGTCACTCTGTATTCCTTTTTATCTTGTCACAGTATTTCTAGACGTTCTTCAGTGAATAGGTAATTTCATGTGTTGTGAACGTAAGATCAGTTTATGCAGTAAAAAACCAATACAATAATTATCAATTCAAGAGGGTACCTAAGTAAAAAGTAATTCTGATTTATTTAAGTATAAACCATGTGAGAAATAATAATTGTAATTACATTAATACCCTTTTATTTGATACTCACATCATTGGGGTGGATTTCAAATAGCCAGTCCGCCATCTTGAATTTAAGTCACGTGACTATTTTTTCGTATTTCTGACAGCAAACTCTTTCATTTGATACCCATATCGTGGGGGTGCATTTCAAATAGCCTGTCCGCCATCTTGGACGTCCGCCATTTTGGATTTAAGTCACGTGACTATTTTTTTTCGTATTTCTGACAGCAAACCCTTTCATTTGATACCCATATTATGGGGGTGTATTTTAAATAGCCTGTCCGCCATATTGGATTTAAGTCACGTGACTATTCTTTTTTTAGTACCCTTAAATCATGAACAATTTTCCACGTTTTGAAGGAAGTTACTAGGAAGTTTCGATTCTTCTTTGGTCGACTCTTCATTTGTCTTTCTTTTTAAATACTTACCGATTTTTCGACTTTTTCGATTTTTTATTTTTTTTCACCTTCTCCATTGCATAAACTCATCTAAATAAAATTTCTAGTACAAATGCACTTAACTAAGCCACTTATAAGGAAAAAAACTCTAAAAACTCGACTTCTCTATCAGTTTTCTAGACAAACTGAACAATATCTAATAAAGTATTTTATCTAGACTGAAGTCTCTATAGAAAAAAAAGATAAGAGTACCATTAGCTAAAATAGATTATCTGTAGAAGGTTTTGTCTTAAAATACATCGTTTTATCTATAAAACTACTTCAAGTTAGGTACCTCTAGGCTTTTTTAACTATTTGTAGCGCATTTTATCTACAAACATTCGTTTTACCTATAAACGTACTTAAAATAAGTGTTCTATAGAACAAATGCTCTTAAAATAATCCAGCTTTAGATAAAAAACTCTATAAGATTAAATGTTCTATATCAAACCCATCTTTAGAAAGCCTGTATCTAAAGATTAACCCTGAATAGACAGTCTATAGACAGATTGGTTTTAAAACTTCCAGACTGTGTTACTTGGGCTCATAGATATGACGGGGACCTGAGAGGGCCAAAACGTTGCCGGGGTCGAGGGACTGCCTTATTAGGTCACGGTGACCCTGGAACGTAAAGGGCTATTGAAGGATCACCGTGGACTTTTAGTCTGTCAGAGTATTGGAAAATAACGAACACGTATTTTTTGTTGATGATGAGAGCAGTGGTGGCCCAGTGGTATCGAGCCCGACTTACGAGTTGTAGGTCGTGGATTCGAATCCAGGCAGGACCATTACTTTGTGTAATTTATTTCATCACCACTGCTCTCAAAACGGTGAAGGAAAACATCGTGAGGAAACCGGCATGTCCTAGAACCAAAAATTCGAAGACATGTGACATCCACCAATCCGCCTTGGGCCCTCGTGGTGGATTATGGCCCACTCCCTCTCACAGAGAGGGGGTCTGTATCCCAGCAGTGGGAACATTAATAGGCTGGTGATGATGATGAATTTTTGTTATTTTTTTTTAATATACGAATATTGACGAGGCTTCAAGATTCGGGAGTGGAGGCTTGTGACGTCATAACGCTTGTAAAATTGTACCGACCGAGTGATGTTTTGTGATTTTTAGAAGCGTTGCATCTTGGTCAATTTTGGTTAACGTAACAGATGAAAAAATCATCATCTGCCTAGCCTTTTCCCAACTATATTTGGGTCGGCTTCTAGCCGAACTAGATGCAGCTGAATATCAGTATTTTACATGGAGCGACTGCCTGTCGGACCTCCACAACCCAGTAACTGGGTAATACGATACCCCATGGTAAGACTGGTTGTCAGACTTTAGAGCTTCTGACTAACAGTAACGACTGTCAAAGATCTACAAATGACAGCCGGGACCAACGGCTTTACGTGCTTTCCGAGGCACGGAGGAAACTCGCTATGACAGATGATCACCCATCCACAGACCAACCTCGGCAAGCGCGGCTTAACCCAGAAGATCGGCCTGTGCGGCTGTAATTATTTAGCCACGAGCTCCTAAACAGAAGAGAAAATACGGGTCAAATATTATTTTTGGATAATCTAGCTTTCTTTTTTTTGTGAAATAGCCTATTCTTTTCTAGTTATTAGGTAACGGTGCAAAACCCTTCGTGCATAAGTCTGACTAGCACTTGCCCGTTTATTATTTTAATTTTGATAAAAAATTATCGTCTTCCCGTTTGTAACTCACACCACACAACACTCACTGACTTTTACATATGGCGAATAACATACACGTTTATTTCCCAGTAAATAAAACAAGGCAACTGATTGTGATTGAGAGGGATTTACAAGGGATCCCGCGAGGATTATATATAGATACAAATATATACATAAATATGTGGGAGCATCTTAATATTTGTAAGTAGTTCTTTGTTCGATCTCCCTTCTTTTGTGTTTGGTTTGGTTTGCGGACTGGGTTTCGTAAGTGGAACCTTTTTATTTAAATTTAAGTAAGTGATTGTTTTTGAATGTGAATAGAGGTCTTATCACGGGTTGAAGGACGGACTAAAAAGGTAATCGTTACCCTGAAACGTAAAGAACTCTTGAAGAAACACCGTATGCACTACATGCGGGCGGCGAGTGGGAATGGGCTACTCGCTGTCCGACCACGGACCATGCTCGGGTTGACGGCGCGTTGTGTTCCACACGCGCCTCAAAGAGCGTCAGCATAATGACGGGGCCTCCCTTTAGAGGGCCAAAGACTGCCGGGGTCGCGGGACTTATCTCATTACCGTGACCCCGGAACATAAAGGGCTATTAAAGAAACACCGTGGATTTTAGTCAGTACAAGTCTGAGAGTCCCTCCCGTCCTGCCCTGGGTAGGAGGACTCATTTGATGATTTTACCACGATAACAACAAATTGATCATAATCATACTTTTTAAACAAAAATATTACTTGTTAAACTAGTATATATAGACAAAAAATACATAAGAATAGGTATGTAGAAAGGTATAATATGTGGGAGTATCCTAATATTCGTAAGTAGTCCTTTGTTTGATCTCCTCTCAGGATAAGTTAGTGAATGGACCTTTTATTTTGTTTTAAGTGATTGTTTATGTTTGAAAGTGGACTAGAGTTTGAGATGCTTTTACGATTTTTAGGGTTCCGTAGTCAATAAGGAACCCTTATAGTTTCGCCATGTCCGTCCGTCCGTCCGTCCGTCTGTCCGCAGATTAGCTCAGAGACGCCCAGTACTAGAAAGCTGTAATTTGGTGTAAATATACGGATTTGTTGCGCCGAAAAAGTGGTAAAATAAAATCTCTTAAAATACTATTTTTTAGGGTACCTCCTGTACACGTAAAGTGGGGATGTTTTTTTTATTTCTCGCGTAACCCTTAGTGTGGGGTATCATTAAATAGGTCTTTAAAAAATATTGATAGTTTCCATTAACAATTTTTTGATAAAAAGATTCGTTTGTGAAATATTAAGCTTTAAAGTGCTAATTTTTGCTCGACTCGAGTGTCCCCCCCTCTACCAGCTAAACGGTTATGTTTGGGGATGTGAAAAAATTCACAATAGCAGTATAATACGATACTCCATGGTAAGACTGGTTGTTAGAGTGTTAGAGCGACTAATAGTAAAGTCGAAAGATCTAGAAATGACAGCCGCGGGACCAACGGCTGTACTTGCTTTCCGAGATACGAATGCCGAAGTAACTGTTACTCTGTTACAGGGTAACAGTTACAATAACGACACAATTTACATGACAAATCTTATAACGAAATTTTAAGGAAAATTATCATGACTAAGTAGGCTTTACAAGTTTACGAGTAATAGTCGACCAACTTATAAAACGTACTTGGACAATATATTTTCCGAAACAAAATGTATCGCAGAACTTGTTCTTCAACTGCAAATGTAAGTTTGTCAACTTTACTTTTACAGCTATATTAGGTGGGTATGTTTTGGGGATAGGTAGGTTTTTATTGTCAACTATTTTTAAGTAACTTCGAAAAAAGGAGGAGGTTCTCAATTCGTCCTAATCTATTTTTTTATGTATTTTCCCCGATTTCTCAAAGACGCCTGGACCGATTTTGAAAATTCTTCTTTTTAAAATTGAATTCAGCGAATCAGTTTAATTAGTTCGCATAAGTATTTTGATAGGCAACTACGGAACCCTACACTGTGCGTGGCCCGACACGCACTTGGCCGGTTTTTGCTTTAGAAACGGCGAAGTTTTATAAAATTTCATCGTGAAACTTTAACAGTAATTTTGTACATTATTGCCTAATTATCTCAATCGGAAGCCTAAAATTATTCTTAAAACGAATTACCGGGATAAAAGTTATCCTCTATCCGTTTGTGATATTCTATGTGGATCCGTTCAACAATAAATTTTAACTTATTTTATAAAAACCTTATTTTCTTATTTTATAACAAAAACTCTTATAATCGACCAAAAATAAGAAACAAATATTTTATTAAATAATAATTGTATTAGATAAGTTTATTTAGTTATCTTATTACTTTATACAAAATAACAATAAGCTGTGTACTAAAAATTTAAAAACAGTATTTTTATTAAAAGCTTTCTTCGCATTACTAAGAATTAAATTAAGAATTTTGTTTAAAACAGTCTTTCATACATCTCACCCGCTTGCATGTTCAATTTTCATAAAGCATTTTCTTAAAATAAATAGCGTCTACGAAAGTGCTACGCTGCTACGAACGTCAACGATGGTCTACGAGCTACGAAGGTCTGAGAATTTTTACGACGCAAACTTGTGTTACATAATTTTCATAAATATTACACATAACATGACGTCATTTTTTCCTGAAGGGGTAAGTATTTAGAATTGAGAAATGTAAATAACCAAAATATTGCTAGTAACGTCTAATAGACCGGAAGCCAGACCAAAATATCGTTAGTGATTTCTTCTCAAGCCATAATTAGTAGACTACATAAGGGAGTCGGATCATAAAGATTTGTGGAAGTCAGCTGCTGTTCCGTTGGTGGGATAAGCAGCAATAGCCGTTCAAACACGTAGAAAAAATAATATTTTTTTGTCATTTCCTCTCAACTGAAACCTGGTTTATATTGAAGATTACCTTATATCACGAAGAATAAAACCAATCAGCTGTCTGTAACATGGTGGAATACACGTCTGCTGGTCACTCGAACATGTAATTTTTATATTATTTTCAGTGATTTCCTCTCGACTCAAATTTTACCTGATGAAAGTTTACATGAAGATATGGATAAAAGCAAACGTCAGCTGGCTGTATCTCGGTGGAAAGATCGTAAAATAAAATATGTAGAAACTAATATTTTATTAAATCTGAATAACTAAACGTAATTTATTTGCAATATCAAAACGGACATAAGGGAAACGAGTGTCTGTCATAATGACACATAGAAGAAGCCATAAAAAATATTATTTGGAAAAAAAACTTGTGTCATCCCTAATGTCTAATCTTGTCAAATCATTCTGCTGTCATAAGGTTTCAAATCAATATTAAATGATTTTGTTGTTGTATTTCGTTATTTTGTTCAAGTTATGGAACTGTTCTTACTGGAGTGAATAAGTAATTGACACCCTGATCAAGAAGGTCCGTTAACCGGTTCAATCAGAAGGATTCCCGCACGATCTTCAATGATGAGACAAGGCTCTCGCTTGGAGATTACGTGAAGAGCTTCTCGATCCGGCTTGCATTATGAAGAAATTCCTATCTTTGAGGTCCGAACTAGATATCCATTGATATATGTTTCATAACAACATGTTTATTTTGTATTTTTAATTGTTTTATATGTAATGTAAATGAAAAATGTAAATGACAATAACATCAAACAATGAATCGAGCAATGATTGGGGGTTTTCTTTATAGAAAAGCTTTTTATTTCTTATACTTTTCAGTAATTGAGAAAATAAATCCATAGACCCATTTATACGTTTTTTCAAGAGTTCATTATGATTGTTTTGCATATTCGTGCAAAGAATGGGCAGAGAACCTTAGGCCCATCGCATACGGCGTATTCTAAACGCGCAGAAGACGCGCGTTTCAGGAACGCGCCTCTTCGGCGCCGTAGACGCTGATTTGTTATTGCGTTTGGATTGATGATACAAGCGCGCGTATAAAGAAGCGGAGTAGAGGAGAGAGTCTTTTAAGTAAGAGTTATTAAGTAATCGTTCAGACATAACCGCGCGGTTAGTCAACCGCCAGAAAATAGAATCGCGCTGCTCCCGCGCGTTTCTATTACTATGGAGTCTTTACTTTGCGTTCAGTTGCGTGGCGGATACCGCGCGGTTAGCACATCACAGCTCGTGAGTTTGGCACGGTTCGTTTCGACACTGAACTGTTTATTGATGAAGTGGAGAAGAGAAATGCAATATGGGATATTCAGTGTGAGGATTACTCAAATAAAACTATCATAACCAAGCTTGGCAAGAGTTAGTGGAGATATTTGGAAATTGTGAAAATACGTTGGAAACTTGGTTGGTTACTTAATATTGGATGCACCCATTTGCATTGCATACCGCATTTTTCTTATCGTTTTTTTAAGGAGCAAAAACCACAGTAAATCGATTTTTCACTGACCTCCTATTTCAAACGGACGTTATCCCTGTACGATAATCACATATAACCGCCGGAGTCTGATTGCATAACAATTTTGCGGTTTCGAACCGCGCGATTCATGAACGCGCGGTTTCCGCAAGTCTGTACTAGCCCTTAGTCCTGCTTGTACAATAATTTTCAAAGTATCAGCTGAGGACCTTTCCACCGAGATACAGCCAGCTGACGTCTGTTTTTAGCCATATCTTCATGTAAACTTTCATCAGGCAAAATTTGGGTTGAGAGGAAATCACTGAAAATAAAATAAAAAATTACATGTTCGAGTGACCAGCTGACGTGTATTCCACCATGGTACCGTCGGCTGATTGGTTTTATTCTTCGTGATACAAGGTAATCTTCAATATAAACCAGGTTTCAATTGAGAGGAAATGACTAAAAAAAAATATTTTTTCTACGTGTTTGAACGGCGATTGCTGCTTATCCCACCAACGGAATCGCAGCTGACTTCCACGAATGTTCATGATACGACTCCCTCATGTAGTCTGCTAGTTATCGCTTGAGAGGAAATTGGTCACGGACATCTGTTACGGGCTCCCGCTCTATAAGTTCTTGACGAGTAAGGGGTGGGTATATTGCCACTACCGGGCACAAATATCCAAGTTCCGTAGTTATAGAAAAGTTATCAATGAATAACCCAATTAAACTTTACAGAAACGAGGAATTGCTCAAGATAGTTTTAGTTCGGTAGTTTTTGTGACCACTGCAAGGATTCATAAGAAAAACTTTTAGGATCTACGAATGTACTACAAATCTACTATGCTGCTACGAAAGTGCTACGCTGCTACGAAAGTGGTGTGCTGCGACGAAAGTGGTATGTTGCTACGAAAGTGTTGTGCTGCGACGAAAGTGGTATGTTGCTACGAAAGTGGTATGTTGCTACTAAAGTGTTGTGCTGCGACGAAAGTGGTATGTTGCTACGAAAGTGTTGTGCTGCGACGAAAGTGGTATGTTGGTACGAAAGTGGTGTGCTGCGACGAAAGTGGTGTGTTGCTACGAAAGTGTTGTGCTGCGACGAAAGTGGTATGTTGCTACGAAAGTGGTATGTTGCTACGAAAGTGGTATGTTGCTACGAAAGTGGTATGTTGCTACGAAAGTGTTGTGCTACGACAGAAGTGGTATGTTGGTACGAAAGTGGTGTGCTGCGACGAAAGTGGTGTGTTGCTACGAAAGTGTTGTGCTGCGACGAAAGTGGTATGTTGCTACGAAAGTGGTATGTTGCTACGAAAGTGGTATGTTGCTACGAAAGTGGTATGTTGCTACGAAAGTGGTATGTTGCTACGAAAGTGGTATGTTGCTACGAAAGTGCTACGCTGCTACGAATGTGCTACGCTGCTACGAAGTTCTACGATTTCTTCTAAATCTAGGATTTCTTTGACGACGAAAACGATGTTAGCACATTATTCTGAATATTTTACGATACATTTAAATACAAAATTAATTGAATGTCTAAATGATTGATCGGTGTTTGTGAAAGAGTGTGAGGAATGAATTCTATCAATCATTTGCAGGGTTAGACTTAGTGTTAGGTATTTTCTGAGTTTTATGTAACTGGCAGGCCAAAAGGTTTTGTTAAGGGTTTGAATGTTTATATAAATCTATCTGTCTATAAAATATGAAACTGAATGGCTCACTGACTGATCTATCAACAAACAGTCGAAATTATTGAGTCTAGAAACATTAAATTTTACGTAAACATTCCTTATAATTACATAGTAAGTGTGAACTGAGTACAAAGATTTGATAATTCTTCCCATAAGGGGGTTAAAAGTGATGATAGATGAGAGTTTTTATGAAAGTGAATTTAATTCTCATTCAATTTACTTGAAACTTCGAATGTACACTTATCAACCAAATTGATAAGTTATTTGTTTCATTTTTTTTTTTTTTGAAATTTTTACCCCATCGGGATAAATAAAAATTATCGGGAAAAATACGCTATCCTCGCGGCTCTAAAACGCTATCTGAAATGCTATTTATTAATTATAAAAGTATCATGACTGACAGACAAATGTTTTTTAGCACTACATAAAAAATACCCTGCACTGTACAGTGTACAGCGTACATCAATCGATCTGCCAAACTATTATCACATCTTACTTAAAATAAATATGAAAGTATGCGAACAAGGATGTATGGATATTTCTTTCTTACTGTTTTGCACAAAAACTACTAAACAGATTGGAATGAAATGTGGGTTATAGATAGGCTATAACATAGATTACAACGAAGGATACTTTTTATCCCAGAATGACGTTCCCGTGGGATAATATAGCCGCGGGCAACAGCTGGCTTACCAATAATAAGCCAAAATCATTTTCCCCACAACTCATACAAAGTGACACATGTCATAATAGGTACCTATGTTCCAAAACTGATGCGGGGTAAACCGGTTGTCAAACTTAACTGATATATCGGACTGTTGCGGAATTACCAGGATTATACTGTCAATACTGTTTGCCGATATGTTTTATTGCTGCCCCGGGATTCAGACTAAGTATGCCTGATTAATGCCTCCGGGAATTCTGTCCCGGGAAATTTTTCCCGGGAAAAATTCTTTTTCGTGTGCGTTGCTAGTGTTGGTGGAATTCTTTTTGGGGTGATTGGGGGTGATTGGTCGGTTGTTGGGTTATTGAGTTAGTTTTTCTGCTTCTGTCGATTGTGTGGTTGTTATATTTTTGTTGTTGATTTATTTGCGTTGGAATTCGTTGTGTTTTAATAACAATCATGTATTGTTGTTTTGTATCTTTTTTGTGTTACGAAATATACTTTTTTTTACCATAAAGAACTGGTAAAGTTTCTCAGTTTGCATTTGTTTTTTAAAACGTTACCCCGAATTTAAAATACCTTGTGTCGTAGGTGTGTTTACGAACATTGCAACTCACATACAAACAGCCAGACACAATACAAGTACTTTAAGAACGTCCAAACCATTGCTCCATGTGGAAATCGAACCACGATACACAGCGGAGCAAATAGATAAATTAAACATCCAATAAGTGTTAGTTCTCTAACCCAGAGCAGGGCGGGAGGGACTGTTAGACTTCAGTCCTTCAGTAGCCCTTTGTATTCTGGGGCTACGGGTTCCTACCTGATTAGACAGTTCCACAACTGCGGCAGGCATTGGCCCTCTTTGGGGGGCCCGTCACATTGCTGACATTTGAGGCGCGTGTGAAACACGACGCGCCGTCGACCCGGGTTTATTATATAGGTGGGATAGTAAATTGAACTAAGGAGGTCAGATATCAGTCGTTTTGTGTAAAATATTCAGCGGGACTGGATTTGAATGGGCATTGACCCCAATTTCGTTGAAAGTGCGGAGGTGATCTTCGATTCGAGGTTTAGATGATACGTCTTATTGGCTTTGAATCGAACCCGTGGTCGTCGTTGTAGAAAGCCAATGCTTGTACCACTTAGCTATTCAGACTTTGCGGCACAAGCAAATAGAGTTGTCTTTATATGGGTTCAAAATGATAATTAACTCGTTGATATATATTTTTTTCGATATTTATCTGTAGGCTGGCGTTTGACCAGTTTCATACGAAGATGTGGTCAATGAAGGACGCTTGTCTATAAGTAATCTATTCACTCTTGACATAAATACCCTAAGGTATAGTAATCAGGAAATACTGACACCGGCAGGAAATTCCACTCTTTAGGCGCGGGCCACATAGAAAAGACGTAAGACGAGAACGCGTCGTGGACGGGCGAAAATGTATGAGAGTCGCGTCCGCGACGCGTGTCTTCTGTGTTTTACGTCGCGTCGCGACGCTTCTATACATTTTGTACGAAAGAGACGCCGAAGAGACATAATGTCTCCGCCCCGTCTGCGTCTTATGTCTTTTCTATGTGTCCCGCGCCTCAGCAATGCGCGTTGTGAAAGTATTGTCAAAATACTTTAAAGCTATTGTCAAACAGACAGGCGTGACGAAAGCGAAGCGAGGCGTTTTTGTTGGTAATGTATGCAATTTTTTGAAGCCCGTCACATTGACTATCGGATCGCTTTCGCTTTTTAACCGACTTCAAAAAAAGGAGGAGGTTCTCAATTCGTCGGAATCTTTTTTTTTTATTTTTTTTTTTTATGTATGTTCCCCGATTTCTCGAAGACGGCTGGACCGATTTGGAATTTTTTTCTTTTGTTTGAAAGGGTATACTTTCCGATTGGTCCCATGATCACCAGGTCAGGATCTGATGATGAAATCCGAGGGAAATCGAGGGCAACCTTCAAATTTTGTAGGCACATAGTACCATTTTCATATATTTTCTAAAGCTGTTCAAGTATTTGCATCTGATAATCATCATCTCAGGTGGATGACCTGATGATGGAAGGTACAACTCCTTAACAGCTTAAAAGTAATGAGTAGGCATCGATTGATTTAGTTTGTGTTCGCATATCTCCGGAACTACAAGTCCGATTTAAGTAATTCTTTTTTTGTTGTACTAGGTATCATTTAACTTAGAGAATACTGCAAGTTTCATCAAAATCGGTTCAGTAATTTTTGAGATATGGAATTTAATTAGCTTAATGTGTACATGAGTGATGTAAGTACCGGTGCGAAGGATTACAAAATTCTAGTCCACATGTAAGAGAATTATGTTCTTGACAAGAATTCTGGTTGAATATTTAAACTAAAAAGAGTAAAATAAAAACTTTTTAAAAAAAAATGTAACCGCCTTCAAAAACAACCACAAAAAAGTGTAAAATAATCTACAAAATAACTTTTCTTTCGGAAGTCGGTGGCTAAAAAGACAATGAAAAGAAAAAAAACAAAGGCACCGACTTCCGAAAGAAAAGTTATTTTGTAGATTATTTTACACTTTTTTGTGGTTGTTTTCTATGTGACTGGATTCAAACAATTGCATACATTACAAAAAAAAAAACGCTCCGTTTCGTTTTCGGCACGCCTCTCTGTTTGATAATAATTGGATAGGTGGCGCTAGCCGTCGCGTAAACATTGCGCTCCGTTACTATTTTATCTTAAAAATACGTAAACCAGTTGTATAGTCCTGATTTTATCAATAATGTAATTGTTAATAAGTGAATAACAAGCGTGAACGTTATCTCAACATAACATTCAAGTATAAAAAAGTTTTAGGGTGAGTGGGGGTAAGATGAAAAACGGGGAAAGATAAAAAAGATACAATAACGCCGAATATAAAGGAAATCTTTTAATGCTGGCAACATCATTGTAGACACCGTTTTATCTTGCCCCACACCGCAGTCTGCGTCAGTCGCTAAGTGAGAGCATTTGTGTGTTTTTTGACATTTTCCGTACGGACACATTATCCGCGTAAAATTGAAATTTTAGTCTTCCATCAAGCGGGGTAAGAATAAAAACGTACTTATGGTCATAACCATAAGGACTATTTTAGTCACTATTTCAGTCTTACCCCTTGGGCATTTCGTCTTACCCCTACATCTTTTCTTCATTAAGACCAATTTTAATTGCAGTTTTTTCATAAATAATTGTTTCACAAAGATTTCTTTCAACATTATAGAAACAACTTGACCATGCTTTTTTACCCAAAACAATTTTTTTTGCATTTGCATTGAATCCCTTTGTGTGACAACAGTTTCAAATCAACACTGTTCATCTCATCAATTTTTCATTCCAACTTACCCCCACTCACCCTAAGTGTTTTAAACTGAACCTACTGTGAAGTGCTAACCGGACCAGAAACTGTGACTGTGTTTTAGTTTACTTTTTAGTGCCTCTAAGTCATTGCTAACTATAAATGATTGTGCACGTACTTTACTGTACTTCGAATGTGATTAACTAAAAGAAAACGACTCAAAAGTTTAGTGATAAAAATAACTATGCTAAGTTCAAAGGTCAAACAAATTCAAATAAAAATTCATAACGGACTTTCTAAATTCATTTAGATGTGGTACACCTATTTTGCTTATGCTTCGCATAGTTCAAGTGTCCATTTACAAAGTGCTTTGGACTGCGGTGAGAAAGGACTCTGGATCGATTCCGAGTGCAATCGAGTGAAGTCTTTTTGTTTCTTATCCAATTTTTGATACTCGAACAGTTATTTTTTTATTTTTTGCTTAATGAATTAAGTTTTTAACCGGCGACCTTAATAAAAACTGAATGCTGCCATCTAAATATCTAATCAATATTTTCACTATAGAGAATTGAAATCGAAAATAGCGCCATCTGCAAATTGTTCGTTGAAGTAACTCACCAACCTGCTGCTTATTGATCTGCGAACTGTATCGACCGATCTGTCACCCTTTCTCCGCAAGATGGCATTAGTGTGTACTGGTTGTAAACAACTTCTACAAGGCAGCCTGATCTTAGCCTGTTGCAATTGTAAACACTCGTATGACTTGGAATGTGCTAATTTACCTCAAAGTCTTTTTAATTCTATGACTACGACACAAAAATCGGGTTGGGTATGTCATGAATGTCGCTGCAAAAGACCGAAAGCAATAAACTCTGCAACACTAATGAGCCCGAGCCCGATGCAATCGCAGCACACAGGTGATAACGATTCAGCTAATGTGACATTGAGGCGAAAAACTGCGTTACCTGCGACTCAGTCGAATACGAGTCACCACCCAAGTTCTGACGGGTCAACCATAACTCATTGCACACTTGAAACTGTCCTAATGGAGCTCCGTGCATTCCGCCAGGAAAGCGAAGTAAGGTATCATACCCAAGAAACCTCTATAAATAAAATGGCTGAAAATGTTAAAGAATTACGATGTTCTATAACCACTCTGAACAATAATTATAACATCCTTCGGACGGACGTAGACCAGCTAATGTTGTCCTCTGATGTTGCTACTAGTGCACTTGCTACACTACAGCTGCAATGTGATGAAAACGCAAAAAATATATTGGATTCAGGAATGAAAGATTATCATTGTGAAATTATGATTCAGAAGCAGCGTATCGATAAAATTGAAAATCTAATAACTGTCAATGAAAAATTATCATGCAGATTGTCCAATTCGCTTGATAATAATAATCACCACTCACCTTTGGACGTCCCGGACACCATAGCTTCGGCTTCGTCTCTGAATGTTTCGCACCCTGTTTTGTCAACATCAGATGTACATGACACCAGGTCGCAACCATTATTATACAGCGAGATGCCGTCAATAAACTCATATAATACAAGAATATTTACAATGGGGAAAACTCAACCTCGTTCTTCTCGTCGATCTGTAATTCGTGCGACCGGTGCACCTGATACGGATTTAAAGACGCTGGAACCTGTCAAGTACATTCATGCTTGGAACTTTCATCCAGATGTATCAGAGGAGACCATTAAGTCTTATGTTCAGAGAAGGCACCCAAACTACACTTTCTCCATAAAAAAGCCCGATCCCGAGCACTCCAGACATAACTGCTTCATACTGGGTGTCCCAATGCACCTGTTTGATTATTACCTTTCACCTGACAACTGGCCCTTAAATACATCACTTCAAGAATGGTTCACCTACAGGAATGTGAAGAAAAAAACGCAATCCACCGAAACGAATAAATCATTTTTTCGTGAGGAAAACTAAAAAGCTTGATATGATTTTCTACCAAAATGTCCGGGGATTGAAATCGAGGCGTTTTGAAACTAAGAATGTATTACACACTTTCCCAAGTAACCTACTTGCTTTAACAGAAACTAGACTTGATGATAGCGTTTTTGACTCCGAGGTGTTCCCGCAAGAATATGCCGTGCTGCGATGTGACCGGGTGGGGCGGGGCGGCGGTGGCGTGCTGCTGGCCGCGCGCTCGCCTTACTCACTTACACGTTTGGACTGCAAATCGGAACAGTGCGACGAAATAATAAGTGCAATAGTTACCAAGGGTCGTTTACGTTTTGTCTGTTGTGTTGTCTATTTACCTCCCAATGTACCTGATTCTAGATATTATTCTATATTCAATTGTCTAAGAACTATTATAAGCAACATAAGCAAACTACCTGTAATAATATTAGGTGATTTTAATCTGTGCTCAGCTAGTGTAACTGTAAATAATGATTTTGAATTGTTTCTTTCGGAATGTAATTTATTGCAACAAAACACAATTCTGAATGACCTTGGCAGAATGTTAGACCTTATATTGGTTAACTCATGTGTGGCGGGAGTCTCAGTTTCAGTATGTTCCGGCATTGTGTCACCTGAAGTACATCACAAACCTTTAGATATATCCATTAATATCAACACGCCTTATGCCAGTCCGACCAATTATGACACCCACACCCACTGTTTAAACAATTCAACCACTAATACAAGATTGACGCGAAACTTTCGTAAGGCAGACTTTCTGTCATTATACACAGAACTGGCTGCTATAGACTGGGAACCAGTGCGCTCTTGTGATGATGTAAATATCGCTGTTGAAACCTTTTATGGGTTAATTAATAATGTTATCTGTCGAACCGTCCCTCTTAAACAGAATAAAGCAGTAAGATTGCGCTACCCAAAATGGTTTACACCTGCCTCTATTAAACTAAATAACCTAAAAAATCATTATCACAAACTTTACAAACAAAATAATAAAAACCAATTATATTATGCATTTTTTTCCTATTACAGACGTTTATTAAAGAGGAATACGGAGGCAGATTATGCCTCTTATACTGATCGCATCCAATCTAACATCAAGCGCGATCCGAAAACTTTTTGGACGTTTGTAAAAAATAATAGACAAAACAATGAGCAGGCTACTTTTGGTGACATGTCGCCGACGCCGATCATTAGATCCCGAAGTCGCTCTTGCGGCGGCAAATGAATCTCTTAACTGCGCATCTCAGCAGGTGAATGTGGAACATATACTGGAATCAGATGTGCGTGGTGCTATAGCTCGGCTACCCCCCAAATCAACTGAAGGACCGGACGGTATACCTCAGTTCATAGTTAAGGATGGGTGCGAAATCTTTAAACAGCCTTTAACATTTATTTTCAACCTATCTATTTCTTCCACTATTTATCCAACTGAGTGGAAAACATCTAGAGTGATCCCAGTTCATAAAAGCGGTCCTAAAGGTGAAATAAAAAATTACAGACCTATAGCAGTATTATCCATATTCGGTAAAATATTTGAGTCAGTCATTTACAAAAAAATATATAAACAACTTCGACGGTGGTTCGTCGACGAGCAGCATGGATTTCTGCCAAATCGTTCAACCACGTCCAATTTGCTCAATATAACTACACTATTAGCAGAAAATGTTTGTCACAAAAAGCAAATTGATGTAGCCTATTTTGACTTCCAGAAGGCTTTTGACCGGGTTGATAACGACATTCTTCTAAATAAATTAGCATTGGCGGGTTTCTCCGCATCACTGCTTAAATTTTTTGCTAATTACCTAAATGGACGCAAGCAATATGTAACATATCAAAATGCCATTTCCGAGCACTACTCGGTCACTTCTGGCATAGGACAGGGCACTAATCTCGGGCCTCTACAATTTCTAATAGTTATTAATGACCTACCTACATATATAAAACATTCCACCGTTTTAATGTACGCTGATGATCTCAAAGTAGCTTTTCCAATAGTTAACCCTAGTGATACAGCCATGCTACAGCTTGACATCGATAATATTCACGCTTGGAGTATGGTGAACAACCTCAACCTTAATGTTAGTAAGTGCGCTATCATGACGTTCTCAAAATCCACACAACCCATAAACTACACCTACACCTTAAATAACGAACCCTTAAAACGTGTTACAACCGTACGTGACCTAGGTACAAATTTTGATCCACACCTAACTTTCAACCAACACATACTTCAGACATGTAAAAAATCTTTCAAAAACCTAGGTTTTGTTTTACGTGAGGCTAAAATTTTCAGCAATAGACAAGCTATAACCCTCTTATACAACTCATACATTCGTAGTATACTTGAAACCAATAGTATAATCTGGAACCCGCATGAGAAAACCTATAAATTAGTCATTGAGAAGGTCCAAAAGTCTTTTATACGCTATCTTTATTTAAAACTGTATGGGTATTATCCGTACCTGTATCCTACACCATTTGTGCTAGGAATGGTAACCTACCAATCTTTGGAAGTCAGGCGAAATCTTGCCACGGTTAAATATTTCATCCGCCTTATTCGTGGTTTCCACTTCAACTCTTCGCTATTGCAGTACATTTCCTTCAATATTCCTCTACCTATCCGTCGTACACTTCGCCCTCGGCAACGTCCTTTATTTTCTGTGCCCCAAACATCCAAATCCCTCAAGACCAGTCCATTATACGTTGCACTCACCCTCATAAACAACATTTTATTATTTGATGACACTTTGGATATCTTTGCGACCACTGAGCTGACGTTCCTTAGCACTGCTACTCGTTACCTGGAGTCTATTGTTGCCTCTAGTACAATTCCTCATTAAATATGTTAATTTTTAATAAGTTTGATTTTTATTATTATTATTATTATTTTTTTTGGCTACATAATTATACTTAATTGATTATTGTTATTATTTCTTTTTTTATTATATTACTATTTTATTTTTAATGTGCATGCATAATAATTTCTCTGTGACATGATGATTATTATCATTTCTATTGTTCTGTTTTTATATTTATTTCAGTATGTTCAATTTGTTCTTTTTAAATGATTTATGTTCTTTTGTACAGACCAATAACTTGTATGTGTGGTTTTAAGCTGTAAATTCAAGTTGGTTATTATAAATAATAAATAATAAATAAATAAATAAACTTAAACGACACTTGATATTTTGGTCTAACTGATGAGAAGTCCGTTTGACGGTGCGAATAGGAAATTGATTACTTTGTAGTACGCAAATTTACTATTGGCGGCACATCATTACGTGTATGAAACTTTTCTATACTATTTGATCTTAGCGCTCACTGCTCCGCACTAAGTCAACGCCTACAGCGGCAAGATCGTGAATGGGCCGTAAGGGTAGAATTATATTAATTTAATGCTCATTAAGGGTGGAGCTCCTGGCTAAATAATTACAGCTACACAGGCCAATCTTCCGGGCTAAGCCGCGCTTGCCGAGGTTGGTCTGTGGATCTGACCATCTGTCATAGCGAGTTTCCTCCTTTGTCAATCGTTACTTTTAGTCAGAAGCTCTAAAAGTCTGACAACCAGTCTTACCATGAGGTATCGTATTGCCCAGTTACTGAATTGTGGAGGTGCGATAGGCAGTCGCTCCATGTAAAATACTGATATTCATTTTGACTGGCCTGTTGGTCTAGTGGCTAGTGACCCTGACTGCTATGCTATTGTACTTTAAAAAGTGAGCGCTGAGCGTGTAGGAGGCAGGCGCATCAACGCTACGCAGTCGACGGCGCCGGTGGAGACCCGCCCACGCTTCCTCGTCGTGCGGCTCGCGCGCCGTGATCTGCGGGATGAGCTGCTGGAAGGAGCACGAGTCCGACGCGGCATGACTACTGCAGACCTTGACCTGCCGGGCCCAGCGACACGCTTCTACGTGAACGAGCGCCTGACAAAATTTAACCGGGAGTTGTTTCGGGCCGCCCGTGAGGTCGGCGGTCGCCTTGGTTGGCAATACATCTGGGCAAAAAGGGGGCGTATTCTTGCTCGATACAAGCCTGGGGACTCCGCTTGTCATATTCGCCGTATGGCTGACATACAGCGCGTTTTTGGTGTGGCACCGGGATGCAGCGAAGTTGGAACTAAATAGTATTGTTTTTCCGTTTCTGTTTCACTTTCTACTAGCTTTTTTAGTTAGAACCACGCATTTGTTTAATTTAGATTTAGCAAAAATTGTTTTAAAAGATTTTTTATGTTTCTTTAACTATTTTATTCTTTGTTGTTTACCTGCTAACGTGTGTCTCGCGGCGCACTCTCTCGGCGAACAGTACGTAAACCAGTTTTGTAACAACACACAAATTACTCATCTACACCTCATAACAAAACACTTATATACAAAATTATTATGTATAAAATTAATGACTATTACTAACCGTTTTCAAACACCTGTATCATTGACTAACCGTATTATTTGTATACTATCTCTTTTCTACACTAATTACTTACATACAATCGCA
Source organism: Agrotis clavis (assembly GCA_954870645.1). Taxonomy (NCBI): domain Eukaryota; kingdom Metazoa; phylum Arthropoda; class Insecta; order Lepidoptera; family Noctuidae; genus Agrotis; species Agrotis clavis. Next base: position 15,401,844 of record OX940941.1, read on the forward strand.
ACGAATCGAATGCTTTTTGGAACCACTATAAACAAAAATGTGCACATATTATTAGGATGTTATTGTTGCTTTATTACGAAAAAGATCTTTACTATTATTATAATGATGCCAATACGTGATAAATCACTTAAAGTAGGTTTCCTTAATGCCGGTTCATTAGGTACAGGCCACGACAATTTGATCGGTGCAATCGACAGATATGGTTTTGACGTGTTAGCTATTAACGAGACGTGGTTACGGCCAGGGGAGGAGGGGCGCGCTCCGGTGGTACCGGGCTATCGTCTGCGCCACACGCCGCGGCCGGCAAGTGTGCGCTCGAGTCGCGGTGGGGGTGTTGGCTTCTACCTGCGAAAGGGACTGAGCGCGCGTACTTGGTCTGGCGCCATTGATCCCAGGTTCGAATCCATTGAACAAATGTGGCTTACGCTTTCATTGAATGGTAAGAAAATTGCCATAGGTACAGCGTATCGCCCGCCATGGCTCGACCTCGTCCTTTTTCTGGACGCTGTGACCAATTCTCTTAGCTCACTGGCAAACTGTGATCATTATATATTGCTTGGCGATTTCAATGTAAAGGACCAGGGGCAACAATGTATGGAGGCTGCACCATCGCTCAACAGCGATGACACCTATGCCAAATGAAAGCTTTGAGGATGTTATGCATTTCTTATTATGGCAGCTAAGTCGAATTCGAGCGCCAACAAGGTGATTTCGAGCATCGAAAAAACTTTCCCTTACCTAACCTAACCTGGATCAATTAAAAGATTCGAAACAGGTGTCATTCGAAGCGTGTGGTAGATACGATATATTTTTACTATGGCGTCATTCTTCAAATGTGTAAGGTTTACCTGGAAAATCTGAAAATGTCAACCTAACCTAACCTGTGGCAATATTCTCCAACGGATTTGAAACAGGTGTCATTCGAAGCGTGTGGTAGCCACGATATACTTTTACTATGGCGACATTCTTCAAATGTGTAAGGTTTACCTGGAATATTTGAAAATGTCAACCTAACCTAACCTGTGGCAATATTCTCCAACGGATTTGAAACAGGTGTCATTCGAAGCGTGTGGTAGCCACGATATACTTTTACTATGGCGACATTCTTCAAATGTGTAAGGTTTACCTGGAATATCTGAAGATGTCAACCTAACCTAACCTGTGGCAATATTCTCCAACGGATTTGAAACAGGTGTCATTCAAAGCGTGTGGTAGCCACGATATACTTTTACTATGGCGACATTCTTCAAATGTGTAAGGTTTACCTGGAATATCTGAAAATGTCAACTTAACCTAACCTGTGGCAATATTCTCCAACGGATTTGAAACAGGTGTCATTCGAAGCGTGTGGTAGCCACGATATACTTTTACTATGGCGACATTCTTCAAATGTGTAAGGTTTACCTGGAATATCTGAAAATGTCAAACTAACCTAACCTGTGGCAATATTCTCCAACGGATTTGAAACAGGTGTCATTCGAAGCGTGTGGTAGACACGATATACTTTTACTATGGCGACATTCTTCAAATGTGTGAGGTTTACCTGGAATATCTGCAAATGTCAACCTAACCTAACCTGTGGCAATATTCTCCAACGGATTTGAAACAGGTGTCATTCGAAGCGTGTGGTAGACACGATATTCTTTTAATATGGCGGCATTCTTCAGACGTGTGGGGTTTACCTGGAATTCCTAGACTTTTCTTAAACGAACCTAACCCACCTTTTTATAAGTGTGGAAGCCCTCGTGGACTTTGTTAGCCTGGAGAAGACGGAAGGGCATGTCAGACTCGACTGACTAATACCACACGGTGTCTTACACTGCCTTAAGCCGGGGGTGCGAATCCGCTTGCGCAATCACTGCACGCGCGGGCGGCTCGCGAGTAATGGACGACTCGCTCCCCGACTAAGGACCATGCCCGGGTCGACGGCGCGTTGTATTCCACGCGTGCCTCAGAAAGCGTCAGCATGATGACGGGGCCCCCTCTAGAGGGCGAAAGCCTGCCGGGGTCGCAGGAATTATCCAATTACCGTGACCCCAGAACTTAAAGGGTTATTGAAGGACACCGTGGATTTTAGTCAGTACAAGTCTGACAGTCCCTCCCGCCCTGCACTGGGTGGGAGGCCTCTTTTGATGATTTTACCACGATAAAAAAAGGTTAGATTATATTAACATATTATTCAGGTATTCCGGATGAACCTCACACATTTGATGAATGTCGCCATGGTAAAAGTATATCGTGTCTACCACACGCTTCGAATGACACCTGTTCCAAATCCGTTGGAGAATATTGCCACAGGTTAGGTTAGGTTGACATTTTCAGATTTTCCAGGTAAACCTTACACATTTGAAGAATGTCGCCATAGTAAAAGTATATCGTGGCTACCACACGCTTCGAATGACACCTGTTTCAAATCCGTTGGAGAATATTGCCACAGGTTAGGTTAGGTTGACATTTTCAAATATTCCAGGTAAACCTTACACATTTGAAGAATGTCGCCATAGTAAAAGTATATCGTGGCTACCACACGCTTCGAATGACACCTGTTTCAAATCCGTTGGAGAATATTGTCACAGGTTAGGTTAGGTTGACATTTTCAGATTTTCCAGGTAAACCTTACACATTTGAAGAATGTCGCCATAGTAAAAGTATATCGTGGCTACCACACGCTTCGAATGACACCTGTTTCAAATCCGTTGGAGAATATTGCCACAGGTTAGGTTATGTTGACATTTTCAGATTTTCCAGGTAAACCTTACACATTTGAAGAATGACGCCATAGTAAAAATATATCGTATCTACCACACGCTTCGAATGACACCTGTTTCGAATCTTTTAATTGATATTGTCCCAGGTTAGGTGGTAAGGGAAAGTTTTTTCGATGCTCGAAATCACCTTGTTGGCGCTCTAATTCGACTTAGCTGCCATAATAAGAAATGCATAACATCCTCAAAGCTTTAATTTGGCATAGGTGTCATCGCTGTTGAGCGATGGGCCAAGATGACGCAAGGTCCTTTACTGGACCAAAATGGAATTAAAACTAAAAGAATAAATGAGTTTTTAAATTGTCTCAATCTTACACAGTTAGTCACGTCTCCTACGCACTTCACAGGATCTAGTGAAACCCTCATTGACCTCTTGTGCACCGACCTAAGAGCAAAATATACTGAGGTAAAATCTCTGGCCTCAATTGACGGTCATTCTATTATTATTAGCGAGTTTTACATAAAGCGTGACAAATTTAAACCGTTTGTAGTAAAATCTAGACCACTTAAAAACGTATGTATGGATAATTTTGTTGCAGACTTGTTACTTCTAAACCTTGAAATTGTTTCTACACTCAACAACGTCACCGACATGGTACATGCATTTAACAGTTACATAATCTCACTATTTGACGCCCACGCACCTCTCAAGTCTTATTTTATAAAGGAAAAGTCGTACCCTTGGATTACGGATACAATCAAGGTTATGATGCGTTTACGAGATGAAGCACTTGCTAGTTATAGGAAAACGAAATCAGATTCAAAAAGAAAATACTACAAAGAGTTAAAATCATTGGTAATCAGTTCTTTGTATAGCGAAAAAATTGCGTACTTTAAACATAATATAAATAATAAAATTAAAAATCCAAAAAAATTATGGAAAAATATCAAATCTACCCTATCACCTATTAGACCCAGACAAGACCTTCCGTCGCATTTTACAGATCCTGACCTAATAAATAGTACTTTTTTGACAGTTCCCGGGAACCCCATAGCCAATGACTCACTGATATCTTATTATGCGAATCATAGACATGGCAACGCAAATTTCACTATTACTACAGTGGACCAAAATGACATCTCACGTATTTTGTCAAGCTTGAAAAGTAACGCGGAAGGCTGCGACAACATTACTTTGGAAATGCTTAATATGACTCTGCCGTACACGTTAAACACAATAACGGATATAATAAACTGTTCAATTGCAACGTCAACGTTTCCCGATCAATGGAAAATTGCCTCAGTTAGACCATTGCCAAAAAACACAAATCCTACCGAAATCAAGGACTTACGCCCCATTAGCATTTTGCCATGCGTGTCTAAAGTACTTGAGAAGGCCGTCAGCGGCCAAGTAACAAGTTTTTTGGAGGAAAATGACATATTACCAGACTTACAATCTGGTTTTAGAAAGCAGCGCAGTACCGCTACTGCCCTGCTGGATGTCACTGACAATATATTATGTGCCCAAGATCAGGGAATGTGTACTTTACTTGTTTTGCTCGATTTCTCCCGCGCCTTTGATGCAATAAACATTCCGCTTTTATTGTCAAAGCTAGCTTATTATGGTTTCGACTCCAGCGCTATAGAATGGTTCAGCAGCTATCTGAATAATAGAAAACAACATGTGGATTTGCGTTTTGACGACGGCACTACACTTACTTCTTCTCTTTCAGCTGTAGTCAGGGGAGTCCCGCAGGGCTCAATATTAGGCCCAATACTTTTTATTTTGTACTGCGCGGATATTGTGAAATGCCTCCGGTACTGCAAGTTCCACATATATGCTGATGATGTCCAGTTGTACATATCCTTTAGACCAAATGAATACGAAAGGGCCGTCAAGGAGATTAATGATGACCTACGTAGAATTGCCATCTGGTCTGAAGAGAACTGTCTGTCACTGAACCCAATAAAAACAAAATATATAATATTTGGTACAAGACAGCGACTGGCTACATTACCCGCAACAATAGACGTAAGACTAATGGGAGAACAGATTGAGAGAGTAAGTGAAGCGCGGAATCTTGGCCTTTTAATGGATAACGCCCTTCGTTATGAGAAACATGTAGCCGACTCCGTACGTAACTGCTTTTATCGTCTCAAAATTCTTTACAAGATAAGGCCTTATTTATCAGAGAAATTACGGGAACAGCTGGTAGAAACCTTGGTCTTGTCTAGATTAAATTATGCAGACACAGTCTACGGCCCCCGCCTATTAGCTCGTACGGATCAGCTCATACAAAGGGTACAAAACGCCTGTGCTCGATTCTGTTACGGAATACCAGCCAGAAGCCACGTTACTCCATTTTTGAATATACACCACACGCTTAAAATGAAATCAAGACGCAAGCTTCACTTGGCCTGTCTTCTCTTCGGCGTGGTCAAATATCAGAAACCCGACTACTTATACAACAAACTGAGTTGGATAGCTGGTAGACGAGAATGTGGGAGACGACAATGCTCACAGCAGCTGTCTACACAGACTCACAACACAGCAGCATTTAGGGGCAGTTTTCGTTACGCAGCATCGAAAGTGTGGAATAACCTGCCGCCACCCATAAGAATGATCAACACGATCGGCACCTTCAGAAAACGCTTACGGCAGTATCTAATAGACGCGCAACGGAAACTGGATATGATCACACAGAATACATCAATTATTTAACCTATCCTATTTGAAAAATCTAAAACAATAAAAATTAAAATAATCTAAAATTTAAAATATTCTAATGATAACAATAGGTAACTAATATTGCTCACGTGCGGGTATATTATTATCTTCGGGTGCTGCTGCACTCGCCCGCGTCACCTAAGCTTCATCGCCAGGCACGAGACCTGCAATAAATAAATAAAAATAATAATAATAAGCCACACTATTCAATGTTTTCAGCGTGTTATATTAGTAGATGAAACTCACCCAATGTGCATGGCCTACTTGCGTGCGATTGGCGCACGGTGCCGCGGTGTCGAGAACATTTTATGTTGCCATACCCCCATTGTCGTTCCTGTGATGCATCCATGTTTGTGTCGTGCAAAAAACCTTTGTATTCTGGAACAGCAGGATACAAATGTTACATGGGTATAATTTGACATGACGTAAGTAGGTATGAAATGCAAATTAAGTACCTATGTAGGAATATTATTGTAGTGTAAGGCTGGTTCAAAAACTGAAGTCTCACTTACCGTTTAATTTCTTTCTTCCTTGGATCTCCTTTGTCTTAGCCTTTTAATATTATTGTTCAATTGCAATCTATATAATTATGACTTTTACTTTCACCAAGTTGTTAATTAAATATTTTTGTTTAGTCACATGTAAAATCGATGTGGTGCTCGGCTAGGTAAACTTATTAAAAAGTATTTGTAATTGAACAGCTTTCGCACAGCGACAATACAACGTATTGAGTTCCAGGCTTTACAATGAAATTAATAAAAAGATCTCACTATACACACTAAACAAACACAATTTCAAAGATAAATTAACTAATTGGTTGAAGTTGTTAAGTTATGATGAATCTGAAAAACTTATTGAAACAGTAAAATAAAACTTAGTCATAGTCTTTGTGAATTTCTTTAAATAATAATTTAACACGAGACATACACGTTATCTTATAAACAGATATTTATTATGTAAAATTGTAAAGTGTAAAATTTTAACTCAAAATAAGGTGATGAAATGTTATTATGACATCTAAAACGACCGATCACCGACTACCCAAGATACGAGCATGTCTCAGTTTGGGAGTCGTAGACATTAATTAAAATGCATATGTACACTAACCTCACTAAAATGGATTTATGTCTTGTAATGCTCTTGTACTTTTCTGAAGAATAAATTATTATTATTATTATTATTAATTACGCGCTAACGTACAGTACTTCAGTGACTGTTATGCAACTGTCCGGTGCGCTCGGCTGCCTACAACGCATTGAAGTGGGTATATTGCATAACTTATCTGCGATTCGTCTTTCTGATAGTTGTTTAGTTTGTCTTTGTCTTAGCGGTACAATTTTATACACATTTATTATATCTTTATATGTCTATATCGACGCTGGAAAGCGATTTTGTCGTATCTCGCAAAATGGGATTTTTTTTTTATTACATATTTGAATTCAGAAAAAAATACTGCGTCGGACAGTCTGATCCATGTTTTCCTAGGAGGTTTTTTTTTTATGATACGACGTGGAATTTTCTTGACTTTTTTAAGAAAACATACTTAAAAATGCTGTAAGTACCATAAAATCAGCTATTTTACAAAAAATTATAGATACAACAAAATCAACATCATAATCGTTGTCTAAAATTTTTTTTTTTTTTTTCAAGATACAGCAATATTGATGCTTCAAATTGAAATACAAATTCCTGTAACTCGCAACTTTAGAACACTATCTTTAGTGTTATCTAATAAATTTTAGTATAAGAAATATGTGTTTCAAAAATTACCTCTCGATTTCAGCTAGTTTACAAGTTATGAATTTTTTAAATAGTTTTTTGGCTCTGATTTAAAGTTCCACTTTTCGAGATACTACAAGATTGCTTTCTGGCGTCGATATGATTACTACGTCTATGACCAAGATACAGCAATATTGATGACTCAAATTGAAAAACCAATTGCTGTAACTAGCAAAAACTCATGTTATACCAACTTTAGATCATTAATTTTAGTGTTATCTAATGAATTTCATTATAAGAAATATATGTTCCAAAAATTACCTCTTGATTTCAGCTGGTTTACGAGTTATGAATTTTTTAAATAGTTTTTTGGCTCTGGTGTAAAGTTCCACTTTTCGAGATACTACAAGATTGCTTTCTTGCGTCGATATGTATAATATTTCTTTATATCTGTACTTACTTTTTATTTTATTGTTACACATATTTATATACCTATACATATATTGCTTTTATTGTTGTTTTTATTTAATTATTTTAACTCACACACTATAAAGCTGATTTGCATCTCTGACGTCTCACAAGGCTCAGTTGAAAACCAGCGTCAGGCTCCCTGTGGCCTGGCTTTATGCTGAACTGAGCCTTTTTGGCACAGCCGTGAGGCACACGGTATCTTTCATGGTATTTTCGTATTTTTTTATTGTAATTGTGTGCATATGGCTTGCCAAATAAACTTATTTTCATTCATTCATTCTATGCCGGGGGTCGTGGGTTCGATTCCCACCCATGACAAATGTTTGTGTGATGAGCATAATCATTTGTTCTGTGTCTGGGTGTAATTTGTCTATAATATGTATGTCAAAATTTAGAAATAATGTATGTTTATCAGTTGTCTAGTACTCATAACACAAGCTCTGCTTAGCTTGGGATTAGATGGCGTTGTGTGATAGTTGTGGAATATTATTATTATTATTCAGCTGCATCTGGTCCGACTGTAAGTGGACACCAATATATTTGGGAAAAGGCTAGACAGATGAATGATGAAATTTTAACTCTGCGTTATCCATTTATATAACTTTGTTGGTCTACCGAGTATACTACACCGGAATAAGAGGAAAAATCCAAAGAAGGGAAAACATACCATTTAATACGCCACGTTTTTCTAACCTTATTTTCTGTTAACACAACCAAATCAAAAAGGTTAACCAAAAAAATCTCTCCAATTCATTAACACAGATATTCTGACAGCGCTGCGTCAGAACATCATCACGGACCCTCGTCAGCGAGGCCGACATCGGTATGTCGGTCAAGACGTGATCCCGGCTTAACAGTTACACGGGAAATATTGGCCGCGATTGTACTTTGATTGTTTCGCTTAGATAAAATATATTTATCTTATTTTAGTTAGCTGTACTCGTAGCTATTAAAAATAGTTAAAAATAAAAAGAAATCATAGTTACCGGAGAGTCAATAACATTTCATTTTCGAATTTTGTATGTAGTCTTTAGAAGACAGAGAGGACAGCCTCCAGCTCAAAACCCAACGGTTGGCGAGAGAAATGGGTGACTCGCTGTCCAAACAAGGACCACTCCCGGGTCAGCGGCGTTGTGTTCCACGCGTGCCTTAAAGAGTTTTCAGCAATCTGACGGGACCCCCTTTAGATGGCCAAAGTCACCTAGAGTCCTGGGACTGTGTCATCAGGTAACCGTGACCCTGGAAGGTAAAGGGCCATTGAAGAATCAACATGAATTTTAGTCAGTACAAGTCTGACAGTCCTTTTCACACCGCGCCAGTTGGACTCATTAATTTGATGATTTTACCACGATAAAAAAAGTGTTTAGAAAATAGAATCTGCACTTTAGGAAAAATGAGTTCGTTGGGTTCATGAGCTCGTGAACGTTACAGTACCTGCTTCTGTTTTAAATAATAGAAATTCGTATGACATTTAGAACTGACAGCCGTCTTAGGAGACACCACTTAAACCCATTGAATAGTTTATAAGAAGGGTAGGGAAAGGGAAGGTTTACAAATGTTTCTCCATTCATAATATAATTGTCGATCGTGAGTTACGAACTTAACCGAAGTTAGCCGAACGACCCACGATAATTCCCGACCAGCTACTGCGAATTTTGGTCCAAAAGTTGAGAGAATTAATTGACTGAAATCAAAACTGAATTGAAAATCGCGTCATACTATTCACTTTGGACATGCAACAGTTTTTCGAAAAGTCGGACTGCTTCGGGCGATCAAACTGCTTGGCGCAGTCGACAGGCATACCCTAACTGCTCTAGCAGTCCGTGTTTGTTGGTCACTGACTAACTGCTCATGCAGTGCGTGTATGTTGACCACTGCTAACTGCTCGAGCTGTCCGTGTATGTTCATCACTGGCTAGATGAGTCCGTGTATGTTGATCACTGGCTAGAGCAGTCCATGTATATTGATCACTGGCTAACTTCTCGAGCAGTCCGTGTATGTTGATCACTAACTGCTCGAGTAGTACGTGTATGTTGATCACTGGCTCACTGCTCGATCAGTCTATTTAATATGTAGTCATACAGTTTCGTTGCTTAGCTTTCACATTATCGCATCACAGCTATATAGCACATCTTATGTGGAAAAGCAACCTTAGGGGCCACCACTCAACCCATTGAATAGTTTATCAAAAGGGTAACAGACACAAACGCTTCTCCGTTTATAATTGTGGTGAACACATTCATACACATTATATACCTACTTTACTGGAACAATGAAATTTTAGGCGGATTTGCTTTGGATGCTTCAAACCTAATTCTGTTTATTTTGATCATAAGGTGTATTACAGATAGGCCATGCTGTGGGGTGAGATAATATGTGAAGCAGTTACCTTCTTCTGCGAAGCAGTCATGCTAGCGAAGGAGGAGGTGGGATGCGAGGATCAAGACAGCTTCAATCTCACGACCCAGCTGCCGCGAGAGACGCCCACGGCAGCTGGAGTTATATATATTTCAGACGTTTAGATGTTTTTCGTTACTATTAGTCAGAATGTTCTAAAAGTCTGACAACCAGTCTTACCATGGGTTATCGTAATACCTAGTAACTGCGTTGTGGTAGTCCGATAGGCAGTCGCTCCATCTAAAATACTGATATTCAGCTGCATCTGGTTCAACTGGAAGCCGACCCCAATATAATGTAGTTGGAAAAGGCTAGGCAGATGATGATTTTAGACCATCCAGATTTTCAATCATTAACATTTGAAATATTAGAAAGAACAGGTAAGTATGCATTGTTAATACAAAGCACACAACATTACTGTTTTTGTTAAAAAAAGAGCTTTACAGTAAGACGTATTCTCTTTAATTAACGAAGTAGACCAATGTTGCTTAAAAAATGCTTTATATTGCACCGTATTCATAATATTCGTTCAATAACGTAAATATTTGAAAATGGAAGGAAATCCCAATTTCCTAGAAACGTAGATATTGAAATAATATTGAAAATGTAAAAATTGGTTTTAAAAATAGTATAAACCAACAGTGTAAAGCTTCATCCAATGATTATAATAATATTTTTTCAACATTCAAAAGCTAACCATAAGTATTATTTATTTACAACGTAAATGTGAGCGGCAACGATCGAAAGAGAACGCCTTAGCTTTATGTAGTAAAATCATCAAATGAATCTTCCCACACAGGGCAGGAGGGTTGGGACTGTTACAACAACCTCGTCCTTTTTGAAATCAATTAATTATTACATGTAAGTATACACCGTGACTTTTTAGTCGTCTTACAAAAGCAGCCCAGTTCATGTATCCAATGACTAGAACACGTTTTAATAAAAAAATATAAAAACTTGAGAGGTGTCAAGGGACACCCGGATGGAGCGAAGTTACTGTATACACTCAACAAAAATAATCGTCGCGTCTCCACTCCAGTCCAGTCCAGTCCGGTCCGGTCCGGTCCGGTCCGGTCCTTTGCGCCCTCCTTTGCGTCGCGCAGTCGGATAAAAGTGTCGTGACAACTTTTTGTAAGAATTTCCGTCCAGCCCCCTTTCACAACGCGCAATAAGGAACTTCGTTCCAATAGGTATTTAAGAGATTTGAAAAATTTAATAATAATATAAAAACTTGAGAGGTGTCAAGGGACACCCGGATGGAACGAAGTTACTGTATACACTCAACAAAAATAATCGTCGCGACTCCACTCCACTCCACTCCCCTCCACTCCACTCCACTCTTTGAGCTCTAGCACCCTTTCGCAACGCGCGAAAAGGAACTTCGTTCCAAAAAGTGTCGTGACAACTTTTCGTAAGAATTTTTTCCGTCTAGCCCCCTTTCACAACGCGCGATAAGGAACTTCGTTCCTAAATTTTAATTCTTTAATTTGACGCAAGGCTTAGTTAGAAACACCCTTGTCTCATAGAAAATTGGAATGGAATGATCTGCCCGACTATTGCGCTGGGTAGGTATACTCTAAGACTACAGCTTGATACGTAAACATTTTAACAGGGTGTTTCATATTTCTAATGTACCTATTTATTTAAAAAAAAATGTTATTACGATTTAAAAAAAAACTCGCCAGAGGTATTTTAGGTCGGATACATTAAGTGGACCACTTTTGTAAGACGACTAAAAAGTCACGGTGTATAGTCCACTATTATTAAGAACTTGCGCATCATAATTATTTATGTTCAAGTTATGACATGGCAGGCGAGTTTTTTAATTTTAATTTATTTTTTAGTCTGTGTTACTTAGTTGATAACCTCGTGAACCATTTACACCTCAACAGCTAAACTAATTTAAAGTTCAACAGTTAAAATCATTTACAAAGGTTCAAAACAACAGTTATTTACAAAATTAAACAAGAACATCGATCTTATTACTTCCCTTTGAAGTATTATAAAAGATTGCTTGTACAAAATAAATATAATTTTCTCAAACACTTTTTCTTTATAAAGAATGCTTGGCAGCCTGTTTGATGTTACCGGCGGTAATAAGGGTACTTTTTGTCATGTTCAAACGAATTATTGGGCTTCTTTTTCTGTAAAGGGGATTTTCAGGAGGTTAAAAAATAATCATCAAATGTTCCAGTAGTTACTGCGACGACGGTTACTTTGACAATTACAAAAGTGAAGATGAGTTTCTTCATAAATGTTAAACACTCTAATCATGGTTTAAAACTGAAAAGCTAAAAATAAAACCTTTAAAAAAAAGTAAACCTCTTATCGGGTAACTGTGGCCCCGGAACGTAAACGGCTATTGAAGGTCACGGTGGATTTTCGTCAGTACAAGTCTGACAGTCCCTCCCGTCCTGCCTTGGTAAAATCATGCAAAAAGTCCTTATTACATTTTCTATAAAAAAAAATGTAAAAGAACCGTCTCAACACCACCTATCTGTGTTATTGATTTATTTTAATCTTTTACTGGTATTCGTGTATGTAATAAACTTATAAATAATATCTGATATATAAATAAAATAAAGCAGTTTATATTATAATTATATTACTTTACTTTTAACTTTAAATGTTCTATTTTAACTATCTTTTATTTTCGTTTTATTTTTGAGTAATAAATGTATTGTAAGTTTTAGGAGCAGAAAAAACATGTTTCTGTGATACCCAAATAGGGATCGAAACTGTCTCTCCTCAATACAGATCACTAACTGACCTAGCAGGAGCGTCAGCCAACAATCTAGTATAATAATATATTATGTACACAATGTGTTTAAATAAAATATACATACTTTATTAAGTTCTATGTCTTGTCTTGTGTCTAAATACATATTATTATTATTATTGTTTCAGGTACAACAATATCACACGCTGAAGATGCAGGGAGATTTGCGATGCAGCATTTAGAAAAGTACGTTATTAAAATTTTACTTTCTCCTATTAACTGTGAATTCTTCTATGATTTGACATCTACGAAACTATCTTTAATTTTACTAGTAGTATAGGATTATGCATCTAAGAGCCCGTGGCTAAATAAAAACAGGCGCATAGATCAAACTTTATAGTTAAACCGTGCTAGCCGAGGTTGATCTGTGAATGGGTGACCGAGATCCCTCTGTACATCGGAAAGCATATAAAGTACCGTTGGTCCAGGCTGTAATTTGTAGATCTTTCACAGTCTTTACTGTTATTGAGAAGACCGAAAGTCTGACAAATGGTCTTACCATGGGATATCGTATTACACAGTTACTGGGTTGTGGAGGTCAGATAACAGTCGCTCTATGTTAAATATTGATGTTCAGCTGCATTCGATTCATCTGGAAGCCGATCCTAACATAGTTGACAAAAGGCTAAGCAGATTCAGGTCGATCTTCATGGTTACGTCGTGCTGACGGAGGTTGTTCTGTGAATGGATAACCATCTATCGTAGCGAGATTCCTTCATGACTCAAAAAGCACTGAAAGAACTGTTGATTGGTCACACTAACATTATTTTCTTCCATTTAAAACTTTTGTAAAACAGAAAGGCTCATGAATGGTGATCGCGCGATAGTACCACCCGGCAAGATGGACCAATGACCTGAAAAAGGCAACTAGGAGTGGCTGGATAAAAAAAGTTGGATTTCATGCTCTATGACGATCCTTGGGGAAGCCTACGTCCAGCAGTGGACTGCAATGTACTGAAAATGATGAATAATAAAAACGCTCGCATTCACGCTCTAAAATATTCACCCACACACAAATCAAAATTGCATTCTGCTCACCAACACATACGTATCACTTTCCATCAACACAGAGTGCCGCACAGATTCGGCGCCCGACTTCGACAGACTTGTCAATATGCATTTACGGGAGATGCCTTAAAGGAATACTTGAGAGGATCTAAGTGCTGAAGTCACAAGGTGACAGTTTAGAACTATCTTATATGTATCTATATCTTGGTAAGAAGATTTGGGGTATAAGGTAAAGGGTAAATTTAAGGTAATAGATTATTGTTTAGTTAATACTGCAGCTTTTTCATCGACTTTGAGAAAAGGAGGTGGCTCTAAATTAGTCGGAACCTTTTTTATATCCGATTTCTTGTTGACGCCTTGACCGATTTGGAAAATCCTGTTTTTTGTTGAAACAGTATACTTCATTAATGGTCCCATGGTAATTATGTCAGGATTATGATGAAGGGATTACAGAAATAGAGGGAATTCTTCAATAAATGACAGCAAATCATCGGCGATTGCTGCTATCGCATAATGCTATGCATTGTTTACGCAATCACACAACATAATATTACGCCTGTACCCAATAAAAAGGTAAAAAAAATATTTACTCAAAAATGCATGTAATGTGGTCATTATTTTGACAACCTTGTTTAAGCAAAGTCGACTTTGCCGGTCTGTTTCAAGGAGCGGCCAGCAATGTTTTTGCTGGCCGCTCTAACAGGCCGGCAAAACATTGCCGGCCGCTATTTTGACGTTTCAACGTTTTAAAAAAAACAAATGCAAAAAGATTTAATTTAAAACACAGCTGTTTGATTATAAAGAGGTAGGCACAAAAAGATTGTATTCCATATTTAAAAAAAAATACAAAGAAGGAACAAAAGCGCGGTTCAGCGATTTTTTTTTTATTTAGTGACTTTTTTGCTCTAAGTAAATGAAGTAATAAATGAAGAAAATATAGAAGTCAAACATCGCATTAAAATTATCGCAAACTATTAGTAAGTAATATGAAACCGGGAAAGTCGGTGTTGAATTTTAGTAACTGTATTTTTCATAATTGTTATTTTAATTAAATTTCTAGTTAATTAATATCTATTTTATTTAAATCACTTGCTGGTTTTATGTAGGTTAGGTACTTGCATTTTTGAGTAAAGCACTATACAAGCCTTGGCCCACTATGTCTACTTCCCTGGTCACGCTATGATTGCCTCGAGCGAGCCTAGCTACGCTCTAGGCCTTCCAGCTTGGCCACCATTGTAGCCCTTGCTGTCCTCGCTGTAAATGCCTCGTCCTACGGCCTCGGCCTTTATCTCAGCTCGTCCATCCAGTGCTGCATGCTGACCGCGCTGTGTCGGTCTGGAGCTGCGCTACGCTGCGCTGTCGGCCATCATCAGTGCGACCAGCAAAGCAGCCATTATAGGCCGCGGCAGTAATGTACTATTACTGACGTCATTTCTTATTTCCTTGAGTTTTTTGCCACCAAATTCCGAAAGAAATGCTTTTATACGTTTAATTTTTGAAGTAGGTACCTATTGGTTTCAGTTCTTTTAACCGACTTCAAAAAAAAAGTAGGTTCTCAGTTCGACATGTATGTATGTATGTATGTATGTATGTATGTATGTATGTATGTAATTATGTATGTATGTATGTATGTATGTTTGTCCGCGATTATCTCGCGTTTGGCTGAACGGATTTTGATGCAGTTTTCAGGAAAGTGTTCATTACATTCTGAAGAAGGTTTTAGTATATAACACTAATAGATATCCCGTGACGTTGCCCGCGTGGATCCGTTTTGCTTACTTGGATCGTAGATTTTCAGGGATGATTGCATGTTTGTCCACAATTATCTCGCGTTTGGCTGAACGGATTTTGATGCAGTTTTCAGGAAAGTGCTTATTACATTCTGGAGAAGGTTTAAGTATATAACACTAATAGATATCTCGTGACGTTGCCCGCGTGGATCCGTTTTGCTTACTTGGATCGTAGATTTTCAGGGACGATTGCATGTTTGTCCGCAATTATCTCGCGTTTGGCTGAATCGATTTTGATGCAGTTTTCAGAAAAGTGTTTGTTACATTCTGGGGAAGGTTTTAGTATATAACAATAATGGAAATCTCGTGAAGTTGCTTACATAGATCCGTTTTTGCTTAATAGGATTGTTGATTTTCAAAGACGCCGATTTTATGAAGATTTTTGTTGTTGATTATCTCAACTAAAACGGGAAAAATAAAAACTTTTTGAAAAAAAAGGGAAAAATAAAAACTTTTTGAAAAAAGGGAACCGACTTCAAAACCAAACACAAAAAAAACTATTAAATAACTTTTCTTTCGGAAGTCGGTGGCCATATGTCAATGAAATAAAAAAAAACAAAGCCACCGACTTCCGAAAGAAAAGTTATTTAATAGTTTTTTTGTGTTTGGTTTTGAAGTCGGTTCCCTTTTTTTTTCGAAAATAATAATATTTTTTTAGACCCAGCAATGTAACTTGCCTATTTTGTATAATTGCCGTTCGGCGTAAACGCTCTAAAGAAAATTATACCCTATCACAAGACATTATGGCACCCAATCTGATCAAATTACCCCTACACATCAACCTATTCATAACTCCCAAACACGACACATTAAACCCCTTATCAACACCTCATACATTGTTATCTAGATTAACTAACTAAATGTACCGAACGGGTATTGAAATTTGTTTTGAAAGACACCCTTTCAATAGGGGTAAGCGCCGAGTAAATTGATGAAGGGACAACTTGGATAGTGATCGCTTTTCTTATGTAAGGCGACTCGGTAAACTAGGGATTTAGGGAGGGGCATCAGCGTAGCGAGGTACGGGCAAGGAGTAGCAGCTACCCCGTCTTTGAAGAGCGGTTGTTCGCTGTTAAACTGGATTTCTGACGAGCTTCATAGCTTGTGACCAGCCCTAGGGTCTAAGGGCCAAGAGGTTGATCAAAGGATACGTAACGTCCGCGTCTCCTTTTGTATGTAATGCTGAGGTGTTAAATTTTTCAAGTCCCGTGCTTCAGTAGTCACACTAATAGTATGGGTAGTCCGGGTATTATTAATTATATACCGCATCTATTGTCAGGCGAGAGGGTACCGGAATGAAGGAAAGATCTTTTTTGCTGCGTCAGAGCATGGTATGCCAAACTTTTTAGTGTTTTTGCAAGCATTTTTAGAGGAGATTATTTTGAGGAGCTTGTGGCCTAATAATTGTAGCCGCACTGGCAGACCTTCCGGGTTGAGCCGCGCTAGCTGAGGTTGGTCTGTGGATGGGTGACCATCTGACATAGCGAGTTTCCTCCGCGCCTCGGAAAGCACGTAAAGCCGTTGGTCCCGGATGTCATTTGTAGATGAGATGATGGGCCTGTGTGGCTGTATTTATTTAGCCATGATCTCTTGTTAAGCCATTTACTAATAAGCCATGTACCCAAATCCCGCACATACATGAAACACGCACCACAAAACCTAAATATTCCTAAAACGATCATAGGGATCGATTTGAAACGAATATTCCTTGGAATCGGACTATCGAACACGGCAGGACATGTTTACTATCCCGATATGTTTACGTATCGCTTTGGCTCGAGCCAAGTTATAAGATCGGTACAAAATGTTGTTTACACCGTGGTGTATCGGGTGCAGTATATTTTATGACTTCTTTTGGGATAATACTTTGTTTGCCGATCTTATGCGACTGTTTGTATGGATGGATGTGATACGCAAGAACTGCCGAATGGATTCGAATGCTGGGTCGCGGGTCACATCAGGTAACCGTGACTACTAAAGGATCACCTTGGACTATAGTCAGTACAAAGCCTGCCAGTCCCTCCTGTCCCGCCCTGGGTGGGAGGACTGGTTTAATGATTTGTCCACGATAAAAAATAAACGGGTTTGAATGTTTAGCACACAGATTAATAACTTGGATTGACGTAAGAAACATTTTATCCCGGTGATACAAAGTCGTATATCAATTTCCGGAAACCAAGCGGGCGAAACAACAGTCACAATCAAGTAGTTTTTTTTTTATCTAGCCTGATCTGCCCCACACCTAGGCAAACCTCACGGCTCCACCTGCTTCCGCTGTTCGTCCTCCTTCCAGTTGGTATGAAACCTGTCCAGTTCGTCCAACCATCTCCTACGTAGCTTGTCGCGAGCTCTCCTCATTGTCTTTACCTGACCAACAATGCCAACATACTTGGTAAAAGGTTAAGTAGATGATGGTGAAATATGGATAACGCGGCTTGAAAGTTTGAAGTTTGGAGTGTCTTGCCCGTACTACTCCAAAGAGATCTACGCCTTGAAATGGCATCTACACTAATAAGTACTTTCACAGTTATAATGTCTTGTGAATGGGGCTGTAGCACCATCATTTTGTAGTATTTACATGGTTTTTTTTTATTATTTTTGTCTTTTAACAATTCAGAAGTGCCTGTAACGGGAATCTTGAAATAGATGATTTGATTTCGGCCTATAAATATCTGAGTATATTTTACGCCTCGGTGTAACACGCATCCACAAAGGCTCACATTTTTAAAGAAGGCACATAAATTGTGTTCAGAGAGAACGTAAAAGACAGTGTTTGTTTCCAATTTTAATATCTACATTTTACATCGCTTTTCTGAGTCTGTATCTCTACTTCTGTAAAAGTAGCATATTTTACAGTTGAAATAGTCGATTCAAAGAATGTTACAGTGAAGGATGTTTTTAATGAAAACATGAGTTACATTGTACTTCTAGCAAGATAACTTTTCTTTTCTCTCAATGGCATGGTCAAGAATTGAAATACCTATACTATTATGTCTTTCAAACCACAGTTAAACAGTCTTACTGAAAAAGTTAAACACTCTTGTCTAAAAAAAAGTTTAGGTAACTGCAAAATGTCTCTTATATCAACGTCAAATGTCATTTTGCAGTTTATACTCATTTTCAAAAAGTGTTATCATCTACTTGTAGATCATATAAATAATTGCTCCGTTCGAGAATCAAACCCGCGACACGCAGCGCAGCAGTCCAATCGCTCAGTCGCTGCACTAACCGTATCGGCAATACGTTTCAAAACTATTACAATGTACAATGTATATACTAAGTATATTACCTAGAATTAAAAAAGGAGCTTTTAACACGATTAAAATAACCCAAACATCGTTATCGATATATCGATAACATAGGTAACACATAACGATTTATATGACAGTTTCAAAACCGATATCCAACCGTAATTGTATTACGATAGATTGGAAACCTGTTAGTTCAATGAAATTTCATTGAAAAAGTTTTTGCGTGATATTACACCTGTGTTTTGAAAGCCCCTTCGTACACTAGGCGACGCAAGGCTCCGATACCTTACGACTTTGGTATCCAGGTAACTCTCGAGATACAAATCCATAGAGGTTCGTACACAGGCACGCGTCAATTGATACCAAAGTCGTAAGGTATCGGAAACTTGCGTCGCCTAGTGAACCAAGGGTCTAAAATTTCGGTAAAACATATAGGTGCATAATACGAGAACATCAACGTCAAGTTTAGCAAGAGGGTACCACAGCCTTTTTTGATCTTTTTTTATCGTGGTTAAATACATTTAATGAGCCTGCCCAGGGTAGATCGGAAGGGACTGTCAGACTCGTACTAACAAAAATCCCTGGACACTGATGTTTCGGGAGGTTCCTTTGTCTGATTGGGAAGAAACGCAAGAAGGACACGGTGGAGCGTAAATTCTTACGGTGCAGGTCTGCCCATCTTGGCAGAGCACCGCCGTGACCTCACAGGAGGTGTAAGGCGACAACAACTCGCGCCCGGTATTGGTCGAGGCCATGCTGCGAGGCGAGACGGAATAGGAAGCTGGAGGAGGCAGGACGTGTGAGGAAGAGAAGTTACCACCTCACGAACAAACCGGCCGCGTCGTTAACGGCAACAGACCTCGCGAAGCGATTTCCGGCTGGGCACGTATCTTGACGGCGATTAATGGGTGACTTTCCGGTCGATCATGGACCACACCCTGGTGTCCTACCATAACGTCTTAAAGCGTGAGTGATTCCAGTGTGGGAAAGAGACAGAGCACTACCATGAACTCTAAACGCGATCCAGTTTAGGATGTGAGAGAGAGACAGAGCTATACAAGTCGTCTAGCGCCATCTCTTTCCCACAGCCTAAACTGGATCGCGTCAAGAGTTCATGGTAGGCCACCAGATCTTCATGCCTAAACATTTGAAGATCAGTTTCACAATACCCACGCTAAAAAATGATACTATCAACCCTAAAATCACCAGCTTTAAACTCTAGACAAAGCTTCAAGCCTAATTTATCGGACTGCAGACTAAATTCGAAGCTCACTGGTCATAATCTAGATTTATTTGACTACCTGCACAAATAGCGTCTCGCTGAGTAAATGTAGGTTTAGTGAGCGCGTTCACACTACACGAATAACTACTTAGCTCTGTTACTGGAGAAAAATACTGGTGTTTGTTGGAGAGGGAATTTTGTGTTGTTGTGTTTTTGGTTCTTGTCATTTTTATTACTTTTATTATATTTTTATCTAAAATGTAAGCAGGCCAGCTTAAAATATTAGGGTTCTTTTTACGAGGTAAAATCACCTAATGAGTCCACCTACTCAGGGCAGGACAGGAAGGAATGACAGACTTGTACTGACTAAAATACACGGTGTCCTTCAATAGCCCTATTGCGTTCCGTGTTCACAGTTACTTAAAGATACAGTCCCGCGACCCCGGCAGACTTTAGCCTACAGAAGGGCTACGTCAGATTACCGACAGCTCTTTGAGGAGCGCGTGGAAAACGACTTGACGTTGACCCGGGCATAGTTCATGATCAGACGGCTAGTCGCCGATAACTCGTCGTCTGCCTACGGTGGTCATAGAACGCAGCTTATAATAATGGATGCAATTTGCTAACGTGTTATTTTTAACGGTTCCGTACCCAAAGGGTAAAATGGGACTATTATTAAGGCTCCGCTGTCCGTCCGTCTGAAAATCTGTAACCAAGATGAATCTCATGAATCGTGATAGTTAGACAACTGAAATTTTCACAGAATATGATGTGTTTCTGTTGCTGCTAAAATAAATATTACATTTAAGGGGGCTCCCATACCACAGACATGATTTTTTATGGTTTTCAGAGATAAGAGTATCAAACCTTTCGTGCGCCAATCGGACTTGCACTTCGCCGGTTTTTTTTTAAATATAACATTTTTTCTTAATTAGAAAAATCTAGTTCGGGCAATTACGAGTACTAACTGAAAACCTTTTATTTATAATACTAGGTATAGCCGTTTTAGAGATTTACCGACACATTTGATTTTTATTTCAGAATGTATGTTTCCCAGCTTAAGGTTTTATCTGTACATCAACATTAATTCTGTTAATGAATCACTTATTAAACAGTTTCAAAAATAACGGCTGGAGGCTCTGCCGAGTCGCGTGTAAGTGATTAAATTATGACGAAAAGCTATTTTCAGCTAATCCAGACAGATTACATAATTTGACTCGTTACGTAGAAAGTTTTGTATGTAAAATTAATGACAGGGCATAACAAATTTTTGCGTGAAGCTTGGCCTGCCTAATCCAGTGCCATTTTATATTTATTTAGAAATAGTTACCACAGATTTAATAACTTTTTTAATCAATAGTAATAATTTGTATTTTTGTGTTATTTTTATTTTACTTTATATGTAATGTTTTTTTTTTATACTTCGTTTTAAAGTAAATAAAAACTTGAGAGGTGTCAAGGGACAAAGTTACTGTATATACGCAACAAAAATAATCGTCGCGACTCCGCTTCACTCCACTCCACTCCCCTCCACTCCACTCCACTCCCCTCCACTCCACTCCACTCCACTCCACTCCACTCCACTCTTTGAGCTCTAGCACCCTTTCGCAACGCGCGATAAGGAACTTCGTTCCAAAAAGTGTAGTGACAACTTTTCGTAAGAATTTTTTCCGTCTAGCCCCCTTTCACAACGCGCGATAAGGAACTTCGTTCCAATATAATTATTGAAATAGTCTAAATTGTTTTCACTGCTGAGACACAGGCCTCGTCTCTGTGAAAGGGAGTGGGCTTTAATCCACCTTGAAGTGGATTTCCTCCATACTAGGATTTATCCGTTACAAATGTTCCGACACGATGTTTTTTTTTATAATTAATTAATTAATTTAGTTCAGACAATAGCCGCCGTACCACAAAAGATGAAAATCTGTTGAACGCTTGTCTAAAAAAACCGGCCAAGTGCGAGTCGGACTCGCCCATAAAGGGTTCCGTAGCAGCAAGTAACATAATATAAAAGTTCTTGTAGTTGGTTGTAACTTTGAAAGGAAAATTGCGGTTTACGATTTATGACGATTAAAAAAGAACTAATTACTCGATCTCGTTCAAACTAATTTTCAATTGAAGTTTACATGGTAATGTACATCATATATTTTTTTTTACTTTTATCATTCTCTTATTTTAGAAGTTACAGGGGGGGGGACATAGATTTTACCACTTTGGAAGCGTTTCTCGCGCAAACCGTTCAGTTTAGAAAAAAAATGATGTTAGTAACCTCAATATCATTTTTCAAGGCCTATTCATAGATACCCCCCACACGTATGGATCAGGCGAAAAAAAATGTTTTGAGTTTCAATTCTAAGTACGGGGGGTACCCCCAGATTTGGTTTTTGTTTTATTTTTGTGTGAATATCCTAATGCGGTTTACATAATACATCTACTTACCAAGTTTCAACAGGATAGCTCTTATACTTTCGTCAAAAAGGGCTGTGACATGGGACGGACAGACAGACAGACAGACATGACGAATCTATAAAGGTTCCGTTTTTTGCCATTTGGCTACGGAACCCTAAAAAATGTAACTGCCAAACAATTTATATCAACGTGATTTGTCGTTTTGACGTTGACAGTTGCTTCAACAGATGTTTATCGTTCATAATGGTAAGACGGAAGGAGTTTTAACCTTTAAGTACACGCGTTCTTTTAGGTAACGTTCCGTCACGCGTGGGGTCCAGCAGTATCCCCATAACTATTTGACCCGTATTTTTAAAATGTCTGAACATAATAAAAAATAATAATATTCGTAGGGAAGAAATATTATTAAAGTTTGTGAAAATCATTTATTATTTCTTCAAAAGCCAATGTTTTGATAGTGAGGATTTTTTTACACAAATAACATCCCGCACACAGAGACTTTTTGAATCCCGAAACTAACGACCTAAAATTTAATAAAATAATTTGCTTCTGAATAAATTATTATTTTTTTCTTACAAAATAGGAACTAAAAACTTAAAATTAAAAGAACAACAAAATACTATTTGATAAACATAAAAAATGACAACGCCTTATTACTATTTTTCAGTACTAAGTTTGTGTCTTGTCTTATATTTTTTTTGTTATTAGAGTCATTTAAATCCTTTGAGATTTATACTAATGGCGTTTTTGAGAGTTGGCGACTAATATTTGCTGATAAAGAACGCTAACTCTAAAAAAGATGGAAACATACAAAAACACAAATTGAAAATTTATGCTACGTAAAGTCACGGGTGGGGTCCACAGGTATCCCCAAGTAAGTACTATACCTAGTACCTTAGCGGGAGCGTGACATACTTCCACCTATCGATAGCCTGTGCAAAGCATTGAGTTTATCTGAGAGGGCACGATTGTTACACGTAAATTTAAAAAGTTATAGTTATAAAATAGCGCGTGGGGTCTGGCGAGACCCCGCGCGTGACGTTAAAGGTTAAAAATTAAATATCGATTTAAATTGTCTCTGATCGAAGTCAAGGGCAAAATCTAACTTTAAATTACTACCGATCTAGCCCTATTTGATTCAACAGATCATATACATCTTAAACGTTTACAGAACAATATAGGTTTTTATCGCAGCCTCTTAAACAAACAAAAATAAAAAATAAAATCCCCTTTGTTCTTTACAGATTTGAGTCGGGAGACCCACAGGAGAAAGATCTTGGTAAGTGTATGGAATAAGAAAAACATTGTAGAAGCAATATTCATGTTCTTATAAAGTTATTTTAGTTTAATAAAGTGTAAGCAACGTAATATTAATATTTTCTTTGATAATACAAAAGGAACTTTATGTTAACAAAAGTAATGATTACTATTGTTTTGATAAAATTAGTGGGAGCCACATAACCGACGTTATTTTAGAAAAATTAATTTCACATATCGTAAAAAAATCTAATTAGACAGTCAGTTACATTTTCATAATACTCGTATTTGTCATTTCCTATGAAATCTTGATGGTTATAAACAGTTCGACGACAATATTTATAGTTGCTGTAAGTTTTAAAACATCATTGAGATTTTTGACTTTGTTACGCGCTAAGACTGCTCAAGCAGTTAGCCAGTGATCAACAAACACGGACTGTTCTAGCCAGTGATCAACATACACGGTCTGCTCAAGAAGCGGCTGTAATTATTTAGCCACGAGCTCCTCGATGGCGATCTATAAGCACTGAAATAAAATTGAGTGAACATTGTCTACTACCACTTAATAACTCTAACCCTTTCTACTGCATAAGGACTATATTCCAATGACAAACACTAATCCGTTTTCTGAATTCTAGCAAACCCCTCTTACATTTAACCGAATTCCGTCTCAAGATCTTTGTAACCAAAACCTATTGTTCTTCAATTCCAAACTAAGTCTTTACAGACAACTTGACAAGTTCTTCACGATAGCAAAAAGTAATTGTGTCCGAGATAAAACAAACATCTTAGAATTTTCTAGAGTTGAAGAAGATTTGGAAACACTGGGGGAAATCGGGTGGTATCGCGTCCGATTAAGGATCCGTTCACGGTTCTAGGAGAACCGATGCGACTTATTGATGCAATATGCGACACAACTAGCGTCACGACTAGTGACACGACTTGCATCAAGATATGCAACAAGACCAGTGGCACGACTTGCAACGAGACATTTATTTATTTATTTAAAGACAATGGAAGACTTACAGCTATACAATAGTGATAAATAACAGTACGATAATCTGACAGCCAATTACAAGTCTTCACGTTTAGAACCCGTTTGTTATAAAAAAACTGTGGAGCAAATTGTACATACCGCCAGATAATGCCATAAAACTTAAAATTAAATATTTACAGGTCAAGACCATCACCTAATTTATGTAAAAAACTAATACAATACAATTGGGACAAGTATAAAAATAAATTTAAATAAATTTAAAAAATAACAAAGTCTAAGGATATTAAGCATTAAAAAAAATCTTAGATAAACGCATTTTTGCCGCGGTCACACTCGTTTCAAAAATATCAAAGTCGAGCTGTAATAAGTCTTGCGACACGACTAGACACACAACATGCAATAAGACATGCAATAAGGCTTGCGATACCACTCTCGACAAGACTTGCAATATGATATGCGATAAGACCTTGGGGTCTTCAAGTCAAGAGTGAGTAGCCCCTGCAGTTTCGACATTAGATAGCGAAAAAAATCGGTCGCTAAGTCGTATCGTTATCAAATTCCTTTAGTAGATTTTCAACTTTATTTGGAAGCATAATATGGTTGTAAATCTATTAAAGAAATTTGACATCGATTAGACTTTACGACCGATTTTTGTCGTTGTATTTGTCGAGACTGCAGGGCCAGGTTACTTCTAGGCAAGCGTGCTTCACCGTCGACCACATCTTCGCTTACCATGAGGCGAGATAGTGGTCAAACGCGAACCTATCCTTAAATTAAAAAAAAAAGACATGCGTTTAGAAATGCGGCAAGTCTTGCAACAAGACGTGCAAAAAACTTGCGACACGACTAGTGACAGAGTTTGCAGAAAGACTTGTGAGACGAATTGTAACGAGACATACAAAAAGACACGACTTGGTAATGCAAATCTTGTTGCAAGTCTGTCTACTTGCCGGGTCGACTGCGCGTTGTGTCCCACGCGCGCCTCAAAGAGCGTCAGCATAATGACCCCCCCTCTCAGAGGGCCAGAGCCTGCCGGGGTCGCGGGACTTATTCCATCACCGTGACCCCGGAACATAAAGGGCTATTGAAGGACACCGTGGATTTTAGTCAGTACGAGTCTGACAGTCCCTCCCGTCCTGCCCGGGGTGGGATCATTTGATGATTTTGCCACGTAAAAAAAAAAGGAAAAAAAAAAAAAATCTGTCTACTTGCGTCAAGCGTCAACACAACTACCTTCATCTAATATTATCTTTTTACAGCTATCGCTAGCTAAGACGAGCTAGTGGCCAAAAGAGAAACACTTCGGAACGCATACCGTCCGTTTAAACACTTCGGGACGCTAGTCCGCTTAGTTTTGTTAAATGCACTTTAGGTTCCGAAGTTTTCTTCCGTGTCGTGTTCGGGATCCGTCGATTTTTGTTCGACTTCGAAAGAAGATGTTTCTGTTTACGTTACATTTGTAAGACATATTTTTCTTGAAACTTTTGTGAGTAAAATCCGTATTTGTGGTTTACGGATTTCTTATTCATTTTATTCTGCGGGGTACTTTGCTTGATTTTTATTTAATTTTTTGTGTAAAAATGTGGCCATCTTCTGATCCACATATTTCTAAAACCAACAGTCGTTTCTTAAAACATTTAGTGATTACAAAAGTCCAGGTTTTCTCGTCATTTCTGGATCACTACATAAAGTTAAAGAATATTCAGGTTACGAATGAAATAATGGTGTTGAAGTGCTTGTATAATAACGCCACCATGTCGGACCGAGTACAGGAGCAGAGCACGAAGGCGATTCCATTGAGAAGAGGCGTAAGACAGGGGGACGTTATCTCCCCGAAACTGTTTACTGCCGCAATGGAAGACGCCTTCAAGCTCCTGGAATGGCAAGGACTTGGCATCAACATCAACGGCGAATACATCACTCACCTTCGGTTTGCCGACGACATCGTAGTCATGGCAAAGTCGATGGAGGAACTCAGCATGATGCTCGATGGCCTCGACCGAGTTTCACAACGGGTGGGCTTGAAAATGAACATGGACAAGACGAAAATTATGTCAAATGCCAATGTTGTGCCCACCCCAGTCTCTGTTGGAAGCTCGGTACTCGAAGTTGTTGACTCATATATCTACTTAGGACAAGTAGTCCAGTTAGGTAGGTCCAACTTCGAGAAAGAGGTCAACCGCCGAATCCAACTCGGTTGGGCAGCGTTCGGGAAACTACGCAATGTCTTTTCGTCCGACATACCTCAGTGCAAATAAAATATGATAAACTAGTCATAATAAAACCCAATAACAAAAGATCACTATCTTCTTCGCCAGTTAGCAACACCCAATCACAAAGCGAGGTGAGCACACAAGCCAAGAAGAAGAACAAGACGATGAAAACACACTCTCCTGCGCGTAGATCGAACAGTGTATCAGAAGGAGTTCTGAAACCAAGCATGTTAAACTTTCTTATAAACAAAAATACAAGCATCACATCACACAGACAGGATAAAACGGAAGAAAACGGAGAAGATAGTTTATAACATTTAAGGCCCTCCTCCGGTAAACAAGAAAAAACAGAAACGACAAAAATGAAACGCCCCAACCCGGTTGGTCACCGTGGGGTCAGAGACCATCACCCTCCAAATTCCCAGGAAAACAAAAATTTCAAACGAGAACTTACAAAATCCAACAATAATATTTTAATTGCAACACTAAATAATAAAAAAGAAAAAATACAAAATTTAAAAGTGTGTACATATAATGTAAGATCACTGTCGTCAACAGATAGATACCTCGAACTGAATAACGCTTTAAAAGAAGTCAACTGGGATATATTAGGACTATCAGAAGTCAGAAGACTGGGATGTAAAATTGAAGAACATCAAAATCACATTTTCTGCTACATTGGCGAAACAAAAGGCTTACATGGAGTGGGATTTCTAGTTAAGAAAAAGTATAAGAAGAATATAAATAAATTCACAGGAATTTCAGAGAGAGTTGCACTTTTACAACTAAAACTTGTAAATTTTTGTTTATCAATAATTCAAGCATATGCACCTACAGAAAAATCCACTGAAGAGGAAATACAACAATTCTACAGAGACATGGAAACAGCTCATGCACTAGCAGACGACAAAATTATAGTAATGGGAGATTTTAACGCAAAAATAGGTTGCTCCACAATAGATCACCACCCAATACTAGGTCAATATGGCTACGGAGAACGCAACGAAAGAGGCGACCGTCTTATCAACTATGCTTTCCAACACAAATTATCCATAATGAATACATTCTTCAAGAAGAAACAGAGCCGTAGATGGACCTGGATTTCACCAGACCAAAAAACCAAGAACGAGATCGATTATATAATGATAGATCATCCCAAACTCATAATAAACGTAGAAACAATAAGCAATTTACAATTCCCTTCTGATCATAGATTATTGAGAGCAACAGTAGTTCTTAGAAACCCACCAAAAAGTAGACAAAAGTTCTTAACTTCACCTGGAATCCCGAAGTCAGCAGCAGAAGTCGAAGATTTCAGACGAAATCTACAAACTGAATTAGAGAATCAAGAAATAGACACAAACGATACCCAAACCTATTACAACTACTTGGAAAAAAGCATACTGGAGAGTTCGAAACTAAAAAACAAAGTACAAGCAGAAGAAAACAAAATACTCAGCAAAAACACGCTTCAGCTAATCAATAGACGCACTGAACTAATACGTACTAAACACAAAACTAAACTTATGAAAATTGAACTTAGTAAAATATTTAAAGAAACCAGTAAATCAATCAGGAAAGATTACAATAACTATAGACACGAAATCATCACAAGAAACATTAAGAAATTCAGAAGTTCTAAAAGAGCATTCAAAGAATTGGCAACACACAGAACATGGATACAAAAACTTGAACGCAAATCAGAAGTAACCAGCACAAGGGAAGAT
Source organism: Agrotis clavis (assembly GCA_954870645.1). Lineage (NCBI taxonomy): Eukaryota > Metazoa > Arthropoda > Insecta > Lepidoptera > Noctuidae > Agrotis > Agrotis clavis. The sequence continues at coordinate 15,430,517 of OX940941.1, forward strand.
GTTTTACGCCACGCAACAAACTTCTACAAAGATTTATACCGAAAACGAAATAACTATGAAATTGACATACCAATTAGTAACTCTATCGGAACGAACCATATAGAACCAATCAAAGATACAGAAGTTTACGAACACATCAAAAAGTTAAAAGATGAGAAGAGCCCCGGACCGGATGGACTAAGCAATGAAGTCCTCAAAACAGCTGCACCCATCCTAATTCACCATCTGACAAGACTATTTAATATGGTAATGGACACAGAGACTGTACCAAAACAATGGCGCACATCCGACATAATCCTGCTCTTCAAAAAAGGTAATCCCTCGGACGTGGCCAATTACAGACCCATAAGTTTATTACCAAGCATGTATAAGTTGTTTTCATCTATAATTCTTAAGAGAATAACAGAAGACATTGATAAAATGCAACCAAAAGAGCAGGCAGGTTTCAGATCAGGCTTCAGCACATTAGACCACATACAGACACTAGAACAAATTATAGAAAAATACCGAGAATTCAACAGACCTCTGTATGTGGCCTTCATAGACTACAGCAAAGCGTTCGACAGTATTAGCCACGGTGCAATCTGGAACGCACTGCAATGCTCAAATGTCCATCAAAAATACATTAACATCTTAAAAAATATTTATTCAAATAGTACAAGCAAAATAAAACTAGAAACTAGAGGGGAAGAAATAAAAATAGAAAGAGGTGTACGACAGGGAGACCCTCTATCGCCGAAGCTTTTCATTGCAGTACTCGAAAACATATTCCGGAAGCTAGATTGGCCTGACAAAGGTCTGCTTATAAACGGGAACTACCTAAACCACTTAAGATTCGCTGACGATATAGCTATAATCGCTGAAACTCCAAGGGACATTGAGGAAATGATGAGAACACTTGATCATGAAAGCTCCAAAGTTGGTCTAGAAATGAATCTAAGCAAAACCAAGTTAATGTCTAACAGCCATAAACGACCAATTGAAATCAAAGGCAACAACATAGAATACGTTCAAGATTATTTATATTTGGGAAAACAAGTTTCAATCGAAAAACCTAATAATGAAGAAGAAATAACAAGGAGAATCAACACAACATGGAAAAAGTTCTGGTCTCAGAAAGAAATTCTAAAAGGAAATTACGGACTTCACCTGAAAAAAATCGTGTTTGATACATGTCTACTCCCATGCTTACTATATGGATGCCAAACTTGGGTGTTCACAAATAACGCAAAACACAAAATTAAATGTACCCAAACAGCAATGGAAAGAAGCATGTTGAACATCAGGAAAGTACAAAAAGTTAAGAACAAAAGTATCAGACAAAAAACGAAAATCACTGACGCCCTCAAGCACGCACTCTCACTAAAATGGAAGTGGGCCGGACACATCTCAAGATATAGTGATAAAAGGTGGACAATAGAAACAACACGATGGAAAGGTCCAGGGGGAAAGAGAAACATTGGTAGACCAAGGAGAAGGTGGGCTGATGATATAACACAGGTAGCCGGTAAAAATTGGCTAATCTTAGGCAAGGACAGAGACTCATGGAAGAAACTGGAGGAGGCCTTTACCCAATAAGGGGTCCATATTTCAAACAAAGAAGACTAACCCTACTTACAATAATATAAGTACATAATCATACTAACAAATACTAACCACGCGCAAAAACTGTAATTAGAAATATGGAATAAACGGCTTTTTATTTATTTATTTATTATACCTCAGTGCCTCAAGACGAAAGTCTTCAACCAATGTGTGTTACCAGTGATGAGTTACGGCACCGAAACGTGGTCTTTCACTATCGGCCTCATCTCAAAACTCAAAGTCGCTCAACGAGCTATGGAGAGGGCTATGCTAGGTGTTTCTCTACGTGATCGAATCCGAAATGAGGAGATCCGTAGACGAACTAAAGTCACCGATTAGCCCACCGGATTAGCAAGCTGAAGTGGCAATGGGCAGGCCATATTGCTCGCAGAGCAGATGGCCGATGGGGTCGAAAAGTACTAGAGTGGAGACCACGGACTAGCAAGCGCAGCGTAGGACGTCCACCAGCAAGGTGGACAGACGACCTTATAAAGGTCGCCGGAAGACGCTGGATGCAGGTCGCTTCCAACCGGTATCTGTGGAGATCAAAAGGGGAGGCCTATGTTCAGCAGTGGACGTCCTATGGCTGAGATGATGATGATGATGATGAATGAAATAATTGGAATTCTTATAAGATCACTCTTGCGTCCGCCTGGCCCTTCATAGTCACTTTCCGGGAATTTATTCGGAATCTCAATGGGTTAGGTAAAAACAAAAAAAAAAAAAAATGTAACCGCCTTCAAAAACAACCACAAAAAAGTGTAAAATAATCTACAAAATAACTTTTCTTTCGGAAGTCGGTGCCTTTGTTTCTTTTCTTTTCATTGTCTTTTTAGCCACCGACTTCCGAAAGAAAAGTTATTTTGTAGATTATTTTACACTTTTTTGTGGTTGTTTTTGAAGGCGGTTACATTTTTTTTGAAAAAATTTTTATTTCACTCTTTTTAGTTTAAATATTCAACCCGAATTCTTGTCAAGAACATTATTCTCTTACATGTGCACTAGAATTTTGTAATCCTTCGCACCAGTACTACATCACTCATATATACATTAAGCTAATAAAATTCCATATCTCAAAAATTACTGAACCGATTTTGATGAAACTTGCAGTATTCTCTTAGTTAAATGATACCTAGTACAACAAAAAAAAGAATTACTTAAATCGGACTTGTAGTTCCGGAGATATGCGAACACAAAGTAAATCAATCGATGCCTACTCCTTACTGTTAAGGAGTTGTACCTTCCATCATCAGGTCATCCACCTGAGATGATGATTATCAGATGCAAATACTTGAACAGCTTTAGAAAATATATGAAAATGGTACTACATATGTGCCTATAAAATTTGAAGGTTGCCCTCGATTTCCCTAGGATCCCATCATCAGATCCTGACCTGGTGATCATGGGACCAATTGGAAAGTATACCCTTTCAAACAAAAGAAAAAATTTCCAAATCGGTCCAGGCGTCTTCGAGAAATCGGGGAACATACATAAAAAAAAAAAAAAAAAGGTTGCACTCCAGGAGTGCCGGTAGAAGTGAAAACTTTTTTGTTACTATGTTTTATTTTTAATTTGAATGACGTCTTACTCATTTTCGATCAGGGTCACGTGACCCTGACGGTCACGTGACCCTGACGGTCACGTGACCCTGACGCGAGTTTTAAATTTTTTACCCATTACAGAAAAAGTGTACAACGCCGCTAAAGAAGTTTTCACTTCAAAAAAAAAAAAGATTCCGACGAATTGAGAACCTCCTCCTTTTTTTGAAGTCGGTTAAAAACCAAAGCTGTCTACGTTTATCGTGTATACCTACGTTTATCCGTCAACGTCTATACACCCTTTAGATAAACTTACTGTTCTACATAGAAAAAGTTTCACATAAAAACTAAACGACAAATAAGAACGTTACTTTTTACGACCACTCATATTCCTCATTAGTAGCTAATGTGTAACTGAAGCTGCTTCCATAGTCGCGCATGGTTGTGAATATGAAGCCCGATACGACCATAACTAGCTCATTCATGACTTTGGTTGAAGCCGTAAGCGGCGCGGCGGACGGTACGGAGTTCTGTTCAATAGCGGTTGGCGAGAGCTACCGAACTCTCCACTCCTGTACAGCTGTCCGAACCGCTTTGGTTTTAGCATCGTACTCGTACTTTTGTTCTCGCCGCTCCTAGTGTCGCGCATCGTTGTAAAATCCGCTCGGACAAAACCACGCGCATTTTAGCAATGAGCGGCGTTTCGTGTTGTGCTTGAAACATTTTGACGTGATAACGTCTAATAATTCGATGGCCGGCTGCACGCACGAAAAAAGATGACGTCATGCGGCGTTACCTCGCTCTGTAGCGTTCCATAGCAACGGTGTGTCAATTGTTTGTTTATAGCAACGTAAGTACAGTATTTTCTTATGACGTTGTTACGCTCAACTTTCGTCAGTAAACCGACTTTACAGACAACTGATTTTTGTACCGCCTAGCGCTAAACCGTTGCTCACAGCCGCAAGATCGTGACCATAAAGGGATGTAAGGAAACTTCTTACGACTTTGTACGAATGACACTTCAAGATGATCCCTTTATCTATGCCCATATATGTCTAATCTATGCGTGAAAGAGATGACATCCTCCACCTCACGCCCCATCCGCCGGGACATCGCCGGACGATTTCTGGGTTTCGTAGGTGCGGGGATATGTTATAGGCTGCTCACCGTCCGGTTAATCTTTCTTTGTAGTATTGTTACGAGCTGGGTAGGGGATAAATTAATTAACACCAATTAAAACCAAATAAACTTTATTGACACACGAATCACTAATTAAAACAAACGCTTAACACTACTCAACATAAACCTATTTCATCACTTCGAGATGTTCGCTTCGAGTTCACTACGTCGAGTCGCCTCGATCGTAGTCAAAACCAGATTGACTACCGGGGTATCGGCGCCCTATTTATACCCCGGCCGGACCCACTAGATGTTATAGATTTCTACACCGTCCCATACCTTCTAGAAGATTCCAGAACCATCTCGAAACATCTAGTTCAGGGTAGAATTCTCTAGAAACTTGCAGACCAATCTTTAGTAGAATAGTTTGAGAACCTTGTGGAACCTTCGAGTAGCTTATACTATAGATTGGTTTCGCAATCCGATCGACGTAACATTATTAATACCTAGACTACGTACGTGTACGCAGGTAGTTTAAGATCAACTTAATATACAAGAACGTTTCTTCTCGATAGCTTCTGACTCAGTAGATACCGAAATTTAGTTCCCTTAAATAAATAACGCTTTTCCCAAAAAGTAAGTTCCAATATTTGCTTTGTAAGAAAACTATTGCCTGTATTTTTGTAACCTTATACTGATGCTTAGAAAAATATAAGCGATCAGTCACTGCTTTGTACCTCCTGTTGAGTCTTTTCTATGTTTCTGAACTCTCAGAGTGCTCTCGCGCCCGGCATTGGTCGAGGCCATGCTGCGGGGCGAGTCGGAGTGGGAAGTGGTCGCCTCCTTCTGCGAAGCAGTCATGCACGCGAAGCGTCCTCCCTCCAACCCAGCCGCAGTAGACGCCCACGGCGACGGACGTCGCTTGATGATCTCCGGCCACCGTAGACGCGGGTATGCGGGCGGCGAGTCATGGGCGACCATGGACCATGCCCAAGTCGACGGCGCGTTGTGTTCTACGCGTGCCTCAAAGTGTGTCAGTATTATGACGGGGCCCCTCTATAGAGGGCCAAAGCCTGCCGGGGTCGCGGGACTAACGAATTACCGTGACCCCGGAACGTAAAGGGCTACGGAAGGGCTACTCTGCTGGGGTCGCGGGACTGTCTTTTCAGGTAACTGTGCCACTGAAAGCAAAGGGCTGTTGAAGCAACACCGTGGATTTTAGTCAGTACAAGTCTAACAGTCCCTTCCACGCCACCTAAGGTGAGAGGACTTATTGGATGATAATATCACGTAAAAAACTTTTACGAAAAAAAAGGTGACTTTATTTTTTATTTCATTGACTTTTATGTTACCGACTTTCGAAAGAAAACTTTTTTTCGTAGATTATTTTGAACTTTTTTTGTGGTTGTTTTTGAAGTCGGTTATAATTTTTTTTTTAAGTTTTTTATTTTGTACTTTTAAGTTTAAATATTCAACCCAAATTATTGTCAAATACATAATTTTCTTACATGTGCACTAAAAAATTTGTAATCCGTTGCACCGGTAATAACATCGCCCATGTTCAATGAGCTAAAAATAAAAACTACTGAACCAAACTAAATGAAAATTGTATGGGACCAAATGGCAGATATTATTTTATTGTATCGAACAAAGAATAAACATCCGAATTGAGAACCTCCTCCTTTTGGAAGTCGGTTAAAAAAAACCATACTTACCTAGGTCAGCCTGTAGATGAGTAACCTGCATCTATGATAGCGAGTTTCCTCCGTGTTTCAGAAAGCACGTGAAGCCCCGTTGATCTCAGCTGTGATTTGTAGATCTTTGGCGTCGTTACTGTTAGTCAGAAGCTTAAAAACCTAACAACCAGTCTTACCAAAGGGTATCAATTTTCCTTTCAAACTAAAAACCTGCGTTTAAAAATCAAAGAATCCCGGCTTATATCAACAAAACACTTTGGTCGTTCAGAAAATATCCTGAACTTTCCTTACTCAAACATACCAAAGATTTTTGCTGCCATAAAAGTCACTGTTCATTTACACGGACGACAACGGAACGACGTCGATGCGACAAAATGCGGTCGAACAGGGGCCATAGTCTGCTATTAGATAAATTCGTCATTTCAACACGATCACATGCTATGGTCATTTTGCTAAAAATTCGTAATCTACTAAATTCATGGGCGATATATTCAAAGTGGAAACTACGTTTTTTCCTACTCCTCCACTACTATTTTCTGATTGGTTTCGTTGCAGGATCCAAGACAGTAAATTCATTCTCCGGGACACGTCGAGCTTCATTGTCTCGGCAGAATCGCTTCTGGTGGTTGCCACTGTTGATTCTGGCTTTCAGGAGTTGCAGTGGTTTGGAAATAGTGTGGTGGGTTCGTCCCAAAAAAGTCGATCATTCACAAAACTTCAGCTTTATAATATTTGTATAGATACAACAAAAATGTGCATCTGCCCAAGTCGTTTGGTTGTCGTAGCGATGCAGTTGTCGTGTCGTTCCCGTATGTGTAAATCGATCCTTATACAAAGGACAATTTTTTACAGGTGTTTCCGATTTACGTCAAAGGCATTTCGGGAGCAGATATTTCGAGAATTTATCCTTAAACGTTTGATCTTGCTTTCGAATTTCATTCTAGTATCAAGGTAGGAGTATCAAAGGTGACAATGGATCCCCGAAAAGTTTTTGAGGCCCTTGTCGAATTTTCACTCGCTCGGATACTATGTGAAAAGTTCGGTGTCTCAAATTCCCTTAATTTTCGGGAATTTGAGCCTTCGCCCTTGTTTTGTTTTTACGACAAAATGTGTTCGTAAAAAGTTAGGAGTTCTTTATAGATGCGATGGTAATGTAATTTTATGGAGAGTGACAAAGATGGATTTCAATTTTGATATTCTGTTTTTGTTTGTACAACAGACCGTGTGACGGTGGTAATGATTTTGAACTTTAGGTAGTTAGACAAAGTTAGTACTGATTTAGTATTATGAATGAGAAAAAGTTTGTTTGTTTGTCACAATTTCACGTCCAAATCACTGAATAGATTAGACCCTTCTTTTTGGGCACAGAATACTTAATAGTACAACGTACAGAAGTGTAGCTTCCCAAAAACAAAGAAAATAATGTAAAATCTATGCTCGAGAGAATAAAGTACATTTTCAACAAAAATATGCGGAGCGCGTGTGAAACGGGCGGCGGACAGCAACCGACTGCAGGCCTGGCGCAAACCGCGGTGCAGGTATGAAACTGCAAGCACACGTGGGCGAACCGTGGTCGGGTTTCACAGTGAAGTGACACTTCTGTCCATAGCACTATTAAGTATTCTGTGTTTTGGGTAAAAATTAACAAATGGGATCTATTATCCTCGGTGGAGCGAAATGGACTTTCAAAATGACTGACTAAAAATCGCACTGTGCCTTTACACGGCCTTTGCGTTCGAGGGCAGCAATATACTGCTTGGACATTTCCGCGACCGCAGGCCTTTGGCCTCGTCAGTTGGCTTATAGTTCTTTGAAACACGTGTAGAACACAATTTGAATTACACGCCGGCCTGCTCTGATAGCCCCTCCCGTCCTGCCCTGGGTGGGAGGACTCATTTGATGATTTTGCCAATTAAAAAAAAGTCTGCAGAAGCTTCAAGAATAGTCTTGTCAGCAAAGCAAACAAGTCTTAGTAAACAAAAAAAAAACTTATAGCTAACATTTTTTTCGGGACAAAAAATCATGCCAAGTAAGAGTCTACCGTCAGCAGATTATAATAATTCTAAATTATTCTCAGCTCAGCAAGAGTCTAGCCAGAGATATAATAATATAGTTTTATATTAACATAATATATTACAGTTTATTCTGGCTACTCGCAGCTAAAATGGATTACATAGTACTCGTAAAATTAAGAGCTGCAGTTGTGCCCAAATAGTAACGGCTTAGTGCATTACTTTGTTTACTTTGTTGGTAACTCTAAACTGTACTGATTTTAATGTTTTTTTTTTTTCATTTTATTGTATTATATTAATTCTCAGCACTTATACGATCCCTATTAATAAAATGCTAGATCATAAACTATTCCATTTATTCACCTTCGAAAAGTAATATTGGACAGTGTCCTTGAACTCAAGAGCCATTTCAGCGGCATTCATTTTTCTTCCATATTTCTGGATTCACAGTCATCTCAATGGCTATTAGGAATCTGGGCATTCTATAATCTAAGCCTCTCATGGAGTAGGCGGAGACCGCTCGCGCCCAGCATTGGTTGCGGCCATGCTGCGGGGCGAGACGGAATGGGAAGCGGTCGCCTCCTTCTGCGAAGCAGTAATGCTCGTGAAGGAGGAGGCGGGCCGCGAGAGGGAGAGGACAACGTCCTCCCTCCGCCCCAACCACAGTGGTAGACGCCCGCGGTGTAGGACGTCGGCAGACGATCTCCGGCCACCGTAGGCGCGGGAATGCGGACAGCGAATAAAGGGCAACTCGCTGTCCGACCATGGACCATGCCCGGGTCGACGGCACGCCTCAAAGAGCGTCAGCAAAATGACGGGGCCCCCTCTCAGAGGGCCAAAGCCTGCCGGGGTCGCGGGACTTATTTCCTTACCGTGACCCGTGAACATAAAGGGCTAATGATCCTTCATTAGCCCTTTATGTTCACGGGTCGCCGTGGATTTTAGTCAGTACAAGTCTGACAGTCTCTCCCACCCTGCCCGGGGTGGGAGGATTCATTTGATGATTTTACCACGCTAAAAGAAAAAAGAAAAAAAAAGTCTCTCATGGAGTGGATGCCTGCAACAATAAGTATAATGTTACACTCCCAAATACAATTTTATTCAGGGTCTCTAAAAACAAAAATGCAAACGACCCACTAAACATTTTTACGTAACACGTCCGTATAAACTAGGTAGCAGAACAAAAAACTTAGTTTAACTTTTGAAGGTCATACCCTAAAGTCGTAACGTATCCCTTGAGGTATGTACCTGAAGCCAATTCCAAATATTATGTATTTGGCATGGTCTTCACGTTTCGCCTTTTTTGGGGTGGAATATCAACAAATGAGTCCTCCCGTAACGTTCTGGGTAGAGTAGAAGACTGACGACTGTGACGACTGTAAAGCACCCTATTTCTTCGTGGGCATCATGGATCATAGACCATGTCTGAGTTGAATTGACCACGAGTGCCTGAAAGTCCGTCTGACCAGTTTCTTCAGTTGCCCTTTGCGTTCTAAGGTCGCTCGATGCGACGCGATTTGAACGAATTCCAACTACAAGTGAAAATCAACCTTACCACTATGACATAAGACATAAAACACGTTGTTATCTATGAACAGATGAAAAACAAAACACGATGGCCATGACAACGCCAAGTCAATCGAATCGCATCTTTATTTCTTAGTGGCAAGGTTGATTTTCACTTGTAGTTGGAATTCGTTCGAATCGCGTCGCATTGCGTTGCATCGCGCCATGAGTAAAGTCTCTAAAGCGCTCTACACACCAAAGCCGCCGACCCGGCGACATATGTTGGCAACATTTTGTCGGCGGGCTTGGTCGGCGGCTTTAGTCATTGGAAGTCGTAAAACTTTGTCGGTGGTATGTCGGCGGCTCGACATAAAAATACGACATAAAAACAAAAATACTTGCACGTCACTACAGCTCAAATGTCGCCGGGCAACTGAGCGCTTGCGTACGCTAGCCGCCGACAAGCCGCCGACAAGTCGCCGACATGTCGGCGGGCAACACGCGCGTACGAATGTTGCCGACATGCTTCTTTCAACATAGGCCGCCGGGTTGTGTCGGCGGGTCGGCGGCTTTGGTGTGTAGAGCGCTTTAGGCGCTGGGCAAACGAAGACACTTTGTTACAGAGTCGGCACGTCATCATAGAGAATTGTAGTTCATGATTATGTGTGAATCAAAAATTCGAAGACATGTGACATCCACCAACCCGCACTGGGCCCGCGTGGTGGATTATGGCCCACTCCCTCTCACAGAGAGGAGTCCTGTGTTCTATAAGTGGGAACATTAATAGGCTGATGATGATGATGATGATTATATTGTGTTAAGTGGAAGCAACTGGACACGGAAAATGTTTATGTATGCGCAGGGAGTGGATGGCTGGTAGTTTGTTTCTGACACAAGACACAAAAGTGTACAACGTTTGCGCCCAGAGAAAAGCGCAATACTGAATTTTAAACGCCATAGGGTCAAAAACCAAGGCAGGTAGTATTTTTTTCTCCTGGTTACATTTCGCATTACACTGCGTCACATAATCTTCACTGATCCAGGACGTCAAATAAAAGGATCCGTCTATTGTTACTCGCACGCCACTTCCAAGTCAATTTGGTAGTTCAAACTTAGCTTATTTCCTAAGGGAAATTCTGAGTAGACGCGAAGATACAGGTAAATTGATTCTTGGGGAGACGAGACGCGTCTATGTAAAGTGTGATGTTGATGATTTTCTTTTTTTTTATTTTGTATTTGGTAGTTGATTTATCGCTTAGGGCGATTGGGGCCTTTGGTTTAGTTTGTTCTAGTTTTTAGGGTACCGTAGCCAGCAGGAACCCTTATAGTTTCATCATTTCTGTTCATTCGCAGTTTAGCTCGGAATCGCTTAGTCTCTAGTCTTTGAAAACAGGCGAACATTGCAGGCTTGTGAAAACAATTTTTCGATAGAGGTTTTCGTTTAAGAAATATTGAAAGGCAAAGAACTAATTTGTGAAAAAAAATCGCGGTCATAGTAAATATACCTACATAACAGAGTTAAAAGGAAAACTGTCACAGATAATTATGTAGGCTTTACAAGTTTTTAAACTTATAAAACAGCTTATAAACCATGTTATGTTGACCATTTGGGATTGGTTAAGAACCGGTTTTAAACGCCCAAATGGTCGGTTCAACATTGCGCGGGATATTCCATCATCTGCCTCGCCTTTTCCCAACTTTATTGGGGTCGGCTTCCATCGAACCAGATGCAGCTGTGCATCAATATTTACATGGAGCGACTGCCTATCGGACCTCCACAACCCAGTAACTGGGTATTACGATACCCCATGGTAAGACTAGTTGTCTGCCTTTTAAAGCTTCTGACTAATAGTAACGACTGTCAAAGATCTACAAATAACAGCCGGACATGCTTTCTGAGGCATGAAAGAAACTCGCTATGACAGATGGTCACCCATCCACAGACCAACCTCGGTAAGCGCGGCTTAACCCGGAAGTACGGCCTGTGCGGCTGTTATTATTTAGCCACGAGCTCCTACCTATACCTCCAAATTATGCTTGAATGACAAATTTTTCTAAACATAATATTGTATGGGAGAAAATGTTTTTCCACGGCGAACGTAAGTTTTTTTTTTATTCATTTTTACCAGACTACGGAACCGTTCACTTTGTGTGTTCGGACAAGCAAGTGACTGGTTTTTTTTTCATAAATGTTGTTGATAATATACCTCGTATAGAACATAGCCACCAACCAAACCATAACCAGAATTAATTTCTATCCACTCTGCTCCCATATTTGCCATTACTCCGACCTCTAGGCAATTAATTTATCGAGAACTCCAAACCCATGTACACCGAGCCACATAAGTTTCACAACATATTGTACGTATGTAAAGTTAATTAACAGACACTGAGTGGTGTTGGGTACTCTTAATTAGTAAAGTTTTGGGCGGCGGTCACCTAATCTCGCGAAGGGTCAGACGAGTTTGTATATAGATGGATACAGTAGGTCCTTTTCATACAAACAAAGTTGACATATCAGTTTTAGCTTTCAACTAAACTTATGGATATAGCAACGACATGGGTTGATTTTCAAGTCTGACAGTCATCTTACCAAGGGGTATCGAATAACCCAGTTACTGGCTTATTAAAGTAAGAATAATCACTGTAGGTACGTGAACCGTGTCTATGTATGCGTGGAGATCTAAAACAAAAATGACAGTGACGAGTACGCTTGCACTCGCTGTACATAAAACGTATCTAAATTTGCGTGGAGATCTTAAACTAATGACAGTCGCGAGTACGTTTCACTCGCTGTACGTGAAGCGTGTCTATGTGTGCGTGGAGACCACAAATTAATGACAGTGGAGAGTACGTTTACACTCGCTGTACGTAAAGCTTCTCTGAGCGTACGTGGAAATCTCAAACCAATGACAGTGGCGAGTACGCTTACTCTCATTGTACTTGAAGCGTCTCTATGTCTGCGTGGAGATCTAAAACAAAATGACAGTGGCGACTAAGCTAACACTCGCTATATGTCAAGCGTACGTGGACATCTCAAACACAAATGAATGGTGAGTACGCTTGCACTCGCTGTACGTGAACCGTATCTATGTGATCGTAAAGATCTCAAACTAATGACAGTCGCGAGTACGCTTACACACGCTGTACGTAAAGCTTCTCTTGGTATACGTGGAGATCTAAAACACATGACAGTCGCGAGAACGCTTACTCTCATTGAACTTGAAGCGTGTCTATGTATTCGGTGAGATCAAATCCAAATGACAGTAGAGAGTACGGTCGCACTCACTGTACAGAAAAAGCGTCTTTATGTGCACGTGGAAATCTCAAACATAAATGACAGTCGTGAATACGCTTGCACTCGCTGTATGTAAAGTGTATCTATGTGAGCGTAGAGATCTCAAACAAACGACAATTAGCGTGTACACTTACACACGCTGAACGTAAAGCGTCTCTATGTCTGCGTGGAGATTTAAAACTAATGACAGTCACGAGTTCGCTTGTACTCGCTGTACGCGAAACGTGTCTATGTATGCGTGCGTTTTCGCTCGTTGCTTATGGTAGCCATACACCATCCTGCCTATCGAACGATCGATTTGACGCTTTTTTTTTTTTTTTTTTTTAGCGTGGTAAAATCATCAAATGAGTCCTCCAACCCCGGGCAGGGCGGGAGGGACTGTCAGACTTCTACTGACTAAAATCCACGGTGTCCTTCATAGCCTGTTAAGTTCCGGGGTTACGGTAAGGGAATAATCCCGCGACCCCGGCAGGCTTTGGCCCTCTGAGAGGGGGGCCCCGTCATTATGCTGACGCTCTTTGAGGCGCGCGTGGAACACAACGCGCCGTCGACCCGGGCATGGTCCTTGGTCGGGCAGCGAGTTGCCCTTTACTCGCTGCCCGCATTCCCGCGCCTACGGTGGCCGGAGATCATCAAGCGACGTCCGTCGCCGTGGGCGCCTACCACTGCCGCTGGGGCGGAGGGAGGACGCTGTCCTCTCTCGCTCGCGGCCTGCCTCCTCCTTTACGAGCATTACTGCCTCGCAGAAGGAGCTGACCGCTTCCCACTCCGTCTCGCCCCGCAGCATGGCCGCAACCAATGCCGGGCGCGAGAGGTCTCCGCCTATCGCAGCCGTGAGGACACGTCGGTGCTCCGCCCAAGCTGGGCAGTCTTGCACCGTATGCTCCACCGTGTCCTCCGGGCGATCTTCGCAGTGGTGACACCCAGGCGTCTCCTCCTTTCGCATCAGACACAGGTACCTCCCGAAACTTCCGTGTCCGGTGAGGACCTGCGTCAAGCGGTAGGTCAGGACGCCATGACTTCTCTCCAGCCACTCCTCAAAGAGGGGTCTTACCGCCGCAATTGCGGCGTGCCCGGCCGTCGGTCGCGACAGTCGTTCCTTCCATACTGCCCTGAGATCGCGCCGGAGGTCTTCGCGCCGCGCCTCGACTTCGCGAGGCAGCGGGGTCACGCCCCGGCGCTGCGCCTCCACGCGCCACTCATAGACGCGCTGGAGGGCAGTCGCCTCCAGATCCCAAGGCAGCAATCCGGCAAGCAGGTTGGCCGATTCGCCGGCAATCGTGCGGTATCCCCGGATCATTCGGATAGCCATGACCCTCTGGCATGCGACCAGCTTCTGTGGTCGCGTCCGGATGCTCAGGGCCCACACAGGGGCCCCGTAGAGGGCCATGGACCGCACGACACCAGCGTACAGCCTACGGCAGGAATCGATTTGACGCTTGCAATTGTTTCAAATTGGCAGTTCGTCCATATACACCATACACCATACTGCCTATCGTACGATCGATTTGACACAACGTCAAATCTGCAGCAGCGATGCCAACTTAGCAACTTTATAGCTAGATCTAGCTATTATTCGGTGACCGATAGCTACAAATTTATAAAATTGTAGCTGTCGTCACCGAATAATAGCCAAATGCATCACTGCTGCCGATTTGACGTTGTGTCAAATCGATTTGATGACCTATCAAATGGCATGTCATGCCATCAAATTGGCATTTTTAAACAATTGCAAGCGTCAAATCGATCGTCGATAGGCAGGATGGTGTATGGCTACTATTAGAGTAGACCTTCTGTTCGACTTTCTATAAAGTGAAGTAAGTAAATATGTTGGTATGTACTTGTGTTGTTTGTAAGCATTCATAAGTAAGGTCCTTGCTGAACCCTAGTCCGGTTTTCAGTTTTATTCTGGTAAAAGGTTTCTTTCAAAGAGGTTTTTGTTTTTTTTAGAATTGTATGTAGGTATTCATTAACTAGATGTGGTACTAGGTTTTGCTTTTAAGTTCCATGTTATCAAAATAATCACTCGTTTAACTAATAGCAGTACTATCTCGTGATATATTTTTCAATAATTTTACTTCATTTTGTTATGTTACTAGCTGTTCTATGTGTTAATTCAAGTTATAAACTTTGTAACTAATTTCATCCAAATCCGTTTAGTAATTTTTGTGTGAAAGGGTACTTAACAAACATCCATCCATACATCCTCGCAAACTTTTACGTTTAAAAAACACTAGTAAGATAGAATGATATCTTTTTTACTTTTTCGTGTGAGGATATTACCAACCATTTTTTTTAGCGTGGTAAAATCTTCAGATGAGTCCTCCCACCCAGGGCAGTGCAGGAGGGGACTATCAGATTTGTACTGACTAAAATCCAAGGTGTCCTTCAATAGCCTTTTACGTTCCGGAGTCACGGTATCTCATTAGACCCGCGACCCCGGATTACTAACCATATGTGGTCTAAAAAAAACAGTAGCAGAATCATATTTTTAAATGCACAAAAAAACAAAATGAAATGCTCTATTTCCAATTCAGGAATAAGATTCCAATCATGTTTTTCATTTAAAAAACCGCATTTTTCTTACGTATTACCGCTAACTGCACTTCAAAACCAAATAAAAATAAAACCGTGGTTCCCCTTCGCTATTATTGCACGGCAACGCAAGACGTTTACCCCTATTATGGTTTTCACAATAAACCCAATAACTTACGTTGGGGAAACCGTCATTAAAAATTGTTAAATCGTGGCGAAAAGTTGGCGCCATTTTTCAATGTTGGGTTTTTATAAATTCGCGAGATTCGAATAAGTCTATAAAGAGAAAAGATTTGATATTGTTTTGTTAGTATATTTTTGTTAGTATATTTGATTGTTATATATAAACCGAAAAGTATTTAACCAATTTTTATATTTTGTGTTATTTTACATAAAACAAGTTAATCAGTAAAATAAGAAGTCGGTAAAAATAAACATTTTTTTATTACTTACTTATAAACAAAAAACTACCGTTTAAAGACCAAGTACTCGTCAAGACGAGTCAAATGAGTCCGAACTAGATAAGTTTACGTCGTTTAATGAAACGTTCATTACGAAATTTCTATGGCCACCTTCTAACTCAATCATTAGATCAGTTCCATGTCATTAGAACATTGCATTAATTGTCACGCGATATATGTATAAATGCCACCGTAAAATTGTAAATACCATTATTTTATAATCTATCTATAAACTGGCGAAAGATTGTGAACCTCAACATACTGCTTACAATTTAACGTAATATTATTCGGTAGATTGTAATCTATCGAAGTGAAACCGTCAAATTAAATTACAATCTTAAAATTGTCAACTGTCGGAAGGCTGTCCCTGATTGGTAGGCTTTATAGTAGACCATTTAACATTATCTAATATTTCTGAGTTTTGTTGATCGACAGGCTCAATATCCGACATTGTAAATGTTATTATGACAAGGCGTGCAAAATTTTAGCTCCATCGAAAACCGGAAAGTGTTGCAAGATTTGAATACAGACAGACCACGAGACAATTATTTATATTTATTTGATTACTAGCTATTGCCAGCGGCTTCACCCGCTACAACTCAAAAAGTATCCCACGGGGAGATAAAATCGGGAAAAATCTATCCTATGTATTAATCCAGGTTATAAACTATCTGTGTACCGATTCATACCATTTCTTCCCAATCGGTTCAGTAGTATTTTTGTGAAAGAGTAACAAACATCCATCCATCCATCTTTCCAAATAAACTTTCACATTTATAATATTAGTAGGATTTTCAAACTGTGACGAATAAATAAAGCTAGTTAAAATATTCTTTGAAAGAGAATTTGTAATGCTTCTGGTAATTACTTTCTAGTTAAAAGGCTGAACTATGCTTTGTGACTAAATACACAAAGCATATTTTAGCAAATCGTTTAATTAATTTTGTTTTCATGGAATTTCAGTGATTACAGCAGTCTCTTTTTAATAACATTGAAAAAAGTTTGTAATCACAAGCATATTCAAGCCGTTTTTTTGTGAAATAAAGAATCTAAAAAAAAAAGAAATCATAACCTGTGAACCGTAACAGCGACTCTTTCAGCCTTACTACAAAAACTTAAACATCTGTTGAACACTTGTCTAAAAAAAGTGTGACTGTAAAACGGACCTTATTTCAACGTCATAATCTGACATTTTTTTAGACAAGTGTTCAACAGACGTTTAAAAGTTTTTGTGGTACCACGGATTGAGTCTACAGAAATCCACTAGGAATCCACCGACACGCTACCCAACAGTTAATCGTTCAGCCAGTGCGCCAACAGTATAGTCACGGTAATATTATTATACAGTACTCTAACTTTATACAAACGGACGAAACGCGAGCTATGCCTATGCGCCTCGATGTCGGGGCGCGCTCGGGGCGCAGACAGTCACGACTGTACCGCAGTGACGAACGGACGGTGTGTTGTTTTTTTAACAATAACCGAGCGATTTTTTCACTACAAATCAGTTCAAGTACATATTTAATGTTAATGTCAATGACGAGTAGTAAATATTGTGCTGTTTTTGGTTGCTTAATTTTTAATTAAGCTTTATATTAGAATGCGGATTTATTATATTTTTTAAAAGTTAATAATAAAGAATTTCGTACGACTCAGTCGAGGCGCAAATATTTTTCGGTCGCAAAATAAGCCCGAATTGTTTTTCAAACAAAAACATGTTTTTTTAAATTAAATCTACCAATCAAAAAACAACACGCATTTTTATTGAACACTTCCTATCCAATAAACAAAGTATTTTCTTTGTTTATATAAAAAAGTATACCTATTTACAACCACAAAACTAAATAGAAACAGAAAGTAGGTAAATGTAATTAAAATGCTGGAGACGGGCAGCCCTTACGCATGTTTACGTACCGCGCGGCTGTAGGCATTTATTTCTATCATGCGGCCGAGTTCCACTACTGTAAAGATAATTATACTGTGGTATAGTGGTCTTGAGGCAGGCGGCCCCAGTCGTTCCGCTCAGTGAACGAGATGGCGCTAGAGGACTTGTATAGCTCTGTCTCTTTCCCACAGCCTAACTACGCGACCAGTTAGGCCTACCACCGCCAGTGGGATCGTTCAACCGTCACCGAAGGTTACAGGTAGCCTATGATGCCCTTGCCTAAGGTAGACCGCTAGGAGGTCGATCCCAGTCTCCAAAATTCAGTTTCTATCAAGTCTGATTTTCAGAGTCTCGTCTGTAATCTGCCTTTACCAATTTGAGTGTATTTTTATAGATTACTAGCTGTTGCCAGCGGCTTCACCCGCTACAACTCGAAAATTATCCCACGGGAACATATAATCGGGATAAAAACTATCCCATGTGTTAATCCAGGTTATAAACTATCTGTATACCAAATTTTAGCCAAATCCGTTCAGTGGTTTTTGCGTGAAAAAGTAACAAACATACCTACATAGTACATACACATACATACATCCTCACAAAACTTTCGCAATGTTCTTTGTGGTTTCAGCCCCGTTGCTCGTCTTTTGTCGTTTATAAACTATCCATAAACGACAAAAGACGAGCAACTTGTATAATATAACTTGTATAACTGGTAGCCGTCCATACATAGACTATCCAATCCAGAAAGATTTTTTCAATTCCAACTAATAGTTTCTAAGATTAGCTCGTCCAACCAAACAAACAAACTCATCAGCTTTATAGTATTAGTATAGAATTATAAATTAATAAAGTATAGATTTTTAGCATTAAATGTAATAATTTGCATTGTGCAAACGGGCCTATCGATAAATTATTAAAATGTCACTTTCAATAATATTATTGTTTAACAATATGAATTCCACAATCCATCAATTAGTTGGTCATATTAAAATGTTATGTATGATGATTAATAATATTATTTGAAAAGCTGTTGTGAACTCAAAATCATGTACTTATTTAGACGCACATAAAATTTTTCTTTTATTTTCTTTACATTAAACAAACTGGCTTAAGTCACGTTGTGGACAAACGTCCACAACGTGAAGCAAGTCTCCAATACCTTACGACTTTGGTATCCATTGACACGTGCATTTGTACGAACCTCTATGGATTTGTATTGCAATAGTCGCCTGGATACCAAAGTCGTTAAGCATCGGCGACTTGCGTCATGTTGTGTACGAGGGGGCTTACTTAGTCAGCTCGTACGTTCATAACTTCGAAAAGACTGTACGAAAATCGATAATGATTGTTTTGCGGAAAAGTTTTTTTTGTTTGTACGCGCTAATCTCAGGAACTACTGGTTCGAAGTGAAAAAAACTTTTTGTGTTGGATAGTCCATTTATCGAGGAAGGCAATAGGCTATATAACATCACGCTACGGCCAATAGCAGCCGAGCAGGGGGGGTGAAACCACGGGGAACAGCTAGTTTGTTACACAAAGCTATGCATCTAAATAGAAAGAAAGAAAATTATTTTATTTTTTACAGAAATGCATGCAAATTACATAAAAAGAAAACAGAAATTAAAAAGTTAACTTAATCTAAACATAATTATCTATAAAAATAGATATATAACAAAAACAAAATTCCTCAGCTGCATGCACTGGGGTGATAAGACAGGAAACCTCCACGTGCGCCCGTGGACTGGAGTTCCCTCTCGGATACGTCCGGGGGGAAGACCAGTTTTTTGGGCCGGTGCACCCTGGGATGCGGGCAAAACTCTTCCTTAGGCACTGTGTGCCTAAGGGGTCTCTTTGCCCGTATGCGAATAGCCTGTCGTGTGGACGCTCCAAGGCGTGTCCCTCTGATCAGCAGAGGGCACAGCGGCGGAGCGGGCTTGTGGACGGTGAGTAATGGGTAGCTCGCCGTCCGACCAAGGACCAAGCCCGGGTCGGTGGCGCGTCGTGTTTCGCGCCAAATGCCTGCTGGGGTCGCGGGTTTTTTCTTATCCTAGGATACCGTGGCCCCGGAACGTAAAAGGCATCCGAAGGAACACTGGTGGATTTTAGTCAGTAAGAGTCTGACAGTCCCTTCCGCCCCACCCAGGGCGGGAGGTCTCAGTTGATGATTTTACCACCTAAAAAAAAAAAAGCTGCATGCACTCAGCATAATCTGGCTTAGTTCGAACGTACTACTCGTAATTTTCCCTTCGATCGTAGTCAAAACCAGACTGACTCACTCGCCAATTGGCGCCCTATTTATACCGCGGCCGGACCCACTAGATGCTTAGAAGATGGTCGAATGTTGTGGAAACATCCATAGACTTCTACACAGTCCCATACCTTCTAGAACATTCCAGAACCATCTCGAAACATCTAGATCAGGGTAGAATTTTCTAGAAACTTCCAGAACAGTCTTCAGTAGAGTAGTCGAGAACCTTGTGGAACCTTCGAGAAGCTTGTAGATTAGTCTCGCAAGACGGTTGACGTAACATATAATCCTTAGTTACTTGAAAACCTAAAGTGGTTTACTAAGCTCAATTTTGAACTTAGAGGATTTAACTTTTGAGTTCTGTTGACTATAAAGTTTTGGTTTCCGAACGATACTGTTGAAAATCAAATACGGAGAGTCCCAAAGGATCGGGTCGTAAATCCAGGAAGGTTGTATCAGGGTTGTAACCTTGTTTGAGATTATAATGTGTGAAGTTGAATGTGTTAAGGTGTTTGTAAACTGGAGCATTAATTTTTAATGAGCGATCTTGCGAATGTTGCATTATAGAAAAACAAACGAGAGCGTTTTAGCGAGCTCTCCAACGAGCATTCAGGCTGGCGAACTTTTTGCAGAGTGACTGTCAAGTCAGACATCTTCATAAAAAAAACTTTTAGACGACCATCAACTAGAGACCGCTCCATCACTTATGACTTTTTTAGCGTGGTAAAATCATCAAATGAGTTCTTCTTTCCAGGGCAGGGCCTGTCAGACACGTACTGACTTAAATTCACGGTGTCCTTCAATAGCCTTTAGGTTCCGGGGTCACGGTAATTCGTAAGTCCCGCGACCACCACTCTTGACATGTGGAAAGTTTAAGGTACCTAATTAATGCCATTTGATGTAATGTTATAAACACTAGCTAGGTCATTATGGCACAGGAGCCAGGTACTTTGGTGGTGAACGATCATTATTGTTGGTGGCACGCACTGTAGAGCATTCGCTAAAAAGATCGTAAAAATGTCCGTATCGATGCATCGCTCTGTTCGTAGTTCATTTCGACAAAGATAAAAACGACGAATGCTCGATGTTCTGTTACAAGTGAATGCTCACGTCTTTTTTTTTTTGGGACAAACCCACCACACTATTCCCAAACCACTGCAACTCCTGAGAGCCAGAATCAACAGTGGCAACCACCAGAAAAGCGCCGAGACAATGAAGCTCGACGTGTCCCGGACAATGAATTTACCTGCCTTGGATCCTGCAACTAAATCAATAAGAAAAGAATAGTGGAGGAGTAGGAAAAGTATGTTTCCACTTCCCTCCATGCAAGCAGGAGACAGAACAAAACAAGGCCAATAGGCACAAAGGGACATTACAACTGGGAGACGCCCAGTTGCCTAGCACCACGGGTAAAAATGATTACTAATATTAATGGGTCCTAAATTGTGAGCTGCTATATTTGATTCCAATAATAGGTATGGCAAAAACGCTTGAACGCACGGAAGTTTGTTGAATGCTCAAGTCTATCAGCAGCTTTAGGCAAGTAATAGATAAGTAAACTTATGAGTTTGAAAGTTTCTTAAGCCTTTAGCAGGCCAGGGCACTTCAAAACACTCAAAATCTGAACTTCCTACTATAATATTACAAACATGAAAGCATGTGAGCATGTATAAATGTTTGTTACTCTTTCACGCGAAAACTACAAAACGGATTGGGATGAATGCGCAAATAATTTAAACAGTTGAAAGAAGAAGAAGAAATTGAAAGAAATAACATTTTTTTGGTACAGTCAGGACACACATAATAACAAACAAAAGAAAGAGAAATAAACAATAAAAAAAGGCAAAACATAAATCTATTTGTAAGTAATCCTCCTAATTCCTCAATTTCCTCCTAATTCGCTAAAATTCGCAGTAATGACGTATACCCATTGTTGGGTATACGTCATTACTGTGAAGTTCGTTACCGCGATGTACGTTACAGCGAATGTTCATTACCGCGAAGTACGTTATCGCGAAAGTTCATTATCGCGAAGTACGTTACAGCGAAAGTTCATTACTGCGAAGTACAGTATCGCGAAAGTTCATTATCGCGAAGTACGTTACAGCGAAAGTTCATAACTGCGAAGTACAGTATTGCGAAAGTTCTTTATTGCGATGTACGTTATCGCGAAAGTCCTTCACTGATAAATACGTTGTAGCGAAAGTTTTTTATTCCAACGATTGTATTTCGGTGTGCGTTATGTAGGCTGATTGCTAATACTGGTTATTTTGGTATTATATTGTTGGACATGATTAATAAAAAAATAAACAAAATTATAAGTACTGATAAATAAATTATAATTGGATAGAATGAAATAATCAAAAATAAAATCATCATTTACAATGACAATCAAATGATGTGCTCTGTCGCCGTTTAGTCATACATTCTTGAAAATGATTATTGACTTAATTCTCTTAAGGTTAGTACTGACTTCTATTACAAGCCGTTTCAGTTTAACAAAATTGTAAGCTCAAGTTATAATTGGACCAAGAGATAATAATAAAAATAAAATCAACATTAACAATAACAAACAAATGATGAGCCCTGTCGGCGTTTAGTCGTACACTTTTGAAAATGAGTGCATTGACAAAATTTTTCTCTTATAGTACTGACCACTGTTACAAGCAGTTTCAGTTAAACAAAATTGTAAGCTTTAATTATAATTGGACCAAGAGGTAATAATAAAAATTGGACCAATTTTTGATTATTTCATTCTATCCAATTATAATTTATTTATCAGTACATAAAATTCTGTTTATTTTTTTATTAATCATGTCCAACAATATAATAGCAAAATAACCAGTATTAGCAATCAGCCTACATAACGCACACCGAAAATGCAATCGTTGCAACAAAAAACTTTCGCTACAACGTATTTCGCAGTGAAGGACTTTCGCGATAACGTACATCGCAATAAAGAACTTTTGCGATACTGTACTTCGCAGTAATGAACTTTCGCTGTAACGTACTTCGCGATAATGAACTTTCGCGATACTGTACTTCGCAGTAATGAACTTTCGCTGTAACGTACTTCGCGATAATGAACTTTCGCGATAACGTACTTCGCGGTAATGAACATTCGCTGTAACGTACATCGCGGTAACGAACTTCGCAGTAATGACGTATACCCATTATTGTTGCCCCACGGCTGCCCCAAATAGGCCCAGTTCAGTAAAAATGCCAGACAACTAGTGCCTGACGCTGATTTTTAACTGGACCTGGTTGGTACTGACAGTACTTAAGGGCGCATAACCAGAAAGTTGGCAACGTCGCTAATAGCTGTCAAATATTTAAAAAATTTAATTAATTTGGCAATGTTATTGTATGGAAATAAGAAATATGGCTCTGTAGTGCACTAGAAAAATGATACAGGAATGCAATTAAAACACTGAACTTGATGTTGTAACCGTTTCAGGTGTACAAAAGGCATTTGGAATGTTTCCAAATGCTTTTTTTACGTCTAAAACTATGTATTCGGTATTACGATATTAATTATTGCATTCACTAATCAGTTTTTTAGTGCACTATAAAGCCATATTTCTTATTTTCATACAGTTTTATAAAATTAATTAAAACTTGTAAATATTTGACAGCCATTTTCGAACTTGCCAACTTTCAGAATATGCGCTCTTAATACATTTACTGAGTAAATAAACGGGGACTTTGACGTTAATTAGACGGTTAAAACTAGTTCCTCTGTTCGAACTTTAGAGCCGCTTTTTTATTATTTTACAAGTTTTTTATTTTACCTGTCACGTTGTCTGTAATCAAATCTTGCAAGTTAAATTTGATCCACTTCCCGGTTTCCGATCGAGCTGAAACTTTACACGTAAATGTATGTCACGTGACAATGCAATATTTTGATGACATGAAGCTGATCTGATGATGAAACTGAAGGGTGGCCATAGGACATCTGTAATGAAACGCCGCAAACTAATCGAATTTATACTCGTTTGATTCGTCTTTTAATGGGGGGTGCTCCAACGAGCTATGGAGAGGGCTATGCTCGGAGTCTCTCTGCGTGGTCGACTCAGAAATGAGGAGATTCGTAGACGAACCAAAGTTACCTACATAGCCCAACGAATTAGCATGTGGAAATAGCACTGGACAGGCCATATCGCACGCAGAACTGATGGCCGATGGGGCCGTAAGGTTCTCGAATGGAGACCACACACCGGCAAGCGCAGCGTAGGACGTCCACCCACTAGGTGGGCAGACGATCTTATGAAGGCCACAGGATCACGCTGGATGCAGGCCGCTCACAACCGGTCCTACTGGAAGTCTATAGGGGACGCCTATGTTCAGCAATGGACGTCTTACGGCTGATATGATGATGATTCGTCTTGACGAGAACTTTGTTTATGGTAAGTAATTTTTTTTAACAATAAACAAACATAGTTTTAAACTAGCTTCTGCCCGCGACTTCGTACGCGGATCCTGTTGCTTATGCCGGCGACGATGGGGTCGTCAAAATCGAAGATCTGAAACGTCGAATTCTAAGAGCCAGGCTGAACAACTCTTGCCAAGACGTCATTCCTATATACCTATGTTATAGTGTAGCTGGGGTCTTGGAGTTCCACATCAGGTGTTCCAGATCTCAATTTTCATACGTCAACAGAGAGTGCTCATTAGGTTGGACAACTCTTGCTAAGACGTCATTCCTATATATTATGTTATAAAGTAGCTGGGCTGTTGGAAGTTCCACATCAGATGTACCAGATCTACAATTTTTATACGACAACAGAGGTTGCTCATCAGGCTCAACAACTCTTGCTAAGACGTCTTTACTGTATATGTTATAGAGTATCTAGGCTCTTGAAGTTCCACACCAGGTGTTCCAGATCTCAATTTTCATACGTCAACAGAGAGTGCTGATTAGGCTGGACAACTCTTGCTAAGACGTCATTCCTATATGTATATGTTATAAAGTAGCTGGGCTGTTGGAGTTCCACATCAGGTGTACCAGATCTTCAAATTTTATACGACAACAGAGGTTGCTCATCAGGCTCAACAACTCTTGCTAAGACGTCTTTACTGTATATGTTACAGTGTAGCTGGGCTCTTGAAGTTCCACATCAGGTGTTCCAGATCTTCAATTTTTATACGTTGACAGAGAGTACTCATCAGGCTGAATAACTCTTGCTAAGACGTCATTCACTTGTATGTTATAGTGTAGCTGGGCTCTTGGAGTTCCACATCAGGTGTTCCAGATCTTCAAATTTTTATACGTCAACAGAGAGTGCTGATTAGGCTGGACAACTCTTGCTAAGACGTCATTCCTATATATGTTATAAAGTAGCTGGGCTGTTGGAGTTCCACATCAGGTGTACCAGATCTTCAAATTTTATACGACAACAGAGGTTGCTCATCAGGCTCAACATCTCTTGCTAAGACGTCTTTACTGTATATGTTACAGTGTAGCTGGGCTCTTGAAGTTCCACATCAGGTGTTCCAGATCTTCAATTTTTATACGTTGACAGAGAGTACTCATCAGGCTGAATAACTCTTGCTAAGACGTCATTCACTTATATGTTATAGTGTAGCTGGGCTCTTGGAGTTCCACATCAGGTGTTCCAGATCTTCAAATTTTTATACAGCAACAGAGAGTACTCATCAGGCTCAACAACTCTTGCTAAGACGTCTTTATTGTCTATGTTATAGTGTATCTAGGCTCTTGGAGTTCCACATCAGGTGTTCCAGATCTCAATTTTCATACGTCAACAGAGAGTGCTCATTAAGCTGGACAACTCTTGCTAAGACGTCATTCCTATATACGTTATAAAGTAGCTGGGCTGTTGGAGTTCCACATCAGGTGTACCAGATCTTCAAATTTTATACGACAACAGAGATTGCTCATCAGGCTCAACAACTCTTGCTAAGACGTATTTACTGTATATGTTATAGTGTAGCTAGGCACTTGGAGTTCCACATCAGGTGTTCCAGTTCTTTAATTTTTATACGTCAACAGAGAGTGCTCATCAGGTTGAACAACTCTTGCTAAGACGTCTTTACTGTATATGTTACAGTGTAGCTGGGCTCTTGAAGTTCCACATCAGGTGTTCCAGATCTTCAATTTTTATACGTTAACAGAGAGTACTCATCAGGCTGAATAACTCTTGCTAAGATGTCATTCACTTATATGTTATAGTGTAGCTGGGCTCTTGGAGTTCCACATCAGGTGTTCCAGATCTTCAAATTTTTATACAGCAACAGAGAGTGCTTATCAGGCTGAACAACTCTTGCTAAGACGTCGTTCCTGTATATGTCATATTGTAGCTGGGCTCTTGGTGTTCCACATCAGGTGTCCAGGATCTTCAAATTTATTATCTCAGCAGAAAATGCTCATCACGTGGAACAATTTTTGCTATGGCACCATTTCTGTATCTCTTATAGTTAAGCAGGTCTGTTGCGGTTCTGCATCAGGTCTTCAAGTTTCCAAAATAAATTATAGCCTATATGTTAACGGGACTTAATACCTATACAACGAAAAAAAAATTATTCAAATCCGTCCAGTAGTTCCGAAGATTAGCGTGCACAAACACACAGACAAACAGACAAACAGACAAACAGACAAACAGACAAACCGACAAACAGACAAACAGACAAAAAAAATTTTATCTACATTTTCGGGTTCGGCATCGATATAATAACAATCCCTGATACTTTTTTTTTATATATTTCCATTGTACAGACACCACTTTTCTACAAATTTATTATATGTATAGATTACTAACTTGTTATTTTTCCATAGTACAATTAACTTCGTAATACTTCATGTATGTTGTACGATCAAATACGTAGAATGCATGCCACTGGTTTGAAAAACACCTAACTAGAACAATTTTACCTTCCAAATGAAAACAGTAGGCACCGAGTTACTGACAAAACTTTTTAAATATGAACAGAGAACAATGCTGTTTCGAACGAAAAGCGCGTCGAAACAGGTTTGGCTGAGAATACAATGTGCTGTGAAAAATTCATGAATGAATAGGATTTTCAGTTCGAACGAATGTGAAATGAGTGAGTATGTAGGTACTATCAATTGTTGTTAGGCACGTAGAATATTAATGAAATAACTATCTGAATCGGTTTAGGGTTAATAAAACGGGGTTGTTGTAAGTGCTCGAGTGGCGACCACGGACTGGAAAACGCAGCGTAGGCAGGCCTCCCACTAGGTGGACCGACAACATCGTGAGTCGCGGGCAAGCGATTGATGCAATTGGCGAATTGTCGTTCGGCGTGGCGGTCTAAGGGGGAGGCCTATGTTCAGCAGTTGACGTCTTCCGGCTGATGATGATGATGATGATGTTGTAAGTTCGCCACAAAATTAATTCTCCACGAAAAAAAGTATCTAAACGTATAAATTAGGCAAAGGTTTTAGTTTTTTTTTTTATGATTATTGTAAACTCGCCCTATTTCCTTTTTTCCGCACGGATAGTAAAAGTCATAAGTGTGAAGCATAACATACATGCAAACGTATCCTTTGATTCAGAAACTGAGTGATCCGATACGCACCGCACCTGAGTTTGTTTTTTTCATATGACTGAATACAAAACTTTCCGATGGCCAACTTCGGTAGTGTATCATTGCTGCCTGTGAAAGTTCTACTTCAACGTAAGCCGCAATGGTGAGATTTTAAAGCAATAGATTTTTCACAGCAACTTCATATTTATATTTTATCAAAAAAAAATAGTTAGTTTACAAACAGTTGGTACAGACCAATCTTCCGGTTTAAGCCGCGCTTGACAAGGTTGGTCTGAGGATGGGTGACCATCTGTCATAGCGAGTTTCCTCCGTGTCTCGGAAAGCACGTAAAGCAGTTTGTCCCGGCTGTCATTTGTAGATCTTTGACAGTCGTTCATACCAGTCAGAAGCTCGAAAGTCTGACATCCAGTCTTACCACGGTATCGTATAACTCAGTTACTGAGTTGTGGAGGTCCGATAGGCAGTCGCTCCATGTAAAATACTGATATTCAGCTGCATCTGGTTCGACTGGAAGTCGACCATAATATAGTTGGGAAAAGGCGCTTATATTTGTCTGATTAATTAAGATTTTTAACTACTTTTTTTATCTTTCTTTATTCTGCCTACAACTGTCTACATTATAGTGTTAGTAACAAAACTGCTTAACCTATGTTAGTACAACCAAATCAGAAGATGTTAAAAGACCTTGTCTTTTATTTACAGTGTACTTAAAGTGATTACTGTATGAGTTTATTGTATGGAAAAAACCGCTTTTAACGTACGAACGAGGAACTATTTTCTCCATCAAATGAACGTCAAAGTTCCAGTTTACTTTATTTCACAAAAACGTGAAAAGTCATGCTAGGGAGTTTGTTCACGGCTACAATTTAAATGCTCATCAATTATTCTTTTTGTATACCAAAATGTTTAAATGGTCACCAAATCTAAAACTCGTTGTAGCAAGATTTCAGAGACACTCCGAAGTTCGATTTGGTTAGGTTCCTTTAAACTGATATGTCCGTACTCAGTTAAATGAAAGGCGTTGTTCTTTAGCAAGCGTATAATGCGAACTGACTAAACACATACAGTGACATCTTATAAATAGGGACTCGTATACTAATTTATCAATGTGGGTACTCATACATTACAACTCTCCACCCTAAACAATACATATCCGTAGATCCAAAATAGTTACAAACTAGTACACAATCCTTTCAAACAACAATCCAATACAAATAGTAACTATCCACTAACTTGATACAATTTCACCAAATACATAATGTAGTACTAAACTAAATAAACATCAATGACCTTCCTTACAATTTACATAATACTATTCACCTGTTTATCTTATGATTACTAGTACTTATCAACTAACACAGTATTATAATTATAATAATTTAACGGTTACAATATTTTGGTGGTTTTTTTACACGACATTCCCGTATAGGACGGGTACGAATTAATTCTGGAACATTGTCGGAATTAGGAGCACTTATACCTATATCAGGGCTGGAAACATTAGGGAGAGGAACGGGGCTGGCCGCGGATGTGGACGGTAACACATCGTCTGTCGCGGTTCGGTCCGGACTACCACTCCCTACGCTCTGGGGGGCCCGTGACTCCACCTGTGGATGCGGTAACTCTGTGCTGACTATAGCCGGCGTCACCTCCGGCACCTTGGGGCACTCTGGTTCTAGAGAACTCCGTTCTGTCGTACTGGTTGGACAAATCAAAGAACTACGCGATCGCTGTCTTATCTGGTCAATATGCCTATGTGTTTCTTTCCCGGATTCATCTACAACCCTATAGTCTGTAGCTCCCATTCTTTTTACTAACTTTTAACAGGTTGATGTGCTAGCCTACCTACTTAACGATTTGTTGCTGTCTAAGCATGTGATGGTCGCGTCGCTGGCTATTAAAATAACAAATTACCAAGTGTACCTCAACCTAGTTTATGTTTCTGCTGACGCATATAATTTCTGTCATATTACATGTTTAGTTCTAAGTTTTAAGTTAATTATTTTAAGTATTTAGGTTTATAATAAATACGTAATCATATTCTTAGCGCTATTAGATATTGTTAACAAAATAACTTTTGTCGTACAAATAGAATTAGAGTTCCATTCGCCTGTGATACAGGTTTATCCTAGTACAGGCATACACATTTGTTAGATCGTCATCGTAACATTAAGATTAATTTTGTATTTTGTTTTACCTTTTATTCTGAATAAAGATTATTATTATTATTATTATTATTATTACTATTTTCCCAGGAAGCCATTTTTCATTACCTCTATACTGCCTCATCCATATTTCCTCCCCTAACTGTAAGGAACGTTCTGTACCGGCCCTTTGCTGCCGCTCTTGCACCCTTTTCATTTTCTGTTCTCTGTTGGGCCTTAGCGCATCTAATTTTGTACGTAAACGCCTACCCAACATTAGTGTCGCTGGACTTTCTCCGGTAGAACAGTGTTCCGTGTTACGGTAATGTAATTGACTATGTGCGAAGTGGGTGGTGGGGAACGGCAAATCGATCGTAGCGCACGACGTGGCAGAAATGTGAATTAATTCTGGGCTGTCATGTGTCAAGTTGCTTTATTTTCATAACTTTCTTTATAATTTAATACGAAAACTTTAACTTTAACTTTTCCCGTTCGTTCTAAGCTCTTCCACTTCTCTCACATGCTGTGCTAATACTAATTTTTTCCCTTTTTGCTCAGTTTGAGGTTGGAAATGTATTTTATGCTTAACCGATTCAAATCCCGTGCGTATTATAATATCCATATTTTCCACGAGGAAGAAAATCGCTAGGTATAATATACACACTCACTTTTTACACTATTTTTTCAATTTCGTTGAAAAACTAGTCGAAATTTAATATCACAAAGATATCTTATCATCTAGTTGACATGATTTGACAGATGACAAGTCCTGAATAGTTGCGGCCACTAGGGGCGCTGTCATCGCGCACACAACGAATAGAAAAGTACTCAAAAACGCAAGAATGTTTTCTTTTTGTTTTACCGCTTTTTTAATTGTTCTTTTAACCGTGCGCACTGCGTTTTCTGCCGCCCCATTTGACGCGGGGTGGTATGGGGCAGAAAATAAATGTTCTACCCCCTGATTTGTTAAAAAGTCAGATAATTCTTTACTTGTAAACGGGGGGCCATTGTCAGACACTATTTGTCTGGGTAAACCCCATCTAGAAAAAACCTCCGTGAGTTTTTCTATAGTATAACTAGCAGCTGTACTGGGTACAGGAAATACTTCCAACCATTTAGTCCTTGCATCTACCATAACTAAATATATTTTACCACAAATAGGACCTAGGAAATCTAAATGTACCCTCTCCCATGGTCTTGAAGGCCAGGGCCACGGTGTCACGGCATGTCGCTGCGGCGAATCTGCCTCCCCCGCGCACACCGCGCACTCGCGACACGTCGCACATTGGTTCAAGGGCGGAAAAAAGTCCTTTGTTTCGACCTTGTTTAAAATGTCTACAATTTGGTATACACATACTAGAATGTTAATAGAAACAAGTCTTAAAATTAATACGGATAAATAACTCTACAGTATTTAATAATATGATGCCAAAGTAGGATGATCGAGAATTAACAAATTTCGTGCAAAAAATATTGTTATTTCAAGTATGAATAGAACCTAAATACTATAATCTACTACTTTTATTTTTAGTTTAATCATATGTTCAATGTGTGTATTAATGAAATACGTAAACATAATATTATTATATAATAAATAATTACTTGCTATTGCATTTTTTGTGAAGAAGGTCATTTGGAACCCTTTGTTTTCAATCATGAGAGCATAACTTATCTCCGTTATCGACCGTTGCGTAATAATATACCTTCGGTGATTAATTAGACCCTATAGATTAGGAATACATCAGTTTTGGCTGCGAAAACCTGCGATCTTGGAAATACCAGGTCCTTAACTAATGACGCTCTGTAGTTAAGAAAAAGTGGGTTATATTAATAAGTGTTTCTCACCCATCTCGAAAACTATATCTTCTCTATTTAATATTTAGTTTATTAGTATTTATTTATATAGAAATGCTTAAAGACTGTATATTTTGCATAAAATTTAGAATTGAAAATTTAAAATAATAAGATGATGTGAATATTATGATGAAAAAAAATACGTATTATATCTTTCTATTTGTATACTGGTACATTCATTATATAATTTTAACAAAGTATTATGAAGAAAAGCAACGTCTTTTCATTTAAAAATAATATTTTCCGCATGCACGTACTACCTGCACCACTGTGCGTCGCCTCCACCGCCTCGTCGATGCCCGGCCACCAAACATAGCTCCTAGCTGACGATTTTGTCTTTACAATGCCCATGTGAGGTTCATGTAATTCGCGAAGTACCCTAGCTCGACATCCTTCCGGAATCACTACCCTGTGCCCCCACATGACGCAGCCTAACTCTTCGTAAAGCTCGTTACGACGGTTAAAATACGGCTGTAATTCCCGTATTTCATTATCCGTAGGCCACCTATCCCGAATATAACTTATAACTCTGCTTAACATCGGATCCCTTCCAGTCTGTTGCTTAATTACATTATAATCTAGTAACAACGCATTATGAGCGAAATGTAAATAAGTTTGCTCAGGTAGTGCGTATGACTCATCGCTAGTACCACGAACAGGTAATCTCGACAGACCGTCCGCACCGTTTTGTTTTGTGTTGACGTATTCTATATCATACGTATAAGCAGATAAAATTATTGCCCAACGTTGCAATCTACTCGCCGCCATGGTTGGCACGCCGTGCTTGGGACCAAATATGCTTACTAATGGCTTATGATCAGTACGCAGTGTAAAACGTCGGCCATAAACAAACTGATGTAATTTTTTTAAACAAAATACAATAGCTAACGCTTCCCGATCTATCTGAGAATAATGTTTCTCCGCGTTATTCAAAGCGCGTGACACATAGACGACCGGTCGGTCCCGGCCGTCGGCGCTCGGCTGTGTGAGTACCCCGCCTATGCCCCGCGCACTGGCGTCACATCTGGGTCGTAATGAACCAAAACTTCAGCACCTGTCAATATTTTTTTTACTTTTAACATTGCTTCTTCACATCGGTTACTCCAATGCCAATTTACCCCTTTTTTTAAAAGATCATAAAGTGGTGACAATATACTACTTAAATTCTTGACAAATTTTGCATAAAAATTAACTAACCCTAAGAAAGAACGCAACTCGGTAATATCTCTCGGCCTAGGAATTTTTACTATTGCTTCTACCTTGTCCGTATCTACTTTTATACCGTCTTTAGAAATAACTGTTCGGGCGTCTCCGGCGATCATCGGCTGCGCCGACTCGAGCTGCGGTGCGCGGGACGTCGAGCCACCACTTCGCAACCGACCTCCACCGACGGCACGCGCGCACAATCCTTAGTTCCCAACGTCAGTCATTGTAAACCTATTTGGATTATAATTATTGTATTTACAGTCCACTATTTTATTTAAAGTCCTAGATAGGTCCGTAACACTGGCCCATCGAGCCTCTTAAAAGTCGCGGATAACATTTAATTTCGTCGGCTACTGGCTTTCTACTCGACGTTGGCGCACTTTGGACGACTACAATATTTGAATTCGCTGCGTCACCGGAGCAACGGTCTTCTATCGAAGTCGCTGGAAGAAAAGAAAAGGAGAACAAGAACTGGGCCACACTACACTTCATCAAGTCTTGATAACGACGCCGGCGCTTAATACATCGACTGGATTCGACACGACGGCAGTCATCGCTTGGATTGGAAGAATTTATTGGACAGGTTTCTTGTGGACAAAGGATCGGTATTTTGTGAGTTTGTTCCAATTATTTCCTTTCTATACCATTTAGTTTTCTTTTCAAACAGATTTAAGTGTTTTTCTTCCGTTAAATTCAAATTATTTTTCCGTTTTTCACGTTCATATTTGAGTCAATACGTGTAAACATTATAGTTGTCTCTTTCACTTTCTGCACTGCTTCCGCTAGCGCACTGCTTTAGCCGCCAACCTATTTACCGTTATTTGAATCATCTGTGCGCTTGTCAGCTGATCGGGCGTTGACCGGTGTCGTTCGCCGGCTCCCGTAACATTCATCAAGGTCAAGCGTCATTCAAATTTAACTGCCAATTTTTTTTTTTTTTCTTCACCTTCTGATATCTTTGAAACGCATAAGCAATTAGTGATTATATTGAAGTTAGCTTTTACTATTCCATTTATTTTGTGCTATGGCCTCTTTAGATTTATTGTTGAGAAAGCGAAGCGCGACTAAAGCAAAGCTAACCAATTTCACCAACTATATAAATGTGCTTCGGAGTTGTAAGCTTATTTCCGACGTTCAACGCTTGGAGCTGGAGAGTCGCTTTAAAAAATTTGAAGCTATATACGACGATTTCGACAGTTTACAGATGGACATCGAGGTGCTTTCGGATGATCCTGACGAGGCATACGCGGAGCGAGCAAAATTTGAGGACCGTTACCACGCACTCGCAGCGCAGGCGCAAGGCCTGCTTGCTAGTAGCGAGAGCGGTGATGGCGGGTCTGTGGCAGGGTCGGTGA
The DNA here is from genome assembly GCA_954870645.1 of Agrotis clavis. Taxonomy (NCBI): domain Eukaryota; kingdom Metazoa; phylum Arthropoda; class Insecta; order Lepidoptera; family Noctuidae; genus Agrotis; species Agrotis clavis. Next base: position 15,464,489 of record OX940941.1, read on the forward strand.
ACAAATACTCAGGTGAATCGTTCCAACAACGTAACTTTATTCGCTTACCTAAAATTGATTTGCCTAATTTTGATGGTGGTTATCAGTACTGGCTAGAGTATAGAGACACATATTTGTCACTAATTCACAATAGTAGTTGTATAGATGCAATTAGTAAATTCCACTACCTGCGTGCGTCGCTGAAAGGTGATGCTTTAGAAATAATAAAGAATATAGATTTTAAAGGTGATAATTATGAAATGGCGTGGAAGTTACTATGCGAACGCTTTGATAATAGTAGGCTTTTAGTAGACAACCATGTCAAGGCCTTGTTCAATGTTGAGTATATTAAACAAGAGTCATCAACTTCTTTGCGTCGTTTGGTTGATACAATTAATAAAAATATTAGAGCTCTTAATACATTGAACGAGCCCACGGACAGTTGGGATACTTTGATTATTTATATAATGGCAATTAAATTAGATCCTGTCACCAGCAGGGAATGGGAAGCTTATCGTACTACCATACCAGCAAAGCCAACAGTTTCACAATTTTGTTCTTTTATTAGTAAAAAAGCTGATTTATTAGATACAGTAGAACATAATACAATGACACTTAATATAGAAAATAATACTAACAAAAATAACAGTAAAGTAGAAAGTAAACATAAATCATTAATAATAGCAACTAATCAAACAAAATCATTCAAATCACAAATATAAAACAAAATGTCCCTTATGTAGTCAAAATCATCTATTATACGCTTGTGAAGGGTTTAGAAAATTAAATGTAGAACAACGTATTTTAAAAGTTAAAGAATTTAGAGTTTGTTTTAATTGCTTACGTAGTGGTCATTTAACTAAGCGCTGTAGATTAGCTCGTTGTAAGTATTGTAAAGGTAGTCATAATACCCTTTTACACGTAGAACAAGAAACTCCTGTCCAAGATCCAATGCCCAGTAGTGTAGCATTGCCCACTGATATTTCTGAAAGTGCCGCTTCACGTAATGGCACCTCAGAAAATATCTCTTTGTCAAGTGACACTCGGTCGCAACATACTACTTCTCATATTTTCCTGTCCACAGCGTTGGTGAGAGTGGTGAACAACCGAGGCATCAAGGTCAACGCCAGACTTCTGCTGGATAATGGTAGCACAGCTAATTTTATTACGCAGAAACTAAGTGATAAGCTAGGACTTCCTCGACGTAGCGCGAGCTCCACGGTGACAGGTATAAACAGTCATACTACATTAAGTACATGGTCTTGCAACCTAACCATTGAATCGTGCAACGGCAGCTTTAAGACAGACATAAACTGTTTTATATTACCAACTATTACCAAATTAATGCCGTCTACTTTAGTTGATATCAGTAATATTCCCATACCATTAAATTTGAATCTGGCCGATCCGTCTTTCAATGTTCCATCAGAGATTGATATACTAGTTGGTGCTGACGAGTTTTGGAACATTTTAGGTAGTGCATCTATTAATTTAGGCAAACGTCAGCCCAAGTTACATGAGACAAAGCTAGGATGGATAGTATCAGGCTCCGTAGCTCTTCCAAAACGTCCATCCAAAAATATGAATTCTCATTTTTGTAATGTTTCCATGAACGACTTAAATGATAGCCTCAATAAGTTTTGGGAACTCGACTCTGTTTCTTCTAAGCATTCTTTGTCGCAGGAAGAACGAGCTTGCGAAGAAAGCTTCAATGCAAACACTGTGCGTGATCAGAACGGGCATTTCGTAGTCACAATGCCTCTTAAAAATGATCCCAGTGTGTTGGGCGAGTCTTATGAAATGGCTAAACGTCGTTTTTTATCTTTGGAACGTCGTTTCCAACGTGATCCTGCTTTTAAGGATAAATATGTAGCATTCATCGAAGAGTACGTGGGCTTAGGGCACATGACTGAAGATAACTCACAAATGAAACCTCATTCATGTAAAAATATTGAGTATTTTTTGCCACATCATGGTGTCACTAGAGAATCCAGTACCACAACTAAGCTCGGAGTAGTCTTCGATGCATCAGCAGTAACCACTTCTGGATTGTCGTTTAATGACATCCAAATGGTGGGGCCCACTGTTCAGGATGACCTCTTTTCTATATTGCTGCGCTTCCGTCAGCACAAGTTTGTCATTTCTGGTGACATAGAAAAGATGTACAGGGCCATTCAAGTGACGCCATCACAGCGTTCATTACAGAAAATTATTTTTCGTGCTGACCCCAAACTACCACTTAAAAAGTACAGTCTTAATACTGTGACTTACGGTACAGCGTCCGCCCGTTATTTAGCAACTAAGTGCTTAGTTAGTCTAGCAAAAACTGCCTCTAATGACAACGTAAAATCGTCCATTGAACGAGATTTTTACGTCGACGATTATTTAAGTGGGGGTGACTCAGTTTCTGAGGTGGTCCAGATGGGCAAGGACGTTGCATCTATTTTAGCGTCAGCCAACTTCCATTTAAGAAAGTGGCAATCCAATAGTTTGGACATTTTAACAGAAGTAGCTGGATTACCAGGGCATTCTGATAGGTTGAACTTGTCGGAGGATAGAAACGTGTCATGTAAAACGTTAGGCCTAAATTGGCTATGTAAATCGGATTCTCTCGAATTTTCAATATCTATCGATGCTAAAAAACCAATCACAAAGCGCCACATATTGTCTATTATTAGTCAGATATTTGACCCGTTAGGTCTGGTAGGTCCTTGTATTATCGAGGCTAAAATTATTATCCAAAGTCTGTGGATGGCAAAGTGTGACTGGGACGAGCAAGTACCAGAAAACATACGTACTCTCTGGTTAACGTTTGTTAATAGCCTACCATGTTTAAATACCCTTAAAATACCCCGGTGGGTTTCATGTGACAATTCTACAATAAATGAGATTCATGTTTTCACAGATGCATCCGAAAAGGCCTACGGTGCATGTGTTTATATAAGGTCTAGTACTAAGGATGGATTGGTAAAAGTACAGCTGTTAGTGTCTAAAAGTCGTGTAGCACCAATCAAGCCAACCACCATCCCTAGGCTCGAGTTATGCGGGGCTTTATTAGGAGCAAGACTGTGTCTTAATGTACGGAATTCCTTCACCAAACCCATTAGTAAATGTTACTTGTGGTGCGATTCGACTATCATGTTAAGTTGGCTTTCCATGGCACCTACGTCATTAAAACCGTTTGTTCGTAATCGCATCAACGAAATTCAGGAATGCACTATGGGGCACACGTGGAGCTACGTGCCGTCGAAGGAAAATCCGGCGGATCTTGTTTCTCGCGGGCTGAAGGCTGACCTTATCAGCGAGAGTTCTTTATGGTGGTCAGGTCCTCAGTTTTTATTAAATGATAAAACATATTGGCCAAAAATGCCCAATGAGAACTTGAAACAAGATCTACCTGAAGTTGTATCATCTCACTTCACTGAACACTCATCTCTTAATCAATCATATAATATTTATAATCATTTGTCACATCATGAAAATAATAATTTATTCATCAAATCACTTCTACACAAATATTCAAGTTACAATCACTTACAGAGAGTTGTCGCTTATATACTAAGATTTGTTTACAATTTAAAACATAAACATAATAAATTCCTTGGTTCCCTTTCCTGTGAAGAACTCACATATTCAACAAATTTTATATTACGTCACGCACAAATGGACATGTTTCACAACGAATACAGTTTATTACAATCAGGAAAGTCTTTACCTAAGAAAAATAGGCTTAATTCTTTGACTCCATTTATAGATTCGAACGGGCTCATACGCGTAGGAGGGAGACTTGACAACTCACCTTATGATTACAATGTCAAGCACCCGGTATTATTATGTGGTAAGCACCATGTAACTAAAATCATATTTCTTAAATATCATCTTGATTGCTTACACGCCGGCCCTCAGCTACTATTGGCAAATATACGCCAAATGTATTGGCCTCTTGGTGGTAGAAACCTATCAAAGAGCATTGTTAAAAATTGCATAAAATGTGTTAAACACAAGTGTCAAATCGTGCAACCTACAATGGGTCAGTTGCCCTCTTCAAGGACACATTTAGAACACCCATTCTTAAATTGTAGTGTCGATTATGCTGGGCCAGTTCTGATAGCTGATCGCAAGGGGCGAGGGTGTAGGCTTATAAAGTCGTACCTGTGTATTTTTGTTTGCCTCGCTGTTAAGGCTGTTCACATTGAACTTGTTACAGACCTGACAAAAGAAGCCTACATGGCTGCTTTGAACCGTTTTGTGGCTCGCCGTGGTAAACCCGAAAGCATCTTGTCTGATAACGGGACAAACTTCGTAGGTACTTGCAATCAGCTACGTAGGTTTTTACAAAACTCGAATCTCGTGTCTGAAGTCGTTCAACAAGGCATCAAATTTTCTTTTGCACCTCCTTACTCTCCCCACTTCAATGGCATTGCTGAAGCTGCCGTCAAATCCACCAAGCATCACCTAAAGAGACTTTTAGGATTAACGCACTTCACATATGAAGAAATGGCAACGTGTTTGACTCAAATAGAGGCCGTATTGAATTCCCGTCCTCTTACCCCTCTTTCCACTGATCCTCTAGATTTGTCCGTCCTCACTACTGGCCATTTTATAATTGGACGACCACTAATATCTGTTCCGCATCCACAGGTTACTGACTTCAACATCGGACGACTGGAGCGCTACCAAAGAGTGGAGCAAATTAAACAACATTTCTGGAACCGCTTTCACTTAGAATATGTTTCTCTGCTCCAGTTAAAAACTAAATGGACAGCGTCAACAGGTCAGCTTGCAGCGGGGTCACTATAGTTCTCATCAAAGAGAAAAGTCAACCGCCCTTGGTTTGGCCACTGGGCCGTGTCACCAAGGTCTTCCCTGGCAGCGACGGCATCACACGGGTAGTGGAGTTGAAGACGAAGAGAGGAACAGTACTGCGGGCGTTCAACAACGTCTGTCCACTTCCTCTCTCTTGATTTCTTCAACCCGGGGAGGATGTTCGGGCGTCTCCGGCGATCATCGGCTGCGCCGACTCGAGCTGCGGTGCGCGGGACGTCGAGCCACCACTTCGCAACCGACCTCCACCGACGGCACGCGCGCGCAATCCTTAGTTCCCAACGTCAGTCATTGTAAACCTATTGGATTATAATTATTATAACTACAGTCCACTATTTTATTTAAAGTCCTGGATAGGTCCGTAACAATAACATATCCTAAATATTTGACCTCATCTACCATGAATAAACACTTGCTTCTTTTGAGCTTCATTCCGTGATCTTGTAACCTTTTTAGTACCCTTTCTAAGGTTTCTAAATGTTCATTTTGTGTCCCTGAAGTACTTATGATTACATCATCAAGAAATACCTCCACGCCAGGTATATCATTAAGAAGGTTCGACATAATCCGCTGGAAGATGCCCGGACTTGAGGACAAACCAAACACGAGCCTATTATATTTAAAAAGACCTCGATGTGTGTTTATTACTGTTAAATCTCTAGTGTCATCCAATTCTATCTGATTATAAGCCTGGGATAAATCAATTTTCGAAAAGAACGTAGCCCCGTTTAAACTCACTAACACATCATCAATCTTCGGAAGTGGGTACCTATTGACCAGTAATACAGGATTTAACGTGACTTTATAGTCGGCACAGATACGGAGTCCTCCGTCCGCTTTACGTACCGGTACCAAAGGTGTCGCCCAGTCCGAGCACTCGACGGGCTCGATGATGCCCGCGCGCAGCCTTGCATCCAGCTCCGCATCCACTTGACCCTTCAGAGCGTAAGGCAGCGGCCGCGCCCGGCAGTACACGGGAGTCGCCCCCTCTCACAACTGGAGCGTTGCCTTACCGCCTGTGTACCGTCCCAATCCGCCGCTGAATAATTCTTTATACCTATTTAACAAAACAATGACATAATCAGATTTTTTTAATATTTGGCCGTAATTAATAGTTTGTTGAAATGGGGGTATTTTTATTTCCATTTCAGATAACCATTGCCGGCCTAATAATGACGTTGTACCTCCATCGATCACAAATAGTTCTAAGTATTTAATTTTGCCTTTATACTGAACTTTCGGCCTTATGACACCTAACGGTTTAATATTACTACCGTCATAAAACTTTAACACTAAGTTAAATGGTTCAATTGGTCTAGTACTAAAATATTTATCATAAGTTTTTTTACTTATACAAGAAACAGCTGATCCTGTATCGATCTCCATCTTGATAAAATTGTCATCAACCAGTAATGATAAGCTTACCGGGTTATATTCGTTCAAACACAGTTGGTGTAATTCTTCTTCTAGTTCGTCCGAACTAGAATCGCCTCTCGATCCACCCGGCTGCCCTCGCCCCGCAGCTTCGACGTGGTTCACTCCGCGCCTCTTCCCTCTTCCTGTGCTCGACTGTGACTTAGGGCACACGCGCCGCAAATGTCCACTTTGCTTGCATTTACTGCATATAAAATGCTTATAGCGGCACTCATCAGTGGCATGCCCGCGCCAGCCGCACGCCGTGCAGCTCCCGGCGCCTTTGCCCGTTTCCTGCGCCGCGCTCTTTCGACCCCCGCGCTGATCACGCTCCCGAAGTTTTGTCTTCAACACGTGAACGTTTGCTGGTACCTCCGCATCTGCTTTATGCTCCACCACGGCTGCATCTCGCTCCGCCGCTTCCAAACCACACGCCAACTTAACAGCCCCTGAGTACGTCAGATTGTCCTCTGCGAATAATCTTTGTCTTATGACGTCACTTTTAACTCCGCACACCAACTGATCCCGCAGATTTTCCTCCAAATTCCCGCCAAACTCACAAGTTTTAGATAGTTTTTTAATCTCAGTTAGGTATTGTGTTATATTCTCGTCGTCCTTTTGTCTTCTTTGGCGAAACCGGAAACGCTCCGCCATGACAGCCGGTTTCGGTTGAAGATGATTTTTCAACATTGTAACGGCTTTTTCGTAGGTTAACTCCGACGGTTTGCTTGGGCTGCACAACGTGCTCAGCAGCTCGTACGTCTGATCACCAATGCCGGTGATTAAAATCGCCAACCACATGTTTTTGTCTACGTTATTGACTTTAAAATACATCTCCAACCGTTCAACGTACAAAGTCCAATTTCCTGACGCCATATCAAAGTCTCTGATTTTACCAATCTGTCCACTCGCCATTTTATTTTCAACACGATTATTGCACACAATTCACGAAAGGTATTTTACTGTTATCCTCGTCGCCACTGATATGTCCGTACTCAGTTAAATGAAAGGCGTTGTTCTTTAGCAAGCGTATAATGCGAACTGACTAAACACATACAGTGACATCTTATAAATAGGGACTCGTATACTAATTTATCAATGTGGGTACTCATACATTACATAAACCTTGCACACAGCGTAGTTTAGCGTGGTAAAATCATCAAATGTGTCCGCCCACCCCGGGCAGTGACTGTCAGACTCGTTCTGACTGAAAATCACGGTGTCTTTCAATAACCCTTTATGTTCCGGGGTCATACGGTAATGAGGTAAGTCCAGCGACCCCTGGCAGGCTTTGGCCCTCTAGAGGGGGGGCCCCGTCATCATACTGACGCTGCTTAGGTCGATTTTTTTGATTATTACACAAAATAGGTTAATTTTTATAATGCTCTGGTCACATGGCTGGTAGTTTCAGCCATGTGACGAATGACACCCATGTGACGAAGAGAGTGATGAGTATGAATGTTGATGGATGGAGTGGAAGAGGAAGGCCAAAGAAAAGATGGATGGTGTCTAAGGAATGATATGAAAGAAAAAGGAGTAAATGATACTGTGACGTCTGATAGGGGAGAATGGAAGAAGAAAACGTGTTGCGCCGACCCCAAGTATGTAGAATGGGATAAGGGCAGGAAGAAGAAGAAGAAGTAGGATTTCAGCCATTGATCAGTAGAATAGCCTTTATTTCAGTTTCAATAAGGTTTAATATCACAGCGGACTGCGTAAGAAACACTAAACTTCAAGAATAAAGCAGGAAAAAAATAAATATATAATAAAACAAAAAACCCGACTGCGTAAAAAAACTAAAAAGAAAGAAACAAGCCCAGTAGTTTAGAATTCACTCATTCACACTCACAGTCGGGGCCCATTCAAATTATACCAATCAAATCTTCCCAAGGGGGAATCTAACGACACCTCTCAAGTTAAAATCCATCAAGCCGTTTGGGCTGCAGAGCAACACAAAGAAATATACATACATACATATATACCCTCGAAAAACATAACCCTCCTGGCGCAGTCAGGTAAAAAAAGAAATACGTACGTGCAACCTATAGATCCTTCATAACACTAGGACCACATTAACAGGAAATACCGTTAATTATCGCGTTATTGAACGTTTAAACGAACATTAAAGACTATTATCCCGAAAAATCAATAGGAAATGCCGTTAGTGTGGCCCAGCTATTATACCAATTAAGAAATAATCAAAACAAATTATACTCAGTAATCAACGTCAGCCAATAAATCTGTAGGGGGCTTAGTTATACAACTTGAAGTACTCCGGTGACTTAATAATTGCTTAAGTTTTGCGCCTAAGCTTACGGTTTGGGGGCGTTTACTGACATACTTTGAGTTTACATGGGTTTAGGTTAAGTAAGGGGTAAAGGTTTAGGGAAATAGGATTTGTTAGTGTGTTATGCCAGCCAAGGACCATATAGTTTTACCGTCAAGTTGGCAGAGGTATAGAAGCGGCGAAAAGAAACGACGCAAGGCTCCTAGTATGTAGTAGAGATGTTACGAATATTCGCATTCGCATCATGCGGATATTCGCATATTTTTAGACATTCGCATTCGCAAAATTTAGGCGAATATTTTGCGAATACGAACGACTGAAAAAATACCAATATTTGGTACTCCTTCTTCCACACACTCCATTCATTCATATCTTTTGTCGTCCTCTCCATTCATCATATGTTCAATCTGCCTTTATTTCGCCATTCATCAACATTAATGTTCATCAAATCAATCACAACAATTAATCATAAATATGACCATGCTAAGATAAACTTGTTTCTGTCTGTTTTTCTTTCACTGACGCCACTCTTAGAGCTATTCTTATACATGGTGAATTTTTCAACGGGGTGTGGATGGCTATATTATCCGAAACTATGAGGAATATCGAAAAACATTGAAGGGAGTCTCGAGGCCGATTTTAAAACTGCATCATTGCATTTTGGAAGAATCAGTAATCCTGGCCAGGAATCGAACCAGCTGGAGCAAGAATCAAATTCTGGGGAAGTAAAAATGCAGTTTTAGTTTTCGTCAAAATCGGCCTCGAGACTCCTTTCATAGTTTTTCAACATTCCTCTTTGTTTCAGAAGGCCATCCACGCCCAGTTAAAAAAATCACCCTGCATAAAAAAAATAAAAATAAGTTATAAAGTTACATTAAAAAGTATTATTTTTTTGTATTTTCTAAATTATCAAACGTAATTGATTTAAAACTGAATATTCGCATTCGCATTCGCATTCGCGAATATTGGAATTGAATATTCGCATCCGCATTCGCATTCGCGAATGTCAAAAATCAGATATTCGCAACATCACTAGTATGTAGATTGTAGGTACTACACAAGGCGACGCAAGTCTTCCATAACTTACGACTTGGTATTCAATGACGTGTGCCTGTGTACGAACCTGTATGGATTTGTATTACGATAGTCACCTGGATACCAAGATCGTAAGCTAACGGAGACTTGCGTCGCGTTGTGTACGAAGGGGTACAGATCGTCACGTGACATTGGACCAAGCGGTGCGCGGCGCGGCAGGGGTGTATCCACGCCACATACCTACGGTAGCGATTGGTGGCTGTTTCTGAACTCAAATGGCAAAAAAAATGTTCATTGTGTGGGCGACCCCTTAGATATTTATTTTACACTGTTTTTTTGGTACTTATTGTCATAGCGGCAACAGAAATACGTTATCTGTGAAAATTAAAACTGCCTAACTATCAGGGTTCATAAGATACAGCCTGATTAGACGGACAGTGGAGTCTAAATGACTGGATCCCATTTTACCCTTTGGGCACGAAACCCTAAAAGCCTCTAACAACAGCTCTATCCATGACGGACAAAGCCTGCCGGGGTTGCGGGACTTATCAAATTACTGACTGTTTGACCCTGGAATGTAAGAGGCTATTGAAGGACACCGTATATTTTAGTCAGTACAAGTCTGACAGTCCCTCCCGCCTTACCCTGGTTGATGATTTGACCACGCAAAAGAAAAAAAAACATCTACACATCATGTATCTACCACTAGCTCGAACTTTTATCAAAATCGTAGATCCATCGTTATCGAGTCGCCCGCGGCACTTTTTGTGTCGCAATTGTAGTACCGTAGCCCCGCTCGGAAACTAAATAATTGGAAGCACGAATATTTCCAACACTTTCGTTTCACTGTCGAATTGTGATTGAGAGAGATGAATCATTTCTGTAGGTACTTATTTTATAAAGCTTTAGCCCCTTCGTGCACAAAGCATATAGATTATAGCATATACACTAGCTTTATCCCCTCGGCCGTAACGCGCATGACTCACCTAGATGACGCATAAGCACGCTCATAAAAAATCAAGGTCGGTCGCCGCGCGCCAGGTGGTCCCGATAACATAAACAAGCTTCGTCGGCGCTCGGGTTACAATGGGGCTATTGAAGTGCTGTTTTTATGAACGGTTATGAGACGCCCATTAGTGTCGTGTTAAGAGTTTGTTGATACTTAGTTTCTACGTTTTGTTAAGTAGCTATAAACATTGACTACTGTTGAAAATAACAACGCGTGAACTTTAAGCAGGATTATTTCGAAAAGTAGATCGATAACGTATATATTTTATGACTTTTATTGGTGAGGGGGTTATATCTACGTACGATTAAATAAAAAACAACATAATTTAAAGCACAAAAATAAATATTTAAAGGCGTACAACTACCGCGAAAAATTTGCTGACGGGGTAAAAATTTTCACGGGGAGTAAATAATTTATTACAATTATACCTTTTCACAAACATTCAAAATATTGGTATCATCTGAAAGCTAAGTTCATATTGTAACTACTGTGTAAAAATTATGTTGATAAGTTTATCTAGTACAGAAAAAAAATGTAATTAATTGAAGTAATACCCACAAATAAACTGCGTTTATACATTTCTCGTTTGTTTTTTTTTCAGTAAAGTTAGAGTAGTTACATCATACGTAACTATTTTCTACAATCAATTTCCTTTCCAATTATTTATCACACTTGTTATTCAATAGTCATAGAAAAAAAATATAAGCTAAGAAATTTCACAATCGGAGAAAGTTGTCTACTTTCTCCGCCATTTCTCTTTGTTTACGTTCGCAAAAATTCTAATTGGAATGTAATTTTCCAATTAGAATGTTTATGTTTTGGCTGAAATCTATTATTTAGTAAACATTTAATGCGATAGCAATTAGTTTTTACTCAGAACTAGTCTCACAATTTAGTACATTACGATAGCATTCTGACCAAGGCGGGCTGTCAAAAAAAATCATCACGCCAAATGGCGTGATGCGCCGTTTACCGCTTAAACTCACCCTCAGGTTAAAATTCACTTGCACACACATTAAATATAATATTATTTCACTATTAAACCAATAATAACACCCAAACACTTAAAAAAAACTTGCGTAAACACTTATCGCGATCGGTCGACAAAAATAAACTGAAGAGTTTCTCACAGACTATATAGAGTGCAACATTCCGTAGCAAATTATTGTTGGATTTTTATCATGTGACGTTAAATGGCTTCCTCGTTCTATTCCCTACACTTTGTGAAAGTTTGAACGAGATCGGTATACTATAAGTAGGTTTTTTGACGTATTATAGTCATGGCGGCGTATCTAAATGTCGGCCGACTCTAGGAGTCGACTTACAGACGGGGCATATTTTGACGTCGACTCCAGGAGTCGGTGTTACGGTCGAGGGGAACATAGGCATAAACCTTACTACTTTGGCATCCAATGGGCGTTTTTCCATTAGCCGGCACGGCACTGGCACCGGCACGGCACCGGCACCGGCACGGCGCCAGTGCCGTGCCGGTGCAGTGATTTGTATTGCGATAGTCGACTGGATATCGAGGATAATAAAGTCGTAAGGAATCGAGTAAGAGTCGAGACTTCGAGACTTGCATCGCGTCGTGTACGAAGGGGCGAAGAGTTTGTTTGTTTAGTTGAAAGCGCTTATCTCAAGAAATACTGAAACGAAATAGAAAAAACGACTTGTGTATAGTATATTTCATCGAGCAAGGAAAACAAAAACCTAAAAGTATCTAGGCGTCATCGAGATAATATAGGAGATCATAATGTAAAAAAAAATCAAATCCAACGAATTGAGAACCTCTCTTTTCAAAATCGGTTAAAAAAAATAGTGCCGTCTATAAACTTCACACCTACCCACATAGAAATCACAAAACCATTCCAATTTCAATTGAGTCTGCTCCCGACACGCATGCTCATTATAAACGACAATACAAAGACATTTTTTGTTCACTAATGATGACGTCACACGCATTGTTCCTAACGCTACCTTAACGAGGTACCGCAATTTAGACTTTATCATCGAGAGGATATCGTATGTGTTGAATCAGCAAGTCCTTTTTGGTTAAAGGGAGCGAAGATTAAAGGTGTGGTTAATGCGGGTTAGGTTTCATTCCTGTGGGTTTTAAATTTGATTGAGATGTTGGGAGAAATGTGGTTACCTCTAGATTCTGCATACAAGGCATCCTGTACTCGCCACACATCAGTTCATTTTCCTTAATTTAAGCTGATGTTCGTTCTTACTTCCTTCAGTAGCGAACAGACACTAAATCATTGGTTAAATATGGTTTCTAGAAATCTACTAGACTTGAACTTGACTTGAGAATAAATACTTATTTGATGGAAGACATTCTAGGTAGACAGTACAAGTCCAGTCCAATGTATTTGGTTCTTAGAGCCTTTTGGCCTAGTGCAGGAAGATTTTTTTATTATTTTGCTTTGTCGTTGATTCATGTTGTTTGTTACCTTTAATACCTTTTCTTCCTTTTCAAAAGAAACCATCGTCAAACACTCGTTTCTCGAAATGTTGTTGAATTGGGCTTATTTGGCGAAACTGTGGGACACACAACAAATCTTTTTCTGTTTATCTTTTTGTTTTATTGTATTTATTTTGTTTAATATGTTGTGTATTTGTCGTGGTTTTTTGTCAAATAATTGTTTTTTCTTTTCTTTCTGACATAGCGCGTATAATTTGCATTGTTTGCGGAATCTAGAGGGGGTTATCAGTCTGTAAGAAGACATGCCATATTGTGATGTCTAGCTGCTGTAAAAGCATCTGGGGTCGATTACAGACCCCTTCTTCCTCTCCAGGTAAAAACCCCTAAAAATTCATGGGTTTCAAAAATTCTTGTCGCGCTAAAGTAATGTCAAACATCAGTGCGTCACGCAAACGTGCATTCGACCTATAGTGAGTCTCAATACAGTTTTGTCGCACAAGCGTCAATCGAATATCTGTTCATCGAACTTACGTAGTACAGTCACGAGCAATTGTATGTATACATTAAGCAGTATTCAAAAGCGATTTTCTGCTACCATATTGATTAAACTTTTGCCTTTTCATTAGACTTCTATTTTGGAAGCCATACTGTTACAAAATAGGTCTTATTTCAAAGTGGAAACCAGTATTTCACGAGTAATTTGCGTTTGAATTTTGGTAAGTGTATACATGTTATTGCTCGTGACTGTACACTCAAATTTAAATCAAATTCTCCATTTCACAGAACACCGCAGATCGCTAACATTATTTACATCAAAAGCAAAAATCATATTACGATGCAAATATCTTTTATAGCAGAGACAACTTAACATTTCATTACAAGCCTGTCATAGACACATTGAGCGTTTTTCAATTTCCGCTCTATTACCTGCTAGTTGTTCTACTCAACGGAGGCTTGTAGCTAGTGGAATAAGCCTTTTGTTGTACTTAATGTGATTGTATAAAAGTACATTTTAGTATCTGGACTTTGAAAGTATTGCTAATTTTGTTTCATCCTCATCATCATCATCAGCCTATAATGTTCCCACTGCTCGGAAACAGGCCTCCTCTCAGTGAGAGGGAATGGGCCATAATCCACCACGCGGGCCCAGTGCGGGTTGGTAGATGTCACATGTCTTCGAATTTTTGGTTCTAGGATATGCCGGTTTCCTCACGATGTTTTCCTTCACCGTTTTGAGAGCAGTGGTGATGAAATAAATTAGACAAAGTAATGCGCCTGGCGGGGTTCGAACTGACGACCCACGACTCGTTAGTCGGGACCGATACCACTGGGCCACCACTCTGTTCATCTGTTTCATCCTACTAATATAATAATCAAGACAAGAAGAGGAAGAAACGAAAGGAAAAAGTATGGATGGATGTTTGTTACTCTTGCACATAGAAACTACGGAATGTATTTAGATGAATTAGGCACATTCCTTACATGAATCAGCTGAACTCGAAATGTAAGGGCGCTCCCTCACCGCGAGCATTCATTCACCTGTAATGTAACGTTACAGATTCGATCATTCGAAGACAATAGAGCATCAATTGCGCACTTTTGTGAATGCTCGCGGCTTATGGCTTTGGCAAGTTTTTTTTTAAACGTAGCCTTACACTAGATTTTTCCTGTATCGAGGGTGCATTCACAGACATAAAACCCGGAACAACTGCTTGCAGATCATACAAATTATTGTTCCGTGCGGGTTTCGAATCAGCGTCAAGCTGCACATCAGTCGATCGCTCAGCCACTGAGCCAAATGTGTCGTCAATGCAATATTATTTTACGTTTTATTTGATACCCTTAAAACTACTCGTATTTCATAGTTGGATCCCAAATGCTTAAGGGCCATCACGGAATTATCAAACAGTAAAAACAAAACTAACCATCAGACTCTTAAAAAAATCAACCCTACCCATTCAGATCAAAACATCTTTACTCTCCAACCTCTTTACTATATTGCAGTCCTTTTAGGGCGTCCCCTAATCAGTAAAGTCTCCTAATAACAGCATATAGGGTTGGTACAAAGGGAACTTAAATTGAGATCTCTAAGAAAAAACGGTACCCTTGTGTTTGCAGGGCACTCATGATGTAACGAGCCCACTACACTTTGTGTCCAATTTAAAGGGAACAGCGTGTGTTTTTTTTTCTTTTTGCTTTGTGTAAAAAGATTATGGGGTGAAATAAAAATAGGAAAAGAAAATATGACGTTAAGTTAAGTTTGATGTTAACATCAAACTTATGTTACAAACTAGCTGTTACCAGGGGCTTTACCCGCTACAACTCGGAAATAATCCCACGGGAAGATAAAATTTTGATAAAAACTATATTCCATATGTTAGTTCAGATTATAAACTACCTGTGTACCAAATTTCAGCAAAATCCGTTTAGTAGTTTTTGCGTGAAAGAGTTACAAACATCCATACAACCAAGTAGTAAGATGCGAAAGTTCCTATGTTTGTATATTTAGATTCCGGTCGTTAGTTACTCAATCATCAGAATGGCTGAACGGATTTGGAGCACAGAGGTCGATTATAGAGTAGGATTAAAACGATAGGTTACTTTCTATCCCTGTATTGTTTTCCGTGGGATAATAGTTATACAGTTTCGTTTTACTACACCATAAGATAAAAAGTAAAAGCAATACAAATTATGACTTATCAGATCTTCAAGTTTTTTCTTTAGTAACTACAGGATTAAATCTAGGGAATAATAAAAAGAAAAAAAGTTGCAATCACGATCATAATTCCCGGGAAGGTATTAAGAGCAAATTCCCTAGAGATCGTTGATTGTCGCGCTCGATGCTCTTGCAGAAGATTATATTTGTAACTGTGATAGGAACGACCAAAGGACGATGCCTAATTTAATATGAAGCTTTGCCCCGGTAACACTTAGCATGCAGGTTTATACAACGTGTAACGTTAATAGCGCAAAACGGGGAAACTCAGCCCATGTTACTGAACAATGTTTGTTCTAAGGCTTTTGGAAATCCGCAAAAACAAAAATGATTTTTCATACTGATGGGCCCGATCAATTTCTCATTTTGTATGAAAAAGATTTTTTTTTTTTTGCGGATTTCTAAAAGCCTTAGAACAAACATTGTTCAGTAACATGAGCTGAGTTACCCCACGAGAGGTTTTTCGCTATTAACGTTACACGTTGTATATCATACCATAGCTTTTTTGACAGTACTTTTAACGTGTGATAATTATTATTTATGACCAGTCACCCACACACGGTTTGGTTTTGTCCGGCCCGCTGGCTTTGCCCCTTCAACTTGACAAGACTCCAGGGGGCCTAATAATCTAGACACAATATAAATAAAATTGGAATGTCTGTTTGTAATATTGAAATAACCTTTTTTTAGGGTTCCGTAGTCAACAAGGAACCCTTATAGTTTCGCCATGTCCGTCCGTCCGTCCGTCCGTCCGTCTGTCCGCAGTTTAGCTCAGAGACGCACAGTACTAGAGAGCTGTAATTTGGTGTAAATATATGGATTTGATGTGCCGAAAAAGTGATAAAATAAAATCTCGTAAAATATTTTTTTTTAGGGTATCTCCTGTACACGTAAAGTGGGGATGTTATTTTTTTTTCTCGCGTACCCCATAGTGTGGGGTATCATTAAATAGGTCTTTAAAAAATATTGACAGTTTCCATTAACAATTTTTTGATAAAAAAATTGGTTTGTGAAATATTAAGCTTTAAACTGCTAAATTTTGCTCGACTCGAGTGTCCCCCCCCCTCTACCAGCTAAACGGTTATGTTTGGGGGTGTGAAAAAATTCACAATAGTAGTATATATAACGAAGTTTAAAAGAAAATTGTCATAACTTAGTAGGCTTTACAACTTTACGAGTAATAGTCGACCAACTTATAAAATGTACTTGGATAATATTTTTCTTAAACAAAATGTATCGGAGAACATGTTATTCAACTGCAAATGTAAGTTTGTCAACTTTATTTTTACAGCTTTAATAGGTACAGTCACACTCAAAAGTGCTTTAGCGCACTTACAAGGCAATAGCTTAACGTTTAGTTTGACTTATGACCTTCTACTTTCGAGAGACACCTGTCATGTATCATCAACTACTGATTGCATGGGATTCATAATTTCAACGTTGTAAAGCATGTCCATTTGACTTAGTGGTTAACCGTTAAGACTACAAAATCACTGTGATCAAAAAGATGCGAGTTCAAACCTCACGAAGTGATAATCTTTTTGTAAGTTTTAATCAATTGTTCGTTTACTCAATTAAACAACCAATATCTAAGTTATTTATTAAAATATTGTGATGATATCAAAGAAACAAAAACTGCAAACGTCGTTATTAAGATTCGAACTCAGAACTCTGTTGATCGTGAATCCACTTAGCCCAACAGAAACAGTTATCAGCACATGTTAGATCATTGCGAATGAATGCAAAGGAATGTTAAAAACCGGTTTCCACTTTTGTAAAACACGGTTGTAACACAAAATTATGCGGCTGATTTTTTCGTTTTCAATTTCTTACTAAAGTCTCTGATAATGATGATAGTTTATTAAAGGGTTTAGAATAAAAAAAATGCGTGATAATTATGTTATAACAATAATTATATGTTTGTTGTCTAATGATAATATAATAATATCTTTCTTAATATATATAAATCTCGTGTCTCAATGTTTGTCCTCAATGGACTCCTAAACCACTTAACCGATTATAATAAAATTCGCACACCATGTGCAGTTCGATCCAACTTGAGAGATAGGATAGTTTAAATCTCAAATTATAGTCGCAATTTTAATAATATTATAAAGATTGCACCCGTGCGGAGCCGGGGCGGGTCGCTAGTTTATTATAAATTCGTAGATGTTTTTTTTTTATTATTTTAACAAAATTATGAAATGCTTCAATGGATTTTGAAGCGACTAAACAATAAATAGGAAAATTCAACAAATCGAAATAAAAGTAAAAAAAAGTGACTTTTTAAACCCTTACTAACGTTTTATTATATTTTAACTAATAAATAAATACAGGGTATTTTTTAAACATACAGTGCGGACATTTTATTTTAATTATCTTTTAAGAAAATGAATAAAATCGTATACCTAATTACTTCACCAAAAGAAATATTAAAGTTATTATTATTAAAGTCTATTATTTTGAAACAGTAACATGACACCGCGACCCTGGAATTTAATAGACTCTTTGCCCTTTGCGCTCCAGGGCAGTAAGAGCGAGCGAAGTGAGCTGGGGACTTGGTTCACCCTGACTCGCACAGTCCTTTGCTTTCCCGGGCCGCGATGCCCTTTTACGGTGTCAATATAAACGTTTTTAGCACCGCGACCCTGGAACGCAAAGAGCCAGTCGCTCTTTGCGTTCCCAGGTCGCGTTACCAAAAAAAGGTTGTGCTTTGAGCACATCAAGTTTCTTCTGCTTCACCAAGTGCGATTTAGCAAAAATAAAGTTATAAATTACGGAAACGATATAAATAAACTACGCACTTCATAAAAAATACCCTGATATCCAGGTTACTATTAGCTTAAATATCTGTTTCATTACGAAAAGAGGATTGAAGCTTAATAACCTCGAATCTTAATCCTAAAATAAAATTTAAGTGTCAATAAAACTATCTACTATCAATAAATACAACAAAAACCATAATATCATCAAATATTCTTGAGAAAATCTTAAACGTTTTTTTTTTACTGTAAAACATAAACGGTTTTTAGCTGATGTTCGATGATATAAGCCTTCAGTGTTGAGTGCACGGTGAACGGTTATTAAATATCGTGTTTAATCAGTTACTCATTGAAGGAAACCTTATTCTTCGTTTTCGTTTACCATATTTTGGCGTCCATGCTTATCCTTTACAGGAACCAATGGTCACACGTATCATCTCTTGATAACCCGGCAGATTGTGCGTCGCGGGGAATTAACCCGGCAGAATTACCGACACTTGAACTGTGGAAAACAGGACCATTATGGTTCAAACATAGATCTGAAAAACAATCCTTATCCTTAACAAGTGTTCCACTTCGCTCTCTTCAAGCTTTGTTTTTTTTCTCATATCCCACAGACTCACAGTATTTCAACACTAGAACAAAACATGGAATATCTTTATGAAAAATACAGCTGTTGATTTATTTTACTATTAAGAAAAATCTATAAATGACACACTAAGTATCAATCAGATTTTTTTACTTTTAAACAAAACTATATTTTAACACTTTTGAATACGGAATCTTATATAATCAATAAGAATATTAAAATGTGAAATAATTAAAATTAAAATGTTAAACTCACACTTAGTCCGGTTTCATATTATGATATTTGTGTTATGTTTCATCCACATTTACGTAGGGCTATAATATTCGCCACCAATGTTTATATGTGAAAATTCCATTGTTTATATTTCACTGCCAATCGGTAATCATAACAAGTTTAATCGGAGATTCAAACACTCGTCACACACAATAACCAGGAATCAACAACGTTCTATTATACTCGTAGGTGACTCGAAACGAACTAACATATTTGTGTCTACCCTACAATTAATTTACTTTTGTTTTCTGAGATCTACCGACAAAACTTCATTATAAATGAGAACATAACAAACTATTACACCCAACACTAATAACGATCGAACTAATATTAGCAATTATAAAAAAAAAGTTATTTTAACTATCAAAATCCTTTTAAAAGTGCATTAAAAATAACAAAAAGTATAAAGTAACGTTAAAAATCAAGAAAATGAAATTATGAATGGTAAAAAAAAACACAAAGCAGGTGATTTTTGATCCCGCGCCACAGCTCGTTAGTTAACGCACTATCTGAGCGGTATAGTTTACCACTGCGCCAACATTACTTGTAGGAAACTGGTTGAAATTATGAAGTATACCTTATGTTGATTTGATTTGTATAGTATTAAAACAACTTATAACAAAAGGACGTAAGTTACAGCGAAGCGTCAAGCGTTGAGAAATTGGCAAAGGATTTTGGAATTCGACTGTATGTTTTACGGTATGTTTTTTGGGGATAGGTAGGTTTTTATCTTCACCTATTTTTAACTAACTTCAAAAAAAGGAGGAGGTTCTAAATTCGTCGTAATCTTTTTTAGGGTTCCGTAGTCAACAAGGAACCCTTATAGTTTCGCCATGTCCGTCCGTCCGTCCGTCCGTCCGTCCGTCCGTCCGTCCGTCCGTCCGTCCGTCCGTCCGTCTGTCCGCAGTTTAGCTCAGAGACACACAGTACTAGAGAGCTGTAATTTGGTGTAAATATACGGATTTGTTGTGCCGAAAAAGTGGTAAAATAAAATCTCGTAAAATATTTTTTTTAGGGTACCTCCTGTACACGTAAAGTGGGGATGTTTTTTTTTTTTCTCGCGTACCCCTTAGTGTGGGGTATCATTAAATAGGTCTTTAAAAAATATTGATAGTTTCCATTAACAATTTTTTGATAAAAAAATTGGTTTGTGAAATATTAAGCTTTAAAGTGCTAAATTTTGCTCGACTCGAGTGTCCCCCCCCTCTACCAGCTAAACGGTTATGTTTGGGGGTGTGAAAAAATTCACAATAGTAGTATATATAACGAAGTTTAAAAGAAAATTATCATGACTAAGTAGGCTTTACAACTTTACGTGTAATAGTCGACCAACTTATAAAATGTACTTGGATAACATATTTTCTGAAACAAAATGTATCGGAGAACATCTTCTTCAACTGCAAATGTAAGTTTGTCAACTTTATTTTTACAGCTTTAATAGGTATGTTTTTTAGGGATAGGTAGGTTTTTATCGTCAACTATTTTTAACTAACTTCAAAAAAAGGAGGAGGTTCTAAATTCATCGTAATCTTTTTTTTTTATGTAGGTATTTTCCCCGATTTCTCAGACTCCTGGACCGATTTTGAAAATTCTTCTTTTTATAATTAAATTCAGCGAATCAGTTTAGTTAGTTCGCATAAGTATTTTGATGGGCAACTACGGAACCCTACACTGTGCGTGGCCCGACACGCACTTGGCCGGTTTTTTACTACATACATACAAATAATGACGGCACGTTTGGCGCAGTGGCTAAGCAATTGGACTGTTGCGCTGTGTCGCGGGTTCGATCCCCGTACGGAACAAATATTTGTATGATCTGCAAGTAGTTGTTCCGGGTCTGAGTGTTTGTGTATGTGAGTTTCTATGTTTGTAAACGCACCCACGATACAGGAGAAATTCCTAGTATGGATACGTTTACGATTTTTGTCTGTCTGTCTGTCTGTCTTTCTGTCTGTCTGTTTGTAATGGCTAATCTCTGAAATGGCTGGGCCGATTTTGACGGGACTTCTATTGGCAGGTAGCTGATGTAATAAGGAGTAACTTAGGCTACTTTTACTTTAGAAAAAATCCTTTTTAAAAAAGAATAAATACATTGTTGAGTTCCGACATCCACGCGAACGAAGTCGCGGGTACAGCTAGTTAATAATAAATAAAACATTTGTACGAGATAGCCATTGTTTGCCATTTTTTTCAATGGACTTTCAGTGGTTGACCAATAGAAAACCATAATGATGCCATTATATATATTAGTACATTAACAAAATTGTCAAAATCAATGATAGACCCTGATAGCCTCTGTGCTCCTGCCATTATTTGGCCTAGCCTCTGACCTATAAGAGCTCCTCCAAGCTGAAAACACCAAAAAATCTCTTCTATTACTCATACACACCCTAATTGGCATCCATAACACAAAGGGCCATACAAAATTGATGCACCTTCTCTACAACTCCATATACCTGCGCCTTTTCAGTAACGTTGCAAAACAAATAAACGACCCACATTCTATGCCCGCCATTGTACCCGCTTGTTAGGGCACAGCGGGTCTAAAACGGCCCCTTTGCAAAATCTCTTATGATTTACTTCGTGAATTTCTAAATACAATATCAGCTGCAACATAACACTGCTGAACATAGGACTCCTCTTTTGAGTTCCAACCCGCACTGGACCCGCGTGGTGGATTAGAGGGAGTGGGCCACTCCCTCTCACAGAGAGGAGGCCTGTGTCCCAGCAGTGGGAGTGTTTTAGAGGCTGATGATGATAGACTTCCAATAGGACCGGTTGGATGGGGCTTGTATCCGATCTGTGGTCTTCATAAGATCGTCTGTCCACCTTGTGGGTGGACGTCCTACGCTATGCTTGCCAGATTTCCAACAACATCAATTAAAAAATCTTATATGGCACACAAAGATTTGGATATCTTTTCCGAACGTAGAGTTATAGCATGGACTGAACCTTCCCTACACAAAATGTCAAATAAAATTGTTTAATTCCTTTACATTTCTAAATACATTAGGTATATTTTTGTTGTATATGAAAGAGACAGACGGTCCTACAATAGCTTTTCGCTCTTTTTAGAGAGCATGGTAATTTTAACCAGCTCAGTCCTTGCTATAAGTCTATGTTCAGATAAGGCAAGCAATTTTGCTCGTGCGTGTAACCATTTTATGAATTGCTAATGACGTTGCCAGAAATGCACAAAGTGAATCACTTCTAGGAGCATTGCTTAACTTAGCCGTTTTAGACCCTCAGTTGTAAAGTGACAATTTGCGAGAAGTGGCGAACGGGAGGCTGTTTGGGGACAAAGAGGCTGCCTTAAGTAATATTCCTTTTTATTTTAGTAGTTTAGGAATAAAGCTGGGTAACGATGTTATGTTGAGCTGTTAGTAGTTTTATTTTAGTTTAATTAAGCTAAAATGTTCCACTTATACAGCTACAAGGAGTCGCGGAAGACCTCGTAGAAGATTACGTGAGGGGGAGTAAAATAACGGCCAGTGGTCCACTTTAGCCCTGGATCGAGAAAGACCTTTGCCCAGCAGTCAGATGCAAAAAGCTGGCAGTATCAGTTCCCACTGTTGGAACAGAGACGACACTCTTGGCGCAGTGGCTAAGCGATTGACTGCTGCCCGGCATGTATCGGGTTCGATCTGTAGCCCCACACCAAGACCTCTTCATTCGTGAGTGCTTCTACAAATATCCGAACAATAATTTGTTCCGTGCGAAAATCGATCGAGTGGCAGTGGGCTGGCCACATCTCTCGCAGGACAGACAACCACTGGGGTAGACGTCGTGTCCTTGAGTGGAGACCACGACTCGGCAAACGTAGTGTGGGACGCCCGCCGGCCAGGTGGAGTGACAACCTACGAAAGGCGGCCTGCAAAGACTGGATGAGGAAAGCTCAAGACAGGGCTCCGTTGCGCACATTGGGAGAGGCCTATGTCCAGCAGTGGATGAATACAGGCTGATGATGATGATGTGTGAAAATCAAACCTGCGAACAGCTGATCAGTCAATCGCTGAGCCATTGCGCCAGCCGTACCATCAAACCGTCGGTATTCCAGTAAACAGCCAAAACAATTAAATCAGTTCCTCTCACTTGAGAATTCCTTTCCGCAACATTTTGTACCATTAAAATTGTAGCGGATACGAGTTTGTTTAACTTTGCTATTAAAAGTTTTGCTCGACTCAAATAATTATGGGCTAGTGGTTCAGTAGTTGAAGTTGATCATAATTATATTCGTCTTTTATCATTATGAAATAGGAATACGTATAATATTTATTGATGTTGGAAACTATCTTCTTATTGTAAAACTACTTTAATGTCGTACTAGGGCCTCAGGATATAGAAGGGGTCTTAACTTGCCAGTATTTTTGATAGGCTTGTTGGTCTAGTGGTTAGTGACCCTGACTGCTATGCCGGAGGTCGTGGGTTCGATTCCTACCCAGGACAGATGTTTGTGTGATGAGCACGATCATTTTTTCTGTGTCTGGGTGTAATTTATCTATAATATTTATGTATTTAGAAATATATAAGTAATTTAGAAATATATAAGTAATTAAGTATGTAATCAGTTGTCTAGTACCCATCACACAAGCTCTGCTTAGCTTGGGACTAGATGGCGTTGTGTAATAGTTGTGGAATATTATTATTATTATTTCGCATAAATACTTATATTAATACATAAACATAAATTCACCCCTTCTTCCCATGGTGTAGCCAGAAACTACAGAGCGCCACCTACGATGATAACAACGATGCTACGATCCTTACATACTCCTTTCGACTCATCCACATTCATACATCTGGTCATACACGCACGCCGATTGGTAGTCGCACCCGGCCTTTCTGAAGCACTTCACCAATAAGGTCAGTGTAGGTCTTCCTAGAGCATCCGCTCCCGGAGTTTCCACTCACTTATTTTATTATAAGTATGTATAAAAAATACTGGCAAGCTATCAGCTACGTATTAGCTTACGCTAACACAACGCCTGGAGACAAAACAAAGGTTTGAAATCCTTTGACTCTAATGTCGATCGCGTACGCGTCACTGACGTCAGCGTCGCAATATAGTGCTATAAGGAACACAATGACATTCGTACGCGCGACACCGGAGGTATTCCACATAGGGCACTCGCTGACAATGACACAATGACATCTTAAGGTGCGTACAGACTATATAACATAACATGTTATATAACATGTTTCAGATGATGTGGACACAAAATGTTATATAACGTTGCTATATAAAATGTTACAGATGATGTGGACACAGAATGTCATATAACATTGTGGATAGCACTGAAGAACGACAAACGACAATTGTTATTTAGCATTGTTACGGTGCGTACAGACTATGTAACATAACATGTTTATATAACATTGTTGTATAACATATTTCGGATGATGTGGACACAAAATGTTATATAACATTGCCATATAAGATGTTACAGATGATGTGGACAAAGAATGTTATATAACATTGTGGATAGCACTGAAGAACGACAAACGACAATTGTTATATAACATTGTTACACTAATGTGTACGGTATTGTTTTATGTTGCAATGTTATATAACAATGTTACATGGTGTGGACGTGTTATATAACATTGTTGCATGATCTGTACGCACTTTTTTACATAATTATATTCCATTTAGGCTTCTGTCAAAAATCTTCGCATGTGGCAGGTGCCCTAAGTGAAATACCTCGACAACGTACCCAACCGATATTAGCGTAAAAAGAAATCAAACCTAAACCGATAGATATAACCATTTTTCATTTAGCAACCCAATTATCAAATACATAACAAACATACGTTGCTAGATTTTAATTACAATACATTAGCAACATAATTAACACAATAAAAGCTGCTGGTTCAATCGAACGACCCTTCCCTTACAAATATACGATATTAAATTTTACCTCAAACGGTTTCTGACTGTCACACCGTGCCGTAGCGTTACTTCAACTATATTACGAGCATAGCGCGGTCTGATAGGGCCCCCATAATGGACAAATCCTGACAGGTGCCCCTGGAACGTGAAGCGATACAGCAGGAACACAGTGGATTTTAGTCAGTACGAGTCTGACAGTCCCTCCCGGTCTGCCCTGGGCAGCAGGACTCATTTGATGATTTTACCACGACAAAAGAGGACGCTAGAGGGCGCTGTCTAACTAGCATTCACATCTGAGTAGCTCCGTATTTTTTTAAATTTAAAAATAGTAAAACGCAATTATACATCCTAAATTTTAAAGTATTCAGTGTCTAAAGTATCAATAGACGTGTGAAAGTGTTATCTAGCAAAAACATTCACTAGTGTTTTAAAAATAACTGTTACAAATATAAACAACAATACAAACATTAAACCTTTTATGTGACCAAAACCATCTTATTTGTGATATAAAAATCATTAGAAGTGCAAGTATAGAGTGAAATAAAAGTGAAATTTATATAATTAATGACTATTCGATCGTCAATAAGTGTACCGAACATGGAAAAAAATTCCTAACACATGAGTCACACTAACGGATTAACTCAATTTGAAATCAAAATCTTTTAGAAAGGGTTCCAAAATTTCGCTAAGAACATTAATTACATCGTGGCTGAATGGTCACATGAGTCAACCAGAATCAATAGGTTCAAGGCGTCGCGAGTTCGATCCCCAACTTCTGATAGTCTTTTTGTAAGATTTCTTAATAATTTAAAAATCATCAAAGACTAAAGCACTCGAAATTATTAACTGTCCATCGTTAAGAGCTGAACTCAACAGAGGGCGCTACGGTGACGGTACTTGGTAAAATGGATCAAGAAAGCAACAATATCACCTTTCGTAAAATTTGTCGTACAAGTTCGTTAAATGATATCATCAACATGACAAATAACAGTACAAAGAACATATTCGACACTACAATGATGAGTTTAACAGATAGCTTACATGACAATAGTGGGGAAGTAACTGATTTGAGTGAACAAGTTAAATTACTTAAGACGCAACTTCAATGCGCTCAATTAGAAATCGATAATCTAAATAGCGAAAACTACCGTCTCAAATCTGATCTTCAAGAATCGATAAAAACAATCAATAAATACAAACTTATGTGCTCACCACCTGAGAGACAAAGCAGGACAGACGAAATTGACACTCCAAGTAAAAATCCAAAAAGGTCAACACCACGTAAAAATACTACCAAGAACACACAGAGGAAGCAGAATATAGATCATTGCATGCCAAATACTCCTACAACATTGATCCATCCTTCAATTCCGCCACAAGAGAAATCAATAAACACAAGAGAATCAACAAACAACGATCTCAAACCTACCAATAAATTATGCATTATTAGCGCAAATAAAACCAATAAGATCTTGTCTATTGCCGAGCATACTTTTATGAACACTAAGATATGCCATTATGTCTCACCTTATTGTGGCATACTTCAACTGATCAGCAATTTGAACGATCAATTAATAAACTTTTCTAAAGAAGATCATTGTGTTATATTAATAGGAGAGGAAGACTTTCGAAAAACTAACAACTATTATGATATCATCATAAAAATAAGGGAAACATTGCAAGAAATTAAGCATACTAATATTATACTATGTCTTCCAACATATAATTGTAACAATTATTCGCCTATGTTCAATTCTAGGATAGAAACTTTTAGTAACTTATTGTATCTAGATCTCAAGACATATAACTACGCAACACTACTAGATTCTAATCTTGAACTGTCCTACGATTATAGCATGTTTTGGAAAAAGAATGGTAAATTAAATAATTATGGAATGAAGAATATTATGTCTAATCTACTATTATTAATACAGGATAACCCAGACCTAAATCTGTCCTCAGAAGAGGCTCATGTAAATGATGTTTATAATGACGCAATCACTACCTCCTCAAACTCTCAGTTTTTTCTTTCATGACCACTTGTATATAATGCATCAAAATATTGCTGGTCTTATGAATAAATCAGATGTTTTAACAGTTCATATTCAAGAATTATTGAGTAAACAAATAAATATAGATATATTGTGTATTACGGAACACTTCATTATGTCCGGACACGAAAACTTATTGCAGTTACCCAATTATAAGCTAGCAGCATGCTATTGCAGAAAAAACATAAAACGTGGAGGAGCCTGCATTTTAGTCAAAAACTGCCATGAATACATGGAACTACCGGACATCATGAAATGTTCTATACCAGGGATTATTGAATGTTGTGCTATCCAACTAATTAAACAAAACGTTATAATTATCTGTATATATAGACCGCCTAAAGTATGTAACATGGATACATTTTACGAAAAAATGGATGTTATTCTAAGAAAAGTATGCAGTAAACCCAAAAACAAAATTATATTATGTGGTGACTTTAATATAGACACAATGAAGAAGAATAGACTAGCAATGGACTTTCAATATTTTCTCTTGAGCTACAACCTTAAAATACAAATTCATCAACCGACTAGACTTAGCAGCAACACCTGTTTGGATAACTTTGCTCACAATCTAAATCAAAAATGCAAATGCGAAGTGATAGACCTAGCCTTATCTGACCACACAGCTCAAATCCTAAAAGTGAAAGTTAATAAAACATGTCAAATAAAATCTTGGCAAAAAGTAATAAGAGATTTCTCTAATGAAAATCTCATTAAATTCAATAATTATCTGCAAAACTTAACATTTTCTGACGTGTTTAGTACTGGAGATCCAAATATTGCTTACGATAACTTTATTAATTTATTTCTACTGTTATATAATTTATGTTTTCCTTACAAGACCGTTACAGTACGATCAGAAAAAGCCATCAAATGGGTGTCACGAGGCATCAGGATATGTAGTAAAAAACAACGATATTTACTGTGGCAAAAGAGACTTAAACCGACAAATGAAAACAAAGAAAAATTTTACACGTATTCTCGAAGATTTAAAAAAATTATCAAACTTACCCAAAAGGCTCAAAATAATCATCTTATTCAAAACTCTAAGAATAAATCAAAAACATCGTGGCAGATTATAAATAATCGTAAAACAACTACAGAACCCATTTTACAAATAAAAACGAATGATTCGATAATAACGGACCCTAAAGAAATAGCGGAGTCATTTAACAATTTCTTCATTGAACAAATATCAGACATACCAAAAAACACATTAAACGACGTTAGTAAAATTGAATTTAACCCACACTCAATATTTATGTCCCCTGTTATACCACAGGACG
This sequence comes from Agrotis clavis, assembly GCA_954870645.1. Classification (NCBI taxonomy): domain Eukaryota; kingdom Metazoa; phylum Arthropoda; class Insecta; order Lepidoptera; family Noctuidae; genus Agrotis; species Agrotis clavis. The sequence continues at coordinate 15,493,031 of OX940941.1, forward strand.
TAATAAGGGTAATTAAATCTTTAAAGAACAAAAAGAGTGTTGGTTATGATGGCATATCCACAAAAGTCGTAAAATTTGTTTCCGATAACATAGCTGCCCCCCTAGCTCACATTATTAATATAAGTATATCATCAGGAATTTTTCCCGATAGCTTAAAAACCGTAATAGTAAAACCACTTCATAAGAAGAACAGTAAAGAAGACATGTTAAATTATAGACCGATAGCTTTGATACCGGTGTTTTCAAAAATAATAGAAAAGATTATCTATGAATCAATTTATAATTTTTTGTCTAAATTCAATATACTTTGCGACGAACAAAATGGGTTCAGAAAAAACAAGAGTATTAACAAGGCCATTTTTGACCTGCTAAAAGTTATAATGTCAAATGTAGATTCCAAAACGCCTATAAGTGCTATATACACAGATATGTCGAAAGCCTTTGATAATGTTAGCCATGAGATGTTATTACAGAAACTGTACACGTATGGCATTCGAGGTAATTGCCTAAATTTAATAAAATCATACTTGAACGGACGTAAACAGTGTACTGAAATCACTAGAATATGTTTCAAATCCAAACGTGAACTCAAATACGTATCTTCTTATAGAGAGATTAAATTTGGTGTCCCACAGGGAAGCGTTCTTGGGCCATTGTTATTTTTAATTTATATAAACGACCTTCCTCGTCAAATCCATTACCCAATGGTGTTATTTGCTGACGACAGCACAGCACTAATAAAATGTCACAATAAAGCTAATTATGAAAATGAAATAAATAATACCATTAAAACCATTATAAACTGGCTGAACAATAATAACCTGATTATAAATATCCAAAAAACGAATATAATGAATTTTTATCAAAGGCTTCGCACCAAAAATTTAAATATCCATTACAATAATCAAAATATAGAAAGAGTAGATGTCGCGAAATTTTTAGGTATACTAATAGACAGCCAACTCACATGGAAAGCTCAAGCAGATAATGTCTGCAAAAAACTTAGTGCATCTGCTTATACCCTTTACAATCTTAAAAAAAAAGTAAACATAAAAACTGCTTTGGTTGCATATCATGGTCTTGTAGCTTCTACTTTAAGATTTGGAATTATATTTTGGGGTAACTGTAGCGATAGGGAAAATATCTTTAAATCTCAAAAGCGCTGCATACGAGCAATGTTTGGTTTGTCAGTTACAGATAGTTGTGTACCTATTTTCAAAAACCATAAAATCTTAACCTTTCCATGCATCTATATTCTAGAAATAGCTTTATTTGTTAAATCCAATCAACATCTATTTAAAACATTAAATGAAACTCGGCATCGAACTGTTACTTTGCGATCACAGTACCAAAATTTATTGTACTCAGGTGGATACAGAACGGCTTTATTAAAAAAAAGCGTTTTTTGTATGGCACCAGTAATATATAATAAAATCCCAAACTCCATTAAAGAGCAACCTTTACGAATGTTTAAAAAGAAACTTACCTCAATGCTATTAGAAAAGTGCTATTACTCTGTAAACAACTTCTTAACTGATAAAGATTGTTAATCTCTTAAACAGTTACGATTCAATGTTATGTCAATTTAGTTTCTTTCATAGAATTGTGTTGTTAATAATAATTAGTTAAATTTAATTCAATTTTAAATACTAGTTTGTAATTGTAAATATTAAGCAAAACATTTACCCAATTAATGTTTGTATGCCAATATGGCAGAATGTACAAGGATTCTGTAAACATTCATCCACCTTTTTTGTTAAACCTACATTCTATGCAAATAAATGAATATTCTATTCTATTCTATTCTAAAAAAAATACCAGTGCTATTGCGGCCCCGAAAAATATGAAGGATCAGGGTAGTTTTTAGTTAGTAAGAATCTGACAGCTCCTTGCTCTACACCCAGGTAGGGTATAACGTAAACAACGTTCAAGTGTAGCTTCGAGTGTGTAGTAATATTATCTGTGGTATAGTGCGTGTCAAGTTAATCATACAGTAAATGACATCATGCGCTGGTAGCGCCGTCTGAGTCGAACTTTGCGTGAAACCTCCCATTAACGGCATTTCCCGTTTAGTATGGCCCCCGATAATAAAAGAACACTACGGTGTAACAGTCAGACCGATTCAAAGCAATTTGTTTATCTCGACCTGTTAAAATTCCTCTATAGCCTATGACGAAGGTCTTTAAATTTTATCGACGCGACAAGGCGTTACATTTACCTACAATAAATGTTGGGACTTGGAACTAAGACATTTATTATTTGAATAAGATGGTTGTAGACGATTGAATAGGAAGAGAAGATTTGTGGCAGACAGGGCACATTGGGGTGGGCGAAGACCCTTTGCCATTCTTTTCATTGAATGAGTCCGCCTAGTCCGGGCGGGAGGGACTGTCAGGCTTGTACTGACTAAAATCCACGGTGTCAATAGCCCTTTCTGTTCTGGCGTTACGGATACCTGATAGTCTCGCAACTTCAGCAGGCTTGGGCCCTCATAGGGGCCCCGGCCCCGTCAGATTGCGGACAACTCTTTGAGGCGCGTCGTGCGCCGTCGACCATGGTTCATCACGGATAGCGAGTCGCCTATTAGTCGCCGTCCGTATGTACCCCGCGCCTGCGGTGGCTCGAAATCACCCCGCAACGTCCGTTGCCGTGGGCGTCTCCGGCGGCTTTCAATGGGAAGGGAAGTTTCGTGCCAGACTGAGTACATTGTAGTGGACGACCGTATTCTACCAGGGTCTCAAAACTTCTATTACAATAGTGGTAGAATAATTGATTTTGACAAGTTTGGTAATCTGCAGTGGCCCAATGGTATTGGCCCCGACTTACGAGTCGTAGGTCGTGGGTCCGAACTCAGCAGTAATGACACTGCATTATTTTGTGTAGGTAATTTATTTCATCACCACTGCTCTCAAAAAGGTGCAGGACCTACTTTGACCTTTAGGACATGCCGGTTTCCTCGCGATGTTTTTCGTGAGGAAACCAGCATATCCTAAAAGTCAAAACGTTCGAAGACGTGACATCTACCAACCCGCTGCTTGCTTGACACCCTATAATGTACAAAATAATAATAAACCTCACTGATTGAACAGCCGAAAATTATGATGACACCAAACTTCAATTTAAAATATAAAACGACATCAAAAATTCAACCGTCACAGTGTCTCCGAAAAAGCCAATATTGTTGGATCGGAACTCCAAAAATGTCGGGCCAAAAATCAGTTTTAATTACGAACCGCAGCCGTCAAACGTCAACCGGGGCCGAGTTCGCGGAAGTTGGCGGGAAATTTCAATATTCACTGTTAATGTCAACGTAAGAATTCAACTGGATGAGGTTGGTAGAAAGACTTTTTGAATTTAATTTATGGAATGTCTCAGCGATGTTAACTACCAGTGACGTTTTTTTATTTTGCTTCTTTTGGAAAATTAGAGTCACCGCACACGAGCCACTTGCGACAGCCACAAACGCCGCCACGAGAAGCTAGAAGCGGCTACAGAGGTAGCTGAAGCGCGCGACAGCCATTAATTGTGGCCGGTGGTCGACACATGCGGTCAACCAATGGATGCAGTCAAGTTTACTGAGGTAAGGGAGAGCGGGTTGCCGAATCGCGCGAGTAGTGTGTGGCGGTGTTTAGTGGCTGGTGCAGGCCACAAGAAGCGAGCAGCGACGATTGTAGCAAAGTATAAACACGGGAAGTAGGTTATCTTCATACAAACGCACCGCGCGCGGCTTGTATGTGTGCGCCATCGTATCTATGCATCGCCGCACGCACACTTACTAAAATCTCGAGCGGTTTCAAGTAGCGCCAGTCGGGGCTAACACTGCACGAGGTTCGCGCGTCACGGCTTTTCGGCACCGCTAAATGAATCAAAAATGTCTGATAATCGCAAGAAAAAGTATTGCTGTGTGTTTGGGTGTATTAATAATTCATCAATTCCAGAATTGTCTCTGTTCAGATTACCTATTGAACGGGAAAGGAAAGCTTCTCACTTATTCTAGCATTATTTTTTTTATGATGAAATACCTACTTACATCTTTTTTGTTGAATTCGTTTTCTATCACACAGGGGAAGTAGGTAGGTAGAATGTTTTAGGTACTTTTGATCTGTCAACTGATTTGCCGCTATTGCTTTGTTTACGTTTAGTTTTGCCGATTTCTCAGTATTGTAGGTACTAGTTATAGTTATAAAGTCGTAACGAAAAATAAGTTAGTAATTGACTTATTATAAGTTAATCATTTAAACGCAGGCTCTAGTCTATGTTACCGCCTGTGCCGTCTAGCGGCGAAATGAAGAGTCGGGACAGCGACGTTGCCGCTGTGTGGGTGCGAACGAAGCGCGGACAGTCGCACCCACACTACCCCGCCGCGCCACCGCCGCCCGGTTTTTTCTTTAAATAAATAATGCTGCTCTGTATCATGAATACATTTCTATATTTGATAGGAAAACCATTGTTGAACTTTATTGACTACCTAATAAGAGATGTGTTATCTTTGGCAAGGGCCGGGCTTTAAACTCATGTCTACTGTCACCAGTTCATAAGTGAGGCCTGATAGACCCTGTACCCAGACAATAAAAGTAAAAAGTACAACTTCCTGACCCTTGCCAATTTGAAGGTAAGTACTGAATTAAAATTTAGATAAAAGTGACAACCCTAAGACAGTAGGCAATTATGTCGCGGATTGGGCCGGAGATAACCTACTTCCCCTCTTTATACTATGATTGTAGTGTGTGGCAGCCACCGCACCGGCGGCGCGGCGTCAACCGTGAACGGCGAGTCCATATAAAATTTATGAAAAGTACAGGAAATATGGCCGGTAGCGGCGTTTTGTGATTGTGGACAGTCACTAGTGGCCCGCGTGCGGGAGCCCATAGTTTTCCTTTTTTGAAATGGAGCAGATGAATGTTACATCACAGAAATAAAAACGAGAGCGCGCAGAACGCTCTTTAGAATGCTTGCTAAAAGCATTCTAAAGAGCGTTCTGGCGAGCTTTTTGTTGCTGAGCCGACTGTCAAGTCTGACATCTTTATGAAGTTTTTGACGACTATCGAATAAATGGGTTGCAGAAAGATCGTGAAAAGTTCGAAGTTATGTTTGGCTCTGTCCGTTGTTCAGTTTGCCAAAATTAAAAACACCTTCTTCATGATCCTGTTCTCCTAGTACTTTCTGTTCAGATTTCACATCGTGTTCTCATTTTCTGTAATTTTACACAATTGTTTGACATGCCAGTGGTGGCCCAGTGGCATTGGTGGTCCCGACTTACGAGTTGTAGGTCGTGGGTTCGAACCCCGCCAGGTGCATTCCTTTGTGTAATTTATTTCATCACTACTGCTCTCAGAACGGTGAAGAAAAACATCGTGAGGAAACCGGCATGTCCTGGAACCAAAAATTCGATGATATGTGACATCCACCAACCCGCACTGGGCCCGCGTGGTGGATTGTGGCCCACTCTCTCTTACAGAGAGTAGGCCTGTGTCCCAGCAGTTTAACATTATAGGCTGATGATGATGATGATGTTTGACATGGCCACATCAATATTAGCTATACATCAACTCATCCGAACATCCGGATGAGTCGACTCCTTTCATTATTGGAAGGCTAACGTTTCATCCTCGGATGAAATATTTTGCAGATGAGTTGACACTTAAGTCTACATCACAAGGCTATTTCTGATAGCTATGCACCGTCAAGTTTACTGGACGTTGCTACTTCAAACACATTGCGAACTTGATGGTAAAAATTTTAATACTGAACACCTCTAAAGCCATCGTCATATTTTGTTTAGATCTTAACCGCCTTACCACAAAAAGATAAACACCTGTTGAACGCTTTTCTAAAAAAGTGTAACTGCAAAACGACCCTTATATCAAGGGGAAATGTCTTTTTGACGCTGTCAAGTTACAAGTGTTCAACGTGTGTTTAATTTTATTGTGGTAAGACGGTAAATATTCAAGATGGGGTTGAAGGCGCATCGTGTTCCAAGCGCGCCTCAAAGAACTGTTGGTAATCTGACGGGGCCTCCATAGAGTACCAAAGGCCGGAGGCCGGGTCCCCGAAGTTGTGGGACTATCTTAGAAGGTAAATATGACCCTGGAACGACTATTGAAGGAACACCGTTGTAGTTAGTATGAATCTGACAGTACCTTCCTTTCCACCCAAGTGGATGCACTCATTGGATGATTTTACTACGTAAAAAATTATAAATTCAAGATAACATTCCATTAGTATAATAGACGGTACTGTTTAAGTGTTTAGTAATGTAAAGAAAAAAATTGAAATAATCTCAAAGGACAGAACATTACAGAGTAAATGGACCTATTTTTATTTTAAGATCCTAATTTATATTAGTTCGCAAAGCATTAAATGAGTTCAAGACTGGATATGGCCGGGAAGAAACTGTAACACCACCTGCTACCATTTTTACAAGGTTTATTGTTATGTATCATTATCATTATCTGCCTAGTCTTTTCCCAACTATATTAGGAACGGCTTCCAGTCGAACCAGATGCAGCTCAATATCAGTATTTTAGATGGAGCGACTGCCTGTTGGACCTCCACAACGCAGTAACTGGGTAATACGATACTCCATGTTATGACTGGTTGTCAGACTTTTAGAGCTTCTGACTAACAGTAACGACTATCAAAGATCTACAAATGACAGGCGGGACCAACGGCTTTTCTATAATATAAGTATAAAATAAAATATCATTATTTACACGAGCTGTTCGTTTAGCATAATGATCGTGACGAATAATATGATTAGGTATAAATATCATGCCATAATGTAATTGCCATTGTAGATAGAGCCCCACCAAGCGTAGCACTGATTGCAGAGTTACAGTCACAGTGCACAGTCCGAGTACAGACTGGTTTTGAGCCGTTCCACTAACGCCAATACCTCATGATTATAAGACGAATATGTGTTATGCCTTAAAAAATGATATAACAATAACTAGTTTATGCAAAAACAGGTTAGACCAAACGATAGTTTATGCTATCTTTTGCATCATCATCTCAGCCTATAATGTTCCCACTGCTGGGACACAGGCCTCCTCTCTCTGAGAGGGAATGGGACACAATCCACCACGCGGGCCCAGTGCGGATTGGTGGATGTCACATATCGTCGAATTTGATGATTCTAAGACATGCCGGTTTCCTCACGATGTTTTCCTTCACCGTTTTGAGAGCAGTGGTGATGTAATAAATTACACAAAGTAATGTGCCAGACAGGGTTCGAACCTACGACCTACAAACTCGTAAGTCGAGGCTGATACCACTGGGCCACCACTGCCCTCACATCTTTTGCATAACTACAAAATATTCTTATGCCGCAGAATTATATGCCTATAATAGTTATGCCAAACAATATTATGCCAAAAAACAATGATTGGAAAAGGACTTATCTTCTTACAAGTATGTAAGCTAAAAAGCACAGGTTATTAAGTAAATTTAGTCTAAGTTAACTTTCAATAGAACTGTTCTTTCCCTTTAAAAGACAAACAAAAACATACTTTTCAAGCGTTTACACTAAAACTTCAGCAATAAATGCTAAATAAACAATAAAAACTACATCAAAATCTTTACGACCACTAACCCCTTCCAGTCTCTTCAAATCTTTGGCTCACTTCAAAAAGTGACTGCTACTGAAAAGCCTTTAAAACCTTCACGACATTAATTTTATGAATTAAACATTTTTCTAATTTATTTCCATCTCTTCGTTGAAAACTGTCGGTAGCTTACAAAAGGGAGGACTGTATAACTTCGCGCAGATTTCTTAAGTTTTCCTTAAATTTCCAAGAAGTTTTGCCATTTGCGGGTTATAACGTTAAGGGGTAAAGGCCAATCTTTTACCGAGGATTGGAAACTTGGAATCTATTCAACCGTAATAGATGGTCTATCTGTGATTTTGGCCGTAATTAATGTGTTGATTGATGTTCTTTGAATTTGTAATTACAGGGTGGTAAGAAAGCCCCAAACACAACTTAAAGGTAAGAAGGTTTTTAATACGCAATAATGCCTGCTTTGCGTTTTTGTAAAGATTTTGAGGAAATAATAATTTAGCTGCCAGTGGGACAATAGCCTATTTGATAAGGCGTCTGGAGAACTGATCCAGAAGACGCGGGTTCGAGTGCCACTCGCAGCTGAATTTTTTGTCCGACTACGGCAAAGCCAAAAGGAGGGTTATGATTTTGACCGGTATGTATGTATGTATGTCTGTTCCCTCATAACTTCTAAACTCCTTATCATTACATGACAAACGAGGTGTCGTTAGAAGCGTCTCAGTTGTCCGCTGGTTATAGGATAGGTGACGTGTCACTAAATCCAATACGGCGCCCTCTAGCCGTGGTCGTGTGCCACCTGCGGTTGTTCTACACAATCTTTATTGGCTAGGTGGCACACGACCACGGCTAGCACAATATCGGTGAAATGAATATTGTTCTAGTTTTATTCTTTTCAGTGCGCGTTTTTTTCGTAGTCGGGTTTTAGTTATTTTTAACTTATTTTCATCAAAAATTTTTATAAGTAAGGTTGACGTTGTAATTTTTAAAACGATCCCTACACTAGGAATTTCTCCAGTATCGGGAGCATTTAAGAACTTTTAAACTCACATACCTACACAGACACCCAGGCTCGTAACAACTATCTATTGATTTTACAAATATTTTTTGTTCCGTACTCGAATTGGACTTGCGACACGCAGTACTGTAGTCTATCACTTGGCCACTGCGCCAACCATGCAATTAGAGCTACCGTGGCTCTGGAACGCATAGGGGAATTGCAGGATTAGGGTAGGTTTTAGTAAGTACGAGTCGAGAATTTGATGAAAACTAGACGAATTTGGAATTATTCCCCTTGGATCCCACTTTTGAATCCCACTTGAATATTTTTCCCGTTGGATCCCACAAAAATTAAAATGTATTCCCGTTGAATCCCATAACAAAACAAAAACATTTTATTCCCGTTGAATCCCAAAAACTATTCCCGTTGGATCCCACACGCCTTAAAAAATCTGAATGCGAGTACTTTCAACGACAAAATTGCTTTTGTTTCAGAACTTTTATTTTTGTAAAATTCATAATTTAGTAATAGAGAATAAATCTTTAAAATAAAGGTAACACTTTTCTTCTGATATGTACACATGTTGTCATAATGTGGGATTCAACGGGAATTAAAAATGGGATTCATCGGGAATACCTAAAAAATGGGATCCAAAAGTGGGATTCAACGGGAATAAATCCGAATTTGTAGAGAAAAAAACATGAATAAAGAAAGAAAGAAAATTATTTTATTTTTTTACAGTAGTGCATGCAAATTACATAAAAAGAAAACTAGAAATTAAAAAGTTAACTTATTCTAAACATAAAAAATAGACATTTATCAAGAACAAAATTTGACAGCTGCATGCCATGACTGCAAAAAGAAAGGTGACCACTCAGCATAATGCTGTGCTGTGAGAGACCCACAGCACAGCGCTGGTTTTCAGTGGTCACCCGAAGAAGAAGAAGAAAAGGAAAGAAGAAACAAGAGTACGGATATCAAGCCGGCTAAAACAGTACATAAATTAACAGAATAAATACAATTAACTAATAAAATAATAAAGATATATTGACATTAAAGATATATTGATACAGAATACAATGGTTGATAGTAATAAAATAATAGGCTATTTGTAATAATACGCGGGTATCACCAATGCGTTAAGCACGCAAACAAAATATCCACCTACCCGAACACAACAAAATCGCACTCGTGAGTCGTGAGCGTCAGGTGTTGTATCTCGCTCGTTGCATTATCCCATCTGGTCTGGTCTGGTCTTGGAATAAAAACTGTGTTTACGAAGATTCATGTCCCAAATAAATACAAGATAAAAAAATAGTTGATACATAATTTAGAAGCATAGAATTTAATCATTTTTATGCAAAATAAAAATACAACAACAATGACAGAAAAAAAAAGTAAGCAAAACGACATACGAATATTTTTTTTAGTTAAAACCCCAGTCATCTCATATGTCCACATTCCAAATAAAACAGAATAAAAAATGTCTAATTGCACAAAAATAACGAATATCCGATACAAGGACAAAAACGCAATTATTTTTTCGATAGCAACAATTTATTGACTCAGATCATATTCTGATGGTAACGTCGTAGATATAATTACTGTTTTCTGTCGTGGCCTGTAGGGAAAACAGTAATTATAATAATTTACTTAGATGTGATTTTTATTACGAAAAAGAAAAATTTGTTATTTGAAGTTTTTTTGCGTTTTTATCATTTATAGGTACAGGGTGAATATTTTCCAACCGAGCGTGGATCTATATCCGAAACTATGAGGAATATCGAAAAATACAGAAAAGAGTCTCGAGGCCAATTTTGACAAAAAATAAAACTGCATCATTGGATTTTACAAAAATCTATAATCCTGCCCAGAAAAATTACATCCTGTATTATTGCACCATTCGATATGTCGCTTATAAAGATCAAACTTTGAGAATGATGATAAATATTATGGTAAAGTTACACAACTGTCATTTCTTGCCTAATACCACAGTCTAAGTAGAGTTGTTTCACATCTCTGCCACGCGAAGCGATTTGACAGTCCCCACCAACAAGTTCGCTCATTTCTTTTTCCCGCTGTGAGCGGTGACAAGAAAGTGGTGGTAAGATGAAATGTTTGAAACACGCCACAAGATGCCACCAGTGGCGAACTGGCGTTCTTATAAAGTAACGCGCTGCCCGCCGTACCGCTCAACGCTTACACCAAATTCCTAAACGTGCCGTGATAGAGATCGATCCCTATATCCCAGCATTATAGACTGATTATGATGCTGTAATCATCATCATATCGCAAAGAAACATCAGGCGTCACTTTATTTACATTTTATGAGAAAGAAACACATGCCATGCCATAAAAAAACACATGCTAATATTATTTATACAAGAAGCTAAGTGATTGCAACTCCAAGCTCGCACGTGTAATTTTACGCACAGGAACAAGAGACTGGCGATATAATACAAGGTGTATGAGAACTGGTAATAGCGCCATCTAGTGAGTGTTACAGGTGTACGGCGATATTCGACGGTAGCGCGGTGTGTCATACATTTATCACTCACGCCGATGTTGTTAGGGTGCCTACAATTTCTGTAGGATACGGTTACTAAATGGATGAATAAGGTTTTATTTTTTTAATTCAATATTCTTCAAATAAAGAGTCATAATGAGAATAAATTTCGGTACGATTGATTTATTCTGATTCCAAAATTGGAAACAAATGAATATTGGCAAATTCTTCTGTTGAAATAAAAGCAAGTTTAACGTCAAACTTCATTATACATTTTTTTTTACGCTATTCGGTACCGAAAGTTTCCTCCGACTGCATAAATTTTAATCATTACAATCTTGTTTCCATATACTAATGCAGTTGGAATTTTTGATTTAGTAACACTTTTTTTATGACCGGAATTTACTAATAAGAAAGAAAGAGAAAGAAATAACATTAATTTGGTACGGACAGATACACAAAAACATACAAAAGAAAAATAAACAATCGACTTAAAAAGTAAAACTTTAAGCTATTCAAACATTATTGTATGCTACTTAAGGTTCTACACACATCATATTTCACGATGATTAAAATTTACATTAACTTAGTAATTCAGATTTTCCCAACGGTGAAATAAAATAAATCATTACTGATCTGTTATTTTTATTGTATTTCGAATGTTTGTGTGTCGATGTATTTCGATGACAAAAATGATCCGCCACAATCCGCAAACATATACACTCTACAGTATCGTACAAAAAGCACTTTGTCAGATTGCAACTTTTGACATCTTCGATATGCCACTGAAAGCAACCTGCAGTTTACAACATCTATCCTTCGTTCGGAACCATACACGTCTGAAACACCTGTCATTGTTTTGTTATGACAGCCATAGTGTTACGGACTCTATGATTTTTGTTTTTTTTTGCGTAATCCATTACCCTAGGGCCACACAATTAATATTTATCGCGTAAAACGCACATTTAAAGACAAAAATCGCGAAAATTAACGGGAAATAGTGTACTCCTAACGTTATAGCGTATTATTATAGTTATTTCAATATGTTTAAAATTCTAAGTTATTGAATCGGACGTTAGTTCGCGGAAATCAATATCATGAAGAATATTTAGTTTTACAAAAATCCCGCAAAGAAGCCTGGATCTTTTTTTTATCACATTTAAGAAACAGTGTTTTTAATTATTAAATTCTAAATTATTTCGTGAGTAGTGATACAAACGTGGACTAAAACTATTTCATTTGTATTAAAATAATTATTTAACGTTGTAATATATTACTTTATCGTTCTACAAAACAGTTACTCGCACAAAATATCAAATTAAAACCTAACTAATAATCTGCCATATAGAATTTAGGGTGACATCACTTACTCACCTACTCAGTATAATGTCCGGAATAATTACAAAACCTAATTTCACCTCATTTGACTAAATCGGTTCGAGCGTTTAAGCTTTGTGTGACCTACATGGAGCTAACTTTGTGGCTTTTGGCTCTCGTGCTGGGTAAGAATTTAAACGAATACTAATTAGTGAAGTTTTTGTATAAAGAAAGGATGTGTGAGAAACGAAAGATGAACGACATTTTTTTTTGAATTTTTAATTCAAATCAAGTTTAATAAGAAAGCATTTCCGAGCAATACCTAGGTATATGTTGGAAAACTTACCTGATTTCTAACTCCTGTTTAACGAAGATAAGATTGAATAGGCTTCTTCTGGGTAAGCTCACTCTATCGTCTACTTTGTCTATGTCACTTCTGACCTAGAGCCTAGAGCAAAGCCAAGTAAAAATAAATGAAAAAAAAAAAACAAACAAAACTTCTGTTCTGTTATTTTGTGAACTAAGGCACTCCCTCACCTCGAGAATTCACCTATAATGTAACGTTACAGATTCGAACATTCCATCGATGATGGAAGACAATCGAGCATCACAATGCGCACCTTGTATCAAATCTATAATAAATGTACGCGAATGCTCGTCATTCAGCATTACATTACTTGCTAAAATTCGTTCGTATCATTGCTAAAAGTCGAATCTATAATGTTACATTACAAGCGAATGCTCCCGGTGAGGGAGGGCCTTAAAAGGCAAATCTTTAAACCATAAGTAAAAGATTGTTTCGTTACTAGAATGTAAAAAAATGCTACCCATAGTAAAACAATTGCACAATGCAACCATTATCATAAATACAACAAGAAACAATCAGCTCATTACGAGTACTTCCACCAACACAACCCCATTCTTAACACCACTTACAATTAATAACACTACGTCCCAAGTTTTCCCAACACGATATGGTCGCACTACAACATCGCAGAAAGCACTTTGCTTGATTGTGACTGTGACCTTACATCTTTGAAGCTGGGAGCTCGAGGTTATAATACACGCTTTATCACCTTTGGGATTATATTTTTAGACAACCTTCTAGCTTCTTGGTTATAAGTCCTGCAGTGTGTTTAAGAATTCAGTTAATTTGACTGCACATTACAGTATTTAACATCACTAGCTGGTGGCCTTTTTTATCGTGGTAAAAACATCAAAGAGTCCTTCCACCCAGTGCAGGGCGAGAGGGGCTGTCAGACATGTACTGACTAAAATCCACGGTGTCCTTCAATAGCCCTTTACGTTACGTTAATAGCCCGCGATCCCGGCAGGCTTTAACCCTTTAAGGGGGACCCCGTCATTGTGCTGATACTCTTTGAGGCGCACGTGGAACACGACACGCCGTCGACCCGGGCATGGTCCATGATCGGACAACGAGTCGCCCATTACTCGCCGCCCGCATGCCCGCAGCTTCTTGGTGCCTTGTAGTGTGTTTAAGAATTTAGGTAATTTGACTGCACATTACAGTATTTAACATCACTAGCTGGTGGCCTTTTTTTTCTACCTGGTAAAATAATCAAATGAGTCCTCCCACCCAGTGCAGAGCAGGAGGGACTGACGGACGTGTACTGACTAAAATCCACGGTGTCCTTCAATAGTCCGTATTTACGTGCCGAAGCCGGTTACTCGTTAGTCCCGTGACCCCGGTAGGCTTCGGCCCTCTAAGGGCCTTTACAGCTGATGGTATTGCTGTAATAATATATTATAACTTAACAGTTTATTCAGAACTTTGCCCCCACCAGCAATCAGCTAAAACAACGCTGCAAAAAGCGAAAAAGCAATCCTCGTTATACTTCAGTTGCCACCAAAACAGTGAAAAGAAAAATCGCTAAGAAAATCCGCGAATCCTTCAGCGCTTCCAGCGCTTTTCTCCTAAGATCCGGGTTTACGACAGCTGCTCTCCGTTCTGAGTAGTCGCTGAAATATTCAAGACGCTAAGTAGTCTGTGAAAATTTAAACCGCTACCCAAATTTTTCTTTGGTAATATTAGGTGTGCCCATAATTTTCCGTAAGAAAAGGTGTTGAGTAAAATCTTGCGTTTTTTTTTTTTGTAAATTTTCTCTCCCTGTTAATCTGTTTAAAGGTTGTGAATTATGGTGATGGGATCGTTACGGTTTTTCCGAGTTCGGTTAAAGCATATGCGGTTTTTGCACCTGCGCGTTTTATGAAAATCTTAACTATAAAGGTGCGTGTTTACGAGCAACATTCTTATTGTTATGTTTGGATGCAAATTATTGCCGGCAATATTACCTGCCCCTCGGTGGGAACATGTAAAGGCTGATGATAATGATTATGTTGGATCAGACATATATTGCTACATCAAAAAATATTGGCCGTTTAGAAGCGCGTTAAGCGAGCATTTGACAAAAAAATATTGATGATGATTCTGACCTGATTCTTGACCTAACTGTCCAAAGTTTACAGGGCATTATAATATTTCAATTTTTTCATAAAAAAACTCATGCAAAAAAGGTGTTTTTCAGCCCCTGTTCTTTATCACTTATCTCTCAAGATATGTTGTTTACCAATAAATTACTTTTATTGGACGTTACCCAAATGCGAACACGTCTGTTGGGAAATTAAGATGTTATCTCTTAATGTTTTGAACTATTTGCATCATAATATTGTAAAGAAGGGGAATTTTGGGTAGTTGAAGGATGAACGAATTTAGTAAATTGACAAAAAATTGCATCGCAAGGGATAAGTAGTATTTTTTTTTTTTTTCATTAAAAATAGTGATTCATTTGTGCGCTCTTTAGATTCTACATGTAGTACTTATTTCTTTAATTTTAAACTTTTCAATAATAATTGTAAAATATTTCAACGAAAGTATGAAAAATTGATATTTCTAAAGCCGCATAAAAAAAACAATTGAGTTTTCAATTCCGAAATAATCTCATTGGCTTTGTAGCAGAGAAGGTTTTTTTCCCGTTTATATTTGTACTAATCTGTATATTAACTCTACCTCTTTTCAACTGAGAGTAAAGATGCGATGCTGACAAGACAACATGCGAATAGGCGAATTTTTAGTCAGTAACAGTCTAACAGACCCTGCTCCACACAGGGCGGAAGTACTCATTTTATGATGTTACCAACCTTTTTTTTTTTAGGTGGCAAAATCATCAAATGAGTCCTCCCGCCCTGGGTGGGGCGGAAGGGACTGTCAGACTCTCACTGACTAAAATCCACCCGTGTTCCTTCGGATGCCCTTTACGTTCCGGGGCCACGGTATCCTGGGTTAAGAAAAAACCCGCGACCCCAGCAGGCATTTGGCGCGAAACACGACGCGCCACCGACGGGCTTGGTCCTTGGTCGGACGGCGAGCTACCCATTACTCACCGTCCGCAAGCCCGCTCTGCCGCTGTGCCCTCTGCTATTCAGAGGGACACGCGTTGGAGCGTCCACCCGACAGGCTATTCGCATATGGGCAAAGAGACCCCCTTAGGCACACAGTGCCTAAGGAAGAGTTTTTGCCCGCATCCCAGGGTGCACCGGCCCGAAAAACTGGTCTTCCCCCCGGACGTATCCGAGAGGGAACTCCAGTCCACGGGCGCACGTGGAGGTTATGATGTTACCACCCTGAAAAATATTGCGGACGGACATATTATCGTAAAGATAAGCGGGACGGACGACGGGTATATCAATATTCCTTGTAGACTGCTTCATCATCATCAGCCGGAATACGTCCACTGCCGAACATACACCTCCCCCGACCGCCACGCCGAACAACTGCCACTTGCATCCATCGGTTGCCCGCGACTCTCACGATGTCGTTGTTGTAGACTGCGGAACCCTTAAAACCGAAGAAGACAGTTGGGTTCTTCCAATGAAATAATTTTACAACCTATAAAAAAAGACAAGAAATTCACAACTGAAATTATTATTGTTCCAAACTAAACGTCATATTCTTTTCAAAATGGCGGAACTCGCGCCCAAAAATGCGTCCAATATGAATTGACAGCGAACCCTTTTCCATTTCCTCGTTTGATAGCACAACGTCGAGATCCCTGCCTACCCATCAGAATGAAACGGGATGAATTCTCATTGAATTAAATTTACGTCGACCTTACACTCCTGATGATAAATTTGAAAGTTTATATTCAAGGTAACGCTGTTCTTTGTTCTAGGGCTGTCAAGAATTTTATCATCCTTTTGTTTTTTAGCTTTTTTTAATACTATGAAGTTTATTTTTACTTAAATCAAGACCGTAAATAAGTCAATTTCTAAGGCAAGTCTCAGACTGGGTAATGAAGCGGATCTGACGTACGTTTTGATGGGCCTGCGCGGCAATCTCGTTGTGTTGCTCGAGAGCTTGGCCTCACGAGGCAGCCTCAGTAGTTTGCCTCGCGAGCCAGACCAAGCCATAAGAAATACTCAAACTTTCAAAATGGAAAACACAACTGTGGAACAGCCTCGCGAGCCGACATCACGAACCACATCAAAAAAAAAAATTAAGGGCACTATTAGCAAAGGCAAAGATATTCAAATGACATCATAAAAATGTCACCCATCTGCAGATCTTTCCTCAAACGATTGCTTAACCATTATGATATCGACTCGTATAAATGTTATTGCCACAAAACCCTTATTGTACCTTTTCACCGCTATAATTGCATGTTTCCACGTTGAAAAATACTGACACAAAAATAAAATGAAAAATGTTTACCAACCCTAAACACGCTACCGTATATTTGGGCAACAAACAACAGAGCTGTCTGCTCATATTTAGCCAGCAATATTTCTCCTACCCTTTGTGTAGATACGGAACGAAATCTCGAAACAAAATCCCCGTCAGATGTACTGAAACGTCTTCTTGTGAATTACACGGTAATTTAATCTTTGTTTGTTACGTTATAGAGTTCATTTTTGTTTGTGTTTGTCTTGCTAAAAGCTCTGTAAAGGAATTTGAACTTTATAAGAAGGTTTTTAAGTAAAGTTTTCTTGGTATTGCATGTAATATGTTTACGGCAAATTGCAGTGGCTACTTGAAAGTTATAGCGAATCTGTCAGTGTTAAACCTCTTTGCTTCATTTAAATAGAGAACTGTTTTTAATAAAAGAAAATTCTGAAACAGTAAAATAACAAAACCAAAATGAGGTAACGGTATGAAACACGATAAAATTATACATACATTCGGCGAAAGAAAACGTCGAAAGGCATACATTTTAGTTTGTTTTGACATTTATATTAAAAACCCATGTCTCTGCCCGGGCTTTTTTTTTAGCATGGTAAAGTTATCAAATGAGTCCTCCCACCCCGGGCAGGGCGGGAGGGACTGTCAGACTTGTACTGACTAAAATCCATCCAATCCACGTTTTGAGTGGTCCCTCTCTCAACCCCGTAGGGTTATTTTCTTATTTTTAGGATATTTAAAAACGTGGGTTTTTCGATTTTTTTAAATCTATTAATTATTTTGAAGTGAAAACTTCTTTAGCGGCGTTGTACACTTTTTCTGTAATGGGTAAAAAATTTAAAACTCGCGTCAGGGTCACGTGACCGTCAGGGTCACGTGACCGTCAGGGTCACGTGACCCTGATCGAAAATGAGTAAGACGTCATTCAAATTAAAAATAAAACATAGTAACAAAAAAGTTTTCACTTCTACCGGCACTCCTGGAGTGCAACCTTTTTTTATCTTTGTTCATCGGGTTTGAAGCTACCCTGAAAATTTCAGTTGATATCCATATCATAGGGGTGCATTTCAAATAGCCTGTCTGCCATCTTGGTCGTCCGCTACATTGGATTTAAGTCACGTGACTATTTTTTTGTATTCCTGACAGCAAACCCTTCCATTTGAGCCATCTTGGGGAGGCCGCCATATTGGATTTGTTATGACGTTTGTTAGCTAGTCATGTATTGTCATCAGAATTCAGAGCGTGTGGAAAATTTCAGCCTTCTAGCTTATCGGGAAGTGCCTCAAAATTGAGTTGCAAAAGTCCAACCGGAACGACAAATAAACAAACAAGAAAAGTGAGTTTATAAAAACGTGGGAAAAAATACTTAAATAGGTGTCAAAACATTTGTTAATTTGAGACACATCGGTGAAGGTTCCAAAGGGATTAAAAAAATATAGAAAAAGTCACAGAAGAATACAACAATGCCCTATTAAAAGGGGATTAGAACGTCCCAAATACCACAGTATAGAATTCTCCTTATATTATATTTACGATTCTTGGAAATAGACCTAAACAAAATAAGAATTCGAAGAATTTTACGGAAATAGAATTCGCCATGACTTTCAAAACTATTTTTGGGTGTACAAAACCCGGTTTTCTTTAAGGAATTGATTTTACGGAATATTATAATTATAATTAGTGAATAATTAAGTTTATTTTAGAAATTAATCTTTTGTTTCTCGACGATAGCTTCAAACATTGTTTTAAGCTATAGTCAAACAGACAGGCGTGACGAACGCGAAGCGAGCCGTTTTTGTTTGTAATCTATGGAATTGTTTGAAGCCAGTCACTTATACTATCGGATCGCTTTCGTTTTTCTATGTGACTGGATTCAAACAATTCCATATATACAATAGCTTTAATGATGATACCCAAAGTATGTAGTTCTAATGCTTGTCTCCGCCTAGAACGTCTAAAAGGAGGTCTAGATTCAATACTATAATTATGTTTTCATGTTTTTTAACTCGTGAGGTTTATAAAACAGTATCGTGGTTGCGTTTACAAACATAGAAACTTACATACACAAACACCCAGACCGGGAACGCCTACTTGTAGATCATACAAAAATTTGTTCCGTGCGTGTTTCAAATCCGCGACACGAGTCGAATGCTTAGCCAATGCCAAACATCATCATCATCAGCCTATTGGTTCCACTGCTGGGACACAGGCCTCCTCTCTGTGAGAAGGAGTGGGCCATAATCCACGACGTGGGCCTAGTGTGGGTTGGAATGACACATGTCATTGAATTGTTGGTTCTAAGACATGCCGGTTTCCATAGGATGTTTTTCTTCACATTTTTGGGAGCAGTGGTGATTAAATAAATTACTCAAAGTAATGCACCCGGCTGGGTTCGAACCTTTGATTGTAGATCAAAAGTTCGAACCACTCGTATGTTTGGGCCGATACCACTGGTCCACCACTGCTAACCAACCATACCGTCAAATTAAACAAACAAGTATTTTTTTTAAATTACAGAATTCCAATTCCAAAAATTAAACTACGCGCTAAAAACATAGGAACAGGAAAACAAACAAAAAGAAAGAAAGATGGCCTCGTAAAAATCCATCAGAGAGCCTAAATATTTATCAAACCCATACTTTACGGTATCATACACAAATAATGTTGCTTATTTATATCGAATCCTGTCATTTGAGTTGATAAATAAATAACATTACGCGACTCAGTGGAGCTGAAAATTGCTGTGTATACAACGTCCCTCGTGGTTTCATTTGCAAAATAATCTTTCTGGTGGTCTAAAACGGCTACTTTAGCAGAGTTGTCTTATGAATTACGATTACTCCATAAGTTGACCAATAATAATTGATTTTTACAATTATTTTTTTAGACAAACGGAGCTGTGTTATTTGTTTATACATATACAATAATCATTATTAAATCAGCTGAGAAAGTAATATAATATATAATTATATATTTACTTATAATATAATTATAATATATGTATATAATATAAGTAAAAGGAAAGTTATGTTCACAGGGCGTCAAAACATTAATTCATGGAATAGAATGGAATATTATCGAACCGTCTCGTTAAAAATTCGAACCACCCATCGATGATCAGTGGTGGCCCAGTGGTATCGGTCCCGACTTACGAGTTGTAGGTCGTGGGTTCGAACCCCGCCAGGCGCATTACTTTGTGTAATTTGTTTCATCACCACTGCTCTCAAAACGGTGAAGGAAAACATCGTGAGGAAACCGGCATGTCCTAGAACCTAAAATTCGAAGACATGTGACATCTGCCAACCCGCACTGGGCCCGCGTGGTGGATTATGGCCCACTCCCTCTCACAAGAGAGGAGGCCTGTGTCCCAGCAGTGGGAACATTATAGGCTGATGATGATGATGATGATCACATAGACAAATTCTCTAATTCTCTTGTATGACAATAGCAAACTGTGACGTCATTAACTAGTCCACTCATTGATCTTACTATTCATTTGTTTCAAAGCTACTAAAAATCAAATTTAACAGTTTTTGAAAATCGACCAAATTTTTGGGCTCAAGATAAACAGAAATTAATTAAAAAAAAATAGGAATTAATTATTGGATAATAGTGTCAAACACCCAATTCATATTTTTATCTGCCAAAATAGCCATTTTAGACCCCCTGGCTGTTAATATAGTATGTATGGACGGTCGCGCTGTATCCAGGAATAGTAAAATGTTTTCATAAAGAAGGGTTTTTGTGTATTCATATTAGTTTGGGGGTTTGTTCTCCATTTTGTGTTTTCTTTGGGAATATTTTTGAACGCATTTCGTGAAAATTGGAGGCAACACAAATTTTGGAAACAAAATTTGGTTCTGCAGTGTACAAAATGTAATTTAAAAACCGGCTATGACTGCCGGGGTCGCGGGACTGCTGGGGTCGCGGGTTTAACGAATTACCGTGACCGATTTTTGCTGATGTCGAACGCAAAAAACGAACAAGAAGGAGGGTAGTCAGATTTATCTGCTCATAAACATCCACCCACAATAAATTCAGTTTATCCGTGACCATAGCGCTTGCAACAGTACCGAAATATCGGAAACTCAAAACATAAAATGAACACGGTGTATTTCCGTTTTAAACCTTAATAACAGTAGATGGCGGAAATTTCCAGACATCTACAAATAAATAAACATCACAAGAAAGCAAATTGTAAAAAGCAGATAAAACACAAATAATAAAAATTGGATATCCATGTGAACCCGGAAATAAACTCAGCATTAATGGGATATCAACAAACGGATCAACGGATTGAGTTCATCACAAATAAATGAACGAAATTACTTGAAATGGCGGCGTAAAAGGAGGTATTATGGAAGAGATAGGGAGTACAGAAACACAGATATGTTTATTTAAAAGTCGAACACATGTCTTGCTTTATTTATTGGCGTGGTAAAATTATCAAATGAGTCATCCCATCCAGGGCAGGAGGGACTGTCAGACTTGTACTGACTAAAATCCACGATGTCTTTCAATAGCCCTTTCCGTTCCGGAGTCAGGGTAGCTCGATAGTCCCGCGACCCCGGCAGAACACCTGTCTTGCTAGAAAACATTTACCTTTCGTTACCTTGTTAGTGAGCCTTGGTCATTTACTTACAAGACTTACAAGTTGGAGGTCAAGTGCTCGAATCCAGCCAGGCGCATTACTTTGTCTAATAATTTCTTCTAAAACGAAAAAGAAAAACATTATTAAGAAACCGGCATGTCCTAGAACCAAAAACTCAAAAACATGTGGCATCTCCCAATCTGCACTGGGTTTGCGTGGTGGATTATAGTCCACTCCCTCTCGCAACTTTTCTTTGCCTGAGTCCCAGCATTGGGTACGTTATAGGCTGATGATTACTCGTATGTCCAAATCAACAAATAAATTAAACAAAATCAAACTACACTATCAATAAATTTTCTATCGACGCGTTATGTTTTGATCTCCCAAGCTTTTTTATTGCTATAATTTTTAGCTTCATTTCCAGCCATTCTGATTATGAAAATAAAAACAATTATATTCCCGGCTAAAGGTGTGCTAAACATACAAACTTATGTGTCTTTGGATACACACATTGGCTTTCACCAGATACCTATCACATCACCAAAACGTAAACTTCGATTGGTAAAACCCGAGATTTGCTTTGTAAACCACCTCCATGTTTTTGCTTAGCCTGTTTAACAATGAAGTCTAACCCTCAGTTGCTAACGAACCTTAACAAAATACTGGTGCAACGAAAGCTGAAACGATAATTTACATCGATGATACAGCAGTTGCAACCACATTGAAGAAAAGTGCCGAAGCATCACTCTCTCTAAAGGCCTTAAAAAGCTTGGAAAACATCATCTATTCGTGTCTATAAATCTAATATGATTAATTATTCGGGAGATATTAGTGATGAATAACAAAGAAGTAAAGAAACGGGAAATTAATGGAGACCACTTTGAACTTTAAATAATGGAAATAGAATTGAATCTTCGAAGTAGTTTTGCATGGCGTATAAATGGGAAAGGGATACTCGCATCTTAATGTTTTTTTTGTGAGATTGTTAGAGTATTAACTGTTTGTAATGACACTAAGCAAACCTTTAACGGAAATGTTGCATTTTATGGATCATCGTACAATAACATCATCAGTTGGAGCACGGACCCAAAATCAAAATTGATAGTCTCAAGAAAATAGGTGGAGCACCCATACTTTAAACAAATTACTGAATTCTAATAAAACAATAATTAATGCTCGTTTGTTCGACTTTCTATCCTATCCTATCCGTACTTCTCCATAGTGATCTACGCTTTGGAATATGCACCTACAGTACTTTCACAGTAGTACTTTCACCTACAGTATTATTTTATTTTTTGTCTTCTGACAATTCAAAAGTACCTGTAACTAGCTTTCTTGAAATAAATAATTTGATAACCACTCATATTGTGTGAAGTTCTAATGTATTAGTTCAAAGTGAACCTTTTGCCACAATATTATTGAGTGCGAATAACAACAACCGATGATTTATGAAAGCATCTTTGTTTCAAGCTAGCGCTGGCTTGTCAATCAGTATTATTAACGAATTTAGTGAAGGAAAAATTGATGGATGGTGATGAAACTAAATATTGTGTTATTTGACGCTTGTTAGGTCGTTTTCTTTCTTACTCTTTTGATATTTACAAATTGATCGTAAAGGACCAACTGGGGTGAGTTTTTTGGTGAATGAGGAATAATTCCTGTAATTTTGGATAGGACAAAAATTTAAGAACAGATGAGATGATTTGGATGCTCTCGCCACTTCGCAACCCCCATTGTTTATTCACGCACATGCACCCGAAGAAGCGCTCAAATAAAAGTAGTTTGAAAGAAATGGAGAAGAACAAACTAATCTTATATCCGTAAGTGATTATAAAGTAGAAAACCCCCGTAACTTAATGTTTAAAAAGTAATAACCCAAAGATTCGTACAATTACCTTTCTATGCCTACCAACATTTAAAAAGATAATTTGAATCTTATAACAGTGTAAAATAGACGGATTATATTTCGACCGTTTAAATTTTCTACTCGCTTGCACGTTCCCAGATTTCTTAACTAGCCATTGGCTTAAATGTTACTCTGCTAAATTAGGTCATTTAGAGGCACAGTGGCAAATGAAACTGTCAGATTAAACTGTTTTTGTTACTAGTGAAACCTCGCGAACTCCATTTTCTAGACGGGTTTAAGTACACGACCGTTGAATTGGGTTTTAGTAGTCTAGTGTCTTAGACAGGATTGTTTAAGACTTAGGGCATGACCTAATTTTTGGATACAAAAACCTCAATTATGCAAATGCTACTTAGCCCCTTCGTACGACAGGTGACGTAAGTCTCCGATACTTTACGACGTTGATATCCAGACGACTATCGCAATACAAATCCATAGAGGATTTTGACGTGATAACGTCTTATAATTCGATGGCCGGCTGCACGCACCTAAAAAGATGACGTCACGCAGCGTTACCTCGCTCTGTAGCGTTACATAGCAACGGCGTGTCAATTGTTTTATAGCAACGTAAGTGCAGTATTTTCTAATGACGTTGTCACGTTCAACTATCGTCAGTAAACCGACTTTACAGACAACCGATTTTTTTTAAAACTGTGCTCCACACTAAGAATTTCTTTCTGTATCGTGGGTGCGTTTACAAAAAAAGAAAGAAGAAGAGGAAGAAGCTTTAATCTTAAAGCTTCCTTAGTGGTAGCAGCAAGCCGCTTATAGGCAGACAGATGAGGACTTTGGTCCTTTTTTTAGGACAAAACCACCTAAGGACTTTGGTCCAGAAACCAAAACCAAAGTCCGTGTATAAAGAAATGCGGCGACGACGCCTTCAGCTTGATGCGAAGCGCGAACAACTGTCAGGCCGATCACCTGCAACGATCAACTTTAACTATGTCGATGATGTACTCACAGGCTTTTAGTAAATACGAATCAGCTCTTACCACTTTTTTTTTTTCAAGCAAAAGCTGTCACGTATATTTCCCTCATAGCTACTGCGTAAATGTAGAACTACCAAAGCCGATCAAACAACATCACTATTCAATGCTAAATCTGCCAATCACTTACATCGCAGTCCAACTACATAAAATGCAAAAGCTACATAAATACAGCCAGGGCCGTAGCTAAGGTAGGGCAGTGATGGGACGTGGGGCAATAATTATATGAATGAAATCATTTTACCACATTTCCCGAATTGACAACATGATTTAAATAATTACAAATAAATAATTTCTAAATTACATTCATATTAATCGTCATTAACAGCAATTATTATTGTACGGGGTACTGACCATCAACACATCAACATTACAAATGCCCAAAATGTATAACATTATGACGAATACAAAAGTCAAAGTCAAAGTCAAATCATTTATTTCAAATAGGCCATCAAAGAGGCACTTTTAAACGTCGAATATTAAAATTAAGGAAATAGGATGGGATGGGATTGAATCTACACCCATTCGCAAAGGTAGGTTGTATGAAGAAGAATGGGCAAGAAACTCCATACTTACTCTTTTTAAAAAAATTACTTACTTAATTACTTTTTAATACAAATATACAACACAGTAGCAATGGCATCCAAATGGACCATTAGTACCTAATCATTCACTCTAGGTCTCTTACATCAGTCTCAATTTGAAACATTAACTTCCCAATGTCCAGCGCTGTAACTAGTCTTTTATTCGCCCAGTGCAAGCTGTAACTGCGCCCTGAGGGCCGTATTACAACGTCTTAAAACCAAGCTTGTTCCAGTGAGGGAACGAGATGGCTAGACGACTTGTATAACTCAGTCACTTTCACTCACCGGAACCAGCCTGGTTTTAAGACGTTGTAATACGGTTGCTGGTCTAGTCAATAAAATTTTGATCCTGATCTGGCCATTTTTGAGCCCCTTTAAGGGATCCCAGGCACCGTTGGTACAACCCTATTTTCGGCATTAGCAATGACTTTAGCCATCACTGGCCTACCCTAGCTGCGGCCCTGCTTACAGCCCATTCGGGTAGCACACTGACTGCATATTTTATAAGTACATCCATCTGCACAAACGGAATACTTAATGTTGGTAATGAAACCGTCAAAGTGATATTTGAAAGCCAGCCCGGATTTCACCGTATGTTTGAATTTGAAAATTTTAATGTAAATGTAACTCAAGTTTTAATGGAATTGGTTAATTTGGTAGTGTTTTTAGTGCTGATTAACGGGTGAAAAGGGTTGGATGGTCTCCATTGCGGCTAAATAATTAGTGTTATTCAGGTAGTAAATCTTTGAGCAGTGGTGACCCAGTGGTATCGGCCCCGACTTACGAGTAGTAGGTCATGGATTCGAATCCAGCCAGGCGCATTACTTTGTGTAATTTATTTAATCACCACTGCTCTCAAAACGGTGAAGGAAAACATCGTGAGGAAACCGGCATGTCCCAGAACCAAAAATTCGAAGACATGTGACATCCACCAACCCGCGCTGGGCCTGCGTGGTGGATTATGGCCCACGCCCTCTCTCAGATAGGAGGCCTGTGTCCCAGCAGTGGGAACAATATAGGCTGATGATGAAAAGATTTCAAGGTCAAGCAACGAGTGCTTGGTATAAAATTATTGAGTAATGACGGCACGGTTAGCGCAGTTGCTGAGCAATTGGACAGCTGTACAGCGTGTCACGGATTCGATTCCCACACGGAACACATATTTGTATGACCTACAAGTAATTGTTTCAGGTCTGGGTGTTTGCGTATGTGAGTTTCTTTGTTTGTAAACGTACCCACGACACAGGAGAAAATTCAAGTCGGGGGCAACGTTTAAAACAATAAAAAATAACAGTAAAATATAATGCGGACTGCGAAGGAGTGGAACTCTGCCTGCGTCTGCGTTTCCGAAAGCATACAACCCCAATCTCTTCAAAGTTAGAGTGAACAGGCTTCTTCTGGGTAAGCTCGCTCCATCGTCGACCTTGTCTTAGTCACTCCTGACCTCGACTAAGGTCAAGAGCAAACCCATTACACATAAAAATAATAATAGGTTAAGAAACCCTTTTTTTTATATCCTACCGCCCTGGGCGGAAAGCAGGAAGGACTATTAGGCCGAGACTCCACCAAAGCTGTGCGAGTCGAGACGTGTTTTGAACAACCAATAGAATTGCGTTGCGGAGTTGAGGCGGAGTTGAGCTGTGTCAATAACGCAATTCTATGGAGTCGGTGGAGTCTCGGCCTTAGACTCTTACTGAGTAGAAATCCACCCTTTTCTTCTTAAATTGCCCGATAGGATTCAGGGTCATGATTAGCTTTACAGACGGTTCCGTGAGCAAGATAAGAAACCCTATTCTTTTTTTTTATTTGTCGCTGATTTCGCGTTTGTCCATTATCTCGACTGATGGTGAGTGACTATGTGGTTGACGACGGTGAAGCATACTTGCCTAGAAGTAACCTAATACTCTTGACATCAAGACCCCAAGGTTTCACTCATAGCTATCAGGAGTTATTGACTACGGCAGTAAACTCTACTCCTTAAAATTTCCGAAAATAAGAGAGAATTTTCATTTTTGTCTATCATTTACAGATTTCCTAAAGACAGTGTGGCCGCATTGTAATGGATGGTCACTCATCCAAAGCCTAACCTTGGCTAGCGTAGCTTTACCTATGATCCACTTGTTTTACTTTTTATACAGTTAGCCTCAAGCCCTCCCGTGAACGCATAACAAACTTTCCTAAGGAAGTAAAATACCAGACTTCCGTATTATCTCATCCAAGTCAAACTCGACCTACAGACGTAGTTTATACGGTAAATATTAGTGCGAAACTAATATTAACCGTATAAACTACGCCTGTAGGTCTAGTTTGACTTACAAAACCTCTTAGTTTATGTAACTTTGAGTTTCAACTTGCGGTATCCTGTTGCTGTTGGTTAAGACCTTCTAGATGTTTCTAAGGATTAATTAAAATGTAAGGTTTATTGATACCCGGGCACGCCGCAATTGCGGCGGTAAGACCCCTCTTTGAGGAGTGGCTGGAGAGAAGTCATGGCGTCCTTACTTTCCGCCTGACGCAGGTCCTCACCGGGCACGGATGCTTCGGGAGGTACCTGTGTCTAATGCGGAAGGAGGAAACGCCTGGGTGTCACCACTGCGAAGATCGCCCGGAGGACACGGTGGAGCATACGGTGCAGGACTGCCCAGCTTGGGCGGAGCACCGACGTGTCCTCACGGCTGCGATAGGCGGAGACCTCTCGCGCCCGGCATTGGTTGCGGCCATGCTGCGGGGCGAGACGGAGTGGGAGGCGGTCGCCTCCTTCTGCGAAGCAGTAATGCTCGCGAAGGAGGAGGCGGGCCGCGCGCGAGAGAGGACAGTGTCCTCCCTCCGCCCCAACCGCGGTGGTGCACGCCCGCGGCGACGGACGTCGCAAGACGATCTCCGGCCACCGTAGGCGCGGGCATGCGGGCAGCGAGTAAAGGGCAACTCGCTGCCCGACCATGGACCATGCCCGGGTCGACGGCGCGTTGTGTCCCACGCGCGCCTCAAAGAGCGTCATCATAATGACGGGGCCCCCCTCTCAGAGGGCCAAGGCCTGCCGGGGTCGCGGGATTATTTCCTTACCGTGACCCCGGAACATAGCAGGCTACTGAAGGACACCGTGGATTTTAGTCAGTAGAAGTCTGACAGTCCCTCCCGCCCTGCCCGGGGCTGGAGGACTCATTTGATGATTTTGCCACGTAAAAAAAAAAAAAAAAAAAAAGGTTTATTGATACCAGGCATGGACTTGCGAACGGCGAGTTATGGGTAGCTTGCCGTCTGATCGAGGACTAGGCCCTAGTCGAGGCCATTTCGTAAATCAAGATGGAACGAATCTTCTACTAAACATAATTATATGTATACAGTAAAAATAATATAAGTAAACAAAATACTAAAATCTTTATCTCCGCTCACTCCAAAATTTCCCCATTATTTACTTTAACAAAGAAAAACCTACCTACAGTAACCTCTCATAAAACACAAAACACATTGTTCACCCCCGAAACACGAGTAAAACTCCATTCTAAGCAGAATAAAACCACTTTTTATATTCCAAAAACACTTTAACTTGTAAAGTACTGTTACTGAACTTGGTTGTCAAAATAGGTGTTTCAAATAATGAGGCCTGGACCACTGTTGGCAGGGTCGGATTGGGCTGTAAGGGCTTGGGCCCCAACAAGGCTAGATATGTATGGCAACTCAATTTCATTTTTGAAATCTAAAACAATATTTATTTCAGGGATAGCCTGCTCGGGCAAAAGCGTTTCTGTTTTGTCTATTTTTTATTGTTGTTTTTTCGTCGAAAGAATCCAGGTCTTAGGTTAGTCTAACTGAATAAAAAAACACCCGACACCTCTACAGGTATCGTGTGTTCATTTAAGACAGTACTGCGCCTACCAGCCGAGGTCACAAGATCTCCTCTTCTTAGTCGCTACACTCTTGGCAGAGTGGTCGTGGTCGTCTCATTAGAGATGGTATCTCGCTTCATAATGCGCCACCATTCCTCTCGCACCGCTGCCTTCCTGGTATATTCGTGCCGAGGACCATAATGCAACCTAGATCTGGTCTGTCCAGCGCATAGATGATTTGCAAGCTCCCGAATCATTAACTTTAGCCTGCTACACAAGGCGTTTCACAGACGCGTATCTCTGAGAAACACGTCCGAAGTAAGTCGCAAGACCCGGGACCTATTGGGCTGGCGATTGAGACACTTTTTGAAAAAGGTATTATTATATTCCTATTGTTTTTATCTCTTTCTAGACGGTATGGGAATTTTCGGCAAATAATGCTCGGTTCATCAGTTCATGCTATAAGTTAATAGAATGGTAATGCTTATTGATCGTTTATCTGTCCTACAACAAGCTATTAGATGTTATTATTATTTTTATAACACATTTGCTCGTAAAAGGTCTCTTACTGCACCTATTTCAGTATCGTAATGTATCTTATTACGCACTAGTGCGTAATGGTAAAGTAAAACGCACTAGTGCGGTAATGGTAAAGTAAATCGCACGGTTTATCAAGATGCTCCGTCTAAAACGAACGGTACTTTTTTAAATCTTAGCAAAGAGTTTTTATGTCAGAAAAGCGGTCAACATTTTATTATTAGAATTAAATTTGGGAGATGAAATATAATAAATGAACATTTTATTCTTTAATTTAATTAATTTTGACAATTAATTACAACCATTTATCTGTAATAAAACCACAAAAGAATTAATTTACTTTATTAGTAATACTGGCTGTTTTTTGTGCCTTTGCCATAAACAAAAGATGCTGGTGCGCGCGCATCGCAAATTTGTGAAAAAGTAAAAATTATTCCGCTTGCTTTTCCTTTTCGATGTAATGATTTTATTTATTTACTCACAAATGTGTTATAAAACGTCGTATGACATACGTGTGGTTTGATAATTACAGCCTCTGCTTTCTTATAGCACTCGCCTTACGGCTTGTGCTACCAATATCGCCTCTGCTGTAATGATCAACTTACCGCACTTATATCATAATGTACTATTTCATAATAGAATCCCAAATGATTGATAGCCAATAAGTTATCTTAGTTATGCTATTTACGAACTCAGTGGTGAGGACTGTTAAATCAATCGCAGCGCACGATGCGGCAGAGATGTGAAATAACTCGGATGTCCCTGGACCTACGTTTATCAGGTTTAATATCAACCACAACTTTTGAAGTACTTCATCAGTTATTTTTAGTTTTCAATGAAAGACAAGCCAAAATCTCAAACTAGGTATCTAGGATCTTACAAGTCCCGATAAATATGGCCCCTGGTCATATGCTACCTGTCACCTGACTTGTGAGGCCTCCGTGCTATCTGGGGCCCCTGGTGAACACCACCAAGTCCGGCACTGGCTATAGGTACGTCTATTAAAACTTTTCTTGTTATACCTGCATTGTGTATACGGACCTGTAGGAGGAAGTTTTGAGAACCAGGACCGCTGGGGTCAATGGTCTGAGTATGTATTGTGTGGGGGGGTTTCTATGTAGATTCTTGTGTAGGTAAAATTATATAAGCAAGTTAGTTCGTGAATGACATCTTTCTACTTGCGACATATCCGTGTGTAAGAATAGAAGAGATACGAGTATAACTTACTTCTACTAGCTTATGCCTGCAGCGATTTCCGTGTAAAAGACGGGTAAATGACAAACCGGGATTATAAGTTTCCGGAATGACTTAAAATAATTTTCCAAATAACAACTTAAAGAAAATTCCTTAAAAATTATCACCAAACAATATTCTCAACCTTCCAATTTTCAATTTTCTTCATGCAAAAAAATGCTTTTACGTTTAGGTATATTCCAAATAAAATGTGGGTCGCCGAAAGTTACAAGATATAAATTTTTGTTAAAACATTTCGTTCACTGACTGAAGACGTCTGAGAAATTCTTCCGCACGTCTCAGCCCGAACCACGATATAATACTGACAGAAGTTTGACTACGGTTACATACGGTGAGCAGAAAGGTGTGTTATATGCGTGTACGCATAGAAAGTCGTATCAAGCTATTGTCAAACAGACAGGCAAAGCGAATGCGATCCGAAGCGTTTTTATTTGCAATGTATGGAATTTTTTGAATCCAGTCACATAGAAAAGCGAAAGCGATCCGATAGTCTATGTGACTGGCTTCAAACAATTCCATACATTACAAACAAAAACGCCTCGCTTCGCGTTCGCCACGCCATTCTGTTTGACAATAGCTTTAGAAGGAAAATCTCAGGGAAAAAGGTTTGTTTCCACTTGTTCTAGTTAAAGTTCAACGGTTGAACGGTGAATGGGATTTATTTCGCTCAATAGTCCTACTATTTTCGGTGTTACGAAATAGTAGAACTAATTGGAGACTTTATTTCCACTTGTTCTAATCCACAAATCAACTGTTCTACGGTAGAACTAATGGAAATTTTCATTTTCATTAGTAATTAGCACGAAACGTATTTATTTCCGAATAGTAGAACTTCAACATTTTAACATCCAACTAGCAATGTTCATGAGAAACAGGCTGGAGGCAGACGGACACACAGACAGATGGACGGATGGACAGAGAAATGTGGTGCAATCTTAGTAATAAGGTTCCATTATACCCTTCGGGAACGGAATCCTAAAAACAGAATAGAACAAACACTTTTTTTTTTTTTTTTTACGTGGCAAAATCATCAAATGAGTCCTCCAGCCCCGGGCAGGGCGGGAGGGACTGTCAGACTTCTACTGACTAAAATCCACGGTGTCCTTCAGTAGCCTGTTATGTTCCGGGGTCACGGTAAGGAAATAATCCCGCGACCCCGGCAGGCTTTGGCCCTCTGAGAGGGGGGCCCCGTCATTATTATGACGCTCTTTGAGGCGCGCGTGAGACACAACGCGCCGTCGATCCGGGCATGGTCCATGGTCGGGCAGCGAGTTGCCCTTTACTCGCTGCCCGCATGCCCGCGCCTACGGTGGCCGGAGATCGTCGTGCGACGTCCGTCGCCGCGGGCGTGCACCACCGCGGTTGGAGCGGAGGGAGGACACTGTCCTCTCTCGCGCGCGGCCCGCCTCCTCCTTCGCGAGCATTACTGCTTCGCAGAAGGAGGCGACCGCCTCCCACTCCGTCTCGCCCCGCAGAAAACAAACACTTAAGGGGGCTTCTATTCAATAGATGGCTTCGATTCCATTTTTTTGCCGTTTTTAAAGATGTGCGCAAGTCCGACTCGTACTTGACCAGTTTCTACGTAAAGTGTGTATATCTATAATTATGTGTCCGAGCGTTTCACCATGTTGTATGTAGCTAACCTTCTGTACTTATCTGCTTCAACGCATTTGGTAGGAAAAACACCACTAAGATAATGTGAAAACAATTTTCAAGAACACCTTCATGTTTTTAGTCTGCTGAACTAATGAAGATGGTTTTAAAAGTATCTCTATGTGTACAGACTTAAATTATAAATTTGTTTGAAATGCTCTGAAAGCCTTAATGGACGTATGTATGTGGGGGATGGGAGAAAAGTATTTTGGCGTCATTATGTGAAAAATGGAAGCTTTGTCGAGAGAACAATTTGAACACAAAACTCTACTATCTATACTAATATTGTACAGCTCAAGACTTTGATTGTTTGTTTGGTTGAACGTGCTAATCTTAGGAACAAATAATTCGATATTTTTTTGTATTGTATAGTCCATTTATTTTTTGAAGTCGTTTAAAAGGGTATTACACCTTCCTAAATTCAGGATCCGATATTTAGGATTCGATTTAGGATAAGTTTAGTCGCCGAAGCTTGCTATTACACGTATTAAATCATGTCCTAATTAAGATGCTACCAATCCTAAATGCTGTTAAACTTTTCTGAATTCAGGACTTCCTAAATATCGGCTCCTAAAAGGAAGGTGAAAAAGCCCCTATTAAAAGGAAGAGATTCTTGCGTTCTGACAATTCCTTATTGAGTTGACTTAACGATTATTAAATAATTTCCTCCACAACATTATTCTTTACATAAACATCTGTTGGAGAGGTCCGTTTCATTAGAAAATATTAGGAAAAGAAAAAACAGTATTTAATGACTGACACTTTAACAGCTGTCACTTTGGCAGTAGATCTATTTTTTGTTTCATGTCTTACTCGGGCATAAATATATTTTCACCTCACCCGCTCGGAAAGATTCTATTTCTCATTCAAAATCTGAGCGCAAAACTCCATTTTGTGCTCTAGAGCACAAAGTGTTGTTTAAAATTCGAACACGTCTTGTATTCAATTGTTTTCTACACTGACAGGCGAGCCGCCCCCAGTATAGGTCAATGACCCCACTTCATTTCCTCGCTGTGTGAGGTGAAAAGTTGTGTGTTGCACTCGGCAGCAAAGTTTTTCTGCGTCTCGTACCTTTGAAAACTTCGCATCGCTCAGGATTCTATATTTGAACCGCTCGTTTCTCTCGCGGTTCAATCTTAGAATCCTTCGCTCGCTCAGTTTTCAATTCAAGTACTCGCGCCAAAAATCAACTTTGCAGCCTTGCATAACAAATAACTATTTAAGTTTTAAAAGAGCTACAAGATATTAATGTTTTTTTTTTGTTATTATTTTGAACTACACTGTACATTCTTCGAATTCGCTTGCTTGAGTTTAAAATTGCGTTCATCAGAACTAAGGATTATTACACACGTTTCTATTCGAGTCGGCAATATTTTTGTCGAACTTCAGCTATTGCCCCCTTATTAATAAACGTGGACTAAAATTACAACCAGGATAATCACCAACACATACATCTGACCATACCATACATATTATTATGTTTAAGGATTAATAACCTTGGCGTAACGCCATTTATTCAAATTATACTAGGAATCAAAATATACAAAAACTAAATCCCCAAAATTTAATACTTTTACCCTGTAGCGTACATAATCATCTACAAAAAGTACACTATCGCCATCTATGAAGAAGAAATTAAGATGTAAAATGTTTACATCGCGCAATCAAAGTTAAAACAGCGAACTTAGAAAACATAGAAAATTCCAAATATGAATGTTGGGCAGAAAACCCACCAGACACAACAC
Source organism: Agrotis clavis (assembly GCA_954870645.1). Lineage (NCBI taxonomy): Eukaryota > Metazoa > Arthropoda > Insecta > Lepidoptera > Noctuidae > Agrotis > Agrotis clavis. The sequence goes on from OX940941.1 coordinate 15,527,189, forward strand.
CCGTCTGGTCGGAAGGTACCTTCCTTTTCACCGGATAGCGAGGAACTATACTCTCTGTTCCTCCTACTCCCAAAACCCTATCGTGATGCCGTGTGGGAGAGAAAACTTGGCTAATGACGACTCTTTCCAAAAAAAAGAACAGTTACTTAACACATCAGGTCTTCATTTTGATCTCACCGATTGGAAATCTCCATTAAATACCTATATTAATCGGATTGGCTCACCGCTCACCACAATTCATGCTACGCTGAAGCACCTTTTCTCTAACAATCCGATCTTCACGTTCGGCGCCCGAAAGATACCGACCCGAACTTATATGCAGTGTGTACCTCCCCTTAGTTGGCTTTAGCCGGATTTTAGGAAACAGAATTACGTATTATGCTTTCCTGTTGGTTTTTGAATAGTTTATTTTTGAGCGTGGTCTTTACTTTCCTGGTTTATAAACTGGACGCTGAATAAAATGTAGGTCAATGTTTTTTGTGTTCCTTTTTCGTGGACCTTAATGAATATGCGCTGTTGGTTTAAAGCTGACTAAATACTAATGCTTTTAACACTCAACGTATTTTAGTTATATTTCCGTCTCTTTCACATTCTATATTATTATGGAAGATAGAAAAAGAAAAAGCCTATTCCCAACTATGGTTGTCATATTTGCTTTTATTTGCGTGTCCTACTACCCCACTACTTGGCAATAGCCAGGTGTAGTCTGCCTTAGAGCCAGTTAAACAACTCGCCCTTAAACTTATAATTATTAAAAAAACCGGCCAAGTGCGAGTCGGACTCGCCCATAAAGGGTTCCGTAGCAGCAAGTAACATAGGTATTATAAAAGTTCTTGTAGTTGGTTGTAACTTTGAAACGTAAATTGCGGTTTACGATTTATGACGTATTAAAAAAAAAAACTAATCACTTGATCTCGTTCAAACCAATTTTCGCTGGAAGATTGCATGGTAATGTACATTATAATTATGTATATTTTTTTACAGGGGGGTGAGACATTTTACCACTTCGGAAGTATCTCTCGCGCAAACTGTTCAGTTTAGAAAAAATGATATATTAATAACCTCAATATTATTTTTAAAGACCTATCCATAGATAACGTATGGGTTTGGTGGAAAAAAAATGTTGAGTTTCAATTCTAAGTATAGGGAACCCCTAAATTTTTTGATGAATAACTCCACCTCATTCCAACCTATGCTGATAATTATGTTACTCTTTACTCAATACTCAATTTCTTTATTGCGTTCCAAAATGTAGGTACATAATTATGTAAGTTTACACTAACTGGTGGGTTGTAATATCGACACAATTTTGGACTCTGTCGGGCACAGCATAGAATAATCATGGGAGAGAGGAGGAAGAGCACTCAGTCTTTACTTCTGATCTAATACAAAAAAAAAATATTCCACATTACGTTATTGTTTCTAATACTCATTTAAGCAGATCTTCTAGGTATTTATATATATTATAATATAAATTGGTATTTACATTATTTTATTTTATACTATTTCTAGTATGTCTAAAGCTCCTCGATAATAATAAAAGAAAAACTTCCATTTTCCGCTTCCTGATTTCCACACATTCAATATATCGATGCTCACATTACCGACCGACGCGGTCGAAAAGTGATATCCAATTTACAAGGTTGTTGGCTCGCATCGTACGGACAGACGGACCAAGCAGATATACGGAATCGGTGATGCGGAAAATAACATAGGAGGGACAGTAATAACTATTTCATATTGTTTGCCCTTCCATGGTTTTTGTTTGGGAAGATTCTTTTGAAAAAGGGTTGATGGGATGGCTGAATTGGAATGAATAATAATATTATTATTATTTTCAGTGCGTGAATTGAATTACGATGCGTGAATTGTAATATGTTTTAAAGAATAGTAATAATTATTGTTTGTTCCAAATTCTGAGGTGCTTTGATTGATTTTCTGAGGCGATCATGGCTAAACAATGACAGCCGTCTTGTCTTATCTTTAATCATCTCTTAAAATATTATAAATTTCCTTAAAAATAAAAACTTTGCTTCACATTAGGAATTAATCCAGTATCGTGGGTGTATATTTAAATTCTCATCTACAGACAATCTGGCTTGGAACAACTACTTACAAGTACTTGTCCCATTTTACTCTGCGCAACATGTTTCCTTCTTCCATTTTCCCCTATCAGACGTCAAAGCATCATTTCTTTCAAATCATTCCATCAATCCATCCATCTTTTCTTTGGCCTTCCTCTTCCTCTCCATCCGTCAACATTCATACTCATCATTCTCTTAGTTACGTGAGTGTCATCCTTCCTCATTACAAGTCCATACCATGTGTCCAAATGTTTTACATAAAAATTAAAGCAAAAAGAAAATAGTAATGAGCAGCACACTGCCGGTAGCTTGTTCTTCAATGGAACAGGGTCCAAGCTGTCAGAATTCGAGACTCCAAACATAGAAACCTCCTAAGGCTGCTTTTCCACCAGACATGCGCTATGCTACGTTGCTGCCGAAGCGTTTGATATCCACCAATCATATTCATTGGTTTACATAACACAGCACTGGTGGAAACGGATTCAACTAAGATGTGTTTTTTATATGGAAGGATACGTGATATGGCTGCGTGCTATTGTTGCGTGCTATGGATGCGTGCTAAGGGTCGTCTTCCCTACTATCGATACTCGTATAGCTCGAGTTGCGCATCTTCGTAGCGCAGCTACGCATCTTCGTAGCGCAGCTGCGCATCTTCGTAGTGCAGCTACGCATCTTCGTAGCGCAGCTAAGCATCTTCGTAGCGCAGCTACGCATCTTCGTAGCGCAGCTACGCAACTTCGTAGCGCAGCTATGCATCTTCGTAGCGTAGTTACGCTTCTTCGTAGCGCAGCTTGCATCTTCATAGCACGTCATCTTACTCGCACAGCTACAAAGCGTAGCATCAGTGGAAATGGTTACACAGTTTCGTAGCTCAGCTTTTACATCCTTGCAGCACAGCTACATATCTCACCTCTGGTGGAAAGGCACCCTAAGGCTATTGGGCGACACGACTATCGGCAAAATGGTCGACCTTCTATCCTACTAATATTATAAATGCGAAAGTTTGTGAGGATGTATGTATGTGTATGTAGGTATATTTGTTACTCTTTCACGCAAAAACCACGGAACGGATTTGGCTAAAATTTGGTACACAGAGAGTTTATAACCTGGATTAACACATGGGATAGTTTTTATCCCGATTTTATGTTCCCGTGGGATAATTTTCGAGTTGTAGCGGGTGAAGCCGCTGGCAACAGCTGGTATATCTAAATGGTCAACATCTCACATATCAATAACTTCGCGAGCCAAGTCAAGATACTTGATCTGTTTATCTATCTCGACAACCGTTATTATTGCGACTGTTATTATTAGGTAAGCTATGCTATTATTTGCCCAAGTCGGTCAAGAAATAGGTATCTGTTCATAACATGACGTATTTCTGTCAATTGTCAAAATCACTTGAAAATTACGTTCAAACCCCTTCTACACGATCAGACCCGACCGCCGACAGAGGTGACCTTGGTCGCGTCAACAGTACCCAACCGTGTGGAACGCTGTCGGCTGACGGTCGGGTCCGACCGCGGACGCAGCCTGTCGGGACGGATGCGCTCCCGACCAATGTCATCCAAAGGTCGATTGACTCCGCCCATATTTGGTCGCCCGACCAACGTCTACACGGTAGATTTTCATACCCACCGGACCAAGGTGACCTCTGTCGGGCGGTCGGGTTTGATCGTGTAGAAGGGGTTTTACTGATACTGGTACTGCCAGCTAGCCTATTTCATCCCACTGGTAAAGGCCTTTCCCCACGACCTCCAGTTTTTAAACAAAATTTTCACCATTAGAAAGCTACATTCACCCTGAGTAACATATAGACTAGGTATATAATTATGATGTCCACCCGTACGAAGCCGGAACGGGCCGCTAGTAGAAAAATAAATACGACGAAAATTATGTCACAAAAATACGAGATACAAATAGTTTCCATAATATTTATTATCGTTGCTTTTTTGTTAATATTATTTTAAAAATAATTATGTTTATTTACAATACAAGTTTAAGTAGTGGTGGCCCAGTGGTAATGGTCCCGATTTAAGAATTGTAGGTCGTGGACTCAAACCCAGACCAGCACATTATTTCTTTGTGAAATTTATTTCATCACCTTTGCTCTCAAAACGGTGAAAGAAAACACATCGTGACGACGCGACATGTCATAGAAAATTATCCTCTCATAGAGAGAAGGCCTGTGTCCCATCAGTGGGAAAATGGAAGGTTGAATATATGTTACAAAAATCTTGCATGATGTCACAATAGGGCACCATCATAATTTCGTCGTTATCGTTGTCGCATAGTACATGTATACCTTTACAAGTAATGATACTTAAGAACATCTTACATTCATCTTTTAACAGCCGATATCGGTAAAGATATTATAGACATTACCGGTACACCTGCATGATCTACTCTATCGTATATCTTGTCGAGAGACCGAGATCGGAGATGAAAATAATGTTACACGGAACGGTTCCGTACAGCTGAGCGATTAGCAACTGCGCTACGTGTAGCTCCTTCGATTCCCACTCGGAATAAAAATTTGTATTGGTAGTTCAGCTTTGCGTACAAATAGGGTAAAATGGGACCGTAAACTCTGCTATCCGTCCGTTTGTCCGTCTGTCACCAGGCTGTACCTCAATAGCCGTGATAGTTGGACAGCTGAAATTTTCACACATGATTTATTTCTGCTGCCGCTATAAAAACAGAATAAAATAAATATCGGAGGTAAATTGCCATATCTACTCACGGGGTGCACACCTAAAACTGAGTCATAGGATTTTTCGAAAATCACTATACGCCCAATCAGACATCACCAACCTTAATAATTGCATCTCATCTCTCAATGCTGATCTTCGTGATATTGAAGAATGGTCTAGCAAGTTTGGGGTTTCTGTGAACGTCGAAAAATGTCAGGCAGTCACCATTGGTAGTTCATACTACTTGAGAAACGTGAACACTAGCCAACTAATGCCACTGTTGTATGAGAACACCGTCATCTCTCTTTCACCTCACGTAAAAGACTTGGGCCTGTACATTGACGACTGTTTGAGCTGGAAGAAGCACGTTGCTCAGGTGAGTCAGAAAGTCACGTTCTCGCTGCGGTCTCTCTATAGATTCAAGCATTTCCTCCCATCTAGCACCAAACTCACTTTGGTCCAGTCACTTGTGCTTCCCATTATTGACTATGCTGATGTTTGTTATTCCGATCTATCCCAAGAACTTCTTAATAAATTGGATCGACTTCTCAACAACTGTATTCGCTTCATTTTTGGCCTTCGAAAATTTGATCACATTTCTTCTTTTCGTTCCCAACTTAAATGGTTGCCTATCCGACGCAGGAGGTCCCTCAGATCTCTCTGCATGCTCTTCAAGATTATGAACGATCCATGTGCTCCTGATTACTTAAAAACTCTTTTCAAAGTGTTGGGCAGTTCTCATAGTCGTAACCGTCGTGCTTCTAAAAATCTACTTCTCCAAATTCCTTCACACCATACCGGTTTCATGTCTAATTCTTATACTATCTCATCCATTAAGCTCTGGAACGCGCTACCCTTTAGCATTAAAAAAGCTGAAAGCAGTTTCACTTTCAAGAGAAAAGTACGAAACTTCTATACGTCAGATTAAATTAGCTCTCAATTATTGAAAGTCGAGTCATGGCATAAATTATTAGGTTTTTCTTTCTATTTATGTATTTTATTTGTTTTAATATTGTTTAGTGGTTACGCTGTGAGACAGAACGATTAAACCTGTTTCGCACGTCATGTCATTGGACGTCTCATCTGATTGGCTGTGACTTCCTACCCCCTAATTTTCCATTCATGCACTACCTACGCGCTGGCTCACGACAGAGTGGGCCACTGTTAGCTCGCAAAATCCGAGACAAAAGGTCGCGTCGCGCGCGCTCCTGGTTGTGCAACAAAATCGCAAGTGTCTTCTTAGCTATCGAGCTTCAAGAGTCCTGCAGCACCAGTCGAAGCCACCGAATCAGCTCACCAACACCAGCTCCGGAGAGAAAAAAGGTACAGTGCATTCCTTCCTAAGCTTGTTCTGCATTCTAAACCCTATGTGTCTCCCGGCAGAACGTCAATTCCTGGTTTTTTCGTCATAGCCAATTAGTCTCTAGCTAACCCGCGCGTCCGCGCGCCTATTTTATTTGTATATATGTAATAGTATTATTATTTTTTTAGTTTATATAGCTTTTTTTTTTTTACTAGTTTTGTTGTACCCTACCACATTGTTGTTTTACACACAAAGGTTGACTGGTAGAGAATGCCTTGTGGCATTAAGTCCGCCTATGTACCATTGATCTGTACATGAAGTATAAATAAATAAATATCCCTGGCGAGGATTATTGGTTTTCTTAATTCCAATGATGCAGTTAAAGTTTTCGTCAACATCGGCCTCGAGACACTTTTTTAGAAATTCCTCATAGTTTCTTATATGTAACCATCCACGCCTAGTTGGAAAATTCATCCTTTTTTACATTTCAACACAAACTAACTCCAAAATCTGTAGTATTACTCGTATATATCTTTCTCTTGCATCTGTTTCCGTCATATTTTCCGCACAACAGTGGTTCGTGGGCACGCACTTGTGAATGAAACAACTCTTCCGAGGTGATTCATGCTTTATATATTTAGAACAATGTTACATTATTTTATCTTTACTGTATAATCCTACTAATATTATAAATGCAAAATTTTGTGAGGATGTGTGTATGTGTATGTAGGTATGTTTGTTACACTTTCACGCAAAATCCACTGAACGGATTTGGCTAAAATTTGGTACACAAAAACTATCCTATGTGATAAGTCGGGACCGATACCACTGGGCCACCACTGCTCTCAGGAACTAGGTACTGGTTGGAATTGTTTTTTTTTTGGATATTATATTATTGAGGAAGGATATAGGCTATTTAACATCAGGTTACAACCAGTTGGAGCCGAGTAGTGGGACTGAAGCCAAGGAACCAAAAAAAGAGGAGAAGCCACACATAATCCTTTCAAAAATACAGTTTGCGTAACGATGGTTTTCATTAAAACGCCATCTTTGACACTAAAATCAACAAGATAACCCTTTAAGATTCACGTACTGCTAAGGTTTAACCGTTTCCCACATACAAACACAGCAATATGTTCATTTTCTGTTGCTCACACGCCATTTTAACCGCGGAAGCCACGTTTCCAACTTCAGTGCTTAGTACTGGTAGGCAGGTTATTCTGTTGATCAAATATTTTTTTTACCGTGTTAAAATCATTCAATGAGTTCTCCCACCCTGGGCAGGGCGGCAGGGTCAGACTTGTACTGAGTAAGATCCACGGTGTCCTTCAATAGCCCTTAATGTTCCAGGGTCACGGAAGGAACACCATGGATTTTAGACAGTACGAGTCTGACAGTCCATTTCTCTTCCTTCCATCCAGAGTAAGAGGACTTATAATAATTATGATAAACCACGTTTAAAAAATCGTCTCGTATTTCGTTACTCCCAGTCATCATCATCAGCCTATAATGTGTCCCAGCAGTGGGAACTGGGACACAGGCCTCCTCTCTGTGAGAGGGAGTGGGCCATAATCCACCACGCGGGCCCAGTGCGGGTTGGTAGATGTCACATGTCTTCGATTTTTTGGTTCTAGGACATGCCGGTTTCCTAACGATGTTTTCCTTCACCGTTTTTGAGAGCAGTGGTGATGAAATAAATTACACAAAGTGATGCGCCTGGCGGGTTTTGAACCCACGACCTACAACTCGTAAGTCGGGACCGATACTACTGAGCCACCACTGCTCTCATTACTTACTCCCAGTAGATATCTTTAATCTGAGTAATCGTTTGCTAAATTAATTCCTCTCTCTCACGAGTATAGAGAAACGTTTTCACTTCCCGTAAACCGCGCGCCATCTTAACCGCAGGAGACATGTTGCCAAACGTGACAACATTTCGGTAACGTGTGCGACGGAAACAAGTCACTGAAGCGATGTGACATCTCAACCTTGTACAGTCAAGGATACTACTTTCTGAGTACGAAACTTGCAGTGAGAGCAAAACAAAAGAAATATAAATATGGAAAAGGAGAAAGAAAGCAAGAAGTCTCTATAAACAACCTCCTTTTGTACACAAGGCGAGGCCGACGCAAGACTTCGATACCATACGACTTTTGAATCCAAGCGACTATCGCAATACAAATCATATAGGTTCGTACATAGGCGTGCGTCAATGTAAGCCAAAGTTGTAAGGTACTATCGTATCGAAGACTTGCGTCGCCTAGTGTACGAAGCTGATCAGTTTGGTATTCACTAAGCTACAGACAGCGACACTAGCGTTAACCTCTCACGCTGCACGATCGGCCGATTTCAACACAATATAGTTTCGGCAGATATTTCATTAGTTTCTTACTACATGCAATTTACGGACTATTATTTAGTGTTGAACCAAAAATTAGTAAACACAAGATTGAACAGATTTTGATATCTACTCCCGATGTGTTATCAATAAAATTCAATTTATATGTGGCGACCGTTCACCACATATAGGAATTGAGTTAATATGAGAGGTTTTTTAAACGGAACTTTCACAGTTCGTGAAAATAGTTAATTGTAATGTCACAAACCCGTACAGTCAGTTTCCTTCTTTACATAACCAGTATTAAACAACAGCATTAGAAAAAGAGGGTCAAGTAAAACAGGCCACTGACTTTAATAAACGACCATGATAAAATCGAAATTCCAATGCCCTTCATCTGTAAACTGTCTACGTTTTGAGGAAAATACATTTTGAAAGTAATTTAAAACTAAAATGCAATGCAGTTGGCAGTCTCATTTCGAAAATCGTCAGCTTCTAGTAATCACATAATGAAAACTTCCATAACTAAAGGGCTGTTTTGATAAAAAAAAACTCTTTTTCATATTAGAAAATACACTCATTTTGATTTTAGAAACATAAAACGAAACACTTCCAACACACTTTAATAACCATCATATTTACTATTGTTGAAAAATGATCGTAAATAAAAAATAGTTTTTCATAAATATGGAAAAATACAGGCCGATACGCCCTGCAGTTTCCGATTCATTGAACTGGAAGCCCTCAGTTCATATCCGTCGACACTAACCGGGAAATGCATAACCCAGAATTTAATAAAACCTATTGGACTCTGATTTTTTGCAAAAAAAAAATGGGGCCATGTTTTTTTATTTATTTTTAATTTAGATCGTGAAGGATGACAATCTTTTTATCATAACAGTATTGATATTTTTTTTGTTTTTATTGAGATTCTAAGTATATTTTAGCAATATTGGCTCACCTTTGAAATAAGCAACACTACAGTAAGTTTGAAATGTTTTTGTGGAAGCTCGTAGCTAAATTAATATATAATAATATAATTACAGTTATATAATATAGTACATTATAATATAATTATATAATAATATAATTACAGCCACACAGGCCGATCTTTCGGGTTAAGCCGCGCTTGCCGAAGTTGGTCCGTGGATATGACTATCTGTCATAACGAGTTTCTTCTGTGCCTCGGAAAGCACCTAAAGCCGTTGGTCCTGGCTGTCATTTGTAGATCTTTGACAGTCGTTACGTTAGCGGCAACAAAAATACATCTTTGTGAAAATGTCACCTGTCTCGCATCACGGTTTATGAGATACAGCCTGTTGGCAGACGGACAGATAGACACACAGACAGCGGAGTTTTATATAGAATAGAGTCCCGTTATACACTTTGGGTACGGAATCCTAAAACATTTGCTCGTTTGAATTGTGAATATTTTAGTAGAAACTAATACTAAAACTCGGTATCAGATTTTGTACAGAGGATTCAAAATCCCGGATTTATTAAAGTGTAATATTGGATTTCGTTTTATTTTTGCATTTTTAATTGTTTTTGAACTCACTGATCGAGTTTCGTTTTCAGCGAGGTTGGATTACACGCCAGCATTTCGAGCTACTCTTATCTAATATTATTTTGGATGTTTGGTGCACGGAAAGTTCACAACCTGTAATAACACATAGGATAGTTTTATCTCGATTTAATGTTCTCCTGGGATCATTTTGGAGTTCGTGAAGCCTCTGACAAAAGCTAGTCTTTCAAGTTTTCCTAATGTTTGTGATGAAGTAACAATTCTATTGAAATAAATTAATAATAATATTCCACAACTATCACACAACGCTATCTAGTCCCAAGCTAAGCAGAGCTTGTGTTATGGGTACTAGACAACTGATAAACATACTTATATATTTCTAAACTCATACATGTTATAGATAAATTCCAACCAGACACAGAACTTTAATGATCGTGCTCATCACACAAACAAATGTTTGTGTGATGACCCACCCAGGACACGCACCCAGGACAAATGTCCTGGGTGGGAATCGAACCCACGACCTCCGGCATAGCAGTCAGGGTCACTAACCACTAGAACAACAGGCCTGTCAAATATAAACGATCCCCATCATAGTTATTTCTGTATTTATTAAAAAACACATTAGACCTTTTAGTTAACTCTAATTTACAAAATAGAGTTAACTAAAAACCCAGGTTCAAATCGCCAATTATGCAATAAACCATTGTCTAAGAGTCGTAGCTGTCAAAGGTGTGTTTTTCTCATAGCAACTTTTCCATTATGTTATTGTTTTAATTTTATTTGGACCCAACATGGATATACATAGGTTAGATTTAATTGTTATTACACATGGTGGATTTCATTCTTGAGACAATGGTTCAAATGACGGTACTAGATCTAAGTTTTGTAATACGGAATTTAAGCCATGGTTCTGCAGATAAACCTGGACTTAATAGTGCAGGTTTAAACCAAGGTTTGTTTAGTTTTTGTAATAAGACCGATAGCTTACAATACTTCCTCAAAACCACAATTTACAAATACCACAAACTTCTAGCTGTTTCTCCATAAAATATACAAAATCAACAAGCCACGTAAATAAATTATTAAAATATTCCTCTGCATATCATAAAACATTAGTATTCAGACTTACTCCTCCATATTTAAGGCCAGGCTGCACTTATAGCTTGCATAAAGCCGAAGATGCACTGAATTATGAATTATTCAGGCCACTGGCTCTATACCGCCCTCTTGCGGCGCCCGGAGGCATCTACCATAATTTCGTCCTTTCAAGACTTTCGTTTATGAAATGGACGCTTATTTTGAAATTATGATAAGGTATTTGGTAGTGTTTATTTTCAATAGTTTTGTAGTCCAATCATTGATTGTTTTTAACTTTATCAGCCTGTAATGAGTGTTTCATAAAAATAAAACACCTTAGCGCTATACTGTGACTCTCTCTCTCTCTTTCTCTCTGTCTCTCCCTCTCTCTCTCTCTCTCTCTTATACTTACACACACTTAAATAAACAATAATCATTTGGAAAAAACATTAACTAACAAGAAAATTTGGGGGCACGGCAGTTAAGCAAGAAAGCGGCACGACAGTACCATCCTTTTCTGTAGCAGTTGAGGCCATTTCAACGATTTTATCCAAAACATTTCTTTAAATAAATTATTATTATTTTAAAATTTTCTAAAATTGAAGAACCTATGGGGTTTGGGGATTGGGGTGGGTGGGATCCACCTCTTATCAGTTAACCCCGGGCAGCTGCACCACAGGCTAGGTATCTACCTATATAACCTAGGGTAACGGCTGAGCGATCCCACAGACTGGTGGTAGGCCTCACCAGGGCCGTTTATTTCCTACTCGATGAGAGCTAGATTGAGGCTAAAAACAGCAATTTTTCTTAAATTAAAAATCTAAAGAATCCGCAAGCCAAGTTTTCAAGTTTTTGTGACGTTATTTGATAGATAAAAGTTCCTCGTGCGTACACTAGAGGGTTTTTTTTTCATTTTCCATACAATTTACGTCGTATTAATTTAAGTACGCTTTACGGCCAGATAAGTAGAAATCATACTGTAAGACTCGAATGTAAAACAATACATAATTTGCTTTACGAAAAGCCTTGTTTATTTTAAATATAATGCTGTTACAATTTTAATAATAAAATTAATTTAGCGCTCATTAAATGCGTGCAAACTTAATCGGATTACAATAATACGAAATGTATTAAATTCGTATTTTCACGAAGCCGTTCGGGCGAATTCGTAAGCATTCGGAAAACGTTCGCTATTCAAATACAATGTAGTGAGGTATGCAAAGATTTTGTGTTCCCACTTCGTCTATGATCAAATTGTGTGTGTATATTGACTTTATCACTTCATGACGTACAATTTCTTTTGTTTATGTTCTACGTGTTCTATTTTCAAATGCGTGTTGAATACATAACTTTCTTCGATTTTGTAGTCGGTTAAAATTTGTTGTTCACTGTTCGATTGCCTATAAGATGACTTTGTTGTCCGTATGTCAAGATCCTTTTTCTCAAAAATGTGTAATGATATCAAGGTGAAATTACTAGGTAGCAGATATTCAGGTCTACAAACCCTTAAAAAAGGGAAAAATGTTATTGTATTCGAGGTGGAATTGTCAGCCGAACCTTTGGCGAGGGTGATAAGGAGCCGCGAGAACAGCTATAACATATTTTAAGCTATTGCATAGCTTTTATCGCGGGCTCTGAGCGCGGCGCGGCGTGGCGACCGAATCAAGAATTTTCCCAAAAACCTAACGAAAAAACCTGACACCACGCATCGTCTAACGTCGTTTCAGTTCGAGAGACTTCGGCAATCATAAAAATATCCGTCAAGACAATTTACTTTTTCTTACAGATTCTAAACGGCCAGCTACAAAAGGAGTTTTCACAATGAAACCTACTTATAAAATTCTCCTACAACAAAGAAGTTCCTTATTACAGTAGTGCACCACAAACATTTTAAACAAATTACATTCTCGGTAAATATACGCGGTAACCGATTTTTTTCTTTTAGAATATAAAAATGTTATGCAATAGCTTCACCGCGGCAGTCTCCGAGTGTCACATTTTTTTTTAACCGTCCCCACTTGTATTGAAACGTATTATTCCTTCATCATCATTAGCCTGTATTCGTCCACTGCTGGACATCGACCTCTCGCAGTGTGCGCCGCTGAGACCTGTCCTGAGCCTTCATCATCCAGTCTCTGTCGACTGCCTTTCGCAGGTCATCGCACCACCTGGCCGAAATTCATTCATCATCAGCCTATATAGGTAAATGTTTCCACTGCTGAGACACTGAGAGGGAGTGGGCCATAATCCACCACGCGGGCCCAGTGCGGGTTGGTAGATGTCACATGTAATCGAATTTTTGGCTCTAGGACATGCCGGTTTCCTTACGATGTTTTCCTTCGCCGTTTTTGAGAGCAGTGGTGATGAAATAAATAACACAAAGTAATGCGCCTGCCTGGATTCGAACCCACAACCTACAACTCGTAAGTGAGGGCCGATACCACTGGGCCACCACTGCTCCTGAAATTCTTTAGTTCTAGTAAATTGCCGAGAAAATCCAGCACTAGCTATAAAACACAGTCAAACAAATAATTTTTCACCTCACCCGCTCGGAAAGATTCTATTTCTCATTCAAAATCTGAGCGCAAAACTCCATTTTGTGCTCTAGAGCACAAAGTGTTGTTTAAAATTCGAACACGTCTTGTATTCAATTGTTTTCCACACTGCCAGGCGAGCCGCCCCCTGTATAGGTCAATGCCCCCACTTCATTTCCTCGCTGTGTGAGGTGAAAAGTTGTGTGTTGCACTCGGCAGCAAAGTTTTTCTGCGTCTCGTACCTTTGAAAACTTCGCATCGCTCAGGATTCTATATTTGAACCGCTCGTTTCTCTCGCGGTTCAATCTTAGAATCCTTCGCTCGCTCAGTTTTCAATTCAAGTACTCGCGCCAAAAATCAACTTTGCAGCCTTGCATAACAAATAACTATTATTTATATAAAATATGGAAAAGTTACAAAATAGGAATACCCACCCGATTTTTGTGAATTTAGTTTCCCAATTTTTCCAGACCCTTCGCCACATACAAATTGAACCCACTAAACATGAAACTTACAAGAAGTTTCAGTAAGTTTGTTTATCACGCATTTGGAAGTTACAAAACAAATGTACCGATAATATTGTGGTAATTGTCAAATATTAGCTAAGACCTTATTTTCGAAACTTATTGAAATTTATATTTATAATGTAACTATTAAATTACAATTGAAAGTTTTAATTTTCATTTTGCAACAACCTAAGTCACTTAACTTTGTGAAACGTTAAATTATAACATCGCTACAACCATTTAATTATAACGTTCCTAAATACGTGTTGCAACAACGTTACTCTTTTAACATCATTATTTAATATTTGCCTCTACCTTGCTGGTGAAAGCTACTGAAATGTTAATTAGTGAAATTGCATCAAAACGTCTTTTGTAATATAACTTTTTTCATTTATTGACAACGTACAAGTGATCGCTCTGTAAAGTTAGCTTAAAAATTTTGCTGGAATCATATATTTGTAATTGCTGGAAAAGTTTTTTGGTACGGTACCTAACATTGGTTAGATTGGTACCTAAGTACATATACTAGCACCCGAGTTTGTACTTATAAAATAGTTATTTGTTATGCAAGGCTGCAAAGTTGATTTTTGTGCGCGAGTACTTGAATTGAAAACTGAGCGAGCGAAGGATTCTAAGATTGAACCGCGAGAGAAACGAGCGGTTCAAATATAGAATCCTGAGCGATGCGAAGTTTTCAAAAGTACGAGACGCAGAAAAACTTTGCTGCCGAGTGCAACACACAACTTTTCACCTCACACAGCGAGGAAATGGTAGGTGTAAGAGAAACAGATTAAACAATTTACTATATAAGTATTTATTTATTCATTTTAGAAATTAAAAGTAAAATTAAAAAATTATTATAATATTGAAAGTTAAATGTTTTTTTGGAACATTAATACTTGTGTTTGTCACTTGTTTGTTATTATTACGTAAATTTGCGGAAAATTGCTCAAATTCATTGGATTCCATTGTGAATGTTGGAGACAGAGACAGATATAAGGCGGTTCGAGACGATTTTCTCGAATTTTAAAAACTCAAACTTTCCTACGACATCTAATAAATAACACTAATGTTCAGAAAAAAAAAATAGGTTGGTGCACTGACATGCAGTGGGGGCGGCTCACCTGCCAGTGTAGAAAACAATTGAATACAAGACGTGTTCGATTTTCAAACAACACTTTGTGCTCTAGAGCACAAAATGGAGTTTTGCGCTCAGATTTTGAATGAGAAATAGAATCTTTCCGAGCGGGTGAGGTGAAAATGATATTATGATGGCTGTCCTAAATTAAATGTATTAAGTACAAGAACAATTTTAATAATAAGTAAATTAAGTGACTCCGCGGACCTGAATGACGGTCAGAACGACGGGTGTACATAGACGATGGATAAGAAGTGTATGAGGAACTTGTACCTACTTACTTAATAGTAGATGTCATAATTAATGTTAATTATATATCTACCTTATATTTTTACCACAGAAATGTGCATGCCTTCAAATGTACCTATAGGCTTATACACCTAAGTACCAACCTAATATACCTCCCAAAAATATTATAATAACAATAATAGGTAATTATTTTTTTGGCTGGTTTGAGGTGGAGATCGCAAGAGGAAAGAAGTATTATCTTAAGTACCTCATACAGAGCCTTAACACACTACACATGCCCTCACATACGCTATCACATGCTTTAAAAAGCCACCAAACTTAACACCTGTCGTATCACCCGGAAGTTTCTGACTTCTTCGACAATATCACTAACTTCTCAATTTATTAAACTTCCCTTTACACACTGGCCCGTGTGTAAAGTCTCTAACTTTATAACAAGAGAAGAATAAGAACTTGAAATAATAATCAGAAAATATAATGCGACGAGTACTATACCTACCTATGAAAACTTTTGACGCCTACCAATTTTTTCATAGCAATAATTATGTCGAGTACCTAATTTTGCTCTGCTTCATACTTTTTCCCCCAGTTTTTTTTTAATGCGCCAACCGTGCCAAATGCCTCTACTTTTATATTGGTGTACAGAAACAAATTAAGGTGAAGGCTAGGCTCCAACCAGACCGCGATATTCAAAATTTCGTACGTTTTTTGCAATTTGCAGGCCAGTGCTAGTTTGTATGTTGATTATAATGTTAATTGCGGCTGTAAGACGTATGTAGTTACAGAATTAGAATCATCAATACAAGCTTCCAAGTTCATAGAGGTGTAAAAATGACTTTTTCAAGTTCCTGCACCTTTTTATGTACCTAGTATAAGTAAACACGATTGCGTTCGAAAATAGTAGATAAATAGCTAAGATAATTTATCCGCAAGCCAGCAAATACGGGAGCTGACTGCCGTTGCATATTTTTCCGTTGGCCGCACCCACGGTAGTCTACTACCACAGTATAATATTACCGTGCTACTACCGTTCGCGATCAAACGCGAATATTTTAATTTGGAGTGGGGATCGCTTTGCGCATCGTTCGACAAATGAAACGCACAATAAAAGGCACAAACATTGCGCACAAAACAACGAATCCCGAGTGGCGGCTATGACGCGATGCCAATGGGCCAATCACTACACTTTCCCCCAATGAGGTTTTACCAATAGAGACGTCATACACATTGTAAAGAAATAAAAACATGGCGATATTTTAGAAACTTATTGTTGACATGGCAATTGTCAACGACAGACAATGACGTTTCATCGGCTCCCAGCTAGAGTGAAATGGGGAAAAATAGGCATAGAAGGCAGAATGAAGAAAATAAACAGTTTTTTTTAAATAAAAATGTTTATTTACAAATTTTATTCAAAATCAAATCAAAAGCATTTAATTCGAGTAGACCAGTTACAGGCACTTTTGAATTGTCAAAGACATAAAAAATATAATTAATCATTACAAAGTTATGGTGCTACAGTCCCAGTCACAAGACATAAAAACTGTGAAAGTACAGTAGATGCCTATTCCAAGAAGTAGATCTCTATGGAGAAGAACGGGCAAGAAACTTCATGGGCACACTCAACTTTGGTTGTGCACCACGATTCTGAAAAAAAAAAACAAAATGGCGAGTGACCGATAGGCTCACCCTCCATAATAAAATCTGCTATCCCCTTTGTATAATAGCTTATTTTCTTAAAATTTTATTATTCTCTAATATAAAAGTCGGTGACAAAAAGTCAATGAAACAAAAAATAAAGTCACCGACTTTCGAAACAAAAGTTTTTTTATAGGTATTATTTATATATTTTGAAGTTTTTTTGTGGTTGTTTTGAAGTCGGTTACATTGAAAAAGTTTTTTTTTTGTAACGTACCTACTTGTCTCTTTCCACAAAGTGTTGAGAACAAATAGTTGAGTAGGTATGTCGTTGGCATCCATTAATCTTCTCGTCGTTGTTTTCTTACCACTTGTGTCCATTTTTCTTTTATTAAACCGTCTTTAGGAAATCTAAATCAAAATAGAAATTAATTTGGAAAGTCAATTAATGTTGTTGATTCTGTTGTTGATTGTTGTGTTGTTGTTGTTGTGTTTACCTACAATGGAAATACCAGTGGTGAAAAATAATATTGGAGTCGTACGGCCATATGGGGCCATAATTATGGCCGTACGACCCCAACATCCTCTAGCATCGTTCAAACTGACAACACCGCGCGCCATTTTCTCGTTCTCTCTGTCACTCATACATGCAACGCACTATTTGTCTCGTTCGTGTAGGTGGCAAAACGGCAACAGCGCGACAGTAGTGATTTTTGAGTAAAATAAAATTTTTGATTTTCCGTTCTAAATAGATTAGACGATACTTAACAAATGAAAAGACACATCCTTCTTGCTTTTTACAGCCGGCCCAGTATAAGTATTGCAGTTTCGAAAAACACAAGTAGGCATCTTT